>OZ014525.1:404237080-405603480 GCA_963966055.1 Lathyrus aphaca | reverse complement strand
AGGTCCACATAACATGTTCTGATTGGGCAGAGAGTTGTTGTGGAGCAGTGTGATTGGTATGGCTCATTTTGCAAAAAGTCAAGAAAGTTGTACTTGGAGGTATGGGCTCATGGCAGGCTGAGGACAAGGGGGTGTCTGGCGCAGCTTGATTCATGGGCAGCCATGGAATTCAGATTGGGGCAAAATATCAAGTGGAATGAAGTTTGTGGGTGGTTTTGCCATTTGTGAAGGTTTTGGCCCCTTTTGAAATACTTGATGATCAAGGCATGAAACTTGAGATTTATTTTGGCAATTCTGAATTATAGGTCATGTATGATGTTTGTGTAATGGTTAGAAGTCAATTAGAGGTCACAAATTGGTTTGACATGAGTTTTTGCAAGTTTCCCTCTTTGGTACATAAGTGAAATTTTGTGATTTTTCCCAACTTTGCAAGGCCATAACTTGAGTTCTATGATGAATTAGATCATGTTCTTGTACTTTTTGAAAAGGGAATGATCCAATCTACTACTTTCATGACCAAGAATTTTTCATTTGAAGCATTTTTGAATCAAAAAGAGGAGGTTGAAAAACTTTCCCAAAATGGCAAGTTTGCATTACAAGTCACTTTCCCAAAATGGCAACTTTGCAAATGACTTGAAATTCTTCAATTTTGTGAACTTCTAACTTCTTCTAAGATAAAATAAAGATCATATACATCCAAAATGATGGAGAAGACCCTTTGGCTGGATGATTGGGGGCCTCAGATGCCTTGATTTTACACTGACTTGTTCAAGAAGTCATTTATTGATCAGATGTCTTCCCCGTTGAATTTCTTCATGAAAATTGGTATATATAATCCTTATAATATATAGAGACCAATAGAAACAATAATGACCAAAAAATTTGGAGTTATGGCCTCTGAAACCAAAACCCTAATTTTAGGTCATTTGTGTAGTTAAGCTTGGCTCTGCTTCCATACCTACCTCAGTTCTTGTGATTCTTTGACTTCCTTGATCTTGGGAGGATATAATATGATGCTTGAACATACATGGACCCTCTTGAGATGATTGGAGACTTTTGGAGTGGCTTAGATAGCTCAGGGATTGCTCAGATCACAAACCCTAGATGCAAATGACTTTGAACCAATGCAGTGAAGCAAAAATGCAATATGAGATGATATGATTGAACTTATGCAAAAATGAAAAGAATCACAAGCCATGGTTAAATGAGTGAGGGCAAATTTGGGGTGTTTACACCTAGTAACAAAGAACTTCAGCAAACATTGGAAGCACTGCAAGCTGATGTTCGTGAATTAAGAAAAGAAAAAGAAAGAGATAGCGCTTCAGCATGCTTCAGACAAAGACATTATCAACTGTAACTTTCAACCAAATATTCCATAGGTAATTATATATATATATATATATATTTATGAAATTAAATTATTAGCTTAAATTATTTAATTGACATATATACACATTAACAATGTCATGTTTATTATTGGTTTTAGGGCATTTCGTTTTGTCAGCTCTACTTATCGGCACTAACTTATCGGATGGTCAACAAGGGAAAAATGTATAATATTGTGGATCAATCATTTCACACTAACCTTCTCCCTACTGGATGTTTGAAAGTGTCGGTTGAAATTGTTGTAGAGTCGAATGCATTATTACCATATCCCGACGATGTTTCGTATGCAACAACAGTTGAACAAGCAATAAGTTCGTTTGTTGCATGTCCGGAAGGCCTCATTCGCGTCGGATATGAGATATGCTTAAAACCATTATGAACCTTTGTTAACCTTAATGTGTAGATTTAAAGTTCTTACGCGCATTTTACTAACATTTTTTACACGGTAATGTTAATTAGACTCGAACAATATCCAAAGGAAAAGATAAGGGGATTCTGCGGCATACCGAGTTCGTTGTTTCAAAAAAAGAGGTACATCACATTTTTACGCGCATTTTACTAACATTATGAACCTTTGTTAACCATAATGTGTATAATCAAAGTTTTTACGCGCATTTTCCTAACATTTTTTACATGGTAATGTTAAATTCGTGATCTCATACTTCATCTAACTAATTATATGATATGTAGTTTCATGGTAAGTACATTAACAACGTCTCCACACACAAAAAGGTTGGTGCTAAGAAGATCGCAACGGGAAATAAACCTACCTCCAAGTATAGGTCGTGCCTTCAGACGTTTCTAGAATTGATAAATATTATGAACGGAGGTATTTGTCTTATACATATGGAGGAAGGTATTTTTGGCTTTGAATATGAACAATCGATTGGTAATGACAAATTTCTGCAAGTTTTTCGTCATGAAGAATTAGGCGTCAGTGTTGTCAATACATACGTGAGATATATCCGATCTACTTTGTTATATTAATTGAACAACTTATTTACTTTATGTTTCAAATGAATAATCTAATGTTAATGATGTTTTTATTTAAGGTTTTTGTATGATAAAGTGATACGCCCAAGTGGATTGGACGAAAGATTTGCATTCTTAAGCCCCACGTCCATCAATTTAACTTTAATCTTAAGTAAACCAGATGAGGTCATGGTGTATGTACGCAACCTCTTCATGGCCAACAAAGATACAGAAAATTTGTTTTTTTTACCATTTAATACCGGGTTAGATTTTCATTCTAAATTCATCTATTATAATTTTTTTGTAATTTGAATTCGTGTAGAAATTTTTCATCTAACATTTGTTTAATCTTACAGTGGACATTGATTGTTGGTCGCAATTAATCCTATTAGAGAATTTTTTTATTATCTTGACTCGTTAGGAAATGATTGGACAACATACCCGGATATGAAGAACATGATTGACACGTAAGTGAGATTGTTCTAAATATTCATTTGTGTATTTATTTATTTATTTATGTGATTTTTTCTAAACATTCATTTATATTTTATTAGATTATACAAGCTTTTCGAGCCCAACGAGATATCCAAGTATCAAAGAGGAGAGCCAACAACATTACATGGATAAAAATAGCGGTATATTAATTATCACATTTTTTATTATATTAGTGATAATACTTGATAAAACTTAGGATTTATCCATATCTTCTTTTCATGTGTAGTGTCCTCGGCAACATAACGGTATAGATTGTGGATATTTCATGGTGAGGTTTATGAGAGAAACTCTTTTTTTGGACCGATTAGAGATTTCATCCGATGTATGTATTTCTAACTTATGAGTTATTTTAATATTTAACACATATTTCTTATATAATTAAATAGTTGAAACTAATTCAAACTATGTTATATTATTATGTAGTACTTTGATGAATTCAAGTGTGCATATTATTCAAGAGATCATTTGGAAGATATTAAAGGGGATTTGTGTCACTTCATTATGGAGCTCGGAGTGTTATAAGGTATATTGTACTCTTACTTTAATTGATGAGAATTTTGAGTACGTGTAACTTTGTAACTATAGACATATTGTTTATGTCTTGTTTTAATTGAATTACAATCTTTCTGTGGTTTTTCAGGTTATATGTGCAAAAATGTATAGTTGGATGAAAATGTATAGCTCAGAGTGTTATCGCATTTTTGTTTATGTAGATTTCATTTGAAGCAAAATGTATAGTTGGATGAAATGATTTGTAAAAATTGTTTTGTATATATAAATTGGTGCGTAAATTGGTATGTTTGTATAAATTGTTTCGTATATATTGGTTTGAAAATCCGATTGTTTTGTATATATAAATCAGTGTCTAAATTGGTACGTTTAAATTGGCAAATTTGGTGATATTTTTCTGCAAAATGTGGTTGAAAAACAGGTACAAATTTTGGTTGAAAACCTGGTGAAAAATGTGGTTTAAAACAGGTGCCTATAATTTGTAAAATCCAGACAACGCTTTTTAAAGAAAATCATTTTAAAAATTTTGTATACCTTAGACAACGCTTTACACCAGAAGCGTTATCTAAGGTGGGGTTTAGAAAGCGTTTTCACTAAAAGCGCTGTCTAAGGTGGGGTTTAGACAGCGCTTTTAGTGAAAGTGTTGTCTAAGGTATACCATAAAAATGCCAAAAGTGTTGTCTAAGGTATATTAAAAAAAGACAAAGCGTTTTCTAAGATGGGGTTTAGAAAGAACTTTTGACTATAAAAGTGTTGTATAAAACACCTTTAGATGTCGCTTTAGACATTAACCAAAATGTTGTTTAAACCTTTAACATCGCAGGTTTATACAGCGCTTTAAAACAGTTTCTAAAATAAAATAAAAAAACGTTGTCTAATGTTTTTTATGGCATAGTAATAATATAGACTACAATTATCATTCAAATATTTACACCTTTAACTTAACATTAAAGTTTCATTATATTTATTATTTTGTTAAATTAAGAGTTTCTTGACATCAAGGAGAGATAAGACATCCTAACTATGTTGACACATCATTTCTCCCCCATCATATGCCCTTTGCTCATAAATATATAAATAAAAATGAAAAAATATGTATAAAAGGGTAGGGGAGGAGGTTCTACATTACATTAACCAGAAAAAGAGGAAAAAAAAGAAAAACTAGGAGAATCTATAACAAAGATGACCTAACTTATTCTTCAATAACCCTTCTTTTATGAAAGGAGGAACAATATTTTACCATGTGGAAGATGCAATCAAATTACCATAGTTTGCTAGCTTGTAAACACAAGAGTTATAGGATAGAAAAATATTTACCCATCAAACAATTTTTCCACCTATTATGAATATTTCAAGGTACTATATACCCCTCATGTTCAAATAAATGAACTTCATAATATGAGACATATTATGAACATGTGTTGTAACGTAGATCAACATTTCTTGCTAATTTGGTATTTTTCATTTTGTGTTTCTTAGATATGTATGGGGTGAAATCTTGTTCTTGTTCTGCCATATCTTCCAAAGTTTGTCTGATAATTTGAATATCATTTTTATCCCCAACGGAAGTTCAATATTTTGCGTATCTCGAATGATCGCTTTCCCACCCACTATGAGAGGTGTTTGGAATTAAACTACCTTCTGAGATCTTACTAGCATTAGATGGACTCATCCCAAAAGCTTCATTCAAATCTTCCATCTGGTTACAAATATGTGAAATATTTTAAATAACAAAAATATTAGCATCAAGGAAGTTCTCACTCCGGTTATCCATATTTGTCACCATCTTCTAGATGTTTAAGAATTGAATCAGCTTGTCTTCCTTCCTCGTGAATAGGAAGTCTTCTTAGGTGGATTAAGTTTCACCCCTTTAGGTGATTTGTTTAACTCTTCCTGATGTTCCCAGTGTTCTGTATCTACTTGTCAATAGCCAAACTTATTTTTGAACATATTTAAAAATCCAACTAAAACATAAATTAATGGGAGTGCTTATTACATCATATCTATTTTTCATATACCCTATAAAAACTTTGAAATTCTCCTTTCTAAAATTCATTTTTCAGAAACACCAATATTTTTCAATTGATTTTGTTTTTTTAAATGTGAAAAAAAGAACATTAATTTTTTAAAATAACAGAGAATAATAGGTATGCCTAGAAATTACCTTCTCAGCACATTTATGTGAATGAGGTCTCTAATAAAAATAGGTGGTAATGAGTATGTTTGGAAGATAACTTTCTAACATTATTCAGAAATTATTTTTGACACACTCCTTTAGTTTTTAACTTCTAGACATAGTCATTTAGTTTTTATTGAATAAAGTTAAATGAATAACCTTAAATGATAAGTTTGTTCAAAGTATAACATTTAGACGGATATTTTGAAATTTTATAAAATTCGTTTGAAATTCATGGAATATAATAGAATTAATCCCTAAAATTAAACAAACGCATAAATTTAGATGCTATTTGAGTCTTAACTCTCATCATCAATTTTTAAGATTCTAACTTAAGTTGTATTATATAAAACACATGTTTAAATCTTTCGCTCACAAAAAGTTTTAATATTCACATAATTGTTTCTTATAAATTTATTAATTAATTATTATAAAACACATGTTTAAATCTTTCGCTCACAAAAAGTTTTAATATTCACATAATTGTTTCTTATAAATTTATTAATTAATTATTTAGTAACATTCGACCATTTTAACATTTTGAGGGAAAAGATGGTTTTAACATTTGTTTTACAAACCATTTATATTATATCATCATAGTAGCAAGAACCATGCAACTACGGTATTATCTCATGTATGGATGGCGCCCAAATAGTACCTTGCCATAATATTTTTCTTTTAAAAAGATATTTTGATTTTAAGAAGAAATTTTAACATTTTGATAAAAAAATACCATTTTAACATTTGTTTTACAACCCATTTATATTATATTATCAACAAACATGTTAAATGAAATAGTAGCAAGAACCATGCAACTATTCTATCATCTCATGTATGGATGACACTCAAATAGTGTCTTGCTATAGTATTTTGTTAGATGATAGATTTCGATCTAGAGGGGGTGAATAGATCACAAATTTTATAACTAAAAAGTTTAGCTAAAATTTGATTATAAAAAAGTAGTGCAGCGGAAAAACTACCTGAATCGAGTCGTCTATCTGACCTACTATCGAAAAGACACATGCACAATGCAAATCCAACTGAATGATAATGAACATAAATGTTCAAGAACAATAAGTTACGAATCAATCAAATGTTATGCCACTCGTAATTTGTGTATCTAATGAACCAAAGCACAAATAAAACTAGCACAATCAATTTATCGAACATTTGAAGTGCAATAGATATCTATTGGAAGTTTAATCCGTTTTGTTGATTTTAAAAGTAAATCACAATCAAAGTGATTATGATTATTTCAACAACAACACTTTTAAAACAAAAACAGTTCCCAATCGAAAAAATTAAACAATAATAAATTTGATAAATTGTGTAAACGATAATAAAAGCAATAAATAGAAGAGTTGAGAAATAAGCATTTCATAAGCTTCTGAAATTTTTGAAATGTTTCCCGTTTTGCTTCAATTCTTGTTTTTGATGTTGAATAAATGAATTTTGATGGCTGGTTCTTGTTGGGTTGAGGAGAAGATCATTTCTGGAGAGTTTTAGGGTTTGGGGTTGCGTATTGAGTGAGATAGCTTGAGAGGCTAGCCGGAGAAGATGACCGGAACACAGTTCCGGTCACCTGAAAGTGTTTAGGGTTCAGATTAGGGCTTAATGACGTAATTAGCGTAGTTTGAATGTGAGTCGTCCATTTGCGCGCGCTGGTCAATTCCCTCCCTTTTGAGTTTGAATCTGGGCCACTGGATCAACATACTTTCATTTTAATTCATTTAATGTTCATTTTAATTACATTTCTTTCTACATTTTATTAAAAATAGTAAAACATTTCTAAAACATTTCATTTTTTGCATCGTGACTTAAAATATTTTTCTCATTCTGAAAATAATTTTTATTTTATTTTTTGCATAAAATTCGTATTTTAAAAATATTTAAATGTTTATTTTAAGTGATTAATGGTAATTAATTAATTAAAATAGCATTTAAGTTTCTAAAAATCACCAAAAAAATCACATTGCATCTTGATACATTTAGAAACATTATCAAACCCTTCAAACAAATTTCTTTTTGGTTCTTAACCTATTTTGACATTTTTCTTTGGAATTAGGGGTCTTAAAAGTCAATATTTTTACCCTAACTTAGAAAAATTCATTTTGCCTAACCATGAAGAGTTTGATGATGGTTCTTTTTGCATTGCATTCCTCATGTCATTTAGTTTCTAGGATAAAATTGGTTTGAATTTATCTTTCATTTTCAATTTGTTTTGCATTTATCTTTTGGGAGGTATCTTAAAACCCTAGCAAACTTGAGAAAATCATAACTTCTTTAGGGTTAAAAGTTAGGTCTTCTCCTTTGGGCAGTAAACTTGTATAGGTTTAGGGTACCTTTGATTCTATTTTCAATTTTTTATCTCATGTTTTGCTTCTGGTTTTGAATTTTTCATTGCATCTTGTACATAAACCCTAATTTGCATCCTCATTTGTATTCATCTTTCATATGCTTGCATACATGAACTTGCCATGACATCTTGTGCATTCACATGACATATAAGACATCTTAAGACACATTAGAATCATGTTTGATCATTGCACCATCCATTTGCCATGTTATGTATCCATTGCATTTCATAAGTTTTTATGAACTTTCATGCTTCTTACTTGTCTCATTTGCATTATCATCTCTTGTATGATCATCCACATCTCATGTCTACCATATGCATAATCTCTTAGCATCATTTACATCTTAACATGCTTCTGATCTTGGTTGGCATCCTTGCATCTCATCTCATTTTCATTTCACTTCATTCCTTGTTGCTAACTTTTCAGGTGGTAAGTGTTTGAGAAGTGAATTTGCCTTCACTTCTCATAATCTCTTCTCATCTCTCTTATGCATTCATTGCTGCATTTTATTTGTGGATTAGAATGGGCTTGCTCATTCATGCTCCTTCCTCTCCTTCTTTCTTCAAGCAACTTATCTTCTTAAGTGAAGTAAGTTGTCTTGCTTCTTTTGCTTCTCCTTCCTTCATTCTGCTTATTCCTTGGTGGCTTTTCTCTTGAAGATCTTTTGCAAGCCTCATAAACCCTAGGAACATCCAAGAATGATCACAATTAGGGTTTGATTAGTCCCCCATTTAGTTTTACCTTTGTGTCATCTTTGTGTTTTCTCTTCTCATCTCATAATAAGGGACTAAACCCGAAAGGTCTTAAGGCTTTGTGATTAGGGTTATGCCTGTATCCTTCTATTAGGATGGAGTGTATAACTTTAATCCTAAGTGTTAAACCCTTAATGTGTTTAAACCCTTTAATCAATCCATCTAATAATCACTAAGACATAAAGCTTGTAACTTGGGCCTTGCATTAGGGTTCTAATTCTTCCTTAATTGGTTAAGAAGGACTAACCCTAATGTTAATGGACAAGTCCCCCTCAAGATGTTTTACAAACCATAAAACTCACTTCTTAGCCTTACCATTAACTAAAATCCATTTAATAAAGGTTTTGTTTTGTCATAAGGTTAATCCCTAATCATGGATTAATTTGAGGAGCCTTCCTCAGCTTAAATGTTCTCATCTATTATCCTTATATTAGGATGGTGTAATGGGTCCATTAAATCTTTGATTATGGCTTAAACTCATTACTTAACACCAAACAAAAAACTCCAAAAACATCTAAATAAATGCAAATAGGTTAATGATCTTAATCCTACATCATGGTGAGTAAGTGTGAGGTGTTTACTTCACACTTAAGGTATTCTCGTTACCCCTAATCAGAGGGAGGATGTGATGAGTTTATTAACCCTTGGTTTAGGCTTAAACTCATTTTCTTATGGAAAACTCCAAAAAGCAATAAAAGATTGAAAACACCAAAAACAAACAATAATTGTCTCCTCCGGGATTCTTTTCTCATCTCATTCACTCACAAACGAGAACTTGCTTCTTCCGTCTAATGCAAGACAGTTTGCACCTGAGCCAGACAGGCCATACACTTGAGCATAGGCAAGTAAGCAGTTCATCAGTTAATTTATCTTTCAGTCTCTTTGAGTCGAACTACGGTGTTCTGACTTCCTCATTGCACGAGAGGATACGTAGGCATAACTTAACAGTTATCGAACAAAAGACTCTGTATATTCCCCATCCTTCCAGCATTATTCTTTAGGCCTCATAGTCTTGAGCTTCACATTCTTTCCTTACACTGACACTCTTTCATTTCACTTCACACTTCTCTCCAGCACTGACACTTGCATTCTTTTCTAGCTATTGCACACATTTTAGCACTGACACTATCCCTTTTAAACACAAATCTTTCAAGCGTGGATCCCGTCGAGTACGGCGGACAATCTGGGTGCGTATACCTTCCCAGGTTGTAACCAACCCCCTTTCTCAGTCGCTCTGGTTCGCAACCGTCTTATCTATCTTTTCTTAGGTTTATGCAGCATTACCCTTCCCTCGGGATAAAAATGCATAGCTGACGACTCTATTCATTCTTCTCTTTCGCCGACCGTTCGCGTCTGTACCCCTTCTGACCAGGTGTCATTTGGTGGGAGCGACAAAAACGAGACCATTGTACAAAATGGAACTCGATGATGGAATGGGGTCGTTGTACATAAACGAGAGCCTAGGAAAACAGGACCATTGTACAAAACGAGAACCTACGATGCGACTGTTGTACAAAACAAGACGCGAAATGGGGGCCTGTTGTACAGAACAGGGCTTAAAAACGAGACCATTGTACAAAACGAAACTAGATGATGGAATGAGATCGTTGTACATAAACGAGAGCCCAGGAAACATGACCGTTGTACAAAACGAGAACCTGCAACACAACTGTTGTACAAAATAAGATGCGGAATGGGGGCATGTTGTACCAAACAGGGCTTGAAAATGAGACCATTGTACAAAATGGAACTCGATCATGGAACGTGATCGTTGTACATAAACGAGAGCCCAGGAAAACAGGACCGTTGTACAAAACGAGATCCTGCGATGCGACTGTTGTACAAAACAAGACGTGGAATGAGGGCCTGTTGTACCAAACAGTGCTTGAAAACAAGACCATTGTACAAAATGGAACTCGATGATGGAATGTGATCGTTGTACATAAACGAGTAACTAGGCAAACAGGACTGTTGTACAAAACGGAACTTGACGCGACTGTTGTACAAAACAAGACGCGGAATGGGTGACAAACATTGACTTGAAAAGACAAGGATGCCTGGAAAATGGTATTTGTATCCTCTGTGGGGAGTACTTCAGGTTGAGAAGATGTTATAGGTCGCACGTAATATACCTCAAAATCGGCCCATGCTGGCATGCACATGTTTGGATTTATGGCGTAATACTCCATGATGATGGAAATTCTATGCTTTGGAGGATGCAAATGTAATGATGATGACGCATATGCAAATGCAAAGAGATCTCCTGACAAGGAGACTGCAAGTATCCCAGGTGGCTTGAGTAGGGAGAACTGATGATCACCGTATTGATCTGGTCCATCCTGGTGAGGAGGAAAAACCTCTGCAGGGAACGTTGTTAATGATACACCGGCTCTGGACTACCGCCACTACCAAAAATAAATTGGACTTTGAGATTGGAGAGCCAAGATCCTGCTGGAGATGGACTCTTCTTGAACCTTTATGCGCGCGTGAATGTGAGGCTAGGATTGAATCTGGGTTAATTAACTGATTACTCTAATTAATTGAAAATTAGGGCTAACTGAAATGACCTGGACCCTTAAAAAACGCGCTAAGCATCATCTAACGGCTCACGTTTAAACTGGCAAGATTAAACCCTAATCAAACCCTAATGACTTTCAGGTGACCGGAGTAAGCTCCGGTCATCTTCTCTGGTGAGTCACTCAAGCTAACTCTCTCCACAGGCCATGAAAACCTCCCCAAATCTCCAGAATTACTCCCCAAGCATCAATAAGCAAGAATCAATCAACAAAAACAATTTATTTCACGCATACAAAGAAAATCGAATCAAACAAGTTTTACGGGCAAATTTTCAGAAGCTTCATACATTCTCATTTCTCAACCATTTTCAAAACAAATTATATCAGGGTGATCAGCTAAACATGTAGAATCATTTAGAAACTTGCAACAAGAGTTCTGGAAAAAAAGTTCTTCATGACTACCTGAGTTGAAGCTTTGCAAACTGGGGCTTTCTGACCTCTTCCTTTGTGCAAAGTGTCTCCAATGATCCCTCTGATGCTTCTGGAAAGATTGAATGGAGTTTAAATGGCCTCCTTTGTGAGTTCCAGTTCTGAGGGGTGAGAAATCGTGTTTGTGTTGTGGGGTGTTTCAGGCTATGGTGAGGGGTGGGGAATGATCCTTGAGGTATGTGGAGTTGAATGGTGAAAGAAATTTCAGGTTTTGATTGCTGAGGAGTAAGTTTCGAAGAGATGAAGTTCTTGCAAGTTTTTGTGATTCTGAGTTTGTGTATGGATTCAGGCTTGTGTGTTGTGTTTTTTGAGGTCCATGAGGTTCACATAAGTCATGCTGATTGGTTCAGAGAGTTGGTGTGGCATAGTTTGATTGGTATGGGCCAAAATGCAAAAAGTCAAGGTTATGTGTACTTGAAGCATGGCACGGGTCAGAGGTGTTTCCATGGCTTGTCCTGCCTCAGCTTGATTCATGGAGGACCATGGGATTGAATTTTATGAGCTGGAAGGCTTGGATGAAGAGTTTTCATGGTTTATGCAAATTTCCCTCTTTGATGTTTCTTGTGATTAAAGCCATGAAATGTTTCAATTCTTGGGCCAATTTTGATCCTTTGAAGTTGTTTTGACATGTTGTAACATATTTGTGCACATTAGAAGTCATTTAGAAGCTTGAACATGCCAAAATGCAAAATCCCTCTTTGACATGAAACTTGAAATTATGTGATTTTTGCCAACTTTGAAAGGCCATATCTTGAGTTCTAGGATGAATCAAGACATGTTCTAGTACTTTATGAAAAGGGAAAGACCTAATCTACAACTTTCATGCCCATAAATTTTTCATTTGGTGCATTTTTGGTCATGAAAGAGGTGGATGAAAATCTTTCCCAAAATGGAAAGTTTGCATTTCAAGTCATTTCCAAAAATGGCAAGTTTGCAATTGGCCAAAATTCTTCAATCTTGTCAACTTCCAACCACTTATAAGATCAAATAAAGATAATTGAACTTCAATTTGATGAAAATGACCCTTTGGTTCCATTGTTGGGGAACTCAGATGCCCTGATTTTGACTTAACTTGCTTAGGAAGTTACCCAATGAACAGATGACTTCCACAATGAGTTTCTTCATCAAACTTGATAAACATGATCCTTATAACATATCAAGAACATTAGAAACAAGAATGACCAAAAAATTTGGAGTTAAGGCCTCTGAAACCAAAACCCTAATTTTGGTCATCTGTGTAGTGAAAACCCTAGCTCTGCTTCCATGCCTTTGCCAATTCTTGTGATCCCTTGACTTTGATGAACTTTGGGGAGCATAATATGATCATAGAACACACATGGACCCTCTTGGAAAGCTTTAAGACCTTTGGGATGGCTCAGATGGATTCTTGGATTGCTCAGATCACAAACCCTAGATGCAGATGAACTTGAACTATGCAGTGAAACAAAAATGCAATATGGGATAGTATGCTTATGCTAATGCAAAAATGAAAGATCACAAGCCATGGTGTGATAAAGAGTGAGGGAAAATTTGGGGTGTTTACAGCTGCCCCTATTCAAACATGAGTTAGTTGTGCGGGATGTAAGCGCCTGACTTAACAAACAAACAAGATAACTTGTGGTTGAATACCAAAGACAGTCCAAAATTTGCACTCATTGGGGAGAAGAAGAAAAGGGATATAAATTGTAAGAGATGGTATAGTATGATTATTAAATTAAGGCGATGGAGGACGACCATCGAGCAGAGGAAGACTGCTATGGATAAAGTGATAAGTAATGCAATGACGGGGACGACCGGCAAGCTGGGGAAATAAAGAGACCACGACGGGGACGACCATCGGGTAAGGAAATAAAACTCTCTGGGGGTTAAAGACATGAGGAAAACACTGACGGGGACGGACATCAGGTTTGGAAAGTAAAATAAACAATGATGGGGACGGCCATCGGGTTAAAGAATGAATGAAATAATGATGATAGACGGTCATCAAAAGGTGAAGGACGATCACCTAGCAGGGGACGGCTGCCAAAAATATCAAGACATAGGACGGATGTCGGATAGAAAAAGATCAACGATGGGGACGACCATCGGATAAGCATGATGAAGGACGATCATCAAGAGGTGAAGGACGATCACCTAGCAGGGTATGGCTACTCCCAGGGTTTATCACGACATATGACTAATGTCGGATAACAAGATCGACGATGGGAACGGCCATCAGATAAATGATGAGGGACGGTCATCAAAAGGTGAAGGAAGATCACCTAGCAGGGGACGGCTGCTAAAAAGATATCACGACATAGGACGAAAGCCGGATAGAAGGTTCCAATAATGGAAATTCCGCTGGGGAAAGGATGAGGGACAGTCATCCAAAGGTGAAGGACGATCACCTGGCAGGGACGGCTGCCGGAAGTATCACGACATAGGACGAATGTCGGATAGGAGAAAGTTGTTCCGTTGACGACTTACTGGGGAACGGTAAACACGAACGAGTACTTACGCTCTTAAAAATAAAACATATGAGTGTTTGACGATGTGTATAGATTGATGATGCGGACGAGCATCCTTAGGACCATGATACAGACAAGTATCAGTAGAAACAAACGCTGACGCGTGTTCAAAGATGATGATACGGACAAGTACCAACTAGTTAACAAGGAACACGGACGAGTGTCGAATCTACTGAGGTGGTGATATAAACAAGATACAGACGAGTATAAAAGACTTCTGTATGAGTATGCACAAGTATCAATTTGTTGGTGAGGTATGAGCAAGACACAGACGAGTGTTTGACTTGCTGGGGAAGTATGACACGGACAAGTGTCAAATATGTATAAATATAAACAGGCATCTATTTTGGGAGTGCAAAGGAGGTGCTTTGGCTTTCTGTGCAAGGGATGTATATTGCTGATGAGATATTGATGGTAATTGCAGGTGACTGGCTCGAACCTGGCTTGTGATCATACAAATGTTTGATTTTTACCGTAATGCCCCGTATTAGACGGAATGCTACACTTATTTGGTGAATATGATGCAAATGCTATGATTATGCAAAGGAGAGAAACTGATTCGGGACTCGGATCCTGCGGAGATAAAGATTTATGGCTAATCTGCTTGAAGGAATAACCCGGTTGGGGGAAGAGATCATTAATGGATCTATCTGGAGGGGGAACTCTGCTTGGGAAAATAGATCACTGGTAGATCTACCCGGAGGGAGGACTCAGCTGGGGAGAAGGAAATTTTTTAGCCATTCCGCTGGGGATGGGTTTCAGTCATTGCTCTTCTAGGGAGAGAATGGAAGCTCCGTGTGGAGGCAGTTCCATTAACTTTGCTGAAGATGAGAGAGATTTGGCACTTTGGTGGGGAATAGGAAATTCCTTGCCCATCTTCCTGTGAAATAGTTGTCAGGCACTATTCGGGGAGGAGATAACTTCTGGGAAGTAACATGCTGGGGATTCAATTCCTGGCATGCCCCATGTTGTGTATTGAATACCTGCAACCTATTAAGACAAAAGAAAACGCACGAGTATCCATATGCATCCCTAACCAGATCCCGTTATAGGAGGTAAACTTATCTGAAAGTAATACATTTCCTGCAAGCATTTTATCAAAAATGGCTCATATGTTTTATGCAATTGTTGTATTATGAACATTGGACATTTTGTAAACGAAACAATAATGTACAAAACAAGGTGTGACTGAAAACTCTAATTTTATTAATTTGGGTGCCCTGAATTGGCAAGTACAGTCAAAAGAAGCGAATCCCCTGAAATGAGGAGATTGCTGTAAATTGAGAAAATAAAAGTGTTGGCAATGTTGACGACTGTCGCTCCCACCAAATGACACCTGGCCAGATGGGGTACAGACGCGAACAGTCGGCGAAAGAGAGAACATGAAGATGAACTAAAAAGAGTCGCCAGCTAGGCATTTTTATCCCGAAGGAAAGGTAATGCTGCATAAACCTAGGAAAGATATGGATAAGACGGTCGCAAACCAAAGAAACTGAGAAAGGGGGTTGGTTACAACCTGGGAAGGTATTAGCACCCAGATTGTCCGTCGTACTCGACGGGATCCATGCTTAAAAGATTTGTGTTTAAAGGGGTAGTGTCAGTGTTATTTTGTGTGCAAAAGCTGGAAAAGAATACAAGTGTCAGTGCAAAAGAAGTGTGAGGTGAATTGCTCAGGGATGAGGCTTAAAGAATAATGCTGGAAGAGGGGGAATATACAGAGACTTTTGTTCGATAACTGTTAAGTTATGCCTACGTATCCTCTCGTGCAATGAGGAAGTCAGAACACCGTAGTTCGACTCAAAGAGACTGAAAAATGTATTGACTTGTGAACTGCTTACTTGTCTATGCTCAAGTGTATGACCTGTCTGGCTCAGGTGCTAACTGTCTTGCATTAGACGGAAGAAGCGAGTTCTCGTTTATGAGTGAATGAGGTGAGAAAAGAATCCCGGAGGAGACAATTATTGTTTGTTTTTTTGTGTTTTCAATCTTTTATTGATTATTTTGTGTTTGTCATAAGTTAATAAGCTTAAGCCTAAACCAAGGGTTAGTAAACTCAACATATCCTCCCTCTGATTAGGGGTAATGAGAATACCTTAAGTGTGAAGTAAGCACCTCACACTTAATCACCATGATGTATGATTAAGATCATTAACCTACTTGCCATTATTTAGATGTTTTTGGTGTTTTTTGTTTGGTGTTAAGTAATGAATTTAAGCCTAATAGAAGGATAATAGATGAGAGCATTTAAGCTAAGAAAGGCTCCTCAACTTAACCCATGATTAGGGATTAACCTCATGACATAACAAGACCTTTATTCAAGTGGATTTTAGTTAATGGTGAGATTAAGAAATGGATTTTATGGTTTATAAGACAACTTGAGGGGGACTTGTCCATTAACACTAGGGTTAGTCCTTCTTAACCAATTAAGGAAGAATTAGAACCCTAATGCAAGGCCCAAATTACAAGCTTGATGTCTTGATGATTATTAGGTGAATTGATTAAAGGATTTAAACACATTAAGGGTTTAAAACTTAGGATTAAAGTTATACACTCCATCCTAATAGAAGGATACAGGCATAACCCTAATCACAAAGTCTTAAAACCATTAAGGTTTAGTCCTTGATTAAGAGATGAGGAGAGAGTACACAAAGATGACACAAAGGTAAAACTAATGGGGGGACTAATCAAACCCTAATTGTGATCATGCTTGGGTATCCCTAGGGTTTATGAAGCTTGCAAGTAGATCTTCAAGGGAAAAGCCACCATGGAAGAAACAGGATGAAGGAAGGAGCAGCAAGAGGAAGCAAAACAACTTACTTCACTTAAGAAGATAAGTTGCTTGAGGAAAGAAAGGAAGGAAGGAGCATGAATGAGCAAGCTCACTCTAATTCACAAGTACAATTCAGCAAAGAATGCATAAAAGAGATGAGAAGAGATTATGAGTAGTGAAGGCAAATTCACTTCTCAAACACTTACCACCTGAAAAGTTAGCAACAAGAAATGAAATGAAATGAAAAGGAGAAATATGCAATGATGCAAACCAAAACCAGAAGCAAGATCAAGATGTATATGATGCTATGGGATGATGCAAAAGCATACCAAGAGATGTGGATGATCATACAAAGGATGGGAATGCAAATGAGACATGTAAGAAGCATGCAAGTTCATGAAAAACTTATGAAATACAATGGATGCATAACATGGCAAATGGATGATGAAATGATCAAACATGATTTCAATATGTCCTAAGATGTCTTATATGTCATGTGGATGCACTAAATGTCATGGTAAGTTCAATGTATGCAAGCATATGAAGAATGAATGCAAATGAAGGCAAGGATTAGGGTTTATGTACAAGATGCAATGCAAAATTCAAAATCAGAAGCAAAACATGAGATAAAAAATTGAAAATGGAATCAAAGGTACCCTAATCCCATACAAGTTCACTGCCCAAAGGGGAAGGTCAAAAGCTAAACCCTAAGGGACTTATGATTTTCCTAAATTTCTAGGGTTTTAAGGGTGTCCTAAAGGGAAAATGCCAAACAAATAAAAAATGAAAGATAAAAATGAAACAAAAATGTTTTTAGATGCTTGAAAGAATGCATAACACAATGCAGAAAGAACCATTCACAAACTCAACTTGGATCAAAAGTTATGAATTTTTGGAGTTAGGGTTAAAAATATTCAAATTAAAGAACCCTAATTTAAATGAAAATTATCAAAGTATGATCAAAACCAAAAAGAAATTTGTCTTGTGAGTTTGTAAATGTTTTAAAATGCTCTCTGAATTTTTTTGGGATTTTTAAATACCTAAATGTATTTTTAATTAATTAATTCTCATTAACTAATTAAAAATAATCATTTAAATGATTTAAAAATATTTTTTAATGCAAAAAAAAAAAAAAAATATTTTCAGAATGAGAAAAACATTTAAAGTCATGATACAAAAAATAAAATTTTTTTAAAGTGTTTTACTATTTTTAAAAATTCGTAGAAGTTAAATAAGAAAAAAAATGAAATAAAAACTAATTAAATGGAAAGTATGCAGATCCAATGGCAGGGATTTGAATAAAAAGGAGGGAGTCGACGCGCGCGGATTTGGAGGGCCAGGATTCATTCTGAGATTTGAATTTAATTAATCATAATTAATTAAGTTAATGACTAGATTAGGATTTTAATGTGAAATCTGGGACGTTGGTTGCACGCGGGAAAGAGGATCCAAGGGCTATCATTCAAACTGGCCTAAACCCTAACCCTAATCTAATCACTTTCAGATGACCGGAACAGTGGTTCCGGTCATCTTCTCCAGCAAGACCAAGAAGCTAACTTCTTCTCTAGACAAAATCAAGAGCTCTAAAGCTCCAGATCGTATCTCCTAATCACCCTGAACATGAATCAACCATCAAAACAAATTTTCACAACCTAAAACTCAAGATATGGATCAAAACACAAAATCTGGAAAAATTTCAGAGCTTCGATACAAGATTATTTCTCAACCATTTTCAAAAATTCCAAGCTCAGTGTGTTCAGGGAAGCAAGTTTAAGCATTTAGAAACTTAAAACAAGAGTTCTGGAAAAATAAATTCCATGGCTACCTGAAACGAAGCTTTCAACCTAAGAGCTTTCTGGTTGTCTCCTTGCTTCAAATCCCATCCAATGATCTTCCTCAAGAGTTTGCAATGCTTGGTTGGAGTTTATATGGCCTCTATGTGAAGTTTGTTGAAGCTCAGGTCAAGGGAGGTGAAAATCGTATTTTTGATATGGGGTGTTTAAAGGCAAAATGAAGGATGGGAAATGATCAGTGATGAATGTGGAGTTGAATGGTGGAAAACGTTTGGAGTTTTGTTGGCTGAGCTATGAGTTTCGAAGAGAAATGCAAAAGGGGAAGTTTTGATGAATGCTGAGTTGTGGGAGGATTCAACTTGTGTTCTTGTGTGTGTTGAGTTGCTTTTGGTCCACATAACATGTTCTGATTGGGCAGAGAGTTGTTGTGGAGCAGTGTGATTGGTATGGCTCATTTTGCATAAAGTCAACAAAGTTTTCCTTGGAGGTATGGGCTCATGGCAGGCCAAGGACAAGGGGGTTTCTGGAGCAGCTTGATTCATGGGCAACCATGGAATTCAGATTGAGGCAAAATAGCAAGTGGAATAAAGTTTGTGGGTGGTTTTGCAAATTGTGAAGGTTTTGGCCCCTTTTGAAATACTTGATGATCAAGGCATGAAACTTGAGAATTCTTTGGGCAATTCTGAATTTTAGGTCATGTATGATGTTTGTGTGATGGTTAGAAGTTACTTTGAGGTCACAAATTGCCTTGGTATGAGTTTTTGCAAGTTTCCCTCTTTGGTACATAAGTGAAATTTTGTGATTTTTCCTAACTTTGCAAAGCCATAACTTGAGTTCTATGATTAATTAGATCAAGTTCTTGTACTTTTTGAAAAGGGAAAGATCCAATCTACAACTTTCATGACCAAGAATTTTTCATTTGAAGTATTTTTGAATCAAAAAGAGGAGGTTGAAAAACTTTCCCAAAATGGCAAGTTTGCATTATAAGTCACTTTCCCAAAATGGCAACTTTGCAAATGGCTTGAAATTCTTCAATTTTGTGAACTCCTAACTTCTTCTAAGATCAAATAAAGATCATATACACCCAAAATGATGGAGAAGACCCTTTGGTTGGATGATTGGAGGCCTCAGATGCCCTGATTTTGCACTAACTTGTTCAAGAAGTCATCTATTGATCAGATGCCTTCCCCATTGAATTTCTTCATGAAAATTGATATGTATGATCCTTATAACACATAGAGACCAATAGAAACAATAATGACCAAAATTTTTGGAGTTATGGCCTCTAAAACCAAAACCCTAATTTTAGGTCATCTGTGTAGTTAAACCTGGCTCTGCTTCCATGCCTTTCTTAGTTCTTGTGATTTTTTGACTTTCTTGATCTTGGGAGGATATAATATGATATTTGAACATACATGGACCCTCTTGAGATGATTGGAGACTCTTGGAGTGGCTCAGATGGCTCATGGACTACTCAGATCACAAACCTTAGATGCAGATGACTTTGAACCATTGCAGTGAAGCAAAAATGCAATATGAGATGATATGATTGAACTTATGCAAATGAAAAGAATCACAAGCAATGGTGAAATGAGTGAGAGCAAATTTGGGGTGTTTACAACGACGATGCTCCATTGAACTTCCTTTACTATGACCTGTATGACATTGACGTTCTTCTCATCTTGCTTTCTGAAGAGGGCTGATTTTGATCGACGCTTTGTCCTTTCGGAGCTTACCATGTGTAACACGGTGGGAGAACTGACTTTTAGTCATGTTGCAGATAGGAAGAGTCGCCACCGACTTTTATTTTATCCAAGTGGAAAGGACATAAAAGAACAGGAAAGACCTATTTTAAAAGGCTTGGGTTCGGGGGGTAGGTTATATAAAGGGAAGGTATTAGCACCCTTTATATCCATGGTTATCCATGGGCTCTTAGTTACTTAGCTCACTTAAATTGTTTTTGAAGAGTGTAATGTGTAATTAGAAATTTTTCTAAGTACTTTGTAATGATCCTCGTATGGATGTATACAAAGCCTCGTTTTGAAAAATGTTTAAGAAAGTGAGGTGTAAAAAGTATTTTGAAATGTGAGCAAGCAACTAAGAGGTACCTACCTTAGATTAAGTCTTTCATGTTCTCGTATGTTCTTTCAAGGGTAATACTATCCCTATTATTAAGGAATAGGTAGTCATTACCTTGGATTTGTTTAAGGGACGGGCGTAGGGTCATCGTATGGTCAATGAAGGCAACTTAAGGGGTGTCTTTAACAATTCGTAGGGACTATCATCATTTATTCGAAGGGACAAGATCATTATTCCGTAGGCAACCTCGAAGGGACTTGATCTTTTAAATCTGTAGGGACTTGATGATTTATACGTGAAGGGACTTTGCTTAAGACACCCCTATATTCGAGGGACTTGACCATTTGTTTTAAGGCAACTGAGAGGGATAACCTAGGAAGTGCAGGATGGCGATCAAAGATCGACTTACGTATGTGAGTGTTTTGTTTCAAATATTTATCTTATTTAAATTAATTTTCTAAGTTATTTTTAATCACATTTAGGTTATACACACTCTAAAATTACTAACCATACAATAAAATATTTACAAAATAAAATAAAGATGGAAAATAAATCTACAATTATTACATGGCTTTAGCAGATACATAATAATCAAATAAAAATTATAATAATAAATATAATAAAAATAATAAATAAACAATAATAAAATAATAGCAATAATAATAATGATAATAATAATAAATAAAGAAATCAAGATTAAAATTTAAAAGAGAAATTATTTTTAGGTTAAACAAATATTATAAATTTTTTAGAGATTAATTAAGAAAATATAACAATTTAATAATAATATTAAGAAAAATATTAAATTATTTACACAATAATAGAAATAAAGGTTAATATATTAATTAGGGTTTTGAAAAATAAATTAAATTTTTAGGGTTAATAGAAAAATTAGGGTTAGTATTTTAATTAAGAAAATTAGGGTTAAGAATTTAGGTTTATAGAATTAATTAAAACTTAAATAAATTATTTACAAATTATATATAATAAAAATTATGTACAAAATTATTATAAAATTAATTAAAATGACTAATCAAGAAAAATTATGAAATTAATAAAAATATAAATTTTAACTATTGTTTTAAATAAAATTAATGGTTTTAATATTAAACAAATTAATTAATATTTAATAATTATATAAAACAAATAAAACAAGTGAAAAAAAGAAAGGTGGGGAGGCCTGGTTTTGATCCCAGGACCTCCCCCTTACCATAACAAAACCAGGCCACTGGGCTAGCACGTGCTAGTGACTAAGGAACAAACCCTGATCAATAAATATACAAACTGATAATTATGATGAAATAAAACAAAAAAATTGCAAAACCTGGGAATCGAACCCAGGTTCATTGGTTTCCACACGCGTCCTCCTCACCAACTGAGCCACTGCATCCTTTGTGAAATAAGATGTAAACAATTAATTAAATAATAAAACAAAATTTAAAAATCAAATTTCGCGCGCAGGCTTCATCTTCTTCGCTGGTCCGTCCAGTTAGGTTATAGTGATAGTCGTTCGTCACTATAACTTGTAGTGACGGTTCTTTTGCGTCACTACAGGTCCTGCATATCAAAAATAGCACAATACGCAAAAAAAATTCATTCTAATGGTACAAGTCAATCAAAGGAGGTCCTATGAGTCCAATTAGGTCATCAATTTCATGTGAAATCGTGTCTAGCCATGGTTCCTAAAATGGAAGCTCGAAACCCTAACTATGGCATATCATCAATCCTGCATCAAAACTCAAAACCAAATGTCCAGAAACAATCTATGAAGCATTATAAATAATATTCAATCATCAAAAATATGTTAAAGTGCATATATATGTGAAATCGAAAACTTGGTTTTCAAGAACATATGAAGAATCTGTTTCAATGATTTATGAGGTTTTGAATGATGATAAAGATTGTTATGCATTCAGTGAACATCAAGGAATGTATTGAAACCTTTGGAATGCCTTGAAACAATCTCAATGGCCAAAACCAAAAATTGATTTTTCTTTAAAATTTTGCAATGTGAAAGGTCTTCTTTTTCCCTTGGTATTGTCTTATGTTCATGTACATATAGTGAGTGAAATTAGGTCAAGTTATGGGCTTTAGATCATTAATTGAGATTACTTGATGATGAAGGAATTCCATTGTCATAAATTTCACAAAAATCAAATATTTTCTTGTTGGTTTGGTCTTGCAAAAATTTGTAAGGTATCAATCACTTTTAAGAGTCAAATATTTGATCCCAAAGCAAAGATTGGATTCAAATATTTGATTTTTATATTTTATTTTCATTAAAATTGAATTTTATTAGATAGAATCCAAAATAATAAAATATAAAGTCTAAAAAAATAATCAATGGGTCGTTCTTGACATTATTATGAAGATTGGATGACAATTTGGTAGGCCCATTTGGCAAAAATTGGTTTTAAGGTCCCATTTGCTTCATATATCTCCCAAAAATTTCCCAACTTTGACGAGGCACATCTCCTTCAATTTTCAGGCTATGAAGGTGTTCTTGGACATTTTGAAAATCTTAGAGAGTCCTCTAACCAACCTCTTTGGTCTCATATCCATATCCTTTACCATTTGCAAATTATGCCCTTTGGAAGATGTTTTATTGACTTTTGAAATGACATATAATGTTTTAGCCCATACCTTTCAAATGAAGCATTTTTAGGCTTGTCTTGTGAGACATAAAGTTGTAGAGAATTCAATTTCCTTCAAAATGAGCTTTGGATGGGAAATTTTTGATGAAGCATGTGAAAGTTATGGCTGGTCAAAGTTCAGTTGACTTTTCCTATGAAAACCCTAATTTAGAAACTCCTGATTCTTGATGATCTGAAATCTCCTTGATGAATCATGGTCAAACCTTGATAAAATGATGAATTTTACTTCATAACCTTGATGTTGGAAAAAATTCATGAAGTTTGACCTTGGTTTGACCACAGTTGACCTCAGTTTGACTTTTTAACCACTTTGACTGATTTTGCATATCTGATCATCTGACTGAGCAAAATTTCTGGGAAAGCCTTGAAACTTGACATAGGGATTCTTGAAGACATATAGGATGTTATGAAGCTCACTTGAGGCCTTGGAAGTCCATTTAGCCTGATGAAATCCAAAACCCTAGTTTAGGGTGCATTGCTTAGGATGAGGCTTTGTCTGAGGGAATTATCAAACTTTCTGACTAATTGTGAATCTTGTGAACCTTATGAACCTCTTGGGATACCTTGTTAACCTTGTGAACCTTGTGAACCTCTTGGGACACCTTGGTACACATTGCCTTGACTAGGGGAGGGCAAAATTTGGGGTGCAACAACTGTCCCTGTTCAATTTTCTGAAACCCGAGGAGTTAGATTGGCCTGTGTGCCATTCGTGACTTGGAAGGTTGAAGAGGATTGAACACAAAAGCCCAAAAATTTGCACTCGCCGGTGCGTAAAGTAACACTGCTGATTGGTTATATATGCTGGAGTGGGCTTAAAGATGCCACTCAGAGGAACTGGAGATGGGCTTATAGATGCCATCCATAATATCAGAAGGTGATAGTATCTTTATGTTGTCACTGGATATCAGTACTAGGTCTTCGTATAGGTCGTCTCTGAATCACTCCTGTAACATGGTTTGAGTTGAATGTTAGCACTAGATCTTCGTATAGATCGTCTCTGCATTATCTCTGGGGGAAAAATATTCTTTATTAGGTGTCAGTACTTAGATCTTCGTATAGATCGGCTCTGAACCATCTTTAGGAACATACTTTAATTTAAGCATCAGAATCAAATCTTCGTGGCGATCTTTTCTGAATTGCTTTTGGTAATATCTTGGTCTAAGTACAAGATCTTCGTATCGATCATTTATGTACCATCCCAAAGATAAACTGTTGCATAGACCATTAGAAATAAATCTTCGTAGCGATTATCTCTTCTGGAAATATCCCGGATTAGGTAATAGATCTTCGTATAGACCATTTTCATACCTTCCCAAGGACGAAAAGAATATCAGGAATAAATCTTCGTGGCGATTATCCCTGAACTTCTTCTGAAAGAATCTTTTGGATTAAATGCTAGATCTTCGTATAGATCATTTACACACCATCCCAATGATAGTTGACCATCAGAAATAAATCTTCGTAACAATTATCTCCTTTGGAAATATCTTGGATTAAGCACTAAATCTTCGTATAGATCATTTACGTACCCTTCCAAGGACTATTTGTTGAATTGATCATCAGAAATAAATCTTCGTAGCGATTATCTCTGAATTAAGTATCAGCACTAGATCTTCGTATAGATCGTCTCTGAACTGTTTCAAGGAGTTGATAGTGTTTATCTGCCTGCAACTATCCTGAAAAGAAAAGGTTAGTTTATGCAAGATTATTTGATGTATGCATGTATATCATGATGCTCTTAAGTAAGAATGTCATATGTTTTATGGATGCGTATGCCATGATATAATGTAAATGATGTATGTATGAATCATGTAGCCTGAAGTGTCTGGGTATCTCTGTATAACAATTAATGGCTGGGGAAAATAAATCCCGGTTCGTTGCTGAGGAACATGAGGACTTCGTTCCCGTCTTGTTTAATAATATGGTACTTAGAACCTCCCGTCTTCGTTCGTCTTAATTCTTATTGAAGGAATATGTTCCTGAATATCCTGACTGAGGATAAAAGAGATGGACATAGATCCGGGAGACTTAATTCTTCGGAGGATATGAAACTGCTTGAAGACTTCGTCGAGCGGGAAGTATAAGATATTACTTGAAGAGTTTTGTATGGATATCCGTAACGACTACCCTATGGGGATGAACTAGTGAAGCTTCGTTGAATTCCTTCTCTCGTTCGTCCTTAGTAAATACTATTACTGAATTTTATGCATTTCTGGTAAACATCAATCATATTCAAAAGCATACATACATTCAAACACAACCAATGGGCGTTTTCGCTTAAGTAAACGAGGGGAAAGGAAACTTGAATTTAAACATGAGACTTTATTTATTTAGAAACTAGCATATACACAGGAAAGTTTGTATAAGGAGACAGAAATCCTAGTAAGAGGAATTTTCCATAAAGGTTTTACAAAAACAAAGAAAAGCAGCTATGTGAAAAATAATCATATTGAGTTTCAATTCCACTATTGCCATTATCTTTAAGTATCTAATCCTTTGCTGTCGAGATGGAAATGATTGGAGTGATCTTTATCTGTTTGAACTTGATCCAGGTAGCACAACTAGTTAAGGTTACATGAATGATCCAACGAGACATAGTCATACGCTTTAATCCCTAACTTTTGCCTGGATTGCCTTTTCAGGTTTTCAATCCACCGGGATACCCTTTTTTGCCCAAGCCTCCCTTTCAGGTTTTCGACTTGCCGTGTGTACAATCTTTATATATATATATATACATATATATATATATATATATATATATATATATATATATATATATATATATATATATATCCCTAATTTTGGCCCGAACCCTTTTGGTTCGCCAGGATGCCCTTATTTTTGCCTAGGCCAGTCAACCTAGCGAGTCTCTTTTTATGCGTAGTATTTTTTAACTATGTTTGCGTTTACGGGCTGGGGAAAATCTTCACCATCCATAGTAGTAAGCATCATGGTACCTCCTGAAAATACCCTTTTGACTACAAATGGCCCTTCATATGTAGGAGTCCACTTGCCCCTAGGATCACCCTGTGGTAATACGATACGCTTGATTACCAAGTCTCCAGTCTGATATACCTTTTGCTTAAACTTCTTATTAAAAGCTTTGATCATCCGTTTCTGGTACATCTGACCGTGAAAAATCGCTGTCGCTCCCGCCAAATGACACAGGGCCAAGAGGGGTACAGACGCGAACGGTCGGCGAAAGGAGAACATGAAGATGAACTGAAAAGAGTCGCCAGCTAGGCATTTTTATCCCGAAGGAAAGGTAATGTTGCATAAACCTAAGAAAGGATGGACAAGACGGTCGCGAACCAGAGAAACTGAGAAAGGGGGTTGGTTACAACATGGGAAGGTATTAGCACCCAGATTGTCCGTCGTACTCGACGAGATCCACGCTTGAATGATTTGTATTTAAAGGGGTGGTGTCAGTGCAATTTTGTGTGCAAAATGCTGGAAAAGGATACAAGTGTCAGTGCAGGAGAAATGTGAAATGAAAGAGTGTCAGTGCAAGAAAAGAGTGTGAAGCTCAAGACAATGAGGCTGAAAGAAAAATGCTTGAAGATGGGGAATATACAGAGACTTTTGTTCGATAACTGTTAAGTTATGCCTATGTATCCTCTCGTGCAATGAGGAAGTCAGAACATCGTAGTTCGACTCAAAGAGACTGAAAGATAAATTGACTTTTGAACTGCTTACTTGTCTATGCTCAAGTGTATGACCTGTCTGGCCCAGGTGCAAACTTTCTTGCATTAGACGGAAGAAGCAAGTTCTCGTTTATGAGTGAATGAGATGAGAAAAGAATCCCGGAGGAGACGATTATTGTTTGTTTTTTTGAGTTTTCAATCTTTTATTGCTTTTGTGTTTGTCATAAAAAATGAGCTTAAGCCTAAACCAAGGGTTAGTAAGCTCATCACATCCTCCCTATGATTAGGGGTAATGAGAATACCTTAAATATGAAGTAAGCATTTCACACTTAATCACCATGATGTAGGATTAAGATCATTAACCTACTTGCAATTATTTAGATGTTTTTTGGAGTTTTGTTTAGTGTTAAGTAATGAGTTTAAGCCATAATCAAGGATTTAATGGACCCATTACACCATCCTAATAGAAGGATAATAGATGAGAACATTTAAGCTGAGGAAGGCTCCTCAACTTAATCCATGATTAGGGATTAACCTCATGATAAAACAAAGCCTTTATTAAAGTGGATTTTAGTTAATGGTAAGATTAAGAAATGGATTTTATGGTTTGTAAGACAACTTGAGAGGGACTTGTCCATTAACACTAGGGTTAGTCCTTCTTAACCAATTAAGGAAGAATTAGAACCCTAATGCAAGGCCAAAGTTACAAGCTTGATGTCTTAGTGATTATTAGGTGGCTTGATTAAAGAATTTAAACACATTAAGGGTTTAACACTTAGGATTAAAGTTATAAACTCCATCCTAATAGAAGGATGCAGGCATAAGCTTTATCACAAAGCCTTAAAACCTTTAAGGTTTAGTCCCTGATTAAGAGGTGAGAAGAGAAGACACAAAGATGACACAAAGGTAAAACTAATTGGGGGACTAATCAATCCCTAATTGTGATCATGCTTGGGTATTCATAGGGTTTATGAGGCTTTCAAGAGACCTTTAAGGAAAATCCACCAAGGAAGAAGAAAGATGGAAGGAGGAGAAGCAGAAAGAAACAAGACAACTTACTTCAATTAAGAAGACAAGTTGCTTGAAGAAAGAAGGTGAGGAGAGCATGAATGAGCAAGATCACTCCAATACAAAGTTAAAATGCAGCAATGAATTCATAAGAGATATGATAAGAGAATGTGACAAGTGAAGGAAAATTCACTTCTCAAACACTTACCACCTGAAAAGTTAGCAAAAGGAAGTGAAATGAAATGAAAATGGGATGAAATGAAAAGATGAAAACCAAAACCAGAAGCATGTTCATGATGCTAATGATGCAAAGAGATGATATAAATGTATGTCATGAGATGAATATGATGATACAAAGGATGGGAATGCAAATGAAGCATAAAGGAAGCATGAAAGTTCATGAATGCACATGAAATGAAATGAAAGCATAACATGGAAAATGGATGATTCAATGATAAATAATGATTTTAATGTGTCCTAAGATGTCTTATATGTCATGTGGATGCACAAAATGTCATGGCAAGTTCATGTATGCAAGCTTATGCAAGAAGAATGCAAATGAAGATGCAAATTAGGGTTATATGAACATGTGAGATGCAAAACTCAAAAATAGAAGCAAATGATAAGATAAAAAATTGAAAATGAACTCAAAGGAACCCTAAACCTATACTAGTTCACTATCCAAAAGGGGAGGTTAGAAGCTAAACCTAAAGGAAGTTATGAATTTCCTAAGTTTCTAGGGTTTAAAGGGTGATCCTAAAGGTAAAATGCCAAACAAATTGAAAATGAAAGATAAAAATGAAACAAAAATGTTTTTAGATGCTTGAAACCATGTATAGCATAATGCAAAAAGAATCATTCACAAACTCAACTTGGATCAAAAGTTATGAATTTTTGAAGTTAGGGTTGAAAATATACAAATTTAAGAACCCTAATTCATTTGAAAAATGTCAAAGTGCGATCAAAACCAAAACGAAATTTATATGGTGAGTTTTTAAATGTTTCTAAATGCCTAAAAATATTCTCTGAATTTTTTTTGTGATTTTTAAATACCTAAATGCATTTTTAATTAATTAATTCTCATTAACTAATTGAAAATACATTTAAATGATTTAAAAATATTTTTTTAATGCTAAAATAAAAATAAAAATATTTTTGGGTTTTGAAAATTAATTAAAGACTGGATAAAAAATTTCAGAATTTTTTGATGTCTTTTTCTATTTTTAAAAATTCGTATAAATTAAATAGAAACAAATGAAATAAAAATTAATTAAATGAGGAAAAAAGGAAAAGTCAGCTAATCCTAGGGTTGAGGTTCAAAGCTGGGTTGGAGGGAATTGACCCCGCGCGCATTTGGACGGCTGAAGTTCAAACTACACTAATTATGATTAAAGCCCTAATCTGAACCCTAATGACTTTCAGATGTCCGGAACAGTGTTCCGGTCATCTTCTCCGGCAGCTCTCTCACTTAATCTCTCTCAAAACGCCATAAAAACTCACTAAACTCTCCAGAATCAATCCTTGAACATCACTAAACACAAACCACACAACAAAACTCATTTATTTTTCGTGAATCATGCAAATCGAGTCAAAACACATTTCACAGGCAAAGTTTCAGAGGTTCATAAAATCCTTAAAACTCAACCATTTTCAAAAAGAAAAGTATCATCATGATCAACATAACATGAGGAACAATTCTATAACTAAAATTAAGCTTCTGGAAAATTTGTTCTTGAGGTTACCTGAAATGGAGCTTTCGAAATTGGCACTATCTGGGCTCTTCTTTGGTGCTTTTCCAATCCTCTTGACCCCCTTATGCTTCTGGAATGCTTTGCTGAAGTGTATGTGGCTTCTCCTTGAAGTTCAGTGAAGTTCAGTTCAAAGGGGGAGAAAATCGTGTTTTGTGTATGGTGACTTTCAGGGCAAAGTGAAGGGTGGGAAATGATCAGTGATTGATGCTGAGATGAATGGTGGTGCTGGTTTGAAGAATGAGTGGTTGAGTTGTGTGTTTCGATAGAAAATGCAAAGAGGGGGGTTTTGGTGAATGTTGAGTTATGGGAGAGTTCAGGCTTTGTTCTTGTTATGTTTGGCTTGCTTTTGATTAGTATAAGGTAATGTGATTGGTCAGAAAGTTGGTAAAGGCATAGTGTGATTGGTATGGTGCAAAATGCAAAAAGTCAAGGTTTGTTGTCCTTTGAGGTATGGGATGTTTCAGGCCAAGGACAAGGGGGTGTCTGGCGCAGCTTGATTCAAGGATGTCCATATAAATTAGTTTGAGGCAATTTGGCAAGTTTGTGGGAAGTTGTGGGAGGTTTTGCAAATTTGTGAACCTTTGGCCCCCTTTGGATTTCTTCATGTGCAACTCATGGAAATGTGAAATTCTTTGGGCAATTTGCAGCAAAATGGATCATGTAAAGTTGTTATGATGTTTTGAGGCCAATTGGAAACCAAATCAATCATTAGAAATCCTTCTTGCAAAAATCCCTCTTTTGAGAATTTATGAAAAAATGACTTATGGAGGCTTGTGATCCAAGGCATGAAACTTTGTGAATTTGTGCAATTCTGATTTTGGCAAGTTGTAATGATGCCTAGAAGTCATTTAGAAGTCACAAAATGGTTTGGTATAAGGTTTTGCAAAAAATCCCTTTTTGGCATGAAACATGAAATTATGTGATTTTTACCAACTTTGGAAAGCCATAACTTGAGTTCCAAAATGAATTAGATCTTGTTCTTGTACTTTTTGAAAAGGGAATGATCCAATCTACAACTTTCATGACCAACAATTTTTCATTTGAAGCATTTTTGGTTAAGAAAGAGGAGGTTGAAAAACTTTCCCAAAATGGAAAGTTTACATTACAAGTCATTTCCATATTTGGCAACTTATGGTTTAGCCCACTTTTCTTCAAATTGTGAACTTTCAAACACTTCAATGATCAAATAAAGACCATATAACCTCAATTTGATGGAAAATCCACTTTGGATCCATTGATGGGGGCCTCAGATGCCCTAATTTTGCTCTGACTTGCTCAAGAAGTTACCTAGTGATCAGATGACTTCCACAATGAATTTTTCCATCAAACTTGGTATACATGATACTTATATCATATTGAGACAAATAGAAACAAGAATGACCAAGATTTTTTGAGTTATGGCCTCTGAAACCAAAACCCTAATTTTAGGTCATCTGTGTAATTAAACCTGGCTCTGTTTCCATGCCTTGCCAGTTCTTGTGATTTTCTGACTTTCTTGATCTTGGGAGGATATAATATGATGTTTTAACATACATGGACCCTCTTGAGATGATTGAAGACCTTTGGAGTGGCTCAGATGGCTCATGGATTGCTCAGATCACAAACCCTAGATGCAGATGACTTTGAACCAATGCAGTGAAGTAAAAAATGCAATATGAGATGATATGATTGAACTTATGCAAATGAAAAGATCACAAGCCATGGGGTGAGCTTAGTGATGGCAAATTTGGGGTGTTTACAGCTGCCCCTATTCAAACATGAGTTAGTTGTGTAGGATATAAGCGACGGGCTTAACAGACAAACAAGATAACTTGTGGTTGAATACCAAAGACAGTCCAAAATTTGCACTCACTGGGGAATGATGAGGGACAATCATAAAAAGGTGGGGACGACCATCGGATAAAATGATGAAGGACGATCATCAAGAAGGTGAAGGACGATCACCTAGCAGGGGAAGACTGCTAAAATATCACGACGAATGTCGGATAGAAAAAGGGTTCCAATAATGGAGACTCCGCTGGGGAATGATGAGGTACGGTCATCAAAAGGTGAAGGACGATCACCTGGAAGGGTACGGCTGCTGAAAAGTATCATGACATACGACGAATGTCAGATAGGAGAGAGGTTTTTGCTGGGGACTCCTCTGGGGAATGGTAAACACGGACGAGTGTTTATATTCAAGAAATGAAAGGTATAACTGTTTGACGCTGTGTATAGATTAAAAATGCGGACGAGCATCCTTAAGACTACGATACGGACGAGTATCGGTAGAAACAACGTTGACGCATGTTCAGAGATGATGATATGGATGAGTATCAACTGGTTAACAAAGAACACGAACGAGTGTTGAATCTGAGGAGAGATAAGTGGTGTATACAAGATACAAACGAGTATCTGTATGAGTGAAAAATAAGCATGAGTGAGACACAGATGAGTGTTCAACTTGCTGGGGACAGTATGACACGGTCGAGTATCATAAGAGAAAGTGTATAAGTTATGAACTCATAAGTGTAAAAGATATTTTGACGATCTGTGGGGATAGGATGACACGGACGGGGAAGGGTGACACAGACGAGTGTCAAAGGAGTGTATAAATATCTCTTATGGTTTATATCTGCAGGGGAATGATGTGACACGGACGAGTGTCGAAAAGAGTATATATTGATATGTATTAGTGAGTGCAAAGGGGATGCTTTGGCTTTCTGCTGGGACTATGAGTCCTTGTATACATTGCTGATGGGATGTTGGTATATATAGGTGTTTGATTCAAAACATGACTTGTGATTATGCAATATGTTTGATTTTTTCCGTAATGCTCCGTATTAGACCGAATGCTATGATTATGCAAAGGATACTGATTCGGGATTTGGATCCCGTTACTGCGAAGATCTCCGACTGATCTGCCTAAAAGGATATCCCAGCTGGGGATGAGATCATTGGTGATCTGATACAGATGATTCTGCTTGGGAAAATAAGTCACTGGTAGACCAATCTTGGTAATGAGGAGCCCAGTTAGGGATCTGGAAGCTTTCATCACCTTGTTGTGAGATTTTCAGACATTGCTCTTCTGGATAGAGGCTGGAGCTCTGTGGGGAGATGGTTCCCTGTCTAGCACTCGGCTGGGGAGGAACAATCATTGAATGATCTTCCTAGAGATTTCTGTAGGGATCCTGCTGAGGATGATAATATCTGACAACTCAGCTGGGGAAATGAACACCTTCTGGTGCTGCCCTGAAGAAAGTGCGGGAGAAGTGATATCCGACAACTCTGATGGGTAGAAAGCATCTCTGGTGCTGCTTGGAGGATGTGTTGAGGAAATAGTGATTTGGTAGCCTTGCTGGGGGAAAACCTTTCATGCCCCCATGGAGCTCTGAATATCTGCAATCCTGTTATGACAAAGAAACGCACAAGTATCCCGAGGTATCCCTTACTGGATTCCATCATAGGAGTTTAGACACTCCCGAGAGTGAGTAGTATATTTCCTGTAAGCATGTGATTAGAAAAGCGCATCTGTATTTATGCAACAATTATATCAAGGATATCAGACATTTTTGAAAATGAAATAAAAATGTACAAGACAGAGTATGACTAAAAATCTGATTTTATTGATTCGTGTGCCCTGAATTGGCAAGTACAGTCAAAGAAACAGATCTCCTTAAATGAGGAGATCGTTACAAATTGAGAAACAAAAAAAAAGGTGATGGCAATGTTGATGACGCTTTAGTGAGTTTCCCTTTTGCTATGACTCGTATGACATTGACGTTCTTCTCATCTTGCTTTCTGAAGAAGGTTGATTCGGACCGACGCTTAACCCTACCGAAGCTTGCCATGTTGTGGGTGATACAGACGAATTCAGAATACAGTTGTTCGCTTATTCCCTTATTTTGCGTGGATCGCCCTTTCGGGTTTTCAATCCACCGGGATACCCATTTTTGCCTGAGCTGTCCAATGCGGCTTTTCAACTCAGCGGGTGTACATTTTTCTTTATTTTCCCTTATTTTTGCCTGATTCTTTTATTCTGTTTTTGACTCGCCGGGATGCCCTATTTTTGCCAGGACTTACATTCTATTTTTATGTCCAGCGGGTCATTTTATGCGAATTATTTTTTAACTGCATCTGAATTCACAGGGGATAAGAAATCTTCACCATCCATAGTGGTGAGCATCAGTGCTCCACCAGAGAAAACCTTCTTCACTATGAATGGACCATCGTAATTCGGAGTCCACTTGCCCCTGTGGTCTGTATGATGAGGGAGGAGTCTTTTTAGCACAAGATCTCCTACTTGGTATTCTTGAAGCTTGACTTTCTGATCGAAGGCTTTCTTCATTATTTTCTGATATAGCTGCCCATGACAGATTGCAGCTAATCTCTTCTCTTCGATCAGACTCAACTGATTGTACCGGGATCAGACCCATTCTGCTTCACTCAGCTTAACATGCATCAGTACCCTCAAGGAGGGTAATTAAACTTCAACAGGTAGGACTGCCTCCATACCATACACAAGCTGATACGGTGTTGCCCCAATGGATGTTCTAATTGAGGTACGGTACCCATGCAAGGCAAATGGTAGGATCTCATGCCAGTCTTTGTATGTGACCACCATCTTCTACACAATCTTCTTAATGTTCTTATTAGCTGCCTCAACAGCGCCATTCATCTTAGGCCTATAAGGAGAAGAGTTGTGGTGTTGGATTTTGAAGTCCCGACACAGTTCTGCCATCATTTTATTGTTCAAATTGGAACCATTATCAGTAATGATTCGCTCGGGCACTCCATACCTCCAGATGATGTCTCTCTTCAAGGATCGGGCTACCACCTGCCTGGTGACATTTGCATACGAAGCTGCTTCAACCCACTTGGTAAAATAGTCAATGGCTACAAGGATGAATCTGTGGCCATTGGAAGCAGTCGGATCGATCTTCCCAATCATATCAATGCCCCACATGGCAAAGGGCCAAGGTGAAGACATCACATTCAAAGGATTCAGAGGCACATGAACCTTATCTGCATAAATCTGGAATTTGTGGCACTTTCTGGCATAAGCACAACAGTCTGCATCCATTGTGATCCAGTAGTAACCCGATCTTAACAATTTCTTGGCCATTGCATGTCCTCCAACATGGGTACCGAAAGATCCTTCATGCACCTCGTGCATCAACAAGTCTGCTTCTGCTTTATCAACACATCTGAGAAGTACCATGTCAAAGTTTCTCTTGTACAAGGAACCATCAGCATTCAGGAAGAAACTACCAGCTAGCCTTCTTAATGTCTTCTTATCATTGGAAGATGCCCTAGGTGGGTATGTTTGATCCTCCAAAAATCCTTTGATGTCGTAGAACCAAGGCTTATCATCTTTAGAAAGGTCTACTGAGAATACGTATGCTGGTCTGTCAAGTCTGGATACTGAAATCCGAGGCACAAAGTTGGCAGTTTGAACTTTGATCATGGATGAAATGGTAGCCAGAGCATCTGCAAACTGATTCTCATCCCGAGGGATATACTCAAGTTTGACTGTTGTGAAGAAAGTTAGTAATCTCCTTGTATAGTCCCGGTAGGGTATCAGATGCTCCTGGTGTGTGTACCATTTGTCGTTGGTTTGATTGATTACCAAAGCAGAATCTCTGAATACAGTTAAAGTCTTGATCCTGAGGTTAATGGCTTCCTCAAGACCCATGACGCAAGCTTTGTATTCAGCTTCGTTGTTAGTGCAGTTAAAAGTGATGCCGAGAAAGGCATGTGAACTCCCTTAGGTGTAATGAGTACTGCACCTACACCACGACCATTCATATTAACAGCCCCATCAAACATCATTGTCCATTATTCTTCTGGGTCAGGCCCTTCAGTGTGAACAGGCTCTTCATGATCTCTTGCCTTTATGAACATGATGTCTTCATCAGGGAAGTCAAATCTCATAGGCTGGTAATCATCAATGGGTTGCCCAGCTAGATAGTCAGACAGTCCACTGCCTTTGATGGCCTTTTGAGATGTGTACTGAATGTCATATTCTGTGAGAATCATTTTCCATCTTGCAACCCTTCCGGTAAGTGCTGGCTTCTCAAATATGTACTTGACTGGATCCATCTTGGAGATCAACGGAGTAGTGTGGGTCAACATATACTGCCTTAGTTGGCGAGCAGCCCACGCTAAAGCATAACAAGTTTTCTCGAGCAGTGAATAACGTTGTTCACAGTCGGTAAACTTTTTGCTTAGGTAGTATATTGCATACTCTTTTCGACCAGACTCGTCATGCTGGCCCAACACACACCCCATTGACTCTTCTAATACTGTCAGGTACATTATTAGAGGTCTTCCTTCAACTGGAGGCATAAGGATTGGAGGCTCTTGTAAGTATTCCTTGATTTTGTCAAAAGCCCTTTGGCAGTCTTCATTCCACCTGACCGTCTGTTCTTTTCTTAACAACTTGAACAGGGGCTCACAGGTTGCTGTAAGATGAGATATGAACTGTGAAATGTAGTTAAATCTACCTAGAAACCCCCGAACTTCTTTTTCAGTGTTTGGTTCAGGCATTTCTTGAATGGCTTTGACTTTGTCAGGGTCAACTTCAATTCCCTTTTTACTTACAATAAATCCCAGCAGCTTACCGGATCGCACCCCGAATGTGCATTTGTTGGGGTTTAACTTCAATTGGTACTTCCTCAGACGCTTGAACAACTTTAACAGATTCACCAGGTGGTCTTCTTCTGTGAGGGACTTGGCAATCATGTCATCCACATAACATTCAATTTCTTTATGGATCATGTCGTGGAATAATGTTACCATAGCCCGTTGAAAAGTGGCACCAGCATTCTTCAGTCCGAATGGCATTACCTTATAACAGAAAGTGCCCCAGGGTGTGATGAAAGTTGTATTCTCCATGTCTTCGGGTGACATCTTGATCTGATTATATCCTGAAAATCCATCCATGAAGGAGAACACAAAGAACTGAGCCGTGTTGTCGACCAATACATCAATGTGAGGTAATGGAAAGTCATCTTTCGGGCTGGCTCTGTTCAGATCCCGGTAATCTACACACATCCGTACTTTTCCATCTTTCTTAGGCACTGATACAATGTTAGCGACCCACGGTGGGTAACTAGTCACAGCAAGGAAACCGGCGCCCCACTGTTTCTGTACCTCCTCTTTTATCTTCATGGCCATATCCGGACGAGTACGGCACAACTTCTGTTTTACCGGAGGACAGTCTTCTTTTAGAGGCAGCTTGTGCATAACAATGTCGGTATCCAGACCCGACATATCTTGATAAGACCAAGCAAAAACATCCACATACTCCCGAAGCATGTCAATAAGTTGCGCTTTCACTGAATCTTGCAAACGGGCCCCGATTTTAACTTCTTTCAAGTCTTCTTCTGTACCAAGATTAACAGTCTCAACTTCCTTCTGATGAGGAGTAATAACCTTCTCCTCTTGTCTCAACAACCTGGCTAGTTCCTCAGCTAGCTCATAATCTTCTTCAACCCCTTCATCGACTTGATTAATCGGATTGCCAATGTCATACGTAGTCATAGCAATGTTGTTGTCGGTGCAGTCTGGAGGGCACTCTCTGAAAGGGTTTAGATTTGTTCATTTTAGTGATCAGTTTTATCTTGCTTAGAAAAAGTGCAAATGAATTTATTATTTTTTTTGAAAAACATTGCCATTTTATTTTTGTACAAAAAATGAAAAATGAAAAACAGTGAGCGGAAAAGAAAAGACTCATTTGCAAAAGATGTCCTGATATTCATTAATTGATCGTTTGCATAAAATACAAGATGGCCCGATTACAAAATGAGTCCTAACATCTTGGGCAAGATGCAGGACTTGATGCATGCTTAAAGACAGGAAATAATAATTACTCTGCATGAGTAAATCTTATAATTTCCTAGGAAGACCAGTTTGAGACTTGGTTCCCCGGGATCCTTGGACGTATCCAGTTTTCCAGGTTGCGTTCGTCTTCTTCCTCGTCTTCCAAACTATTCACAGCATCCGGGGTAAGCATCCCCCGGCTGATAAATTTGGGCTCCGTTGCAGCCTCTGGTTGATCTTGTCGAGTTAGTCTGTAACCCAACCTGAATCTGTCTTCTTTCTTTTCTACTGGAAGCAGCTTGCCCCAGCCTAGAGCGGTACCCTCCTCAACAACCTTTCGGGCCTGTTGATATGAGGTGATGGAAGTTCCAGACACAACAGATGCTTCATTAATTTTAAGGGCCTCAAACCCCTGACTCATGGTCTCATGGATCTCCCCATCCATTTCTATGTACTTGTACGTAGCCATGTGGCTAACAAAGATGTCCTCCTCCCCACAGATGGTGATGATTTGGCCTTCCCACTCGAATTTTAACTTCTGGTGAAGGGTAGACGTAACAACGTCGGTGGCGTGAATCCAGGGTCTACCCAACAGACAACTATAGGTCGCCTGTATGTCCATCACAAAGAAGGTAGTGTTAAAGGTCTGCAGGACAATCAATACAGGTAAATCGATCTCTCCAAGCACTGATCTTTTAGAGCTATCAAATGCTCTCACCACCAAATTACTCAGGCGCAATGCCAAGCCATCATACTCCAACTTCACTAGGGCTTTCTTTGGGAGAACATTGAGTGAAGACCCAGTGTCCACCAGTACATGAGAAAGAACAACACCTTTGCATTCCAAAGTGATGTGCAAAGCCTTGTTATGGTTGTGCCCCTCCGTTGTTAAATCATCATTTGTAAAGCCTAGTCCATGACTGGTGTTGACATTTGCAACCACAGTTTCTAACTGATTAACAGTAATCTCCTCCGACACGTATGCTGCGTGCAGGACTTTCAACAATGCGTTCCTGTGAGCTTCGGAACACATTAGTAGCGATAATATGGAGATTTTGGAGGGTGTTTGGTGAAGCTGGTCCACCACTTTATAATCAATCCTTTTGATTATTCTCATGAACTCGTCTACATCTTGTTCAAAAGACGTCTTCTGAGTTTCTTTGGCAGTTGGCTCTTCGGATACCACATTCTTTCCTTTTGCCTTGGCAACAGCTTCTGCTTCAACATTGGGTCTTGGTATTTGTCAGGAAAAAAGGCGTCCGCTTCTGGTGAAGCCTCCGCCTCCCCCAACATTATCAACTTGTGGTGAAGAGGTTGATGAATCCAGAGTGATTTTCACCCCATTGCAGTAAAGATCAGAGTCGTAGTGCCAAGGTATGGCATTACTGCTTTCATAAGGAATAGGCCCAGGTACCGTAATGGTAACTGGACTGATTGCTGCAGCGGAACGAACTGTGATGGTGTGCGGATCATAGTAGATTGTGACTGGAGATCTGACAGGGGGTGTTGCAGCTTGTTATTGGAAATTGTTGTTGGGAAGAACATTTGTTGGGTCATAATAGATCGTGACCGTTGAGACATCTTCATTAATGTTTGCTGGCGTTGTAGATGATTCCGTTGATAAAATGGGTGCTGATGTTGTAGAAGTAAATGTTGCTGAACTTTGACTTGTTGAAATAATGGACGGAGTGATTGCTGGTGTTGTTGATGAATCAGTAGGAATGATAGTTGTTGCTGTTGTAGGAGAAACTGTTGAAGGAAGAATTGTTGGTGTTGTAGGAGGATCCATTGTTGTTGAAACAAGAGTTGTTGAAGGAGCTGTTGCAGTAATTTGCAAGATTCCATCTTTGATGAGGCTATCTATGCCATACCTTAGCTTCTCACAACCATTAATAGCAGTTTTACACAATTCACAGCAGGCCCCACAGCCTGGGAACACTTGGCATCTTAAAAGTTGAACTTTGACCTCAGCCAATGGTGTTTGAATCTGTGCAACATTATCAATTAGTATTGATGGTTGGTCCTCTTCTATGGCATTAATCCTGGGCCCACCATGATTAGGCATAGTATTCCTGTTAACATTCGGAGGAGGTGCGAAATTGAGAGCTTTGGAATCGACCAAATCTTGAACCTTCATCTGCAAGGCTCTGCATTTCTCGGTATTGTGACCAGGTGCGTTGGAGTGAAAGGCACACCTGGTGTTTGCATCATAATTCTTTGGGAGATTGAGAGGATCCGGAGGTGCCAACGTCCTTAACTCAACCAGGTTAAGCTTCAGGAGTTGCAGTAATAAAGCAGCATAAGGCATAGGGATAGGGTCAATCACCCTATTTTCCTGAGATGGCCTCTGTTGAAAGGGACGCTGCTGTTGGTTGCTATTGTTGTTGTTGTAGGTTCTTTGTTGCGGAAAATGAGATTGTTGCTGATAGTGATGTTGATGTTGTTGTTGTTGAGGATATAATGGTTGTTGTGGAACTGGAGCCGGGATGGTAACATCTGCTACTGGCCTGTGAGAATACTGGGGTCTGCCCCTGCTTGTATGAATGGCATTTGTTTCACCCACCCTTCGGGGTCCTGCAAAAGGTTTTCTGGGGTTGCTGGAGGAACTTGCACCAGTGTCAGAGATTTTTCCCATCTTCAAAAGACTTTCAATTCTCTCACCATCTATAACAACATCGGCAAAACTGGTGGAAGAGAAATCAGCAAGTCTATCAATATAAGTTCCCTACAAGGTGTTCATAAACATGTCAGCCATCTCTCTTTTTGACGTGGGTGGCTGGACAGCATCAACAAGCTGTCTCCACCTCTGAGCATAATCCCGAAAGCTTTCACTTGAAGACTGAGACATGCCCATTAGAAGAGTTCTATTGGGAGCCATGTCTAGGTTGTATTGGTATTGCCGGATGAAGGCTTTGGCCAAGTCTTTCCAACATCTTATAGTGTCCCTTGTCAGATGCGAATACTATTCTCTTGACGCTCCAGTCAGGCTGTCCTCAAAATAGAACATCCATAATTTCTCATCCATGGTATAAGCCTTGAGTCTCCCTAAGAAGTATTGCAGGTGAGTACGCGGGCACGAGGTACCATTATATTTCTCAAAGCATGGGGGTTTGAATTTGTGGGGAATCGTCACCCCATCTACCAGCCTCATATCCATTACATCAAAGCCTAAAGAATTCTGGGATTCCAAAGATCTTAACTTTTCAACAATCTCATCCAATCTTCTATCATATACCTCATCTCCAGCCCTAATAAACGTAAATTGTTCTTCTTGGGGATCCTCTTGCAGGATTCTGCCCCCAACAGTATTACCTTGAACATTCCTCGGGATGTTAACATTTGGATTCAAATGGGGCCCATACTCTCGTGGGTCAATACGAAGCTGTCCCCGTTCATTATTGCTGGTTCCCCCTATTCCAAGGTGGGCTCTTCAGGTGTCTGTCTTTCTACCAGCTCTTTCATCCTTTCTTGGCTCTGGGCTAAGCCAGTCATTACAGCCATAAACTGAGACATTTGGTTTCTCATCTCGACCCTTTCGTTTGCCATCTGATTTCTCACTTCAGTTAGGTCCTGTTGTACCTGCTCCATTTGAATGCCTGGAAGGTTGTTACGAGTTGGGTACCGGTGTGTGCGGTTGACAGGGAACACTCGGCGACGAGCAATGTTTCCTGAAATCACAACAAAGTTAGACACAATAATAATAAACAAAACCTACGAAACAAAGAAAAAGGTCAGTATGCAATGCAGTATGCTTATTTGTTTTCCAAGGTATCCGGTTTGGTTCTTGGTTTTGACCTTTCCAGACCTCGAGGAAGATGCTTGATGTTGGAGAAAAGAAGCCCAAATGAATACAAACTAAATATATTACAAATGATGAACAATACATAGTCTGTTTTACAATACATGCCCATGGATGGTCAAAAAATACAACAAAAGGAAAGGTACATCAAAAGGAAAGAACAACAAGCAAAGAGGAATCAGACATCCAATCCATAATTATCTTCCCTGACCTCCTTCAGGAGTGCCTCAGTCACCAGACCAACTGGGTGCTCTGTAATGGTCCTAATGAGGAGGTTCCTAGTAGCAATGGCAGTATTCAGCTTCTTATGCCTATCTTGATCTTTGGATCTCTTTAACCCTGCTTGGAGTTTCAACTCTGATATCTCCTTCTGAGCTGCCAACAAAGCTTCCTGCTGCTTCTTCTCATTGGCTTCCAACTGATCAATCTTGGCCTGATTCCTCTGGTCTTCTTGTGCACGGGCTTCGGTGATCCTGATCAACCTAGCCTGACTTTCCTCCAGGTAATGCTCAGCCCTAGCTTTCTGAATCTTGGCCTCTTTACATGCATTCTTCAATATCTGTTCCCCAGCTCTGGCTTTCCTTATGTAGTCATTTGTTCTTTCAATCTTGGTGAGATGCTCAGTCTTGAGTCTTTCCAATATTTCAATGTCCAGGCGACCATCATTTCTTTCCCAAAAAGTCTTCTTCAGGGCTTCAGACAGCTTCTTATTCCTCTCTTTCAGCTTTTCAAATTCCTCCAGGCTAACTGTTGCTGCAGGCTGTACTGTAGATGGTCCAGGTGTGTCTTCCAAGGTGAAAGTCATTATGGTAATTTGAGCTCTAGTACGGGACCAATCTGAATACTGAGCTGAAGCAAAATTGTTACATCTTCCAAGGATAGCTATCCCTTTTGTCTGGATGTTGTCCCAAGCCCAGGCAGCTTGCCTGACAACAACTGAATTAGGTTGCACTTCACAGTATAGGGTCTCAGCCAAATCCTGTCCTCTGGGAGGGTGAAGTAAGGCATATCCCAATTGTCTCTTAAACAGCAAAGGGTTGTAATTAATGCAACCTTTTACTCCTATGAGAGGCACATTAGGGTACTGCCCACAGCTGGTGACAATGTTCTTGCCTTTAGTTCTTTGGGTGCACCATCTGATATCTTCTGAAGTTAAAGCAATGAACCTCTTGGCCCAATTCTTCTGCTGATGTGGGTTCAAGAAAGCATCTGATTTAGGCAGGTGTCTGAGTAGCCTAGAGTAAAACAAAGGAGCACAACATCTAACCAACTTCCCCCTTTGTATTTCATTCCTCTGATGAATAGAGTAGTAAAAATACCCTAGCAATGTAGGCACTGGGTTCCTCAGCAGAAACAAGTGGATGGCATTCTTACTGACAAATTTAGGCTCATCTGCAAACAACATAGCCCTATATATGCTGTGGGCTAAAAGTGCACAGACTTCCCTCCATTCTCCCAAGGTAGCCTTCAGGATGGCCTGAAAAATCAAGAAGTCCAAATGTAAACCAGGAATCCCAGCTTTTGTTGTCATGCTTTGCTCAATAAGGGCAAGCTCCAAGTACAATGCCCTTGCTATCTCTTCACTTCTGAGAGCAGTCATCTCTGGGTTAAAGGGAATTCACCCTCTGATAGGTACTCCAATCAACAAAGAAAACTCCTCCAATAGAGGTCCCATCTGAAAGTCAGGAAAGGTGAAGCATCTCAGTGAAGGGTCATAGAACTGCAAGCATGTGAGTCATGCTTCTCTGAGAAGGATCAAGATCCATAACCATATCCAAGATACCCCCACAGTGCTCTCTGAATAGTGGGATGTGGTCAGGTGTGATAAGTGACTGGACCTGCCGGATACCAGTCAATACAGGCTCAAAAAAGTTATAAGTGACTTCCTGGGAGTAGCCATGAATGCTGCTGAAGAAGCTGAAGACAAATGCTGATGAAGATCGCAAAACGAAGTTGGAGGTAAGTTTCTGACAGACTGATGCAGGTGATGATGGAGGTAACTGAAGCAGATAACTGAAGAAGACAACTGAAGCAGAGGTCTAAGCAGAAGAAGGGGTCAAAACCAAACCAAGATATAATGAGGTGGATACCCTGAAAAACAAATAAACAAATGTTAAATGATGCAATGATGATATATGCAAATGATATGCAAGGGTTTGTGATCAAGAGCTGGATCTGATTATCTGTCTTGATATAAGGTCCATGTATGTTCAAAGGTTTGGATGGAGGCTCAGAAATCCAGTAACCAGGGTGGGGGACTCAAATAAAGAGTCACATGTCCAGGGTTAATCACAAGAACTGTCCAAAGTGGAGTATTCTTACACAAAACAGTAACAGGGTATGATGTGGCCAAGGGTTCCTGCAAACCTGTAAATAACCCAACCCCCTCACATGTAATGTTCTAGAACAAGGATCCTCAGACTTGGATCAGTTATGAGAAGTGTAAACACATCTAACCCGGAGGTACAGTGTTTACGATAACCATAAAAGATCCTCCTCTAATTCACCCCAGATTCTGAAGGTCAAAATAAAGGTCATCCAGACTTAGCAGGCTTCCTAGATAGCCCTAGCACTACAGGAAATCTGTAGCACAAAGTTCTCAAGAAGAAACCCACATTTGAACCGTGTTTCATATTCCCACACCAGACCGAAATGGAATGGGAAAGAACATGAACCACTCTAGCCTAGGTGTCACTCAGGTCCCAGGTATAGGACCTTAATCTCTCAACGGAACCCCACCCACCAAAGAAAACCAGATCCAACAATAACAGTATGAAATATGCATAAAACTGTAAAGAAAGCAATAAATAAAGCTATACATAAAGCAATAAATAAAGAAAAATAAATAAACACACATAGCACATAGCACCCCAGTAAACACAAATCAAACAAGCGCTAGGAGGAACCCACAAAAAGAACCAGAAGCCCTGGTTACAGTATAAAGGGTCCCCAGCAGAGTCGCCAAGCTGTCGCTCCCGCCAAATGTCACAGGGCCAAGAGGGGTACAGACGCAAACGGTCGGCGAAAGGAGAACATGAAGATGAACTGAAAAGAGTCGCCAGCTAGGCATTTTTATCCCGAAGGAAAGGTAATGCTGCATAAACCTAAGAAAGTATGGACAAGACGGTCGCGAACCAGAGAAACTAAGAAAGGGGGTTGGTTACAACCTGGGAAGGTATTAGCACCCAGATTGTCCTTCGTACTCGACGGGATCCACGCTTGAAAGATTTGTATTTAAAGGGGTGGTGTCAGTGCTATTTTGTGTGCAAAAAGCTGGAAAAGGCTACAAGTGTCAGTGCAGGAGAAATGTGAAATGAAAGAGTGTCAGTGCAAGAAAAGAGTCTGAAGCTCAAGACAACGAGGCTGAAATAAAAATGCTGGAAGAGGGGGAATATACAAAGACTTTTGTTCGATAATTGTTAAGTTATGCCTACGTATCCTCTCGTGCAATGAGGAAGTTAGAACACCGTAGTTCGACTCAAAGAGACTGAAAGATAAATTGACTTTTGAACTGCTTACTTGTCTATGCTCAAGTGTATGACCTGTCTGGCCCAGGTGCAAACTTTCTTGCATTAGACGGAAGAAGCAAGTTCTCGTTTATGAGTGAATGGGATGAGAAAAGAATCCCGGAGGAGACAATTATTGTTTGTTTTTTTAAGTTTTCAATCTTTTATTGCTTTTGTGTTTGTCATAAGAAAATGAGCTTAAGCCTAAACCAAGGGTTAGTAAACTCATCACATCCTCCCTCTGATTAGGCGTAATGAGAATACCTTAAGTATGAAGTAAGAATTTCACACTTAATCACCATGATGTAGGATTAAGATCATTAACCTACTTGCAATTATTTAGATGTTTTTTGGAGTTTTGTTTAGTGTTAAGTAATGAGTTTAAGCCATAATCAAGGATTTAATGGACCCATTACACCATCCTAATAGAAGGATAATAGATGAGAACATTTAAGCTGAGGAAGGCTCCTCAACTTAATCCATGATTAGGGATTAACCTCATGACAAAACAAAGCCTTTATTAAAGTGGATTTTAGTTGATGGAGAGATTAAAAAATTGATTTTATGGTTTGTAAGACAACTTGAGAGGGACTTGTCCATTAACACTAGGGTTAGTCCTTCTTAACCAATAAAGGAAGAATTAGATCCCAATGCAAGGCCCAACTTACAAGCTTGATGTCTTAGTGATTATTAGGTGGATTGATTAAAGAATTTAAACACATGAAGGGTTTAACACTTAGGATTAAAGTTATACACTCCATACATAGAAGGATGCATGCATAAGCTTAATCACAAAGCCTTAAAACCTTTAAGGTTTAGTCCCTGATTAAGAGGTGAGAAGAGAAAACACAAAGATGACACAAAGGTAAAACTAACGGGGGGACTAATCAAACCCTAATTTTGATCATGCTTGGGTATTCCTAGGGTTTATGAGACTCTCAAGAGACCTTCAAGGAAAAGCCACCAAGGAAGAAGAAAGATGGAAGGAGGAGAAGCAGAAAGAAACAAGACAACTTACTTCAATTAAGAAGACAAGTTGCTTGAAGAAAGAAGGTGAGGAGAGCATGAATGAGCAAGATCACTCCAATACAAAGGTAAAATGCAGCAATGAATGCATAAGAGAGATGAGAAGAGAATGTGAGAAGTGAAGGCAAATTCACTTCTCAAACACTTACCACCTGAAAAGTTAGCAAAAGGAAGTGAAATGAAATGAAAATGGGATGAAATGCAAAGATGAAAACCAAAACCAGAAGCATGTTCATGATTCTAAAGATGCAAAGAGATGATATAAATGTATGTCATGAGATGAAGATGATCATACAAAGGATGGGAATGCAAATGAAGCATTAAGGAAGCATGAAAGTTCATGAATGCACATGAAATGAAATGAAAGAATAACATGGAAAATGGATGATGCAATGATCAATCATGATTTTAATGTGTCCTAAGATGTCTTATATGTCATTTGGATGCACAAAATGTCATGGCAAGTTCATGTATGCAAGCTTATGCAAGATGAATGCAAATGAAGATGCAAATTAGGGTTATATGAACATGTGAGATGCAAAACTCAAAAACAGAAGCAAATGATAAGATAAAATAATGAAAATGAACTCAAAGGAACCCTAAACCTATACTAGTTCACTATCCAAAAGGGGAGGTCAAAAGCTAAACCTAAAGGAAGTTATGAATTTCCTAAGTTTCTAGGGTTTAAAGGGTGATCCTAAAGGTAAAATGCCAAACAAATTGAAAATGAAAGATAAAAATGAAACAAAACTGTTTTTAGATGCTTGAAACCATGTATATCACAATGCAAAAAGAATCATTCACAAACTCAACTTGGATCAAAAGTTATGAATTTTTGAAGTTAGGGTTGAAAATATGCAAATTTAAGAACCCTAATTCATTTGAAAAATGTCAAAGTGTGATCAAAACCAAAAATAAATTTGTATGGTGAGTTTGTAAATGTTTCTAAATTCCTAAGAATGTTCTCTGTATTTTTTTGTGATTTTTAAATACCTAAATGTATTTTTAATTAATTAATTCTCATTAACTAATTCAAAATAACATTTAAATGATTTAAAAATATTTTTTTATTGCTAAAAATAAAAATAAAAATATTTTTGGGTTTTGAAGATTAATTAAAGGCTGGATAAAAAATTTCAGAATTTTTTGATGTCTTTTTCTATTTTTAAAAATTCGTATAAATTAAATAGAAACAAATGAAATAAAAATTAATTAAATAAGGGAAAAAGGAAAAGTCAGCTAATCCTAGGGTTGAGGTTCAAAGCTGGGTTGGAGGGAATTGACCCCACGTGCATCTGGACGGCTGAAATTCAAACTACACTAATTATGATTAAAGCCCTAATCTGAACCCTAATGACTTTCAGATGACCGGAACAGTGTTCCGGTCATCTTCTCCGGCAGCTCTCTCACTCAATCTCTCTCAAAACGCCATAAAAACTCAATAAACTCTCCAGAATCAATCCTTGAACATCACTAAACACAAACCACACAACAAAACTCATTTATTTTTCGTGAATCATGCAAATCGAATCAAAACACATTTCACGGGCAAAGTTTCAGAGGTTCATAAAATCCTTAAAACTCAACCATTTTCAAAAAGAAAAGCATCAGCATGATCAGCATAACATGAGGAACAATTCTATAACCTAAAATCAAGCTTCTGGAAAATTTGTTCTTGAGGTTACCTGAAATGGAGCTTTCGAAAATGGCACTATCTGGGCTCTTCTTTGGTACTTTTCCACTCCTCTTGACCCCCTTATGCTTCTGGAATGCTTTGCTGAAGTGTATGTGGCTTTTCCTTGAAGTTCAGTGAAGTTCAGTTCAAAGGGGGTGAAAATCTTGTTTTGTGTATGGTGACTTTCAGGGCAAAGTGAAGGGTGGGAAATGATCAGTGATTGATGCTGAGATGAATGGTGGTGTTGGTTTGAAGAATGAGTGGCTGAGTTGTGTGTTTCGATAGAAAATGCAAAGAGGGAGGTTTTGGTGAATGTTGAGTTATGGGAGAGTCCATGCTTGCTTCTTGTTATGTTTGGCTTGCTTTTGATTAGTATAAGGTAATGTGATTGGTCAGAAAGTTGGTAATGGCATAGTGTGATTGGTATGGTGCAAAATGCAAAAAGTCAAGGTTTGTTGTCCTTTGAGGTATGGGCTGTTTCAGGCCAAGGAAAAGGGGGTGTCTGGCGCAGCTTGATTCAAGGATGTCCATAGAAATCAGTTTGAGGCAATTTGGCAAGTTTGTGGGAAGTTGTCGGAGGTTTTGCAAATTTATGAACCTTTGCCCCCCTTTGGATTTCTTCATGTGAAAATCATGGTAATGTGAAATTCTTTGGGAAATTTGCAGCAAAATGGATCATGTAAAGTTGTTATGATGTTTTGAGTCCAATTGGAAACCAAATCAATCATTAGAAATCCTTCTTGAAAAAATCCCTCTTTTGAGAATTTATGAAAAAATGACTTATGGAGGCTTGTGATCCAAGGCATGAAACTTTGTTAATTTGTGCAATTCTGATTTTGGCAAGTTGTAATGATGCCTTGAAGTCATTTAGAAGTCACAAAATGGTTTGGTATAAGGTTTTGCAAAAAATCCCTTTTGGCATGAAACATGAAATTATGTGATTTTTGCCAACTTTGGAAAGCCATAACTTGAGTTCCAAAATGAATTAGATCTTGTTCTTGTACTTTTTGAAAAAGGAATGATCCAATCTACAACTTTCATGACCAACAATTTTTCATTTGAAGCATTTTTGGTTAAGAAAGATGAGTTTGAAAAACTTTCCCAAAATGGAAAGTTTACATTACAAGTCATTTCCATATTTGGCAACTTTTGGTTTAGCCCACTTTTCTTCAAATTTATGAACTTCCAAACACTTCAATGATCAAATAAAGACCATATAACCTTAATTTGATGGAAAATCCACTTTGGATCCATTGATGGGGGCCTCAGATGCCCTGATTTTGCTCTGACTTGCTCAAGAAGTTACCCAGTGATCAGATGACTTCCACAATGAATATTTCCATCAAACTTGGTATGCATGATCCTTATATCATATTGAAACCAATAGATACAAGAATGACCAAAATTTTTGGAGTTATGGCCAGCTCTGCTTCCATGCCTTGCCAGTTCTTGTGATTTTCTGACTTTCTTGATCTTGGGAGGATATAATATGATGTTTGAACATACATGGACCCTCTTGAGATGATTGAAGACCTTTGGAGTGGCTCAGATGGCTCATGGATTGCTCAGATCACAAACCCTAGATGCAGATGACTTTGAACCAATGCAGTGAAGTAAAAAATGCAATATGAGATGATATGATTGAACTTATGCAAATGAAAAGATCACAAGCCATGGGGTGAACTTAGTGAGGGCAAATTTGGGGTGTTTACAACAGCTGCCAGCCTTTTCTCATCAATCAAATTTATCAGGTCAAGTCGAGTCTGAATCCACTCATCTTCATCCAAGCCTGCTTCCTTCATGATTCTTAAGGAGTGGATCTGAACCTCAATGGGTAGAACTGCTTCCATACCATAGACTCAGGAGAATGGGGTTGCCCCTGTTGTAGTATGTATTGTAGTACGATAACCATGAAGAGCAAATGGTAACATCTCATGCCAATCCTTATACGTAACAGTCATCTTCTATAGAATCTTCTTGATGTTCTTATTGGCAGCTTCTATTGCACCATTCATCTTTGGACGATACGAAGAAGAATTATGATGCTTAATCTTGAAATGCATGGAGAGGTCAGTAATCATAGTGTTGTTCAGATTAGAGCCATTATCTGTGATAATCCTTTCAGGGATTCCATACCTACATATGAGATTATTCTTAATGAATCGAGCCACAACATTCTTACTAACAGATGCAAACAAAGCTGCCTCCACCCACTTTGTAAAGTAATCAATGGCAACCAGGATGAAATGATGCCCATTGGAAGCAGTAGGCTTGATCTCACCAATCATATCAATTCCCCACATGGCAAAAGGCCAAGGAGAAGTCAACACATTCAACGGAACTGGAGGTACATGCACCCTATCAGCATAAATCTGACACTCGTGACATGTTTTGGAGTGTTGATAGCAGTCAGCTTCCATGGTAGACCAATAATAACCTGCTCTCAATATCTTCTTTGCCATTGTATGACCACTAGAATGAGTACCAAAGATCCCATCACGCATGTCTTCCATAATCTCTATTGCTTCCTTTTTATCCACACAACGAAGCAAAGTCTAATCATGATTGCGCTTGTACAAAATTCCATTACTCAAGAAGAACTTAGCAGTAAACCTCCTCAGAAACTTCTTATCATTGACAGATGCCCCTTCAGGGAACTCCTGAGCTTCAAGATACCTCTTTACCTCATAGAACCAAGGATTTCCCTCTACTCCTTCAGTATCAATCTCATTACAATATGCAGGCTTCTCAAATCTATCAATAGTGATCTTGGGAGCTTCATCATCCCAACTAATCTCAAACATAGATGCCATGGTGGCTAAAGCGTCTGCCAACTGATTCTCTTCTCGTGGAATATGTCCAAAGGTAATCTCTTCAAAGTACATGATCAAAGACAACACATGCTCTCTGTAAGAATTGAGATTTGGGTGCTTGGTATCCTAATCTCCTTTAATTTGACTAACTACCAGTGCTGAATCTCCAAATACGTCCAGAAACTGAATCTTCATCTCAATGGCAGCTTTGATACCCATGATACATGCTTCATATTCAGCCATATTATTGGTACAATAGAAACAAAGTCTAGCAGTAATTGGGGTATGACAACCTTCAGGGGAAATGATTACAACACTAATACCATTACCAAGCGCATTAGAAGCTCCATCAAAAACCATAGTCCATCGGGATCCCTGTTCAGGTCCGTCATATTGTCCAGGTTCTTTAGTAACAATCATAATGTCTTCATCTGGGAACTCAAAAATCATAAACCGATAATCATCCACTACCTGATGAGCTAAACGATCATCTACCACACTGCCCTTAATGGCCTTCTGAGTGGTGTACTGTATATCATATTCTGTTAAGATCATTTTCCATCTCGCTATTCGTCCGGAGAGAGCAGGTTTCTCGAATATGTACTTGATTGGATCCATCTTTGCAATCAAAAAAGTAGTATGAGTCAACATATACTGTCTTAGTCGGCGAGCAACCCATGCCAAAGTGCATCAAGTTTTCTCGAGTAGTGAGTATCTTGTTTCACAGTCGGTAAACTTTTTGCTAAGGTAGTATATTGCCTGCTCTTTTCGACTGACTCGTCATGTTGCCCCAACACACACCCCATTGAGTTGTCTAATACTGTTAAGTACATAATCAAGGGTCTTCCATCAACTGGTGGCATCAAAATTGGAGGTTCTTGGAGGTATTTCTTGATCTCATCAAAGGCTACCTGGCACTCATCATTCCATTCCATTACCCGATCTTTCTTCAACAATTTGAAGATTGGCTCACATGTAGCAGTTAACTGGAAAATAAATCTTGCAATGTAATTCAGTCGTCCCAAGAAACCTCTAACTTCCTTTTCAGTACGGGGAGCGGGCATCTCTTGTATAGCTTTTACTTTTGTAGGATCCACTTCAATACCTTTTCTACTGACAATGAAACCCAGGAGTTTACCGGACCTAACTCCAAAAGTACACTTGTTTGGATTCAATCTCTGTTTATACTTCTTCAACCTCTCAAACGACTTGTGCAGGTGATCAAGGTGTTGTTCCTCATTCTGGGACCTGGCAATCATATCATCCACATATACCTCTATCTCATGATGAATCATATCATGAAACAAAGCCACCATAGCACGCTGATATGTTGCCCCAGCATTCTTCAAACCAAATGGCATCACCTTATAACAAAAAGTGCCCCATTGTGTAACAAATGTAGTTTTCTCCATATCTTCTGGTGCCATCTTAATCTGATTATAACCAGAGAAACCATCCATGAAAGAGAATACCTTATGCTGAGCTGTGTTGTCTACCAAAACATCAATATGTGGAAGTGGAAAGTCATCTTTAGGACTGGCCTTATTCAAATCCCTGTAATCCACACACATGCGTACCTTACCATCCTTCTTAGGTACCGGTACCACGTTTGCAACCCATTGAGGATAAGAAGTCACAGCTAAGAACCCTGCATCAAATTGTTTCATCACCTCTGCTTTAATCTTTTCTGACAATTCAGGACGCATGCGACGAACCTTTTGCTTCTTTGGATGACAGTCTTCTTTTACCGGTAGATGGTGAACCACAATGTCAGTATCCAACCCTAGCATATCTTCATATGACCAAGCAAAGATCTCCATATAGTCACGTAACATCTGGATTAGTTTGTTCGTAACACCACCTTCTAGTTTAGCCCCTATCTTGACCTCTTTCCTATTTTCCTCTGTTCCCAGATTCACAACTTCGATTGGCTCTTCATATGGCTGTATAGCTTTCTCCTCTTGTTGCAACAACCTAGCAAGCTCTACAGGTACTTCACAATCTCCCTCCTTTCCATCTTCAGCTTGATAGATCGGATTCTCGAAATCATAATTGGCAATAGTAGAACTATTATCAACAGGATCCAGAGTGGATGAGGATCTGCATTTTAGTGATGTGGGTGTGTGTAAGAACACATAAATGATAAAATAGAAATAATAATAAAAGAAAGACAAGGAGCACAATATTTACGAAACCGAAACGTCCATTGATTTTTATTGAATGAAGTATGTAAATGAAATGACATCCCGAAACAAGCATACCATTGTGCCCCGGGTAAGACACAAGGCTTAAAAGGTTTTATTATTCGAAATTACAAACTTAAAACAAAACAGAGTAATAGTATTTACTCCTGACTAAAGGAGATAGGAATAACGCCTTCAGTCTTCCAATTGTTGAGCCCATCACCCACGATAGGATAAATCCAATCATCTAGGTTGTAGTCTTCATCATGGTCACCTACAACATTGATTTGATCTCTTATGACCCCTTTATTAGTGATACGAATAGAACGAGCACGACGAACAACCCTCTAAGATTCTGCAGTGAAACCCAAACCAAACTTGTCAGACTTGTAAGGGATGTTGGGAAGCTGACCCTAAATAGCACAACCACCTTTTTCAACCACAGCCTTAGCATCTTTGAGGGAGGCCATTGCAGGAGGTATTCTAGTAACCATAGGAGCTCTTTCAGAAGCAGGGACAGACTTAGGAACAGGAGCAGAGCAAGGAACAACTTCAAATGTTTGACACGGAGTTTCAACCATTTCACCCTCCATTTCTACATATTTGAAAGTATTCACATGGCTAACCTGGTACTCTTCTTCACCATAGACAATGACAATTTTGTTTTTCATCGGATACTTCAACTTCTGATGCAAGGTGGAAGTCACAGCACCTGCCCCATGGATCTAGGGGCGCCCAAGAAAACAAGAATACACATGACGAATATCCATCACATAGAAAGTAAAGTTGAAGACTTGAGAGCCTACTTTAATTGGGAGGTCTACTTCTCCATGTACCACTCTTCTTGAACCACCAAAGGCCCTTACCACCATATTACTTGGTCTTAACACAACATCCTCAGGACTGAGTTTGTCCAGAACCTCTTTAGGGAGCACATTTAATGAAGAACCATTGTCCACCAGCACATGAGACAAAGTAGCGCCCTTACATTCAATGGAGATATGCAGAGCTCTGTTATGATTTCTCTTGGCAGGAGTCAGATCAGCATCAGAAAAACCCAGACCATTATCACTAGTCAGATGTGCAACACAATTCTCAAATTGATCCATAGAAATTTCATTGGGCACATGAGTAGCCTTTAAGAACTTGATTAAGGCTTTAGCATGGGCCTCAGAACACAGCAACAAAGATAACATGGAGATTTTGGAGGGAGTATGCCCCAACTGGTCAACAATATCATAATCACTTTTGCGAATGATCTTCAGTACTTCTACCATCTGTTTAGAAAGGTTTTCAGCAGTTGGTGACTCAGCTTGCACAGGTTCAATCACAAGACCTTTGCCCCGAGCATCAGTACTTGGCCTAAAATTAGAGGTATGAGTTGGAGTAACTGTAATTTAAGAGGTATCTTGAGGGGAGAAGATTCTTCCACTTATGGTGACCTTACTAGATCCAGCAATGTTGACCACATCAAGACTAACATCAGTAACAGGTGCATCAGTCAAAGGCTCTTGTTTGACACCATGGATATAAACATAAAAACCATAATTCCAGGGTATAGCTTTTTCAGAAGTATAAGGAACATGGCCAGGAGTGGTAATGATCATGGGAGCCACTCTAGCTTCTGTAACAGTCTTCACAGGGCCTTCAGCAGTAATCCTGACAGGACCTTCAGAGGTGATCCTGACAGGACCTTTGGAGGTAATCTTCACTGGTACTTTATTAACCATAGCTACATCTTCAAGCTTCGTGTTTCGAGTCAGATGTTCACACAAACTTTCCACAGAAGGAGTCCTCTCAAACAATATAGTGTAATTGTCCATGAGGCGTTGAATACCATCCTTCAACTTCCAGCAACTATCAGGTTTATAGGCACAGTAAAAACAGTCTTCCTTGCAACCTGGAAAGAATCCAGCCTGCACCAGCTTCTTCTTGATAATGGATAGAGGACTAGTCAAATCTGTTACTGAGAAAACATAAGAAACTTCATCAACAACATTAACAGTCTTCTCATGGTTGGACATAGGAGCAGTGATCACATTTGGGGTCCCAGGAGGGTCAAATTCAATTTCCCCAGCTTCGATCATGTCTTGAATCTTGTTTTTTAACACCCAACAGTTATTGGTGTCATGTCCCAAACTATTAGAATGATATGCACATCTTGCATTAGGATTGTACCGAGGAGAGGATGTATTAGGATTCTGAGGAGGATCCCTTAAAGTAATTAGCTCCCCTTTCAACATGTGTTGCAAGGCTTAGGCCAGTGACATGTTGATCTTGGTGAACTGTCTTCTAGGCTTTTGTTGATTGTTCTGTTGTTGCTCTGGTGCTGTAGGGGCAGGATTGGAGATGTGAACTGCTCCCACAGATTGGTGACTCCTGTTATGACTATGTTGACCATACATAGAATTAGACTCCTTCTTTCCACTAGGGGGCTTTTTAGCAGTGCTTGAAGAAGAGGAACCTACCTGTATCTTACCACTTCTTATCCCACTTTCCACACGTTCTCCAGTCATTATCAGCTCAGTGAAACCAGATGATGAGCTTCCAATGAGGTGACTATAAAAAGGACCATTCAGCGTACTCATAAACATATCCACCAGCTCCCTGTCAGTCAGAGGAGGTTGAACTCTGTCAGCCAGGTCTCTCCATTTCTGGGCATACTCTTTAAAACTCTCCTTTGCACCTATAAACATGCTTTGGAGCTGTATGCGAGTTGGTGCTAAATCATCATTATATTGGTATTGCCTATAGAAGGCCTCAGCAAGATCATTCCAATCACGAATATTAACACTTTCAAGTTGATAATATCATTCCAACTGAGCTCCAGATAAACTCTCTTGGAAGAAATGAATCCACAGTTTCTTGTCAGTAGTATGTGGTTGAATCCTCCGGACATAGGACCTAAAATGTAGTTTAGGACATGAAACACCATCATACACCACAAAAATAGGAACCTTGAAGCCAATAGGTATAACCACTCCAGAAACTAAACTCAAATCTTCAAAATCAAGCCCAGAATATTTTTGTAGTTCTATAGCGTTCATTCTGTCTACCAACATCTTATACTTCTCCTCACTAGCAGGATCATGATAATAGTTCTCCTCAGAATCATAATCTTCCACAGTACCATGGAGCCTACCTCCTTCTTTCTCAGAATTTTCAGACTCAAAATCCTCAACCTCTTCTTTTGTCTTGATAGGACCTCTGAATCTTCTACCCAGGTTGATGAAGCCCCCTGATTTTCTAGTCTTCTTCTTCTTCTTCTTAGTCAGAAGTGCCTTCAGCTCATCTTGTCCCTTGGACAAGTTCAAGATCAGTTCTTGAAATTGTGCATTCTGAGCCTGGAGATCCTTAACAGTTTGTTCGAGAACCATTTCTGGTGAAATAAACAGCGAGAAGATAAGATACTTGTTCATAAGAAACCTGTGATGCAATGATATGGTATGTAGATGCATATGCATTGTTTTCAAGGACCGCAAGATTTAAATTTGTTTAAACAACCAGAAATGAAACTTTTATTAGTAAGCAATAAACTTGTTTGCCTCTTGGGCTTACAACAAAATAAAATAAATACAAAGATGGGGTTTTAAGTCTCCCATGGATGTTTCCTCTTTGTATGGAGGTATGTGTTGAGATTCTGTTCCTCGTGAAGTTGTTTTGTCAGCTCCAGGATTCTTTCTTGACTAGATTTGAAATGAGTCTCAAAAGTATCCATTTGTTCCTTCAATTGGATCCAGGACCTCTGCAACTCTTCCATGTCAGTGGGCATGTATGGATGAAGGATGATATAAGGAGTATCTCCTTCAGAAATAGGCTCCATGGTAACTGGAAGGATAGCAGGATATGGCATCATAAGAGTCTGAGCATGTGCTCGTACCCATCTGAGATAAGGTTCCATAGGAATGGAGTACTTTGGTTCCAGATTCTTGCTGTCAACCTTGTTCACTTTACCCCAAGCTCGTATGAACCTTTGACGGTAACCTTGCAGATCGTTGTCGTAGTCGAACATAATACCCTGAATAAGCATGTCATGAGGACCATTACTCCGAGCATAACCAAACTGGCGTAGAGCTAAAGAAGGGTTGTAAGTAATTCCCCCTCTTATGCTAAGGAATGGCACATTAGGAAACCCCCCGAAAGATCAATGATAGTAACATTCTCTATGGATCTAGAGCACCAATGAATGTCTGAATGAGAAAGTGACATGATCCTCTTGGACCACCTTAACCCTTGTTCATTCTTCATCACTGATTAAGGAAGGTGAGAAATAAACCACCTAGACAGTAGAGGTATGCAGCACATCAGAGTTCATCATGCCTTCGTAGTACGAGTATGGAGATAATGTAAGATGTCTCCAAGTAATGTAGGCACTGGATTGCGAGTCAGAAATATGTTAATGGCATGTACGTCTATGAACTGGTCTGGATTAGGGAACAACACTAAGCCATAGATCAATAGGGCTAAGATCTCCTCAAAAGCATCATAACTCATAGCCTTTAGGAACACTTGAGCTTTCTCCATCAATACCTTAGATATGATACCCTTAACTCTACTTCTCGTTTCTAGGACAATGTCTGATTTCTTCAGATGTAGGGCTGCAACAATGACTTCAGTTTTAGGCTCTTTTTCTAAGCCTGTGAAGAGTCTCTGATCAAGGATAGGTATACCCAGTAGCTTGGAGAACTCTTCCATTGTAGGAACCCGCTGATAGTCGGGGAATGTGAAGCAATGATGTTTAGGATCAAAGAACTGAAATAGGACACTCATCATGTCTTCATTTAACCCTGAAGTAACTAGATCCAGCAGGTAACCATGCTTCTTGATGAATTGGGAGTTTTCAGAAACTTGAGAGACCAATTCCTTAAGCTTAAGAGGTATTCCTACAAAGTTGATTCGGATAGTATTCCTACGAGCAGAAGCCATGACCTGCAACAAAGAACAAAAATAAATCCCTTGGTCCTTGAAATGGTTAGTGAAAATGCTATGCTTATGATGCATGATGTCATGATGTTATGCTCAATCAGAAACATGTGGCACACACAAACAAGTCACACATTAGCCCTAGGTTTGAAGGCTTGCATGAGGTTTAAAGGTAGGTACCCTCCCCTGAAGTTTAGATGGTTCATTCTGTCCTATAAAGTAACCAGGTTCTAAGGGATCTCAATATCACTGATCCTTCCCAAGGGTGGTTGTTCAGTAGGCAACTTACTTGCCAACCAAAACCCTTCAAGTTTAGGATCTCAATGAGCGTAGTATCGAGTATCAACCAACTTCAGTCTTCACCAAAGCCGGTTATCTCACTACTTTCTAAAGGCCAAGATGGGATGACTAAGGTTCTAAAAGTCAGTTAGTGTATTGACAACATATGGCAGCCTCATATTATCCTCAACTTACTTAAGGAACATAAGCACCAACCAAGAAGTCACACTAACTATGGCCACCAGATCAACCATATCGGTATACGCCGTACAATTTCCTTGGTCTATTGCCATTTACCTAAGGTACATTAGATCCTGGTTAGGATCTTTCACACATAAAGCCCAACAATTAATATAAAGCAAACAAGGCACACAATTTAAGTGATCTAATTCCTAAGGGTACCCCTCTTTTGTTAAGTCCCCAGTAGAGTCGCCAGTTCTGTAACACGGTGGGAGAACTAACTTTTAGTCATGTTGCGGATAGCAAGAGTCGTCACCGACTTTTATTTTATCCAAGTGGAAAGGACATAAAAGAACAGGAAAGACCTATTTTAAAAAACTTGGGTTCGGGGGGTAGGTTATATAAAGGGAAGGTATTAGCACCCTTTATATCCATGGTTATCCATGGTTATCCATGGGCTCTTAGTTACTTATCTCACTTAAATTGTTTTTGAAGAGTGTAGTGTGTAATTAGAAATTTTTCTAAGTACTTTGTAATGATCCTCGTATGGATGTATACAAAGCCTCGTTTTGAAAAATGTTTAAGAAAGTGAGGTGTAAAAAGTATTTTGAAATGTGAGCAAGCAACTAAGAGGTACCTACCCTAGATTAAGTCTTTCATGTTCTCGTATGTTCTTTCAAGGGTAAGACTATCCCTATTATTAAGGAATAGGTAGTCATTACCTTGGATTTGTTTAAGGGACGGGCGTAGGGTCATCGTATGGTCAATGAAGGCAACTTAAGGGGTGTCTTTAACAATTCTTGGGACTATCATCATTTATTCGAAGGGACAAGATCATTATTCCGTAGGCAACCTCGAAGGGACTTGATCTTTTAAATCTGTAGGGACTTGATGATTTATACGTGAAGGAACTTTGCTTAAGACACCCCTATATTCGAGGGACTTGACCATTTGTTTTAAGGCAACTGAGAAGGATAACCTAGGTAGTGCAAGATGGCGATCAAAGATCGACTTACGTATGTGAGTGTTTTGTTTCAAATATTTATCTTATTTAAATTAATTTTCTAAATTATTTTTAATCACATTTAGGTTATACACACCCTAAAATTACTAACCAAACAATAAAATATTTACAAAATAAAATAAAGATGGAAAATAAACCTACAAGTATTACATGGCTTTAGCAGATACATAATAATCAATTAAAAATTATAATAATAAATATAATAAAAATAATAAATAAACAATAATAAAATAATAGCAATAATAAAATAATAGCAATAATAAAATAATAGCAATAATAATAATGATAATAATAATAAATAAAGAAATCAAGATTAAAATTTAAAAGAGAAATTATTTTTAGGTTAAACAAATATTATAAATTTTTTAGAGATTAATTAAAAAAATATAACAATTTAATAATAATATTAAGAAAAATATTAAATTATTTACACAATAATAGAAATAAAGGTTATTATATTAATTAGGGTTTTGAAAAATAAATTAAATTTTTAGGGTTAATATAAAAATTAGGGTTAGTATTTTAATTAAGAAAATTAGGGTTAAGAATTTAGTATTAAAAAATTAATTAAAACTTAAATAAATTATTTACAAATTATATATAATAAAAAGTATGTACAAAATTATTATAAAATTAATTAAAATGACTAATCAAGAAAAATTATGAAATTAATAAAAATATAAAGTTTAATTATTATTTTAAATAAAAGTAATGGTTTTAATATTAAACAAATTAATTAATATTTAATAATTATATAAAACAAATAAAACAAGTGATAAAAAGAAAGGTGGGGAGGCTTGGTTTTGATCCCAGGACCTCCCCTTACCATAACAAAACCATACCACTGGGCTAGCACGTGCTAGTGACTAAGGAACAAACCCTGATCAATAAATATACAAACAGATAATAATGATGAAATAAAACAAAAAAATTGCAAAACCTGGGAATCGAACCCAGGTTCATTGGTTTCCACATGCGCCCTCCTCACCAACTGAGCCACTGCATCCTTTGTGAAATAAGATGCAAAAAATTAATTAAATAATAAAACAAAATTTAAAAATCAAATTTCGCGCGCAGGCTTCATCTTCTTCGCTGATCCGTCCAGTTAGGTTACAGTGACAGCCGTTCGTCACTATAACTTGTAGTGACGGTTCTTTTGCGTCACTACAGGTCCTGCATATCAAAAACAGGCTTGGCTTCCAAATGAAGCATTTTTAGGCTTGGCTTGTGAGACAAACAGTTGTAGAGAATTCAATTTCCTTCAAAATGAGCTTTGGATGGGAAATTTTTGATGAAGCATGTGAAAGTTATGGTTGGTCAAAGTTCAGTTGACTTTTCCTATGAAAACCCTAATTTAGAAACTCTTGATTCTTGATGATCTGAAATCTCCTTGATGAATCATGGTCAACCCTTGATCAAATGACGAATTTTACTTCATAAATTTGATGTTGGCAAAAAATCATGAAGTTTGACTTTGGTTTGACTACAGTTGACCTCAGTTTGACTTTTTAACCACTTTGACTGATTTTGCATATCTGATCATCTAACTGAGCAAACTTTTTGGGAAAACCTTGAAACTTGACATAGGGATTCTTGAAGACATATAGGATGTTATGAAGCTCACTTGAGGCCTTGGAAGTCCATTTAGCATGATGAAATCCAAAACCCTAGGTTAGAGTGCATTGCTTAGGAGGAGGCTTTGTCTGAGGGAATTGTCAAACTTTCTGACTAATTGTGAATCTTGTGAACCTTGTGAACCTCTTGGGATACCTTGTGAACCTTGTGAACCTTGTGAACCTCTTGGGACACCTTGGTACATAATTCCTTGAATAGGGGAGGGCAAATTTTGGGGTGCAACACCATGTTGTGAGCGATACAGACGAATTCAGAATACAATTGTTCGCTTATTCCCTGATTTTGCGTGGATCGCCCTTTCGGATTTTCAATCCACCGAGATACCCATTTTTTCCTGAGCTGTCCAATGCGGCTTTTCAACTCAGCGGGTGTACATTTTTTTGATTTTTCCCTTATTTTTTCCCGAGTCTTTTATTCTGTTTTTGACTCGCCGGGATGCCCTATTTTTTCCTGGACGTACATTCTGTTTTTATGTCCAGCGGGTCATTTTATGCGAAATATTTTTTAACTACATGTGAATTCATAGGGAATAAGAAATCCTCTCCATCCATAGTAGAGAGCATCAGTGCTCCACCGGAGAAAACTTTCTTTACTATGAATGGGCCCTCGTAGTTTGGCATCCATTTGCCCCTGTGGTCTGTGTGAGGAGGAAGAAGTCTTCTCAGCATAAGCTCTCCCACTTGGTATTCCCGAAGTCTGACTTTCTGATCGAAGGCTTTCTTCATCCGCTTCAGATATAACTACCCATGACAGATGGCAACTAATATTTTCTCCTCGATCAGATTCAGTTGATTGTACCGAGACCGGACCCATTCTATTTCATCCAGCTTCACATCCATCATTACCCGTAAGGAGGGTAGCTCATCTTCAACAGACAGGACTGCCTCCATACCATACACAAGCTGATAAGGTGTTTCCCCAGTAGACGTTCTGATTGAGGTTCGATACCCATGCAAGGAAAATGGTAGCATTTCCTGCCAGTCTTTATAAGTGACCACCATCTTCTGCACAATCTTTTTGATGTTTTTGTTAGCTGCCTCAACATCGCCATTCATCTTTGGCCTGTAAGGAGAAGAGTTGTGATGTTGGATCTTGAAGTCTCGACATAGTTCTACCATCATTTTGTTGTTCAAATTGGAACCATTATCAGTAATGATTCGCTCGGGAACTCCATACCAACAAATGATGTCTCTTTTCAAAAATCTGGCTACCACTTGTCTGGTGACGTTTGCATACGAAGCCGCTTCGACCCATTTGGTGAAGTAATCAATGGCTACCAGGATGAACCTGTGGCCATTTGAAGCAGTCGGTTCGATCTTTCCAATCATGTCAATGCCCCATATGGCAAAGGGCCAAGGTGAAGACATCATGTTCAAAGGATTCGGAGGCACATGCACTTTATCTGCGTAGATCTGGCACTTGTGGCATTTTCTGGCATAGGCATAACAGTCTGCATCCAGTGTAATCCAGTAGTAACCTGACCTTAATAACTTTTTAGCCATTGCATGTCCCCCGACATGGGTACCGAAAGAACCTTCATACACCTTGTGCATCAGTAGGTCTGCTTCTTTCTTGTCAACACATTTGAGCAGAACCATGTCAAAGTTTCGCTTGTATAATGAACCATCAACATTGAGGAAGAAACTATTAGCCAACCTTCTTAATGTCTTCTTATCATTAGATGATGCCCCAGGTGGGTATGTCTGATCCTCCAAGAAGCATTTGATGTCATGGTACCAAGGCTTGTTGTCATTGACAGTGTCTACGGAGAAAACATATGTCGGTCGGTCTAGTCTGGATACCAAAATCCGAGGCACATAGTTGGCAGTTTGAACTTTGATCATTGAGGAAATGGAAGCTAAAGCATCTGCAAACTGATTTTCGTCTCGAGGGATGTATTCAAGTTTGACCGTTGTGAAGAAGGTCAATAATCTCCTTGTATAATCACGGTATGGAATCAGATGCACTTGAAGAGTGTACCATTTGTCGTTGGTCTGATTGATTACCAAAGCTGAATCTCTGAATACATTCAAAGTTTTGATCTTGAGGTCAATGGCTTCCTCAAGTCCCATGATACATGCTTCGTATTCTGCTTCGTTGTTAGTGCAGGCAAAGGTAAGTTTTGCCGAGAAAGTCATATGAACTTCTTTAGGTGTAATGAGCACTGCACCAACTCCACGACCATTCATATTGACAACCCCGTCAAACATCATAATACATTCTTCTTCTGGACCAGGCCCTTTAGTGTGAAATGGCTCTTCACAATCTTTTGCTTTTATGTACATGATGTTTTCATCAGGGAAGTCAAATCTCATGGGCTGGTAATCATCAATGGGTTGCTCAACTAGATAGTCAGACAATACACTGCCCTTAATGGCCTTTTGAGATGTGTACTGAATGTTATACTCTGTCAGAATCATTTTCCATCTTGCAACCCTTCCGGTAAGTGCTGGCTTCTCAAATATGTACTTGACGGGGTCCATTTTTGAGATCAACAAGGTAGTGTGAGTCAACATATATTGCCTTATTGGCGAGCAGCCCACGCTAAAGCACAACAAGTTTTCTCGAGCAGTGAATAACGTTGTTCACAGTCGGTAAACCTTTTGCTTAGGTAGTATATTGCATACTCTTTTCGACCAGACTCGTCATGCTGGCCCAGCACACACCCCATTGACCCTTCTAATACTGTCAGGTACATTATCAGAGGTCTTCCTTTAATCGGAGGCATGAGAATTGGAGGTTCTTGCAGGTACTCCTTGATCTTGTCAAAAGCCTTATGACAATCTTCGTTCCACCTGACCGTTTGTTCCTTTCTTAATAGTTTGAAAAGGGGCTCGCAGGTTGCAGTGAGGTGAGATATGAACCTTGAGATGTAGTTCAATCTACCTAAGAACCCCTGAACTTCTTTTTCAGTCCTAGGTCCAGGCATCTCCTGAATGGCTTTGACTTTGTCGGGATCAACCTCAATTCCCTTTTCACTTACGATGAAACCCAGCAGTTTACCAGAACGTACCCCAAATGTGCATTTGTTGGGGTTCAACTTCAGCTGATACTTCCTCAGACGCTCAAACAACTTCAATAGATTCACCAAATGATTTTCTTCAGTAAGGGACCTGGCAATCATATCATCCACGTAGCATTCAATTTCTTTGTGGATCATATCATGGAATAACGATACCATAGCCCGTTGATAAGTTGCACCAATGTTCTTTAGTCTAAACAACATTACCTTGTAAAAAAATGTGCCCCAAGGTGTGATGAAGGTTGTTTTCTCCATGTCTTCGGGTGACATCTTGATCATATTATACCCAGAAAATTCGTCCATGAAAGAAAATACCGAGAACTGAGATGTGTTGTCGACCAATACATCAATGTGAGGTAATAGGAAATCATCCTTCGGGCTAGCTCTATTCAGGTCCCAGCAATCCACACACATATGCACCTTTCCATCCTTCTTAGGCACGCATACAATATTAGCAACCCACGGCGGGTAACTAGTTACAGCAAGGAAACCGGCGTTCCACTGTTTTTGTACTTCTTCCTTAATCTTCATGGCCATATCTGGGCGAGTACGGCGTAACTCTTGCTTGACTGGAGGACAATATTCTTTCAAGGGCAGCCTATTCATAATAATATCCGTATCTAAACCTGGCATGTCTTGATAGGACCAAGCAAAGACGTCGACGTATTCTCGAAGCATGCTGATAAGCTGTTCTTTTACTGAAGACTGCAGACTGGCCCCAATCTTCACTTCTTTCAAATCCTCTTTGGTACCAAGATTAATATTTTAAACCTCCTCCTGATGAGGAGTAATCACTTTCTCTTCTTGCCTCAACAACCTGGCTAACTCTTCAGGCAACTCATAGTCTTCTTCAACCCCTTCATCAGCTTGATTCATTGGATTATCGAAGTCATACAAAGTCATAACAGTCCTGTTGTCGGTGCAATTTGGAGGATAATCTCTGCAAGGGTTGAGATTTGTTCTTTTTGTGATCAATTTTAGTCTTGTTCAGGAAAAAATGAAGTTATTTATTTTGAAAACATTTCCATTTTATTGTTTTGTGCGAAAAATAACAAAAATGAAAAGACAGTGAGCGAAAGAGAAAATTGTTTGCAAAAGATGTCCGATATTCATTGATATTCCATTTGCACAAAAATACAAATATGACCCTATTACAAAATGATTCCTGACACCTTGGGCAAGATGCAGGACTTGATGCATGCTAAAAAGCAGGAAATAATAATTACTCTGCAGGAGTAACCCTTATAATTTCCTAGGAAGACCAGTTAAGGACTTGTTGACCCGGGATCCTTTGACGAATCCATCTCTCCAGGTTGAGGTCGCTTTCTGCCTCTTCTTCCACGTTATTGACATCATCTGGGGTTATCATCCCCCACTTATGAACCTGGGCTCCTTAGAAGCCTCTGCTTGATCTTGTCGGAATGGTTTGTAACCCAAACCGAATATGTCATCCTTCTTCTCCACCGGTAGCAGCTTGCCCCGGCCTTGGGCATTTCCATCTTCAACAACCTTCCGAGCTTGTTTATAGGAGACAATTGAAGTACCCATCCTATCCTCCTGGGATGCAACAAATACTTCAGTTGCCGCCTCATTGACGTTCAGTGCTTCGAAACCTTTGCTCATGCTTTCGTGGATTTCACCATCCATCTCAATGTATTTGTAGGTGGCCAGATGGCTAACAAAAATATCCTTTTCACCACAGATTGTGATAATCTGCCCTTCCCACTCATATTTCAATTTCTGGTGAAGGGTCGACGTAACTGCGCCAGCAAGGTGAATCCATGGTCGACCCAACAAACAGCTGTAGGCCGGCTGAATGTCCATCACCTAGAAAGTAGTTTGAAAGACCTGCAGGCCAATTATCACAGGAAGCTCCACCTCTCCAAGAACAGACCTCCTGGAACCATCAAAAGCTCTAACCACCAAATTTCTTGGTCAGAGAGAAATACCATCATACTCAAGCTTAACAAGGGCTTTCTTTGGCAAGACATTGAGTGAAGACCCAGTGTCAACAAGAACATGTGAAAGCACAACCCCTTTACACTCCATGGTGATGTGTAAAGCTTTGTTATGATGACGACCTTCCGTAGTCAAATCAGCGTTGGTGAAGCCTAGCCCATGGCTAGTATTAACATTAGACACCACTGTCTCAAGCTGATTTACCGTGATCTCCTCAGGCACGTAGGCTACGTGCAAGACTTTAAGTAATGCATATCGATGAGCTTTGGAACACAACAACAGGGATAAGATGGAGATCTTGGAAGGAGTCTGGTGGAGCTGATCCACAATCTTGTAGTCGCTTCTCTTGATTATCCACATAAATTCATCCACATCCTGATCAAAGGATGTTTTATGGGCTTCTTTTGAAATTGGTTCCTCCGGCACCACATTTTTACCTTTAGCTTTGGCAGCAGCCTCTGCCTCAGTATTAGCTCTTGGAACTTGTGACACGAAGAGACGTCCACTTCTAGTGAAGCCTCCACGTCCCCCAAAATTATCCACCTGTGGTGCATGAACTGAAGAATCAAGAAGGACTTTTTCTCCGTTGCAGTAAAGGTCTAAACCATAGTGCCATGGTACAACATTATCTTTTTCATATGGAATGGATCCAGGTACTGTGATGGTGACTGGACTGACTGCAGCAGAGGTAGGAATTGTTATTATCTATGAATCATAAAATATGGTGACGGGACTTCTGATTGATGGTGGTGGTGATTGACTGAAGTTGGATTGTTGCTGAGACTGTTTCTGAGATCGTTGTTGAAAATTGTTGGGATCAGGGACCATTGTTGGGTCGTAGTATATGGTAACTGTGGAGACGTTGTTGTTAATGGTTGTTGTAGTTGTAGAAGCGTATGCGGTTGAACTAGTGTTTGTTGAAGCGGTGGAAGAGATGATTTTTTATTTTGTAGACGAGTCTGTCGGAACAATTGTCTTTGTAGTTGTAGGAGAAGTACTTGTTGTTGCTGTAAAAGGAGTTGATGATGTTGTAGAAACCTTTGTTGTTATTTGCAGGATACCTTCTCTGATGAGGCTATTGATGTCATTTCTCAAGCTTGCACACCCATTGACGGAAACTTTGCAAGATTCACAACATGCCTCACAACCTGGGAACACCTGGAATTTTAAAAGCTGAGCTTTAACCTCTGCCAGAAGTGTTCGAATGCTTGAAGTATCTTCAATTAAGCTCATGGGTTGATCCTACTCAATTGCATTTATCCTGGGCCCACCATGGCTGGGCATAGGATTCTTCGTGACGTTGGGAGGTGGTGCAAAATTTAAGGCCTTTGAATCAACTAGATCCTGGACCTTTATATGCAGAGCTATGCACTTTTCTGTGGTGTGACCAGGTGCATTAGAATGGAAGGCACATCTGGCATTGACTTCGTAATTTCTTGGAAGGTTCTGAGGATCTGGTGGAGCCAGAGTTCTTAATTCAACAAGATTAAGCTTCAGGAGTTGTGGCAACAAAGTGGCATATGGCATTAGTATAGGGTCAATTACCCTGTTGACTTGAGACGGCCTTTGCTGGAAAGGACGTTGTTGTTGGTTTATGTTATTGTAGGACCTTTGTTGAGGAAAATGTTGTTGTTGAGGAAAATGTTGTGGTTGCGGAGTGTATTGTTGTTAGGGAGGTGGAGTAGGAATTGTGACAGTGGAAATTGACCTTGGCATATACTAGGGCCTACCCCTACCCATGTGTACTGAGTTTGTTTCACCCGACCTGCGAGGCCCTGCAAATGGTTTCCTTATGCTGCTTGAGCTGGCACCGTTATCATAAATCTTTCCCATTTTCGATAAACTCTCAATCCTTTCTCCAGCTATGACCACGTCAGTGAAGCTAGTGGAAGAGAAAGCAGCCAACCTATCAATGTATGTCCCCTAGAGGGTGTTCATAAACATATTTGCCATTTCCGTCTCCGACATTGGAGGTTGGACGGCAGCAACTAATTGTCTCCATCTCTGAGCATACTCTCTGAAGCTTTCCCTAGAGGATTGTGACATACCCATTAAAAGTGTTCTGTTAGGAGCCATGTCTAGATTGTATTGATATTGGCGAATGAAAGCCTCGACCAAATCTTTCCAATTTCTTACTGTGGCCCTAGTCAAATGAGAGTACCACTCACGGGATGCCCCTGTCAAGCTATCCTCAAAATAGAACATCCATAGCTTTTCATCCATGGTCTAGGCCTTTAACCTTCCCAGGAAAGATTGGAGATGGGTGCGAGGGCAGGATGTACCATTATATCTTTCGAAGCAGGGAGGTTTGAATTTGTGAGGAATTTTAACTCCCTCCACCAGCCCCATATCCATAACATCAAAGCCTAAAGAGTTTTGAGACTCCAAAGACCTCAGCTTTTCTGCTATCTCGTCCAGCCGACGATCATAGACTTTGTCTCCTGCCCCAACTACAGTGAAGTTTTCTTCCTGAGGGTCCTCCTACAAGGCACGCCCTCCAGTGTTACCCTGGGTATTCCTTATAGCATTAATGTCAGGGTTAAGATGGGGTCCAAACTCTGGGGGATCAGTACGAGGTTGTACATGATCATTGTTGCTGGTACCCCCCGTACCTGGGTGGTTTTCTTCAGGAGTTTTCCGCTCGACCAACTCTCTTAATCTTTCCTGGATTTGGGCCAACCAAGTCATTACTGTCATGAACTGGTTCATCTGAGCCCTAATCTCAGTTCTTTCATTAGCCATATGGGTTCTTACGTCAGTCAGATCTTGTTGAACCTAATCCATCTATAAGCTCGGAAGGTTGTTTCTTGTCAGATACCGGTGAACTCTGTTGATGGGGAAGACTCTTCTATGAGCAATGTTTACTTAAACCACAACAAAGTGAGAAACAACAAAAACAAATACCTATAAAACAAAGAAATGAGGTTAGTATGCAATGCAGGATGTCTATTTGTCTTCCAATGGTATCTGGTTTGGTTCTTTGGTTTTGACCTTCCAGACCTCAAGGAATGATGATAATGGAGAGAAGTGAAGCCCACAAAATAACACACAAACCATATATTACAAAATGTAAAGATACATAGTTTTAATTACAACAAATCCCCATGGTGGGTCAAAATACAACAATGAAAGTACAAACAAAATGAAGTACAAGTACAAAGGAATCATACATCCAGCCCATAATCATCCTCTTTGACTTACTTCAGGAGAGCATCAGTCACCGGGCTAACTGGATGCTCTGTGATGGTCCTGATAAGAAGGTTCCTGGTGGCAATGGCATTTGTCAACTTCTTATGCTTGTCTTGGTCTTTTGATCTCTTCAACCCCGCCCGGAGTTTCAACTCAGAGATTTCCTTTTGTGCTGCTAACAAAGCCTCTTGATTCTTCTTCTCATTAGCTTCCAACTGCTTTATCCTAGCCTGGGTCCTCTGATCTTCCTGTGAACGACCCTCGGTGATTCTGATCCATCTAGCCTGACTCTCCTCCAAGTATTGCTCAACTCTGGCCTTCTGAATCTTGGCTTCCTTGCAAGCATTCTTCAATACCAACTCACATGCTCTAGCTCTTCTGATGTAATCATCTCTCTTCTCAATATTGGTCATATGCTCGATCTGGAGCTTCTCTAATCTCTCATTGTCCAGACGACTATCATTCCTCTCCTAGAGGGTCTTCTTTAGAGCTTTAGACAATTGGTTATTCCTTTCCTTCAACTTTTCAAACTCCTCTAAATTGATTGTAGCCACGGGCTCTACTGATGGTCCAGGCACATCTTCCAAGGTGAATGGCATGCGGGTGATCTGTCCTCTGATACAAGACCAATTAATATATTGAGCTGAGGCTATGTTGTTGCATTTGCCAAGAATGGCAGTCCCTTTTGTCTGAATGTTATCGCAAGCCCAGGCTGCTTGTCTGGCAATGGCAAGGTTATGCTGAATATCACAGTAAAGGGTTTCTGACAAGTCTTGCTCTCTTGGTGGATGTACCAAGGCATACCCTAATTTCCTTTTGAACAACAAAGGATTGTAGTTGATGCAACCCTTCACTCAAATCAAAGGTACATTGGGATACTGCCCACAACTGGTGATTATGTCTCTGCCCTTTGTGCTCTGAGTGCATCACCTGATGTCTTCTGATGTAATGACAATAATTCTCTTAGCCCAGTTTCTTGACTAGTGAGGATTCAAGAAAGCTTCTGACTTTGGCAAGTGCCTCAATAACCAACAATAGAAGAAAGGTGCACAACATCTGACTAATCTCCCCCTCTGCTTCTCATTCCTTTGATGCACTGAGTAGTAAAAGTCTCCAAGCAAGGTAGGGATTGGATTCTTCAACAAGAAGAGATGGATAGCACTTTTGCTCACAAACTTAGGCTCGTCTACAAACAAGACGATACCATATATGCTGAGGGCCAAAAGAGCACAAACAGTGTCCCACTTCACTGTTGTAGCATGAATGGTGGCCTGAGTAACCAAAAAGTCCAAATGAAGGCATGGGATTCCAACTTTGGTGGTCATATTCTGGTCAATGATGGTGGATTCCAAGTACAGAGCCTTGGCTATATCTTCATTCCTGGGAGCAGTCATCTCAGGGTTGAAAGGAATCATTCTCCTGATGGGGACACCCAACAACATGGAGAACTCCTCTAGCAAAGGACCAAACTGAAAGTCTGGAAAGGTAAAACATCTGAGTGGAGGGTCATAGAACTGAAAGCAAGTGTGGATCATACTCCTATGTGATGCATCTAAGTCCGTGATCATGTCCATAATGCCACCATAATGTTTCCTGAATAAAGGGACATGATCAGGAGTGATGAGTGTCTGAATCTTCCTGATACTTGCCAGAGTGGGCTCAAAGAAATGATAGGTAATGTTGCTCTTCCTGGATGGGTCCATGTTGTAAATGGATGTTGAAGGGAACAACTAAGGATAACTGCTGATGAAGGCAACTGATGAAGGTACTGAAGAAGAGTCTCTGATGAAGATAACTGATGAAGAAGGCTTGAAAAGAATCTTTGATGAAGATAGCTGGAGGAATCCGAGCAGTAGAATAGGTTAAGACAAAACCAAAGATAAAATGTGGATACCCTGTAAAACAAATAGACAAATGTTAAAATGATGCAAAATGATGTATGCAGAATGATATGCAAGGGTTTGTGATCAAGAGATGGATCTATTATCTGCCTTGATAGGGTCCATGTGTGTTCTTAAGTCCGTATGGAGGTCTAGAGAACCAGTAACCAGGTGGGGGACTCAAATAAAGAGTCACAAGTCTAGGGTTTCACAAGAACAATCCAAAATGATGTGACCTTAACAATATCAATAACAAGGGTATGATGGGGCCAAAGGTTCCTACAAACCTGTAAACATCCCAACCCCCTCACATGTATTGTTCTAGAACAAGGATCCTCAGACTTGGATCAGTTATGAGAAGTGTAAACACTTCTAACCCGGAGGTACGGTGTTTACAATAATCATAAAGGATCCTCCTCTAATTCACCTCAGATGCTGAAGGTCATAAAAAGGTCATCCAGACTTAGTAGGCTTCCCAGATAGCCCTAGTACTACAGGAAATCCGTAGCACAAAGTTCTCAAGAAGAAACCCATGTCTGAACCGTGTTTCACATTTCCGCACCAGACCGAAATGGAATAGGAAAGAATATGAAGCCACTCTATCCTATGTGTCACTCAGGCTCCCGGTATGGAACCTTTACTCACTCAATATCCCTCCCACCAAAACAAATAGAAGATCCAGCATACATGATATGATGATAACATTATGAAATGCATATAAACAGTAAATGAAAGCAATAAATAAAACTGTACAGAAAGCAATAAATAAAGCAATAAACGACAAGCACAAGTAGCACATAACACCCCATAAACACAAATCAAACAAGCGCTAGGAGAAACCCACAAAAAGAACCAGAAGCCCTGGTTGCAAGATAAGGTCCCCAGCAGAGTCGCCAAGCTGTCGCTCCCCAGAAAAGACACCAGGGTCATAGGGCGCAGACGCGAACGGTCGGCGAAAAGAGAAGATGAAGGTGAAGTGAATAGAGTCGCCATCTAGGCATTTTTATCCCGAAGGAAAGGTAATGCTGCATAAACCTAGAAAAAGATGAATAAGACGGCTACGAACTAGAGAAACTGAGAAAGGGGGTTGGTTAAAACCTTGGAAGGTATTAGAACCCAAATTGTCTGTCGTACTCGACGAGATGCACGCTTATAAGATTTTGTTTAAAAGGGGTATGTGTATGTGCTATCTGTGTGCAAAAGCTAAAGAATGAATGTACAGGTGTCAGTGCAAAAGGGTGGATTGCTCAGGAACTGAGGCTTTAGAAAGATTACTGAAAGAGGAGGATGACAAAGAGACTTTTGTTCGATAACAGTTATGTTATGCCTATGTATCCTCTCGTGCAATGAGGAAGTCAGAACACCGTAGATCGACTCAAAGAGACTGAAAATAAATTGACTGTGAACTGCTTGCTTGCCTATGCTCAAGTGTGTGAGTCGTCTGGCTCGAGTGCTAACTGTCTTGCATTAGAAGGAAGAAGCAAGTTCTCATTTGTTAATGAGTGTGATGAGAAAATAATCCCGGAGGAGACGATTATTGTTTGTTTTTTGTGTTTTCAGTTTTTTTTATCGTTTTTGGTGTTTTGCATAGGATAATGAGCTTAAGCCTAAATCAAGGGGCTTGTAAACTCATTATATCCTCCCTGATTAGGGATAACGAGCCTACTTAAGTATGAGATAAGCATCTCAACTTAATTACCATGATGATGTAGTATTAAGATCATTAACCTACTTGTGATTACTTAGATGTTTTTGGATTTTTGTTTAGTGTTAAGTAATTAGTTTAATCTCTAATCATAGATTAGTGAACTCATTACACCATCCTAATAGAAGGATAATAGATGAGAACACTTAAGCTGAGGAAGATACCTCAACTTAATCCATGGTTAGGGATTAAATTCATTATATTAAAAGCCTTTATTAAATGGATTTTAATTAAGGGATGAGATTAAGAAGTAGATTTTATGGTTTGTAAGACAACTTGAGGGGGACTTATCCATTAAACACTAGGGTTAGTCCCTGTTAACCATAAGGAAGAGTTAGAACCCTAACGTAAGGCCCAAGTTACAAGATAAAGTCTTGATGATTATTAAGTGATTTGATTAAGAGGTTTAAACAAATTAAAGGTTTAACACTTAGGATTAAAGTTATATACTCCATCCTAAGAGAAGGATGCATGCATAACCCTAATTCCAAAGTCCCAAAACTTTAAGAGTTTAGTCTCTGATTATTGAAGTGAGAAGTGAGACTCAAGGAGACTCAAAGGTAAAAGTCTAAGGGGGACTAAACACAACCCTAAGATTATCATGCTTGGATGTTCCTATGGTTTGTTATGCCTAAAAGAGAGGATCTTCAAGGAAGCCACCAATGGAAGAAGCAGATGAAAAGAGAAGGAAGCAGAATAATAAGTTACTTACTTCCTAGGAAGATAAGTAACTTAAAGGAAGAAAGTGAGAGATATGGAACACAAGTGAACAAATTCACTTCAAAGACATGTAAGATGCATGTGAGAGAGATAAGAAGAAGTGAGAGGTGAAGGAAAATCCACCTCCCAAAATAACTTACCAAAAGTACCTAAAAGTGTTAGTATGAATGCATAATATATAAGGCATGAAAAATGAATTGAAATGAGATGAAATGAGATGCAAAGACCAAAGTCAGAAGTGTTTATTATATGCAAATGTCATGTGAGATGATGAAATGTCATACAATGTGCATATAGATGATCATACAAAGATGTGATGTCATGAAAGCATGCTTAAAAGTTTGAAAACACATGGATGTTTATGAAATGAAATGAATGCATAACATGGAAAATGAATGAAGAAATGATCAAGCAAGGTTCTAACATGTCCTAAGATGTCTAAGATGACATATGAATGCATGAAATGTCATGGAAAGTTCATGTGATGGTGAATATGTAAGGTGAATTCAAATGAACATGAGAAATTAGGGTTTCATGGACATGTGAGATGCAAATGACCAAAACAGAAGCAATCAACATGATACAAATTTGAAATTAAGCTCAAACAAACCCTAATCCCATACTAGGTCACACCCCAATGGGGAAGGTCAGAATCCTATCCTATTGCAAGTTATGATTTTCCTAAGTTTTCTAGGGTTTTTGGGTGATTCGAAAGAGAAAATTCAAATCAATTTGAAAATGAAAGATAAATTTATGAGAAAAATATCCTAGAAACTACATGCAATATGTAACACAATTCAAAAAGAATCAAGTTCAAACTCTTCTTGGTTAGGCAGAAATGATTTTTCAAACCTAGGGTTAAAAATTATGATTTTAATGACCCTTAATTCAAAAGAAATTGGGAAACTATGATCAAACTTAAAAAGAAATTTGTGTGAAGAGTTTGAAAATGTTTCTAAATGCATTGGAATGATTCATGATATTTTTGGTAATTTTTAGAAACCTAAATGCATTTTTAATTAATTAAAATACTTTAATTAATTAAAAATAACATTTAAATATTTTTAAAATACTTTTCATATGCAAAAAATAAAATAAAAATCATTTTCAGGTTGAGAAAAATATTTGAATTCAGAATGCAAAATTTCATATTTTTGTGATGAATTTTGGTATTTTAAATTAATTATTCAATAGAAATGAAAATAAAATAAATAAAATGAGAAGTCAATTGATCCAGTGGCCCAGGTTCAAAGGCTGGTTAACTGTGCGCATGAATGTGAGGCTAGGATTGAATCTAGGTTAATTAACTGGTTACTCTAATTAATTGAAAATTAGGGCTAACTGAAATGATCTGGACCCTTAAAAAACGCGCTAAGCATCATCTAACGGCTTGCGTTTAAACTGGCAAGATTAAACCCTAATCAAACCCTAATGACTTTCAGGTGACCGGAGTAAGCTCCGGTCATCTTCTCCGGTGAGTCACTAAAGCTATCTCTCTCCACAAGCCATGAAAACCTCCCCAAATCTCCAGAATTACTCCCCAAGCATCAATAAGCAAGAATCAATCAACAAAAACAATTTATTTCACGCATACAAAGAGAATCGAATCAAACAAGTTTTACGGGCAAATTTTTAGAAGCTTCATACATTCTCATTTCTCAACCATTTTCAAAACAAATTACATCAGGGTGATCAGCTAAACATGTAGAATCATTTAGAAACTTAAAACAAGAGTTCTGGAAAAAATGTTCTTCATGACTACCTGAGTTGAAGCTTTGCAAATTGGGGCTTTCTGACCTCTTCCTTTGTGCAAAGTGCCTCCAATGATCCCTCTGATATTTCTGGAAAGCTTGAATGGAGTTTAAATGGCCTCCTTTGTGAGTTCCAGTTCTTAGGGGTGAGAAATCGTGTTTGTGTTGTGGGGTGTTTCATGCTATGGTGAGGGGTGGGGAATGATCCTTGAGGTATGTGGAGTTGAATGGTGAAAGAAATTTCAGGTATTGATGGTTGAGGAGTAAGTTTCGAAGAGATGAAGTTCTTGCAAGTTTTTGTGATTCTAAGTTTGTGTATGGATTCAGGATTGTGTGTTGTGTTGTTTGAGGTCCATGAGGTTCACATAAGTCATGTTGATTGGTTCAGAGAGTTGGTGTGGCATAGTTTGATTGGTATGGGCCAAAATGCAAAAAGTCAAGGTTATGTGTACTTGAAGCATGGCACGGGTCAGAGATGTTTCCATGGCTTGTCCTGCCTCAGCTTGATTCATGGAGGACCATGGGATTGAATTTTATGAGCTGGAAGGCTTGGATGAAGAGTTTTCATGGTTTATGCAAATTTCCCTCTTTGATGTTTCTTGTTATTCAAGCCATGAAATGCTTCGATTCTTGGGCCAATTTTGATCCTTTGAAGTTGTTTTCACATGTTGTAACATATTTGTGCACATTAGAAGTCATTTAGAAGCCTGAACATGTAGGATCAGAATGCGCCTAAGAGGGGGGGGTGAATTAGGTGTTTATAACTTTTCTCGATTCTTTTTCTTTGATGGATAGAATTTTTCTTTTAAGTTTGTATGGAAGGAAAGCAGTAAGGAAAAAAATAAAAGTGACACAGAGAATTATCTTGGTTCCCTTCACAGTCCGAAGGTACATCCAGTCCCCTTTCAATTTGAAAGAGATTTCCACTAGTTTTTAGAAAAAGTACAACCTATCACACCTTCAATGGTGAGGCCTACTTCCTAACAAACTATACTAACAAGTGTGTAAGAACAATCCTCTGGCCACACTCACCCTTATGTCCAAACAATCCTTGGAACACAAGTCACAAATAGAAATACTTTTCTATACTTTTATAATATTGAGTGAGTAATACAAAGATTGGATATCAATAAAGATCTTCTCCTATGTATACAATTCACTTTTCAAATATCAATACAAGTGTTCAAAACATGAATTATGAAAGATGAAGATCTTATGAACACTTTTGGAAATATGAAAATATTTGAATGTTGATGAATTTGATTTAAGTGATTTTCATAAAAGATTGTAGGAGGTGTTTTTTGAATTTGAAAAAATTCAGATTTTATATTATTCAAGACACCCTTTTGAAAAGGTATGAAAATTATGAAACAAAATAATTTATGAAGAGATATAATCAAAAGGTGTAATTTGAAATTCAAAGAAAATATTTTTTCAAAAATATTACGGTGTTAACCGGTTAACCAAATGGTTAACCAGTTAACGCCTATAAATGTTAACTGGATTACTGAAAATTTGAACCCGTTAACCGGTTAACCAAATGGTTAACCTGTTAACACTGTTAAAAACAGAAACATAAAGTTTTTAAAAAGTGTTAAACGGTTTTGAAAAAATTATCAAAGTATATTATGCAATATGCTAACATATGATTGAATGCGTGAACACTTGTACATCAATTTAAAAGAGGGATTGATATACCTAAACAAAAGCGTCCAAGCATGAAGTAGAACGATGATGCATACGAAGCTTGATCGCAAAGCCGGTTGCTTGAAGCTTGATCAGTTGGAGCTCTTGACTTTTTGCAGATCTAAAAAACATGTGCCGTGTTGTCTTCATCAAAATCTTCGAGGTTGAAGGCGTGCTTCTACAGAACATGCCAAAATGCAAAATCCCTCTTTGACATGAAACTTGAAATTATGTGATTTTTGCCAACTTTGAAAGGCCATATCTTGAGTTCTAGGATGAATCAAGACATGTTCTTGTACTTTTTGAAAAGGGAAAGACCTAATATACAACTTTCATGACCAAGTATTTTTCATTTGGAGCATGTTTTCTCATGAAAGAGGAGGTTGAAAATCTTTCCCAAAATGGAAAGTTTGCATTTCAAGTCATTTCCAAAAATGGCAAGTTTGCAATTGGCTCAAAATTCTTCAATATTGTGAACTTCCAACCACTTATAATATCAAATAAAGATCATTTAACTTCAATTTGATGAAAATGACCCTTTGGTTCCATTGTTGGGGGCCTCAGATGCCCTAATTTTGACTTAACTTGCTCAGGAAGTTACCCAGTGAACAGATGACTTCCACAATGAGTTTCTTCATCAAACTTGGTACACATGATCCTTATAACATATAAAGAACATTAGAAACAAGAATGACCAAAAAATTTGGAGTTAAGGCCTCTGAAACCAAAGCCCTAATTTTGGTCATCTGTGTAGTGAAAACCCTAGCTCTGCTTCCATGCCTTTGCCAATTCTTTGATCCCTTGACTTTCATGAACTTTTGGGAGCATAATATGATCATATAACACACATGGACCCTTTTGGAAAGCTTTAAGACCTTTGGGATGGCTCAGATGGATTCTTGGATTGCTCAGATCACAAACCCTAGATGCAGATGAACTTGAACTATGCAGTGAAACAAAAATGCAATATGGGATAGTATACTTATGCTAATGCAAAAATGAAAGATCACAAGCCATGGTGTGATAAAGAGTGAGGGAAAATTTAGGCTGTTTACAACCTCCTTTCACGATTTATTATGAACCTCATACTGTCTCAACTGCTTCTTCCGCAGCAATCAGTCCGGTTACTATCACGGTACCAGGACCAGTTCCATATGACAGCAGCAATGTCGTGCCTTGGAATTATGGCTCAAATTTATATTGCGACGAAAAGAAAGTCACTCTTGACATTTCTACACCACAGATTGATAATGTGGGGGGAGGCGGAGGCTTCATTCGAAGCGGACGTCTCTTTGCCTCACAATTCCAAAGAACTAATGCAGAAGCAGAAGCTGCTGCCAAGGCTAAAGGCAAGAGTGTGGTTCCTGAAGAACCTGTTGCCAAGGAAACTCAGAAGACATCCTTTGAGCAGGATGTAGAAGAGTTCATGAGAATAATTAAGAAGAGTGACTAAAAGGTTGTGGACCAGCTCCATTAGACCCCCTCTAAAATCTTTATTCTATCACTGCTAATGTGTTCCGAAGCCCATAGGAATGCACTTCTCAAAGTCCTGCACGCATCCTACGTGCCAGAAGAGATAACATTTAATCTGCTAGAAACAGTGGTTTCAAATGTCAATACTAGCCATGGGCTAGGTTTTACAGATGTTGATCTAACTACGGAGGGCCGCAACCATAATAAGGCTCTGCACATTACCTTGGAGTGTAAAGGAGCTGTTCTCTCTCACATATTGGTTGAAACTGGGTCCTCACTCAATGTTATTCCAAAGAAAGCTTTGGTCAAGATGGAATACGATGCTCTCGCACTGAGTCCAAGTAACCTGGTAGTGAGAGCCTTTGACGGTTCTAAAAGACCGGTTCATGGGGAAATTGAACTTCCTCTGGTGATTGGCCCACAGATCTTCAAAATTGTCTTCTACGTGATGGACACTCAGCCTACATATAACTGTTTGTTGGGTCGACCATGGATCCATGCCGCGAGTGTTGTAACGTCGACCCATCACTAGAAGTTGAAATACAAATGGGAAGTTCAAATCATCACAATCCGTGGGGAAGAGGATATCTTTGTAAGTCATCTAGCTACTTACAAGTATATTGAGATGGACAGAGAGATCCATGAGACAATCAGCCAAGGGTTTGAGGCCCTCAATATCAATGAAGCAACAACTGAAGTGTCTATGTCGCTCCCGGGATTTTCATCCTAGTACAAACGCGAAAGTGGCGCGGAAAAGGTAGAGTCGCCAGCCATGCATTTTTATCCCGAAGGAACGGGAAAGGTAATGCTGCACAAACCTGAGGAAGAAGGAAAGGACAAGGTCCTGCGAACCAAAGATCTGGGTTCGGGAGTCGGTTACAACCTGGGAAGGTATTAGCACCCCAGATCGTCCACCATACCCGACGGGATCCACGCTTATTTGTTTTGTTTCAAAGGGTGAGAAATAAGATGTTGCTGAACATATGAACTGCTAATTGGAATGAGGAATGGAATGAGAAGGGATCTGGAAAAGAAAACAAAAATAAAGAATGGGGAAAATGTAGGGAAAATAAAGAATGTACTCGAACGGGCCCTACCGCGCTGCCTACGTACCTCATAGGGAAAATGAGGATCAGAGTCGACGTAGTTCGCCTAACTAAGGCAGGAACTATTTGTTTGTGTTTTTTATAGCTAGAACTGCGTATGTCTATGCTCAGGTGTTGCAGGCTTGTTTGGTACGAGTCTGTTTACTGTCTTGCATGCGAGACAAGTCATCACGAGTTCGCGTTGTGAATGAATGAGATGAGAAAGAGAAGTTCCCGCAGGATAGTCGATTATTGTGTTTGCTTTTTGTCTTTTATGAGAAATGTTTTGAATTTGTTTGTGAACATTCTCATACTAAGACCTATCCATTGTGGTAAATACTTACACCTCGCCCCAAAACAGGACGCGTATAAGTACTCCGCAACAAAGTCTCATGGCGTATAAGAACATCCAACCTTTATTAGGTGTTTTATTGTTTTTCTTTATGAGATGAGAAAGAATGACTCAAGTTGCAAAAGAGAAAAAACTAAGGGGACTAAGACACAACCCTAAGTTATTTATTATATGCCAAAGGTGATCCTAATGGTTTATGTGATTTTCTATTCCTAATGAGAAAAAGGAAAAGAAGAAAAGAAAGTTAGAAACTAACTTACTTCCTAAGGAAGTTAAGTTGTCTCTAAAGAAAGGGAAAGCCTAAGAGAAAAACACAAGTATGAAATGTAAGGCAAGTGAAAATTAAATGCATAAGAGATAGGAATAAAGTGAGGCTTGTAACGCCCCGAAAATCTAAATTTAATTATTTAATCATTTATTTAATTAATTTAGAAAATTGGAGAGTTTGGGTTAATTTGAGAATTTTGGAGAAAATGAGTATTTTTATATAATAAGGATAAATAGTGTTTTATTATACTATTTTATTTTTATTATTAAAAATATATTAAAGAAAAGGATAAGATGGTACTTTTGTGAAATCATGAGGGTAATATGGGAAAAGGCTAAACTGGGATATTATAGCCAAAGAAGAGAATACGATCAGTTTTCTCATTTTTGTTGTTTCTATCGTGTTTTGGAAGTGCTCTGAAGAAAAGAGAAGCTCAGAGTTAAGAGGCTGTGGAGAACCCAAGAGAAGCGTGTAAAGCGGCGAAATTCTCTAAGGTATGGGGAGTTTTCATAATCTATGATAAATGTATAGGAATTGGAATATGAATGGATTAGGATGGTATGAATTTTAGGAGTTTTGGGGTTTTGAGTTAGGTTGAGTTTTAGGAGAAAATCTTGATGAATTAGAGCGATTAGAATGAGTTATAATCGTATATTTGTCTGTATAATTGTTGTCTGGATGTTGTGGAGGTTTAATTGATGTTTTTGAATGGTTTTTGGGTGTTATGATGTGAAATCCGTAATGGGGTTTGGGAATTTTTGAAAATTGGAATAGTCTGCAATTGTGTAGCAGAAGACTGCTGGAACGCGTGCGTTAACCGGTTAACACTTTGGTTAACCGGTTAAACATTAGAAATTTTGTGGTATTTTTTGAAAATACGCAGGCGTTAACCGGTTAACGCTTTGGTTAACCGGTTAACACTGTTGGGATAGCAAATTTTATTTATTTAAAAATTCATATCTTTTAAACCGTAAGTCCGATTCGCATTCCGTTTGAAGCGTCAGAACGAGTACAAACTGAACTTTATTTTGATAAATAGAAACGAGAAAAATGCAACAGTTTTTGATAAATGAATTTGTGAAATAACCTTATAATTACCTTATAAATTACCGGGTACGGGTTAATTCTTGATGTGTCAGAGTTGTTAGGAAACCAGTGTTCAGGGTGTAATGTCATGGTGATATATATGAATATTTGCTGGTTGTTTTGCTGATTGAAATGAATGATGCTAATTATATTGGTGAATTTTTCGATGTAGCGCATCATTGCATTTCATAACATTCACGATGGGGCTTCGGCCTATTTATTTGCTTCAATCCCATTGTGTGGATTGAAGTATCTTGATGATTATGGTGTGCTCCCTTGTGGAGGGTTGATGGTCATGTATCCATTTTTGGTGAAAATGGTACCACATGCATATTGCATATTAGGATGTAGAATTGCATATTTTGGATGAATTTCATGACTGTGTTGGTGTTAATTGATTTCATGATGGTGTTGCAGTTGATGCTGAATTTTGTAGTTGACGATGTCATGATATGTGTATTAATTTATTTATGATTCTATATGCTTGTAAGTTTATGATATATTATGTTTACTCACCCTGCCTGCTTGAAAATGTTGCCTCCTTCGTGGGTAACTTGCAGATGTCGAAGAATAGTCCTGCAGTGCAATAGGAGTAATGCACGAGTCTCAGAGCGTTGTTTAGTGTCCCTTAGGAGTGGTTCTGGTTATGTGTCATGCTCTGTGTCATGTAACACTGGGATGGGTTTCTTTTGTTAAACTGTTTTCAGTATGTTGTTATCTGGATAATGTTTTCCATTTTATGATGTTAAATTCAGGATGGTGAAAAATGATTTTTATGAAGTTTTGAATTATGAAGTTAATTTCCGCTACGAAATGATTTATGGTATTTTGATGTTGATTAACCCGTGTTACGGGACAGCACACTGTTTGTGTTTATTTATGATGAAAATGTGATACCCTTTTAGACGATTACTCTGATAATATTTAAATATTATGTTTTGGGTAGAAGGGTGTTACATTAGTGGTATCAGAGCAGGTCGGTCTGTCCGGCCAAGTCTTGTTGTTGTCAGTCAGTTGTCCAGTCGTTATTTATTTAACGATTATTCTCTTCTGATGTGGTAAGTGTTGTGCAGAATGGCTGGAAACAACTCGTGTGCTCTCGCTGATGCTATTGCAGCTCTTGCTGAGACTGCTGCTCGAAACGAATGCGCATGATGAGTTTTGTGCATTGGAGAAATTCCAGAGGAATAATCCACCTGTGTTTGAAGGAACTCATGACCCGGCGAGCGCACAGAAGTGGCTCAAGGCAATTGAGAAGATTTTCAGAGTGATGGTGTGTGCTGACGTGCAGAATGTTCAATTCGGAACTCATATGTTGTCTGAGGAAGCTGAAGACTGGTGGGATAATACTCGTCAGCGTCTCGAGGATGAAGCTGTTGCGGTGACTTGGACTGTATTTAAGGCGGAGTTCCTTAAGAAGTATTTTCCGAAAGATGCTCGTGGTAAGTTGGAGATAGAATTCCTTGAGCTGAAGTAAGGAAACTTGACTGTGGCAGAGTATGCTGCCAAATTTGAAAGGCTGGTGAAGTTTTGTCCTCACTACAACAGGGCAGATGCTGAACTTTCCAAGTGTCTTAAGTTTGAGAATGGGCTGAGACCTGAAATTAAGCAGGGAATTGGATGCCAACAAATTCGCAAGTATGCAGAGTTGGTGGATAAGAGCCTTATTTATGATGAGGATAGCCGAGCTCGGTTAGCTCACTATAAACAGCTGAGCGAGAAGAAAGGCAAGAGTCAGTATAGAGGAAAACCTTATGTGACTACTGGTGATAAGGGGAAGCAGAAGGCATATGATGAGAAGAAGCAAAGTAGGGGAGCTGCTAATGTACCTGTTAAGTGTTACAAGTGTGGAGAGGCAGGTCATAAGGCCGATGTGTGTACAACCAGAGTTATGAAATGTTACCGTTGTGGCAAGTTTGGGCATAAGGTGAGTGATTGTCCTAATGAAGGCCCAACCTATTACAATTGTGGTGAACAGGGGCATATCAGCACCCAATGCTAGAAACCAAAGAAGAATGCTGCTACTACTCAGAATGCTGGAAGAGTTTTTGCATTAGCTGGTTCAGAAGCTCCAAAGAAGGACAACTTGATTAGAGGTACCTGTTTTATTTTAATATTGAGTTGATTGCTATTATTGACACTGGAGCTACACATTCATTTATTTCTCTTGAGTGTGCTAATGGATTGGGTTTAAAGTTGTCTAATATGAATGGTAATATGATAATAGAGACTCCTGCTAATGGTTCTATGACTACCATGCTTGTCTGTTTGAAATGTCCTTTGACAATTTTCGAGAAGAATTTTGTGATGGATTTGGTGTGCCTACCATTACACCAAATCGATGTTATCCTTGGTATGAACTGGTTGGAATTCAATTATGTTCATATTAACTGTTATAGTAAAACAGTGCAGTTCCCTGATTTGAGTGGGAATGGTGAGTTGATGTTTTTATCTGCTAAGCAAGTGGATGAACTTGTTTTAGATGAAGCTTTGATGTTTGCAGTGTCTACCTCATTGCAAGTTGATGATAAGACTGTTAGTGCAGAGTTGCCTGTGGTTTGTGAATTTCAAGATGTGTTTCCTGGTGATATAAGTGATTTACTACCGGAACGTGAGATTGATTTTTCTGTGGACTTAGTACCGGGTACAAGTCCTGTCTCGATGGCTCCTTATAGAATGTCGGCTTCAGAGTTGAATGAGTTGAAGAAACAATTCGAAGAATTGTTAGAGAAGAGGTTCATTAGACCCAATGTTTCTCCTTAGGGTGCTCCGGTGTTGCTTGTTAAGAAGAAGGATGGTAGTATGAGATTGTGTGTCGATTACCGACAGTTGAATAAAGTGACTATCAAGAATAAGTATCCACTTCCGAGGATCGATGATTTGATGGATCAACTAGTAGGTGCTTGTGTCTTTAGTAAAATTGATCTGAGGTCTGGTTATCATCAGATTCGAGTTAAAACTGATGATATTCCGAAGACAGCTTTCAGGACGAGGTATGGGCATTATGAGTATACGGTGATGCCGTTTGGGGTTTCTAATGCGCCTGGTGTGTTTATGGAATATATGAATAGAATCTTTCATGAGTATCTGGATAAGTTCGTGGTGGTTTTCATAGATGATATCTTGGTATATTCTAAATCAGAAGAGGAACATGTCGAGCATTTGAGAGTTGTGTTGCAAGTGTTGAGAGAAAAGAAATTGTTTGCTAAATTATCTAAGTGTGAATTTTGGCTAAGGGAAGTGAGTTTCCTCGGCCATGTAATTTCCAGTGGTGGAATTTCGGTGGATCCTTCAAAGATTAATGCGGTATTGCAGTGGGAGACTCCGAAGTCAGCTACAGAAATTCGTAGTTTTCTTGGGTTAGCTGGTTACTATCGTAAGTTCATTGAGGGTTTTTCTAAGATAGCTTTACCATTGACGTAATTGACTAGGAAGGGTCAAGCATATGTGTGGGATGTTGCTTGTGAAGAGAGTTTCATAGAACTGAAGAAAAGATTAACAACCGCGCCAGTATTGGTCTTACCGAATCCAGATGAGTCCTTTGTAGTTTATTGTGATGCTTCCAAGATGGGTCTTGGTGGAGTTTTGATGCAGGATAATAAGGTGGTTTCTTATGCTTCTAGACAGTTAAGAGTTCATGAGAGGAACTATCCTACTCACGACTTAGAGTTAGCAGTTGTGGTGTTTGTGCTTAAGATTTGGAGGCACTACTTGTTTGGTTCGAAATTTGAAGTATTCAGTGATCACAAAAGTTTAAGGTACTTGTTTGATCAAAAAGAGTTAAATATGAGACAGAGACGGTGGCTTGAATTATTGAAAGATTTTGATTTTGATTTGAATTACCATCCGGGTAAGGCAAATGTGGTGGTTGATGCTTTGAGTAGGAAGTCGTTGCATATTTCAATGCTTATGGTGAAAGAATTGGAAATGATCGAGCAATTCAGAGATATGAGATTGTTGTGCGAAACTACTACTGATAGTGTGAAATTGGGAATGTTAAAGCTGACCAGTGAGATTTTGGAAGAGATTCGTAAGGGTCAGAAATCGGATTTGAAATTAGTCGATCAATTGATGTTGGTTGATCAAGGTAACGCAGGTGACTTTCGAGTCGATGAAGATGGAATTTTGAGATTTAGAGATAGAGTATGTATTCCGGATATTGCAGGAATTAAAAAGAGTATTTTAGAAGAAGGGCACAAGAGTCGACTGAGTATTCATCCTGGTGCTACGAAGATGTATCAGGATTTACGCAGGTTGTTTTGGTGGCCGGGTATGAAAAGAGACATTGCTGAATTTGTATAGAACATCAGAGACCTTCATGTATGATGCAACCATTGAATATTACTGAGTGGAAATGGGATAGTATTTCCATGGATTTCGTGACTGGGTTACCTAAGATTGCTAGGGGTAATGATTCGATTTGGGTAATTGTTGATCGGTTAACTAAGTCGGCACATTTCTTGCCGATGAGGATTAACCATTCCATGTAAAGGTTAGCTGAGATTTATATTGAGGAAATTGTGAATTTGCATGGTGTACCTTCAAGTATTGTATCGGATAGAGATACGCGGTTTACATCGAGGTTTTGGAAGAGTTTGCAGGATGCTTTGGGTACTAAGTTGAGGATGAGTTCTGCTTATCACCCGCAAACGGATGGCCAGACGGAAAGAACAATCCAATCTTTAGAAGATTTGTTGAGAGCTTTTGTATTAGATCAAAGAGGGTCTTGGGATAGTCATTTGCCGTTGGTCGAGTTTACGTACAATAACAGTTTTCATGCTAGTATCGGGATGGCTCCATATGAGGCATTGTATGGTAGACGTTGTCGTACTCCATTATGTTGGTATGAGTCAAGAGAGAGTTTGGTGCTTGGGCCAGAGATTGTCCAAGAAACAACTGAAAAGATAAAAATGATTCAGGAAAGGATGAAAACATCGCAGAGTCGTCAAAAGAGTTATCACGATAAGAGAAGGAAATAACTTGAGTTCCAAGAGGGAGATCATGTGTTCTTAAGAGTTACTCCTATGACTGGTGTGGAAAGAGCTTTGAAGTCTAGAAAGCTCACTCCACGTTTCGTCGGTCTGTATCAGATTATGCAAAGGATAGGGGAAGTGGCCTATCGGGTGGCTTTACCTCCCTCTCTTGCGAATTTACATGATGTATTCCATGTATCGCAGTTGAGGAAGTACATTCCGGACCCGTCGCATGTAATTCAGATAGATGATGTTCATGAGAGAGATAATATGACGATTGAAGTTGTACCAGTAAGGATTGATGGTAGAGAATTGAAGCGACTTCGAGGTAAAGAGATTGCTTTAGTGAAAGTATTGTGGGGAGGACCAGCTGGAGAAAGTTGGACTTGGGAGCGGGAAGATCAGATGAGGGAGTCGTATCCGACTCTATTTACTTCAGGTAATTTTCGAGGACGAAAATTCTTTAAGTAGGGGATAGTTGTAACGCCCCGAAAATCTAAATTTAATTATTTAATCATTTATTTAATTAATTTAGAAATTTTGGAGAGTTTGGGTTAATTTGAGAATTTTGGAGAAAATGAGTATTTTTATATAATAAGGATAAATAGTGTTTTATTATACTATTTTATTTTTATTATTAAAAATATATTAAAGAAAAGGATAAGATGGTACTTTTGTGAAATCATGAGGGTAATATGGGAAAAGGCTAAACTGGGATATTATAGCCAAAGAAGAGAATACGATCAGTTTTCTCATTTTTGTTGTTTCTATCGTGTTTTGGAAGTGCTCTGAAGAAAAGAGAAGCTCAGAGTCAGGAGGCTGTGGAGAACCCAAGAGAAGCGTGTAAAGCGGCGAAATTCTCTAAGGTATGGGGAGTTTTCATAATCTATGATAAATGTATAGGAATTGGAATATGAATGGATTAGGATGGTATGAATTTTAGGAGTTTTGGGGTTTTGAGTTAGGTTGAGTTTTAGGAGAAAATCTTGATGAATTAGAGCGATTAGAATGAGTTATAATCGTATATTTGTCTGTATAATTGTTGTCTGGATGTTGTGGAGGTTTAATTGATGTTTTTGAATGGTTTTTGGGTGTTATGATGTGAAATCCGTAATGGGGTTTGGGAATTTTTGAAAATTGGAACAGTCTGCAATTGTGTAGCAGAAGACTGCTGGAACACGTGCGTTAACCAGTTAACCATTATAAATTTTGTGGTATTTTCTGAAAATACGCAGGCGTTAACCGGTTAACGCTTTGGTTAACCAGTTAACACTGTTGGGACAACAAATTTTATTTATTTAAAAATTCATATCTTTTAAACCGTAAGTCCGATTCACATTCCGTTTGAAGCGTCAGAACGAGTACAAACTGAACTTTATTTTGATAAATAGAAACGAGAAAAATGCAATAGTTTTTGATAAATGAATTTGTGAAATAACCTTATAATTACCTTATAAATTACCGGGTACGGGTTAATTCTTGATGTGTCAGAGTGGTTAGGAAACCAGTGTTCAAGGTGTAATGTCATGATGATATATATGAATATTTCCTGATTGAAATGAATGATGCGAATTATTTTGGTGAATTTTTCGATGTAGCGCATCATTGCATTTCATAACATTCACGATGGGGCTTCGGCCTATTTATTTGATTCAATCCCATTGTGTGGATTGAAGTATCTCGATGATTATGGTGTGCTCCCTTGTGGAGGGTTGATGGTCATGTATCCATCTTTTGGTGAAAATGGTACCACATGCATATTGCATATCAGGATGTAGAATTGCATATTTTGGATGAATTTCATGATTGTGTTGGTGTTAATTGATTTCATGATGGTGTTGCGGTTGATGCTGAATTTTGTAGTTGACGATGTCATGATATGTGTATTAATTTATTTATGATTCTATATTCTTGTAAGTTTATGATATATTATGTTTACTCACCCTGCCTTCTTGAAAATGTTGCCTCCTTCGTGGGTAACTTGCAGATGTCGAAGAATAGTCCTGCAGTGCAATAGGAGTAATGCATGAGTCTCAGAGCGTGCTTTAGTGTCCCTTAGGAGTGCTTCTGGTTATGTGTCATGCTCTGTGTCATGTAACACTGGGATGGGTTTCTTTTGTTAAACTGTTTTCAGTATGTTGTTATCTGGATCATGTTTTCCATTTTATGATGTTAAATTCAGGATGGTGAAAAATGATTTTTATGAAGTTTTGAATTATGAAGTTAATTTCCGCTGCGAAATGATTTATGGTATTTTGATGTTGATTAACCCGTGTTACGGGACAGCACACTGTTTGTGTTTATTTATGATGAAAATGTGATACCCTTTTAGACGATTACTCTGATAATATTTAAATATTATGTTTTGGGTAGAAGGGTGTTACAAGGCTTACCTCAATCTTCCCCCCTACAAAACAAAAGTTAGCATGACAATGCATATTGAAAGTAAAATCAAAGCATAAAAGCGATTAAGTACCATGAACGTCCTAGAATGGAACTAGGGTTCAAAATAAGACCTAAGTCTAAAGGTGAAGATACTTAAAGGTTACATTACTTCTAAAGTCAGTAGCTACATGCTATAGGTCCCTAGATGTGCTAGGATACCTCACAAGATCAAACTATGTCAAACTATGTACAAAATGTTCACATAAGTTCACCTAAATGCAAATTAGGGTTTATGGATGAAGTATGAGTGCGTATGGCTTACAAGCATGAATTAATACATGAAATAAGCATAGAAGTCTGTAGTGAATGCTTATTAATGTGTATGAATGAATATACAATCATGGATACAATGGTTTAGTCCTATGGAGCAAGGAGAAGAAGATGTGAGAAGAAGTGAACAAACATTGCATAAGATCACAAAGGATGCAAATTAAGAATGAATGACATGTGAATATGCATGAGATGATTATGGGTAATTAGCATACAAGATATGAGATGCAATTATAATGCATGAATAGCCATTTATGGTTCCCACATAATTCATGTTAACAGTTAGAGGAGAAGAGAAATGAGTTTAAGTTAAACATGTTCAAGTAAGTATGCACTTTGAAACACCAAAACAAACCAAATGAAACATGGTTCAAAAAGGGACCTATAACTGAAATTAAGTACTTAAAAGTGACCTATAATTAACTCCTAAAAGTTAAAAAAAAGTCTCTCAAGCCAATGGCATGAATGCCTTTCTAAATCCTAGGATATGTGACAAATAAGCACATAAATCCACCTATGATCTAGGTGACATGGAAAAATATCAAAAAGTCTTTAAAAATTATGAAATTAAATTCCTGGAATGTTGAAGTCAGTATATAAAATATTATAAAAGGATTTTATAAAATTATGCATCAAAGTTCCAAAACAATTACTTAATGGTCAAGGTAATAAGGCATGATCGCCGAAAAACAACTCCACAAAGTGGATCAAAAAGGGCACCAAAAATAATGAAAAAAATGCCTAAAGAGAATCTAAATGTCACAAATTCCAGTGGTTCATCACACACAAAAAATAGGTTTCACACCTATGGGGATATTTTGGTTTTTGGTCCCTTATGTCAATACCATTCCTTTTGGGACAGCTGGTAATCAAAAATCCAAATTAATAACTAAAACCACCCAAATCTGGAATCAAAAAATATAAAAAATTAATTAAGAGTATAAGGATCACTCCTGAATTTTTCCAGAATTTTATCACACATAAAACTATTTTTAATAATTGCGACGAAACGGGCAAAAAATGGTGTTTTAAGGGAAAGTGAAAGGAACCAAATTCTCTAATCCGTAATCTAATCCCTAAGCTCCGAAATCGACACATATAATCAAAAATCATAAATAAATCCAGTGCCTCAGGTGGGAGGTCTCAATATGCACCTTAAGTTATATGATCCTAAGCCGCATACAACTAGAAAGGTGCATTGAAGTGGCGAATCGAGATTACTTACTTGATCAAAGTGCCGATTCTTCACATAAAAGAAATCCAAAAAAACCTCAATGCAAGGGCTTGTAATCTCCTATAAGAAAAATAAATGCTTATCCTCTATATTCGCTTTGTGAAGATCCACCATATTGAAATCGATCGAAATCGATGAAAATTCCATGAATACTCACCATCAAAATTAATCCTCAATTAATTCACAACAAATAATTAGAATTGATATCAAAATTCTAATTAAATATTTACAATAAATGGATTAAGATGTTAATCCACCAAAATTAATTTATCATGAAAATTAATTAAAAACACTACAAGAAAAATCAATTAACCAAAAAAAAATAAAAATAAACAATATACAAATAAACAATATAGAAAAACAAGAGTGAGTGAGAATCCAGGGGCTGCAAATAGAAGCCAAGACTGTCCCAAGGCTCAGTCCCCTCTTGTATTGTCGCATGGGGGGTATATGAAGTAATTAGGCGGTGCAAAGATAATTAACATGGGGATGAAGCCCAAATCGTGGATCATGGTGCAGATGGGGGTTCAGATAGTGAAATCCGGAGTATGGATAGTAGATCCATGGAGGAATTAAGGCCCAAATAGGATTTGTGTAATGAAACCCTAAATTCATAAGTTATCACAAGAACGAACATTGAACTCATCTTCTTCCTCAATATGACGCCGCGGTTCCTTCTTCACTCCATAAGATCTATTCCTCGTCTCCATCAGTACACCATTGTCAAAATCGAAATCCTCCAAACAGCCAAAGAAGCACCGTCGGTGAATGAAATTCCATCGCAAACAATGATTTTCGCCACCACGACCATACTCTCTCCTTCGTCTCATCTCATCATCTCGCGTTCGTCTCACAACATTACCAGACTAATCAGTCTGGAGGCCACCTTCAACTCGCGAAGAACTTACACGAGACAATCGGTTCAACGACAAACTCAAAGCTGAGGTAAACCAAATGTCGAAAATGGAACCGATGAAGATCGAAGCCTGTACCTTAATTTAGAGTTCGGTCAGGTATGCTAGATTTTACACACGGATACTACTCTCATTTGTTTCATCCTTTTCTTCTTGCTACACATTCTCTATTGCGTTGCGTTGTTGCATTCTCGTTGATGTTGTTCTTGTTGTAATCTTGATATCGTCTTTTTTTATGTTGATTAGATTGCTAGGTTGCAGGTAATTTTGATGATGATGTGATGTTGATACGTATATGGTTGTTCGACTGTGGAGATTTAAAAGAAGAAATTGAAGATTGATGAAACTTGAAGGTGATGCGGGTTGGGGATTGATGAAGAGTTGCAGGTCGATTGAAATGGATAATCCTGATGAAGATGATGAATATGCCCGTGAGCTATTATTGAATGGTGTTGCGGATGATGATGATGATGAAGTTGGTGCCGGTGAAAGCGATGCGTCCTCGTTACGACGTCGAATCCTCAAAATCCATATTTACTTAGGTGCGGTTCAAACTCGATTTCTTCCTTTCCAAAGCTTCTCCTCCTTCTCTTGAATTCAAGTTGTTATCGAACCTCTTATTGAAATATGTTCTTGAATCGGCTCCGTCTTTTTTTTTTAATCTGCAGGCTGAAGGTTTTGTTGACGATTGAGAGGGATTCATGTATGAGATTGATGAATTTTCTGATTGAAGAGGATGGTTGAATGATGATGCAGGATAAAGATTGGTTGCAGAAGGTTTTTGAAGATGATGAAAAGATTGGAAAATGCAGAGTTTTCGGAAGAGAGTGATGAAGGTTTCTTGGTGGTTTTCATTTTTGAGTTTTGGATGATTGATGAAGATGATGCTGAATCGAGGGATCGATGTTGATTAAATTTCAATTAATGAAGAATGTTGAGGAGAGTTTTTGAAGATGGATGAAAGTGTGAGGATTCGGCTGTTTCAATGTTGATTACCGAAGGTTGAAGAGTGATGATGATTCACGGTTCTGCAGATTTTTGAGGGAAAGATTGAAGTTGTGGAAGGTTTTGTTGAAGTGTGATGAATGATGTTTAAGAGTGATGTGAAAAGATAAAGTTTTTGCGTTTTTGTTGCAGGAGGTGAATTTTGAGATTGTTTTTCTTCTCCAGTTCTCCTTTTTTTTCTGTTTTTTCTGTAACTGCCTTTTTTATTCTGAGTTTATCCCCCTTTTGTTATCTCATTCAGTTGGTTTTTTGTAACTGAATTATTTTCTGGTTGTTATCAGTTATGTAACTGTTTGTGATTGAAATTCTAGTTTGCAATTGAATCCTCCTCTCTCTTTTTTTTCTCAGTTTTTTATCAGTTAACCTCTTTTATGCAGATTTTCCACTTATTCCCCTTATAACTGAACTCATTTTTTGTTATATCAATCCTTCAATTTTTAGTATGGCCAATATTAGGCTTGACTAAAATATATCGGTGAGCAATTAATAATGGGCTATAAAAACTAATACTAAAAAGCGGCTTGATAACAAAAGGGAATTAGAATCAATCTGGGTAATTGGGTTTGATTAGAAACATAAGCCTAAGTTAAAAATATTAAGAATAATAATAATAAAATGGACATTTGATCTTTGGGCTTAAAAATGGTTTAACAAAAAGGCTTCCATCAGATCTTAGAAAATGTCCTTCAATTAACTCATTTTAAACGACGAATTATGAACATGTTTTTTTAGCACAGGAAATGGTTATGATTCGATATGGATAAGTGAAATCGACCAAGAAATGGATATAGATCAGATAAGGGTTTAAAAAAATCAAATTTTGAATAAATGGTTCAAATGAAAAAAGAAATTCGAATATGGATATTAAATGGATTTTCACAATGGATGATAGAAATATGAATGAGATAAAAATGAGTAAATAGATTAGAAAAAATAGTTTATGGATAATGGGCTTGAAAATGGTCATGGACCTGAAATAGTTGAAACCTGAATCATAACCAATGAACTAGCCCAATACTTTGAACAAAAAAACTCGTCATTTGAAATAAATCTCCACTTCAATTAATCTGAGTCACAACCAACAACCAACTGGGTAAACAGTAATGTCCTGGTCACCATTCGTACCTAAAACTCGATCCCTTGCACCAAGAATACCAATATGTCCTTTCCATGAAACCCTAAGTCATTCCATACGCGAAAGACCAAAACCTCGATCTTCTGAGAAATACTGAGAAATAAACTCTGGTTTAGAACCTTAATGAATTTTGAAGAAGAATGGCACTAGTAGGTTGAGGAATAAGAAATCCATGATAATCATGATTCACAACCTCAATCACACAATTCACAATAAATAGTACCCATATGTAAAATCTTTGAAGACCATTTAACCAGAGAAGTAAACCCTAATCGAGGAGCAGAGGCACAAGAAAATGATGTTATTGATGGCTGCTTAGTCAACCTTGGATTCCTCTGACAATTACATATAGGGTGTGTAACCCTAACTTTAGATGGCATTGATCACATGCCTTATGAGCCAATGCAATACATGATTGAATGTTACAACCTAATTTCGAGCCAATGCAAACATAAGCCAGTAGAGTTAATAAATACGAGGGCAAAGTTTGAGGTATTACAGTCTGGTACTTCAATCTCCTCTTATAAGCAAGCTCAGAAGGTTGTTGAAGACGGGAATGCCCAGGGCTGGGGCAAGCTACTGCAAGTTCAGATCAAGGAAGACAAATTCGGGTTGGGTTACAAACCATCCCAACAGGACCAAGAAGAGTCTGCTGAAGCTCCCAAGTTTATCAGTGGGGTTATGCTGACTCCGGATGCAATAAACAATGTGGAAGACGAGGCTGAAAGTGACTTCAACCTGGAAAGTTGGATTCGTCCAAGGGTCCCAGGCCAACAAGTCCTCAACTAGTCTTCTAAGAAAATTATAAGGATTACTTCTGCAGAGTAATTATTATTTCTTGTTTAAGCATGCATCAAGTCCTACATCTTTCCCAATGTGTCTGGACTCATTTTGTAATAGGGCCATATTTGTATTTTGTGCAAATGAATGATTAATGAACAAATGGACATCTTTTGCAAACGATCTTTTTTTGTCGCTCACTGTCTTTCATTTTTGTTATTTTCGCACAAAACAATAAATGGAAATGTTTTTCAATAATAACTCCATTCACACTTTTTCTAAATAAAATCAATCACTAAAATGAACAAATATCAACCCTTGCAGAGATAGCCTTCCAGATTGCACCAACGACGACATTGCTATGACCCTGTATGACTTCGACAATCCAATTAATCAAGCCGATGAAGGGGTTGAAGAAGACTATGATTTTCCTGAAGAGTTGGCTAGGTTATTAAGACAAGAGGAAAAAGTGATTGCTCCTCATTAGGAGGAGGTTGAAACTGTCAATCTTGGTACCGAGGAAGATGTGAAAGAGGTAAAGATGGGGGCCAGTCTGAAAGCTCTAGTGAAAGAACAACTCATCAGTATGCTTCGAGAGTATGTCGATGTCTTTGCTTGGTCCTATCAAGATATTACAGGTCTAGATACGGATATTGTCATGCATAGGCTACCATTGAAAGAAGATTGTCCGCCATTTAAACAGAAATTACGCCGCACCCACCCAGACATGGCCATGAAAATTAAAGAAGAAGTACTAAAGCAGTGGGACGCCGGTTTTCTTGCTGTAACTAGTTACCCGCCGTGGGTTGCTAACATTGTACATGTACCTAAGAAGGATGGCATGGTGCGTATGTGTGTGTTTTACTGGGATCTGAACAGAGCTAGCCCGAATGATGATTTCCCATTACCTCACATTGATGTATTGGTGGATAACACAGCTGAGTTCTCGGTATTCTCTTTCATGGACGGATTTTCAGGATATAATCAGATTAAATTGTCACCTGAAGACATGGAGAAAACAACTTTAATCACACCTTGGGGAACATTCTGCTACAAGGTGATGTTGTTTGGTCTAAAGAACGCCGGTGCAACTTATCAACGGGCTATGGTAACATTATTCCATGATATGATCCATAAAGAAATTGAATGCTATCTAGATGATATGATTGCCAAGTCCCTTACAGAGGAAGATCATCTGGTGAATCTGCTAAAATTGTTCAAGCGTCTGAGAAAGTATCAATTGAAGTTGAACCCCAACAAATGCACATTCGGGGTACGTTCAGGTAAGCTATTGGGTTTTATTGTAAGTGAAAAGGGAATTGAGGTTGATCCCGACAAAGTGAAAGCCATTCAGGAGATGCCTGCACATAAGACTGAGAAAGAAGTTCGAGGGTTCCTAGGTAAATTGAACTACATCTCAAGGTTCATATCTCATCTCCCTGCAACCTGCGAACCCTTGTTCAAGCTGTTAAGAAAGGAACAAACAGTCAGGTGGAACGATGATTGTCAGAGAGCTTTTGACAAGATCAAAGAGTATCTGCTAGAACCTCCAATTCTCATGCCTCCAATCGAAGGAAAACCTCTAATCATGTACCTGAAAGTTTTAGAAGAGTCAATGGAGTGTGTGTTGAGCCAGCATGACGAGTCTGGTCGAAAAGAGTATGCAATATACTACCTAAGCAAAACGTTTACCGACTGTGAACAACGTTATTCACTACTCGAGAAAACTTGTTGTGCTTTAGCATGGGCTACTCGCCGACTAAGAAAATATATGTTGACTCATACTACCCTGTTAATCTCAAAGATGGATCCAGTCAAGTACATATTTGAGAAGCCAACACTTACTGGAAGGGTTGCAAGGTGGAAAATGATTCTAACAGAGTATGACATCCAGTAAACTTCTTAAAAAGCCATCAAGGGCAGTGTATTGTCTGATTATCTGGCTGAACAACCCATTGATGATTACCAGCCTATGAGATTTGACTTCCCTGATGAAGACATCATGTACTTAAAAGCAAAAGATTGTGAAAAGCCTATTCACACTGAAGGGCCTGACCCAGAAGAAGCTTGGACTATGATGTTTGACGGGGCAGTTAATTGCAACGGTCGTGGAGTTGGTGCGGTGCTTATCACACCTAAGGAGTTCATATGCCTTTCTAGGCAAAACTCACCTTTGCCTGCACTAACAATGAAGCGGAATACAAAGCTTGTATCAGGGGTCTTAAGGAAGCCATTGACCTCAGGATCAAAATCTTGAATGTATTCGAAGATTCAGCTTTGGTAATCAACCAGACCAACGACAAGTGGTACACTCATCAGGAGCATCTGATTCCCTACCATGACTATACGAGGAGATTGTTGACCTTCTTCACAACAGTTAAGCTTGAGTACATCCCTCGAGATGAGAATCAGTTTGCAGATGCTTTGGCTACCATTTCATCCATGATACAAGTACAAGCTTCTAATTATGTACCTCAGATTTTGGTATCCAGATTAGACCGACCGACATATGTATTCTTTGTGGACAATGTCACTGATAACAAGCCTTGGTACCATGATATCAAATGCTTCTTGGAAACTCAGACATACCCACCTGGGGTATCATCAAATGATAAGAAGACATTAAGAAGGCTAGTCGGTAGTTTCTTCCTCAATACTGATGGTTCTTTGTACAAGCGAAACTTCGACATGGTCTTGCTCAGATGTGTTGACAAGAAGGAAGCAGACCTACTGATGCACGAAGTACATGAGGGTTCTTTCGGTACCCATGCCGGAGGACATGCAATGGCAAAAAAATTGTTAAGATCAGGTTACTACTGGATCACAATGGATGCAGACTGTTGTGCTTATGCCAGAAAATGCCACAAGTGCCAGATCTACGCGGATAAAGTGCATGTGACTCCAAATCCTTTGAATGTAATGTCTTCACCTTGGCCCTTCGCCATGTGGGGAATTGATATGATTGGAAAGATTGAACTGACTGCTTCAAATGGTCACAGATTCATCCTGGTAGCCATTGATTACTTCACCAAATGGGTTAAAGCAGCTTCATATACAAATTTCACCAGGCAAGTGGTAGCTAGATTTCTGAAAAGGGATATCATCTGTCGATATGGACTTCTCGAATGAATCATTACTGATAATGGTTCCAATTTGAACAACAAGATGATGGCACAACTTTGTCGGGACTTCAAAATTCAACATCACAACTCTTCCCCTTACAGGCCAAAGATGAATGGTGTTGTTGAGTCCGCTAACAAGAATATCTAGAAGATTGTGCAGAAGATGGTAATCACCTACAAAGCCTGGCATGAGATGCTACCATTTTCTTTGCATGGGTATCTAACCTCTATCAGAACATCTACTGGGGCAACACCGTATCAGCTTGTGTATGGTATGGAAGTTGTCCTACCTGTTGAAGTTGAACTACCCTCCTTGCGGGTAATGATGGATGTGAAATGGATGAAGTAGAATGGGTCCGGTCTCGGTACAATCAACTGAATCTAATAGAAGAGAAAGGATTAGCAGCCATATGCCATGGGCACTTATATCAAAAGCGAATGAAGAAAGCCTTCAATCAAAAAGTCAGATCTCGAGAATACCAAGTGGGAGAGCTTGTTCTGAAGATAATTCTTCCTCCTCATACAGACCACAGGGGAAAGTGGACACCAAACTATGAAGGTCCCTACGTGATAACTAAAGTCTTCTCGGGTGGGGCACTGATGCTCGCAACCATGGATGGTGAAGACTTCCCGTCTCCTGTGAATTCAAATGCAGTTAAAAAATACTTCGCATAAAATGACCCGCTGGACATAAAAATAGAATGTGAGTCTAGGAAAAAATAGGGCATCCCAGCGAGTCAAAAACAGAATAAAAGACTCGGGAAAAAATAAGGGAAAAATTAAGAAAAATGTACACCCGCTGAGTTGAAAAGCCACATCGGACAACTCAGGCAAAAATGGGTATCCCGGTGGATCTAAAACCCGAAAGGGAGATTCATGCAAAATCAGGGAATAAGCGAACAACTGCATTCTGAATTCTTCTGTATCACTCATGGTAAGCTCTGAAAGGACAAAGCATCAGTCAGAATCAGCCTTCTTCAGAAAGCAAGGTAAGAAGAACGTCAAGGTCATACAAGTCATAGCAAAGGAAGCTCACCGGAGCGTCATTTTCAGCATTGCCAACACTTTTATTTTCTCAATTTACAGCAATCTCCTCCTTTCAGGGGATTCGCTTCTTTGACTGTACTTGCCTATTCAGGGCATACAAATCAATAAAATCAGAAGTTTTAGTCACACTTTGTTCTGTACATTTTTGCTTCGTTTGCAAATGTCCAATTTTCATAATACAACACTTGCATAAAACATATGAGCCATTTTAACAAATGTTTGCAGGAAATATGTTGCTCTCAGGAAAATCTAACTCCTGTGACGGAATCCGGTTAAGGATACCTCGGGATACTTGTGTGTTTTCCTTTGTCTTAACAGGTTGCAGGTACTCAAGGCAGACAATCTTCCACAACATGGGGCATATCAAGCATTAAATCCCCAGCATACTACTTCCCAGAAGTTATCTCCTCCCGGAACCTCCCGAGCAATGATTGACAACTCTTCCACAGCAAAGTGGTCAAAGAACTTTCTATTCCCCACCAGAGATGCCAAATTTCCCTCATCCTCAGCAGAATTGGTGGAATTGTTCCCCCACAGAGTTGCCTCCCCAGAAGAGCAATGCCTGAAACACGTCCTCAACGGAGTTGCTAAAACTTCCTCATCCCCATTAAGAGTTCTCCCTCCGAAAAGATCAATCAATGATCTCTATCCCCAAGCTGAGTTCCCCTTCTAGGCAGATCTCCCGGAGATCTTTCTCCTCGTAGGATATGAATCTCGGATCGGGTTTCTCATTTGCATAATCATAGAATTCACATCATATTCACCAAATAAGCGTGGCATTCCGTCTGGTACGGAGCATTACGACAAATATCAAACATTTGCATGATCACAAGACGGGTTCGAGCCAATCACTTGCAAATACCATCATCACCTCACCAACAATATACAAAACTTATCCCCTGCAGATAAGAGACAAGACATCCCCTTTGCACTCGTCTGTGTCATCTTATCCCCCGCAAGTCACTAGAATACCTTCTACATTCTCAATACAAATATTTGTTCATGTTCTTTTCGGCACTCGTCCGTGTCGTACTTCCCCAACAAGTCAAAAACACTCGTCCGTGTCTTGCACATATATCCTCAGCATATCATGCTTGTACATACTTATACAGAAGTCTTCGATACTCGTCCATATCTTGTATATATCACCCTTCAGCAGGTTCAACACTCGTTCGTGTTCCTTGCTTAACCGATTGATACTCGTCCGTATCATCATCCCTAAAACACGTGTCAGCGTTTGCTTCTATCGATACTCATCCATATCGTGGTCCTAAGGATATGCTCGTCCACATCTTTAACCTATACACACCGTCAAACAATTATACCATTTTATTTCAAAGTGTAAGCATTCTTCCGTGTTTACCATTCCCCAATAAGTCGCCAACAAAACAACTTTCTCCTACCCGACATTTGTCCTATGTCGTGATACTTTCGGTAGCCGTCCCCTGCCAGGTGATCGTCCTTCACCTTTGGATGACCGTCCCTCATCATTTCGCTAGTGGAATCCCCATTGTTGGAACCTTCTATCCGGCATTCGTCCTATGTCGTGATATTTTCAGCAGCCGTCCCCTGCTAGATGATCGTCCTTCACCTTTTGATGACCGTCCCTCATCATTTATCCGATGGCTGTCCCCTTCGTTGATCTCTTTTTTTTATCTGGCATTCGTCCTATGTCGCGATATTGCCCAAGAGCAGCCGTCCCCTGCTAGGTGATCGTCCTTCACCTCTTGATGATCATCCTTCATCATGCTTATCTGATGGCCGTCCCTATCGTTGACCTTTTCTATCTGGCATTCGTCCTATGTCGAGATAAAGAGCAGGCCGTCCCTTGCTAGGTGATCATCTTTCACTTTTGATGACCGTCCCTCATCAAATATTCTTTAAACCCGATGGTCGTCTCCGTCGTGGCCTCTTTTCCTTTTCCTGATGATCGTTCTTCATCAAATATTACCCGATGGCCGTCCCCGTCGCATTTTCCTTATTTCCCAGCATGATGACCATCCCGTCATTGCTTTGCTTACCGTTTTACCTCCAACAGTCGTCCTCTGCTCGATGGTCATCCTCCTTCGCTTTCATTTGATACTCATACTATAATACCTTTTACAATTTATTTCCCTTTTCTTCTTCTCCCCAGGGAGTGCAAATTTCGGAATGTCTTTGGTATTCAACCACAAGTTATCTTGTTTGTCTGTTAAGCCAGGCGCTTACATTCTACACAACTAACTCATGCTTGAATAGGGGCAGCTGTAAACACCCCAAATTTGCCTTCACTTTTTCTCACACCATGGCTTGTGATCTTTCATTCTTGCATAAGCATAGGCATACCACCTCATATTGCATATTTATTTCATCTGCATAGTCCATTTCATCTGCATCTAGGGTTTGTGATCTGAGCAATCCAAGAAGTGATTTGAGCCATCCCAAAGGTCTGGAAGCTTACCAAGATGGTACATATGTGTTCCATGATCATAATATGCTCCCCAAAGTTCATAAAAGTCAAGGTATCACAAAGCATGGCAAAGGCATAGAGGCATACTGAAAATTTCCTGCACAGATGACCTAAAATTAGGGTTTTGGTTTCAGAGGCCTTAATCCCAAATTTTTTTGGTCATTCTTGTTTCTAATTTCTCAATATGTTATAAGGATCATGTGTACCAAATTTGATGAAGAAAATCACTATGGAAGTGATCTGATCATTGGGTAACTTCTTGAGCAAGTAAAGTCAAAATCAGGGCATCTGAGGCCTCCACCAAGGGTACCAAAGGGTCCCATTCATCATTTTGAGTCTCTATGGTCTTTATTTGATCATTTAAGTGGTTGGAAGTTCACAAAGTTGAAGAATTTTGAGCCAAATGCAAACTTGCTATTTTTGGAAATGACCTGTAATGGAAACTTTCCATTTTGGGAAAGATTTTCAACCTATTCTTTCATGACCAAAACTGCTTCAAATGAAAAATTCTTGGGCTTGAAAGTTGTAGATTATGTCTTCCCATTTTCAAAAATTATAAGAACATGTCTTGATATGGCCTTTCAAAGTTGGCAAAAATCCTATAATTTTCAAGTTCATGCCAAGGAGGGAATTTTGAAAATTCAAGTTTCAAGCCATTTCATGACCTCTAATTGACTTTTAAACATCATACAAAGATAGTGCAATGCATTTGGACCAGAATTGTGCCTTGGATTGCAAGTTTCATCAAACCATTTTCACAAAATTCTCAAAGAGGGAAAGTTGCAAAAACCTTGGAAAATCTTCATCCACTTGTTACAACTCATGTAATATGATCGTATGACCCTCCTTGATGCAAGTTGAGGCCAAGACACCCCTTGAAGCAGCTCTAACTCGTGCCATACCTCCAAGTACACAAAATTGAATTTTTTGCAACTTTTCCCATACCAATCAAACTATGCCACTACCAACTCTCTGACCAATCAAGACATCACATACAAGCCTTATGGACCTCATTTCATATGATCTTGGAGCCGAAAACACAACATAACTCAGATTGCACAAAAACTTGCAAAAACTTCATCTCTTTGATTCTCTCAACATAAGCCACAAACCTCAAAACTCTTTGCACCATTCAATCATACACATCATAAAGATCACAAAGTACCCATTCCCATAGCCTGAAAACCCCTATAACCAAAACACGATTTCTGCCTTCAGATGAGTTGAATCTCCAAAACCAACCATTACAAACTTGTTTCAAGCATTCCAGAAGCCTAAAGGGATCCATTGGAGTGATATTGCATCAAGGAAAGGTCCAGAAAGCTCAGAATCCCAAAGCTTCAACTCTGGTAACCTTCAAGAACATTTTTTCCACAAGCTTTATTTTAAGTTCTTAAATGATTCTATGTGTTCCCCTGAGCATGCTGATGTAATTTGTTTTGAAAATGGTTGAGAAATGAGAATGTATGAAGCTTCTGAAAATTTTCCCGTAAAACTTGTTTGATTCGATTCTCTTTGCATGTGAAAAATATATTGTTTTTGTTGCTTGATTCTTGCTTATTGATGTTTGGGAGTGATTCTGGAGTTTTTGGGAAGTTTTCATGGCCTGGGGAGAGAGTTAGGTTTTTGGTTTTGCCGGAGAAGATGATCGGAGCTTGCTCCGGTTACCTGAATGTCATTAGGGTTCTGATTAGGGTTTCGGGATCAGTTTGAATGGTGGCCCTTGGATCTAAGCTTAGCGTGGGTTTAGAGGGCCAGGATGCATCCACTTAACTTTAATCCTTTAATTAAATTAATTAATTAGGTTTAATTAGTAAAAATCCAAGAATGAATCTCATCCATCCAATAGCGCGCACAGTCAATTCCCTCCACCCAAGTTTGAATCTGGAGCCTTGGATCAGCATACCTTTCATTTAAATCAATTTTTATTTCATATTAATTCTTTTCTTTTGTGCATTTTATTTAAAATAGTTAAAAACATCAAAAAATTCTCAAACTTTGCATTTTTGTTTTAAATATTTTTCTTAACCTGAAAATAATTTTTATTTTATTTTTAGAATTAAAAAAGTATTTTTAAATTATTTAAATGATATTTTTAATTAATTAATGGATTTTAATTAATTTAAAAATGCATTTAGGTTTCTAAAAATCACCAAAAAATCCATGAACCATCCCAATACATTTAGAAACATTTTCAAACTCATCATACAAATTTATTTTTAGGTTTGATCATAACTTCACAATTTTCTTTGAATTAGGGTTCTTAAAAATCACATTTTTTAACCCTAACTTGAAAAATTCATTTCTGCCTAACCATGATGAGTTTGAACTTGATTCTTTTTGAATTGTTTCAAATATTGCATATAGTTCCTAGGTTATTTATCTCATAATTTTATCTTGAATGTTCAATTTGATTTGCATTTTCCCTTTAGAAGCACCCAAAAACCCTAGCAAACTTAGAAATTTTATAAATTCCACTAGGTTATGCTTCCGACTTTCTCCTTTGGGGTGTGATCTTGTATGGGATTAGGGATTGTTTGAGCTTGATTTCAATTTTTATCATGAAGTATGCTTCTGTTTTGGCCATATGCATCTCATGTTGTTTTAAAACCCTAATCTTGCATCTTCATTTGCTTGAACATTGCTTGATCATTTCTTCATTCATTTTCTATGCTTTGCATCCATTACATTTCATGAACATTCATGTGTTTTCAAACTTCATTCATGCTTCCTTAGCATCTCATACTTGTATGACCATTCATATGCATCTTGTATGACTTTGCATCATCTTATAATTCCTTTACATTGCACAATCACTTCTGACTTTGGTATTTGCATCTCATTTCATCTCATTTCCTTTTGCTTTATGTCGTATGCATCCATACTAACATTTCAGGTACTTTGGTAAGTTATTTGGGAGGTGGATTTGCCTTCACCTCCCACCCTTTCTTTCCTTTGTATTTGCATTATTATTTGTCTTTGAAGTGGACTTGCTTCACTTGTGCTCCCTCCTTCCCACTTTCTTTCTTTCAAGTTACTTATCTTCTTCAGGAAGTAAGTAGCTTGTTCATCTTTCTCCTTCTCTTTTCATTTGCTTCTTCCATTGGTGGCCTTATTGAATATCCTTTCTCTTGAGCCTCATAAATCATAGGATGTCCAAGCATGATAACTTTTAGGGTTTTGTATAGTCCCCCTAGTCTTTTACCTTTGAGTCTCCTTGAGTCTCTTTTCTCATCTCAATAATCAGAGGCTAAACTCTTAAAGCTTTAGGACTTTGAATTAGGGTTATGCCTGCATCCTTATCTTAGGATGGAGTGTATAACTTTAATCCTTAGTGTTAAACCTTTAATTTGTTTTCACCTCTTAATCAAAACACACTAATAATCACTAAGACTTTATCTTGTAACTTGGGCCTTACATTAGGGTTCTATCTCTTCCATATGGTTAAGAGGGACTACCCTTAGTGTTTAATGGACAAGTCCCCCTTAAGTTGTCTTACAAACCATAAAATCCACTTCCTAATCTCACTCTTTAATTAAAATCCATTTAATAAAGGCTTGTTATATAATGAATTTAATCCCTAACCATGGATTAAGTTGAGGTATCTTCCTCAGCTTAAGTGTTCTCATCTATCATCCTTCTATTAGGATGGTGTAATGAGTTCACTAATCTGTGATTAGAGATTAAACTCATTACTTAACACTAAACAAAAACCCAAAAAAACATCTAATTAATCACAATAGGTTAATGATCTTAATCCTACATCATCAGGGTAATTAAGTTGAGATGCTTATCTCACACTTAAGTATGCTCATTATCCCTAATCAGGGAGGATATAATAAGTCTACAACCCTTGATATAGGCTTAAGCTCATAATCCTATGCAAAACACCAACAAAAAAAATAATAAAAAACTGAAAACACAAAATCAAACAATAATCATCTCCTCCGGAATTCTTTTCTTATCACATTCATTCACAAACGAGAACTCGCTTTTTCCGTCTAATGCAAGACAATTAGCACTCGAGCCAGACGAGTCATACACTTGAGCGTAGGGAAGCAAGTAGTTCACAATCAATATTGTAAGCGTGGATCCGGTCGAGTTCGACGGGCGATCTGGGTGCTAATACCTTCCCAGGTCGTAACCAACCCCCTTTCTCAGTTTCTCTGGTTCGCAACCGTCTTATCCGTCTCTTTCCAGGTTTATGCAACATTACCTTTCCTTCGGGATTAAAATGCCTAACTGGCGACTCTATTAAGTTCAACCTCATTTTATCTTTCGCCGACCGTTCGCGTATGCACCTTGGGACCCTGGTGTCTTTTCAGGGGAGCGAAACCTATAAAGGATAATCTTCCTTTGGTTCGAGAAGCTGCAGGTTCCTGGAAACTTATCAGAAGAAAAGGTGTAACACGCTTGGGAAAAATCAATAATCAGATGTTTCCCGAGTACGAGTCTTGGATAAAATAGAAATCTCAAGTGGTTCTAATCCCATTCTCTGTACCAGTTCTACCTCCAGGGGTTGAACCAGAAACTACTGTGCCTTTAAAGGACTATCAAAATTGGAAGCTTTGGTCCAACAACTTCGAGCTGAGAATCACGAGGCCAACAGTTCTTGCCAGGAGTTGAGGATCCATAACAGAATGCTAGAGGAAAGAGCTCATAAAGATGAAGAGATAGTCAGGCTCAAGCAAAAGGATTTTGAAGAAAGGGAGCTCTATTTCAAGAAGAAGATGTTGGATGAAACACACAAGGCAAGTCAGCGCCGGAAGGACAAGAAGTCTTTAGATGAAGCCAACGAATTTGTGACCCTTTTGGCAAGTAAAATGGGATGACAATCTGAAAAAGCAAAAGGAGGTAGAAGTTGAGTACAAGCTGAAGATAAAAAACCTTCAAGAACTCATAGGTGAACAGGAAGAGATACTCCAGAAAGCCTATGAGCAGCAAAGAGATTACCTTCAGAAGATAGAAAAAGGTGAACAAGCAGTTGAAGATATCCAAAAAGAGGTAGAAGAGTTGAAAATTCGGGCTGATGTCAAGAAAGTCAAGCCAGAACCAAGTATCAACAAAGAAAGTGAAGAGGTGTTCCTGTAACATATCAATGAATTACATACTTCCTTTTATCAGAGGGATCTCCTTATTCAGAAAATCATCCAGGAGACATGTCATCCAGACATAACTCAGCTGTTCCAAGTGGTCAAGCGTCTCACCTGGAGGCTAAAGGACATGGAGCTTCTTAGGGCCTAGTTTCATTTCCTTGTACCCAGATTACCCACATGCCTGTTGTGGGATTCTCTTTACACTTTGCTATTTTCTATTGTTGTATGAATTAGCACCCTTCGGGGAATTTGTTATCCACAAATTTCAGTTTATGATATTTGACTTTGTTTGAATCTCTAGTTGTTATCCTTGCATTGACACGTGGTTCTAAACACCAGTTCTCCATAATTATATGATCTGAGCTTCACGTGGGGTCTTCTTCCCCGAAGTCTAAATTTTCAAAGGCTATCTGAATTTTCTCAATACCGGAACGGGAACGTAAAAAACCTTGAGAATGAAAAGAACACAACATCACATGCATTCATGTCATTTTAATTTTTTCTTTTGAAGGTTATCCAGATTTCTTAAATTATATGTTTATTCAGGAAAGATTGCGAGAGCCGCAAAGAGTCGTCTTCTTCGCCACGACACTCCTCTGCACCGGTACGATACTCACTGCAACCAAAGAAACATCATGGACACCGTACAGACTGGGCTGAATGAACTCCGCACCAGGATGGCCGAGTTTATGACTATGATGGAGGGCATGGCCCATAGGAAATAGGAGCTAAGAGTTGTTGTTCTCATACTTGATCCACCGCAGGTGGACCCTCCAGTTGTCACTTTGGATGCTCAGGGAAATCCAATCAATAACAATAGGGGTAATAGATCTCCAACTCCAGAGAGTGGCGGCCCTATTCTTGTTCATGTGGTTGACCAACAAGAAGATTTGTTCACCTTGGTTAATGAAGACATGGGCTTTGGCACAGGTGGTAATTCCCTAGACTTTCAGATGCTGGCTGAGAAAGTTAGAGCTTTAGAATGCAAGGATACTCTAGGCATCGATGTTTCTGACATGGGTCTGGTTCAAGGGGTGGTCATTCCTCCAAAGTTTAAGCCTTCAGGTTTTGACAAATACAACGACAATTCTTGCCCAAAAACTCATCTGCAAGCTTTTTACCGTAAGATTGTTGTGCATACCAAAGACGAGAAGTTTTGGATGTATTATTTCCAGGACAGCTTGTCTGGAGGCTCACTGGAATGGTACATGAAATTGGAGAAGACCATTGTTCGCAATTGGAAAGAGCTTGGGGAGGATTTCCTCAAGAAATACCAATATAATATCGATATGTCTCCAAGTCGGACCCAACTGCAAAGCTTGTCTCAAAAGAACTCCGAAAGCTTCAAGGAATATGCGCAGAGGTGGCGCAAAGTCACAGCTAGGGTTCAACCACCACTGCTGGAGAGAGAAATGGTTGACCTTTTCATGGATACCCTCCCTTGGCACTTCATGGAAAGGTTAACAGGTTGTTCATTAAGCGTTTTTTCTGATATCATCCTAACTGGTTTGCCAATTGAAAGTTGGATAAAGCAGGGGGAAATTTAGAATAGTGGAGCATCGACCTCTGGAGTCAAGAAACCTTTTGTGAAAAGAAAAGAAGGTGAAGTCGGGGCTGTATACACCCAAAGGAAGAGAGGCAACCAAAATTTCTATTATCAGGTAGCTTCCATTACCATCCTCGCTACTACCACTCAACAACAAGTACAACAACCTCAACAAAAGCCAGGGGGGCTGACAGGGGTATCGGGCAAGGACCAGGATGACTGAAAGACATTTTGAGGTTACACCAATGTCGTATTCTCAACTCTTGCAAAATCTCCTTGAGTTACAAATGATTTAGCTTAGAACTTTACTACCTCCGAATCTAGGGAAAATATCAGAGGGATATGATGCTAACACCCATTGTGAGTTCCACTCTAGAGCTCCAGGTAATAGTACTGAAAATTGTAAGGCCCTTAAACACAAGGTGCAAAACCTCTTGGACTCAAAACCTTATGCCCTCTCATGGGAGGATTGTAGGAGCTATTGATGACGGAGAATGTTTGAATCTGGTGTATGATGTCAATTCCTTAAATACTTCATTGTTAGCTATGAAGGAATGTCTGGCCAAGAAAAGTATTTTCCCAGGTTGTGGGGAAGTTTGTTCAGATTGTGAGAAATTGGTTAATGGGTGTGAGAAGTTGAGATCGGGGATCCATAAAATGATCAATGAAGGGGATATTCAGTTTCATAGAATTGTCAAAGAAGATGAGGTTTCTACAATCACCATCTACTATAATCCAGTAAAAATTCCAACACCAGCAAAAGTGGCACTCGTAACATTTACTACTCCTGGACCAATACCGTACCAAAGTGAAAAGGTTGTCCCATGGTATTACAAGGCAGATGTCTATCATAACGGTAAGAAACAAGACGTACCCACTTCCAGCACGACTCAGTATCAAGTTGAAAATGTAGGAGTCGAGAGTTCACAAGGAGCGGGAGATTGTTCGCGCCTGAAACGTTAAGAAATAGTGTGGTGCCACCGAGGGATAGTGCAGAGGCCCAAGCTAAAGATATGGGAAAGCAGCCTATGGCCAATGATGCTCTTACGCCAACTCCAGATCCTGATATCACCTTTGACAAGGTGGCATAGGAATTTCTAAGGATCATCAAAAATAGTGATTACATAATAATTGATCACTTGCAACAAACTCCCTCCAAGATTTCAATATTGTACTTGTTGACGTGTTCAGACTCACACAAGAAAGTGTTGCTGAAGATTTTAAACAATTCCTACGTGCCACAAGACATATCAGTAAACCAGCTTGAGACGGTGGTGTCAATTGTGAACGCCATCCATTGTTTAGGGTTTACCGATATGGATCTGACCACTGAGGGACGCAACCACAATCGAGCTCTACACAATTCTATGGAAGGTAAAGAAGCTCTGCTCTCTCATATACTTGTGGACACATGATCATCCTTGAATATACTTTCGAATAAAGCACTGATTAAGTTGGACTATGACGGGGTGGTGTTCAAACCAAGCGACTTGGTAGTCTGGGCGTTTGATGGCTCAAAAAGGTCTGTCTTTGGAGAAGTGGAACTACCAATCAAGGTAGGTCCATTGGTATTCAATTCAACATTTTATGTTATGGATATCCAACAAGCTTATATCTGTTTGTTGGGAAGACCTTGGATACATGCAACAGGGGTTGTGTCTTCAACCTTCCACCAGAAGCTCAAATTCGTCTGGGAAGGACAGATCATTACTGTGTGCGCGGAAGAAGACATCTTCATAAGTCACTTGTCCTCATTCAAATATGTAGAGATGGACGAAAAGATTGTTGAGACTCTTTGTCAAGCCTTTTGAGCCAGTCAGAATCGAGGGTACATCGTCATCATCTGCCTTGTCAGAGGATAAGAAGAAAGGAGTGTCCATATCATCCTACAAACAGGCCTTGAAGGTGGTGGAATCAGGTGTGAATGAGGGCTGGGGAAAAATGGTCAAAGTCCTAAAGAAAGAGGATATGTTCGGGATTGGCTATACATTCTGGTCAATCGATGCCAAGTCATAGTGCTAGAGGTCGAAAGGGCCCGATTACATTCACAAGTGCAGGATGGGTTGATCATGGCAGCATATGTGCAATGCAAGATGAAACAATTGATAGTGATTGTGAATTGTACGAGTGGATAAATCCCTATGCCCCGGGTGTGCAACTCAGCAATTGGTCAGCCGAATCAATCGTCTTTGTCACTCAACCACAATAGTAATAGTTTTGTGTTTCTATTATTTTGTATAAAAGCTCTATGCCTTGCCTGAGGCATAGTAGCTCATTGTGATGGTTCATTGTTTCATAATGCAATAATACAATCATTAATAAAGTGGAAATTTTGGCATTCATTCGTGGTGTTCCTTGTATTTCATTTTTTTTTATTCCTGTTATAAAAATAAATGGCAATGTTTTTTCCATGTCTCCCATTTTTTCTAAAATCTAGCATGAATCATCATTCATGCAAATGTACCCCATCGGGTCTCATTAGTGACGATCTTGTTATGGCTCAATATGACTTCAAATATCCAATTTACCTAGCCGACGAGGAAGGTGAAGAAGATTGTGAATTACTAGAAGAATTATCCAGAATGCTCAAGCAAGAGGAGAGGGTGATTCAGCCGCACGAAGAGGCCATTGAAGTGGTGAATCTGGGGATTGAAAAGGACAAAAAAGAGGTCAAGATCAGGGCTGCATTGGAAGAATTTGTAAAGAGTCGTTTGATTTCCATGCTCCGAGAATATGTTGACGTCTTCTCCAGGGCTGGACACTGATATCGTAGTGCACAAGCTTCCACTCAGAGAAGATTGCCTATCAATGAAGCAGAAACTGAGAAGAACTCGACCTGGCATGGCTATCAAAATCAAGGAAGAGGTTCAAAAGCAGTTTGACATCGGATTCTTGGCTGTGACAAGTTATCCTCCGTGCGTTGCAAATATTGTACCAGTTCCTAAAAAGGATGGTAAGGTAAGAATGTGTGTGGATTATCGAGAATTAAACAGGACCAGTCCTAAAGATGACTTCTCGTTGCCACATATTGACATGCTAGTTGACAATAAAACCTTATTCTGTGTTTTACTTCGTGGATGGTTTTTCAGGCTATAATCAAATCAAGATGTCGCTAGATGACATGGGGCACCTTCTGTTATAAAGTAATGTCGTCCGGTTTGAAGAATGATGGGGCAACATACCAGCGAGCCATGGTGACTCTTTTCCACGACATGATTCATCACGAGATCGAGGTCTATGTTGATGATATGATCGCAAAGTCACAAATAGAAGAGGAAGACTTAGTAAACTTGGCTAAACTGTTTGACAGGCTTCAAATGTTTAGATTGAGGTTAAACCCGAACAAGTTCACATTCGGGGTACATTCTGGAAAGTTGTTGGGCTTTATTGTTAGTGAAAGGGAAATTGAGGTCGAACCTACGAAAGTGAAAGCAATTCAGGAGATGCCTGAGCCGAGACCTGAGAAAGAAGTACGTGGCTTCTTATGGAGGTTGAACTACATTGCACGGTTCATATTTCACCTAACAGCAAGGTGTGAACCTGTTTTCAAGCATCTGAGGAAGAATCAGGCCATTAGGTGGAATGATGACTGCCAATTAGCTTTCGACCGAATCAAGGAGTATCTGCAAGAACCTCTGATTCTCATACCTCCAGTGCCAGGGAGACCTTTGATCATATACCTCAAAGTTCTCAAGGGATCAATGGGCTGCATATTAGGTCAGCAGGACGAGCCTGGTCGAAAAGAGCACGCAATCTATTACCTTAGCAAAAAGTTTACCGACTGTGAGACATGATACTCACAGTTCGAGAAAACTTGTTGCGCTTTGGCATGGACTGCTCGCCTACCAAGATAGTACATGCTGACTCATACCACTCTTTTGATTTCCAAGATGGACCCCGTTAAATACATCTTTGAAAATCCAGCCTTGACCGGAAGAGTAGCTCGGTGGCAGATGATTCTGACGGAATACGATATCCAATATACTTCACAAAAAGCTATCAAGGGAAGTGTATTGTCGGATTATCTAGCCCAACAACCGATTGAGGATTATCAACCAATGAGGTTCGAATTCCAGGATGAGGATATCATGTTCCTCAAGTCGAAAGAATGTGAAGAACCACTCCTGGAGGAGGGGCCAGACCCCGAATCCAAATGGAGTCTGATGTTTGAAGGGTCCGTTAATGTAAACAGAAGTGGAGTTGGTGTTGTTATTATCTACCAGAAGGGATCCATATGCCCTTCACTTCCCGGTTAACATTCGAGTGCACCAACAACCTGTATGAAGCCTGTATAATGGGGATCGAGGAAGAAATTGGTTTGAGAATCAAGAACCTCTAAATCTTCGGTGATTCGGCCTTAATTATCAATCAGGTTAACAAAAAGTGGTTGGTTCATCAACCTCAGCTGACTCCTTATAGGGACTATACCAGAAGGTTGTTAACATTCTTCACGAAATTCAAGCTGCACTATATACCTCGGGACGAGAATCAGGTTACTGATGCTTTGGTAACCTTGTCTTCCATGATCAAGGTTCACAGTGAGAACTATGTGCCAAAAATCGATGTGTTTAGTCTTGATAGACAAGCATATATGTGTTTGCAGTTGATGGTGTTGATGATGACAAACCTTGGTACTACAATATCAAACGATACTTGAAGTCTCAGGAGTACCGAACATGGGTATCAAGCAAAGAAAATAAGACCTTTAGGAGGTTGGCATGCAGGTTCTTCTTAAACTAGGATGGTGTTCTTGCTTAGATGTGTGGATAGACACGAAGCAGACATGATGATGCAAGAAGTTCACGAAGGCTCCTTCAGAACCCATGCTAGAGGACGTGCTATGGAAAAGAAACTTTTGAGGTCGGGGTATTATTGGATCACCATGGAATCCAATTGCAGCAAGTACTCCTGCAAATGCCAAAAGTGCCAAATTTATGTTGATAAGGTGAATATGCCTCCAAATCCATTGAGCATCATGTCTTCACCTCTGCCCTTCTCCATGTGGGGTATTGATATGATTGGCAATATTGAGCCAACTGCTTCTAACAGTCACCGTTTCATCCTGGTTGCCATAGACTAATTCACAAAGTGGGTCGAAGCAACGTCGTACGCCAATGTCACCAAACAAGTGGTAGTCTGGTTCATCAAAAGGAATATCATTTGTCGATATGGAATACCCGAAAGAATCACTACTGATAATGGTTCTAATTTCATCAACAAGATAATGGCAGAAATGTGTCGGGATTTCCAGATCAAACATCACAACTCTTTGCCGTACCGCCCAAAGATGAATGACACCGTCGAGGCGGCCAACAACAACATTAAAATGATTGATTAGAATATGGTTATGACGTACAAAGATTGGCATGACATGTGTTCCATTTGCATTGCATGGGTAATGAACTTCTGTGCGCACCTCAAACGAGGAAACCCCTTTCTCGCTTATGTACGGAATGAAGGCAATCCTACCGGTTGATGTCGAGATTCCTTCTTTAAGATTAATGATGGATGTAAAAATTGATGAAGCTGAGTGGCTCCGATATAGGTATAATCATTTGAAACTCATTGAAGAGAAACATCTAGCAGCTGTATGTCATGGACAATTGTATCAACGGCGAATGAAACAGGCATTCGATCAGAAAGTACGACCTCAATGCTATATACTCGAAAGCTTAGTGTTGAAGGATCATTCCTCCTCTAACAGATCACAGGGGCAAGTGGACACCTAACTTTGAAGTTCTATTCATGGTTAAAAAGGTTTTCTCAGGCGGAGCCTTAATGTTAACAAACATGGATGGTGATGACTTCTCGTCCCCTGTCAACGCAGATGCAATTAAAAAATACTTCATATAAAGAGACCCGCTGGACAAAAACTAAATAAGATTCCAGGCAAAACAGGGCATCCCGGCGAGCCAAAAATAAAATAAAAGGCTCGGGAAAAAGTTAGGACATAAACGGAAAACATGTACTCCCATTGAGTTGAAAAGCCATATCGGACAACTCAAGCAAAAAAGGGTATCCCGGGGATTGAAAACCCAAAAGGGCGATCCACGCAAAAGAGGGATTAAAACGAATAACTACGGTCTGTGAGATCTGTGATGCATCGTCTGCAATCAAAGGAAATCTGAGGGTTAAGGATCAATTCAATTATCTTCCTCAAAAGCGAAGCATGCAGAGAGTCTAGAGGACATACAGGTCATAGCCGGATCAAAAAATGATGAGATTGGATTTTCATATTGCCATTATGATAGTTTATTCTCTTTTGTGCAATTTCCTTTTTCCATGGATTACTTCCCGGTGTAATGCCTATTCATGGCCATTTTTAAATCAATAAAAATGAAATTTCATTCAATTTTCTCTCATATGTTTTTGTTTTTCATCTACCGTTGGTTGATTGCAAAAACGTCCAACGAATTGTGATAAATATTGCATTGTGAATACATGAATGCTTTATAATACATGCATGAGAGTAAAAACATTTGACATACATCTGATCTGTTGAGTAACAGGAATGGTGATTCAAACCATAAACATGGGGCATGCAGGCCAAACTAACTCTCTATTTTACTGATACTATGAGTTGTATTCACTAACATGCAGGTATATGTACTGCTAGTATAGCCATTGTTTGCCCAAAACTCCAAGAAGTCTTTCCTCAACATATCATTGAACTAGATTCCTTAGCAAGTTTCATTAGAATAACTCTTCTCCAGCGAAGTAGCAAGAAGAAGTTTGGTACTTCTCAAGTAGAAGGGTACCACCATTTCTCACTCCCAGAACGAGACTCTTCTTACTTATCATTCATAGCGAGAAGTGACCAAAACTCTCATCTTCAGCGGTAAATATCCTTTTTGATTTTTTCCATCATCCCCAGTGGATTTGGAAATCGAAATCTTCCCCAGCGAAGTAACTGAAGGTTGCTGATGTTTTCCCCAAGCAGAGAGTTTCCCTTCTTCAACAGATAATTATTCCCCACCAGAGGCTTCTTATATCCAGCAATGCAGGGAGGTGTCTCATTCCCTAGCAGAGGTGAATATATGGAAGAACCCGAGTGTTTTCCTTCTTACAGTATTGTTCCTCGTTTTCCCCAGTAAAGTTGTTATCCAATGTCCAATCCTCATTGGCATCACTTCCCCAAGCAAAAGATTGTGTATCTAAGGGATTCCCCATCAGATTTCTTCCTCAGTAGAATACAAACACATTTGTTTCCCCACTTGAGTTAGAAGGATATCACTTCCCCAACGGAGTTCTACGAGTAGCATACCTCTCAAATCAAGTTCATCCTCAGCAGGTTCTTCATTCCTGAACTATCTCAAGGTCCAATTTATTTTTTGCAAAGATGGAAGTTCAGAACCATCATATTTTTAACACTATCCCCCGTAGAGTTGCTTTTCCCTACATGGATTCATTAAAGCAACACATTGATTATTTGTTCCCCAGTAAAGCTACCAGGGATACCTGTTATCTCCTCATCAGGAGATCCCTTCGCATTTGCATCTAGTAATCATCATTAAATTTGCATCCTCTAAAACGCATAGTATTTCCATCGTTATGGAGCATTATGCACTAGAAAAGGTCATACATGTGCATACAAAGCATATGCTAGTTTTGCGGTATTTGTTACAAAAGCTCGAGACATGGTTTCTTCAAATTATCCTCACAGAGAATACCCAGTATATTCCCGGATAAATTTTAAAGTATAGTTAAGGGATCAGGGATTTGTCAATATTGCCCTCAGATACTTGTTGTCCCCTATAGAATTGTCCTTCATGACATTCTTTGTAAGTCCACCTTCGACTTGGTCTTACTTTTTCGAGTTAACCTTTGGCTTGTTCTTGAATCTTGTCGTAAGTCTACCATTGTCTTAGTCTTATTTTTCCGATTCCACCTTCGACTTAATTTCGTATTATTTGACACTACCTTCGGCTTAGTCTCATTCTTAGTAATTCCACCTTCGCTTTGGTCTTACTTTTTCGAGTTCACCTTTTCCTTGTTCTCGAATCTTGTCGTAAGTCTACCTTCGGCTTAGTCTTAAGTTTGCAAATCCACCTTCGACTTGGTTTGGTATTTTTTGAGTCTACCTTCAGCTTAGTCTCATTCTTTGTAAGTCCACCTTCGGCTTGGTCTTACCTTTTTCGAGTTCACCTTCGGCTTATTCTCGAATCTTGTCAGAAGTCAACCTTTGGCTTCATCTTACGTTTGCGATTCCACCTTCGGCTTGGTTTCTTATTGTTTGAGTCTAAATTTGGCGTAGTCTCATTATTTGTAAGTCCACCTTTGGCTTGGTCTTACTTTTTTCGAGTTCACCTTCAGCTTGTTCTCAAATCTTACCGTAAGTCTACCTTCGGCTTAGTTTTATGTTTGCGATTCACCCTTAGGTTTGGTTTCGTATTGTTTGATTCTACCTCCAGCTTAGTCTCAATCTTTGTAAGTCCACCTTCAGCTTGGTCTTACTCTTTTTGAGTTCACCTTCGGCTTGTTCTCGAATCTTACCATAAGTCTACCTTCGGCTTAGTCTTATGCTTTCGACTCCACCGTCAGCTTGGTTTCATATTGTTTGAGTCTACCTTCGGCTTAGTCTTATTCTTTGTAAGTCCACCATCGATTTGCTCTTACGTTTTCGATTTCACCTTCAGCTTATTCTCGAATCTTGTCGTAAGTCTACCTTTGATTTAGTCTTACGTTTAAGACTCCACCTTCGGCTTGGTTTCGTATTGTTTGAGTCTACCTTCAACTTAGTATCATTCTTTGTAAGTCCACCTCCGGCTTGGTCTTACTTTTTCGAGTTCACCTTCGACTTGTACTCAAATCTTATCGTAAGTCTACCTTCGGCTTAGCCTTACTTTTACGATTTCACCTTCGGCTTGGTTTTGTATTGTTTAAGTCTACCTTCGGCTTAGTCTCATTCTTTGTAAGTCCACCTTCGGCTTGCTCTTACCTTTTCGAGTTCACCGTCGGCTTGATCTCGAATATTGCCGTAAGTCTACCTTCGGCTTAGTCTTACGTTTGCGATTCCACCTTCGGCTTGGTTTCGTATTGTTTGAGTCTACCTTTGGCTTAGTCTCATTCTTTGTATGTCCACCTTCGGCTTGGTTTTACTTTTTCGTGTTCGACTTCGGCTTGTTCTCGAATATTGTTGTAAGTCTACCTTCCACTTAGCCTTACGTTAGTTATTCCTTCTTTGAATTGGTTTCGTATTGTTTGAGTCTACCTTCAACTTAGTCTCATTCTTTGTAAGTCCACCTTCGATTTGGTCTTACCTTTTTCGAGTTCACCTTCGGCTTGTTCTCGAATCTTGTCGTAAGTCTACCTTCGACTTAGTCTTACGTTTGTTATTCCACCTTCGGCTTGGTTTCTTATTGTTTGAGTCTACATTCGACTTAGTCTCATTCTTTGTAATTCCACCTTCGAGGTGTCTTACTTTTTCGAGTTCAGCTTCGGCTCGTTCTCGAATCTTGTCGTAAGTCTACCTCCGGCTTAGTCTTAAGTTTGCGATTCCACCTTTGGCTTTGTTTCATATTGTTTGAGTCTACCTTCGACTTAGTCTCATTCATTGTAAGTCCACCTTCGGCTTGGTCTTACTTTTTCGAGTTCACCTTCGGCTTGTTCTCGAATCTTATCGTAAGTCTTCCTTCGGCTTAACCTTAAATTTGCGATTCCACCTTCGGCTTGGTTTCGTATGGTCTGAGTCCACCTTCGACTTGGCCTCAGGTCGTTGCACCTTTAATAATTGGGTTGTGATATTTCCCACAGAGTGCAAATATTTCGGTTTATTTGGGTATTCAATCCCTCCATACCTTGAGCGTCTAAAAGCCATTGCTATCATCCATTCAGGTCTACAGTTGATTGAATAGGGGCAGTTGTAACACCCCAAAATTTTCCCTCTCATTTGCATGGCATTTAGCATATCACATTTCATTCATACTTCCATATCCATACATAGAAGTTGGAGCATATCATTCATGACTGAGGCCTAGGGCGTGTGATCAATGACTGATGAAATTGATGATCATCCAAAAGCAACGAAAGGGTCACAAGGGTTCTCAATAATGTACAAATGGTTCACAACACCCCATAAGATCTCAATGTATTCCTCATGTCTTAGAAAGAGGTGGATTGATCAAAGAATTCAAGCACTGCAACACCTACTAACAAAGGGGCTGAAATTAGGGTTTTTGATTCACGGGGCTTCCCAAGGAAATCTTGGTTCAAATTTGATCTCATTACTTTCCAGATGATGTCAAGTATCTAGGATTTAAATATCATCCATTAAATCATTTCAAAAGGTCTTCAATTGGTCAATTACTGGAAAATCAAGAAATTGGGGAAAAGTAAATTGTGCAGAGGAAAAAGTCAACTCCTGACTTTTTGAGGTCAAAATCATGAGATTGATGTTACAAGGAGTCAATGGACAAACTTTGATCAAGAAATGATGGGGGAATCATCAAAAATTAAGAAAATCCAAACTTACCATTTTTGGAAAATTAGGGTTTCCAAATTTTGCATGTTTTGGCCATTTTTCAGTCATGTTCAAGAGAGGCCTTCTCCCAAAATAAAAGTCAAACAAAAATTCCACTTGAGCTGTTTGAAAGAGGGAATCCTAAGCTTCATATCCAAAGGTGTAACATTTCATGGGATTAAAATTGAAGAAGTTATGATCAATTAAAGTTTGATCAAACTAGGGCAAAAACCAAGTCAGACCTTGCATCCTGCACGTGACAGGCAATGCATTTTCACAAACATGTGGTGTGCAAGAAGTATGGTCCAATTACTCCATCAAGATGACCTAAAATGAAATTTTTTCCAACATAAAAGGTGTTCATTGTTGCATTATCTACAACTTTCATGTTGGAATATTTTTCATATGATCAACTGTGTGAAAGTTATGGAGGTCCAAAGGGAGGTGTCAATCCTGATCAAGTAACAAGGCAATTTGTGCAAGGCAAGCCAAGTCATGCAGGCCCATTATGCAGCTTCATGACATGTAATTCAATGACCAATTTATGGTACTTAGAGCCATTATTTCATCATGAGTCAAACATCAACTATGTTGTATGAAGACTGATCTTTAAAATGAGTCCAAGAAGTGCATCATTTAATAGCTTGAGCTTGAAGAAACATCAAATGGAAGATCATTATGGGAAATCTGTTTTCTTGTTTGATAAGGCAATGAACTAATGCCTAATCCTAACTTAGTTCAAATCCTTTGCTTCATTCAACTTGTTATTATCCTAAGTACATCACATTTGGAGTGCATCATCTCATGTATGCATGATCACACCAAGTATCATGCACATCTTTGCAATCCAAGCCAAATGACAAGCTTCACACATGATAAGTATGCTGAACTACTTTGATCAAACCAGTCCCAATGCACTCCACTAAACCTCATCATAAGAAACATGAGCACCTTTGTGTCATACCCTAATTTTTTACCCTAAGATTTTTCGCATCTCATCTGCATCTTGCATACAAACAAGATCACACATTGGTTCATTTATCCTTCTCAAGTGCAGGTCTATGCGTCGTGGAGGATCACCGTGTTCGTACTTGATTTTATTTGTTTATATTTACTAACTTCTAACCAAAATATCAAAAATATGTCGCAGTTATCTTCTTCTTTTGTGCGTTCAGGTGTTCAAAGACAAGGCAAAGTTTTTGTGGTTGTTCAGTTATGATTCAATCCAGATGGAAGTTTGACCCAATCTTGGTCAAACTATCAGAAGATTGTTTCAACTGCAAGTCATTTGTGCTAATGTTTTATTTCTCAGATAATGCGTGTTCAAAGATCAAGTTGTGTTGTGTGCGAAATTCATCAGATTCTCGAGTTGTGGGTCTTAAGAAGTTTTAGGCTAAATTGTTTTGGTTCAGTACATCAGTGGTTCATCTGTGGATTTATTTTCCTCAGCATGGATTCGAATAATCAAGGCAATTTTCAGATGTTGGTTGTGGCTTAATTTGCAAATATTCAGTGGTCTGTGAAAGAAAAATCAATATCTAGTTGTGGGCTTAAAATCATCACTTCACCCATTATCCATTTCCGACTAAACCATCATTTATTTATAGCCATTATTCATTTCTATTCATTTTCTAATTCATACCAATTATTCATTTTTCATTTCCATATTAAATTCACCTTTCAAAATTCATATTTTTTTCGGTTTTTTATCCATTTCACAAAATATCAATAAATCCCTATTATCCATTTCATATTTGATGAATTTGATCTTCAGTAATCCAATAACTAAGTCATGTTTGATTAATTTTTGCAAATCCTCCCTGTGGATTTCAACAAACCTTTTATGCCTAACCAAGATTTGTTTTTGTTTACCATAAGACACTTAACCTTCAAAGACATGTTATCAAGGGAAATCATCAAATTATTGTTAATTCTATTACCTTTTAGCTTTACCTCATAAGTGACTTCGTCTTCTTTCAAACATTCATCTTTGGTGAATTTGATTTAGAATCCTTTGTCACATAATTGGCTAATGCTAATAAGGTTATGCTTTAGTCCTTCTACATAAAGGACAACTTCGATAATTGTGAAAGGTGGTGTACAAATAATGCCTACTCCAAGGATCTTCCCTTTTTTATTATATCCATAAGTTACTTATCCTTTGGCCTTAAGTGTTAGATGTGAAAATTGGTTTAGGTATCCCGTCATATGCCTTGAAGACCCACTATCAAGATACCAATTATTTGATGATGTCTTCAAGCATACGTACCAAAACAAAAATTATGTCTTATTAGGTACCCAAATATCCATGAGTCCTTCATAGTTAGTTCCTTTCTTGATCCACACATAATTCCCTTGTGCTACACTAAAATTTCTTATATAGCATGCATTAGGTGTATGGACAATTATGCCACAACAAAAACAAGTTGGTTCAAAATTGCTTTTGTACCTAGGAACATAAGACTTTTTCTTAACAAACTTCTTTTGCTTAGGATGATGATGAATTACTTTAGGTTTGTTCATTTTCTCTTTAATTGTTTGGTTACTTGCCTTTACAAAGATTTTTTTATTGGAACTTGATTTAGAAACTTTAGAATATCCAAGTCCACTTTCTTCATTTGAATTTCCTTGTTGGGTAAGTACCATTTCCAATCCAACTTATCCTTTCTCATATCTTTTAAGGAACCATTTCAATTCTATAATTTGAAAAGAGAGTGACTCACAATTTTTGCAAACAAAATTTTGTCTTTCTTCAAGTATAATTTTCTCTATTACATCCTTAGCAATGATTGCGACTCTGTGTACTGGTCAGATTGATAATTCAAGTATATAGTCTATCGTGTAGTTTTAAAATATTTTCAAACCCACATAGACTAATAATCAACCTAGAGTGGTCGATATTACAGTGTAAAGATAAGGCTTGAATTGGGAGAAAAAGGATCTTAATTCTAACGGAAATTTGGAATAATAAATAAAACGAGACCGAAGAAAGATTTTTGTGCTCCTAAGAGACTCTGTAAGTTCCGAGTGTTAACAAGGATCTCAAAATGATTCTGTTGGAAATACTGATCTAGAGACTCAATCTCACACTCTCACTCTATCAACAAAGCCACACCTAATAACTCCAAGATTTTTCTCTCGCTCGCTTAGTAATTTAAAATGCAATTTGAAAACCAATAATACATAAACGAAGCCTAAAGTGCTCTTGTTGTGTTTAGGTTCAGTGCTCAGTGTCTACTATATGGTAATTACCTCAAACTCTCGCTCTATCGGACACACCTTTATGCATTTCTCACTCTTGTTACAAAACATTGTTAAGCAGCCTCTTGCTCTCACAACTAAGCGGCCTAAATTAACCTTAGACACTAAAACCCAAATAATGAACATATAAGATCATCACTGATGGTTCCTATAGAGTCTTTTCAAAGCAACAGTCCTCAATATATGGGTTCATTCAAATCTAGCCTACCATATTGAAACCTAATGCTACCAACTTAACATTGTTGGAAAATAAATCATACATTTTTTTTGATTTTATTGAAGATATATTTTTAGGGTTTTCTTATGAAAAATGGATTGAGTGAAATACATACAATGATAAAGCAGTAAAAGCAGAAATTAAATAACCTGATAATTGTGATGAATTAAAACTCAATAGAAACTTGTATTAAAATGCTTGATCCAAGTGTACAATCAGCAAAAACAGAAGTAAAACAAATACAACAGTGTAAAAATCACTCGATGCAAGCAATTGTCACTTTGGAAAGTAAATTATGGTTAAAGGCAAGAGTAATTTTAACAGCGCTTCCGCGAGGTTCTTGACACTGAAAATGATCCATAAAGGCTTTTATTTATAGATATGTCTAGCTCCAGCAGTTAGGATTCAAAATTTGAATTTGAAAGCTGTAAAAACTGCCAAAAACTGATGAAAATTGCTCTCACGCATAATTGCGATTGCCATTCTTTAAAAATCTAGAATTCCCTCCATTTTGAGGAAATGACAATCACCATTCCTATATAAGGTCCAAATGGCAAAAACCATTAAGTTGTTAGGGCAGAATGACCAGAATTTGATGCTTTCTTCTATCTTTAGCTCGACCTTTGCTCTATTCTTCCATGAAAATGAAAATAAGCAAATAGAAATAAATATTATTAAGACTCGATGAAAATGGTACTAAAAATGCGCGGATCAAATCAAAATAAATGATACATAATCGATTCATCAAATTCCCCCACACTAAGACTTTTGCTTGTCCTCAAGAAAACTCCCAATGAATAAAAACAATGAACACAATTTTTGACTCTTAGGCACGACAAAAAGGATAAAGCACAAGGTTGTTAGGCTAATTCTACACAAATAGGTACTAAATAGTGAAAACAAGGGTACCATGACTAAACGATTCCACAAAAACGGAAAAAGAGTTCCCTTCTATGTAATACCAGTTCAAATCATGACATTATAACTTGACCTACAAATTTTGGTCTTATTCAGCTCTCTTTCATTCTAGCGCAATCACATTAAGCTTGTTATCTATTTTTGTTTACATGGTAATCGAACCTGTTAGTGAATTAATCTCATTCACAAATTTTTGCTTTAATTTTTCTTATTTTTCTTTTTGCTTGTGAATTTCAAAATTCTGATCCTTTGGGCTAAATGGTCAGGTGAGGACCACCTAACTTAGTGAGAAAGGGTCTTTAAATCGCATTTTTCTATAAAAACCATAAACATAATTTTTGATATCAACACTTATTTGCATCGGCTCGTCACTTAGTTCGTGCAAGGATGGTGTTGGATGCTATAATAAACTAATAAATAGGCTACTTCTAAAGAACTAAGAATAAGATCTCAACATAATGTGTACCTAAACCGATATCGCATAACTAGGAGCCCTAAGGTGTAAAAATGGTATTGATGTTAGCATAACTTTCCCAAGTATATAGCCTAGAAAAAAGCAAAACAACTTATACTTGACATGTCATGCCGTTTGAGTTAAAACGATAAAAAGTTTTGAAATTGGGGTCAAAATTAAAGGGAGCTAATAGACACTATGAAAATGTAAAGTAATAGATGACTCAAACATGCATATGACTCGATAAAAATAAACTAGAAACTAGAAAGCAGGAAATAACAATAAAGTAAATGAAAGCAATAAACGACTCCTCTCCACACTTAAACTAGACATTATCCTTAATGTCTAGGCCTAAGGCGAAAGAAGGAGCGATGGAACCTGGTGGAGAATCAATGTTGTCGGGCACGACTTCCTCAAGGTTGACGGTCTTTCTTGATAGCCGGGTTGTCTTGCAAAACATGTTGAAAACAATATGCAATACGGTGTACCTTTAGGTCCATTCCCTCCATCTCAGACACAATGTCTCTCAAGTCAAACTATGTCCTATTCATGAACTCGTATTGTCTCCTCTGCATCTCATGCATCACCATATCGCGCTCGTCCTCCCTCTTTTTATGTTTCCTGAGCTCTGATAGTATATTTTCTAACAAAACGTACATACATGCAAAATCATCAGAAGAAGGTGTGGTATGTGATTGGGTACTAGACCCAGGTGCGTCAGTAGTGCGGATATAGGCACGAGTTTGTCTAGCTTGTGCCATAACCTGTTGGTACTCTCTCTACTCTCTCCTGTTCCCTCGAATGGAATCCAAAGAGAATATCACCCTCAAATGATAACTCACATAAACGTTCTTCATAAGGGAACAAGCCAAAAGTCTCTGATTGGGAAAGAAATGAGATACCATAAAATTTATAGATCTTCACACCTGGGTATGATCGAAAAGAAACCATTGAGGAATGAAGTGAACATACTCTTGGGGATGTTGTTGTCTTATTGAGGGATTACTCAAACTTCTGGTGTACAAAACCAAAATTGACTTATGTTTTGCATGCATATGTTTGAATTTTTCTATGGCATAATACTCCATAATGATGGAAATGTTATGCTTTAGAGGATGCATATGTAATGATTATTACTAAATGCGAATGCAATAAGATCTCCTGGTGAGGAGATGACATGTATCACTGGAAAATTTACCGGGGAGAAAAATCACTAATATGATTTTATGAATCCTTACGGGGAATGACATCTCTGCTGGTAAGGATGCTAATGATATACTGGCTCTGAACTGCCACCATTGCCAAATATAAATTAGACTTTGAGAGGTTGAAAAGTGGTGTTCCTGTGGGAGAATTTGGTTGGGGAGGAACGCCACCCGTTGAACTCCGTTGGAGAATTAACAACCTTCTAACCTGGATGAGGAAAGGGTTTGCTGATACTCTACTGAGGAAAAAATCTACTAGGCAATCACCCAGGTAAAAAGTCCTCTATTGGGGAAGAGATGCCAATGAATACTGGACTTTGGTTGGGGAAAACTGCGAACAAGACCCTGCAAAAAGGAAAAACATCTGACTTTTCACTACTTCGCCACTGCTAGGAACTAATAAATCCACATGTAATACTAGGGATAATAAGAATTTCAAGAAGAATACCTCCCTACTGTAGGAAAACTCTCTGCTTGGGGATATCAGCCTTCGGTTGCTCTGCTAGGGAAAACTTCAATCTCCGACTCTACTGGGGATGATGGGGGTATGAACCACCTTTATTGGAAAACATCAATGAGAATTCTTTCTGCCGAGGATACGAGTTTTAAGCCGTCCCTTGATGGGGATAAGAGATATAAAGTATCTCTTAATAATGATACCCTCTGCTCGGGGAGTACCAACCCCTTTTGTTGCTCTGTTGGAGGAAGGTAGTCCACTGAAACCTGTTAAGGAATCATGATCAACGAAACCTGTTGAATAAAAAGCTCTTTGATGCCTCATGTTGGCAAGGGCTTTGATTTACTCCGTACCTGCAAATTAGTGAATGCAACAGATAGTTCCTGCAAAAGAGAAAATTAGACAAGCCCGCTTGCCACAGGTTCATGGTCTTAGTTTACCATCCCTGTTACTTAACAATTAAAGTATATATCAATTGTTTTATCCTTAAGCATGCATTATAAGGCATCAATATCTTCGCAATGCAATATCTATCACAATTTTTGGACGTTTTTGAAATCAACAATGGTAAATGAAAACAAAAACAAACAAAAGCTATTTGGATGAAATGCAATTCATTGATTGAAAGGTGGCCATGAATAGGCATTAGACCAGAAAGCAATTCCTAGAAAGAGGAAATTGCACAAAAGGAAAATTAATTATCCTAATGGCAACATGAAGTTGGCTCCCATCAAGTTCCAACTCGGCTATGACCCGTACGTCCTTGAGACTCTCCGCATACTTTGCTTCTTGAGGAAGATGATTGGACTAATTCTTAACCCACAGATTATCCATTGTTGTAAATGACGAATCACAGATCGCGCAAATCGCAGTTATTCGTTTCAATCCCTATTTTGCATGGACCTCCTTTTCGGGTTTTCAATCTACCAGAATACCCTTTTTTTCCTGTGTTGTCCAATGCGGATTTTCAACTCACCGGGTGTACATGTTTTGTGTATATCCCTAACATTTGCCCGAGCGTTTTATTCTATTTTTGGCTCGCCTGAATGCCCTTTTTATCTGGACTCTTTATTCTGTTTTTGTCCAACGGATCTCTTTTATACGAGGTATTTTTTAACTGCGTCTGCGTTGATAGGGGATGAAAAATCCTCTCCATCCATGGTTGTTAACATCAAGGCTCCACCCGAGAATACCTTTTTAACCAAGAATGGACCTTCATAATTGGGAGTCCACTTGCCCATGTGATCTGTTAGAGGAGGAAGGATCCTTTTAAGCACTAAGTCATCGGGTATGTAACATCGAGGTCGTACCTTCTGATCAAATGCCTGATTCATTCTCTGTTGATACAATTGTCCATGGTATACATCTACTAACCGTTTCTCCTCGATGAGACTCAACTGGTTGAATCTGGATTGAAGTCATTCAACTTCATCGAGCTTTATATTATCCTCAAGGAGGTAATCTCAACTTCAACTGGTAGGACCGCCTCCATACCATACACAAGTGAGAATGGGGTTGCCCTGGTTGTGGTGCATACGCATGTCCGGTACCCATGAAATGCGAATGGCAACAATTCATGCCAATCTTTATATGTCACAACCATCCATTGTATTATCTTCTCAATAGTGTCATTCATCTTCGGGCGATATTGAGAAGAGTTGTGATGTTTGATTTTGAAATCCCGACATAACTCCGCCATCATTTCATTATTGAGATTGGAACCATTATCAGTAATGATTCTCTCGGGTATTCTGGATCGACAAATGATGTCCTTCTTTATGAATCGGTCTACAACCTGTTTGGTGACATTAGCATAAGACGCCGCTTCCACCCACTTGGTGAAGTAGTCAATGGCAACAAGAATGAAGTGATGACCATTTGAAGCGGTAGGCTCGATATTTCCGTTTTGACATTAGCATAAGACTCTGCTTGATCTAATCGTCTATTTCGCAGTTGTCGCTCCCACCGAAAGACAGCGGGTCAGACAGGGTACAGACGCGAACAGTCGGCGAAAGTGAGAAATGAAGGTGAACTGAAAAGAGTCGCCAGCTAGGCATTTTTATCCCGAAGGAAAGGTAATGCTGCATAAACCTGGGAAAAGATAGATAAGACGGTCGCGAACCAGAGAAACTGAGAAAGGGGGTTGGTTACAACCTGGGAAGGTATTAGCACCCAGATTGTCCGTCGTACTCGACGGGATCCACACTTAAAAGATTAGTGTTTAAAGGGGTAGTGTCAGTGCTATCTGTGTGCAAAAGCTGGAAAAGAATGTACAGGTGTCAGTGCAAGAAAAGTGAAGTGAAAATGCTCAGGAATGAGGCTTAAAAGAATAATGCTGGAAGAGGGGGAATATACAGATACTTTTGTTCGATAACGGTTAAGTTATGCCTACGTATCCTCTCGTGCAATGAGGAAGTCAGGACACCGTAGTTTGACTAAAAGAGACTGAAAGATAAATTGATTGTGAACTGCTTAGTTGTCTATGCTCAAGTGTATGACCTGTCTGGCTCAGGTGCTAACTGTCTTGCATCAGACGGAAGAAGCGAGTTCTCGTTTGTGAGTGAATGAGGTGAGAAAAGAATCCCGGAGGAGACGATTATTGTTTGTTTTTGATGTTTTCAATCTTTTATTGCTTTTTGTTTTTGTCATAAGAAAATGAGCTTAAGCCTAAACCAAGGGTTAGTAAACTCATCACATCCTCCCTCTGATTAGGGAGTAATGAGAATGCCTTAAGTATGAAGTAAGCACCTCACACTTAATCACCATGATGTAGGATTACGATCATTGACCTACTTGCAATTATTTAGATGTTTTTGGTATTTTTTTTAGTGTTAAGTAATGATTTTAAGCCATAATCAAGGATTTAATGGACCCATTACACCATCCTAATAGAAGGATAATAGATGAGATCATTTAAGCTGGGGAAGATACCCCAACTTAATCTTTGATTAGGGATTAACCTCATGACAAAACAAAGCCTTTATTAAAATGGATTTTATTTAATGGTAAGGTTAAGAAATGAATTTATGGTTTGTAAGACAACTTGAGGGGTACTTGTCCATTAACACTAGGGTTATTCCTTCTTAAACAATTAAGGAAAAATTAGAATCCTAATGAAAGGCCCAAGTTACAAGCTTATTGTCTTAGTGATTATTAGATGGATTGATTAAGAGATTTAAACACATCAAGGGTTTAACACTTAGGATTAAAATTATGCACTCCATCCTAAGAGAAGGATGCATGCATAAGCTTTATCACAAAGCCTTAGAACCTTAAAGGTTTAGTCCCTGATTATGAGATGAGAGGAGAGACACAAAAGATGACACAAAGGTAAAACTAATGGGGGGACTAATCAAAACCCTAATTGTTATCATGCTTGGGTGTTCCTAGGGTTTATGAGGCTTGCAAGAGATCTTCAAGAATAAGCCACCAAGGAATAAGAAGAAGAAAGAAGGAGAAGCAGAAGAAACAAGTTAACTTACTTCACTTAAAAAGATAAGTTACTTGAAGAAAGAAGGTGAAGGAGGAACATGAATGAGCAAGCTCACTCTAAAGCAAAGATAAAATGCAGAAATGAATGGATAGGATAGATGAAAAGAGAATGTGAGAAGTGAAGGCAAATTCACTTCTCAAAGCACTTACCACCTGAAAAGTTAGCATAAAAGAAAGAATGAAGTGGAAATGAGATGTGTGCAAAGATGCAAACCAAAACCAGAAGCATGTTCATGATTTTAATGATGCTAAGAGATGATGCAAAGGCATGTCAAGAGCAATGGGTGATCATACAAGTGATGAGAATGCAAATGAAACATGAAAGAAGCATGAAAGTTCATGAATGTTCATTGAATGTAATGGATGCATAACATGGTAAATGGATGAATAAATGATCAAGAATGGTTCTAATGCGTCCTAAGATGTCTTTGAAGTCATGTGAATGCATAAAATGTCATGGCAAGTTCATGAATGAATGCATATGCAAGATGTATTCAAATGAACATTAGAAATTAGGGTTTTCATACAACATGAGATGCAAAAACCAAAAACAGAAGCAAATGACAAGATACAAAATTGAAAATGCAATCAAAGGAACCCTAAACCCATATGATATCACACCCCAAAGGAGAAGACCTAACTCTTAACCTAATGAAAGTTATGATTTTTCTAATTTATCTAGGGTTATAAGGTACCTAAAGGGAAAAATTGCAAATCAATTCAAAAATGCAGAAGAAATTTGTGACAAAATTATGCTAGAAACTACATGTCAAATGAAGATCAATGCAAAAAGAACCATTGTCATACCATTCTTGGTAGGGAAGAAAAGAATTCTTGAAGTTAGGGTTCTAAAATAGGAATTTTATGAACCCTAAATTCAAGAAAATTATCAAAGATGGTTCAAATACAAAAAGACAATTGTGTGGATGGTATGATAATGTTTCTAAATGTTTAAAGATGCAATGTGAATTTTTTTGGGATTTTTAGAAACCTAAATGATATTTTAATTAATTAATTTCCATTAATTAATTAAAATAAACATTTAAATGTTTTAAAAATGATTTTTAAATGCAAAAAATAAAAATAAAAATATTTTTGGGTTAAGAAAATTATTTGAAATAAAAATGCAGAACAAAATATTTTTTGGAATTTTCTATCTATTTTAAATAAATGGTGCAAAATAAATAGGAAAATATGAAATTAAAATTGAAATAAACAGAAGTATGCGTATCCAAGAGATGAGATTGGTTCTGGGGATTCCAGGGTTGACTTGGCGCGCAATCAGATGGCCCTAATTCAAACTGAACTAATCTCAATTAATTAAATCTTAAATCTTAATTAAAAGTTAATGACAAGATCTCCACCATCCAACACGCGCGGGAAGCTAAAATCAGACGGCTCACATTCAAACCTAGCCCTAACCCTAATTACGCAATTAATCACTTTCAGGTAACCGGAGAAGAGCTCCGGTCGTCTTCTCCGGTGACATCCTCCCCTGAAAATCTCAAACTCTCTCTCTAGGTTATTTTTGGAGCTCTAAAGCTCCATATCAACTCCCATCATCTCCCTGAACTCGAATCTACCTCTAAAACACATTTATTCTTGCTCAAACTCAAGATTCGAAAGAGAGATTAAAAATGGCAGAAATTTCAGAACATTCATACAAACTTATTTCTCAACCATTTTAGAAAATACAAAGCTTAGAGTGATCAGTGAAGCATGCTTTTTCATATTGTAACATAAAAAGGAGTTCTGGAAAAATGATTTCAGATGACTACCTGAGATGGAGCTTTCTAAACATGAGCTTTTTGGCCACTTCCTTTGTGCAAAATGACTTCCTTTGACCTCCCGAGGCTAATGGAATGCTTCAAAGGCTTTGAGAATGGCTGGTTTGTGTTGTAGCAACTGAACAGGCCAAGAATCGTGTTTTGTGTATGTGGTGTTCTTGGCTGGTTTAATGGTTGCTTTGTGGTCAGTGAGTGATTTTGAGATTAATGGTGAAATTGGTTTGGAGATTGAGTGAGTGAGCTGAGAGATTCGAAGGGTTTTGCAAGTTGGAGAGTTTTTGCATATGCTGAGTTCTTGGAGAGTTTTGCTTGTGTGTGTTATGAAAATGAGTCCGTAGAGCATGCTTGTAGAGTCTGGATTGGGCAGAGAGTGGGTGGTGGACTGTTGTGATTGGTATGGGTGTTTTTGCCAAAATTTCAAAAGTGTTGTACTTGAGGTATGGGCAATGGTGTAGCTGGCTCATTGGCTTGTCCATGCGCAGCTGAGTTCAAGGATGTCCACAAAATCAGTCTTGAGGCAATTCAGCAAATGGGAGCAAAGTTATGTGGTGTTTTGCAATTATGTGAAGTTTTGGCCCCTTTGATAATTCTTGATGTTCAAGGCATGGAATGATGCAATGCTTTGGGCAATTATGATCTTAAAGCAATGCACTATGATGTTATGATACATAGAAGCGTATTTGAAGTCACAAAAAGCCTTGGCAAGTGGTTTTGCAAAGAATCCCTTTTGGTGCATTCTTGAAAATTATGAGATTTTTGCCAACTTTGACAAGCCATATCTTGAGTTCCAAAATGAATTAGGTCTTGTTCTTGTACTTTTTGAAAAGTTAATGATCCAATCTACAACTTTCATGACCAACAATTTTTCATTTGAAGTATTTTTGGTTGAGAAAGAGGAGGTTGAAAAACTTTCCCAAAATGGAAAGTTTTCATTACAAGTCATTTCCATTTTTGGAAACTTTTGGTTTAGCTCACTTTTCTTCAATTTTATGAAATTACAAGCACTTAAATGATCAAATACAGATCATACAACTTCAATTTGATGAAAAATCCACTTTGGTTCCATGGATGGGGGCCTCAGATGCCATGATTTTGCTCTGACTTGCTCAAAAAGTTACCCAGTGATCAGATGACTTCCACAATGAATTCCTTCATCAAACTTGGTACACATGATCCTTATAACATATAGAGGCCCTTAGAAACAAGAATGACCAAAAAATTTGGAGTTATGGCCTCTGAAACCAAAACCCTAATTTTAGGTCATATGTGTAGTTAAACCCTGGCTCTGCTTCCATGCTTTGCAAGTTCTTGTGATTCTATGACTTCCTTGATCTTTGGAGGATATAATATTATGATTGAACATACATGGAACCTCTTGAGATGATTGAAGACCTTTGGAATGGCTCAGATGGATCCCGAATTGCTCAGATCACAAACCATAGATGCAGATGAACTTGACCTAATGCAGTGAAGCAAAAAAATGCCATATGATATGGTATGATTAAACTAATACAAGGATGAAAGATCACAAGCCATGATGGTGTGAATATAGTGAGGGCAAATATGGGGTGTTTACAGCAGTCACTGTCAATTACATCATCTTGAATGGCATAAATACGGCTATGATCCACCAATCCAGCATTGGAGAAAGTTATTGGGCCTTTATGACCTCTGGAATTTTATGCTGATGTTGCTTGAGTTGGGTGTTAACTAATTCCAAAAATATCTTACTTTTTGGGGACTTTTATCATCTTGCCCTAGCCTTCACTATTTCCTGATTCAATCACCTTGAGAGCTTATTTTTAGGACGCAGTGGATACTGTTTTTTTTCTCCTCATAAATGGATGTTGATGATGACGGTGTTTTAGTTTTGACCGGTTCCAACACTTGGCACAAAGTCTCATATATCTCACCATCCATTTCCACGTACTTAAAGGAAGATAAATGGCTTATAACGATGTAAGTAAGTTTTTATTATAATTTGTTTATATAGGAAGAAGAATAGAGAAAAGAGATAGTTAGTAAGAAAAGAAGGAGAGAAGAAAATAAGAGAAAAGAGAAGGAGAAGAGGAAGAAAACCCTAAGCTTCAATTTCATCATTCTCCATCATCCGTCTGTCGAATCAACTTATTTCTTCCGTCAATCTTCTTATCTCAAGGTGGGTTCATAGTTAGATACCTTTGTTTTAGTTTTTGGTTGAGTTTTGAAGTTTATGAATTTTAGGGTTTTAGTAGAAATCTTGAAAACAAATTATTTTTTTACAGTTAAAAACTCGATTAAACCTAACTATGTTGCTCACAATATTCCTATGAACATGTTTAATGTTGGTTTACTATGTTGGTTGATGTTTGGGTTGATTTTGGCATGATTTGGTACCTTTCCCGTAAGACAATTTTTCTAGAAATCGCAGAGCTTGCAGAAGAAGTTGGTGATTCTTGTTTAGCTTGCTCAGAGAGCAAGGAGCTCGCTCTGCAAGCAAAGATATGGAGTTCCTCACTTAGCGAGCTAAGGGCTCGCTCAGCTAGACCTGAAATTTCAGTTTTGTATTTTTATTCATAACTTGTGAACCGAGTATCCGATTTTAGTGTTCCACATATCAATTCGAAGATAAAAACATTTACTAATTGATGACACTAAAAGATAATATTTTTACTCGACTTTTCATATAATTGGAATTATTTTAACTTTGTAAGTATGAGCTAATGGAGATAAAATGTACAACTTGTGAGGTAGTTAGGACTTTCCATCAGGCTAGTGTGTCTTGAGTATTTATATCGCTTTAAGACCTCTGTATTTAGTCTTGATTAAGTCTCAACGTGGATACCTTTGTGTTAGGTTAAAGCATCCGTAGAGACTAGAGGTATCGTTTAAGGCGTGTGTGTGAGGCTTGTGGTGGGTATTCTATTGAGTCCCACGGGAAGCATAGTGAGGCTTGTAGTGGGTGTTCCATTGAGTCCCACAGGAAGCATAGTGAGGCTTGTGGTGGGTATTCCATTGAGCCCCACGGGAAGCATAGTGAGGCTTGTGGTGGGTATTCCATTGAGTCTCACGAGAAGCATAGTGAGGCTTATGGTGGGTATTCTATTGAGTCCCACGAGAAGCATAGTGAGGCTTGTGGTGGGTGTTCCATTGAGTCCCACGGGAATTATAGTGTGGCTTGTGGTGGGTGTTCCATTGAGTTCCATAGGAAGCATAGTGAGGCTTGTTGTGGGTATTCCATTGAGTCCCACGGGAAGCATTGTGAGGCTTTTGATGGGTATCCCGTTGAGTCCCACGGGAAGCATATTGAGGCTTGTGATCGGTATTACATTGAGTCCCATGTGAAGGGTTAACAACTTATCGATTTACCATTTTCGTTTTAGGTTACTTATAGAGAATTGACTCTGGTACCTTATGGAAATGTTGGAAATTGAACCCTTAGAGCCGAGAGAAATATAAGATAGGGAACTCATTGAGATGTTTTTTATCTCACCCCATGTTGATATTGTTATTTCAGGTACTTCAGGTTCAGCAAAGGGTAAAGATAAGGCGACTTGATTATCTTTGCTTGCTTGATGGTTTCTTCCGCTGTGGACTTTTGAGATCTTTGGATCTAGTTCTTAGACTTTTTATTTTGTGAACATCTTGTATTATTTATAGCCTTTTTCTAGTACCTTATGTTGTAGTGACTATATTTATGCAATGTGTAACTAAGAACTTGTTATATGTCAATACCAAACTTTAGTTTATATATGAAAAATATACTTCGAAGTATGTCTTTTATATGTGGGTATTACATTATCAAAAGTGATGTATGGTTCAGGTACAGGGACTTCATTAGACATCACTTGTTTACCCTTAGCCTTAGCATAGGCGTTTGCATTGTCATTTGGCGGTGCCCCATTGTTCCTCAACATTTATGGTGTGAACAACCTTCCGCTTCTTATGAATCCTCCAACCCATACATTCTCAACTTGATGCTACATCGTCCCAAAAGTAACTATATCTTTCCTTTGACCGTTATAATAGATTTATGTCCCGTAATGCCACGGGACAACTCTCTCACTCAGGTATGGCACAAGCCCTAGAGTAGAAATCGTGACACGTGTTAGCCTTGCTAGCACTAGAATTTCAACAGGGGTTAAGTATATTGTCACCGTGGAGATCTTGTCCTCTTCATTAACAATTTGATCAAACTGAATAACCCTGTCATCAATCAGTTTCTAAATACCCATCCTCAATATTTCACATGCATTGGTAGAACCTTCAAAATCTTGACAAACCTCCACGCAGCCCGGGAAAAGACCCATATTCGACAAAAAATTCTTTACTGCTACCATATGGGTTTTCAGAGAGTTGACATTGTAAATTAAGTTAAGCCTGTCGCCGTCTTCTACGGCCCCCAAGGATCTCCCATGCTGAGGCATAGGATTCTAAAGAACATTTGAAGTGGAGCAAAGTTGATGGTTTTTGAGTCCAACAGGTCTTAAATCACATGCTTAAGATCCTTGTAGTTCTCGGTGGTATCACCAGGAGCTCCACAGTGAAACTCGTTGTGGGAGTTGTCATCGTAACCTTCTGGAATCTGCCCAGCCTTTGGTGGTTCTAGAGTTTGGAGTTAAATCATCTAAAGTTGTAACAGATTTTGCAAAAGTTGTGAGTATGACATTGGCGGTGTTTCAATATGTCTGTCTTTTGGTCTTGGTGGATAGTACGGTCTTGGAGTTTTTTGTTGTTGAAAATTTTGTTTATGCTGTTGTTGTTGTTGTTGTTATGGTGCAGGTTGATTAGTTTTTGTTGGAATGATGACAGCTAAAGCATGATAATATGGACTCTAATTTCCCCTCTTTCACTGGGCGTATACTGCCTCTGCTTCTCCGTCCCTTCTCTTCTATCCATTCAAGAACGACTTTTTAGTTCCGGACATGGAAGCCCCATTATTTTGGATCTTACCTTGTTTCATCTAGTTCTCGACACTCTCTCTTATCAATATAATGTTAGAGAAACAACTTGATTAACACCCCCAAGGCGCTCCATGAAATGCCCTAGGAGGGTATCCATGAACAGATCTACCATATCTCTCTCAAGCAGAGGTGGTTGTACTCTAGCAACTAGCTCGCGGCACCTTTGTGCATATTCTTTAAAGCTTTCTGAATTCTTCTGTGATAGGCTTTACAATTAGGTCCTACTAGGGGCCATGTCAATGTTGTACTGATATTTTTTTAAGAATGCCTCCCCAAGTTCCTTCAAGTTATGGACGACAGTTTTTTCTAGCTTCATGTACCCTCAAGGGATCCTCCAGACAAGCTATCATGGAAGAAGTACATCCAAAACTTCTCGTCCTTAATGTAAGCAACAATTTTACGGTAGTAAGCTTGAAGGTGGGTCTTGGGACAAGAGCTTCCGTTATACTTATTGTCGCTCCCAGCAAATGACACATGGCCAAGAGGGGTACAGATGCGAACGTTCGGCAAAAGAGAGGACATGAAGATGAACTGAAAAGAGTCGCCAGCTAGGCATTTTTATCCCGAAGGAAAGGTAATGCTGCATAAACCTAGGAAGATACGGATAAGACGATCGGGAATGAGCTTAAGCCTAAACCAAGGGTTAGTAAACTCATCACATCCTCCCTCTGATTAGGGGTAATGAAAATACCTTAAGTATGAAGTAAGCACCTCACACTTAATCACCATGATGTAGGATTAAGATCATTAACCTACTTGCACCTATTTAGATGTTTTTGGAATTTTTGTTTAGTGTTAAGTAATGAGTTTAAGCCATAATCAAGGATTTAATGGACCCATTACACCATCCTAATAGAAGGGTAATAGATGAGAACATTTAAGATGAGAAAGGCTCCTCAACTTAATCCATGATTAGGGATTAACCTCATGACAAAACAAAGTCTTTATTAAAGTGGATTTTAGTTAAAGGTAAGATTAAGAAATGGATTTTATGGTTTGTAAGACAACTTGAGGGGGACTTGTCCATTAACACTAGGGTTAGTCCTTCTTAACCAATTAAGGAAGAATTAGAACCCTAATGCAAGGCCCAAGTTACAAGCTTGATGTCTTAGTGATTATTAAAGTGGATTGATTAAATGATTTAAACACATTAAGGATTTAACACTTAGGATTAAAGTTACACTCTCCATCCTAATAGAAGGATGCATGCATAAGCTTAATCACAAAGCCTTAAAACCTTTAAGGTTTAGTCCTTGATTAAGAGATGAGAAGAGAAGACACAAAGATGACTCAAAGGTAAAACTAGTGGGGGGACTAATCAAACCCTAATTGTTAAAATGCTTGGGTATTCCTAGGGTTTATGAGGCTTGCAAGAGATCTTCAAGGAAAAGCCACCATGGAAGAAGCAAGATGGAAAGAAGAGAAGCAGCAAGAAGCAAGACAACTTACTTCACTTAAGAAGATAAGATGCTTGAAGAAAGAAAGTGAAGTGGGAACATGAATGAGCAAGCTCACTCTAATACAAAAGTAAAATGCAGCAATTAATGCATAAGAGAGATGAGAAGAGATTGTGAGAAGTGAAGGCAAATTCACTTCTCAAACACTTACCACCTGAAAAGTTAGCAAAAGGAAATGAAATGAATTGAAAATGAGATGGAATGTAAAGATGAAAGCCAAAGTCAGAAGCATGTTCATGATGCTAATGATGCAAAGAGATGACATAAATGTATGTCATGAGATGGGGATTATCATACAAAGGATGGGAATGCAAATGATACATGTAAGAAGCATGAAAGTTTATGAATACACATGACATGAAATGAATGCATAACATGGAAAATGGATGATGCAACGATCAAACATGATTTCAATATGTCCTAAGATGTCTTATATGTCATGTGGATGCACAAAATGTCATGGCAAGTTCATGTATGTAAGCTTATGCAAGATGGATGCAAATGAAGATGCAAATTAGGGTTTATGCACAACATGAGATGCAAAATTCAAAATCAGAAGCAAATGGTAAGATAAAAATTTGAAAAATGGCCTTAAAGGAACCCTAAACCTATACAAGTTCACTGTCCAAAGGGGAAGGTCAGAAGCTAAATCCTAAGGGACTTATGAATTTCCTAAGTTTCTTGGGTTTTAAGGGTGATCCTAAAGGTAAAATGCCAAACAAAATGAAAATGCATTATAAAAATGAAACAAAAATGTTTTTAGGAACTTGAAACCATGCATAACACAATGCAAAAAGAATCATTCACAAACTCACTTTGGTTTAAAAGTTATGGATTTTTGAAGTTAGGGTTAAAAATATTCAAATTTAAGAACCCTAATTCAAATGAAAATTGCCAAACGGTGATCAAAACCAAAAAGAAATTTGTGTTGTGAGTTTGTAAATGTTTGAAAAGGCTCTCTGAATTTTTTTGGGATTTTTAAATACCTAAATGTATTTTTAATTAATTAATTTCCATTAACTAATTAAAAATAATCATTTAAATGATTTAAAAATATTTTTTAATGCAAAAAATAAAAATAAAAATATTTTTGGGTTCTGAAAATTAATTAGAGTTTGGATAAAAAATTTCAGAATTGTTTAACTAATTTTGCTATTTTTAAAAATTCGTACAAATTAAATAAGAAACAAATGAATTAAAAATTAAATAAATGAGAAAAAGGGGAGAGTCAGCTAATCCTAGGGCTGAGGTTCAAAGCTGGGTTAGAGGGAATTGACCCCGCGCGCATCTGGGCAGCTGAAATTCAAACTACGCTAATTATGATCAAAGCCCTAATCTGAACCCTAATGACTTTCAGGTGACCGGAACAGTGTTCTGGTCATCTTCTCCGGCAGCTCTCTCACTCAATCTCTCTCAAAACGCCATAAAAACTCACCAAACTCTTCAGAATCAATCCTTAACTCATTCTAAACAAGATTCAGCCAACAAAAATCATTTATTTCACATGAACAACAAGATTCGAAGCAAAACGGAAAATTATTCAGAAATTTCAGAAGCTTCATACATGCTTAAAATGAAATCATTTTCAAAACCAAAAGGTGCAGTGTGATCAGTGAAGCATGGAGAACAATCTAAGAACTTAAAAAATCATTTCTGGAAAAAAATTTCTTGAAGTTACCTGAAATGGAGCTTTCGAAAATGGCACTATCTGGGCTTTTCTGTGGTGTTTTCCTACTCCTTTTGACTCCCTCTAGCTTTTGGAATGCTTGGCTGAAGTGTTTATGAACTCCTCTTGAAGATTGGTGAAGTTCAGTTCAAAGGGGGCCAAAATCGTGTTTTGTGTGTGATGGCTTTTAGGGCAAAATGAAGGGTGGGAAATGATCAGGGGTTGATGGTGAGTTGTTCTATGAAGTTTGTTTGGATGTTTGTAGCTTGTGTGATGAGTTTCGAATGAAAATGCAAAGAGGGAGGTTTTTGTGTATGCTGACTTGTGGGAGGATTCAAGTTGTATTATTGTTATGTTTGACTTGCTTTTCCTTTGTATAAACAAATGGGATTGATTCAGAAAGTGGTTGTGGCATAATGTGATTGGTATGGGTGAAAATTCACAAAGTCAAGGTTAGGTGTCCTTTGGGGTATGGGCCAGTTTAGACCAAGGATAAAGGCATGTCATGCGCAACATGATTCATGGGCAACCATGGAAATGAGATTGAGGCAAATCAGCAAGTGGATTGAAGTTTATGGGGGGTTTTGCAATTTTGGCAAAGTTTGGCCCTTTCTTGATTTCTTCATGTACAAGTCATGAAATGGGATGATTCAAAGCACAAATCTGACTTTTAGGCATTTCACAAAGTTTGTATGGTGATTATAAGTCAATTTGAAGTCACAAATTTGCTTGGCATGAGGTTTTGCAAAAATCCCTCTTAGGCATGAAACTTGAAATTATGTGATTTTTGCCAACTTTGGAAAGCCATAACTTGAGTTCCAAAATGAATTAGATCTTGTTCTTGTACTTTTTGAAAAGGGAATGATCCAATCTACAACTTTCATGACCAAGAATTTTTCATTTGAAGCATTTTTGGTTGAGAAAGAGGAGGTTGAAAAACTTTCCCAAAATGGAAAGTTTACATTACAAGTCATTTCCATATTTGACAACTTTTGGTTTAGCCCACTTTTCTTCAAATTTGTGAACTTCTAAGCACTTCAATGATCAAATAAAGACCATATAACTTCATTTTGATGAAAAATCCATTTTGGTTCCATGTTGGAGGGCCTCAAATGCCCTGATTTTGCTCCGACTTGCTCAAGAAGTTACCCAGTGATCAGATGACTTCTACAATGAATTTTTCGATCAAACTTGGTATGCATGATCCTTATATCATATTGAGACCAATAGAAACAAGAATGACCAAAAAATTTGGAGTTATGGCCTCTGAAACCATAACCCTAATTTTAGATCATTTATGCTGTTAAACCTGGCTCTGCTTCCATGCCTTGCCAGTTCTTGTGATTTTATGACTTTCTTGATATTAGGAAGATATAATATGATGATTGAACATACATGGACCTTCTTGAGATGATTGAAAGCCTTTGGAGTTGCTCAGATAGCTCATGGATTGCCCAGATTACAAACCCTAGATGCAGATGACTTTGAACCAATGCAGTGAAGCAAAAGTGCAATATGAGATGATATGATTGAACCTATGAAAATGAAAAGATTCACAAGCCATGGTGTGAACTTAGTGAGGGCAAATTTGGGGTGTTTACACTTATCAAATCCTGGATCTTTGAACTTTGGTGGGATCACCAACCCCTGCACAAACCCCATGTCTGAGACATCAATCCCTAAGATGTCCTTGCATTCAAGAGCTCGACTTTCTCCTTTAGCATTTGAAAATAATAATGACTACCCCCCAACACCAAATCCCATGTCCTCATTGAGAACTGGTCAGCTTGGTTGTTTTCCCCCCTGGGGAATTGGAACAGGAATACCCACCTGGATAGAGGGTCTATCAACTCTTGTAGGCGCACCAGTAGTGTTTACAGAATTTCCTCGTGCATCTAAGTTGGTTATAGCGTTCAAAACCACCACCTATAAAACCTCATTTTCTACCCTTGAATACAATTAAAATCACAGTTTATAAAAACTTTCCACCTAAACGGGATATCACATTTCAACTTTCAAAAAATTTCAACTTAAACTGTAACATGCTTAATACATAACACTTTTCAGAATAATCATAAAAACAACATTATAATACTTAAATAATTCAAACTTATAAAAACATCACGCAGCGGATTCATAAAACAACTTGTAGCATCTTTATCCAACATAAAAACAACTCCAAAATAACCAATAAACTTTCTAAGTATTTCAACTAAAATAAAACTCAGCATGCAACAAATTCAACAAAAAAACGAACACTCATCATCCCCTTGAGTGCTACATATCAGAGCGACATACCACCGACAGAACTAAAGGTAACCGACTATTCCTCTTGATTACCTGCACGTTGCCAACATCAGGACAACATTCAAACAGAAGGGGTAAGTTACGATAATTATAAGCAGTATATGAAAAGCAATACATAGAATAGGATTACAAATAATTCACCGCTTCACAACATCAACTAGCACAACAGCACAACAACAACTCAAATATAATGCGACTTTAATGCGACTCAACTAATTATGCATGTGGTACCATTTTAGGGTAAAACTCCCAACTTAAATCATTGTCAGGTTATCGAGGCATCAACGCATATGCCTTCAACTTTCAACTTAATTTGCCAATCCAGACCAACATGGTGTGAGCAATGGCTCCGACATAAAATGAAAATGACCTAGATGGCATACACAACTTTACAACGCAAACAACATAACAACTCAAGCAACACAACAACTTATACAACATAGGCAACTTAAAATCGACTTTGGCATATAAGCCTCCAACATAACAACTTCAGAATTATTCCGTAAACCGGAAACATACATCAACACAATTGTACCAGCAAATCGACTATACAACGTATTTTCAACAAAACATCGCAACAAAATTCAACTATTAATTTACTCGAATTACCCCGACAGTTTTTGTTAAATTCCGGGTAACTACGATTTTCGCCTAATTCGGCTAAATCGACTAAACCGGTACTATTTTTTTTAACATTTTGCGATCGGTACGATTTTATTACAAACCCTGAATTTTCTGATTCTGATACAAATTATCTATCATAAAACATATACCTACTATTGTTTTTGCTAAATTCCTAAAGCTATTATTTTCTGTCAAAAATTTACATTACAGTCGGATTACAAGAAAAATCATTTAGTCCTCTGTTAATACTCATTTGCTACTGGTTCATGAAATTGGAATGGTTTTAACAAAATTTTACTACATTAATTAAACTTGAAATAAGTGGTTTATTTTACTAAATTTACATAATACATCATTTAATTAAAACACATGATTCAGTAACCAAAACAAAGGAATTTTCCCAACTACCAGGGTGGCTTGCGCCACCCTCCCTAATGTTTTATATATCTTGCGCTGCATCCCATAAAGGGACATAAGTGGCTTACACTACTTTATACAAAGGAATGTGGCTCATATCACTTTGTGAAGTGGCTTGCGCCACTTGGGGTCTTTCCACCCAACCAATAATTCTTCCAGAATTTGTTCAACACAAAAATATCAACAATAAATCAACATAACCAAAACAACTTCTAATCAACAGAAATCGACAATCAGACAATAATTTTCACACAACAATCATGGTAATTACAATACACATAATTATTCATAACAATATCAAGATCAACAAAATACACAACAACCTAACTACCCAATCACAATATCGACTTTCATACCTGATTATAAAAATCGAACCCACCCTTACCTTAGGTTTGGATTGAAGATAGCCCTGGCGATTGGATTCCGACTGTCGTTCCTCTTTTCTCCTTTCTCTCACGATCGTGCAAAAATTTTGTTTTCCTCTTCTATTGATACAACCTATCTTCTTCTTATTTTATTTTCTTTTTATTAAAATAAACTAAATCTTTATCATTACTAATGGGCCTAACTATAGCACCCCCCTAATTTACTAATTCGGACGCGATTTTAAGCCCACCAATCTAACTATTAAAACAAATATAATATTACTCTAATAATATTTCTATGACTTCCGACTTATTTTTCCGACTTATCGACTTAATCAACCACAACATAAAAATAGACCGACTAATCACAAATAATTAATCAAATATTCAATAAAACAATTATTAAATATTTGGGCGTTACACCACCTGTGGTGCATCAAGCCTACGAACAACAACCCGCATTTCTTGTTTCCCCAGGGAAACCCCTTGCATCATGTTCATGAACTCATACATGCGTAGGCGAAGCTCAACCAATTCAGTCAGAATAACATCCATGAAATTTCGTTGATTCTATCGAGTGGTGTACCTGTGAAGATGATGGTCCGCAATTGTTTCCTGAATAATCAAATAAGTTAGGAAACCTGGACAACATGTAAAAATATGCAAAATGATATGCATGATATGAAATTATTGTATTTTCATTCTCAAGGTCATTTATGTCCCAATTCCGATAATCAAGAATATAAAAATCTATATGGCCTTTGGGATGCTGACTTTTGGGAAGAAATATTCACACGAAGCTCAGATAAGATGCATGTGAAGAAGCAGTGTCCGGAACACATGTCGGTGCATAGAAAAACAATCAGAAAGCTAAACAAGATTGCATAACATAAAAACAGGCCCGATAGCGACAAAATATCTCCCATAAGGGTTACAAGCTCTTACAATAAGCAAAACAACAAGAGTAGAAAGGATTCCCACAATAAGCCTATGGGTAATATGGTACAATCAAAGGAAACTAGGCCCTATGAAACTCAATATCCTTTAGACTCCAGCTAAACTGCTTGAAAACCTCGAACAGTTTGGCGATATTCGGATGACTTGGATCTTCAATGAGCTTCTGAATGTGCAGATCCCTTTGGTCAAAAGAAGCATGCAGTTCACAGATTTGTTGCAAGAATACCTCTTCATTCTCCCTAGTGCAACCTGGAAATGATCTGGCCTTCTTAGTTTCAGCACAAATTTTGAGTTCTTCTATTTCTATTTTAGCATCCTCCATTGATCTTTAACATTGCTCTAGCTTTTAGAGATAACTCCTACGATGCTCGTGGGCTATCTAAAGTTCTTTGTTTCGGCTATCCAGTTGTACCTGCAGGTCTTCAATATTCTGCTTGTATTCTTTTCAATTTCCTTCTTCTTTTTCTGATTTTCCTCCCATCGTTCTTGCTAGAGGGTTATAGTTTCATTGGCCTCAACTAAAGACTTCTTGGTCCTGCGATTCTCACCAGCTTTGTTGATCTCAGCCAAACCCTTTTTCTTGAAGTAGAGCTCTTTGTCTTTGAACTTTTTCTTTTTGGATTTCATCATCCTCTCAGCCCTCTGTAAACACCCCAAATTTGCCCTCACCCATTCACACCATGGGTTGTGATCTTTTTTTTCATTTGCATAAGTTTAATCATAGCATCTCATATTGCACTTTTGCTTCACTGCATTGTTTCTAAGTCATCTGCATCTAGGGTTTGTGATCTGAGCCATTTAAGCCACTCCAAAGGTCATCAATCACTTCAAAGGGGTCCATGAGTGTTCAAGCATCATATTATATCCTCACAAGGTCAAAGAAGTCAAAGAATCACAAGAACTGAAAAAGGAATGGAAGCAGAGCCAGGTTTAACTACACAGATGACCTAGAATTAGAGTTTTGGTTTCAAAGGCCATAACTCCAAATTTTTTTGTCATTCTTGTTTCTATTGGTCTCTATATGTTATAAGGATCATGCATATCAATTTTCATGAAGAAATTCCATGGGGAAGGCATCTAATCAAGAGTTGACTTCTTGAACAAGTCAGTGCAAAATCAGGGCATCTGAGGCTCCCAATGACCTAACCAAAGGACATTATCCATCATTTTGAATGTGTATAATCTTTATTTGATCATAGAAGATGTTAGAAGTTCACAAAATTGAAGAACTTCAAGCCATTTGTAAAGTTGCCTTTTTGGGAAAGTGACTTGTATTGGAAACTTGCCATTTTGGGAAAGTTTTTCAACCTCCTCTTTTTGATTCAAAAATGCTTCAAATGAGAAAACTTTGGTCATGAAAGTTGTATAATGGATCATTCCCTTTTCAAAAAGTACAAGAACTTTTTCTAATTCATTTTGGATCAAAAGTTATGGCTTTGCAAAGTTGGGAAAAATCATGAAATTTCCACTTTTGGCACCAAAGAGGGATTTTTGCAAATTCCAATTCCAAGCATTTTCAAGACCTCTAAGTGACTTCTTTGCATCATTATAACATGTTAAAACTTAGAAAAGTCAAGTTTGTGCCAAGATTTTTTCATTTCCATGCCTTGGATCACAAGTTGCATAAGGCATTTTTCATAAAAGCTACAAAATTGAAACTTTGCAAAAGGGACCTCTCATGTTTGAATTGAACTCCAATTGGTATCAAAACATCATAACAATATTACAAGACTCATTTTGTCACATTTTGCCCAAAATATCACAAGTTTCCTAGCCTTGGTTCATGAGAAAATCCAAAGAGGGAAATGTGCAAGAACCTTGGAAACCCTTGATCAAGGCTAGCCAGCTCACAAAGTCAGATCCAAAGGCCTTCCTTGACTCAAGCTGAGGCAGGACAAGCCCTAAGATCTCCTCTGACCCGAGCCATACTCATGGTACACAAGATCTTGGCTTTTTGCATTTTTGCCCATGCCAATCCCACAGTGCCACCACCAACTCTCTGCCCAATCAGAGTCAAATATGTGGACATCAAGCAACCCTAAACACACCATACACAAGCCAGAAACTCCCACATTGCAGCACACACAAAAACTATCAAGAAACTTTCCCTCTTCGAATCTCTCAACACAGCCTTCAAACATCCAAAATTTCTTCACCCACAAACCACAAATCACTCATAGAACAAGAAGCACCCCCTGAAACAGCATGAATCACCACACATAGAGACCTTCATTTCTGCTACACCAGAACCAAACAGCTCAAACCAGCCACTCCCCAAGCTTTCTAAGCTTCATTCCACCATCAGGAGGTTCAAGGAAGAAGGATTGCACAAAGCTTGAGGCCAGAAAGCTCAAAATCAGGAGAGCTTCATCTCAGGTAACATGAAGAACATTTTTCCCAGAAGTTGATTTTTAAGTTCTTTTATGATGCTATGTGTTCTCCTGATCATGAATATGTGTTTATTTTTTGAAATGGTGAAGAAACCAGCATGTATGACATCTCTGAATATTTTCCCGTGTTTCATACTTTGCTTCGATTCAGGCTTGTGAGAGGAAATAAATGAATTTGAGATGAGGGTTTAGGTTTAGATTGATGAGAAGATCATTTTGGTGGAAGAAATTTCATGTTTGGTAACCTGTAGAAGAATCTAGGGTTTATGCTCGCCGGAGAAGATGACCGGAACCACTGTTCCGGTCACCTGAAGGTCATTTGCCCTAATTGTGTAATTAAGGGAGTTTGAATATGGGCCGTGCGATCAGTGGTTCCCGCGTGTGTTAGATGGCTGAGATTTCATGATTAGCCCTAATCAGTGATTAATTAACTTAACCTAGGTTTAATTAATTAATAAACAAATATTAGTCAGGTTTGAACTTGGGCCATTGGATGTGGTGCCAAGTCAACACCCACAAACCCAGAATAAATCCTGGCCTTTCCTTTAGATTACTTTCTATTATTTTTATTTTATTTCATTTCTTTTTCATTTTATTTGCACGAATTATTTAAAATAGTAAAAAACATTTAAAAATTCTGAAAATTTTTGTCAAACATTTCATTAATTTTCAGAACCCAAAAATATTTTTATTTTTATTTTTTGCATTAAAAATTATTTTTAAATCATTTAAATGTTTATTTTTAATTAGTTAATGGAAATTAATTAATTAAAAATGCATTTAGGTATTTAAAAATCACAAAAAAATTCTCATTGCATTTTAAAACATTTAGAAACATTATCAAACTCTCAAAACAAATTTCTTTTTGGTTCTTGATGCATTTTGACAAATTTCATTGGAATTAAATCCTTTTAAAGGCAATATTTTTGTTCAAACTTAGAAAAATTCATTCTGCCTAACCATTGAGAGTTTGATGATGGTTCTTCTTGTAGTGCATCCTTAATAGCATGTAGTTTATAGGATAAAATTGGTTTGAATTGACCTTCCATTTTCAATTTGTTTTGCATTTTTCATGATGAGGTACCTTAAAACCCTAATTGACTTAAGAAAATCATAACTTGCACTAGGTTAAAAGTTAGGTCCCCTCCTTTGGGCAGTGAGCTTGTGTAGGGTTAGGGTTCCCTTGGTCCCATTTTAAATTTTTTATCTTTTCATTTGCTTCTGATTTTGAATTTTGCATTGCATGTTGTATGTAAACCCTAATTTGTGCCTTCACTTGTATCCATCTCTCATATGTTTGCATTCAAGAACTTGCCATGGCATTTTGTGCATCCACTTGATTCATAAGACATCCTAGGACATCTTAGAATCATGTTTGATCATTGTATCTTTCATTTTCCATGTTATATGTTCATTTCATGTCATAAACATTCATGAGTCTTTATGGTTCAAAGCATGTCTCATTTGCATCCTTATGCTTGCTTGATTACTCTCATCTCTTGTCTTGTGTTTGCATCATCTCTTAACATCATTAACATCATGTTTATGCTTCTGGTTTTGGTTTGCACCACGGCATTTCATCCCATTTGCATTGCATTTCATTTCTTTTGCTAACTCTTCAGGTGGTAAGTTGTTTTGAGAAGTGAATTTGCCTTCACTTCTCACAATCTCTTCTCATCCCTCTCTTGCATCATTGTTGCATTTTGATTTTACTTTAGAGTGAGCTTGCTCATTCATGCTCTTTCCCACTTTCTTTCTTCAAACAACTTGTCTTCTTAAGTGAAGCAAGTTGTCTTGCTTCTCTCTGCTTCTTCCTCCTTTCATCTGCTTCTTTCCTGGTGGCTTTTCTCTTGAAGATCTCTTGCAAGCTTCATAAACCCTAGGAACAACCAAACATGATAACAATTAGGGTTTGATTAGTCCCCCAGTTAGTTTATGCCTTTGTGTCATCTTTGAGTCTTCTCCTCTCATCTCATAATCAAGGACTAAACCTTAAAGGTTTTAAGGCTTTGTGATTAAGCTTATGCCTGCATCCTTCTATTAGGATGGAGTGTATAACTTTAATCCTAAGTGTTAAACCCTTAATGTGTTTAAATCCTTTAATCAATCCATCTAATAATCATCAAGACATCAAGCTTGTAACTTGGGCCTTGCATTAGGGTTCTAATTCTTCCTTAATTGGTTAAGAAGGACTAACCCTAGTGTTAATGGACAAGTCCCCCTCAAGTTGTCTTACCAACCATAAAAATCACTTCTTCATCCTACCATTAATTAAAATCCATTTAATAAAGGTTTTGTTTTGTCATGAGGTTAATCCCTAATCATGGATTAAGTTGAGGAGCTTTCCTCAGCTTAAATGTTCTCATCTATTATCCTTCTATTAGGATGGTGTAATGAGTCCATTAAATCCTTGATTATGGCTTAAACTCATTACTTAACACTAAACAAAAACAAAAAAAACATCTAAGGTATTCTCATTACCCCTTAATCCTACATCATGGTGATTAGGTGTGAGGTGCTTACTTTATACTTAAGGTATTCTCATTACCCCTAATCAGAGGGAGGATGTGATGAGTTTACTAACCCTTGGTTTAGGATTAAGCTCATTTTCTTATGACAAACTTCAAAAGGCAATAAAGGGTTGAAAACTCAAAAACAAACAATAATCGTCTCCTCCGGGATTCTTTTCTCATCTCATTCACTCACAACCGGGAACTTTCTTCTTCCGTCTAATGCAAGACAGTTTGCACCTGAGCCAGACAGGTCATACACTTGAGCATAGACAAGTAAGCAGTTCACAAGTCAATTTATCTTTCAGTCTCTTTGAGTCGAACTACGGTGTTCTGACTTCCTCATTGCACGAGAGGATACGTAGGCATAACTTAACAGTTATCGAACAAAAGTCCCTGTATATTCCCCCTCCTTCCAGCATCATTCTTTAAGCCTCATATTCTTGAGCTTTGCATTCCTGTTCTTACACTGACACTTCTCTAATACACTCCACACTTCTTTTACATTGACACTTGCATTCTTTCCAGCTTTGATACACAGATTGCACTGACACTACCCCTTTAAAACACCAATCTTTTAAGTGTGGATCCCGTCGAGTACGGCGGACAATCTGGGTGCTAATACCTTCCCAGGTTGTAACCAACCCCCTTCCTCAGTCTCTCTGGTTCGCAACCGTCTTATCCATATCTTTCTAGGTCTATGCAGCATTACCTTTCCTTCGGGATAAAAATGCCTAGCTGGAGACTCTATTCATTTCTTCTCTTTCGCCGACCGTTCGCGTCTGTACCCCTCTTGTCCCTGTGTCATCAGGTGGGAGCGACAGCTTGGCGACTCTGCTGGGGACACTTATACTGTAACCAGGGCTTCTGGTTCTTTTTGTGGGTTCCTCCTAGCACTTGTTTGATTTGTGTTTACTGGGGTGTTATGTGCTAATTGTGTTTATATAGTTGCTTTATTTATTTGCTCTATGTACAGCCTTATTTATTGCTTTCTTTACAGTTTTTCATATTTCGTACTGTCATTATCATTGCTGGATCTGGTTTGTTGTCTTGATGGGTGGGGTTTCACTGAGAGTTTAAGGTCCTATACCTGGGACCTGAGTGACACCTAGGCTATAGTGGTTCATTTTCTTTCCCATTCCATTTCGGTCTGGTGCGGGAATATGAAACACGGTTCAGATATGGGTTTCTTCATGAGAACTTTGTGCTACAGATTTCCTGTAGTGCTAGGGCTATCTGGGAAGCCTGCTAAGTCTGGATGACCTTTATTATGACCTTCAGAAACTGAGGTGAATTAGAGGAGGATCTTTTATGGTTATTGTAAACATTGTACCTCCGGGTTAGAAGTGTTTACACTTCTCATAACTGATCCAAGTCTGAGGATCCTTGTTTTAGAACACTACCAGTGAGGGGGTTGGGCTGTTTACAGGTTTGCAGGTACCTTTGACCACATCATACCTTGTTACTTGTTTTGATTAAGAGTACCTCACTTTGGACAGTTCTTGTGATTTAACCCTGGACATGTGACTCTTTATTTGAGCCCCCCACCCTGGTTACTGGATTTCTGAACCTCCATCTAGACTTTTTGAACGTACTTGGACTTATATATCAAGACAGATAATCAGATCCAGCTTGATCACAAACCCTTGCATATCATTTGCATACATCATAATTGCATCATTTAACATTTGTTTATTTGTTTTTCAGGGTATCCACATTATATATGGCTTGGTTTTGACCCCTGCATCTGCAGAGACCTCTGTTTCATCAGGTGTCTACTTCAGCTACTTTTATCATCACCAACACTAGCCTATCAGTGACTCATCCCCAGTACCAGTCTTGATCCCTATCAGCACTTGTCTTCAGCTCTTCATCAGCACTCATGTCTGCACCCAGGAAGAGCAACATTTCATACCATTTCTTTGAGCCTGTGTTGACTGGTATCAAGCAGGTCCAGGCACTTATCACTCCAGACCACATCCCATTATTCAGAGAGCATTATGGAGGTATCCTTGATATGGTTATGGACCTGGACCCTTCTCAGAGAAGCATGATCCACACCTGCCTACAGTTTTATGACCATCCTTTGAGATGCTTCACATTCCAAAACTTTCAGCTAGGACCTCTGCTGGAGGAGTTTTCATCATTGATTGGAGTACCTGTCAGGGGTGGAGTCCCCTTCAACCCAGAGATGACTTCTCCCAGCAATGGAGAAGTGGCAAAAGCACTGTGCCTGGAGCCTACTTTGATTGAGCAGAATATGACAACAAAGGATAGGATCCCTGGTTTGCACTTGGATTTCTTGATTTCTCAGGCCATCCTGAAGGCCTCCTTGGGAGAATGGAGGGCAGTTTGTGCATTGTTAGCCCTCAGTATATATGGGGTTATAATGTTTGCAGATGAGCCCAAATTTATCAGCAAGAATGCCATTCATCTTTTCCTTCTGAGGAACCTAGTACTCACCTTGCTGGGAGATTTCTATTATTCCATCCATCAAAGGAATGAGAAGCAAAGAGGAAAGTTGGTGAGATGATGTGCTCCTTTGTTTCACACTTGGATACTCAAACACTTACCTAAGACCAATGCCTTCTTGAACCTTCACCAACAGAAGAATTGGGCTAAGAGACTTATTGCTTTGACTTCAGATGACATTAGATGGTGCACCCAGAGCACCAAGGGCAAGGACATCATCACTAGCTGTGGGCAATATCCAAATGTACCTCTGATAGGAGTAAAGGGTTGCATCAACTACAATCCTTTGCTGTTTAAGAGACAATTGGGCTATGCCTTAGTTCACCCTCCTAGAGTGCAAGACTTAGCTGAGACCCTGTATTGTGAGATAAAGCCTAATCTAGCTGTTGTCGGACAAGCATCCTGGGCTTGGGACAACATCCAGACAAAGGGGGTGGTTATTCTTGGGAAGTGTAATAATGTTGCTTCAGCCCAGTACTATGAATGGTCCCATGCTAGAGCTCAGATTACTGGAATGCCCTTTACCATTGAGGACACACCTGGACCCTCTACAGTGCAGCCAGCAGCCACTGTCAGCCTGGAAGAATTTGAGAAGCTGAAGGAGAGGAATGAGAATCTGTCTCAAGCTCTGAAGAAGACCCTCTGGGAGAGGAGTGATGGTCGTCTGGACATTGAGAGGTTGGAGAAGCTTAGGGAGGAGCATCTGGCCAAGATTGAGAAAACAGAGGACTACATCAAGAAGTCAAGGACTGGGGAGCAAATATTGAAGAATGCTTGTAAGGAGGCCAAGCTTCAGAAGGCCAGGACTGATCTCTATCTGCAAGAAAGTCAAGCTAGGTGGGTCAGGATCACTGAAGCTCGTACTCAAGAAGATCAAATAACTCAAGCCAGAATTGAGCAGTTAGAGGCTAATGAAAAGAAACAACAGGAAGCTTTGCTGGCAGCCCAGAAGGAGATTTCAGAGTTGAAGCTTAGGGCTGGTTTGAAAAGGTCAAAGGATCAGGACAGGCACAAGAAGCTGACCACTGCTATTGCCACTAGGAACCTCCTCATCAGGACCATTACAGAGCATCCAGCTGGTCCGGTGGCTGAGGCACTTCTGAAGGAGGTTAAGGAGGATGAGTTTGGATTAGATGTTTGACTCTTTTGCTTGTTGTTCATTTCCATCTTATGTATTTTTTTTCTTTTGATGTATTTTGACCCCGCGGGGGCATGTGTTGTAAAAAACAAACTATGTATGATTCACCGTTTGTAATATATTTGTTAGTTTGTTTCCATTTGGGTTTTCTTTTCTCAAGCAACATCAAAGCATCTTCCTCGAGGTCTGGAAAGGTCAAAACCAAGAACCAAGCCGGATACCTTGGAAAATAAATAAGCATACTGCATTGCATACTAACTTTTGTTTTGTTTTGTAGGTTTTGTTATTATTTTGTTTGTTTCTAACTCTGTTATGGTTCAGGAAATATTGCTTGCAGAAGAGTGCTCCCTGTCAACCGTGCACACCGGTATCCTACTCGCAACAACCTTCTGGGTATTATAATGGAGCAAGTACAGCAAGACCTGACCGAGGTCAGAACCCAGATGGCTAACGAAAGAGTGGAGATGAGGAACCAAATGGCCCAATTCATGACTGTGATGACTGGTTTGGCTCAGACCCAAGAAAGGTTAAGGGCATTGGTGGAAAGACAAACTCCCGAGGAGCCTCATCCTGGGACTGGAGGAACAAGTAACAATGAGAGGGGACAACCTCATGTTAATCCACCTGTTTTTGGACCCCATCTAGATCCGGAAGTCAATGTCCCGGGTAATGTGCAAGGAAATACTACTGGGGGGAGGATCTTACAGGAAGACCCCTAAGAGGAGCAATTTACTGTCATGGGAGCAGGAGATGAAGTCTATGACCGAAGGTTTGATGAAATTGATGAGAAGTTGAGATCTCTGGAGTCTCAAAACTACTTGGGCTTCGATGTAATGGATATGGGGTTAGTGGATGGGGTAAGAATTCCCCACAAGTTCAAACCCCCGTGCTTCGAGAAATACAATGGAACCTCTTGTCCGCGAACTCACCTGCAGTCTTTTCTGGGAAGACTTAAAGCATATACCATGGATGAAAAGCTGTGGATGTTCTATTTTGAAGACAGTTTGACTGGGGCTTCAAGGGAGTGGTATTCACACTTGACCAGAGCTACTATCAGATGCTGGAAGGACTTAACTGAAGCCTTCATCAGGCAGTGCCAATACAATCTGGACATGGCTCCTAATAGGACCCTCTTGATGGGAATGTCTCAATCCTCCAGGGAAAGCTTCAGGGAATATGCCCAAAGGTGGAGACAGCTTGCTGCTGCTGTCCAACCACCCATGTCGGAAAGAGAAATGGACGACATGTTCATGAATACTCTGCAAGGAACATACATTGATAGACTGACTGCCTTTTCCTCCACCAGCTTCGCAGACGTAGTTATAGCCGGAGAAAGAATTGAAAGCCTTTTGAAAATGGGCAAAATTTCTGATAATGGTGCAAGTTCGTCCAGTAATCCCAGGAAGCCTTTTGTGGGACCTCGAAGAACCGGTGAGACAAATGCCATCCATGCCAGTAGGGGCAGACCTCAGTATGTCCACAGATCAGTAGCAGCTGTTACTATTCCAGCTCCAATTCCTCAACAACCAGCATATCAACAACCACAACAACCACATTATCAGCAGCAAGTTCAGTATCCACCACAAAGAACCTACAACAATAATAACAGCAATCAACAACAACGACCCTTTCAGCAAAGACCATCACAGGCAAATAGGGTGATTGACCCTATCCCTATGCCTTATGCTGCCTTATTGCCACAACTCCTGAAGCTTAACTTGGTTTAGTTAAGGACATTGGCACCCCCAGATCCCTCCAATCTCCCTAAGAATTACGATGTCAACGCCAGGTGTGCTTTCCATTCCAATGCACCAGGCCACAATACTAAGAAGTGCAGGGCTTTGCAAATGAAAGTTCAAGATCTGGTGGATTCTAAAGCCCTAAACTTCGCACCGCCTCCAAATGTCAACAGAAATCCTATGCCTAATCATGGTGGGCCACAGATTAATGCCATTGAGGAAGACAAGCCATCTACTTTGATCACCAGTGTTGCACAAATTCGAACACCCCTGGTCGAAATTAAAGCTCAGCTTCTAGAGTGACAGGTGTTCCCCGGGTGTGAGCTCGGTTGTGGGTATTGTAACATTGCAGTCAACGGGTGTGATAATCTGAGAAGCGACATAGATGGTCTTATCAGAGATGGAATTCTTAAAATCTCAACAATGGCGCCTACAAATTCAGCAATTCCTTTGACAACAATTCCTGATTCTTCTACAACAGCAGCAACAATCATTCCGACCGATTCATCAATATCATCAGCAATGGCTCCGTCCATCACTTCAACGAGTCAAGTTTCAACAACCATTTCTTCTACAACATCAGCATCCTTTTTTTCAGCAGGATCTTCTACAACGCCAACAAAAATTAGTGAAGATGTCTCAACAGTCACAATCTATTATGATCCATCAAATGTTCCTCCGAGCAACAATTTCCAACAACAAGCAGTGGCACCTCCTGCCAGATCACCAGTTACAATTTACTACGATCCGCACACCATTACAGTACCCTCCTCTGCAGCAGTCAGTCCAGTTACCATCACGGTGCCTGGACCAGTTCCCTATGAAAGCAGTAATGCCATACCTTGGCATTATGGCTCTGACCTCTACTGCAACGGAGAGAAAATCACATTGGATTCTTCAACCTCTTCTCCAAAAATTGATAATGTTGGGGGAGGTGGAGGCTTCACCAGAAGCGGATGCCTTTTTGCCTCACAAGTGCAAAGACCTAATGCCGAAGCAGAAGCTGCTGCCAAAGCGAAAGGAAAGAGTGTGGTACCTGAAGAGCCAATTGTCAGAGAAACTCAGAAGACATCTTTTGAGCAAGATGTAGACGAGTTTATGAGAATCATCAAAAGAAGTGATTACAAGGTGGTGGATCAGCTTCACCAAACTCCCTCAAAAATCTCCATATTATCACTGTTGATGTGTTCTGAAGCTCACAGGAATGCATTATTGAAAGTCCTGCACGCAGCATACGTGCCAGAGGAGATTACCGTTAATCAACTAGAAACTGTGGTGGCAAATGTCAACACTAGTCATGGACTGGGCTTTACCAATGCTGACTTAACAACAGAGGGACGTAACCACAACAAGGCTTTACTTATCGCCTTGGAATGCAAGGGTGCTGTTCTATCTCATGTACTGGTGGACACTGGGTCTTCGCTCAATGTTCTACCAAAGAAAGCCTTAGTGAAGCTGGAGTACGATGGCTTGGCACTGCGTCCGAGTAATTTGGTGGTGAGAGCATTCGATGGCTCTAAAAGATCAGTGCTTGGAGAGATTGATCTTCCTGTGATGATTGGCCCGCAGACTTTCAAAATTACCTTCTATGTAATGGACATTCAGCCGGCCTACAGTTGTTTGTTGGGTAGACCTTGGATCCATGTCGTTGGCGCTGTTACGTCTACCCTTCACCAGAAGCTGAAATTCGAGTGGGAAGGCCAGATCATCACCATCTGTGGGGAAGAAGACATCTTTGTTAGCCATCTGGCAACGTATAAGTACATAGAAATGGATGGAGAAATCCATGAAACTATGAGCTAAGGGTTTGAGGCCCTGAACATTAATGAAGCATCTGCTGTACTGGGAACCTCCATAACGTCTTATCAGCAAGCCCGGAAGGTTGTTGAAGAAGGTACTGCACAAGGCTGGGGCAAGTTGTTGCCCGTGGAAAAGAAAGAGGATAGATTTGGGTTGGGTTACAGACCAACTCAACAAGATCAATCAGAGGCTGCCAAGAAGCCCAATTTTGTCAGCGGGGGGATGCTCACCCCGGATGCTGTAAACAACTTGGAAGACGAGGAGGAAAGCGACCGCAACCTGGAGTGCTGGATACGTCCAAGGATCCCGGGGAGCCAAGTCCTTAACTGGTCTTCCCAGGAAATTATAAGGGTTACTCCTGCAGAGTAATTATTATTTCCTGTATTTTTAAGCATGCATCAAGTCTTGCATCTTGCCCAAGATGACAAGACTCATTTTGTAATCGGGCCATCTTGTAATTTTGTGCAAATGGATTAATCAATGAATATCGGACATCTTTTGCAAATGAGTCTCTTTCTTTTCCGCTCACTGTTTTTCATTTTTCTTTTGTACAAAATTAAAAATGGCAATGTTTTCCAAAATGATAATTTCATTTCACTTTTTCTAAACAAAGATTAAAATTGATCACTAAAATAAACCAATCTAAACCCTTGCAGAGAGTGCCTTTCAGATTGCACCGACAACAACACTGTTATGGCTTCGTATGACTTTGACAATCCAATCAATCAAGCTGATGAAGGGGTTGAAGAAGATTATGAGCTTCCTGAAGAGCTAGCCAGGTTGTTAAGGCAAGAGGAGAAGGTTATCACTCCTCATCAGGAGGAGGTTGAAACGGTTAATATTGGTATGGAAGAAGACGTGAAAGAAGTTAAGATCGGGGTTTGCCTACAAGATTCAGTGAAAGAGCAACTGATTGATATGCTCCGGGAATACGTGGATGTTTTTGCTTGGTCTTATCAGGATATGCCAGGGTTGGACACCGATATTGTCATGCACAAGCTTCCTTTAAAGGAAGATTTCCCACCAGTAAAACAGAAGTTGCGCCGTACTCGCCCAGATATGGCAATGAAGATAAAAGAAGAGGTACAAAAGCAGTGGGACGCCGGTTTCCTTGCTGTGACTAGCTATCCGCCGTGGGTTGCTAATATTGTACCCGTGCCTAAGAAAGACGGAAAGGTGAGGATGTGTGTAGATTACCGGGATCTGAACAGAGCCAGCCCAAAAGATGATTTCCCTTTACCTCACATTGATGTATTGGTTGATAATACGGCTCAGTTCTCGGTATTCTCCTTCATGGAAGGATTTTCAGGATACAATCAGATCAAGATGTCACCTGAAGACATGGAGAAGACAACTTTCATCACACCCTGGGGCACATTCTGTTACAAGGTGATGCCATTCGGACTGAAGAATGCGGGTGCAACTTATCAACGGGCTATGGTAACATTATTCCATGACATGATCCATAAAGAAATTGAATGTTATGTGGATGACATGATTGACAAGTCCCTCACAGAAGAAGACCACCTGGTGAATCTGTTAAAGTTATTCAAGCGTCTGAGGAAGTACCAACTGAAGTTGAACCCCAATAAGTGCACATTCGGGGTACGATCCGGTAAGCTGCTGGGATTTATTGTAAGTGAGAAAAGGATTGAAGTTGACCCTGATAAAGTTAAAGCCATTCAAGAAATGCCTGCACCAAAAACTGAGAAGGAAGTTCGGGGTTTCTTAGGTAGATTGAACTACATTTCACGGTTCATATCTCACCTTACCGCAACCTGTGAGCCTTTGTTCAAGCTGTTAAGAAAAGAACAAACGGTCAGGTGGAACGAAGACTGCCAGAGGGCTTTTGACAAAATGAAGGAATACTTGCAAGAACCTCCGATCATTATGCCTCCTGTTGAAGGAAGACCTCTAATCATGTACTTGACAGTATTAGAAGAGTCAATGGGGTGTGTGTTGGGCCAACATGATGAGTCTGGTCGAAAAGAGTATGCAATATACTACCAAAGCAAAAGGTTTACCGACTGTGAACAACGTTATTCACTGCTCGAGAAAACTTGTTGTGCTTTAGCGTGGGCTGCTCGCCGACTAAGGCAGTATATGTTGACCCACACCACTTTATTGATATCAAAGATGGATCCATTTAAGTACATTTTTGAGAAGCCAGCACTTACCGGACGGGTTGAAAGATGGCAAATGATCCTCACAGAATACGATATTCAGTACACATCTCAAAAGGCCATCAAAGGCAGTGTGTTGTCTGATTATCTTGCTGAGCAACCCATTTATGATTACCAGCCTACGAGATTTGACTTCCCTGATGAAGACATCATGTTCATAAAAGCAAAAGATCATGAAGAGCCTGTTCACACCGAAGGGCCTGACCCGGAGGAAGAATGGACTATAATGTTTGACGGGGCTGTTAACATGAATGGTCGTGGTGTTAGTGCAGTACTTATTACACCTAAGGGAGTTCACATGCCTTTCTCGGCAAAGCTCACCTTCAACTGCACTAACAACGAAGCTGAATACGAAGCGTGTATTATGGGTCTTGAGGAAGCCATCGACCACAGGATCAAGACTTTAATTGTGTTCGGAGATTCAGCTCTGGTAATTAATCAAACCAACGACAAATGGTACACTCACCAAGATCATCTGATACCTTACCGGGATTATACAAGGAGGTTATTGACTTTCTTCACAACGATCAAGCTTGGGTATATCCCTCGAGACGAGAATCAGTTTGCAGATGCTCTGGCTACCATTTCATCTATGATCAAAGTCCAAGCTGCCAACCTTGTACCTCGGATTGCAGTATCCAGACTTGACAGACCAGCGTATGTATTTGCAGCAGACATTGTCAAAGATGGTAAGCCTTGGTTCCATGACATTAAATGCTTCTTGGAGGATCAAACATACCCACCTGGGGCATCTTCCAATGACAAGAAGACATTAAGAAGGCTAGCTGGTAGTTTCTTCCTGAATACTGACGGTTCCCTATACAAGAGAAACTTAGATATGGTACTCCTCAGATGCGTTGATAAGACAGAAGCAGACTTGTTGATGCACGAAGTGCACGAAGGATCCTTTGGTACCCATGCAGGAGGGCATGCAATGGCTAAAAAGTTGTTGAGATCAGGTTATTACTGGATCACAATGGATGCAAACTGTTGTGCTTACGCCAAGAGATGCCATAAATGCCAGATTTATACGGATAAAATGCATGTGCCTCCCAATCCTCTGAATGTGATGTCTTCACCCTGACCCTTTGCCATGTGGGCCATTGATATGATTGGAAAGATTGAACCGACTGCTTCCAATGGCCACAGATTCATCTTGGTTGCCATTGACTATTTTACCAAGTGGGTTGAAGCAGCTTCATATGCAAATGTTACAAGACAAGTGGTAGCCCGATTTCTGAGGAGAGACATCATCTGTCGGTATGGAGTGCCCGAGCGAATCATTACTGACAATGGTTCCAACTTGAACAATAAAATGATGGCAGAACTATGCCAGGACTTCAAGATCCAACACCACAATTCTTCTCCTTACAGGCCAAAGATGAATGGCGCTGTTGAAGCGGCTAATAAGAATATCAAGAAGATTGTGCAGAAGATGGTAGTTACCTACAAAGATTGGCATGAAATGCTACCATTTGCCTTGCATGGGTACCGTACGTCAATCAGAACATCCACTGGGGCAACACCGTATCAGCTTGTATATGGCATGGAGGCAGTCCTACCTGTTGAAGTGGAATTACCCTCCCTGCGGGTACTGATGGATGTTAAGTTGAATGAAGCAGAATGGGTCCGGTCCCGATACGAACAACTGAATCTGATTAAAGAGAAGAGGTTAGCTGCAATCTGTCATAGGCAGCTATATCAGAAAAGAATGAAGAAAGCCTTCGATCAGAAAGTCAGGCTCCGAGAGTATCAAGTAGGATATCTTGTGCTGAAAAGACTCCTTCCTCCTCATACAGACCACAGGGGCAAGTGGACTCCGAATTATGATGGCCCATTCATATTAAAGAAAGTTTTCTCTGGTGGAGCACTGATGCTCAGTACTATGGATGGTGAAGACTTCCCGTCCCCTGTGAATTCAGATGCAGTTAAAAAATACTTCGCATAAAATGACCCGCTGGACATAAAAACAGAATGTAAGTCCAGGCAAAATAGGGCATCCCGGCGAGTCAAAAACAGAATAAAAGACTCGGGCAAAAATAAGGGAAAATAAATAAAAAAATGCACACCCGCTGAGTTGAAAAGCCGCATTGGACAACTCAGGCAAAAATAGGTATCCCGGTGGATTGAAAACCTGAAAGGGCGATCCACGCAAAATAAGGGAATAAGCGAACAACTGTATTCTGAATTCATCCGTATCACTTACAACGTGGTAAGCTTCGAAAGATCAAGCTTTGGTCAGAATCAACCTTCTTCAGAAAGCAAGACGAGAAGAACGTCAATGTCATACGAGTCATAGCAAAAGGGAAGCTCCTTGAAGCGTCGTGAACATTGCCAACATCTTTTTGTTTCTCATTGTAACAATCTCCACATTTTAGGGGATTTATTTCTATAACTGTATCTTGCTAATTCAGGGCACACAAATTAATAAGATCAGATTTTCAGTCATATTTCGTCTCGTACTCTTTTATTTGCAAGATGTCCGATGTCATTGATATATTGATTGCATGAGTAACAGATGCTACCCTTCTAATAATGCGTGCTTACAGGAAATATACTTACTCCCGGGAGTGTCTAAACTCCTATGATGGAATCCAGTAAGGGATACCTCGGGATACTTGTACGTTTCTTTGTTATGCAGGATTGCAGGTGTTCAAAGCGCGACATGGGGCATGAAAGCTTCTCCCCAGCAAGCTGTCAAATCATTATCTACTCAGTCCGTCTTCCAGGGCAGCACCTGAAGATGTTCATATCCCCAACTGAGTTGTCAAGTATCATCCACAGCAGAATCCCCACAGAAATCTCTAAGAAGAATTTTTCAGTGATCTTTCTTCTTCCCCAGCCGAGTGCTAGCCAGGGAACCATCTCCCCACAGAGTTTCGACCTATATCCAGAAGAGCAACACCTGAAGATCTCACAACAGAGTGACAAAAGCTTCTACAAACCCCAGCTGGGTCTCTCATTACCAAGATAGGTTTATCAATGACCTACCTCCCCACGCAGAGTCATATATGTCAGATCTACCAACGATCTTATCCCCAGCTGGGATGTCCACTTCAAGCAGATCAGTCAAAGATCTTCACAGCAACGGGATCCGAGTCCCGAATCGTTATCTTTGCATAATCATAGCATTCACATCATATTTTCCCCACAGAGCGTAGCATTCCGTCTAATACGAAGCATTACAACAAAAGTCAAACATATTGCATAATCACAAGCCATGTGTCGAACTGAACGCTTGTAAATCTTGACAATCCATCAACAATATACAGAACGCTCCCCATATCTCCACCAGAGAGCCAAAGCATTTCCCTTACAAATACAGAAACACACTTCTTGACACCCGTCCGTGTCATATCCCCAGCAGAAAGCCAAAGCGTCCCCGTTGCACTCACAGCACAGATACATATATATACAACTTCCTTGAAACTCGTCCGTGTCACCCTCCCCAGCAAGTTAAACACTCGTCTGTGTCTCACCCATACTTGTTACTCATACTCTTTACTTATACAGATACTCGTCCGTATCTTGTATATACCGCTTATATCCCCTCAGATTCGACACTCGTCCGTGTTCTTTGTTAACCAGTTGGTACTCGTCCGTATCATCATATCTGAACACGCGTCAAGCGTTTGTTTCTACCGATACTCGTCCGTATCATAGTCTTAAGGATGCTCGTCCGAATCTTTAATCTATACACAGCGCCAAACACTTATACCTTTCATTTCTTGGATGTAAACACTCGTCCGTGTTTAATATTCCCGAGCGAAGTCCCCAACAAAACTTCTTTTATCCGGCATCGTCCTATGTCACGGTATTTTCGGCAGCCGTACCCTGCCAGGTGATCGTCCTGCACCTTTTTGATGATCGTCCTTCATCACCCCCAGTGGAGTCTCTATTCATTAGAACCCCTTCCTATCCTACATTCGTCCTATGTCGTGATATTTTCAGCAGTCGTCCCCTGCTATGTGATCGTCCTTCACCTCCTGATGATCGTCCTTCATCATTTTATCCGATGGTCGTCCCCATCGTTGATCTTGTTATCTGACATTCGTCCTATGTCATGATACTTTCGGCAGCCGTACCCTGCTAGGTGATCGTTCTTCACCTCTTGATGATCGTCCTTCATCATGCTCACTCGATGGTCGTCCCCATCGTCGACCTTTTTTATCCGACATTCGTCCTATGTCATGATACTTTCGGCAGCTGTACCCTGCCAGGTGATCGTCCTTCACCATGGATGATCGTCCCCCATCCTTATCCCCAACAGAGCAGTCGTCCCCTGCTAGGTGATCGTCCTTCACCTTTGATGACCGTACCTCATCATTTATTTCATTTATGCTTTGAACCTGATGGTTTTCCCCATCATTTACTTTACCTTTAATCCCCAGAGAGTTTTGTTCCTTTACTTGATGGCCGTCCCCATCATGATATCTCCATTTCCCCAGCATGTCGGTCATACCTGTCATTGCCTATCCCCAGCAGTCGTCCTCTGCTCGACGGTCGTCCTCCGTCGCTCGCACTTTTTAATCATACTTTATTTTCTTTTACAATCTATATCCTTTTTCTTCTTCATTCTGTGAGTGCAAATTTTGGACTGTCTTTGGTATTCAACCACAAGTTATCTTGTTTGCCTGTTAAGCCGTTGCTTACATCCTGCACAGCTAACTCATGCTTGAATAGGGGCAGCTGTAAACACCCCAAATTTTCCCTCACCCATTCACACCATGGCTTGTGATCTTTTTTTTCATTTTCATAAGTTTAATCATAGCATCTCATATTGCACTTTTGCTTCACTGCATTGTTTCTAAGTCATCTGCATCTAGGGTTTGTGATCTGAGCCATTTAAGCCACTCCAAAGGTCATCAATCACTTCAAAAGGGTCCATGAGTTTTCAAGCATCATATTATATCCTCACAAGGTCAAAGAAGTCAAAGAATCACAAGAACTGAAAAAGGCATGGAAGCAGAGCCAGGTTTAACTGCATAGATGACCTAGAATTAGGGTTTTGGTTTCAAAGGCCATAACTCCAAATTGTTTTGTCATTCTTGTTTCTATTGGTCTCTATATGTTATAAGGATCATGCATATCAATTTTCATGAAGAAATTCCATGGGGAAGGCATCTAATCAAGAGTTGACTTCTTGAACAAGTGAGTGCAAAATCAGGGCATCTGAGGCCCCCAATGACCCAACCAAAGGACATTCTCCATCATTTTGAATGTGTATGATCTTTATTTGATCATAGAAGATGTTATAAGTTCACAAAATTGAAGAACTTCAAGCCATTTGCAAAGTTGCCTTTTTGGGAAAGTGACTTGTAATGGAAACTTGCCATTTTGGGAAAGTTTTTCAACCTCCTCTTTTTGATTCAAAAATGCTTCAAATGAGAAAACTTTGGTCATGAAATTTGTAGAATGGATCATTCCCTTTTCAAAAAGTACAAGAACTTTTTCTAATTCAATTTGGATCAAAAGTTATGGCTTTGCAAAGTTGGGAAAAATCATGAAATTTCCACTTTTGGCACCAAAGAGGGATTTTTGCAAATTCCAATTCCAAGCATTTTCAAGACCTATAAGTGACTTATTTCCATCCTTATAACATGTTACAACTTATAAAAGTCAAGTTTGTGCCAAGATTTTTTCATTTCCATGCCTTGGATCACAAGTTGCATAAGGCATTTTTCATAAAAGCTACAAAATTGAAACTTTGCAAAAGGGACCTCTCATGTTTGAATTGAACTCCAATTGGTATCAAAACATCATAACAATATTACAAGACTCATTTTATCACATTTTGCCCAAAATATCACAAGTTTCCTTGCCTTGGTTGATGAGAAAATCCAAAGAGGGAAATGTGCAAGAACCTTGGAAACCCTTGATCAAGGCTAGCCAGCTCACAAAGTCAGATCCAAAGGCCTTCCTTGACTCAAGCTGAGGCAGAACAAGCCCTAAGATCTCCTCTGACCCGAGCCATACTCATGGTACACAAGATCTTGACTTTTTGCATTTTTGCCCATGCCAATCCCACAGTGCCACCACCAACTCTCTGCCCAATCAGAGTCAAATATGTGGACATCAAGCAACCCTAAACACACCATACACAAGCCAGAAACTCCCACATTGCAGCACACACAAAAACTGTCAAGAAACTTTCCCTCTTCGAATCTCTCAACACAGCCTTCAAACATCCAAAATTTCTTCACCCACAAACCACAAATCACTCATAGAACAAGAAGCACCCCCTGAAACAGCATGAATCACCACACATAGATACCTTCATTTCTGCTACACCAGAACCAAACCGCTCAAACCAGCCACTCCCCAAGCTTTCTAAGCTTCATTCCACCATCAGGAGGTTCAATGAAGAAGGATTGCACAAAGCTTGAGGCCAGAAAGCTCAAAATCAGGAGAGCTTCATCTCAGGTAACATGAAGAACATTTTTCCCAGAAGTTGATTTTTAAGTTCTTTTATGATGCTATGTGTTCTCCTGATCATGAATATGTGTTTATTTTTTGAAATGGTGAAGAAACAAGCATGTATGACATCTCTGAATATTTTCCCGTGTTTCATACTTTGCTTCGATTCAGGCTTGTGAGAGGAAATAAATGAATTTGAGATGAGGGTTTAGGTTTAGATTGATGAGAAGATCATTTTGGTGAAAGAAATTTCATGTTTGGTAACCTGTAGAAGAATCTAGGGTTTATGCTCGCCGGAGAAAATGACCGGAACCACTGTTCCGGTCACCTGAAGGTCATTTGCCCTAATTGTGTAATTAAGGGAGTTTGAATATGGGCCGTGCGATCAGTGGTTCCCGCGTGTGTTAGATGACTGAGATTTCATGATTAGACCTAATCAGTGATTAATTAACTTGACCTAGGTTTAATTAATTAATAAATAAATATTAGTCAGGTTTGAACTTGGGCCATTGGATGTGGCGCCAAGTCAACACCCACAAACCCAGAATAAATCCTGGCCTTTCCTTTAGATTACTTTCTATTATTTTCATTTTATTTCATTTCTTTTTCATTTTATTTGCATGAATTATTTAAAATAGTAAAAAACATTTAAAAATTCTGAAAATTTTTGTCAAACATTTCATTAATTTTCAGAACCCAAAAATATTGTTATTTTTATTTGTTGCATTAAAAATTATTTTTAAATCATTTAAATGTTTATTTTTAATTAGTTAATGGAAATTAATTAATTAAAAATGCATTTAGGTATTTAAAAATCACAAAAAAAAATCTCATTGCATTTTAAAACATTTAGAAACATTATCAAACTCTCAAAACAAATTTCTTTTTGGTTCTTGATGCATTTTGACAAATTTCATTGGAATTAAATCCTTTTAAAGGCAATATTTTTGTTCAAACTTAGAAAAATTCATTTTGCCTAACCATTGAGAGTTTGATGATGGTCCTTCTTGCAGTGCATCCTTCATAGCATTTAGTTTATAGGATAAAATTGCTTTGAATTGACCTTCCATTTTCAATTTGTTTTTCATTTTTCATGATGAGGTACCTTAAAACCCTAATTGAATTAAGAAAATCATAACTTGCACTAGGTTAAGAGTTAGGTCCCCTCCTTTGGGCAGTGAGCTTGTGTAGGGTTAGGGTTCCCTTGGTCCCATTTTCAATTTTTTATCTTGTCATTTGCTTCTGATTTTGAATTTTGCATTGCATGTTGTATGTAAACCCTAATTTGTGCCTTCACTTGTATCCATCTCTCATATGTTTGCATTCAAGAACTTGCCATGGCATTTTGTGCATCCACATGATTCATAAGACATCCTAGGACATCTTAGAATCATGTTTGATCATTGCATCTTTCATTTTCCATGTTATATGTTCATTTCATGTCATAAACATTCATGAGTCTTTATGGTTCAAAGCATGCCTCATTTGCATCCTTATGCTTGCTTGATTACTCTCATCTCTTGTCTTGTGTTTGCATCATCTCTTAACATCATTAACATCATGTTTATGCTTCTGGTTTTGGTTTGCACCATGGAATTTCATCCCATTTGCATTGCATTTCATTTCTTTTGCTAACTTTTCAGGTGGTAAGTTGTTTTGAGAAGTGAATTTGCCTTCACTTCTCACAATCTCTTCTCATCCCTCTCTTGCATCATTTCTGCATTTTGCTTTTACTTTAGAGTGAGATTTCTCATTCATGCTCTTTCCCACTTTCTTTCTTCAAACAACTTGTCTTCTTAAGTGAAGCAAGTTGTCTTGCTTCTCTCTGCTTCTTCCTCCTTTCATCTGCTTCTTTCCTGGTGGCTTTTCTCTTGAAGATCTCTTGCAAGCTTCATAAACCCTAGGAACAACCAAGCATGATAACAATTAGGGTTTGATTAGTCCCCCAGTTAGTTTGTTCCTTTGTGTCATCTTTGAGTCTTCTCCTCTCATCTCATAATCAAGGACTAAACCTTAAAGGTTTTAAGGCTTTGTGATTAAGCTTATGCCTGCATCCTTCTATTGGGATGGAGTGTATAACTTTAATCCTAAGTGTTAAACCCTTAATGTGTTTAAATCCTTTAACTAATCCATCTAATAATCATCAAGACATCAAGCTTGTAACTTGGGCCTTGCATTAGGGTTCTAATTCTTCCTTAATTGGTTAAGAAGGACTAACCCTAGTGTTAATGGACAAGTCCCCCTCAAGTTGTCTTACCAACCATAAAAATCACATCTTCATCCTATCATTAATTAAAATCCATTTAATAAAGGTTTTGTTTTGTCATGAGGTTAATCCCTAATCATGGATTAAGTTGAGGAGCTTTCCTCGGCTTAAATGTTCTCATCTATTATCCTTCTATTAGGATGGTGTAATGAGTCCATTAAATCCTTGATTATGGCTTAAACTCATTACTTAACACTAAACAAAAATAACAAAAACATCTAAATAATCACAAGTAGGTTAATGATCTTAATCCTACATCATGGTGATTAGGTGTGAGGTGCTTACTTTATACTTAAGGTATTCTCATTACCCCTAATCAGAGGGAGGATGTGATGAGTTTACTAACCCTTGGTTTAGGCTTAAGCTCATTTTCTTATGACAAACTTAAAAAGGAAATAAAGGGTTGAAAACTCAAAAACAAACAATAATCGTCCCCTCCGGGATTCTTTTCTCATCTCATTCACTCACAACCGAGAACTTGCTTCTTCCGTCTAATGCAAGACAGTTTGCACCTGAGCCAGACAGGTCATACACTTGAGCATAGACAGGTAAGCAGTTCACAAGTCAATTTATCTTTCAGTCTCTTTGAGTCGAACTACGGTGTTCTGACTTCCTCATTGCACGAGAGGATACATAGGCATAACTTAACAGTTATCGAACAAAAGTCCCTGTATATTCCCCCTCCTTCCAGCATCATTCTTTAAGCCTCATAGTCTTGAACTTTGCATTCCTGTTCTTACACTGACACTTCTCTTATACACTCCACACTTCTTTTACACTGACACTTGCATTCTTTCCAGCTTTGATACACAGATTTCACTGACACTACCCCTTTAAAACACCAATCTTTTAAGTGTGGATCCCGTCGAGTACGGCAGACAATCTGGGTGCTAATAACTTCCCAGGTTGTAACCAACCCCCTTCCTCAGTCTCTCTGGTTCGCCACCGTCTTATCCATATCTTTCTAGGTCTATGCAGCATTACCTTTCCTTCGGGATAAAAATGCCTAGTTGGCGACTCTATTCATTTCTTCTCTTTCGCCGACCGTTCGCGTCTGTACCCCTCTTGGCCCTGTGTCATCAGGTGGGAGCGACACCCTCTGAGCCTTTTCTTCTAGCTTTAGTTTAGAGTGCATTATTCTTTGATAAGAATCATGAACCTTGGTGTTCTCTATACTAAGCTGGTGTGCCAGAGCTTCCAACTATTGAAACTCTTCCAAAGGTACAGTGGCCTGAGACTTGACTACTTTGGGATACAAAGGAGGTTCCACTCAAAATGGGGGAAGCCTAACTTCAATGCGATGTTTTAGCCAATCAGTATTTGATGCATAAGTCTTGGGATCTACTCTCCCAAATTATTTATTTCCTTTTGTCAACGTCTTCATTCCTATGGGAGGAAAGTATAAGGATTCTTTAACGTCTTCTTTCATGGGAAGAGTCTTCAGAAGATACCCAAACTTCCTAATAGCCAATACTAGATTATGGTTAATTCCCCCTTTTCTTCCGAGCAGAGGCACATTTAGGAAATTGCCACAACTAGTAATCAACTCATTTCCAGCTAAGTCCTTATTGTAACACCAAGTTATGTCATCAGAAGTCGGACCCATCAATATCTTAGACCACTTAACATCTCCCTTGAGCTCTACGAAAGGCCCTGACTTGGGAAGAAGTCTCCTAACAAGGTTGGAACAGGTTTTCTCTTGATGAATATGGATATTGCATCCATGCTAAGGAATTCCTTCTCATTTGAGAACAAACTGATATCATACACAATCAAAGCTAATATTGCATTAAAATCCATCCACCTTTGTTCTTCAATCCTTTTCGCTCTTTCTTCTCTTTGATGTTGTCAATAACTAGAACCAACTTCAAATGGGTAGCTTTAGCAATATCTTTGTTTAGAGGAACCTTATCTGAACTATAGAACGGAGGATTGTCTCTAACTGTAACCCTCAGGATATTGGCAATCTCCTCCAAGGTAGGAACCAGAACATAATCAGGGAATACGAAATGCCACAAATGGGGGTCATAAAACTGGAGAAGAGTGTTGAGGCCATTGTCGCTCCCCGGATTTTCATCCCGGTGCAAACGCGAACCGTCGGTGATGTTGGAGGTTGAGGTTGAATAGAGTCGCCATCTAGGCATTTTTATCCCGAAGGAAAGGTAATGCTGCATAAACCTGGAAAGAGATGGATAAGACGGTTGCGAACCAAAGAAACTGAGAAAGGGGGTTGGTTACGACCTAGGAAGGTATTAGCACCCAGACCATCTTTCGCACTCGACGGGATCCAAGCTTAACTGATTATGTTTTAAAAGGGGATAGTGTATGTTCTAAACTGTGTATAAAAGGCTAAGGAGGAATGGATGTACAGAGTGTCTGTGCGAGAAAAAAGTGAGTGCTCAAAACTGAGGCTAAGGAAAGAGAAACTGGGAAGAGGAGAGGGGGAGACAAAGAGACTTTTGTTCGATAACTGTTAAGTTATGCCTACGTATCCTATCGTGCAATGAGGAAGTCGGAACACCGTAGTTCGCCTCTAAGATACTGGATGATTTAGTTGTGAAATGCTTGCTTGTCTATGCTCAAGTGTATGACTCGTTTGGCTCGAGTGCTAACTGTCTTGCATTAGACGGAAGAAGCGAGTTCTCATTTTTAGAGTGGGTGTGATAAGAAGAGAATCCCGGAGGATACGTTTATTGTTTGTTTTTTGTCTTTTCAGTTTTTTATTATTTTTGGTATTTTTGCATAGGATAATGAGCTTAAGCCTCCATCAAGGGTTTGCTAACTCATTATATCACCCCTGATTAGGGATAATGAATCTACTTAAGTATGAGATGAGAATCTCAACTTAATTACCCTAATGATGCAGGATTAAGTTCATTAACCTACTTGTGATTATTAAGTGTTTTTGGATTTTTGTTTTGTGTTAAGTAATGAGTTTAATCTCTAATCAGGGATTAGTGAACTCATTACACCATCCTAAGAGAAGGATAATAGATGAGAACACTTAAGATGAGGAAGACTCCTCAACTTAATCCATGGTTAGGGATTAAAATCATCGCATAACAAGCCTTTATTAAAGAGGATTTTAAATAAAGGTGGGATTAAGAAGTGAATTTTATGTTTGTAAGAATAAACCTAATGGGGACTTGTCCATTGAACACTAGGGTTAGTCCCTCTGAACCAACAAGCAAAGATGTAACCCTAATATAAGGCCCAAGTTATAAGCTTGAGTCTTAATGATTATTAGGTGTTTTGATTAAGAGGTGTAAGCAACTTAAAGGTTTAACACTAAGTATTAAAGTTATACACTGCATCCTAAGATAAGGATACATGCATAACCCTAATTCAGAGCCCCAAATCTTTAACTGTTTAGCCTTGATTATGAGATGAGAAGCAGAGACTTAAGGAGACTCAAAGGTAAAAAACTAGGGGAGACTATGTACAACCCTAAAGTTATCATGCTTGGATATTCCTATGGTTTGTGAGGCTTAAGAAAAGATCTTCAGAAAGTCTTCAGATGGACACCAAGGAATAAGAAGCAGATGAAACGAGAAGAGAAATGAGAATAGGTTACTTACTTCCTGAAGAAGTTAAGTAACCTAAGATAAAGAAAAGGAGCAAGAGAGAGCATAAGTGAGTCAAATTCACTTCAAATACAAATAAAGATGCAAATGAAGAGATAAGAAGAGGTTGTATGTGGAGGCAAATCCACATCCTGATCAACTTACCAGAAGCCCCTGAAATGGTTAGCATGAATGCATAAGGTGAAATAAGATGCAATAAAGCAAAGATGAAGATGCAGTGATGCTAACCAGACGTGAATACATGATGCAAATGTGTCATGGAGAGATGCAAAGTCATATACAATGCATATGTATGATCATACAAGTGATGGATGCAAAAACAAGCATGTTAGAAGCTTAAGAACACATGAACATACATAAGACGTAATAAATGCAAAACAAACCAAATGGATGTAACAATGATAAAACAATGTTCACACATGTCCTAAGGTGTCTAAGATGGCAGACAAATGCATGAGATATCCTGACAAGTTCTTATGATGAAGTTATGCAAAGATGAATGCAAATGAACATGGCAAATTAGGGTTTTAAGAAAGTATGAGATGCATATGATCAAAACAGAAGCAAACACATGATAAAAAATTGAAATTGCAACCAAATGAACCCTAAACACACATAAGGTCACTCCCCAAAGATGGAAGTCAGAAGCTACATCAAAGTCAAGTTATGGTTTTTCTAAGTTAGACTAGGTTTTTGGGTACTTCTTTATGAAAAATGCCAAACAAATGGAAAATACAATGCAAAAATATGAGTTAAATACCCTAGATACTACATGCAATGTATGAAATAATGCAAAAAGAACCATGCACAAACTCATCTTGGTTGATCAGAAATGAAATTTTGAAGTTAGGGTTAGAAAAAATAGGAAATTTGGAAACCCTAATTCATGGTTAATAGTCTAAACATGATCAAACCCTAAAAAATTAGTAAAATGAGTTTGTAAATTGTTCTAAATATGTAAGAATGCTTCATGATTTTTGTGGTGATTTTTAAATACCTAAAAGTATTTTTAATTAATTAAAATGAATTAATTGATTAATTAATACAATAAAATGATTTAAAAATAAATTTTTAAGGCAAAAAATGAAATAAAAATGTTTGTGGGTTTTTAAAATTAATTAGAGTGAAAGTGCAAAAAATCAGAATTTTTAAAAGTGTTTTACTATTTTTAATAAATAAGAGAAAAAAATGAATAAAATGAAAAGTAATCAGAATGAGGGGCCAGGATTACACAAGGACTGGATGGAGGGCTAAGATTGCAAGTCACCAAGACTTGAGGTATGAAGATCCTAAGGCTGAGATTTAAATTTGTGATTCGCGCGTGATCTAAAGGCTCAGGTTTAATCTGACTTAATTAATTACAATTAATTTAATTAATCAAAATGAAAGTTAATGACAAATCTGGACGATTCATACGCAAGGCTAATCAAGATCCTACGGATTATAATCAATCTGGAGACTTAAACCCTAATTAGCCCTAATTATTTTCAGGTGACCGGAGATAAGCTCCGGTTATCTTCTCTGGCCGTCCCAAAACCTAACTCCACCTACAAGCTACTAAAACGCATCAAACCTGCCCATAAATGATCCCCAAACATCATACAATCAAAATCAATCATCAAACATCATTTAAACTTCATGAATCAAGCAAATCGAAGCAAACAAATTTCACGGGCAAACTTTCAGAACATCAATACATGCTTGCTTCTACACCATTTTCAATTCCAAACACATCATGATGATCAGTGCAACATATATAATCAATTTATAACAAGAAAAAGAGGTTCTGGATAAAATGTTCTTGATGGATACCTGAACTGGAGTTCTTCAAACCGGAGCTTTCTAAGCCTTTCCTTGGTGCAAACCAACTCCACTGGTCCCCCTTGTCCTAATGAGATGCTTGGAGGAAGCTTGTAGTGGCTATTTTTGAAGTTGCAGTTCTGATATGGCAGAAAATGAAGTTCTTGTATGTGGTGTTTCAGGCCATGGTGAGGGGTGGGATGTGTTCCTTGTGTTATGTGTGATTGAATGGTGAAAGAATTTTGGATGTTTGATGGTTGTGTAATGAGATTCGAAGAGATGAAGTTTTGAGGGATTTTTTACAATCTGAGTGTGTGTCTTGTTTCAAGGCTTGAAGTGTTGTGTTTTATGAAGCTTAGGCAATGCATAAACTAATGAGATCAGTCAGAGGAGTGGATATACACTGTGGGATTGGTATGGTGCCATTGGCCAAAAGGTCAAAAGTTGTGTACTTGAAGCATGGGCCATGGCAGAAGTGATTTGAGGTCTTGGGCTGCCTCAGTTGAGTTCAAGGAGCACCACTGGATCAAATTTTATGAGCTGTGATGCTTGATTCAAGAGTTTGTATGGTTTTTGCAATTTCACATCTTTGACATTTCTTGAGAATCAAGGCATGAAAACCCTAGGTTCTTGGCCCAATTCTTATCTTTAGAAGTTTTTTGATCATGGCATGATGTATTTTAGTGGATTAGAAGTCACATAAAGGCCTGAAACACCATTTTGCATATTTCCCTCTTTGACATGAACTTAAAAATTACAAGATTTTTCCCAACTTTGATCCATCATAACTTGAGTTCTAGGATGAATCAAGAGGAGTTCTTGTACTTTTTGAAAATGGGGAAGATCCAATCTACAACTTTCATGTTTGAAGAAAATTGATTTGAAACATTTTTGATCAAGAAAGAGGAGGTTGAAGATCTTTCCCAAAATGGAAAGTTTTCATTACAAGTCATGCCCAAAAATAGAAACTTTGCAAATGGCTCAAAATTATTCAATATTGTGAACTTCCAAGCATTCCTAAGATCAAATAAAGATCACGGGACCTCAAATTGATGATGATGACCCTTTGGAACCCTTGTTGGTGGTCTCAGATGCCCTGATTTTGACTTTTCTTGCACAACAAGTTACCATTTGATCAGATGACTTCCACAAGGAATTTTTGCTTTAAATTTGATACACATGCTCCTTATAACATATATAGACCTATATAATCAAAAAAGGCCAAAAAATTTGAGTGTAAGGGCCTCAAACCCAAAACCCTAATTTCTAGGTCATCTATGTAGGAGCCCTGAGCCTGCCTGGGCAAATGTGCAATCCTCTGAGATTTTGTGACTTCAAAACACTCTTGGAGGCATAATATGATTATAGAACACTCATGGACCCTCTTGGCATGCTTCATGGCCTCTGAGATAGCTCAAACCACTTCTAAGATTCATCTTGATCACAAACCCTAGTTATGCAATTATGCAATGAGTTACTAAAGGAAAAATATGCAATGTGAGATGTTATGCTTAATGAAATATGGAAGATCACAATCCAAGGTGTGAGAAAAGAGAGGGAAAATTTGGGGTGTTTACAGCCATCATGTTGCAATTGACTAGCATTGCCCATGTAGCTTAAAATCAACCCATACTTTGTTCTGAAGCTATTTAGCACCTTGTTATTCATCAAACTGACTAACTCCTGAATTTCTTCAGTCTCTGGCTTTGAGAAGGTGTAATGTACATTGTTCTTGTGGGGAACATCTTGAGCCATCTGGAATGAGAATATGGAAAACCACCGGAACTGGGAATACATAAAATTACCTGAGAAATGAGAAACACAATGTGTTAATGATGATATGATGCAATGAAATGCAAGGCATGTGATTAGTGATATGTGTCTGTGTTGGTGTTGAGCAGTGAGCAAAGTGTCTATGTAGAGTCATGATAACAATATTATCTCTGTATGAACCCCAGAACTGAGACTCCAAAGAACCACATAGAACTGGACCATATCATAGAACAATCACTGATGAAGTGGGTATGTAGAAGGTCAAGGCTCCTGAAAACTATAAATAATCACTCCATCTCATAGGTGTGCTACTAAGGGTAAAAATCAAGGACTCTCAGGTCGAGTAGCGATAATATGATCACCGTTTCCGGTTTGTTATTATACACTAAAAGAGGAGCTCTCAGCTGAGTCCTGAAAAACAAGCATCCCCCATAAGTTTCCAGCTTCAAGCACTAAGATCAAGAAATAATAGTACATTCATCTCGAAGGGTACAATAGTATCGTCATACAAAAAGTGCTTTGACTGAGTTCTTACGAGAGAACAAGGCCATCCTATGTGAGTTCCTAGTGGGCCCTCGGGTGCGAGTGAGTTTGCCAACAAATTTGGTATGCCACTTCACCACTGGAGAGGGATGTTTCCTTAAATGTCCTCAATGATCGGTCCTCATATGCATATAACTATCGAGGTTGTATCCTGAAGTAGGAAAGAACCCTATATCAGAACATTTCCAAGAAGGTCACAATCTGGGTGTGGAACTCACGACTACTCACATGACAAGATATCATGAAAGCAAAGTTACTGTCCATGCTAAATTCTAGGGTGCACTCTGTAACGCCCCAATTTTTATTTAAATGTTTTTATTCAGAATATTTTGTTGTGGTGTGTAGAGAATAATATATATTATCGAATATAATTGTGGTTGAAAATTATATTGTGGAGAATAATTGTATTCTTATGTGATAAATAAAATAAATGGAATAAAATATGAGGTGAGGATGAGGTGGTCGATTGGTAAAAGTAGTAAGGGTAAAAGTGGAAGATCATAAGTTGGGTCTTAGGGGTTATTTTGGAAATAAGGAAAAAGGGAAAACATAATCGTATTTTGTGAGAGAACGTGAAATGATCGTGGAAACTGTGAAGAGGGGAAGAAGAGGAAAAGGTTCGATCGTGAAAAAGAGTTCGCGAAAAAGAGAATTCTGGACAAAACCTAAGGTAAGGGTGGGATTCTTCCATATTAAGGGTTTTATAATGGGAATCAGGTAGGATGAGGATTAGGGATTGATGGTGTGATGAATTGGGAAGAAATTATGTTGATTAATTGATAAATGGTGTTGATTAGTTAATAATGTTGTGAATTAGGTGATTAGATGATATATTTTGTGATTATCTGGCTAGAATTGGTGATTTTTGGTTTGAAATTCGTAGTAGATTTGAGTGCTGAGCATAGAAGTGCGATTCGCGAAATCGCAGAGCTCACTTAGCGAGCAGAATCAGTGAGTTCGTCGCTTAGCAAGCACTGACCCTCGCTTAGTGAGTCCTAGAGCGTGAAAAATTAATTTTATTTCCAAAAAATTACTGAAAATTACTTAATTGCTTAGTAATGCTTAGGAATAGATGTGGGTAGCTGGAAGTGGTGAAGGAAAGCTTATACACAAAATCATAGGGATAATTAGTGTAATTTGACTAAACATAATCTATATGTTCGTTGATGTTGATGTTGTTTTCGTGACGAGTAGTGTTGTGTTGATATGTTTCATATGCTTATTAAGGTCATATGCATATGTGGTATATTGTAGTATATATTATGTTGCATTGTATTGATATGATTTAAATTATGTGATTAGATGTTATGAAACACATGATAATTGTGATGATGATTAACAGTGTATTTCTCGATGTTACGATAGGTAGTTGTGGTAGTTGATGTTGTATGATGTAATTATTGTGAATATGCATGTATGTCATTGATGTTGCATGACATATCGCATAGTTGTATAACATACCAAGGTGGGGTATGTCGTTGCTGTGATTTTGGTGCGGTCATGAAATAGGGATTGTATGTGGCCATGAAATAGGGGTTGAGTGTGTGATCATGAAATAGGGATTATACTGGACCATGAAAGAGGGGTCGTGAGTTCTGACGAGAACTGGATCTTGAAATAGAGATCGAATATGGTATCGCATGCATAGAGTCGAGTAGAGTCTCATTGCATGATCGTGTTATTGTTGTATATGATGTTGTGGTAGTATATGATGTGTTGTATATGATGTTGTATATGTGGTTGTTGTATGTGATTTTGTTGAATAGTTGTTGAGAAGTGGTGTGTTGTTTTTCTGGTACTTGCTTAATTTCTATTATACTAATCTTTTTGATGTAAGTATCTCTCCCCTTCCGTTTGAATGTTACCCTTATGTTGGTAACGTGCAAGTGAGCAGGATAAGTCGAGTGGTGGTCAGTGAAGTCAGTGTACTTCGTGTCTTTAAGATGTCGGCTCTGATATGTTGCTTTGGGAATCAGGACGACGTTTTTCTTACTTGTTATTTCTTTTAGAAAACAATTTTTGTAATTGAAGTTTATTGATGTTGATCTTAAAATTATTTATGCTGCATGTTGGAGATTTATTTTTAAAAATTTATTATTGAGCCGAGTTTGTCATTGTTGAATTGTAGCATTCAATTGGTTTTTAATGAATTTTTACTCTGATAATTATAAATAATTCTGTGAGGTAAATTTGGTGTTAGACACTCGAGCCTTGGTATTTGGCTCATCTCACAGTAACCCCATCCCACCAAAAAAACCATACAGTATAGTAATGATGCATGATAAATAAATACGGAAAGTAGTGAATAAAGCTGTAAAGTAAAACCGTAAATAAAAAAGTGAACTAAGCACACAATAGTAAACAGATAAACACCTAAAGAAACATAAATAGAAAAGCGCTAGGATTTACTCCCACAGGGAACCAGAGAAACTGGTGTTAACTCCCTAGTAGAGTCCCCAACTGTCACTCCCGGGATTTTCCAGAAACAGAAACAGACAAGCGCTAGGATTTACTCGCATAGAGAACTAGAGAAACTGGTTGGAACTCCCTAGCAAAGTCCCCAACTGTCGCTCCCTGGATTTTCATCATGGTACAAACGCAAAAGTGACGCGAAAAAAGAAGAGTCGCCAGCCAGGAATTTTTATCCCAAGTAAAGGGAAAGGTAATGATGCACATGCCAGGGGAAAGGAAAGAACGATGTCTTGCAAACCAGAGAGAACAGGTAAGGGAGTCGGTTACGTGAAAGGAAGGTATTAACACCCCTTCACGTCCATCGTACCCGACGAGATCCACGCTTTCTTGAACTGTTTCAAAGGGTACAAACATCTACTTCATCTACTGCTGAACTAGGAAAAAGAACGGGAGAAATGTAGGTAAAAGAAAGAATATGCTCGAAAGTCCCCTACCCCACTGCCTATGTATATCATCAGGAATGAGAATCAGAGTCAACGTAGTTCCCCTAACTAGGGAGGAAGTTTGTTTGTTTGTGTTTTTTATGATTGAACTGCTTATGCATATGCTCAGGTGTTGTAGGCTCGCCTTGAATGAGTGTGTTTACCATCTTGAATGAGATAAGTCGAAGAGAGTTCCTCCGTTAAGAGTGAAGGAGGTGAGAAGAGAATTCCCGCAGGAAAGGCCCTTATTGTTGGTTTGGAGCTTTTTAGAAACTTTTTATTTGAGTTTGCATATGAGAGTGTATTCAAGTCTCATTCAATGAAGTGTTTATTTCTTACATCACTCCATGATGGAATGAGGAAGAAGCACACCTAAGTAAGGAAAATATCCCCAAGACTTAGTTCCAAGGATGGAGGTTCAAGCACACTATCCTACTTTTGCTTATTAAGTGTTGTATTTTAAAGTGAAGAAGCGCTTTTTAGGTTTTCTCTGTAAAAATGGCTTCAAGTTTAGACTTGTGTGTCATGCTAGATAAGTTTACATTACCCTAATATGGGATAAATGCAAAGGCCCCTATGGAATAAGTCTATGACAAAAGAAGTCACTTCAATCTTTATTAAGTATTTTTGAGTTGTTTTGAGGTGAGAGAGAAGGCACCAAACAGATCTCCAAAGGTAAAATGTCTAAGGGAGACTAAACCTAATGAAGTTATCATGCTTGGGTATCCTAATTAAGTTACGTTTGAGGATCTTTATCCTAATGAAGAAGAAAGAGGAAGAAGAGAAGAATTACAAGATAACTTACTACCATGATGGAAGTTAAGTTATTTCTAAAGGGGGGAGTGAGAAATTATATAAATCAAAGCATCTTAGATGCTTACACAAACACAATATTGAAATGTAAAAGGAGAGAGAGAGAGAGAGAGAGAGAGAGAGAGAGAGAGAGAGAGTGAGAGAGAGTAATACCCCATATTTCATTAAACACCCTGGATAATATTAATTAGGATAAACTAGTATTATCTGACTCAAAGATATTTTCTAGATATTCTCAAATTGGACCCGTTAGAATACTAACTACCGTATATTGGTATAATATACTTTTTTTTTGTTTTTTTAAAAGAAAAAGAAACAATTTATGTATTATAAAAGGAAAAGAAATGAAAGAAAGTTGGTAAGAGAAAGAAAAGAGAAAGAAGGAAAAAGAAAAGAAAGAAAGGGAGAAGAGAAGAGAAGAAGAGGAAGAAAACCCTAAGAGAGGAAATGCTTGGATCATCACCATTTCTCCACCAAATATTCATCTTCACCAAACTCCTCTTCATTGGTAAGGTGAGTTCTTAGTTAGAAACTTTTCTTTTGAGTTTTGGTTGAGTTTATAGTTTTTAGGGTTTTGTAGAAAATCTTAGAAATTGATAGATTAAACGGTTAAAATACGGTTAAATGGAAGTGTAATGAAAAATATATGAAAGCATTCATGTTTAGTGTTTGTTTCATCCTGTTTTGGTGGTGTTTGGATTAATTTAGGTATGGAAAATGATGTTTCCTGTAAGCCTGAAAATTCTGGAATCGCAGAGCTTGCTCAGCGAGAAATGCAGGAAGTTCCTTGCTCAGCGAGCTGACCTTCGCTCAACGAGACCTGGGAGTTCTGTTTTGTGTTTTTAAATCGTAACTTGTGATTCGAATATCCGATTGTAGTGTTCCACATATCGATTCGAAGCGGAGAATATTAACTAATTGATGGCACTAAAAGATATTATTTTCACCCGACTTTTACCAAACTTTTTCGATTAACCGTAATTATGTTAGTTAAGGAATTGTAGTATCGAGCAAGTTATGGAGTATGCGTTAATTGTGAGAATTGATCGAAAGTAGCGGCAATGAGATTATGGTGATAATTAAACTAAAATGCTAGGATTAAATGTTACGAACTATATAATTTAAAATTATCAAGTATGGAGAAAGAGTGAGGAAATCTTACCATAAACCAATAGTGTGACCTAGTATTGTAACTAGAATTGTTAGATGGTATAATTTGTGAGATGCCTAGTTTTACCTAGGTTTTTGCGAACCGTTAGCATGCCATACACTAGGCCTCCAAAATAGTCTTGTGTAAGCCTTGAGGTGGATTATCCTGAGTCCCACGGGAAGCATCTATAAAGTCTAGTGGTGTGTATTACACAATGTTCTCCGTAGAGTCTAGAGGTGGGTTATGCATCGCACTAGATCCTCGGTGAAGTCTTGAGTAAGTCTTGTGGTGGGTGAGATTGAGTCCCAAGTGAAGCACCAGTAAAGACTTGAGGCGTGTATGTTACTAGATCCTTCGTAAGGTCTTGAGTAAGTCTTGAGGTGGGTGATATTGAGTCCCACGGGGAGCATCCGTAAAGGCTTGAGGTGAGTATTACATTGGTTTACACGGGAAGTCTTGAGTAAATCTCGAGGTGGGTTATTCTGAGTTCCACAGGAAGCATCCGTAAAGACTATTGGTGAGTATCGCATCGAGCCCTCCGTAAAGTCTAGTGTAAGTCTTGAGGTGGGTAGATCTTGGTCCCACGAAGGGCTTGAGGTAGATGTCATACTTGTTTTAGCATCGTGAGTGATATGTCAATCCTCCGTAAAGTCTTGAGTAAGCCTTGAGGTGGGTAATCTTTAGTCCCACGGGAAGCATCCGTAAAGGCTTGAGGTAGATGTTTCATTTGTTTAGTAGTGTGAGCTTTGTTTGGATCATTTGTTCCATCTCGTATCAGATCCTTTTGAGAAGTAACCAAATACTTGAGTTAGGTTTGATAGAAACTTGTAGAGCCGAGAGGACTCTAAGATAGGGAACCCACTGAGATGTTGTTATATCCCCCCACTATTGTTGTTGCTTTTCAGGTTCCTTTTGCAGGTTTGATTTACAAGTGGAGCTATGCTCAGGATGTTTTCAAGTGAAGCATAGTTTTAGTCTTCCGCTGTGTATTTATGTATCCTCATACAATAATGGATATTGTATTGATATTAGTATTTTGTTTTAGTATAATTTCCATGTCTTGTACCATTTTTGTATTGTTTTAGAATTGGTTAAGAATGTGAATTATGCTTTTAGGCATCTTATGATGGTGTCAGTACAAACAATTAACATATGTATGATATTATTCTCGATATATATTATATGGGCGTTATAGTTGGTATCAGAGCAGGTCGTATCCTCGACCTAGCCTTGAAACATCATAAGTAAATCTTTACTGCCTCATAAGTGTGTTTGGCCGGTATGATTCTTAATATCACACTATGTAGTAATGGGTCTGATCAGCTTAGTGCTATGTATGTGGTAGGTAAGATCATGGTTGTGCGACCATGAGGATTCTGTAGTGTTGTTGCAACTTGTGCTGTGAGAGTGGGCTCAAGCCAAGAGTTAGCAAAGGGAGCTTTGGTCAACTCAGTTGGAGTCTTCGTGAGAGTTTCACATCCTATAACATGGAGTTGCAGAGTGGTGTGTTATTCGAGAAATCCTGTGGAATGATTAAAAGTATTAAGGGTAAATATGTCTACAAGATGAATGGTCAGTGTATCTAAGAATACGCAAAGTCACTGGTGGATCAGTATCGGTCATTGGCGTAATCAAGAGAGTTGAGAAGCCTCATTCCTCTAAGAGAGAGAGAGAGAGAGAATGCTTATGGAATGTGTGGCCTAATTCAGGAATGAGTCATTCTTGTAAGTGTTTCAATTATAAGGATGCGATGGTATCGTGGATGAGCGATAGCCCCTCAAGGAATGTATTCAGATAATACCTCCCAGATGGATTGAAGTTACTAGTTAAGAGTGTTCATTTTCTTTTGGGAACCTAAAAATTGTGGCGAAACGTGAAGAGGAACACAAGGATGTGACTACACGTTTCAAGTGAGACAAGTACACCCCGGATGAAGGATAGAAGGAACTCTATTTAGTGATATGAGATATATGAAGTATGGACTTTATGAAGTTGTGTTAAATGATTAGAGTAAACACATTGGACTTGGAGGAATTTCTAGTAAGATGGTTTGCATTTGGGTGTGAAAGGATTACCGTAGAGCGTGAAGTTATTATAGTATGAGAAGTCATTAGATGGGGTATGAGTTCAACTGAAGCAAAATCGTACTTCTGGATATGCTATATGTCCAAATGGAACTCTACGATTAGTGTTACCTCCATGGACATCACTCGTATCGCCAACGACAGGATTGTCAACGAATGAGATTGAATAAGTATAAACCAAGCCTACGAATTCAGAGACTTGTTTTGAACAATTGTTAATTTGGTATTATATGAATTTTAAGAAGAAGTGGATGTCCTGAATGTTTGTTGGTCTACGAGAATGGTGGATGGAAGGAATTTCCTAAGGATATTGTTGACTTGGTTAAGAAAGATTTTGATGTAAAGAAAAAAGTTGTGGAGATCGAGTTAAATGGTAATCACCTTGCACTGGAATTTTGCTTATGTATCAGATGAATTTGTAATCAGGTTTGCAATAACCTATTGCTTGGATTGATGAGGACGAGTCCTTTAACCGTAACTCGTCCGCTGTTTTCTTTCAGCTTTGGTCGGTTGGAATCATCTGTTGGTGATGGTTGTAACTTTTGGTTGCGATTGGAATGAGTTGAGAGGCTTAGGTAATAGTGAAGATCGGAAGTTGCTTTTGTGTTGAGTAATCGGTTACTCTCCTGGTGGTGACTGATTATCATTGTTAGGTTTTGAAAATTGGATTTTTTTCTAAGATGCATACACTCGGACTTGGGTGCTGATTGAATCGTTCTTGATATCGATGGAAGTTGTGGAAACATTCTATGGAATGATTAGTAGTGAGTAAGGAGACCCCAGTTAATATGTAAGTAGAGGTATCGAAGGTTCTTCAGAGGAGTGCATTACCTCAGTTTTCAAGTGTAGGGAGTAGTCGGAGTGTTTGGAATTTATCTCTAGCGAGATTAAGAATGTTATTGTTGTTTTAATTCTCACCAAGGAATTTATATGAGAGGAAAAAGTTATATACTAGACATGAGGTGTCTATTGTTTTGTTTTTCTTCTCGATAAAGATTATGTGTTGGTTTTTCTTATAGAAGAACCAATGTTTTAAGTTGTAGCTAAAACCCTTTGATGTTGTCTTTGTCATTTCCTGCTAGCATCGTTGTACGAGTGGAATCGAGCCATTCGGTTGAGTTTTCGTGTTGTGACCGTAACAAAATGGTAGTTCTACTTCGTCGCTTGTCGGAGTTTGTGATATGTACATTGTTCCCCTTCTGTGTTATCTTGAGTTGTGAACGGTGGGATATTTTTGCGCATGTTTAGAAGCCGCGAAGGTGAACCGTATTGCAAGTAGTGTGAACTAAATTGGTAATTTATAGTTGGATTGCTTGTTAACAAGACGAACAAGTTCAGTTGTGTTCGACCGTTTAGCCTTATATGCGTAATCGATTGACACCTGAATTTTGTTGAGAATATTAGAGAATCGTACTTTCTAAATTGCAAGTTTATTTTGGCTTCCGTTCGGAATTCCAGAGAATGAAGTGTTGGTTTTTCCTTTGAGCATGTTTTGGTAGACGGTAAATGATCCAGATATTGGGTGTATCGTCGTTGCGACCATTGAGAAATTAAGTTGCGAAGATATACAAGGATCATGAAGTGTTAATCTTTCCGGAAATGTTTTGGTATTGGAATTATTGTGTGGATAAGAGATAAATAATTGGTCAGTTTTAGTATCGTTAATTCTTAACATCATGTTATGGAGCCCGTAGGAGTAATATCGGATGTGTATTGTTAAGTCGCACTCAAAGAGATGGATTTTAAGTTACCTTCTAGGTAAGAATGAGAGATGAATGTTCCGAAGTTAAACATGTAAATTGGATTGTTTAAGGAACAAGACCCTCGAGAGAAGCGAATTTGAATGATGAGTTTTGCGTGGTTCTAGAAGGTGAGTGAGTGGTATATTTTATGCAAAATGAAAGTGTTATGGAAACCCACAAGTGTATTAAGAATAACTTGAGTTTGGTATTGGTGACTCACTGGTTTTTGTATGTTCGGTGGCGTTACTGCGTTGTTACTGATGGAGACCTTGTGTCAACAGAAACCTTGAGTGAATGGAATTTTGTGAAGAGAATTGATATGGAGCATTATAATCAAGGTCAGATTGGTTAAGCTAAGTTGGATAAGTTGTTCCATGTTTAGAATGGAAATCAGAAATTGTACAAATTATGGTTGCCCCAGTACGATCCCTGTATCTATGTTGTTGAAGAGTGGGGACCGGTGTGATGATCTTGTAGTTGACAAGTGAATTGTTCTATCGTTGCATGTTTGCAAGTTCTTATTCCATTGGTTGGTGGGAACGCATATGAATAAGTGTGTTCTTTGTAGACTTATAGCTACTTTGTTTTGTATGAGAATTTGAAGAGATTTAATTATAAATGTCAAAGTAAGAGGATCTTATTCTAAGTGGGTTGTCTGTGGAAAGATACCGAATAAATGAAGCGACCGATGCAAATAGTCATAGTTTTGTTGTGAGATCAAGTGGAATTGGTAGAAAACTCTTTTGACAACTTTTGTTATAGCGTTAGTGATTGGAGGATCTTAATAGGATGCTTTTGTTGGGAAATTGTACAAGGAAGGGATCACACCAAAATGCCTTGTGGAACCTTGTCGAGGTAAACCGGAGTATTTTGTCTCTTGTTGAGAATCAATGGAAAGTTTTAACGTGGCATGTTTCTTCGATGGAAGGATAAGACTAGATGATTAAGTATAAAGCAACAAATAGATTCTGAAAGTAGTAAGTTGGAAATTAACCCGATGTTGCAAACAAGCGTGTGAACATGGATGCGAAGTTTGATTCGTTGCGAAACGAGGACTTTGAGCTGCAAAGTCAGACTGGAATTTGAGTATGTTAGGATATGTAACGGAGTTAAGGATAAGTATGAATCTAAGACAGTGTTGTAAACTGTCATGAGGATGAGTAAAGGAAATTCAAGGACAAATTTCAAATCAAGGGGGGAAGAATGTAATACCCCATATTTAATTAAACACCCTGGATAATATTAATTAGGATAAATTAGTATTATCTGACTCAGAGATATTTTCTGGATATTTTCAAATTGGACCCGTTAGAATATTAATTATCATATATTGGTATAATATACATTGTTTGGGTTTTTTAAAAGAAAGAGAAACAAGTTATGTATTATAAAAGGAAAAGAAAAGAAAGAAAGTTGGTAAGGTAAAGAAAAGAGAAAGAAGGAAAAAGAAAAGAAAGAAAGGGAGAAGAGAAGAGAAGAAGAGGAAGAAAACCCTAAGAGAGGAAATGCTTGGATCATCACCATTTCTCCACCAGATCTTCATCTTCACCAAACACCTCTTCATTGGCAAGGTGGGTTCTTAGTTAGAAACTTTTCTTTTGAGTTTTGGTTGAGTTTATTTTTTTAGGGTTTTGTAGAAAATCTTAGAAATTGATAGATTAAATGGTTAAAACTCGGTTAAATGGAAGTATAATGACTAATATATGATAGTATTCGTGTTTAGTGTTTGTTTCTCTTGTTTTGGTGGTGTTTGGGTTGATTTTGGTATGGAAAATGATGTTTCCCGTAAGCCTGAAAATTATGGAATCGTAGAGCTCGCTCAGCGAGTAGGAGCTTGCTCAGCGAGAAATGCAGGAAGTTCCTCGCTCAGCGAGCTGACCCTCGCTCAGTGAGACCTGTGAGTTATGTTTTGTGTTTCTAAATCGTAACTTGTGATTCGGGTATCCGATTTTAGTGTTCCGCATATCGATTCTAATTTGAGAATATTTACTAATTGATGGCACTAAAAGATTTTTTTTTCACCAGAATTTTCACGACTTTTCCGATTAACCGTAATTATATTAGTTAAGGAATTATAGTATCGAGCAAATTATGGAGTATGCGTTAATTGTGAGAATTGATCGAAAGTATAAATAATGAGATTATGGTGATAATTAAACTAAAATGCTAGGATTATATGTTACGAACTATATAATTTAAAAGTATCAAGAATGGAGAAAGAGTGAGCAAATCTTACCATAAACCAATAGTGTGGCCCAGTATTGTGACTAGAATTGTTAGATGGTATAATTTGTGAGATGCCTAGTTTTACCTAGGTTGTTGCGAACCGTTAGCATGCCATACACTAGGCCTCCGGAATAGTCTTGTGCAAGTCTTGAGGTGGGTTATCCTGAGTCCCACGGGAAGCATCCGTAAAGGCTAGATGTGTGTATTACACAGCATTCTCCGTAGAGTCTAAAGTAAGTCTTGAGGTGGGTTACCTTTAGTCCCACGGGAAGCATCCTTAGAGGCTTGAGGAACCGTTGCTGATGAATGGGTAGTGGTTTGAGTTATGCATCACACTAGATCCTCAGTGAAGTCATGAGTAAGTCTTGAGGTGGGTGAGATTGAGTCCCACGGGAAGCATCCGTAAAGACTTAAGGTGTGTATGTTACTAGATCCTCCTTAAGGTCTTGAGTAAGTCTTGAGGTGGGTGATATTGAGTCCCACAGGTAGCATTCGTAAAGGCTTAAGGTGAGTATTACACTGGTTTACACGGGAAGTCTTGAGCAAGTCTTGAGGTGGGTTATTCTGAGTTCCACATGAAGCATCCTTAAAGACTATTGGTGAGTATTGCATCGAGCCCTCCATAAAGTCTAGTGTAAGTCTTGAGGTGGGTAGAACTTAGTCCCACGGGAAGCATCTGTAAGGGCTTGAGGTAGATGTCATACTTGTTTTAGCATCGTGAGTGATATGTCAATCCTCCATAAAGTCTTGAGTAAACCTTGAGGTGGGTTATCTTTAGTCCCACGGGAAGCATGCGTAAAGGCTTGAGGTAGATATTTCATTTGTTTAAGGGTGTGAGCTTTATTTGGATAGTTTGTTCCATCTCATATCGGATCCTTTTGAGAAGTAACCAAAGACTTGAGTTTGGTTTGATAGAACCTTGTAGAGCCGAGAGGACTCTAAGATAGGGAACCCACTGAGATTTTGTTATCTCACCCCACTATTTTTGTTGCTTTTCAGGTTCCTTTTGCCGGTTTGATTTACAAGTGGATCTATGCTCGGGATGTTTTCAAGTGAAGCATAGTTTTAGTCTTTCACTATGCATTTATGTATCCTCGTACAATAATGGATATTGTATTGATCTTGGTATTTTGGTTTCGTATAATTTTCATGTCTTGTACCATTTTTATATTGTTTTAGAATTGGTCAAGAATGTGAATTATGCTTTTAGGCATCTTATGATGGTGTCAGTACCAAAATTTAACACTTTTATGATATTATTCTAGATATATATTATATGGGTGTTATAGAGAGAGGGGGAGAGAATGGTTGGAATTTAGAAGCATTTCCACACTCCTAAAACTTACCAAATCCCCTACAAGGTTAGCAAATGAAGCACAATAGTTCATAAGAAGTGAAATACAAACTAAACACACAATGGGAACAAGTGAAATGAATCTAAAGGTCTATGAACCTTATAAGTCAGAACCTAACCCTTAAAGAAAGTTAAGAAGTTCAAATAATCCAAACTAATACAAACAAGTGCTAAGAAACACCAAAGTGGCAAAGAGAATCTAAGGAACCACATATGAAGAAGTAAGGATGCACAAGAGTACAAACATCAATGAAATTATGTGTCTTCTGGAAGTAAAAACTGGTTTTGGGTATGAAAATCGTAGCAGGGTGTAACACCTTTTTTTCCCTAAGGTTTCTTCGCATTTCATCTGCATCTTGCATTCAAACAAGATCACATTGGTTGCTCGGTTCTTCTCGGGTGTAGGTTTATGTCTCACAGGGGATCGCTGTTTCTTTTAATTTCTTTATTTGTTTATGTTTACTAACCATTAATTAAAATCCAAAAATGTTTTATTTTCTTTCACTAACATTTTCAGAAAGAGGAACAGTTGAAAATGCCAAAAAGAGCAGTCATGCAGCTCGAATAAAATTTCACAGTTAAAAGTCGAAGTTGATTTGCAAATAATTCAAATTTATCTGATCAATGATTTCTCAAGTTAATTGATTTATTCAAGGAATTCCTAGGTTCATGTGTTTATTTTCATGCCTCTTCGAAGCGCAAAAAAATTGGGCTACAATAACCAAGCAATCACATGTAAATAAAATATTCAAATTTTAGCTTGGTTAACCAGTTAACCCTATGTGTTAATCGGTTAACTAGTGTGAAATTTGAATATTTTGTTCAAGTTCAGCACACTTTGATTATTGATCTCATTTAGAATATTCTAGATCCATTTTCCTCTGAATTCTCTATATCACTTTGATCATTTCCTACTATAAACCCTCAATAATCACCACTCTTTTCCATTTCCCTCCAAAATTTCAATTACTAATCCTAATTTGAATTACCAAAGCAAGCTCCATTCCACCAAATTCCCATACCTAAAGTCTTTAAATAGCACCCTAATTTCATTCATTCAACAAGCTTTGAGTGCCAACAAATCTCTTGCAAAATATCCCCCCAAATAATTTCACTAAAGCTATTTTTCCTTCTTTTGAAGTTATCAAGAATTTACATGGAATTCTTGATCAACTTGAGCTAAACCTTCATCCTACTCTTTTCTTGATCATCAATTTCAGTAGATCTAGCTTGATTTGGTCCAATTTGAAGAAGTGCTTTTGGTAATTCACCATTTCCATTATACCATCTCCATCATCAACATTCAAGATGTAGATCTTTGGTGCATTTGATTCTAGATCCATTGGATCTTATATTGTTATTTGATTGCAGGGATTTCACTGTATTTTGGTTTTAAAATTCGTGAAAATTCAGATCATGATCATCAAGTGTTTGAAAAAAGGTTATGAAAATGGATCATGCTGAATTTCAACATTTTTTCTTCCACTGGTACAGTGTTAACCGGTTAACCATTTCCAGTGTATTTTGGTTAACTGGTTAACTAGTGTTATTTCCCGCGGGATTTGAAAATTTGATGTGTTAACCAGTTAACCTATTTGGTTAACCGATTAACACAAGACCTGAAGTTGTTTTTGGCTTATTTTGAACGTATTTTTGGTTACTCTTTCTTCTTCTTCTCCCTCCTTTTATTTTTTACCTTGAGGAGCACATTTGGGAGAAATTTCTCTTTAATTTCAATGGACTTTGGGTATAGATTAGAGTAGTTAATGTTCATTAATTCAAAACTACCTTCAAGTGAATTATTTAATTCATTTAAGGTACTTTGCATTAGTGAGACATATTCATGCTTGAATACACAAAAATGAGTGATTGAACTTAAAAATGGAAGAATACCATAAGTGTAACTCTTTAGTTTTGTGTGGTATTGCGTTCGGATAGCGATTTACATATCGTTTATCTCGCATGCATTGGCACTAACATTGTTCACCTTAATTAGTGGTTCCCGACCTCATTTGTGGGGTAATTACTTCGTAAATTATTTGACGATTACTTAACATAGACCTAAATGTGTCCCGAATTTGGAACAAAAAATCCAATTGGATACTTGCACTTTCGTGGACCAGACCTCTTGTTGGTCGCGTAATCCCAAAGTGATTGATCATTTTGCAATAAGAACCAAGACTTATGAATGTTTGATGTGTAGGTGCTTTGGGTCTCTCAATCTCCTTTCAAATTTCATTGAATTTTTTTCTATTTTCCTTGATTAATCGCTATAGTGTAAGATATTAAGCGGATTCGGTTGCCTCGATTTTGGTTACTCTTTTGGTTGTGGTTGATTAAGTTCACCATACCACTATTATGTAAATATTATTATACTATTACTATTACTAATATTTTAGATTCTTGCACTTTATTTGCTTTTATTACTATACTAACATTTAATTTCTTGCACCATTATTGTTTTTATTTTTATTATGCTTTATCATCCATTATCATGTTTATATTTCTTGCTCTTACTTTATCATGTTGATTTTCCTTTTGTCCATTTGGACACAAAAATATTAATAAATGATTAAATCTCTAAAAAACTTGTGATCTTGACCTTGGACAATTGGTTACTATCCTAAGCATTGGAATGAAGACTTTGGACTTAGACTTTTAGGACACCTTCCTTTTTCTTTAATCTTCATGAAGTTGGTATTTTTGCCTTTATTTGGACATTTGGTAACTTATAAGGATGGAACTCTATTGCTCATAATTGGAAGTATCATCAAGTTTGGTTAGATCTTTCCTCCTTTATCTCTTTTATTTTCTTTTTTTTTAGGATAGTCCCTTCATCTCCTCCCCTTCTTTAATTTTCAAAACTTCTCCGTTTTTCCAAAAATCTTCTTTATTTTCAAAATTAAAATCGCTTTCATAATAAAACCTTGACTTAGATCAAGTGGTTTTACTCTTTTTTTTCTTAATAAATGCTAAGATACATAAGCATATTAAAACCTTTTTCAAAAGACTTTAAAAAATACAAAAACTCATTTAATTATTTTTGTGCCTTTGTGCACTCATCTTTTAAACTTTTTCACGTGTTTAGATATGATTCATTCTTTCTAGCATAATTATTCGTTAAAGAATGACAATTTATCTCTACATTTAAAAATCAATATAACAAACTATTTTTTTTTTTACTTTTTGTACCACAAACTTCGGGGTTTTGATCTTACATTGCACTTTATGGGTACGTAGGCATGAGGTGGTAAACCTCTCCAAACACAAAAACATCAAAAATTAATTCTTCTCTCATCCCTCCACTCTCTTTTACAAACTTTTTCAAACCAAAAGCAATAAATTTTTCAAAGGGCTCCCATGGAGTACCACAAACTTTTTGGGTACGTAAAACCTTCCCATTGTGTAACCTATCCCCTTACCCGTTTTTTTGCTTGTTTCTTTTAGATTTTTGCTTTTACATTCATTAGGATTTATCACTCTTTTTTTCCTTTTCCTCTTGGAATAAAATAAAAGCGCGGTGGCAACTCTGTTACTTTGAGTTAAGTTAATCAATAGCTTACACTCATGCTTTTACTGCTACAGAAAAGTGGTGACTTTGTTGGGGAGTAGTCTCTAAGTGGATTCGGCCTACTTTGATTTATTTTTTGATTTGGTTTGATTTGTTGGTTATTGTTTGTTCCGTTTCGGTTTTGGTGATCCTCTGTGAGTGAGATAGATTCTAACCCGGATCTGAGTGAACTTATGATAGGATGGAGATATTCAAAGTGATACGCGACGAAGTAGTCCATAGCGATATCAATTTGATAATCTCCACTCGGTTAGACTCTCTTGGATTACTAATGTCATAACGAGTAGTCGTAATATGGCATTATTTTCTGATCTTGAGCTAATCATACTGAGGATCATAGAACCCTTAACCCATCCAAGCCAATTTAGGAACGTAGTGCAGAAACTATCCAGGTGTAGACGTGAGGTGATTGTCACGCTATACTACACTCGGACGAGGTCTGTCTTAAGAATATTATTGGTTTGGGAGTAGTCCAACGTACATATAATATTCTAAATATGGATGCTAACTCCAGGCACCTCTGTTAGCACCCTTTTGGTTTTCTACAGGTACAATGATGACAAACCCTTAATGCATACCTATGTAGGTTGGTGTTCTTACCCTTGACTTCTTTGTTGTGACTCGGAACCTAAACTTATGTGCTTTGTGTGATCTTGTTTGTGGTTGTTACATACATACACTCATGTATTCATGAGCATTGTTATCAAGATTTCAAAAGACTTATAAATACTTTTGCCAATATTTCAGATGTATATGGTTATGAATGTTGAAAAGAGGAATACAAGGAAGTACATTTTCAAGAGTCCTAATCTGGTAGAGTTGATAAAGCTAGGAGCTTTAGTGGTTGATACTGATGGGTTCGGGAGATGTTATGGAAATCTTTCATTCATTTTGGATACCGATGTACCAGAGGGGATTCTCCCTACCTTGGCTCAATTTTATGATTCGTTGCATCATTGTTTCACCTTTCCTGATTATAAGCTTGTACCAACTTTGGAGGAGTACTCTCATTGGATGGGTTTGCCTATTTTGGACAAGGAGTTTCTTTTCACTGGTTTAGAAAAGGAGCTTACGACCAAAGTCATCGCCAAAGCTCTTTTTCTTAAGGAGTTCGATCTTAGTGGGAAATTTCTTCCAAAAGGAGGTGTTTGTGGTATAAATGCCAAGTTCTTAATGGGGAAAGCTTATACTTATCTTACTTTGGGTCATAAAGATGCATTTGAGGCTATTCTTGATTTGCTCATATATGGGATTGTTTTGTTTCCTAACTTAGATGGTATTGTTGATGAGAGCGCTATTCATATTTTCTTGAAGAGAAATTCGGTACCTACTTAACTTGGAGACATGTATCATGTTATTCATCATAGGGTCTCCAAAGGTGATGGAGAGATTGTGTGTTGTGCGCCTCTTCTCTATAGCTTGTTTATTTTGCACCTACCAAAGTCTGATGTCTTCAAGGATAATAGAGAGAAGTAAATATGGTATTAAAGGTTGTCTTCTCTATAGGTTGTTTATTTCTCACCTACTTAGAATTGTTCTTATTATGATACTGGAGTGCTTATTGATGTTTGCGGAGAGTTTCCTAATGTACCTCTTCTTGGTACACGTGGGGGAATTAGTTACAACCCTATTCTTGCTAGGCGACAGTTGGGATATTGCTTGAAGGACATACCAAGCAACCTTTCATTATCCAGTTTCTTCTTTCTCAATGGTGTAGATCAGGTAGAAATGAAGAAAAGGATTGCTCATTCTTGGCATGCGTTTCATCGGAAAAAGAAGGGTCAATTGGGAAAAAAACACCTTGTTCCTTCCGAGTGTTACATCCAGTGGGTTTGATCTAGAGCTTTAAAGCTCAAGATGCCTTATCCACCTGAGGAGACTTTGTTTCCTATATTAGCATTGTTCGTTTTTCTTCCTTCCATTGATGAGAAGGTTGGCCTTCAAGAAGAGTTAGACAATCTGAAGAAAGATAAAAGAAGATTGACTACTTGAGAAAACGAAGATGCAAGAGCAACTAAAGGAGAAAGATGATCTCATTGAGTTACTTGAGCGGCGTGTTACGAAGATGTAACACCCCATATAATATATATCTAGAATAATATCATACAAGTGTTAATTTTTGGTACTGACATCATCATAAGTGCCTAATAGCATAATTCATATTCATGACCAATACTAAAACACAATACAAACTATGGTGCAAGACATGGAAATTATACTAAAACAAAATACTAAGATCAATGCAATATCCATTATTGTACAAAGATGCAGAAATACACAGCGGAAGACTAAAACTATGCTTCACTTGAAACATCCCAAACATAGCTCCACTTATAAATCAAACCTGCAAAAGAAACCTGAAAAGAAACAACAATTGTGGGGTGAGATAACAACATCTCAGTGGGTTACCTATCTTAGAGTTCTCTCGGCTCTAAAGGCTCTATCAAAACCTAACTCAAGTTTTTATAAAAAGGAAAACGACCTTGAGTTCACACACCTCTCACTCATTGGATCCACGTCCAAGAGTTCTACAAAATCCTACTATTACTAGTTATGATGTCACCTTTATACTTATCGTGGGACTCAATATAACACCCATCTCAAGCGACTACCATGCTTCCCGTGGGGCTCAGTGTAATACACACCACAAGCTTAAAACAAGTCCGATGCTTCCCGTGGGACTCATTGTAATACCCATCACAAGACATACTCAATACTTCCCGTGGGACTCAGTGTAATACCCACCACAAGACCAAACCATACTGATGCTTCCGGTGGGACTCAGTGTAATTCCCACCAGAAGCCTAAACCATACCGATGCTTCCTGTGGGACTCAATGTAATACCCACCATAAGACTTACTCAATGCTTCCTATGGGACTCAGTGTAGTACCCACCATAAGCCCAAACCATATCAATGCTTCTCGTGGGATTCAGTGTAATTCCCACCATAAGACTTACTCAATACTTCCTATGGGACTCAGTGTAATACCCACCACAAGCCCAAACCATGTTGATGGTACCTCAAGCCTTTACGGATGCTTCCCGTGGAACTCATTGTAATACCCACCACAAGACTTACTCAAGACCCTTCAGAGGATATCGCGTATAACGCGTCAAGGATTCGCAACGACCTAGGATGAACCTAAGCATTTCACAAGTCATACCATCTAACAATTTCTAGTCATAATACTAGGTCACACTATTGGTTTATGGTAAGATTTCCTAACTCTTTCTTCATCCTTGATACTTTTAATTATATAGTTTTCAAACATATAACTCTAACATTCTAGTTTAATTATAACCAATAAACTAATCCCACCATGATCTCATTGTCTTTATTCTCAATCAATTCTCATGATTAACGCATGTTCCTCAATTTGACTAATACTACAATTCCTTAACTAACATAATTACGATTAATCGGAAAAGTTGGGTAAAAGTCGGCTCAAAATAACAATTCTTGACATCATAAGATAGTTCATGTTTTTAGCTTCAAATCAATTTGTGGAACACTAAACATTGATACCCGGATCACAAGTTATGAACTAAATAAGAAAACTGAACTTCCAGGTCTTGCTAAGCGGCCTCAGCTCATTGAGCGAGAAACTCCCTGCTTGAGCTTGTTGAGCGAGCTCCTGCTCGCTGAGCGAGATATACTAGATCACCAATATTTCTGCAGAATTTCCACTGCTCGCCGAGCGAGCTCTGTGATTTCAAGAAAACTCAGGTATACGGGAAACACCCATTTCCGTGCCAAACTCAACCAAAATATCACCAAAACAGAGGAACCAAGCACTAAACATGAATACCATCACATATTAGTCATTATACTTTCATTTAATCGAGTTTTAACTGTTTAATCTTTCAATTTCTAAGATTTCTACAAACCCCTAAAACTCAATATCTCAACCAAAACTCAAAAGAAAAGTTTCTAACTAGGAACCACCTTGCCAATGAAGACAAGTTTGGTGAAGATGAAGATTTGATGAAGAAATGGTGAAGACGAGTTAGGTTTTCTTGCTCTTATTCTCTTCTCCCTTTCTTTCTTTCTTTCTTTCCTTTTTCCTTCTTTCTCTTTTTCTTTCTCTTACCAACTTTCATTCTCTTCCTTCTTATAAACCATTATTTTCTCTTTTTATAATATAATTACCATTCATTAGTTACTAACACTAACTGGTCCAATTTGAGAATATCAAAAAAAAATCTCTGAGTCGAATATTTAATAAAGCCTCGGTGTCAGATAATACTTAATTAATTATTTTAAGTTCATCGGTTGCTCAAATTACCTTAACTGAAAGCTCTCAGAGTACACCAGAACCCTATTAAACTTAATTAATATTATCCATAGCACTTAATTAAATACAAGGTGTAAACACCCCAAATTTTCCCTCACTTTTTCTCACACCATGGCTTATGGTCTTTTCATATTGCATTGCATAATCATATCATCTCACTGCATAAGTTGCATAGTTAGGGTTTGTGATCAGATGAATCCAAGAAGTGATCTGAGCTATCTAAATGCTCTTGAATCATTCCAAGAGGGTCCATGAGTGTTCTATGATCTTATTACATCCCCAAGAAGTCTTTGAAGTCAAGAAATCACAAAGCATTGCAAAGGTGTCAAGGCAGACTGAGCAGTTCCTACACAGATGACCTAAAATTAGGGTTTTGGGTTTGAGGCCTTTAATCTAAAATTTTTTGGTCATTCTTGATTCTAATGGTCTTAATATGTTATAAGGATCATGTGTACAAAATTTGATGAATAAATTCATTGTGGAAGTCATCTAATCAACTAGTAACTTATTGTGCAAGAAAAATCAGAATCAGGGCATCTGAGGCCACCACCAATGGTACCAAAGGGTCATCTTCATCATTTTGAGGTTCTATGATCTTTATTTGATCTTAGAAGTGGTTATTAGTTCACAAGATTGAATAATTTCAAGCCATTTGCAAACTTTCCATTTTTGGACATGACTTGTAATGGAAACTTTCCATTTTGGGAAAGATTTTCAACCTCCTCTTTCTTGATCAAAAATGCTTCAAATGAAAAGTCCTTAAACATGAAAGTTGTAGATTGGATCTTCCCATTTACAAAAATTAAAATAACTCCTCTTGATTCATCCTAAAACTCAAGATATGATGTTTCAAAGTTGGGAGAAATCTTATAATTTTCAAGTATGTGCCAAAGAGGGATTTTTGCAAAACATAGTTTTAAGCACTCTTGTGACCTCTAATTGACCTTTAAGCATCATAACAACATCACATAACTTGCCTTGATCATAATTGTGCCAAGAATCACAAGTTTTCATGCTTTGCACTTCAAGAAACTTCAAAGAGGGAAAATTGCAAAACATGTGATAACTCTTGATCCAAGTGCTGCAGATCCTCAAACTCAATCCAATGGCTATCCACAATGCTAGCTGAGGCAGGACAAGCCATAAGATCTTCTCTGACCCATGCCATACTCATGGTACACATTCTTTGACATTTTTGCAAATGAAGCCATACCAATCACACTATGCTACCACCAAATTTCTGACCAATCACAACCTCTTATGCAAACATCAAGCAACTCATTTGATACAACATTCAGGCCTGAATCCTTCCATACATTCAGATTGCCAAAAACCTAAAAAATATTCATTCCTTCGAAACTCACTCCACAACCACTCAAACTCAACTTTCTTCACCATTCAATCACTCATGACCTGAGGAACACAAAGCACCCTTCACTTTGGCCTGAAAACCTCTCAAACTAAAACACGATTCCTGCACTATCAGAACTGAAACACACAAGCCAAGCCATCTAAGCTCCATCTATGCACTACATTCACTCAAGGGGGACCAGAGGGAGCTTTTTGCACGAGGAAGAAGCTCGAGAAGTTCATATTTGCAGTTCACCAACTCAGGTAACCTCAAGAACAAAATCATTCAGAACTTCAATTTCTTGTTATAAAATGAAAATATATGTTATGGGGATCACACTGATGCTTTTAGATTTGAAAATGATTAAGAAATGAGCATTTCACGAGCTTCTGAAAATTTGTCCATGAATATGTTTTGATTCGATTCTCTCTGATTGTGTGCAATAAATTGTATTTGATGAGTGTTTTGAGTTGCATTTGATGCGGGGATCATTTTTGGGTGGTTTTGATGTTTAGATTTTTCCTAGGGAGGAAGTTAGGTTTTGGGGTTGGTCGGAGAAGATGACCAGAGCACTTTTCTGGTCGCCTGAGGGGATTGGGGTTTTAATTAGGGTTTAAGTTTAACTTTAAATGTGGACCATTGGATGCGTGTTTAGATTAAGCATTGGACGGATCAGATTAGTTCATTAGCCCTAATCCTTTTTAATTAGTTTTAATTAAATTAATTAACTCAGAAGCAATCCCAGACACCCATTCACGCGCGCAGTCATCCCAGCTTTGAATCTGAGCCTTAGATCCTGCATACCTTTCATTTTTATTTTATTTTCTTTACATTTATTTCATATATTTATTAAAAATATCAAAAATACTTTTAAAAATCTCATTTTCTGCATTTTTACTTCAATTATTTTTCTAAACTCAAGAACATTTTTATTTTTAATTTTTGCATTAAAAAAGTATTTTCAAATCATTTAAATGTTTTATTTAATTAATTAATTGATTTTAATTAATTAAAAATACATTTAGGTATCTAAAAATCACAAGAAAATACATGAAGCATTCTTAGGTATTTAGAACAATTTAAAAACTCATCACACAAATTTCATTTTAGGTTTGATCATGTTTTCACAATTTACTTTGAATTAGGGTTCATAAAATTCACATTTTTCTAACCCTAACTTGAAAAATCATTTATGATCAACCAAGATGAGTTTGAACTTGATTCTTTTTGTATTCTTTCACACTTTACATCTAGTATCTAGGTTATTTATCTCATAATTTTTCATTTCATTTTCAAATTGATTTGCATTTTTCCTTTAGAATCACCAAAAAACCCTAGCTAACTTAGGAAATTCATAACTTCCTCTAGGTTTATCTTCTGACCTCCACCTTTGGGGAGTGACCTTGTAGGTGTTTAGGGTTTGTTTGAGTTCATTTTCAAATTTTTATCATGATGTATGCTTCATTTTTGATCATTTGCATCTCATACATTCATAAAACCCTAATTCCTCATGTTCATTTTCATTCATCTTTGCATATCATCATCATATGAACTTGCCATGACATTCCATGCTTTTGTATGCCATATAAGACATCTTAAGACATGTTATAACATTTCTTGATCATTGCATCATTGATTTGGTATGCTTTTCATTCATTACATTTCATGTTTATCCACGTGTTTTCAAGCTTCTAACATGCTTCCTTTGCATCTCATCTCTTGTGTGATCATTCATACGCATTATGTATGTCTTTGCATAATTTCATAACACTTTTGCATCATGTTTACACTTCTGGTTTTGGTCATTGCATCTTAATTTTCTTTGCATCTTATGCATTCACATTAACATTTCAGGGGCTTATGGTAAGTTGTTTAGGATGTGGATTTGCCTTCACATCCCACCTCTTCTCATCTCTTCATTTGCATATCTTATATGTCTTTGAAGTGAATTTGCTTCACTTATGCTCTCTTGCTCTCTTTCTTTATTTTAGGTTACTTATCTTCTTCTGGAAGTAAGTAACCTATTCTCCTTTCTCCTTCTCTTTTCATCTGCTTCTCTTCCTTGGTGGCCTCCTGAAGATTCATTCTCTTTAAGCCTCACAAACCATAGTATATCCAAGCATGATAATCTTTAGGGTTATATATAGTCCCCCATAGTCTTTTACCTTTGAGTCTCCTTGAGTCTCTCTTCTCATCTCATAATCAGAGGCTAAACACTTAAATCTTTAGGACATTGAATTAAGGTTATGCTTGCATCCTTATCTTAGGATGGAGTGTATAACTTTAATCCTTAGTGTTAAACCTTTAATTTGTTTACACCTCTTAATCAAAACACCTAATAATGATTAATACTTGAGCTTGTAACTTGGGCCTTATATTAGGGTTACATCTCTTCCTTTTGGTTATGAGGGACTAACCCTAGTGTTTAATGGACATGTCCCCCTCAAGATAAGTCTTACAAACATAAAATCCATTTCTTAATCCCCCCTTTAATTAAAATCCATTTAATAAAGGCTTGTTATATAATGAATTTAGTCCCTAACCAAGGATTAAGTTGAGGATTCATCCTCAACTTAAGTGTTCTCATATATCATCCTTCTATTAGGATGGTGTAATGAGTTCACTAATCCCTGATTAGAGATTAAACTTATTACTTAACACTAAACAAATACCCAAAAAACACTTAATAATTACCAAGTAGGTTAATAATCTTAATCCTATATCATCATGGTAATTAAGTTGAGATGCTTATCTCACACTTAAGTAGGCTCATTATCCCTAATCAGGGAGGATATAATGAGTTTACAACCCTTGATTTAGGCTTAAGCTCATTATCTTATGCAAAACGCCAAAAACAATAAAAAACTGAAAACACAAAAACAAACAACAAACGTCTCCTCCGGGATTATTTTCTCATCAAACTCACTCTGAAAACGCGAATTCGCTTCTTCCGTCTAATGCAAGACAGTTAGCACCCAAGCCAGACGAGTCACACACTTGAGCATAGACAAGCAAGCAGTTCACAGTCAAATCATCCTAGTCTCTTTGAGTCGGACTACGGTGTTCTGACTTCCTCATTGCACGAAAGGATATGTAGGCATAACTTAACAGTTATCAAACAAAAGTCTCTTTATCATCCCCCTCTTTCAGCTTTCTTTTCTAAGCCTCAGTCTTGAGCATTTCACTCTCTCTTTTGCACTGACACTATGTACATTCATTACTAGCTTTTCATACACAGTCAACACATACACTACCCCTTTTATACATAATCAAGTAAGCGTGGATCCCGTCGAGTACGACGGACGATCTGGGTGCTAATACCTTCCCAGGTCGTAACCAACCTCCTTTCTCAGTTTCTTTGGTTCGCAACCGTCTTATCCATACCCTTCTAGGTTTAGGCAGCATTACCTTTCCTTAGGGATAAAAATTCCTATCTGGCGACTCTATTCAACATCAACCTCCAACATCGCCAACCATCTGCGTCTGCACCAGGACGGGATTCCGGTGAGCGACAGCTTGGCGACTCTGCTGGGGATCTTTGCAACCAGGGCTTCTAGTTCTCTTGTGGGTTTTTCCTAGAGCTTGTTTGTTTGTGTTTATGGGGGTGTTATGTGCTATATGTGTTTTTCTCTTTGCTTTATTTATTTCTTTATGTACAGCTTTATTTACTGCATTTACTTTCTCGCTTTCATTTATGGCTTTCTACATTTCATTTATTATTATCATATCATGTGCTGGATTTTCTGGTTTGCTTTGGTGGGACGGGTATTCCAGTGAGAAAGGTCCAACACAAAGGCCTGAGTGACAAACATAGGATTATAGTGGATTTATGTTCTTTCCCATTCCATTTCGGTCTGGTGCGGGAATATGAAAACACGGTTCAAACATGGGTTTCTTCTTGAGAACTCTGTGCTAGAGATCTCCTGTAGTGCTAGGGCTATCTAGGAAGCCTGCTAAGTCTGGATGACCTTTTTAGATGACCTTCAGCATCTGAGGTGAATTAGAGGAGGATCATTTATGATTAGTGTAAACACCCCAAATTTTCCCTCACTTTTTCTCAAACCATGGCTTGTGATTTTTTCATATTGCATTGCATAAGCATATCATCTCACATTGCATAATTTATTTCACTGCATAAGTTACATAGTTAGGATTTGTGATCAGATGAATCCAAGAAGTGATCTGAGCCATCCCAATGGTCTTGAAGCATGCCAAGAGTGTCCATGGGTGTTTTATGATCTTATTACATCCCCAAGAAGTATTTGATGTCACAAAATCACAAAGGATTGCACAGAGGTCCAGGCAGACTAAAGATTTCCTGCACAAATGACCTAAAATTAGGGTTATGGGTTTGAGGCCCTTAACCTCAAATTTTTAGGTCATTATTGATTCTATTGGTCTTAATATGTTATAAGGAGCATGTGTACCAAATTTGATGAAGAAATTTATTGTGGAAGTCATTTGATCAACTGGTAACTTGTTGTGCAAGAAAAGTCAGAATCAGGGCATCTGAGGCCCCCAACAATAGAATCAAAGGATCATTTTCATCAATTTGAGGTTCTATGATATTTATTTGATCTTAGAGGTTGTTAGAAGTTCACAAGATTAAAGAATTTCAAGCCATTTGCAAACTTTCCATTTTTGGACATGACTTGTAATGGAAACTTTCCATTTTGGGAAAGATTTTCAACCTCCTCTTTCTTGATCAAAAATGCTTCAAATGAAAAGTCCTTAAACATGAAAGTTGTAGATTGGATCTTCCCATTTACAAAAAGTACAAGAACTCCTCTTGATTCATCCTAAAACTCAAGATATGATGTTTCAAAGTTGGGAAAAATCTTGTAATTTTCAAGTTCATACCAAAGAGGGATTTTTGCAAAATCAAGTTTTAAGCACTCTTTTGACCTCTAATCCACTTCTAAGCTTCATTAAATGATAACACAACATTGCTTGACCAAAATTGTGCCAAGAATCACAAGATTTCATGCCTTGCACTTCAAGAAATTTTCAAAGAGGGAAAATGCAAAACATGTGATAACTCTTGATCCAAGTGCTGCAGATCATCACAATCAATCCCATGGGTCTCCATGAACTTAGCTGAGGCAAGACACCCCTTGAAACAACCTCTAACCCGTGCCATGCCTCAAGTACACATTCATTGACTTTTTTGCAACTTGGCCCATACCAATCAAACTATGCCACCACCAACTTTCTGACCAATCAAGACATCTTATGCAAGCATCATGGACCTCATTTCACATAACCTTGGAGCCTGAAACCTCTCAACACTCAGATTGCCCAAAATTTCTCTAAAACTTATCATTTTCGATTCTCTCAAACCAGCCACTAAAACTCAAAAATTCTTCCACCAATCATCTCAAAATCATCCATAGAACAAATCCCAACCATTAGAATGGCCTGAAACACTCCATAACCAAAACACGATTTCTGAGTTATCAGAACCAAACATCACAAACCAGCCATCACAAACTTGTTCTAAGCCTTTCAGAAGTACGAGGGGGATCATTGGAGTGGTTTTGCACAATGGAGGAGGTCAGAAAGCTCCAAACTAAAAAGCTTCAACTCAGGTAATCATCAAGAACTTTTTTTCCAGAACTTTTCTTTTAAGTTATAGAATGAATCTAAATGCTCTCCTGATCATGCTGATGTGTTTAGTTTTCAAAATAGTTGAGAAATGAGGATGTATTTAACTTCTGAAAGTTTTGCACATTTTTCTGTTTTGCTTCGATTCATGAGTTTGATGAAAAATAAATTAAATTTGCTGCTGGATTCTTGTTCTATGTTGCTTAATGTTTGATTCTGGAGAGTTTGGGGTGTTTTCATGGCGTTTTGTGAGAGATAGGGTGAAAGGGTGATTGGAGAAGTTGACTGGAACACTGTTCCGGTCACCTGAGGGTCATTAGGGTTTAATTAGGGTTAATTAGCCAGGTTTGAATTTGGGCCTTTAGATCATGTTTACCGTGTGTTTGGACGGCCAGGATGCGTTCACTTAAACCCTAATCCAATTAATTAAATTAATTAAGATTAATTAGCCAGATTCAATCTGAACCTTAGGATCACGCGCGCAGTCTTCCCCCATTTGAATTTGTACCATCAGAATGGTTTACTTTCATTTACTTTTTGTTTTTATTTCATTTTATTTCATTTGTTTCCTTATTTATTTTAAAATAGAAAAAAGATTTTTTAACTCAAAAACATTTTTTATTTTTATTTTTGCATTAAAAAAGCATTTTTAAATCATTTAAATGTTTTATTTAAATAATTAATTGATTTTAATTAATTAAAAATACATTTAGGTTTCTAAAAATCACAAAAAAAATCATGATGCATTCTCATACATTTAGAAACATTTACAAACTCACCACACAAATTTCGTTTTAGGTTTGATCCCATTTTCACAATTATCTTTGAATTAGGGTTCTTAAAAATCGCATTTTCTAACCCTAACTTGAAAAAATCATTTCTGGTCAACCATGATGAGTGGGAACTTGATTATTTTTGCATTGTTTCACATATTGCATCTAGTATCTAGGTTATTTATCTCATGATTTTGCATTATATTTTCAATTTGATTTGCATTTTCCCTTTAGAATCACCCAAAAAACCTTAGCTAACTTAGGAAACGCATAACTTTCACTAGGTTTAGCTTCTGACCTTCATCTTTGGGTAGTGATCTTATATGTTTTTAGGGTTTGTTTGAGTTCAAGTTCAATTTTTTATCATGATGTATGCTTCTATTTTGATCATGTGCATCTCATGTTGTCTTAAAACCCTAATTTCTCATGTTCATTTGCATTCATCTTTGCATATCATCATCATATGAACTTGTCATGCCATTTCAAGAATTTGTATGACATCTTAGACATCTTAAGACATGATTGAACATTGTTTGATCATTTCTTCATTCATTTGGTACGTTTTGCATTCATTTCATTTCATGAACATCCATGTGTTTCAAGCTTCTTTCATGCCATCCTTTCATCTCATCCCTTGTGTGAACATTCATAAGCATCATGTATGACTTTGCAGCATCTCATAACACATTTTCCTTGCATATACACTTCTGGTTTTGGTCTTTGCATCTTTATTCATCTCATTTCCTTTTGCTTTGCATCTTATGCATTCATACTAACCTTTCAGCGGCTTATGGTAAGTTGTTTGGGATGTGGATTTGCCTTCACATCCCACCTCTTCTCATCTTCTCATTTGCATATTTACATGTCTTTAAAGTGAAATTGCTTCACTTATGCTCTCTCCTTCTTACTTTATTTCTCTTAGGTTACTTATCTTCTTCAGGAAATAAGTAACCTATTCTCCTTCCTCCTTCTATTTTCATCTGCTTCTTCCTTGGTGGCCTCCTGAAGATCTTCTCCTATGCCTCACGAACCATAGGATATCCAAGCATGTTGTGAGTGATACAGACTAATTCAGAATGCAGTTCTTCGCTTTTTCCCTGATTTTGCGTGGATCTCCCTTTCGGGTTTTCAATCCACCGGGATACCCATTTTTGCATGAGCTGTCCGATGTGGCTTTTCAACTCAGCGGGTGTACATTTTTTTTATTTTTTCCCTTATTTTTGCCCGAGTATTTTATTCTGTTTTTGACCTGCCGGGATGCCCTATTTTTTCCTGGACTTACATTTTGTTTTTATGTCCAGCGGGTCTTTTATGCGAAGTATTTTTTAATTGCATCTGAATTCACAAGAGATAAGAAATCCTCGCCATCCATAGTAGTGAATATCAGTGCCCCACCAGAGAAAACATTCCTTACTATGAATGGGCCTTCGTAGTTTGGCGTCCATTTTCCCCTGTGGTCTGTATGAGGAGGAAGAAGTATTTTCAGAACAAGCTCTCCCACTTGGTATTCCTGAGTTCTGATTTTCTGATCGAAGGCTTTCTTCATTCTCTTTTGATATAACTACCCATGACAGATGGCTGCTAATCTCTTTTCTTCAATCAAACTCAGTTGATTATATCGAGATTGGACCTATTTTGCTTCATCCAGTTTCACATCCATCATTACCCGTAAGGATGGTAGTTCAACTACAACAGGTAGGACAACTTCTGTACCATACACAAGTTGATAAGGTGTTGCCCTAGTAGATGTTCTGATAGAGGTTCGGTACCCATGTAAGGAAAATGGTAGCATTTTGTGCCAGTCTTTGTAGGTGACTACCATCTTTTGCACAATTTTCTTGATGTTCTTGTTAGCTGCCTCAACAGCGCCATTCATCTTTGGCCTGTAAGGAGAAGAGTTGTGATGTTGAATTTTGAAATGCCGACAAAGCTCTGCCATCATCTTGTTGTTCAAATTGGAACCATTATCAGTAATCATCAATGGGTTGCTCAGCCAGATAGTCAGACAATACACTTCCTTTGATGGCCTTTTGAGAGGTGTACTGAATGTCATATTCTGTTAGAATCATTTGCCATCTTGCAACCCTTCCGGTAAGTGCCGACTTCTCAAACATGTACTTGACTGGATCCATCTTTGAGATCAATAAGGTAGTATGAGTCAACATATATTGTCTTAGTCGACGAGCAGCCCACGCTAAAGCACAACAAGTTTTCTCGAGCAGTGAATAACGTTGTTCACAGTCGGTAAACTTTTTGCTTAGGTAGTATATTGCATATTCTTTTCGACAAGACTCGTCATGCTGGCCCAACACACACCCCATAGACTCTTCTAGTATTGTCAGGTGCATGATTAGAGCTCTTCCTTCAATTGGAGGCATGAGAATTTGAGGTTCTTGCATATATTCTTTGATCTTGTCAAAATCTCTCGGACAGTCATCGTTCCATCTGATTGTTTGTTCTTTTCTTAACAGCTTGAACAAAGGTTCGTAGGTTGTAGTGAGATGAGATATGAACCTTGAAATGTAGTTCAATATACCTAAGAACCCTCGAACTTCTTACTCAGTCTTAGGTGCAGGAATTTCCTGAATGGCTTTGACTTTATCGGGATCAACCTCAATTCCTTTTTCACTTACAATAAAACTCAGCAGCTTACCAGAACGTACCCCGAATGTGCATTTTTTGGGGTTCAACCTCAACTGATACTTCCTCAGACGCTTGAACAATTTCAGAAGATTCACCAAATGATCTTCTTCTGTAAGGGACTTGGCAATCATATCATCCACAAAGCATTCAATTTCCTTATGGATCATATCGTGGAATAATGTTACCATAGCCCGTTGATATGTGTCACCGTCATTCTTCATACCGAACGACATTACCTTGTAGCAGAACATGCCCCAAGGCATGATGAAAGTTGTCTTCTCCATGTCTTCAGGTGACATCTTAATCTGATTGTATCCAGAAAATCCATCCATGAAAGAAAACACGGAGAACTGATTTGTGTTGTCCACCAATACGTTAATGTGAGGTAATAGGAAGTCATCTTTCGGGCTTGCTCTGTTCAGATCCCGGTAATCCACACACATACACACCTTGCCATCCTTCTTAGGCACGGGTACAATGTTAGCAACCCACGGCGGGTAACTAGTTACAGCAAGAAAACCGGCGTCCCACTGCTTTTGTACTTCCTTTTTGATTTTCATGGCCATGTGCGGACGAGTACGTCGCAACTTCTGCTTAACTGGCGGACAATATTCTTTCAATGGCAGCCCGTGCATTACAATATCCATATCCAGACCTGGCATATCTTGATAGGACCAAGCAAAGACGTTGACATATTCCCGAAGCATACTAATTAGTTGTTCTTTCACTGGAGCTTGCAGATTGGCCCCAATCTTCACCTCTTTCACATCTTCCTCGGTACCAAGATTGATAGTCCCAACCTCCTTCTGATGAGGAGCAATCACTTTTTCCTCTTGTCTCAACAACCTGGCCAACTCTTCATGAAATCATAGTCTTCATCAACCCATTCATCTGCTTGATTAATCGGATTGTCGAAGTCATACGAGGTCATAGCAATGTTGTTGTCGGTGCAATCTGGAAGGCTGTCTCTGCAACGGTTGAGATTTGTTCATTTTAGTGATTGGTTTTATCTTATTTAGAAAAAAGTGAATGAAGTTTATTAAGAAAACATTTCCATTTATTGTTTTGTGTGAAAATAACTAAAATGAAAGACAGTGAGCGAAAAGATTGTTTGCAAAAGATGTCTATTGTTCATTAATTTCCATTTGCATAAAATACATATATTGCCCTATTACAAAGTGAGTCATGACACCTTGGGCAAGATGTAGGACTTGATGCATGCTTAAATAAGAAATAATAATTACTCTGTAGTAGTAACCCTTATAATTTTTTGGGAAGACCATTGAGGACTTGTTCGCCCGAGGCTCTTGGACGAATCCAGCTTTCCAGGTTATAGTCGCTTTCAGCCTCGTCTTCCACATTGTTGATAGCATCCGGGGTCAGCATTCCCCCATTGATGAACTTGGGAGCTTCAGCAGCCTCATCTTGGACCTGTCTGGATGGTCTGTAACCCAAACTGAACTTGTCTTCCTTGATCTGAACTTGTAGCAGCTTGCCCCAGCCTTGGGCATTCCCGTCTTCGACAACCTTTCGAGCTTGTTTGTAAGAAGAAATTGAAGTACTAGACACTTCAGCTATTGCTTCATTGACATTAAGAGCTTCAAAGCCCTGCCTCATTGTTTCATGGATCCCCCATCCATGTCAATGTACTTGTAAGTAGCTAGATGACTGACAAAGATGTCCTCCTCCCCACAAATGGTGATAATTTGGCCTTCCCACTCATATTTTAACTTCTGGTGAAGGGTTGATCTTACGGCGCCAACAGCATGAATCCAGGGTCAACCCAACAAACAGTTGTAGGTAGGCTTAATGTCCATCACATAGAAGGTAGTTTTGAAAATCTGTGGGACAATTACCACAGGCAGCTCAATTTCTCCAAGAATCGATCTCTTAGAACCATAAAAGGCTCTCACAACCAGGTTGCTTGGGCGAAGTGCAAGACCATCTTATTCCAGCTTGACTAAGGCTTTCTTTGGAAGAACATTGAGTGATGACCCAGTGTCAACCAAGACATGAGAAAGTACAAAACCTTTACACTCTAAGGTGATATGTAAAGCCTTATTATGATTATGTCCCTCCGTAGTCAGATCAGCATCGGTGAACCCTATTCCATGACTAGTATTGACATTTGAAACCACCGTCTCTAGCTTATTAACTGTAATCTCTTCGAGCACGTAAGCTGCATGCAAGACCTTGAGAAGTGCATTCCTGTGAGCTTCGGAACACATATGCAGTGATAGAATGGAGATCTTGGAGGGTGTCTGGTGAAGCTGGTCCACAACTTTGTAGTCACTCTTCTTGATAATTCTCGTGAACTCATTTACATCCTGATCAAAGGATGTCTTCTGAGTTTCCATGGCAATTAGTTCTTCTGGAACCACATTCTTGCCCTTAGCTTTGGCAGCAGCTTCTGCTTCAGCATTGACTCTTGAGAACTGTGACACGAAGAGATGTCCGCTTCGAGTGAAGCCTCCGCCTCCCCCGACATTATCAAATTATGGTGTAGTTGAAGAATCAAGAGTGAATTTATTTCCGTTGCAATAAAGATCTGAGCCATAGTGACAAGGCACGACACTGCTGCTGTCATATGGAACTGGTTCAGGCACCGTGATAGTAACCGGACTGATTACTACGGAAGAAGGAATTGTGACAGTTTGTGGGTTATAATAGATTGTGACAGGAGGTCTGATTGGAGATAGTGCAGTTGCAAGGAGTTGTTGATGTGACTGTTGATGTTGCTGAAAGTTGTTGGAAGAATCCGGGACATGCACTGTTGCCGGATCATAGTAAATGGTGACTGTTGAGACGTCATCATTGATGGTTATTGTTGTTGTAGTAGACTTTGTTGGAATGATGTTTGCTGAATTTGTAGGAGATACCTTTGAAATGGAGTTTGCAGATGTTGAAGGAGAGATGTTTGTTGAAGTTGTAGAAGTCGGAACCGTTGAAGTGATCTGTAGAATGCCTTCCCTGATAAGAATGTTGATACCCTTTCTCATATTTGCACAACCATTGGCAGAAATCTTGCAAGCTTCATAATGGGCCTCATAACCCGGGAACACTTGGCACTTCAATAGTTGAGCTTTAACTTCGGCCAGTGGTGTTTGAATGTCTGCAATGTCATCAATTAGGACTGCTGGTTGGTCTTCCTCAATGGCATTAATCCTCGGCCCACCGTGGTTTGGTATTGGATTCTTTGTGACATTTGGAGGCGGTGCGAAATTCAAAGCTTTGGAATCAACTAAGTCCTGAACTTTCATATGCAATGCCCTACATTTCTCTGTTGTATGGCAAGGTCCATTGTAGTGGAAAGCACATCTGGTGTTGACATCATAGTTCCTTGGAATATTCTGAGGATCGGGTGGAGTCAAGGTCCTTAATTCAATCAGGTTGAGCTTCAGTAACTGTGGAAGTAAGGAAGCATAGGGCATCGAAATGGGATCGATAACCCTGTTGATTTGTGAAGTCATTTCCTGGAACAGACATTGTTGTTGGTTGTTGTTGTTGTTTCTATAAGATCTCTGTTGTTGAGGAAACTGTTGTTGCTGTGGGAAGTGTTGTTGCTGAGGTGCTGGAGTGGGAATGGTGACAGCAGTTACTGATCTTTGCATGTATTGAGGCCTACCTCTTCCCATATGTATTGAATTAGTTTCATCCGTCCTACGAGGCCCTGAGAAAGGTTTTCTGGAATTGCTAGAGCTAGCACCATTGTCAGAGATCTTACCCATCTTCAAAAGACTTTCAATTCTCTCACCAGCTATAACCACATCAGCAAATTGGTGGAAGAGAAAGTAGCAAGTCGGTCAATGTAGGTTCCCTGTAATGTGTTCATAAACATGGCAGCCATCTCCCTTTCAGACATATGTGGCTAGACAGCAGCAGCAAGTTGTCTCCACCTTTGGGCATATTCCCATAAACTTTCTCTCGAGGACTGAGACATACCCATCAACAAAGTTTGGTTGGGTGCCATATCCAGGTTGTATTGATATTGGCGTATAAAAGCTTCAGCTAAGTCCTTCCAGTTCCTGATTGTTGCTCTGGATAGGTGAGAATACCACTCACGGGATTCCCCAGTCAAGCTATCTTCAAAGTAAAACATCCACAGTTTTTCATCCATGGTATAAGCTTTCAATCTCCCCATAAATGATTGAAGATGGGTACGAGGATAGGAGGTACCATTATACTTCTCAAAGCAAGGAGGTTTGAACTTGTGAGGAATCCTCACTCCCTCAACTAGGCCCATGTCCATTACATCAAATCCCAAAGAGTTTTGGGATTCCATGGATCTCAGCTTCTCAGATATTTCGTCCAGACGACATTCATAAACCTCATCTGCCCCAGCACCCAATACTGTAAACTGCTCATCCTGGGGGTCTTCTTGCAGAACACGATCTCCAGTATTCCTCTGGGTATTTCCAATAACATTGACTTCATGGTTGACGTGGGGCCCAAACTCTGGTGGATTTGTTTGTGGTTCATCGCGCGCGTTCTTACTTGTACCCCCAGTACCAACATGGTTCTCGTCTGGAGTTTGCCGCTCGACTAACTCCCTCAATCTTTCCTGGGTCTATGCTAGCCCAATCATCACAGCCATGAATTGATTCATATGAGTCCTCACATCTATTCTCACATCAGTCATCTGAGTCCTCACATCTGTCAGTTCTTGCTGTAACTAATCCATTTGTAAGCTCGGAAGGTTGTTACGGGTCAGATATCTGTGGATGCGATTGACGGGAAAGATTCTCCTACGAGCAATATTTCCTGAAACAATAGCAAAGTGAGAAAACAACAACAAAACTCCTACAAAACAAATGATTAGCATGCAATACAGTATGTCTATTTGTCTTCAGAGGGTATCCTGGTTTGGTTCTTTGGTTTTGACCTTCCAGACCTCTGGCAATAATGAAGATGTTGAAGTGAATGAATCTCAAAAAAAGATTCATGTAATACATAAACCATACATTACAAAATGCCAAAATACATAGTTTATGATTACAACAAGTTCCCGTGGTGGGTCAGAATACAATTAAGTCAAGAATACAAACAAAATCCCCATGAGAATTAAAATACAACCAAAATAAAATACAAGCAAAAGAAATCAAACATCCAGCCCAAAGTCATCTTCCTTGACTTCTTTCAGGAGAGCATCAGTCATTGGTCCAACTGGATGCTCTGTGATGGTCCTGATAAGAAGGTTTCTGGTTGCAATGGCACTTGTCATCTTCTGGTACTTGTCTTGTTCTTTTGATCTCTTCTACCCCGCCCGGAGTTTCAGCTCGGAGATCTCCTTCTGTGTTGCTAATAAGGCTTCCTGATTCTTCTTTTCATTGGCTTCCAGCTGCTCTATCTTATCATGTGTCTTCTGATCTTCTTGCAAATGAGCTTCAGTGATTCTGATCCATCTAGCCTAACTCTACTCTAGGTAGTGTTCAGCTCTGGCCTTCTGAATCTTGGCTTCTTTGCAAGCATTCTTCAATACCAACTCCCATGCTCGGGCTTTTTTGATGAAGTCCTCTGTCTTCTCTATCTTGGTCACATGCTCGATTCAGAGCTTCTCTAACCTTTCAATGTCTAGATGACCGTTATTCCTTTCCCAAAGGGTCTTCTTCAGAGCTTCGGAAAGCTGGGTATTCCTTTCTTTTAACTTCTCAAATTCCTCCAGGCTTACTGTAGCTATGGGCTCTACTGCTGATGGCCCTGACACATCTTCCAGGGTGAATGGCATACGAGTGATCTGTCCTCTGATGCACGACCATTCAATGTACTAAGCTGAAGCTATGTTGTTACACTTTCCAATAATAGCATCCCTTTTGTATGTATGTGGTCCCAAGCCCAGGCTACTTGTCGGACGGTGGCATGATTGTTCAGAATAGCACAGTAAAGAGACTCTGCTAAGTCTTTCTCTCTAGGTGGATGTACCAGGGCATACCCCAACTGTCTTCTGAAAAGCAAAGTATTTTAATTGATGCAACCCTTCACTCCAATAAGAGGTACATTAGGATATTGTCCACAACTTGTAATTATGTCCCTGCCCTTGGTGTTCTGAGTACACCACCTGATGTCTTCTGAAGTAAGGGAAATCAACCTCTTAGCCCAATTCTTTGTCTGATGTGGATTCAGGAAAGCTTCCGTCTTCGGAATATGTCTCATCAACCAAATGTAGAAGAGAGGTGCACAACATCTGACCAGTCTTCCCCTCTGTTTCTCATTTCTCTGATGCACCGAGTAGTATAAATCCCCTAACAGGGTGGGAACTGGATTCTTGAGCATGAAGATATGGATAAAATTCTTGCTTAAAAACTTAGGCTCGTCCGAAAAAAAGATGATACCATATATACTGAGAGCCAGGAGAGCACAAACAGATTCCCACTTCCCTGCTGCAGCATGACTGGTAGCCTGAGTGATTAAGAAGTCCAAATGAAGGCCTGGGATTCCAGCCTTGGTGGTCATATGCTTATCAATGATAGTGGCTTCCAAATGTAAAGCTTTGGCTATGTCTTCATTCCTAGGAGCAGTCATATCAGGGTTGAAAGGAATTCCTCTTCTGATAGGGACACCCAACAACATAGAAAACTCTTCCAACAAAGGACCTATCTGAAAGTCCGAGAAAGTGAAACAATGGAGAGGAGGGTCATAGAACTGAAGGCAAGTGTGAATCATGCTCCTCGGTGATGTGTCCAGGTCCATGATCATGTCCAGGATACCGCCATAATGTTCTCTGAATAAAGGGACATGATCAGGAGTGATAAGAGCCTGAATCTGCCTGAGGCGGTCTAGAGGGTACTCAAAGAAGTGGTAGGTGATGTTGCTCTTCCTGGTTGAATCTATGATGACAATGGGTGCTGAAGAAAATAACTGATGAATACAACTCGAGAAGATATCTGAAGAAGATGACTGAAGCAGAAGAACGGTCAAAACCAAACCAAAGAAGATGTGGATACCCTACAAAACAAATAGACAAATGTTAAAATGATGCAATATGATGTATGCTGAATGATATGTAAGGGTTTGTGATCAGGTGTTGGATTGTCAGTTGCTTTGATAGGGTCCATGAGTGTTCAGAATTTCGGATGCATGTCTGAGAACCAGTAACCAGGTGGGGGACTCAAATAAAGAGTCACTTATCCGGGGTTTCAAAGAATCAGTCCAAAATAGTGTAACCTTAAAACAATTCCAGTAACAGGGTATGTTGAGGCCAAGGGTTCCTGCAAACCTGTAAACAACCCCACCAACTCACATGTATTGTTCTAGACCAAGGATCCTCAGGTTCGGATCTATTATGAGAAGTGTAAACACTTCTAACCCGGAGGTACAGTGTTAGGATAAGAAAGTTAGATTAGCAAAAAAAAATCAGGGTTTAGGGTTTAGAAATAATTAGGTTAAATTTTTAGGGTTAGTAAAATATTTTTAGGGTTAATTAAAAGTTATTAAGAAAATACAAGTTTAATTACTTTATAGATTAGCAAAATAAAAGTTAATTATTTACGCAAATAAATAAAATGGAATATGATTATTAATTTAAAAATAGTAAAGATTAATCATGTACAAATTTAGGTTTTTTATTTTTTAAGAAAAGTATGATAATTTAAATCATTAATCTAAATATTTAGAAAATAAATATTTAATGTTATAAATAGATAAATAAATAAAGTTTAGAAAAATAATTAGTATTTATTTACAAAAATATTTTATAATATAATATACTTAAGTTAATTACTTTATTATTATTTGTAAAGAAATCAATTAAAAAATAATAATAAAATGAAGAACATAAAAAAAGCAAAGAAAATAGCCAAAAGAATTATTTGGGAATCGAACCCAGGTCCCTTACCTCAATGGTGCACCACAAAACCAACAAGGGCAGTATGCGCTGATGATAAGTACACATGCCAAAATCATTATATGTTGATCCTACAAAAACAAAAATAAAATGGAAAAAATTGCTGGAACCAAGGATCGAACACAGCCTCTATGTTCCTCTACGCGCGCACACTACCACTGGGCCATCAACTTCTTTCTGTCAATAATATAACATAATATCATAAAATAAACAAAATTAATTCAAAAAAAATATAATTCGCTCGCAGAACACCTTCTTCAACCTCTGGACGTAGAATATTTGCTACGAAATAACTAGGTTTTTGCTACGAAACAGTCATAGCTAAATGGCTACCGTTCATACAAAATCGTGAATATTTAAAATCAATCAACGATTCTTGCATCAATCGAATCCTTATGACCTGCAAAGTCCAAATTCACCATCAAACATCATTTATACTGCTTAAATAGGGAAACCCCAATTGAGAGTTCCGAACCCCAACAATGGTCGTTTGCGTTTTGGCCAAGAAACTCTCATGTTCTTGCCCAGAAACATTCTACACAACATCACAAACATCAAAACACTATCAAATTTCAATAATAATGCATAAATGAATGAAATAAAAAAATAAAAAAATCAAGAATATTATGAATTCGGATGGCATGTCTTGGTGCATGAATGGACGTTTTTATGATCCAAAAACATTGTGTGATCTTCTAGGAATGATTTGGAACCTTCAAAACCTTTGGAGATGGCTTGGATGCTTGAATTCGTATTTTACTTTTCTTGAATATTTTTGAAGTTGATTTTCACTCTAGGCAACTGCAAAAATCGTCCCTATGATTTGGTTATGTTCATGTACTTGTAAGGATTGAATTTAGGTCAAAAAACTTATGGATTTGTGGGCTTATGAGATAACTTGAGTGTGAAGTAATCAATCACCATTAAATCTCAACAAATCAAATGATACCTTGCTATTTTTGATCCAATCTGATTTTAATTGACTTCCAATCATTCTAAATATGATTTAAATGATTTCCAATCAAATATCTTGACCATTATTTGATTTTTCATATTTAATTTATATTTAAATGTTATCAGGAAGATTGGGTTTCAAAATGATAGGCCCATTTGGAAAAAATTAGATTTAAGCCCTTATTTTCTTCATACACCCCTTAAACATTTCCCAACTTTGACAAGGCATAAATACTTCAATTTTAAGGCTATGAATGTGTTCTTGGACATTTTGGAAAGCTTAAAGAGTCCTCTAACAAACCTCTTTGGTCTCATGTCCATATCTTTCACCATTTGCAAATTATGCTCTTTGGAAGATGTTGACCTTTTGTTGACTTTTGAAATGACCTGTAATGTTTTAGCTCATACCTTCCAAATGAAGAATTTTTAGGATTTTCTTGTGAGACACAAAGTTGTAGAGAATTAAATTTTCTTAAAAATGAGCTTTGGATAGGAAATTTTTGATGAAGCATGTGAAAGTTATGGCTGGTCAAAGTTCAGTTGACTTTTCTTTAGAAAACCCTAATTTAGAAACTCCTGATTCTTGATGATCTGAAACCTCCTTGATGAATCATGATCAACCCTTGATCAAATGATGAATTTTACTTCATAAACATGATGTTGGAAAAAAATATTAATGTTTGACTTTGATTTGACCACAATTGACCTCAGTTTGACTTTTTAACTACTTTGACTGATTTTTGCATATCTGATCATCTGACTGGGCAAGCTCTTTGGGAAAGCTTTGAAACTTGAGATAGGGATTCTTGAAGTCATATGGGATACCATGAAGCTCACTTGAAGTATTAAAATTCATTTTAACTTGAGGAAACTCAAAACCCGAGTTTTGGACACTTTGATTAGGAGGAGGCATTGTCTGGGGAAACCTCCACACTTCTTGATCAATTGGGAGTCTTGAGGACCTTATGATCGTTTAGAAGTATTGAGAGAGATTGTATTGATTGTGGGAGGGCAAATTTTGGGGTACAACAGCCTCCCCTGTTCAATTTTCTGAAATCTGAGGAGTTAGATTGGCAGGTACGCCATTCGTGACTTGAAGGTTGAAGAGGATTGAACACAAAAGCCCAAAATTTTGCACCCGGCGATGCGTATGATGATACCGTTGATTGGTTGTGATGCTTGAATGGGCTTAAAGATGCCATTCAAAGAAAAAGTCTTCAGATATGTTTCCTTGAGAAGGAAGCAATCCCAAATATGGAGATAACTTTTTGGGAAGAATAAACGACGACCCGAAGTAACAAGATAACCTTTGGGAAGAATAAACGACGACCCGAAGTAACAAGATAACCTTTGGGAAGAATAAACAACGGCCTAAGGTATCAATATGGCTTTTGGGAAGAATTAACGACGGCCCAAAATGAGATAACCTCCGGGAAGAATAAACGACGACCCGAGGTGACAAGATAACCTTTGGGAAGAATAAACGACAGCCCAAGGTATCAATATGGATTTTGGGAAGAATAAACGACAGCCCGAGGTGACAAGATAACCTTTGGGAAGAATAAACGACAACCCAAGGTTTCAATATGGCTTTTGGGAAGAATAAAAGACGGCTCAAAATGAGATAACCTTCGAGAAGAATAAACGACAACCCGAGGTAACAAGATAACCTTTAGGAAGAATAAACAATGGACCAAGGTATCAATATGGCTTTTGGGAAGAATAAACGATGATCCAAAATGAGATAACCTTAGGGAAGAATAAATGATGGCCCGAGGTAACAAGATAACCTTTGGGAAGAATAAACGACAGCCCAAGGTATCAATATGGCTTTTGGGAAGAATAAACGACGGCTTAAAATGAGATAAGCTTCGAGAAGAATAAACGATGGCCCAAGGTAACAAGGTAACCTTTAGGAAGAATAAACAACATCCCAAGGTATCAATATGGCTTTTGGGAAGAATAAACGACGACCCAAAATGAGATAACCTTCGGGAAGAATAAACGATGGCCCGAGGTATCAATATGGCTTTTGGGAAGAATAAACGACGACCCAAAATAAGATAACCTTCGGGAAGAATAAACGACGGCCCAAGGTAACAAAATAACCTTTGGGAAGAATAAACGACGGCCCAAGGTAAGTTGTTGATGGAGTTTGCTTGCTGGAGAATTAACCTGAAAAACAATGTTAGTTTGGTGCAAATATAAAGATATATATAACATTCTGCAAGATAATATTTTATGAGAATGCGTATGATATATAATACGATATGATGTATGTATGAATGAATTATGTAGCTGGAGCGTATAAGTAGCTTCGTAGAATAACTGCTGACTTGGGAAAATAAATCCTGACTCATTGCTGAGGAGTATGAAGACTTCGTTCTCGTGTTGTTTAAGAATATAGTACTTAGGAATTCCCGTTTTCGTTTGTCATACTTTTTACTGAAGGATTGAGTTCCTGAATATCCTGACTGAGGATAAAAGAGATGGACATAGATCCGGGAGACCTATGTAGTTAAGTATCAATTCCTCTAAGGATATGAAACCCCTTGGAGACTTCATAAAGCTGGAAGTGTAAGATATTACTTGAGGTATTCCGTAAGGATATCCGTAAAGATTACTTCGTGGGGATGAACCGGCGAAGCTTCGTTGAATTCCTACCTCCGTTCGTTCTTAGTAAATGCTATTATTGTATTTTATGCATTTCTGGAAAACATCAATCATATTCAAAGGCATATATACATTCAAACATAATCAATGGATGTTTTTCGCTTTAGTAAAAAGGGGAAAAGTAAAGTTGAATAAAGAGGGAAAAGTAAAGCTGAATAAAGAGGGAAAACACTACGCCAAAAAGGTTTTTTAACAGCGCATCTTAGACAGCGCTTTTAAAAGAAAGCGTTGTCTAAGGTTAAAATAAAAATAAAACACGGAAAATGTTAAAAAAATATAATGAAAGCGCTGTCTAAGGGGGGGTCTTAGACAACGCTTTTAGAAAGCGCTGTCTAAGACCCCCCCTTAGACAGCGCTTTTAGAAAGCGCTTTTAAATATAGACCTTAGTCAGCGCTTTTGAGAAAGCGCTGTTTAATGTCTTTCAATTAAAAAAATATTTAAAACCAAAAGCGCTGTCTAAGGGGGGGGGGTTAGAAAGCGCTGTCTAAGGCCCCCCTTAGAAAGCGCTTTCCACAAAAGCACTGTCTAAGGTCTAATTAAAATAAAATTTCAGACTTCTATTTTCGTTCTCAGTTCTTTTTGTTTCCCTCCTGCGATTAAACTTCTCCAGCGAACCCTAACTGCGAACGAGAATACCTTGTAATCATTCGGTTTCAATACCAGAAAGTTTTTGAAGAATCGGTTTCAGAACTTCATCTCTACTGCGGTATGTTCTTCATTTCTGCATTTTGTCATTTCATTTCTGCGTTTTGTTCGTCATTTCTCTACTGCGTTTTGTTCGTCAAGCCATTTCTGATTTTGTTCGTCATTTCTATTTGCATATGGTTTCAGGCATTGCAAGTGTTTGAAGAATATTTCATTTCTGAAAGTGTTTGAAGAATCCTTCATTTCGGTATGTTCTCCATTTTTTCATTTTTTCATGCTCTTTTATTTAGGGAAATATCAGTATTTGTAAAATACACTGTTGATGCTTGCTTTTTGTTTGTAAAATACACTGTTGATGCTCAATTGCCAACCCTAACTGAATGAGAAATAAAAATTCTTGTTCTTGTCTTTATGTAAGTGCAAGCATATTTCTTTATCATCTAATATGCAAATATGAATACCTAACAATATCACATTAATTATGAGTACTATTTTTGTTGCATTATTCTACATGTACATCAAGTATTTTGTCCAAATATTTGAATATAAAGTTTAGGCAAGTAATGGGGTCCATTTATAGACTTTTAGATTGAACACATAAGATTTTGGACATGAAACATGGTTTTCCCACATAAAAAGGTAGGTAGGTAGTATTAAATTTCATACATTGTTTTGTTACAGTGTATGTGTCTACTTGACTTTAAACTCTAAATATCATTTTGGATTTAGATGTTCAATATTGTTCAAACTTCATGTTTCCTTAGTGATTATACTTGAAGATTGAATAGGTAGTTTTTTTTCTTTTTAACTGTGAAAGTGTTATTCATCTCACTTTCATTCTAAAGGAACAAGATTTCTCCCATAAAATGATTGAACGAACTCTAATATAGTTATAGGTATAATTATAGGTATATTGTAATAGAAAAAGTTTGATTCTTGTAATATAAAAAATGAAAGTGATGAGGTAATTAAAGTTGGTATATTGGCGTATCGGATACGTTATTGAAGTTTATATTAACATTGGTTATGTATAGGTTTTTGAAGTTTAAAATGAATTGAACTTTAAAATTGTTAGGATATTCAATGATACTACCTTAGTTATGTATTTTCGTCTGGATTGATTGTTTACTTTAATAAGTAGGAAAACCATGGATAAAACATGGATCTGTGCCGATCGAATGACCAAAGAGTATGAGAGTGGGGTTGCGGAATTCGTTAAGTATGTTGTTCAACACGCTGAAAACCCCAGACGAATACATTGTCCTTGCTTGCGTTGTTGTTATATTGGTAAGGTTGACGCACATGGATTGAAATCGCATTTGCTGAGGCATGGAATTGATCAAAGTTATCAGTGTTGAATATTTCATGGTGAGAAAATTAACGGGAATGTTGAATCGAGTGGAAAAAGTAATACGACCTATGCTTCATACGACAAAGACACAGAAACATATGATTGTGATCGAGTTGAAGAGATTGTAGAAGCACTGGAAGAAGATCTTCATGATTGTCCTGAAATGTTTGAGAGGATGGTAAGCGATGCAGAGAAACCGTTGTACAAAGGTTGCACTAAATTCTCAAGACTTTCTGCGGTATTAAAGTTGTACAACTTAAAGGCGGGCAATGGATAAAAGACCCGGTTTTTCAAAGAATAAGTGCTACAAATCGGGAAAGAGCATCAAGTCCCGCATATCCGTACCGAAAAGGACGTGTCGGATATGGACGTTTAGAACAATCCATGGTAAGTATTTTTAAATTGCGATAACAAATTTGTTCATCATATATTAGTTTTATCTGATCAAATTGTATGACTTAATGTGTAGCTGCAGAAGGAGGAAAGTTCAGAAACATCTCTTCCTGCACATGTTTTGTGGAAGGAAGCCCGTGTGGGCAAATCTGGAGTTCCTCAAGAAGAAGTTTTACACGTATACCAGAAATGTGTAAGTATAACATTTTTTCATTATTTGAATAACGTTTTTATACACAAATATTTGACAAGTGTACGGTATTCATCTGATTTTTCAGGAGGAGCTATCTCAGTCTTTATCTCCCGATGATACTAGGAGCATACTTGGTCGGGCATTAGATGTCCCTGAGAATTCTGGTCGGGTGAGGGGTAAGGGATTTGGAGTCACTCCGACCACCCTGAGTATTAAAAAAGGAAAGGCTCCTAGTAATCGGGAGCTTCATGCAAGAATGGAAGCCATGCAAGCTGAGCTTAATGCATTGAGGAGAGAAAGAGAGGCTAGCGCCTCAACAGTATACAGAGATGCTTCGGACAAAGACAGTATCAACTGTACCTTTCAGCCGAACATTCCAGAGGTAATTACATATAATTGTCTTAAATTGAACTATTTGCTTAAATTATGTATTTGACATATATACACATTAACGATTTCTTGTTATTATTGGTTTTAGGGCATTTCCCATTGTCAGCTGTATTTGTCGTCACCATACTATCGGATGGTTGGCAAGGGAAAAGTGCATAACGTTAGCGGAGTATTACTCCACACTAGAGAGCTCCCTGCTGGATGTTTGAAGGTATCAGTTGATATTGCAGTTGAGCCGAATGCAGCATTACCATATCCTAGCGATGATTCGGATGCAACAACGGTGCACGAAGCAGTAGGTTCGTTTGTTGCATGGCCGACAAACCTCATATGCGTAGGATATGAGGTATGATTAAAACTTATGTTAACTTCCTTGGTATATTCAAAGTTTAAAATTTATGCTTAAAATTTTACTTACATATTTTCCTATGTTAAATAGACTCCCACAAAATCCAAATCAAAAGATAGTGCGATTCCACGGCATACCGAGTCCACGGTTTCAAGAAAATAGGTAATATACAATTATATGACATATATTCATGGAAGTTGTTACATTCTTAATTTGATCTAACTATTTATATGACATGTAGTTTCAAGAAAATGAGGCTAGCAATGCCTCCGCACAACAAAAAAAGGAGGTTAGCAACGCCTCCGCACGGGTACAAAGTTCTGGTGCTAAGAAGTCCGTAGCTAGGAAAAAACCTACCACCAAGTATAGGTCGTGCCTCAGGACATTTCTAGAGATGACCGATATACCGACCGGAGGTGTTCGGACTATACATATGGAGGTAGGGATTTTCGGCTTTGATTACGAACAAATGATTGGTAATGAGGACTTCATGCAAGTTTTTGGTCGTGAAGAAATCGGCGTCAACATTGTCAATACATATGTTAGGTAAATCCGGACTACTTTGTTTTATTAATTAAACAACTTATGCTAATGATGTTTACTTTATGTTAATGATGTTTTTATATTAGGTTTTTGTATGACAAATTGATGCGCCCCAATGGTTTGGACGTGTCATTCGGATACTTAGCACCTGCGACCGTCAACTATAGTTTAATGTTAAGTAGACCGGATACCGTGACGGAGTACGTTCTTCGGATCCTCATGGACAATAAAGATGCGGAGAAGTTGTTTTTTATACCGTTTAATACCGGGTTAGCATTTCATTCTAAATTCATCTATTATAATTATTTTCCAAGTTACCATCTAACATTTTCCTAATCATTACAGTGGACATTGGTTGTTGCTCGCAATCAATCCTATCCGAGAAATTGTGTATTATCTTGACTCGTTAGGAAATGATTGGACAACATACCCGGATATGAAGGTCCTAATTGACACGTAAGTGAGAATGTTCAAAAATTTTCTTAGTTTATGTGAATTGTCCTACAAGCTTTTCGGGCCCAACGAGTTATCCAAACCTCAAGGAGGGGCGCCAACTCCATTACATGGATTAAAGTGGCGGTATATTTTTAATTACCGCGTTTTTTATTATATTAGTGATGACTACACTTGATAAAACTTAGGATTTATAATTCATATTTTTTTTTCATATGTAGTGTCCTCGTCAACGTAATCAAATAGATTGCGGGTATTTCATGTTGAGGTTTATGCGAGATACTCTCATGTTGGGCCGATTAGAGATTCCCACCGATGTATGTATTTCTAACTTATGAGTTATTTTTATATTTACACGTATCTCATATAATTAAATAGTTGGAATTAATTCAAAATATGTTATATTATTATGTAGTACTTTGATGAATTCAAGTGTGCATCTTATACAAAGGATCAAGTGGACGAAATCAAAGAGGAGTGGTGTCAATTCATGATAGAGCTCAAAGTGTGTAATTAATGTGTACATTTGTAGTAGTATATGTAATGACTTATAAATGTAAACATAAATTTGTATATATTTTGTACATTTATGGCAAATTTGGTTTGAATTGGTTTGAATTGGTTAGCCAAAAATTGGTAAAAAAAGGCCAAAATGGCATATATAAAATGTGATAATTTTCTGCCAAAATCTGGTTGAAAACAGGTAGAAATTCTGGTTTATAAACCTGGAAAAAATGTGGTTTCAAACAAATCCTTCAAAAAATTTCATATACCTTAGACATCGCTTTTGTAAAAAGCGCTGTCTAAGGGGGGGATTAGAAAGCGCTTTAGGCAAAAGCGCTGTCTAAGGGGGGGGCTTAGACAGCGCTTTCTGAAAAGCGCTGTCTAAGGTATACCTAAAAAAATTAAAATAGGAGGGGCTTAGACAGCGCTTTTGGCCAAAGCGCTGTCTAAGGGGGGGGGGGGGCTTAGACAGCGCTTTTCAAAAGCGCTGTTGTCGCTCCCGACAAGTGACACGGGGGTCAGATGAAGGTACAGACGCGAACGGTCGGCGAGAGGAACAGTCAGAACACACAGCCGTGAACTCACTGGAGAATGAATAGAGTCACCAGCTAGGCATTTTTATCCCGGAGGAAAGGCAATGCTGCATAAGCCTAGAAAGAGATGGATAAGACGGTTTGCGAACCAGAGAGACTGAGAAAGGGGGTTGGTTACAACCTGGGAAGGTATTAGCACCCAGATTGTCCGCCGTACTCGACGGGATCCACGCTTAAAAGATTTGTGTTTTAAAGGGGTAGTGTCAGTGCAACTTGTGTGTAAAAGAGCTGGCAAAAGATGTACAGGTGTCAGTGTAAAAGACAGTGATGTGTGATATGTACAGTGTCAGTGTAAGAAAAGGAATAAAATGCTCAAGACCATGAGGCTCAAAGAATGAAGCTGGAAAGAGGGGGAATAGACAGAGACTTTTGTTCGATAACTGTTAAGTTATGCCTACGTATCCTCTCGTGCAATGAGGAAGTCAGAACACCGTAGTTCGACCCAAAGAGACTGAAAGATGAATTGACTTGTGAACTGCTTACTTGTCTATGCTCAAGTGTATGACCTGTCTGGCTCAGGTGCAAACTGTCTTGCATTAGACGGAAGAAGCAAGTTCTCGGTTGTGAGTGAATGAGGTGAGAAAAGAATCCCGGAGGAGACGATTATTGTTTGTTTTTGAGTTTTCAGTCTTTTATTGCTTTTTGAAGTTTGTCATAAGATAATGAGCTTAAGCCTAAACCAATGGGTTAGTAAACTCATCACATCTTCCCTCTGATTAGGGGTAATGAGGATACCTTAAGTGTGAAGTCAGATTCTCACACTTAATCACCTTTGATGTAGGATTAAGATCATTAACCTACTTGTGATTATTTAGATGTTTTTGTTGTTTTTGTTTAGTGCTGAGTAATGAGGTTAAGCCATAATCAGGGATTAAACAGACTCATTACACTATCCTAAGAGAAGGATAATAGATGAGAATGTTTAAGCTGAGGAAAGCTCCTCAACTTAATCCATGATTAGGGATTAAACTCATGACAAAACAAGCCTTTGATTAAGTGGATTTTATTTAATGATATGATGATGAAGTGGTTTTTATGATTTGTAAGACAACTTGAGGGGGACTTGTCCATTAACACTAGGGTTAGTCCTTCTTAACCACTTAAGGAAGAATTAGAACCCTAATGCAAGGCCCAAGTTACAAGTGTGATGTCTTGATAATTTATTAAGTGAATTGATTAAGAGATTTGAACACATAAAGGGTTCAAGACTTAGGATTAAAGTTATACACTCCATCCTAAAAGAAGGATGCAGGCATAAGCTTAATCACAAAGTCTTAAAGCCTTTAGGGTTTAGTCCCTGATTACGAGATGAGAAGAGAAGAATCAAAGAGAGACACAAAGGTAAAAAACTATGAGGGGAGACTAATCAAAATCCTAATTCATTATCATGCTTGGTTGATCCTAAAGTTTGTGAGGTTTTCAAGAGAAGTCTTCAATGGAACCACCAGGAAGCAGATGAAAGGATCAAGAGAAGCAAAGCAACTTGCTTCATTCAAGAAGTCAAGTCACTTGAAGAAAGAAAGTGGGAGGAAGAAAAATGAGCAAGCTCAATCTCAAACACACATAGGAATGCAGCAATGAATGCAAGAGAGATGAAAAGAAAAGTTATGAGAAGTGAAGGCAAATTCACTTCTCAAGTTTACTTACCACCTGAAATGTTAGAAAGAAATGCAATGCAATGCAAGATGAGATGAAATGGCATGATGCAAAGCAAAACCAGAAGCATGTTGATGATGATTATGATGTTATGAAGTGCTGCAAACATGAGGCAAGACATGGAGATGTTCATACAAGATCATGGATGCAAATGATGCAAGTTAAGGAGCATGAATGAACATGAAAAGTTATGAAGCATACAAGACAAATGACATGGCAAATATGTAATGCAATGATCAAACATGCTTTCTATGTGTCTTAAGATGTCAAATGAAACACAAGAATGCACAAAATGCAAAGACAAGTCATGTTATGCAAGAGAATGCAAGGAGGATGCAAGAGAAATCCCAAATTAGGGTTCATGAAACAAACATCAAACAAAACCAAAAACAGAAGCAAACCCTAGGATAAAAAATGGAAAAGGCCAACCAAAGAAACCCTAAACCTATAATGAACCACTGCCCAAAGGGGAACTCTCAACTCTTAACCAAACTCAAGATATGAATTTTCTAAGTTATTAGGGTTTTTTAGGGTTCTTAACAAAAGAAATGCCAAACAATCAGAAAATGCAAGATCAAATCATGGCCATTTTACCCTAGAAACTACATGCCAAACACAAAACAATGCAAGAAGAATCAATGTCTCAACCTTCTCCAATAGGCAGAAATGAATTTTTGAACCCATGATCAAAATAATGCATAAAAAATGATTTAATTCAATGAAAAATTCTTAAAATGCATCAAGATCAAAAAAGAAATTTGGTTTGAAGGTTGGACAATGTTTCTAAATGTCTTAGAACATTTCATGAATTTTTTTGTAATTTTTAAATACCTAAAAGTATTTTTAATTAATTAATTCCCATTAATCAATTAAAAATAATCTTTTAAATGTTTAAAAATACTTTTTTTAATGATGAAAAATGAAATAAAAATATTTTTGTGTCATAAAAATTAATAAAACTCAGAGGAAAAAGTTTCATAATTTTTATGCATTTTTTGCTATTTTAAAATAATTATGCAAGTTAATTGAAAAGAAAATGAATAAAAATCAAATAAAATAAGAAGTAATCAGCATGGAAGGCCAGGATTCAATCTGGAAAAGAAATGGTTGACTTGGCGCGTGATCGTGTGGCTCACATTCAAACTGAGTTAATCTGAATTAATTAACTAAATTAAACCTAATTAGAATTAATGACATGATCTGAGCCATCGGATGCGCGCGGGAAAAGACTCAGTCAACTCATCCAACGCCTGAAATTCAAACTGGGAGCCCTAACCCTAATCACATATTAATGACTTTCAGGTGGCCGGAGAAGACTTCCGGTCGTCTTCTCCGGCCAACACCCTCCCTGAAAAATCCCCAAACCCCTCAAATCGTATCAAAAATGAAAAACAAGAACTGGGAAATGATCTCCATCCTCTCACGAATCAAACCCCTCTCTCAAAACACATTTCTTCTTCCTAAACAAGCTGAATCGAAAGAAATAAAAACTAGGGCACGCAAGCTTCAGAGACAAATTAAACTCTCAAATCAAAGCCATTTTCAAAACCAAAGACATCAGGATAATCAGTGAATCACATAGAACAAGTTTGCAACAAGAAAAATGATTTCTGGAAAAATAATTTTCGAGCTACCTGAGATTTGGAGCTTTCAATTTGAGGACTTTCTGGCCACTTCTCCTTGTGCAATCCACTCCACTTGGTCCACAGAAGATGCTTGAATGCTCAAAAGGAGTTTAAGTTGGCTGGATAGTGAGATTCGACAGCTTCTGCTCAAGCTTGATCAGAAATGGCAATGGAGTTTCTGGAGGTTTCAGGCCATTGTGAATGATGGTTTGTGGTCCTGAGGATGAATGGAGAAGGTCTGGAGTGTTTGTTTGTATGTTGGTGAGCTAGGGTGAGAGTTTCGAATGAAACTGCAAGCTGGTGTGAAAATGGTGCAGTGATGTTGTAGCTTGTTTAAGGCCTGGTTCTTGGTTGCTTTGTGCTCAATGAGACATGGTGAGATGATTGGTAAAGATGGTTTGGATGTATGTGAGCTGGGCAGAGAGTTTCGAAGGCAAAAGCAAAATGGAGTGTTCTTGTGAATGTCCTGAATGTGGATGTTTCAGCCTTGCTTTGTGTTATGTTTAGCTTGCAAATTGTCCACATAACTCTCTCTCATTGGTCAGTTGACAAGACATGCCCTTTATTGATTGGTAAGTTAACTTTTGCAAAAAGTCAAAAAATGTGTAAGAGAAGTAAGGCTCATGATCTAGGCAAGTACATGGGCATGGGCTGGCGCAGCAAGGTGAGGTGAGAGGCTAGCAAATCTCAGCATCCAAGGCTGCAAGTAGGAGGAAGCATGATCATGAGTTTTGCAACTTGTGACTTTTTGCTCACATGTGACCTTTTCATGAAAATCTCTCATTACACAAACCATAAACATGTGAACCTTGGTCCAATTCTGATTTTTGTGACTTAGAGAATGCTTGTGTAATGGTTTGAAATGAACTAGAGGTCACAATTGGCTTTGGTTCAAGACTTTGCAAAATTTCCATTTGAAGCATGCCTTGAAAATCAATGATTTTTGCCAACTTTGCATTGCCATAACTTTTGATCCAAGAAGAGTTTGATCATGTTCTTGTACTTTTTGAAAAGGGAAAAATGAGATCTACAACTTTCATGACCAAAGTTTTTCCATTTGAAGCATTTTTGGATCAAGAATCATGGCTTGAAAAATGATGCATTCTTGAAAAGTCAACTATGCCCAAAAAGTCAACATTTGCAAAAACCCTAAATTCTTGATTTCTATGAACTTCAACCTTCTTATATGATCAAATAAAGATCATATACACTCAAAATGATGAAGATCAACCATTGGTTGGGTCATTGGGGCCTCAGATGCCCTGATTTTACACTGACCTGTCTGAAAAGTCAACCCTTGATCAGATGACTTCCCCATGGAATTTCTTCATGAAAATTGATATGCATACTCCCTATACCATATAGAGACCAATGGAAACAAGAATGACCAAAAAATTTGGAGTTATGGCCTCTGAAACCAAAACCCTAATTTTAGGTCAACTGTGCAGTTCATCCTGGCTCTGCATCCACTCAAACCCTAGTTCTTGTGATTCCTCTGCAATTTTGACTTTGAAAAGATGGAGAATGACATAAGTATACACATGGACCCCTTTGAGTTGATTAGTGGCCTTTGGAATGGCTCAAGATGCTTTGGGATTGCTCAGATCACAAACCCTAGGTGCAGATGCCTTAGAAACTATGCAGTGAACCAAAATGAGATATGAGATGATATGTTTGTGTTTATGCATATGAGAATGATCACAAGCCATGGTGTGAATGGGTGAGGGCAAATTTGGGGTGTTTACAGCTGCCCCTATTCAAACATGAGTTAGCTGTGCAGGTTGTAAGCGACGGCTTAACAGGCAAACAAGATAACTTGTGGTTGAATACCAAAGACAGTCCAAAATTTGCACTCACAGAATGAAGAAGAAAAGGGATATAGATTGCAAAAGGAAAATAAAGTATATTGTAAAGGTGCGGAAAACAAAGCGATGACGGGGACGGCCGACATGCTGGGGATAAAAGGTAAAGCCAAGACGGGGACGGCCGACTAGCTGGGGAAAGTAAGATTTCGATGGGGACGGCCATCAAGATAAAGCTGTAAAATTTTCTGGAAGTTAATGAAACATGACGGGGACGGCCATCAAGTTCACAAAGCAAAGTAACCAACGATGGGGACGGCCATCGGGCTCAAAGGAAAAGGGACCACGACGGGGACGGCCATCGGGTTAAAGAATAAATGAAATAAACAGATGATGGGGTACGGCCATCAAAGGTGAAGGACGATCACCTAGTAGGGGACGGCTGCTCTGTTGGGGATAAAAGGAATATGATGGGGACGGCCATCAAAGGTGGAGGACGACCACCTGGCAGGGTACGGCTGCCGAAAATATCAACGATGGGGACGGCCATCGGATAGAAAAGGTCAACGATGGGGACGGCCATCGGACGAGCATGATGGAGGACGACCATCAAGAAGTGGAGGACGACCACTCAGCAGGGTACGGCTGCTCTCGAGGTTTCTCATGACATAGGACGAATGCCAGATAACCAAAATCAACAATGGGGACGGCCATTGGATAAAATGATGAAGGACGATCATCAAAAGGTGGAGGACGACCACCTAGCAGGGGACGGCTGCTAAAAATCAACGATGGGGACGGCCATCGGATGAGCATGATGGAGGACGACCATCAAGAAGTGGAGGACGACCACTCAGCAGGGTACGGCTGCTCTCAGGGTTATCATAACACAGGACGAGTGTTAGATAAAAGAAAATTTGTTGGTGATCTACTGGGGATATAGTGAACACGGACGAGCGTTCACAACCAAGAAAAGAAAGTATAAGTGTTTGGTATTGTATAGATTAAAGATGCGGACGAGCATCCTTAGACTGTGATACGGACGAGTATCATGTAGAAACAAACTGACACATGTTCAGAGATGATGATACGGACGAGTATCAACGGGTTAACAAGGAACACGGACGAGTGTTGAATCTGAAGGGACTCTTCTGGGGAATAGTAGACACAGACGAGTATCTATATTCAAGAAGACACAAGTGTTTGAAACAGTGTATGGATTAAAGATGCGGACGAGCATCCCTAAGACTATGATACGGACGAGTATCATGTAGAAACAAACACTAGACGCACTGTTCTGAGATGATGGTACGGACGAGTACCAACTGGTTAACAAAGAACAAGGACTACTGTCGAATCTGTGGGGATATAAGTGATGTATACAAGACACGGACGAGTATCTGTATAAGTGTACCAATGAGTAGTGAGTATGTATATAAGTGTTTATCTGCTGGGGAGAATGACACGGACGAGTGTCAAAAGGGAAAAGTATAATAATAACAAGTATATGGGTGATGAAAGTGTAAGCGACTGCGCTGGGGATATGACACGGACGGGTGTCAAGAAAGTGTATATATAAGTATAAGTGAGTGCAAAGAGGATGTCTTTGGCTTTCTGCTGGTGATTTGACACGGACGGGTGTCAGGAAGTATCTGTAGTACGGGTGATTTTGTTTGTAAAGTGTATTCAGGCAACCTGCTTGGGGAAGTGATGACACGGACGGGTGTCAGAAATATATACTGGTGTTTGGTGATTGGAGAGGCAACTGCTTTTGCTGGGACTCTGGTGGGGATTTTTGTATAATGGTGATGAACGGTTTGTTATTCACAAGTGTTAATTCATAACATGACTTATGATTATGCTATGCATTTGATTTTTTTGCCGTAATGCTCCGTATTAGGCGGAATGCTACGCTCTGAGGGTGAACATGATGCGAATGCTATGATTATGCAAAGAGGCACAGATCCGGGATTCGGATCCTGTTGCTGCAAAGATCTCTGGTTGATCTGCTTGAAGTGAACATCCCAGCTGGGGATGAGATCATTGGTAGATCTGATGATGTATCTGCTTGGGGATATAGGTCATTGGTTGACATCCTTATAATGGGACCCAGTTGGGGTTTGTAGAAGCTTTCTTCACTCTGTTGTGATCTTCTATGCGCTGCTCTTCTGGATAGAGGCTGAAGATTCTGTGAGGAGATGATTCCCTGACTCCTGTACTCAACTGAGGATGAAATGGCAGCTCGGCTGGGGAATTATGAGAGGCAACTCAGCTGGGGAGAGCAACAAGAGGCCACTCGGCTGGGGATAGAGCATTTCGGATGCCGAGATTGAGTGTATGTTGATTTGGCAACTTTGCTGGGGAAGTGGGCACCCTCCAATGCCATGTGGAAGATAGACCGAGTTGATAATGATTTGCCAGCTTGCTAAGACGTAACTTGCATGCCCCAGGTTGCGTTCTGGATACCTGCAATCCTGCAAAGATAAGGAGACGCACAAAAGGTCCCGAGGTATCCTCTACTGGATTCCGTCATAGGAGTCAAGCACTCTCAAGAGTAAGTATATTCCCTGTAAGCATGTGTTTTATTTTTTAGAGAAAGGCATCTGTACTTATGCGATTGTATTTTTAGAAATATCAGACAATTCTTTGCAAAACATAAATGTAAAAACGAGACATGACTAAAATTCTGATTTTATTAATTCATGTGCCCTGAATTGGCAAGATACAGTCAAAGAAAACAAATCTCCTGAAATGAAGAGACTGTTACAAATTGAGAAACAAAATGCTGGCGATGTTGGCGACGCTTTGAGGAGCTTCCTCTCCTGCTATGACTCGTATGACAATGACGTTCTTCTCGTCTTGCTTTCTGAAGAAAGTTGATTCTGATTGAAGCTTGATCCTTTGTAGCTTACCAAGTTGTAGATAATACAGACGAATTCAGAATGCAGTTGTTCGCTTATTCCCTTATTTTGCATGGATCGCCCTTTCGGGTTTTCAATCCATCGGGATACCCATTTTTGCCTGAGTTGTCCAATGCGGCTTTTCAACTCAGCGGGTGTACATCTTTTCATTTATTTCCCTTATTTTTGCCCGAGTCTTTTATTCTGTTTTTGACTCGCCGGGATGCCCTATTTTTTCCTGGACTTACATTCTGTTTTTATGTCCAGCGGGTCATTTTATGCGAAGTATTTTCTAACTGCATCTGAATTCACAGGGGACGGGAAATCTTCACCATCCATGGTGCTGAGCATCAGTGCTCCACCAGAGAAAACTTTCTTTACCACAAATGGTCCTTCATAATTTGGTGTCCATTTGCCCCTGTGGTCTGTATGAGGAGGGAGGATTCTTTTCAGCACAAGATCTCCTACTTGGTACTCTCGGTGTCTGACTTTCTGATCGAAGTCCTTCTTCATTCTCTTCTGATATAACTGCCCATGACAGATTGCAGCTAATCTTTTCTCTTCGATCAGACTCAGTTGTTCGAATCGGGACCGAACCCACTCTGCTTCACTCAGTTTAACATCCATTAGTACCCGTAGAGAGGGTAATTCAACTTCAACAGGTAGGACTGCTTCCATACCATATACAAGCTGATACGGTGTTGCCCCAGTGGATGTCCTGATTGACGTGCGGTACCCATGCAAGGCAAACGGTAGCATTTCATGCCAGTCTTTGTAGGTGACTACCATCTTCTGCACAATCTTCTTGATATTCTTATTTGCCGCCTCAACAGCACCATTCATCTTTGGCCTGTAAGGAGAAGAATTGTGATGTTGGATCTTGAAGTCCCGGCACAGCTCTGCCATCATTTTGTTGTTTAAATTGGAACCATTATCAGTAATGATTCGCTCGGGAACTCCATACCGACAGATGATATCTCTCTTCAGAAATCGGGCTACCACTTGTCTTGTAACATTTGCATATGAGGCTGCTTCAACCCACTTGGTAAAATAGTCAATGGCGACCAAGATGAATCTGTGACCATTTGAAGCAGTTGGCTCAATCTTGCCAATCATATCAATGCCCCACATAGCAAAGGGCCATGGTGAAGACATGATGTTCAAAGGATTAGGAGGCACATGCACTTTATCTGCGTAAATCTGGCATTTGTGACATTTTCTGGCATAAGCACAACAGTCTGCATCCATTGTGATCCAGTAATAGCCTGATCTTAGCAATTTCTTAGCCATTGCATGTCCTCCAGCATGGGTACCAAAAGATCCTTCGTGCACTTCATGCATCAACAAATCTGCTTTTGTCTTGTCAACACATCTGAGGAGTACCATATCAAAGTTCCTTTTGTATAAAGACCCATCAGTGTTCAGAAAGAAACTTCCAGCAAGCCTTCTCAGAGTCTTCTTATCATTGGAAGATGCCCCAGGTGGGTATGTTTGATCCTCCAAGAAGCACTTAATGTCATGGAACCAAGGCTTATCGTCTTTAACAACATCTGCCGCGAACACATATGCTGGTCTATCAAGTCTGGACACTGAAATCTGAGGTACAAAGTTAGCAGCTTGAACTTTGATCATGGATGAAATGGTAGCAAGAGCATCTGCAAACTGATTCTCATCCCGAGGGATATACTCGAGCTTGACTGTTGTGAAGAAAGTCAGTAACCTTCTTGTATAATCCCTGTAAGGTATCAGATGATCCTGGTGGGTGTACCATTTCCCGTTGGTTTGATTAACTACCAGAGCCGAATCTCCGAATACAGTCAAAGTCTTGATCCTGAGGTCAATGGCTTCCTCAAGACCCATAATGCAAGCTTCGTATTCAGCTTCGTTGTTAGTGCAGTTGAAAGTGAGTTTTGCCGAGAAAGGCATGTGAACTCCTTTAGGCGTAATGAGTACTGCACCAACACCACGGCCATTCATGTTAACAGCCCCATCGAACATCATAGTCCATTCTTCCTCCGGGTCAGGCCCTTCAGTGTGAATAGGCTCTTCGTGATCTTTTGATTTTATGAACATGATGTCTTCATCAGGGAAGTCAAATCTCATAGGCTGGTAGTCATCAATGGGTTGCTCAGCAAGATATTCAGACAATACACTGCCTTTGATGGCTTTCTGAGAAGTGTACTGTATGTCGTATTCCGTGAGAATCATCTGCCATCTTGCAACCCGTCCGGTAAGAGCTGGCTTCTCGAAAATGTACTTAACTGGATCCATTTTTGAGATTAATAAGGTAGTGTGGGTCAACATATACTGTCTCAGTCGGCGAGCAGCCCACGCTAAAGCACAGCAAGTTTTCTCGAGTAGTGAATAACGTTGTTCACAGTCGGTAAACTTTTTGCTCAGGTAGTATATTGCATACTCTTTTCGACCAGACTCGTCATGCTGGCCCAGCACACACCCCATCGACTCTTCTAATACTGTCAAGTACATAATCAGAGGTCTTCCTTCAACTGGAGGCATAAGGATTGGAGGTTCTTGTAAATATTCCTTGATCTTGTCAAAAGCTTTTTGGCAGTCTTCGTTCCACCTGACCGTTTGTTCCTTTCTTAACAACTTAAACAAAGGTTCACAGGTTGCTGTAAGGTGAGATATGAACCGTGAGATATAGTTCAATCGACCTAAGAACCCTCGAACTTCTTTTTCTGTTTTAGGTGCAGGCATTTCTTGAATAGCCTTGACTTTATCAGGGTCAACTTCAATCCCTTTCTCGCTTACAATAAAGCCCAGCAGCTTACCGGATCGCACCCCGAATGTGCATTTGTTGGGGTTTAACTTTAGTTGGTACTTCCTCAGTCGCTTGAACAACTTCAGCAGATTTACCAGGTGTTCTTCCTCTGTAAGGGACTTGGCAATCATATCATCCACATAACACTCGATTTCCTTGTGGATCATATCGTGGAATAATGTCACCATAGCCCGTTGATATGTGGCACCAGCATTCTTCAGTCCGAATGGCATCACTTTGTAACAGAACGTGCCCCAAGGTGTGATGAATGTTGTCTTCTCCATGTCTTCAGGTGACATCTTGATCTGATTATATCCTGAAAATCCATCCATGAAGGAGAATACCGAGAACTGAACCGTGTTATCCACCAATACATCAATGTGAGGTAATGGGAAGTCATCTTTCGGGCTGGCTCTGTTCAGATCCCGGTAGTCAACACACATTCTTACTTTGCCATCTTTCTTAGGCACAGGCACTATGTTAGCAACCCACGGCGGATAGCTAGTCACAGCAAGGAACCCGGCGTCCCACTGCTTTTGTACCTTTTCTTTGATTTTCATAGCCATGTCTGGGCGAGTTCGGCGCAGCTTCTGTTTAACTGGTGGGCATTCTTCCCTCAAAGGCAGCTTATGCACAACAATGTCGGTATCCAACCCTGGCATATCTTGATACGACCAAGCAAACACATCAACATACTCTTGAAGCAGATCTATCAGTTGTCTCTTCACTGAGTCTTGCAGGCAGGCCCCGATTTTAACTTCCTTCACGTCTTCGTCTGTACCAAGATTAATCACTTCAATCTCCTCCTGGTGAGGAGTAATAACCTTTTCCTCCTGTCTCAACAACCTAGCTAGCTCTTCAGGAAGCTCATATTCTTCATCAACCCCTTCATCAGCTTGATTGATTGGATTGTCAAAGTCATACGATGTCATAGCCGTGCTGTTGTCGGTGCTGTCAGGAAGGCACTCTCTGCAAGGGTTAAGTTTGTTCATTTTAGTGATTGATTTTAATCTTGCTTTAGAAAAAAGTGAAATGAAGTTACCATTTTGAAAACACCGCCATTTATTTTTGTACAAAAAGAAAAATGGAAAAAACAGTGAGCAGAAAAGAAAAAGACTTGTTTGCAAAAAGATGTCTGATATTTCATTAATTTAATCTTGTTTGCACAAAAGTACAGATGGCCCTGATCACAAAATGAGTCTTGTCATCTTGGGCAAGATGCAAGACTTGGATGCATGCTATAAAAATACAGGAAATAATAATTACTCTGCACGAGTAACTCTTATAATTTCCTGGGAAGACCAGTTCGAGACACTGCTCCCCGGGATCTTTGGACGAATCCAATTCTCCAGATTGCGCTCCTCTTCCAGCTCGTCTTCCAGATTGTTGATAGCATCAGGGGTAAGCATCCCCCCACTGACAAATCCAGGCTTCTCAGCAGCCTTTGCTTGATGTTGAGTTGGTCTGTAACCCAACCCAAATTTGTCCTTCTTCTCCTCCACAGCTAAGACCTTGCCCCAGCCTAGGGCAGTTCCTTCCTCAACAACCTTCCGGGCTTGTTGGTAAGACGACATGGAGATCCCTGACACAGCAGATGCTTCATTGACATTCAAGGCTTCAAAACCTTGGCTCATTGTTTCATGGATCTCTCCATCCATCTCAATGTACTTATACGTAGCCAGATGGCTAACGAAAATATCCTCTTCTCCACAGATTGTGACAACTTGACCTTCCCACTCAAATTTTAACTTTTGGTGAAGGGTAGACGTTATTGCGCCGGCGGCGTGAATCCAGGGTCTACCCAACAAACAGCTGTAGGCGGGCTGAATGTCCATCACGTAAAAGATAGTTTTAAAGGTTTGCGGGCCAATTGTCACGGGCAGCTCAATCTCTCCCAGAACCGATCTCTTCGAACCATCAAAGGCTCGCACCACCAGGTTGCTGGGTCTCAATGCCAATCCATCGTATTCTAGCTTCACCAGAGCCTTCTTTGGTAAGACATTCAGGGAAGAACCTGTGTCCACCAGCACATGAGAAAGGACAGCTCCTTTGCATTCCATGGTTATGTGCAAGGCTTTGTTGTGATTGCGGCCATCCGCTGTCAAGTCAGAATTGGTAAACCCTAGCCCATTGCTAGCAGTAACATTCCCAACCACGGTTTCCAATTGGTTGACAGTAATCTCCTCAGGCACGTAAGCTGCGTGCAAGACTTTAAGTAGTGCATTCCGATGGGCTTCGGAGCACATAAGCAGTGAGAGGATGGAGATTTTGGATGGCGTCTGGTGAAGCTGATCCACAACTTTATAATCACTCCTTTTGATGATCCGCATAAACTCATCAACTTCCTGATCAAATGGAATCTTTAGGGTTTCTTTGGCAACTGGATCTTCCTGCACCGGGCCTTTTCCTTTTGCCTTGGCAGCAACTTCTGCTTCGGCAGTAGGTCTTTGAACTTGTGAAGCGAAGAGACGCCCGCTTCGAGTGAAGCCTCCGCCTCCCCCCACATTATCTACTTGTGGTGCAGGTGTTGACGTTTCAAGAGTGATTCTTTTTTCTTCGCAATACAAGTCAGAGCCATAGTGCCAAGGGATGGCCCTATCGCTTTCATATGGTACTGGTCCAGGCACCGTGACAGTGACTGGACTGATTGCTGCTGCTGAAGGGACTGTTATTGTTTGTGGATCATAAAAGATTGTAACTGGTGCTCTGGTGGGAGCAGCACCTTCTGAATGGTAGGCGGAGTTATTTTCAGGATCGTAGAATATGGTAACAGTGGAGACATCTTCATGATTGATTGCTGGTGTTGTAGGAGGTGTTGCTGGAAGGACTGATGTTGTTGTTGATGGAGATTCGAAATGGAATGAAGCTGAAGTTGTAGCAGGAGAAACTGTTGAAAACTGATCATATGGAAGGACAGGTGAAGTACTTGTTGATGTTGCTGGTGAATTGTCGGGAACAATAGTTGCTGCAGTTGTAGGAGGGTCTGAAACCGTTGTTGATGAAGTTGCCGGATTTGTCGGGAATGATGTAGTGATCTGTAGCAGGCCACTCTGAATAAGGCTGTCAATGCCATTCCTCAGGTCCTCACACCCATTCCATGAAATATTGCAATAGGGACACCCTAGTTCACACCCCGGAAATATTTGGCTTTCACGGAGTTGAGCTTTGATTTCCACCAATGGTGTCCGGATCTGATCCACACTGGTTATTAAATAAGACGGTCTGTCTTCTTCAATAGCGTTAATTCGAGGACCACCATGGTTTGGCATTGGGTTTTTATTGACATTGGGCGGAGGTGCAAAATTCAGAGCCTTGGAGTCTACCAAGTCTTGTACCTTCATATGCAGAGCTCTGCATTTTTCTGTACTGTGACCAGGTGCGTTCGAATGAAAAGCACACCTAGCATTGGAGTCATAGTTTCTTGGTAGACTGTTGGGATCCGGAGGTGCCAACGTTCTTAGCTCAACTAGGTTGAGTTTCAGAAGTTGTGGCAGCAAGGCGGCATACGGCATCGGGATCGGGTCGATCACTCTGTTAGCTTGAGATGGCCTCTGTTGGAATGGCCTTTGTTGATTGTTGTCGTTGGCGTTGTTGTAGTTCCTTGGAGGATACTGATTCTGCTGATACTGAGGTTGTTGTTGGTAGTTTTGTTGAGGAGGTTGATAGACTGGCTGAGGATGAGCCGGAGCAGGGATAGTGACTGCTGCTATTGACCTTTGAACATATTGGGGCCTACCCCTGTTTGAGTGGATGGCATTGGTCTCGCCAGTTCTTCTCGGGCCTGCAAAAGGCTTTCTTGTACTACTGGACGAGCTTGCACCGTTGTCTGAGATCTTTCCCATTTTTAACAAGCTTTCAATTCTCTCCCCGGCTATGACAACATCTGCAAAGCTAGTGGAAGAGAAAGCAGCCAACCTGTCAATATAGGTTCCCTGAAGGGTATTCATGAACATATCTGCCATTTCCCGTTCAGACATAGGTGGTTGAACAGCAGCAGCCAGTTGCCTCCACCTTTGGGCATATTCTCGGAAACTCTCCCTCAAAGACTGTGACATTCCCATCAGGAGAGTCCTGTTGGGTGCCATGTCTAGATTATACTGATACTGTCTGATGAAGGCTTCTGCCAGGTCCTTCCAGCATCTCACAGTCGCCCTTGTCAAATGGGAATACCACTCCCTCGAAGCTCCAGTCAAGCTATCTTCAAAATAGAACATCCACAATTTCTCATCCATTGTATAGGCCTTCAGCCTTCCCAGAAATGATTGTAAGTGAGTCCGGGGGCATGAAGTCCCATTATACTTTTCGAAACAAGGTGGCTTGAACTTATGGGGGATCCTGACCCCGTCTACCAAACCCATGTCCATAACGTCGAAGCCCAAAGAGTTTTGAGATTCTAAGGACCTCAACTTCTCAGCTATTTCTTCCAACCGTCTATCATAAGTTTCTTCCCCAGCACCCATTACTGTAAACTGGTCCTCTTGGGGGTCTTCTTGAAGTACCCTGGCTGCAGTGGCAGTTCCTTGAACATTTGCAGGAATGTTAATCTCAGGATGTAGATGTGGGCCAAACACAGGAGGGTTAACATGGGGTTGCACCCGTTCATTGTTACTTGTGCCAGCAGTCCCCACATGGGGCTCATCTTGGTTCCTCCCTTCTACCAAAGCTCTGAGCCTCTCCTGGCTTTGAGCTAAATTGTTCATTACTTCCATGAACTGTGTTATCTGGGTTCTCATCTCCAATCTTTCGTTTGCCATCTGGTTTCTGACCTCCGTAAGGTCTTGCTGCATCTGATCCATCTGAATTCCCGGAAGGTTGTTTCTAGTTGGGTACCTGTGTGGCCTGTTGAGGGGAAATACCCGGCGGCGAGCAATAATTCCTGAATATCACAACAGAGGTTAGCAACAACAAAACAAAAACCTACAAAACAAACAAAGGGGTTAGTATGCAATGCAGTTATGCTTATTTGTTCTCAAGGTATCTGGTTTGGCCTTCAGTTTTGACCCTTCCAGACCCCCGAAGATGATGCTGTTGAAGTTGCTCTTGAGGTAACCCAGATGGAAACTAACACAAATATATTACAGAAGGTGAAATAATACAATTTGTTCTTTTTTACAACACAAGCCCTCAAAGGGGTCAAAATACATCACAACAAGCAAAAGTACATGAAAAGGAATAACAACAAGCAAATGATCAAACCCCAAGGCCAAACTCATCCTCACGAACTTCCTTAAGAAGTGCTTCGGTCACAGGATCAGCCGGACGCTCCGTGAGACTTCTGATGAGAAGGTTTCTCGTTGCAACAGCTGCAGTCAACCTCTTGTTCTGACTTTGGTCCTTAGACCTCTTCACTCCAACTCTGATCTTCAGCTCCGATATCTCCCTCTGGGCTGCTGCCAGGGCTTTTTCTATCTGTTCCATTTTGTCTTGAACTCTCTTGTCTTCTAGAGTACGGGCCTCAGTGATCCGGACCCACCTGGCCTGACTCTCCTTCAGGTACAGGTCTGTCCTTGCTCTTTGGAACTGGGCTTCTTTGCAAGCATTCTTCAGAATCTGCTCACCAGCTTTAGACTTGTTGATATAATCTCCAGACTTCTCAATTTTAGTCAAGTGCTCTACTCTCAACTTCTCCAATCTTTCAATATCCCTCACACCTTCACTCCTCTCCCGGAGGGTCTTCTGCAAAGCCTGGGTTAGCTTCTCATTTCTTTCCTTCAAGCTCTCAAACTCCTCCAAACTGATAGTGGCAGGGGGTTGTGCTGAAGATGACTCAGGCATGTCTTCTATGGTGAAGGGCATTCCAGAGAATTGGGCCCTGGCATTGGACCACTCATAATATTGTGCTGATGCCACATTATTGCACTTCCCCAGAATGGTGACTCCCTTGGTTTGAACATTATCCCAGGCCCAGGCAGCCTGCCTAACAACAGACAAACTAATCTTGTTCTCACAATAGAGAGTCTCAACCAAGTCTTGCTCCCTGGGAGTATGGACCAGTGCATAGCCTAATTGCCTCCTGAACAGCAGAGGGTTGTAATTGATACTTCCCTTGACCCCTATTAAAGGCACATTGGGAAAGTGCCCACAGCTTGTGATTATATCTCTGCCCTTGGTGCTTTGAGTACACCATCTGATATCTGCTGAAGTTAGGGTAGTGAGCCTCTTAGCCCAGTTGCTCTGCTGATGAGGGTTTAGAAAGGCATCTGTCCTGGGTAGATGCTTTAGAAGCCAAGCATGGAATAAAGGAGCACAAAACCTCACTAGCCTTCCCCTCTGCTTCTCATTCTTCTGGTGTACCGAGTAATAGAGATCTCCTAGCAAAGTTGGCACTGGGTTCTTCAGGATGAACAAATGGATTGCATTCTTGCTGATGAATCAAGGCTCATCTGCAAACAACACAATTCCATATACACTTAAGGCCAACAGAGCACAAACAGCTCTCCACTCCCCTAGGGAGGCCTTCAGACTAGCTTGGGAAATCAGGAAGTCAAGATGAAAACCAGGGATCCCAGCCTTAGAGGTCATATGCTGCTCAATCAAAGCAGGTTCCAGGTGCAGAGCTTTTGCCACCTCTCCATTGCTGGGAAAGACCATTTCAGGGTTGAAGGGGATTTCCCTCTTGATAGGCAAACCGACCAAAGATGAGTATTCTTCTAAAAGAGGCCCCATCTGAAAGTCTTGAAAGGTGAAACATCTCAATGGGGGGTCATAAAACTGAATGCAGGTGTGGATCAAACTCCTCTGGGATGGGTCCAGATCCATGACCAAGTCAAGTATATCCCCATAATGCTCCCTGAACCAAGGTATGTGATCTGGAGTGATCAGGGTCTGGATCCTCCTGATGTCTGATAAGTCTGGTTGGAAGAAATGATAAGTGATGTTGCTTTTCTTTGGAGCCATGATGCTGAAGACTGAGTAGGGTGCTGATGAAGATGTTGAGAAGTGGGCCACTGGCTGGCTAGTGCAAGTAACTGAAGTATATGGCTGACAAGCTGAAGCAAGTGCTGGTGGAGATAGGTCAAAACTACAGATGGGGTCAAAACTAAAACCAGATGAAGGTGGATACCCTGAAACACAAATAAGCAAATGTTAATATGATGCAATGAGTATGTATGAAAATGATATGCAAAGGGTTTGTGACCGAGCTGGATCTGATTAACTGCCTTGGTATAAGTCCATGTGTGTTCAAGAATTCCAGATGGAGGTCTAAAAAATCCAGTAACCAGGGTGGGGGACTCAAATAAAGAGCCACAAGTCCAAGGTTTTAGAATCACAAGAACTGTCCAACATGGAGTATTCTTAACAAAGTCAAAGTAACAGGGTATTCTGAGGTCAAGGTACCTGCAAACCTGTAAACAGCCCAACCCCCTCACAGGTGGTGATCTAGAACAAGGATCCTCAGACTTGGATCAGTTATGAGAAGTGTAAACACTTCTAACCCGGAGGTACAGTGTTTACAATAACCATAACAATTCCTCCTCTAATTCACCTCAGTTTCTGAAGGTCAATACTAAAAGGTCATCCAGACTTAGCAGGCTTCCCAGATAGCCCTAGCATTGCAGGAAATCTGCAACACAGAGTTCTCAAGAAGAAACCCATATCTGAACCGTGTTTCATATTCCCGCACCAGACCGAAATGGAATGGGAAAGAATATGATTCACTCTAGCCTAGGTGTCACTCAGGTCCCAGGTATAGGACCTTAACTCTCAATAGAACCCCACCCACCAAAGGAAAACCAAATCCAGCCAGCAGCATGACAGTATGATATATACAAAGTGCAATAAAGAAAAGCAGTAAGCAAACTGTACATAAAGCAAAATAAATACAAGCACAAATAAGCACATAACACCCCAGTAAACACAAATCAATCAAGCGCTAGGAGGAACCCACAAAAAGAACCAGAAGCCCTGGTTGCAGTATAAGGGTCCCCAGCAGAGTCGCCAAGCTGTCGCTCCCGACAAGTGACACGGGGGTCAGATGAAGGTACAGACGCGAACGGTCGGCGAGAGGAACAGTCAGAACACACAGCCGTGAACTCACTGGAGAATGAATAGAGTCGCCAGCTAGGCATTTTTATCCCGGAGGAAAGGCAATGCTGCATAAGCCTAGAAAGAGATGGATAAGACGGTTTGCGAACCAGAGAGACTGAGAAAGGGGGTTGGTTACAACCTGGGAAGGTATTAGCACCCAGATTGTCCGCCGTACTCGACGGGATCCACGCTTAAAAGATTTGTGTTTTAAAGGGGTAGTGTCAGTGCAACTTGTGTGTAAAAGAGCTGGAAAAAGATGTACAGGTGTCAGTGTAAAAGACAGTGATGTGTGATATGTACAGTGTCAGTGTAAGAAAAGGAATAAAATGCTCAAGACCATGAGGCTCAAAGAATGAAGTTGGAAAGAGGGGGAATAGACAGAGACTTTTGTTCGATAACTGTTAAGTTATGCCTACGTATCCTCTCGTGCAATGAGGAAGTCAGAACACCGTAGTTCGACCCAAAGAGACTGAAAGATGAATTGACTTGTGAACTGCTTACTTGTCTATGCTCAAGTGTATGACCTGTCTGGCTCAGGTGCAAACTGTCTTGCATTAGACGGAAGAAGCAAGTTCTCGATTGTGAGTGAATGAGGTGAGAAAAGAATCCCGGAGGAGACGATTATTGTTTGTTTTTGAGTTTTCAGTCTTTTATTGCTTTTTGAAGTTTGTCATAAGATAATGAGCTTAAGCCTAAACCAATGGGTTAGTAAACTCATCACATCTTCCCTCTGATTAGGGGTAATGAGGATACCTTAAGTGTGAAGTCAGATTCTCACACTTAATCACCTTTGATGTAGGATTAAGATCATTAACCTACTTGTGATTATTTAGATGTTTTTGTTGTTTTTGTTTAGTGCTGAGTAATGAGGTTAAGCCATAATCAGGGATTAAACAGACTCATTACACTATCCTAAGAGAAGGATAATAGATGAGAATGTTTAAGCTGAGGAAAGCTCCTCAACTTAATCCATGATTAGGGATTAAACTCATGACAAAACAAGCCTTTGATTAAGTGGATTTTATTTAATGATATGATGATGAAGTGGTTTTTATGATTTGTAAGACAACTTGAGGGGGACTTGTCCATTAACACTAGGGTTAGTCCTTCTTAACCACTTAAGGAAGAATTAGAACCCTAATGCAAGGCCCAAGTTACAAGTGTGATGTCTTGATAATTTATTAAGTGAATTGATTAAGAGATTTGAACACATAAAGGGTTCAAGACTTAGGATTAAAGTTATACACTCCATCCTAAAAGAAGGATGCAGGCATAAGCTTAATCACAAAGTCTTAAAGCCTTTAGGGTTTAGTCCCTGATTACGAGATGAGAAGAGAAGACTCAAAGAGAGACACAAAGGTAAAAAACTATGAGGGGAGACTAATCAAAACCCTAATTCATTATCATGCTTGGTTGATCCTAAAGTTTGTGAGGTTTTCAAGAGAAGTCTTCAATGGAACCACCAGGAAGCAGATGAAAGGATCAAGAGAAGCAAAGCAACTTGCTTCATTCAAGAAGTCAAGTCACTTGAAGAAAGAAAGTGGGAGGAAGAAAAATGAGCAAGCTCAATCTCAAACACACATAGGAATGCAGCAATGAATGCAAGAGAGATGAAAAGAAAAGTTATGAGAAGTGAAGGCAAATTCACTTCTCAAGTTTACTTACCACCTGAAATGTTAGAAAGAAATGCAATGCAATGCAAGATGAGATGAAATGGCATGATGCAAAGCAAAACCAGAAGCATGTTGATGATGATTATGATGTTATGAAGTGCTGCAAACATGAGGCAAGACATGGAGATGTTCATACAAGATCATGGATGCAAATGATGCAAGTTAAGGAGCATGAATGAACATGAAAAGTTATGAAGCATACAAGACAAATGACATGGCAAATATGTAATGCAATGATCAAACATGCTTTCTATGTGTCTTAAGATGTCAAATGAAACACAAGAATGCACAAAATGCAAAGACAAGTCATGTTATGCAAGAGAATGCAAGGAGGATGCAAGAGAAATCCCAAATTAGGGTTCATGAAACAAACATCAAACAAAACCAAAAACAGAAGCAAACCCTAGGATAAAAAATGGAAAAGGCCAACCAAAGAAACCCTAAACCTATAATGAACCACTGCCCAAAGGGGAACTCTCAACTCTTAACCAAACTCAAGATATGAATTTTCTAAGTTATTAGGGTTTTTTAGGGTTCTTAACAAAAGAAATGCCAAACAATCAGAAAATGCAAGATCAAATCATGGCCATTTTACCCTAGAAACTACATGCCAAACACAAAACAATGCAAGAAGAATCAATGTCTCAACCTTCTCCAATAGGCAGAAATGAATTTTTGAACCCATGATCAAAATAATGCATAAAAAATGATTTAATTCAATGAAAAATTCTTAAAATGCATCAAGATCAAAAAAGAAATTTGGTTTGAAGGTTGGACAATGTTTCTAAATGTCTTAGAACATTTCATGAATTTTTTTGTAATTTTTAAATACCTAAAAGTATTTTTAATTAATTAATTCCCATTAATCAATTAAAAATAATCTTTTAAATGTTTAAAAATACTTTTTTTAATGATGAAAAATGAAATAAAAATATTTTTGTGTCATAAAAATTAATAAAACTCAGAGGAAAAAGTTTCATAATTTTTATGCATTTTTTGCTATTTTAAAATAATTATGCAAGTTAATTGAAAAGAAAATGAATAAAAATCAAATAAAATAAGAAGTAATCAGCATGGAAGGCCAGGATTCAATCTGGAAAAGAAATGGTTGACTTGGCGCGTGATCGTGTGGCTCACATTCAAACTGAGTTAATCTGAATTAATTAACTAAATTAAACCTAATTAGAATTAATGACATGATCTGAGCCATCGGATGCGCGCGGGAAAAGACTCAGTCAACTCATCCAACGCCTGAAATTCAAACTGGGAGCCCTAACCCTAATCACATATTAATGACTTTCAGGTGGCCGGAGAAGACTTCCGGTCGTCTTCTCCGGCCAACACCCTCCCTGAAAAATCCCCAAACCCCTCAAATCGTATCAAAAATGAAAAACAAGAACTGGGAAATGATCTCCATCCTCTCACGAATCAAACCCCTCTCTCAAAACACATTTCTTCTTCCTAAACAAGCTGAATCGAAAGAAATAAAAACTAGGGCACGCAAGCTTCAGAGACAAATTAAACTCTCAAATCAAAGCCATTTTCAAAACCAAAGACATCAGGATAATCAGTGAATCACATAGAACAAGTTTGCAACAAGAAAAATGATTTCTGGAAAAATAATTTTCGAGCTACCTGAGATTTGGAGCTTTCAATTTGAGGACTTTCTGGCCACTTCTCCTTGTGCAATCCACTCCACTTGGTCCACAGAAGATGCTTGAATGCTCAAAAGGAGTTTAAGTTGGCTGGATAGTGAGATTCGACAGCTTCTGCTCAAGCTTGATCAGAAATGGCAATGGAGTTTCTGGAGGTTTCAGGCCATTGTGAATGATGGTTTGTGGTCCTGAGGATGAATGGAGAAGGTCTGGAGTGTTTGTTTGTATGTTGGTGAGCTAGGGTGAGAGTTTCGAATGAAACTGCAAGCTGGTGTGAAAATGGTGCAGTGATGTTGTAGCTTGTTTAAGGCCTGGTTCTTGGTTGCTTTGTGCTCAATGAGACATGGTGAGATGATTGGTAAAGATGGTTTGGATGTATGTGAGCTGGGCAGAGAGTTTCGAAGGCAAAAGCAAAATGGAGTGTTCTTGTGAATGTCCTGAATGTGGATGTTTCAGCCTTGCTTTGTGTTATGTTTAGCTTGCAAATTGTCCACATAACTATCTCTCATTGGTCAGTTGACAAGACATGCCCTTTATTGATTGGTAAGTTAACTTTTGCAAAAAGTCAAAAAATGTGTAAGAGAAGTAAGGCTCATGATCTAGGCAAGTACATGGGCATGGGCTGGCGCAGCAAGGTGAGGTGAGAGGCTAGCAAAGCTCAGCATCCAAGGCTGCAAGTAGGAGGAAGCATGATCATGAGTTTTGCAACTTGTGACTTTTTGCTCACATGTGACCTTTTCATGAAAATCTCTCATTACACAAACCATAAACATGTGAACCTTGGTCCAATTCTGATTTTTGTGACTTAGAGAATGCTTGTGTAATGGTTTGAAATGAACTAGAGGTCACAATTGGCTTTGGTTCAAGACTTTGCAAAATTTCCATTTGAAGCATGCCTTGAAAATCAATGATTTTTGCCAACTTTGCATTGCCATAACTTTTGATCCAAGAAGAGTTTGATCATGTTCTTGTACTTTTTGAAAAGGGAAAAATGAGATCTACAACTTTCATGACCAAAGTTTTTCCATTTGAAGCATTTTTGGATCAAGAATCATGGCTTGAAAAATGATGCATTCTTGAAAAGTCAACTATGCCCAAAAAGTCAACATTTGCAAAAACCCTAAATTCTTGATTTCTATGAACTTCAACCTTCTTATATGATCAAATAAAGATCATATACACTCAAAATGATGAAGATCAACCATTGGTTGGGTCATTGGGGCCTCAGATGCCCTGATTTTACACTGACCTGTCTGAAAAGTCAACCCTTGATCAGATGACTTCCCCATGGAATTTCTTCATGAAAATTGATATGCATACTCCCTATACCATATAGAGACCAATGGAAACAAGAATGACCAAAAAATTTGGAGTTATGGCCTCTGAAACCAAAACCCTAATTTTAGGTCAACTGTGCAGTTCATCCTGGCTCTGCATCCACTCAAACCCTAGTTCTTGTGATTCCTCTGCAATTTTGACTTTGAAAAGATGGAGAATGACATAAGTATACACATGGACCCCTTTGAGTTGATTAGTGGCCTTTGGAATGGCTCAAGATGCTTTGGGATTGCTCAGATCACAAACCCTAGGTGCAGATGCCTTAGAAACTATGCAGTGAACCAAAATGAGATATGAGATGATATGTTTGTGTTTATGCATATGAGAATGATCACAAGCCATGGTGTGAATGGGTGAGGGCAAATTTGGGGTGTTTACAGCTGTCTAAGGTGTACCTAAAAAATTTAAAATAAGAGGGACTTATAAAGCGCTTTTGGCCAAAGCGTTGTCTAAGGGTGGGGGATTAGACAACACTTTTAACATTTTAAAAAGCGCTGTCTAAACCTTTAGCAGCGGAGGTTTAGACAGCACTTTAAAGCGCTGTCTAAGGCTAAAAAAAGCGCTGTCTAAGGTCTTGTTTGTTGTAGTGAAAGTAAAGCAGAATAAAGAGGAAAAGTAAAGTTGAATACGAAAAAATGGAGTTTTATTTATTTTAGAAATAGGCCTATAAATAGGCAGGTTTTAACACGGATACGGAAATCCTAGTAAGAGGAGTTCGTCAAAGAAATTTTTACAAGGAAAAATAACTATGTGTAAATAATCGTATTGAGTTTCAACTTTGCTATTGCCATTATCTTCAATTATCTCAACTTCAGCTATCGGAGAAGAAATGATTGGACTGATCGATATCTGTTGAACTTGACATAGATAACACAACTAGTAGAGGTTACATGAGTGATCCAACGAGACATAGTCATACGCTTTAATCCCTAACTTTTTCCAGGATTGCCCTTTCAGGTTTTCAATCCACCGGGATACCCTTTTTTGCCCAAGCCGCCTTTTCAGGTTTTCGACTTTCCAGGTGTACATTCTTTTATATATATCCCTAATTTTTCCCCGAATCCTTTTGGTTCGCTGGGATGCCCTTATTTTTTCCTAGGCCAATCAAGCTAGCGGGTCTCTTTTCGTGCGTAGTATTTTTTAACTATGTTTGTGTTCACAGGTTGTGGGAAATCTTCACCTTCCATGGTGGTAAGCATCATGGCACCTTCAAAAAATATTCTCTTAACAACAAATGGCCCTTCATAGGTGGGAGTCCATTTGCCCCTGGGATCACCCTATGGTAATATAATACGCTTGATTACCAAATCACCAACCTGATACATCTGTTGTCTAACTTTCTTATTGAAGGCTTTGATTATCCGTTTTTGATACATCTGACCATGAAAAACAGCTGCTAGTCTTTTCTCATCAATCTAGTTTATCTGGTCAAGTCGAGTCTGAATCCATTCATCTTCATCTAAGCATGCATCCTTCATAATTATCAAATAAGGAATCTGAACTTCAATGGGTAAAACTGCTTCCATACCATAGACAAAGTAAAATGGTGTTTCCCCTGTTGAAGTACGTGTGGTGGTACGATAACCATGAAGAGCAAATGGTAATATCTCATGCCAATCCTTATATGTAACTGTCATATTTTGCAAGATCTTCTTATTGTTCTTGTTGGCGGCTTCCACTGCGCCATTCATCTTTGGACGATATGGAGAAGAATTGTGATGTTTAATCTTAAACTGCGTGCAGAGATCAGTAATCATAGTGTTGTTCAGATTAGTACCATTATATGTGATAATCCTTTCCGGGATGCCATGTCTGCATATAAGATTATACTTGATGAATCGAGCCACAACATTCTTGGTAACAGAAGCAAATGAAGTTGCCTCTACCCCTTTTGTGAAGTAATCAATAGCCACAAGGATGAAACGATGTCCGTTAGAAGCAGTAAGTTTGATCTCACCAATCATATCAATGCCCCACATGGAAAAAGGCCATGGAGCAGTTAGAACATTCAACGGAACTGGAGGCACATGAACCTTATCAGCATAAATTTGGCATTTGTGACAAGTTTTGGAGTGTTGATAGCAATCAACTTCCATGGTAGACCAATAATAACCTGCTCTCAGAATCTTCTTAGCCATAGTATGCCCACTAGAATGAGTACTAAAGATCCCATCATGCATATCTTCCATAACCTCTACTGCTTCTTTCTTATCTACACAATGAAGCAAAGTTGAATCGTGGTTGCGCTTGTACAAAATTCCATTAATCAGGAAGAATTTAGCAGAAAATCTTCTCAGAAACTTCTTATCATTGACAAATGCCCCTTCAGGGAACTCTTGAGCTTCAAGGTACCTTTTCACTTCATAGAATCAAGGCTTTTCCTCTACTCCTTCTGTACCCACCTTATTGCAGTATGCAGGTTTATCAAATCGATCAATAGTAATTCTCGGAGCTTCATCATCCCAACTAATTTCAAACATAGATGCCATGGTGGATAATGCATCTGCCATCGGGATCCTCGTACAGGTCCTTCATATTGTCTAGGTTCTTTAGTATCAAACATAATATCTTCATCTAGAAACTCAAAATTCATAGATTGATAATCATCCACTACTTGATGAGCCAAATGGTCAGCTACTACACTTCCTTTGATTGCTTTCTGAGTAGTATATTGTATGTCATACTCTGTCAAGATCATTTGCCTTCTTGCTATTCGTCCGGAGAGAGCAGGTTTCTCAAATATATACTTGATTGGATCCATTTTTGAAATCAATAAGGTGGTATGAGTCAACATATATTGTCTTAGTCGGCGAGTAGCCCATGCCAAATCGCAACAAGTTTTCTCGAGCAATGAGTATCTTGTTTCACAGTCGGTAAACCTTTTGCTAAGGTAGTATATTGCCTGCTCTTTTCGACCAGACTCGTCATGTTGCACCAACAGACACCCCCATTGAGTTATCCAATACTGTTAAGTACATAATCAAGGGTCTTCCTTCAACTGGTGGCATCAATATAGGAGGTTCCTGTAGATACTTCTTGATCTCATCAAAAGCTATCTGGCATTCTTCGTTCCATTCCATTACTTGATCTTTTCTCAACAATTTGAAGATTGGTTCACAAGTAGCAGTTTACTGAAAAATAAATCTTGCAATGTAATTCAGTCGTCCCAGGAAACCTCTAACTTCTTTCTCAGTACGAGGAGCAGGCATCTCTTTTACCAGATCTAACTCCAAAAGTACATTTGTTTGGATTCAATCTCAACTTGTATTTCTTCAACCTCTCAAACAATTTGTGCAGATGATCAAGATGCTCTTCTTAATTCTGAGATCTGGCTATCATATCATCCACATATACCTCTATCTCATGGTGAATCATATCATGGAACAAAGCTACCATAGCACGCTGATATATTGCCCCAGCATTCTTCAAACCAAATGGCATCACCTTATAACAGAAAGTGTCCCATTGTGTAACAAATGTAGTCTTCTCCATATCTTCAGGTGCCATCTTGATCTGATTTTACCCAGAGAAACCATCCATAAAAGAGAATACCTTATGTTGAGTAGTGTTGTCTACCAGAACAGCAATATGTGGAAGTGGAAAGTCATCTTTGGGGTTGGCTCTGTTCAAATCCATGTAATCTACACACATGCGTACTTTACCATCTTTCTTAGGCACCGACACCACATTTGCAACCCACTGAGGATACGAAGTAACAGCTAAAAACCCTGCATTGAATTGTTTCATCACATCTACCTTAATCTTTTCTAACATATCAGGACGCATACGGCGAACTTTCTGTTTTATTGGGCGACAATCTTTTTTCACTGGTAGACGATGAACCACAATATCTGTATCCAGCCCTGGCATATCCTCATAAGACCAAGCAAAAATTTCCACATAGTCACGTAACATCTGAATCAACCTGTTCTTAACACCATCTTCCAACTCAACACCTATCTTGACTTCTTTCCTGCTTTCCTCAGTTCCCAAGTTCACAACTTCGATTGGTTCCTCATGTGGTTGTATAGCTTTCTCTTCTTGTTGTAGCAATCTAGCCAACTCTACAGGGACTTCACGATCTTCTTCCTTTCCATCCCCGACATGATAGATCGGATTCTGGAAGTCATAATTGGCAATAGCAGAATTGTTATCAATAGGATCCAGAGTGGATGAAGATATGCATTTTAGTGATGTGGGTGTGTGTAAGAATACATAGCTTTTTCTTTTTTTTTTATAAAAGAAAAAAGTAAAAGAAAAACAAAGAGCGCAATATTTACGAACGCGAGAAACGTCCATTGATTTTATTGAATGAAAATATGCAAATGAAATGAAAACCCTAACAAGCATATCATTGTGCCCTGGGCAAGACGCAAGGCTTAAAAGTATTTAATTGTTCAATGTTTCAAAAATTAAATTTAGGAAAATAAAATAGCATTTAATCCTGACTAAAGGAGATAGGAATAACGTCTTCAGCCTTCCAATTGTTGAGTCCATCACCTCTGGTAGGAAAGATCCAATCATCCAGGTTGTAACCTTCATCATATTCTTCCACAACATTGACTCGGACCTTTATGATTCCCTTATGAGTGATACGAGCAACACGAGCACGACGAACAGCCTTCTGAGATTCTGTAGTAAAACCCAAACCAAACTTGTCAGACTTGTAAGGAATGTCAGGAAGTTGATCCCAAATAGTACAACCACCTTCTTCAACCACAACCTTAGCATCTTTGAGGGAGGCCATTGTGGGGGGTACTCTGGTAATCACAAGAACTCTTTTAACAACAGGGATGGCTTCAGTAGCAGGAACGGCTTGAGGAACCACTTCAAATATCTGGAAAGGAGTCTCAATGAATTCACCCTCCATCTCAACATATTTAAAGGTATTCACATGACTGACCATGTATTCTTCTTCACCATAAACGGTGACAATCTTTCCTTTCACCAGATACTTCAATTTCTAATGTAAATTGGAAGTCACAACACCTACCCCATGGATCCAGGGGCGCCCAAGCAAACAAGAGTATGCAGGACGAATATCCATCACATAGAAAGTGGAATCAAAGACTTGAGAGCCTACTTTGATTGGAAGATCCACCTCTCCATGCACCATTCTTTTTGAACCATCAAAGGCCCTCACCACCACATTACTTGGTCTTAACACGATATCCTTCAAGTTGAGTTTGTCTAGAACCTCCTTAGGTAATACATTCAACGAAGAACCATTATCCACCAATACATGAGACAAAGTAGTGCCCCTACACTCAATGGAGACATGCAGAGCTCTATTATGGTTTTTTTTAGCAGGAGTCAGATGAGCATCAGTAAAACCCAAACCATTATCACTAGTTAGATGAGCAACACAATTTTCAAATTGGTCCACAGAGATTTCATGTGGCACGTGAGCAGTCTTCAGGAATTTGATTAAAGCCTTGGAATGGGCTTCAGAACACAATAGCAAAGATAATATGGAGATTTTGGAGGGAGTATGCCCCAACTGGTCAACAACATCATAATCACTCTTGCGGATGATCTTCAATACTTCTTCCATCTGCTTAGAGAGATCTTCACTAACCAGTGCCTCGGCTTGAACAGGTTCAATCACTGGTCCTTTGCCCCGAGCCTCAGTACTTGGCCCAGAGTTAGAGATATGAACTGGAGTAGCAACAGTCTTTAAGGTGTCTTCTGGAGAGAAAATTCTTCCACTCCTGGTAACTTTACTGGATCCAACAATATTGTCCACATCAAGATTAACATCAATAACAGGTGCATCAGTCAACGGCTCTTGTTTGACACCATGGATATAAATATCAGAACCATAATTCCAAGGTATAGCCTTGTCAGAAGTATATGGGATAGGACCAGGAGTAGTAATAATCATTGGAGCTACCTTTGGCTCAACAGTAATCTTCACATGACCCTTAGAAGTGATCCTCACTGGACCATTGGAAGTAATCTTCACAGGAATCTTGTTAACCATAGCCACATCTTCAAATTTCAAATATTGAGCCAAACCTCCACACAGACTTTCTATAGAAGGGGTCCTCTCAAATAGTATAGTATAGTTATTTATCAGGCGTTGAATACCTGACCTCAACCTCCAACTACTATCAAGTTTATAGGCACAGTAAAAACAATCTTCCCTGCAACCCGGAAATAAACCGGCTTGCACAAGTGTTTTCTTGACAATAGCTAAAGGAGTAGTTATTTTAGCCACGGTACGAACATAAACAACCTCATCAACAACATTAACAGTCTCCTCATGTTTAGGGATAGGATCAGTAATCACATTAGGAGTTTCCGGAGGGTCAAACTCAATTTCTCCATTCTCAATCATATCCTGAATTTTGTTCTTCAATGACCAGCAACTGTAGTATCATGGTCAGGGCTATTAGAATGGTATGCACACCTTGCATTGGGATTGTAACGAGAAGAAGAAGTAATGATATTTTGTGGTGGGTCCTTCAAAGTAATCAATTCTCCTTTCAACATGTGTTGCAAAGCCTGAGCCAACGACATATTGAGCTTGGTAAATTGCCTCCTACGCTTGGGATGACTATTTTGTTGCTGCTCTTATGGTGGAGGTGTAGGATTAGAAATCAAAACATCTCCCACAGATTGGTTACGATCATTACGACAATGTTGGCCATACACGGCAATGGATTCCTTCTTCCCATGAGGGGGCTTCTTGGTGATACTTGAAGAAGCCACTATCTGAATCTTTCCACTTCGTATCCCACTTTCCACATGTTCTCCAGTCATTATCAGCTCAGTGAACCCAGATGATGAGCTTCCAATGAGATGACTATAGAAAGGACCAGTCAACGTACTCATGAACATATCAACCAATTCCCTGTCAGTCAAAGGGGGTTGAACTCTACTTGCCAGATCTCTCCATTTCTGAGAATACTCCTTGAAACTTTATTTGGCATCCATGGACATGCTTTGGAGCTGCATGCGAGTTGGTGCTAAATCAGAATTGCATTGGTACTGCTTATAGAAAGCCTCAGCAAGATCATTCCAGTTGCGAATGTTGGTACTCTCTAGTTGATAATACCATTCCAGTTGGGATCCAGACAAACTCTCTTGAAATAAATGTACCCATAACATCTTATCAGGGGTATGGGGTTGAATTCTTTTGACATAAAACCTCAAATGCAATTTTGGGCAAGACATGCCATCATACACCACAAAGGTGGGAACCTTGAAACCCATAGGGATAGAGACTCCAGAAATCAAACTCAAATCTTCAAAGTCAAACCCATAATTCTTCTGTAGTTCCATAGCATTCATTCTGTCCATCAGCATCTTATACTTATCTTCACTAGTAGGATCATGATAATAGTTCTCCTCAGAATCAAAATCTTCCACAATATCATGGAGACTGCCTCTTTCTCTCTCAGAATTTTCAGACTCAAGATTCTCAACCTCTTCATTTGTCTTGACGGGACCTCTGAATCTTCTACCCAGGTTGATGAAGCCCACTGGTTTTCTGGTCTTCTTCTTTTTCTTGGTCAAAAGTGCCTTCAGCTCATCTTGTCCCCTGGACAAGTTCAGAATCATTTCTCAAAATTGTGCATTTTGAGTCTGAAGATCCTTAACAGTTTGTTTGAGAGCCATTTCTGCTGAAATAAACAGCGAGAAGATAATATACTTGTTTATATGAAACCTATGATGTAATGATATGGTATGTATATGTTTATGCAATGTTTTCAAGGACCACGGGATTTAAATTTGCTTAAAGAAAACAAAAACAAATTTTTATTAGTAAATTTTTAATATAAGTTTTGCCCCTTGGGCTTACAAGGAAATAACAATAACGTACAAAAGATAAATATATGGGGTTTTAAGTCTCCCATGGACGCTTCCTCTTTATGTGGAGGTACTTGTTGAGGTTTTGCTCCTCGTGAAGTTGCCTTGTCAGCTCCAGAATTCTTTCTTGACCAGCTCTGAAATGAGTCTCAAAAGTATCCCTTTGCTCCTTCAATTGAATCCAGGACTTCTACAAGTCTTCCAAATCAGTGGGCATGTCTGGATGAAGGATGGTATAAGGAACGTCTCATTCAGCAATAGGCTCCATAGTGATTGGTAGAACAGCAGGATATGGCATCATAAGAGTCTGAGCACGAGATCGCACCCATCTGAGATAAGGCTCCATAGGAATAGAATACTTTGGCTCCAAAGTGTTGTTGTCAATCCTATTCACCTTGTTCCAAGCTCGTATAAACCTTTGACGGTAACCCTGAAGATCGTTGCCATAGTCGAACACAATACCCTGAATAAGCATGTCATGAGGACCATTACTCCGAGCATAACCAAACTGACGTAGAGCTAAAGAAGGGTTGTAGGTAATGCCCCCTCTTATGCCAAGGAGTGGCACATTAGGGAACTCCCCACAACGGTCGATAATAGTAACATTCTCCATAGATCGAGAGCACCAATGAATGTCTGAATGAGAAAGTGACATAATCCTCTTAGACCACCTTAACCCTTGGTCATTCTTCATCACTAGGCGAGGAAGGTGAGAAATAAACCACCTAGATAATAGAGGTATGCAACACATCAGAGTTCCCCTCGCCTTCGTAGTACGAATGTGAAGAGAATGTAAGATATTTCCAAGTAATGTAGGCACTAGATTGCGAGTCAGAAATATGTTGATGGCGTGTACGTCTATGAACTGGTCTGGATTAGGGAACAACACTAAGCCATAGATCAATAGGGCTAGGATCTCCTCAAAAGCATCATAACTCATAGCCTTCAAGAACACTTGAGCTTTCTTCATCAATACCTTAGCAAGAATACCCTTAACTCCGCTTCTCGTTTCTAGGACAATGTCTGATTTCTTCAGATGTAGGGCTGCAGCAATGACTTCAGGTTTAATCTCCTTCTCTAGGCCTGTGAAGGGTCTCTGATCAAGGATAGGTATACCCAATAGTTTGGAGAACTCCTCCATTGTAGGAACCAGCTGATAGTCGGGGAATGTGAAGCAATGATATTTAGGATCAAAGAACTGAAATAGGACACTCATCATGTCTTCATTGAATCTTGAAGTAACTAGATCTAGCAGGTAACCATGCTTCTTGATGAATTGGGAGTTTTCAGAAACTTGAGAGACCAATTCCTTAAGCTTAGAAGGTATCCCTACAAAGTTGATCCGGATAGTATTCCTACGAGCAGAAGCCATGACCTACAACGAAGAACAAAGATAAATCCTTTGGTCCTTGAAATGGTTAGTGAAAATGCTATGCTTATGATGTCATGATGTTATGATGTTATGCTCAATCACAAACATGTGGCGCACACAAACAAGTCACATAATAGCCCTAGGTTTGAAGGCTTGCATGAGGTTTAAAGGTAAGTACCCTCCCCTGAAGTTTAGATGGTTCATCCTGTCCTACAAAAGTAACCAGGTTCTAAGGGATCTCAATATCATTGATCCTTCCCAAGGGTGGTTGTTCAGTAGGCAACTTACTTGTCAACCAAAACCCTCCAAGTTTAGGATCTCAATAAGCGTAGTATCGAGTATCAACCAACTTCAGTCTTCACCAAAGCCGGCTATCTCACTACTTTCTAAATACCAAGATGGGATAACTAGGGTTATAAAGGTCAATTAGTGTATTGACAACATATGGCAGCCCCATATTATCCTTAACTTACTTAAGGAACATAAGCACCAACCAAGAAGTCACACTAACTATGGCCACCATATCAACCATATCGGTATACGCCGTATAGTTTCATTGGTCTATTGCCATTTACCTAGGGTACACTAGATCCGGGTTAGGATCTTTCACACAAAAAGCCCAACAAGTAATATAAAGCAAACAAAGCAAACAATTAAGTGATCTAATTCCTAAGGGTACCCCTTTTTTACTTAGTAACTCCCCAGCAGAGTCGCCAGTTCTGTAACACGGTGGGAGAACTGACTTTCTATAAATGTTGCGAATATCAAGAGTCACCACCGACTTTTATTTTATCCAAGTGGAAAGGACATAAAAGAACAGGAAATACCTATTTTTAAAGACTTGGGTTCGGGGGGTAGGTTATATAAAGGGAAGGTATTAGCACCCTTTATATCCATGGTTATCCATGGGCTCTTAGTTACTTAGCTCACTTAAATTGTTATTGAAGAGTGCAGTGTGTGATTAGAAATTTTTCTAAGTACTTTGTAATGATCCTCGTATGGATGTATACAAAGCCTTGTTTTGAAAAATGTTTAAGCAAGTGAGGTGTAAAAAGTAATTTTAAGATGTGAGCAAGTAACTAAGAGGTACCTACCCTAGACTAGTCTTTCATGTTTTTGTATGTTCTTTCAAGGGTAAGACTGTCCCTATTATTAAGGAATAAGTAGTCATTACCTTGGATTTTATGTAGGGACAAGCGTAGGGTCATCGTACGGTCAACGAAGGCAACTGGAGGGTGTCTTTAGCAACCTGGGAGAGACTATCATCTTTTACCGTAGGGACAAGATCATTATCGTAGGAAACATCGTAGGGACTTGATCTTTTAAATCTGGGAGGGACTAGATGATTTATTTATGGAGGGACTTTGATTAAGACACCCTATTTTCGAGGAACTTGACCGTTTATTTTAAGGCAACCAAGAGGAATATCCTAGGAAGTGCAGATGGCGATCAAAGATCGACTTATGTGTGTGAGTGATTTATTTTCATATATTTTATCTTTTTAATTAATTTTCTAAGTTCGATTAATTTCAATTAAGTTATCACTCCCTGTTTACTAACCACGCATTTAAATAATAATAATTAAAAAGACGGAAAAGTAAATCTAAATTATTACAAGGCTTGGGCAGTTACAAAATATATAGGCGGAAAATAAATTACAATAATATTAAATAACTAAAGAAAGAATAAATAAAATAGGATTATAAAGCAAAAAATAATAAGATTTAATAAAAGAAATAAATTAAAGAAATAATGATTAAGAAAAAAAATTAGGTTAAGAAAGTTAGATTAGAAAAAAAATCAGGGTTTAGGGTTTAGAAATAATTAGGTTAAATTTTTAGGGTTAGTAAAATATATTTAGGGTTAATTAAAAGTTATTAAGAAAATATAAGTTTAATTACTTTAAATATTAGCACAATAAAATTTAATTATTTACGCAAATAAAAAAATGGAATATGATTATTAATTTAAAAATAGTAAAGATTAATCATGTACAAATTTAGGTTTTTTATTTTTTAAGAAAAATATAATAATATAAATCATTAATCTAAATATTTACAAAATAAATATTTAATATTATAAATAGATAAATAAATAAAGTTTAGAAAAATAATTAGTGTTTATTTACAAAAGTATTTTATAATATAATATACTTAAGTTAATTACTTTGTTATTATTTGTAAAGAAATCAATTAAAAAAAATATTTAAATGAAGAACATAAAAAAAACAAAGAAAATACCCAAAAGAAGGACTTGGGAATCGAACCCAGGTCCCTTACCTCAATGGTGCACCACAAAACCAACAAGGCCAACATGCACTGGTGATAAGTATACATGCCAAAGTCATTATATGTTGATCTTGCAAAATCAAAAATAAAATGGAAAAAATTGCTGGAACCAAGGATCGAACCCAACCTCTATGTTCCTCTACGTGCGCACACTACCACTGGGCCATCAGCTTCTCTGTGTCAATAATATAACATAATATCATAAAATAAACAAAATAAATTTAAAAAAAACATTTGCGCGCAGAACACCTTCTTTAACCTCTGGACGTAGAATATTTGCTACGAAATAACTAGGTTTTTGCTACGAAACAGTCGTAGATAAATGGCTATCGTTCATTCAAAACCGTGAATATGTACAATCGATCAACGATTCCTACATCAATCGAATCCTCATGACCTGCAAAGTCCAAATTCACCATCAAACATCCTTTATACTACTTAAATAGGGAAACCCCAATTGAGAGTTCCAAACCCTAACAATGGCCGTTTGCGTATTTGGCCACGAAACTCTCATGTTCTTGCCCAGAAACATTCTACACAACATAACAAACATCAAAACACTATCAAATTTCAATAATAATTCATAAATGAATGAAATCGAAAATTAAAAAAAATCAAGAATATTATGAATTCGGATGGCATGTCTTGGTGCATGAATGGACGTTTTTATGATCCAAAAACATTGTGTGATCTTCTAGGAATGATTTGGAACCTTCAAAAGCTTTGGAGATGGCTTGGATGCTTGAATCTGAATTTTACTTTTCTTGAATATTTTTTAAGTTGATTTTCACTCTAGGAAGCTGCAAAAATCGTCCCTATGCATTGGTTGTGTTCATGTACTTATAAGGATTGAATTTAGGTCAAAAAACTTATGGATTTGTGGGCTTATGAGATAACTTGAGTGTGAAGGAATCAATCACCATTAAAGCTCAACAAATCAAATGATACCTTGCTATTTTTGATCCAATCTGAATTTAATTGACTTCCAATCATTCTAAATATTATTTAAATGATTTCCAATCAAATATCTTAACCATTATTTGATTTTTCATATTTAATTTATATTTAAATTGAATTTTAATGAATAAAATACAAATAAATAATAAATAAATAATAAATATCAGAACTCTTTAGTTTTGGGTCGTGCTTGATGTTATCATGAAGATTGGGTTGCAAAATGATAGGCCCATTTTGAAAAAATTAGATTTAAGCCCTTATTTTCTTCATACACCCCTTAAAAATTTCCCAACTTTGACAAGGCATAAATCCTTAAATTTTAAGGCTATGAAGGTGTTCTTGGACATTTTGGAAATTTTAAAGAGTCCTATAAAAAACTTCTTTGGTCTCATGTCCATATCTTTCACCATTTTCAAATTATGCTCTTTGGAAGATGTTGACTTTTTGTTGACTTTTGAAATGACCTGTAATGTTTTAGCTCATACCTTCCAAATGAAGCATTTTTAGGCTTCTATTGTGAGACCCACAGTTGTAGAGAATTAAATTTCCTTCAAAATGAGCTTTGGATGGGAAATTTTTGATGAAGCATGTGAAAGTTATGGTTGGTCAAAGTTCAGTTGACTTTTCTTTAGAAAACCCTAATTTAGAAACTCCTGATTCTTGATGATCTGAAATCTGCTTGATGAATCATGATCAAACCTTGATAAAATGATGAATTTTACTTAATAAACTTGATGTTGGCAAAAACTCTTAAAGTTTGACTTTGATTTGACCATAGTTGACCCCAGTTTGACTTTTTAACTACTTTGACTGATTTTTGCATATCTGATCATCTGACTCTGCAACCTCTTTGGGAAAGCTTTGAAACTTGACATAGGGATTCTTGAAGTCATATGGGATACCATGAAGCTCACTTGAAGCCTTAAAAATCATTTTAACCTGAGGAAACTTAAAACCCTAGTTTTGGACACTTTGCTTAGGAGGAGGCATTGTCTGGGGAAACTTCCACACTTCTTGATCAATTGGGAGTCTTTAGGACCTTATGATAATTTAGAAGTCTTGAGAGAGATTGTCTTGATTGTGGTAGGGAAAATTTTGGGGTACAACACATAGTTTGAGATGTGTGAACTCAAAGTCGTATTCCTTTTCCCCCGACTTGAGTTAGGTTTGATAGAACCTTGTAGAGCCGAGAGAATCCATAAGATAGGGAACTCATTGAGATGTTGATATCTCACCCCACTATTGTTGTTGCTTTTCAGGTTTATTTTGTAGGTTGATTTACAAGTGAAGCTATGCTCGGGATGTTTCTAGAGAAGCATAGATTTGGTTTCCGTTGTGTACTTATCTTGTACAATAATGGATATTGTATTGATCTTAGTATTTTTATTTTTGTATAATTTCCATGTCTTGTACCATAGTATGTCTTGTTTTAAGAATTAGTCAAGAATGTGAATTGTACTATTAGGCACTTATGATGGTGTCAGTGCCAAATAAACTCTTGTATAATGATATTCTAGGTATTTATTATATGGGGTGCTACAGTTGGTATCAGAGAAGGTCGTATCCTCTACCTAGCCTTGAAACATCATAAGTAAATATTTCCTGCCTCTTAAGTGTGTCTTGCCGACATGATTCTTAATATCATATTATTTAGTATTGGGCCTGATCAACCTAATGCTATGTATGTGATAGGTAGAATTATGGTTGTTCGACCATGAGGACTCTGAAGTGCTGTTGTAACTTGAGTTGTGAGAGTAGGCTCAAGCCAAGGGTGAGAAGAGGAGCTTTGGTCAGCTCAGTTGGAGTCTTCTTAAGAGTTGTACTTCCTGTAACATGGAGTTACAAAGTAGTGTGTTGTTCGAGAAATCCTTTGGAATGGATAGAGTCTGAAAGGTACAGATATCTACAGGATGAGTGGTTAGTGTACCAAGGAATACGTAAAGTCACTAATGGATCAGTATTGGTTATAGGTATGGACAAGAGTTTTGAGAAATCCCATTCCACGAAAAGAGAAGATGCTTTGTGGAAAGTGTGATGTAAGGTTCGGGAGTGAGTTAATTGGTAGTATTTCAGTCCTAAGATCATGGTGGCGTCGTAGATGGACGAGATTACTGCAGGGAAAGTATTCGGATAATACCTTACGGATGGATAGAAGTTACAAGTTAAGAATGTTCATTTTATTTTGAGAACCTAAAGTCGTGGTAAAGCGTGAAGAGAAACACAAGGATGCGATTACACGTTTCAAGTGAGACAAGTATACCCTGGATGAAGAGTAGAAGATTGGAGTTATATATTCGGTTATGACCAAGGAGACAAAGTTTGGAGTAATACATCAGGGTTTTATATTTAGTAAGGGATCAATTAGAAAGTGTTGAATTACCCAAGGAATGGTATAAGGTATAGTACCGGAGAAGGAATAAGATTTATTTAACAACATGAGGTGTATTTGATATGGACCTGCTGAATTTGTGTTAAGTGTTAGAGTAAGCACCCAGGATTCAGGAGATCTCTAGTAATATGGATTATGTTTTGTTATGAGAGTATTACCATAGAGCGTGAAGTGAACACGGTATGGAAACAATATTAACAGTGCATTATGAGAAAGTGATAACGAAATGTATTTTTGGACGAATGTACAATGGAGTTGTTAAGTTGTTGTTGAAACTAAAATTAAGGAAGTGTAATCAATGATGGTTCACCCATTAGGACCCTGATAGTATGATTACTATATGTGTAAAATCATCGGTTTGTAATTGTTATAACTTTTGGTTGCGATTGGAATGAGTTTGAGAGGTTTAGGTAGCAATGAAAACCATAATTTTGTTTCTGCGTTTGAAGTAATCGAATTACCCTCTAGGTAGTAATCGGTTACCGAATTGTGTTTTTAAATCTCTTTTAGCTACTGGAAGTCCAGATTTGCACTGAGTAATAGGTTGCCCTCCTCGTAGTAACCGGTTACCACTGTTAAGTTTTGAAAATTTGAATTTTCTAAGATTCATACATTTTGACTTGAGTGCCCGATCGAAGCATTCTTGGTACCGATAGAAGGTTGTGGAGACATTATATGCAATGATTAGCATATGCTAAGTGAATTCTAGTTAATATGTAAGTAGAGACAACAAGGTTCTTCAGAGGAGTGATTTACCTCAGTTTTCAAGTGTAAGGGAAAACTTCTATATTTGTGAATGATCGAAGTATTTAGAATTTATCTCTAGTGTGATTAAGAATGTAGTTCGTGCCAAGGAATTAAAGAGAGAGTACAAGGTTGTATACTAGACATGAGATGTCCATTGTTTTGTTTTCTTCCCGATAAGGATTGGGTGTTGGATTTTGCTTATGGACGAACTAAGTGTTAGCTTGTGACTAAAACCCTTTTGATGTTGTCATTGTCGTTTTCTACTAACATTGTTGTACAAGTGGAATCAAACTATTTTTTTGAATATTTGTGTTGTGACCATAACAGAATGGTAGTTCTACTTCGTCACTTGTTTGGAGTATGTCACCGGTTTGTTGTATCTTGATTTGTATTATCTTGAGTTGTGGACGGTGGGTGAATGTTATACATGGTTAGAAGTCGCATATGAGAATCATCTTGCAAGTTAGTGTGGAATGGATTGATTTTTTAAGTTGAATTGTTTGTTAAAAAGAAGAACAAGTTCAAATGTGTTCAACCGATTAGCCTCAGATAGGTAATCGATTGACACATGACTTTTGTGGAGGGCTTTAGAGAATTGTACCTTCTGAACTGTAAGTCCATTTTGGCTTCTGTTCAAAGTGTCAGAGGATAGATTGTTGAAATTTCTTTTGAGCATGATTGGTAGACCGTAAATGATCTGAAATTTTGGTGTGTCGTCGTTACGACTACTAAGGACCTAAATTATGAAGTTATAAGAGACCCATGAAGTGTTGATCTTCCAGGAAACGTTTTGGTATCTTAATTATTGTGTGGATAAGAGATGAACAATTGGTCAGTTTTAGTATCGTTAATTCTTAACATCAGTTATGGACTTCGTATGAGTAATACTAGATGTGTGTCGTTGAGCCGCACTCAGAGATATGGATTTTTAAGTTACCTTCTAGGTAAGAGTGAGAGATGAATGTTCCGAAGTTAAGCATGTAAATTAGATCGTTTGAGGAACGAGACCCTTGAGGGAAGTGAATTTGAACGAGGGATTTTGTATGGTATTCAAAGGTGAGTGTGTGGAATGTGGTATGCAATAGGAAAGTGTGATGGAAATATTCAAGTATAATAAGGATGATTTAAGTTTGGTATTGGTGACTCCTTAATGATTGCATGTTATGTGACATTACTTCGCTGTTATTAATGAAGACCTTTGTAAACACCCCAAATTTGCTCTCACTCATATCACACCATGACTTGTGATCTTTCAAGCTTGCATTAGCATAAGCATACCATCTCACATTGCATTTTTGTTTCACTGCATAAGTTCAAGTTCATCTGCATCTAAGGTTTGTGATCTGAGCAATCCAAGGATCCATCTGTGCCATCCCAAAGGCCTCAAAGCTTTATAAGAGGGTCCATGTGTGTTCTATCATCATATTATGCTCCTCAAAGTTCATGAAAGTCAAGAGATCACAAGAACTGGCAAAGGCATGGAAGCAGAGCTAGGGTTTCACTACACAGATGACCAAAATTAGGGTTTTGGTTTCATAGGCCTTAACTCCAAATTATTGGGCCATTCTTGTTTCTATTGTTCTTAAGATGTTATAAGTATCATGTGTACCAAGTGTGATGAAGAAATTCATTGTGGAAGTCATTTGTTCACTGGGTAACTTCTTGACCAAGTTAAGTCAAAATCAGGGCATCTAAGGCCCCCAACAATGGAACCAAAGGGGTATTTTCATCAAATTGAAGATATATGATCTTTATTTGATCATTGAAGTGCTTGGAAGTTCACAAAATTGAAAAATTTGAGCTAAACCAAAAGTTGCCAAAAATGGAAATGACTTGTAATGGAAACTTTCCATTTTGGGAAACTTCTTCAACCTCCTCTTTCTCAACCAAAAATGTTTCAAATGAAAAATTGTTGGTCATGAAAATTGTAGATTAGGTCTTTCCCTTTTCAAAAAGTACAAGAACATGTTCTAATTCATTATAGAACTCAAGTTATGATCCTTCAAAGTTGGCAAAAATCACATAATTTTCACATTCAAGCCAAAGAAGGATTTTTGCAAATTCACTTGCCATGCTTCTAAGTGACCTCTAATTGACTTCTAAACATCATAACAACATCACATGACTCATTTTGCTCAGAATTGCCCAAGGAATCACAACATTTCATGCCTTGCATCACAAGATACACCAAAAGGGGAAAGTTTGCAAAACACATAAAAACCCTAGCATCAAGTGATCCAGTTGCATTGTTTCAATCCTATGGACCTCCTTGAACTCAGCTGAGGCTAGAAACCCCTTGCAACCAAGCCTGCCATGACCCATACCTCAAGTACAACCAAACTTGACTTTTTTTGCAAAATCACCCATACCAATCAACATAGCCCACACCAACTCTTCTGACCTATCAAGACATGATATGTGGACTTTATGCAACTCATAACACACATCACACAAGCCTGAAACACAGCCATAGCTCAGATTGAAAAAATCCTCAAAAAACTTCATTTCTTCGAAACTTTCAAACCATCCATCAAAACTTCAAAGTTCTTTCACCAATCATCTCCATACACTCTCCAGATCATTTCCCACCCTTCACATTGGCCTGAAACCACCTCAAACAAAAACACGATATCCATCACCTCTGAACTGAAACATTCAAGACACTCCATATAAACTCCTTTCAAGCCTTTCAGAAGCACAAGGGGGTCAAGGAGAGTGGAAAGGCATCAAGGAAGTAGTCAAAAATCTATATTTTCGAAAGCTCCAGCTCAGGTAACCTCAAGAACATTTTTCCAGAAACGTATTTTTAAGTTCTTGTATTGTTCTATATGTTACACTGATCATGGGGATGTGTTTGGTTTTGAAAATGATCAAGAAATAAGCATGTATTGAATGTCTAAAACTTTGCCCGTAAAAATGATTTTGTTTGTTTCTCTATATTCATGGAAAATAAATGAATTTTTTTGTTAGATTCTTGTTTAGGAGGATTAGTTGAGTGAATTTGGAGATTTTGATGTGTTTTAGTGGCGTTTTGAGAGAGATAGGGTGAAGGTCTCGCCGGAGAAGACGATCGGAAGTCTTCTCCGGCCACCTGAGATTAATTAGGGCAAATCTCAGGTGATTAGGCAACTTTAAATTCTGGCCTTTTGGATTGTGTTTCCCGCGCGTGTGTGGACGGCTTAGATCATGTCATTAAACCCTAAAACCTAATTATTTAATTTAATTTGAATTAATTAGTCAGGACAAATATGGACCATTAGATTGCGCGCCAGTCAACCTTTTTTCCTTAGCTTTGAATCTCATCCATCAGATTGTCATACTTTCATTTAAATTGATTTTTATTTCATTTTAATTGCTTTTTCTTGCATAATTATTTTAAAATTGTTAGAAAAATCCCAAAAAATATTTCCTTTTGCATTTTTATTCCAAATATGTTTCTTAATCAGAAAATGATTTTTATTTTATTTTTTGCATAAAAATTGTATTTTTAAAATATTTAAATGTTTATTTTAATTAATTAATTGAATTTAATTAATTAAAATACCATTTAAGTTTCTAAAAACCACCAAAAAAATCATGAATCATCCTTTTGCATTTAGAAACATTTTCAAACTCTTCATACAAATTTCTTTTTAGGTTTGATGAACATTTGAGAATTTTATTTGAATTAAGGGTCATTTAAATCTTATTTTTTGAACCATAATTTGAAAAAATCTTTTCAGCCTAACCAAGAAGAGTTTGAAGATGATTATTTTTGCATTGTTTTGTGCATATCATATAGTTTCTAAAATATTTTTGGCATGAATTTATCTTTCATTTTCAATTTGTTTAGCATTTTACATTGAGGATCACCCAAAAAACCCTAGAAACTTAGGAAATTCATAACTCCCTCTAGGTTTAGCTTCTAACCTCCCCCTTTGGATGATAACCTAGTATAGGTTAAGGGTTCCTTTGAGTGCATTTTGAATTTTTTTATCATGTCATTTGCTTTTGTCTTTCCCATTTGCATCTCATCCTTCCATAAAACCCTAATTTTGCATCTTCATTTGCATTCATCTTACATATGCATCCATACATGAACTTGCCATGACATTTCATGAATTCATATGTCATCTTAGAAATCTTAAGACAAGTTAGAATCATGCTTGATCATTTCTTCATTCATTTTCCATGATTTGCATTCATTTTCATTCATTAACTTTCATGAACTTTCAAACTTCAAAGCATGCTCCCATTTGCATCTCATCCTTGTATGACCATTCATTCTACTTTGCATACTTTTGCATCATGTCATAGCATCATTTGCATCATGTGTATGCTTCTGATTTTGGTCTTTGCCTTTGCATATGCATCATTTCATTTCACTTCTTTCTTATGCATCTGGTGCTAACATTTTCAGGTGGTAAGTTAATTTGAGAACTGGATTTGCCTTCACTTCTCACTTCTCTTCATCTTTTTTCCTATGCATCTTGCTGGTTTTAAAGTGAACTTGTTCACTTGTGTTCTTTCTCTCTCACTTTCCTTCTTTAAGTTACTTATCTTCTTCAATGAAGTAAGTAACTTATTTCTTCTACTTCCTCCTCCTTTCATCTGCTTCTTCCATTGGTGGCTTCCTTGAAGATCTTTCTCAAGCCTTACAAACCATAGGAACATCCAAGCATGACAATAATTAGGGTTGTGATTAGTCACCCCTTAGTTTTTACCTTTGAGTCTTCTTTGTGTCCCTCTTCTCATCTCATCATTAGAGACTAAACCCTTAAGGCTTTAGGACTTAGGAATTAGGGTTATGCCTGCATCCTTCTCTTAGGATGGAGTGTATAACTTTGATCCTAAGTGTTAAACCCTTAATTTGTTTAAACCTCTTAATTAATCCACTTAATAATCACTAAGACATTAACTTGTAACTTGGTCCTTACATTAGGGTTCTAATTCTTCCTCTATGGTTAAGAAGGACTAACCCTAGTGTTTAATGGACAAGTCCCCCTCAGGTTGTTTTACCAATCATAAAACTCATTTCTTAATCTCATCCCTTAATTAAAATCAACTTAATAAAGGCTTGTCATCTAATGATTTTAATCCCTAATCATGGATTAAGTTGAGGTATCTTCCTCAGCTTAAGTGTGCTCATCTATTATCCTTCTATTAGGATGGTGTAATGAGTTCACTAATCCTTGATTATGGCTTAAACTCATTACTTAACACTAAACAAAAACCCAAAAAACATCTAAGTAATCACAAGTAGGTTAATGATCTTAATCCTACATCATCATGGTAATTAAGTTGAGATGCTTATCTCATACTCGAAGTATTCTCATTATCCCTAATCAGGGAGGATATAATGAGTTTACAAGCCTTTGGTTTAGGCTTAAGCTCATTAACTTATGACAAACACCAAAAACAATAAAAGTTTGAAAACAGAAAAACAAGCAATAATCGTCTCCTTCGGGATTCTTTTCTCATCGCACTCATTCATAAACGAGAACTTGCTTCTTCCATCTAATGCAAGATAGTTAGCATCGAGCCAGACGACTAATACACTTGAGCATAGGCAAGTATGAAATTCGCAGTCAATTTATCTTTCAGTCTCTTTGAGTCGAACTACGGTGTTCTGACTTCCTCATTACACGAGAGGATACGTAGGCATAACTTAACAGTTATCGAACAAAAGTCTATGTGTCTTCCACCTTTTTCAGCATGCTCTTTTATAAATCCTCGGTCCCTGAGCAATTCATTTTCTTGAACTGACACTTGTATATTATTTTCTAGCTTTTACACACAGATAGGACATACACCTACCCCCTTTAAACACAATCTTTTAAGCGTGGATCCCGTCGAGTACGACGGACAATCTGGGTGCTAATACCTTCCCAGGTTGTAACCAACCCCCTTTCTCAGTTTCTCTGGTTCGCAACCGTCTTATCCATATCTTTCAAGGTTTATGCAGCATTACCTTTCCTTCGGGATAAAAATGCCTAGCTGGCAACTCTATTCACCTTCACCTTCATCTTCTTCTTTCGCCGACCGTTCCCATCTGTACCCTATCTCACCAGGTGTCTTTTCGGGGGAGCGACAACTTGGAGACTCTGCTGGTGACCCTTATATTGAAACCAGGGCTTCTGGTTCTTTTTATGGGTTCCTCCTAGCGCTTGTTTGATTTGTGTTTACGGGGGTGTTATGTGCTAATTGTGCTTATTTATTTGCTTTATTTATTGCTTTCTGTACAACTTTATTTATTACTTTCATTTACAGTTTTTTATGCATTTCATACTGTCATTATCATGTGCTGGATCTATTGTTTCCTTGGTGGGTGGGGGATCATTGAGTGATTAAGGTCATATACCTGGGACCTGAGTGACGCATAGGCTAGAGTGGCTTCATATTCTTTCCCGTTCCATTTCGGTCTGGTGCGGGAATATGAAACACGGTTCAAACATGGGTTTCTTCTTGAGAACTCTGTGCTACGGATTTCCTGTAGTACTAGGGCTATCTGGCAAGCCTGCTAAGTCTGGATGACCTTTTTATGACTTTCAGCATCTAAGGTGAATTAGAGGAGGATTTTTTATGGTTATTGTAAACACTGTACCTCCGGGTTATAAGTGTTCTCATAACTGATCCAAGTCTGAGGATCCTTGTTTTAGAACAATACATGTGAGGGGGTTGGGATGTTTACAGGTTTGCAGGAACCCTTGGCCTCATCATACCCTGTTACTAGTGTTGTTTTAAGAATGCATCACTTTGGTCAGTTCTTGTGATACCCTGGACTTGTGACTCTTTATTTGAGTCCCCCAACTGGTTACTGGATTTCTAACCCTCCATCCGGACTTATGAACACACATGGACCTTATCAAGGCAGATAACAGATCCAACACTTGATCGCAAACCCTTTGCATATCATTTTGCATACATCATTTTGCATCATTTAACATTTTCCTTTTTCTTTTGCAGGGTATCCACCTTATTATCTTTGGTTTGGTTTTGACCTATTCTGCTGCTCAGACTTCTTCAGCTGTCTACACCAGCATCTTCATCAGTGTTCCTTCTCCAGCACCTTCGTCAATTTGTCTTCATCAGAGACCTTGCTTTAGCATCTTCTTCAGTGACCTTCATCAGCAGTACTCTTCACCAGCACCCCTCATCAGCATGGATACTTCCAGGAAGAGCAATGTCACATACCACTTCTTTGAGCCCACCTTGACAGGCATCAGACAGATCCAGTCTCTCATTACTCTTGATCATGTACCACTATTTAGAGAACATTATGGAGGCATATTAGACATGATTATGGATCTGGATGAATCCCAGAGAAGCATGATCCACACTTGCTTACAGTTTTATGATCCCCTTCTCAGATGCTTTACATTCCTTGATTTTCAGTTGGGACCTCTGCTAGAAGAATTTTCCATGTTGTTAAGATTTCCTATCAGGAGAGGGATTCCTTTCAACCCTGAGATGGTTGCTCCCAAGAATGAAGACACAGCTAAGGCATTGCATTTGGAGCCTGCCCTCATTGATCAGAGCATGACCGCCAAGGCAGGGGTTCCAGGCCTTCACTTGGATTTCTTGATCTCCCAGGCTACCCTGCATGCTGCAGCAGGGAAATTGGATACTATTTGTGCACTCTTAGCCCTCAATATATATGGAGTTATCTTGTTTGCAGACAAGCCAAAGTTTGTAAGCAAGAATGCTATTCACCTGTTCTTATTGAGGAATCCAGTGCCTACCTTGCTTGGAGACTTCTATTATTCAGTACACCAAAGGAATGAAAAGCAAAGAGGAATACTGGTCAGATGTTGTGCTCCCCTCTATTATTGTTGGCTGCTAAGACACTTGCCGAAATCAAACACTTTCCTGAACCCTCATCAGCCAAGGAACTGGGCTAAGAGATTGATTGCCCTGACATCAGAAGACATCAGGTGGTGCACTCATAACACCAAGGGCAAAGACATCATTACTAGCTGTGGGCAATATCCTAATGTGCCTTTGATAGTAAAAGGTTGTATCAACTACAACCCTTTGCTTTTTAAGAGACAATTAGGGTATGCTTTGGTTCATCCTCCAAGGGGGCAAGATTTGACTGAGACCCTCTATTGTGAAATCCAGCACAACTCTGCTGTTGTCAGACAAGCTGCCTGGGCTTGGGACAACATTCAAACTAAGGGAACAACCATCCTTGGCAAATGCAACAATATAGCTTCAGCCCAGTATCTTGATTGGTCTCGTACCAGGGCACAGATTACCCAGATGCCATTTACTTTAGAAGATGTACCTGGACCTTCAACAGTGCAACCTGCAGCTACTGTCAGTTTGGAAGAGTTTGAGAAATTGAAAGAAAGGAATACTCAAATCTCTGAAGCCTTGAAGAAGACCCTCTGGGAGAGGAATGACAGTATTTAGATAATGAGAGGTTAGAGAAGCTCTGGATTGAGCACTTAACCAAGATTGAGAAGACGGATGACTACATCAGAAAGGCTAGGGCAGGGGAATTAGTACTGAAGAATGCTTGTAAGGAAGCAAAGATTCAGAAGGCTAGGGCAGAGCATTATTTAGAGGAGAGCCAGGCTAGGTGGATCAGGATCACTGAATCCCGTGCACAAGAAGATCAAATGACCCAAGCTAAGATAGAGCAATTGGAGGCTAGTGAGAAGAGGAATCAGGAGGCATTATTAGCAGCACAAAAGGAGATATCTGAATTGAAACTCCGAGCGGGGTTGAAGAGGTCAAAGGATTAGGATAAGCACTAAAACTTGACCAGTCCATTGCTACCTGGAACCTCCTCATCAGGACTATCACAGAGCACTAGGTTGATCCAGTGACTGAGGCCCTCCTAAAGGAGGTCAGAGAGGATGACTTTGGATTGGATGTTTGATCCCCTTGTACTTATACTTTCCTTTTGTTGTACTTTTGATTTTGTTGTTGTATTTTGACCCACCATGGGAACTTTATTGTAATCAAGCTATGTATCTTCACTATTTGTAATATATATGATTTGTATTGTTTTTGTGGGCTTTATCTCTCTCTGCAACATCATCAGCATTTCCTCGAGGTCTGGAAAGGTGAAAACCAAAGAACCAAACCGGATACCCTTGGAAGACAAATAGGCATCCTGCATTGCATACTAACATTTTCTTTGTTTTGTAGGTTCTATTTTGTTATTGTTTCTCACTTTGTTGTGGTTTCAGGAAACATTGCTCGCAGAAGAGTGTTCCCTGTCAACAGAATACACCAGTACCCGACAAGAAACAACCTTCCGAGATTACAAATGGATCAAGTTCAGCAAGACCTGAATAAAGTGAGGGCCCATATGGCCAATGAAAGGGTTGAGATGAGAAATCAAATGACTCATTTTATGACAGTGATGATTGGTCTAGCTTAGAGCCAGGAAATACTGAGGGAGTTGGTCGAGTGAAAAACTCCTGAGGAACACTATCCAGGTACAGGAGGTACCAGTAACAACGATCACGTGCAACCTCGCACTGATCCACCAGAGTTTGGAGCTCATCTGAACCCAGATGTCAATGCCATAAGAAGTACTCAGGGTAACACTGCTGGAGGAAGGGTCTTGCAGGAAGATCCTCAAGAAGAGCAGTTTACGGTGGTAGGGGCTGGAGACGAAGTTTACGACCGTCGGTTGGATGAAATTGCAGAGAAGCTGAGGTCTCTTGAATCCCAAAACTCTCTAGGTTTTGATGTCATGGACATGGGACTGGTGGAAGGGGTGAGAATTCCTCACAAGTTCAAACCCCCGTGTTTTGAAATATATAATAGCACATCTTGCCCACGCATCCACCTTCAGTCTTTCTTGGGAAGATTAAAAGCCTATACCATGGACGAAAAGTTGTGGATGTTTTACTTCGAGGATAGCTTGACAGGGGCATCCCAAGAATGGTACTCCCACTTAACCAGACATGTTCATGAATACTCTCCAGGGTACCTATATTGACAGATTGGCTGCATTTTCCTCCACCAGCTTTGCAGATGTGGTGATAGCTGGGGAAAGAATAGAGAGCCTACTGAAGATGGGAAAGATCTCTGACAACGGTGCCAATTCGAGCAGTGCAAGGAAGCCATTTGCTGGGCCCCGTAGATTTGGAGAAACAAACTTTGTACACATGGGAAGAGGGAGACCCCAATATCTGCCCAGATCAGTTGCTGCTGTTACTATCCTTACTCCCCCTCCTCAGTATACTCAACAACCACAACACTTTCCGTAACAATAACAATTTCCTGAACATAGATCATACAATATCAATAACAACAATCAGCAACAACGCCCTTTTCAGTAGAGGCCATCTCAGATCAACAGGGTGATTGACCCTATACCAATGCCATATGCTACACTGCTGCCACAACTCCTAAAGCTCAATCTTGTTGAGTTGAGGACATTGCCTCCGCCTGATCCTCAGAACCTTCCAAGAAATTATGATGTCAACGCCTGGTCACTCTACGGAAAAATACAGAGCCCTGCAAATGAAGGTCCAGGATCTGGTAGATTCAAAGGCCCTGAACTTTGCACCACCTCCCAATGTCATGAAAAATCCTATGTCAAGCCACAGTGGGCCAAGGATTAATGCTATAGAGGAAGGCTCACCCATGAGTTCAATATAAGACATTGCAAGTATTCAGATACCTCTGGCAGAGGTTAAAGCCCAGCTTTTGAAATGCCAAGTGTTTCCAGGTTGTGAGGCCTGTTGTGAATCTTGCAAAATTTCTGAGAATGGGTGTGCAAGCTTGAGAGATGGCATCAATGGCTTGATCAAAGAAGGCATTCTGCAAATTACCACAACAGCTCCTACAACACCAGCAAATCTTTTGTCAACAACAAGTGATTCTCCTACAATTGCAATGACCATTGTTCCTACTGATTCATCTACAACTTCAACAACCATTTCTTCCATCATTTCAACAAACAACAGTTCCAGTTCATCTCCTTCTACAACTCCAGCAACCACCAACAATGATGTCTCCACAGTTACTATCTATTATGACCCTACAACGGTCCCAAATTCCAACAACTTCCAACAATCTCAGCAACAGTTTCAATCAAGCTTCAATTCACCACCACCAACATCCACCAGAAGTCCTGTCACTATCTTTTATGATCCACAGACAATTACGGTTCCAACTTCTGCTGCAGTAAGCCTAGTCACCATCACGGTGCCGAGGCCGATTCCTTATGACAAAGACAGTGTTGTACCATGGCATTATGGTGCTGACCTTTACTGCAACGGAGAAAAAGTCCTTCTCGATTCTTCACTTCCTACCCCACAAGTGGACAATGTCGGGGGAGGCGGAGGCTTCACCCGAAGCGGACGTCTCTTCGCGTCACAAGCTCCTAGAATTAATATTGAGGTAGAGGCTGCTGCCAAAGCCAAAGGGAAGAGTGTGATATCTGAAGAATCTGCATCAAAAGAGACTCATAAATCATCCTTCGACCAGGACTTGGATGAATTTATGAGGATAATTAAAAGAAGTGACTATAAAGTTGTGGACCAGCTCCACCAGACTCCTTTTAAGATCTCTATACTATCCCTGCTGTTGTGTTCCGAAGCCCATCGGAATGCACTACTCAAAGTTCTACACGCTGCCTACGTGCCAGAAGAGATCACGGTGAATCAGCTTGAAACAGTGGTGTCAAATATCAATACTAGCCATAGGCTAGGTTTCACTGATGCTGATTTGACCACAGAAGGACGTCACCACAACAAAGCTTTGCACATAACCCTGGAGTTCAAAGGAGCTGTACTATCTCATGTTCTTGTAGAGACTGGGTCCTCACTCAATGTCTTGCCGAAGAAAGCTCTTGTCAAGCTCGAATATGATGGAATAGCTCTCCGACCAAGCAACCTTGTGGTCAGAGCTTTTGATGGCTCCAAGAGGTCTGTCCTTGGAGAGGTGGAGCTACCAGTAATAATCGGTCCGCAAGTCATTAAGACTACTTTCTATGTGATGGACATTCAGCCGGCCTACAGCTGTTTGTTGGGACGACCCTGGATTCACGCCGCAGGAGCAGTAACGTCGACCCTTCACTATAAATTGAAATATGAATGGGAAGGACAGATTATCACCATCTGTGGTGAAGAGGACATATTTGTTAGCCATCTGGCTACATACAAGTATATTGAAATGGACGGTGAAATCCATGAAACTATGAGCCAAGGGTTCTAGGCCTTGAATGTCAATGAGGCGACGACTGAAGTATTTGTTGCATCCCAGGAGGATAGGATGGGTACTTCAATTGTCTCCTATCAACAAGCCCGAAAGGTTGTTGAAGATGGTAATGCTCAAGGCTGGGGCAAGCTGATGTCGGTGGAGAAGAAGGAGGACAGATTCGGTTTGGGTTACAAACCATTTCGACAAGATCAATAAGAGGCCGCTAAAAAGCCCAATTTCATCAGTGGGGGGATGCTCACCCCAGATGCTGTTAACAACCTGGAAGACGAGGCGGAAAGTGATCTCAACCTGGAGAACTGGATACGTCCAAGGATCCCGGGGCACCAAGTCCTTAACTGGTCTTCCCAGGAAATTATAAGGGTTACTACTGCATAGTAATTATTATTTCCTGTTTTTTTAGCATGCATCAAGTCCTGCATCTTGCCCAAGGTGTCAGGACTCATTTTGTAATAGGGCCATAATGTAATTTTGTGCAAATGATTAATCAATGAATATCATACATCTTTTGCAAACAAGTCTCTTTTTTTCGCTCACTGTCTTTTTTCATTTTTTACTTTTGTACAAAAACAATAAAATGGCAATGTTTTCAAAATAAATAACTTCATTTTCACTTTTTCTAAACAAGATTAAAATTGATCACTAAAACGAACAAATCTCAACCCTTGCAGAGATTATCCTCTAGATTGCACCGACAACGGCACTGCTATGACCTTGTATGACTTTGACAATCCAAATAATCAAGCCGATGAAGGGGTTGAGGAAGACTATGAGTTACCTGAAGAGTTAGCCAGGTTGTTGAGGCAAGAAGAGAAAGTGATTACTCCTCATCAGGAGGAGGTTGAAACAATTAATCTTGGTACCGAAGAGGATTTGAAAGAAGTGAAGATTGGGGTCAGTCTGCAGACTTCAATAAAAGAACAGCTCATTGACATGATTCGAGAATACGTCGATGTCTTTTCTTGGTCCTATCAAGACATGCCAGGTTTAGATACCGACATTGTTATGCACAAGCTTCCATTGAAAGAAGAATGTCCTCCAGTGAAGCAGAAGCTACGTTGTACTCGCCCGGATATGGCCATGAAGATTAAGGAAGAAGTACAAAAATAGTGGGACGCCGGTTTCCTTGTTGTAACTAGTTACCCTCTGTGGGTCGCTAATATTGTACCAGTGCCTAAGAAGGATGGCAAAGTGAGGATGTGTGTGGATTACCGGGATCTGAACAGAGCTAGCCCAAAGGATGATTTCCCATTACCTCACATTGATGTATTGGTTGACAACACAACTCAATTCTCGGTGTTCACTTTCATGGATGGATTTTCCGGGTATAATCAGATCAGGATGTCACCCGAAGACATGGAGAAAACAACCTTCATAACACCTTGGGGCACATTTTGTTATAAGGTAATGCCTTTTGGACTGAAGAATGCCGGTGCAACTTATCAACGGGCTATGGTAAAGTTATTCCAAGATATGATCCACAAAGAAATTGAATTCTACGTGGATGACATGATTGCCAAGTCCCTCACTGAAGAAGATCATCTGGTAAATCTGCTGAAGTTGTTGCTGAAGCTGCTAGGATTTATCGTAAGTGAAAAGGGAATTGAAGTTGATCCTGAAAAAGTCAAAGCCATTCAAGAGATGCCTGCACCTAGGACTGAAAAGGAAGTTCGGGGGTTCTTAGGTAGATTGAACTACATATCGAGGTTCATATCTCACCTCACTGCAACCTGTGAACCCCTGCTCATATTTGTTAAGAAAGGAACAAACGGTCAGGTGGAACGAAGATTGTCATAAGGCTTTTGACAAAATCAAGGAGTACCTAAGGGAGTTCTGATCAGTGATCTTTAATTGTAATTTTCAAGCCGTTTTTCATTGTCCTTTGCGTATAATTTCATTTGTTTAAAGTATTTCGTTCATGTTTCGTCGTAGTTTTCTTAATGTAGCATGTAAGTTTAGTTTTAATCTTTTTATCTGTTTTTATCTTTGGTATGGGTTATGTGGTTGTTTTTGATGTGTTTTCAGGTCAACATCTAATCGGTTATTCGAAGCATTTGAAAAGACGATCCGAGCGTGAAAAAATGACAGCAAAATAGGATATCAGAAGCACAACACGGGTGCCAGTGTTGTACAACACAGCCCGTGTTGTGAAGGCCTGCTGAAGAGGGAGTTTGTGGAAGAAAAGGAGGAAACCAGTGTTGTGACACAGGTGCCCGTGTTTTACAACACGGCCCGTGTCATGGCATCTGAAGAAGAGGATTTGTTGAGAAGACTCAGAGGTACAACACGGGTGCCCGTGTTGCACAACACGGCTCGTGTTGTGGAAACCAGAAAAAAGCCTGATATTTTTTTATGTTGCTGCGAGGGCATTCTGGACTTTTCGCGGTGTTTTTAGAAGACTGATTTATATTAGATGATTATGACTGTAATAGACTACTTTTGATTTGGGGATTTTGGGATTGAACGATAACGGGAGAAGAAGGATTGATCAAGAGCGGAAGCGATTGACGATCCAACCGATTCCACGTTAATTGTAATGTCTCTATATTATTGCTCTATTTTTATTTTCGTTATGAACATGAGTGGCTAAACCCCCCAATGCCAGGGGGGTGTCCCTGATTTTCATTATGTAATGACATTTTGATTTCTTAATTTTGAGATTATGCGTTTAAATCCGTTTCTTTATTTTATGCAACGTTCTTAATGCTTTGTCTTTGTTGGAAAATTGGATAATTGATCGGAGTTAGGATTTGGTCTGACCAACCATCCTAACCTTGTTGCATAATTTTTATCACGGTAAATATTACTGAGGAATTGGAATATTCTGTGGAAACCATTTTATGTCAGAATTATTGCTTGATATTCTTCCTTGCCCATTGAGGAATCAAGGTCGAGGAAGAATACCAAAGGTTTTTCTCTAAAGGAATTTTGGAAAAACACTATTGAACATAGGAAAGATACTTTTTGAAGCATGTCTCTGTAAAATTGAGAAATTATTAAGTCATTGCATTGCAGATTATTCACAGTCCCTGGCATTATTCTCATATAAGTAAAATCTCTGTTTTCGTTTATGTTTTAATAATTTTAATTTTATTTAATCTAAAAACAAACTTTTAACCATAACTTTTGTCCAATTGAAATCAATTCATTAGAACTTATTTCGTTACGCAGTCCTTGAGATTGATATTTGGGGTAACTCCCTTCTATTACTACATCGATAAAAATAGTACACTTGCTATTTTCCGATCAAGTTTTTGGCGCCGTTGCTGGGGACTGCCAAAGAACAAAGTTGTTTTGTATTATATCAATTGGAATTTTGTTGCTCTGCGACTAAAATTTTATTGTTTTCTCTTTATATCATTTTAGTGTTATTGAAATTTTGTTACTAACTTGTGTCTAACTGTTTATGCGAGGTCAGGCCTCAGCTAAATTTTCTTTTGACACAGAACCAGAAAGAGCTTTGCACGAGAGACGCCGCAAGGCAAGAATTGATAGACTGGCTAAAACTGTTTCAAGTGTCCCGAATCAGGAAACTGAGGACTATATATCCTTGCACTCTGAGCACAGTGACTCTGACTCAGACAGAGAAACTGACCCAGGATTTGACAACATGGCATGGAATCAACCTGTTGCAGAGAGACTTTTAGGGGATTATGGAGGGGCTAATTCTCAGCCTAACAGGATGACTATTGTTAATCAACCGGTGAATGTAGCACACTTTCAGTTGCATCCATCTACTATCCGCCAGTTAGAGAGCAAGCCTTTCTCCGGAAGAATCAATGAGGATGCAAATAAGCATCTTCAGAGATTTCTTACAACCACCACTTCTTTGAAGATCGAAGGTCATTCAGAGGAGGCAAAACGACTTGTGATGTTACCATTTACACTTATCGATGATGCAGAAGAGTGGTTCTACTCTCTTCTAGCAGTGAGTATCACAACATGGCAAGAGATGGAAACATCGTTCCTTAATGAATACTTACCTGCTTCAGTGTTCATCCGGAAAAGATATGATATAGTCAATTTTAAACAAAAAGAGGGTGAATCACTTAGAGACGCTTATAAAAGATTCAAAAGGTGTTTGACTGCGTGTCCTACTCATAATATGGACGCGACTGAGCAGATGCAAAACTTTGTGAATGGGTTGCGACTCAAGACATAACAGCTTATTGATACTGCTGCAGGTGGCTCAACAAACTTCTCAACAACCACTGGTATTAAAAGAATCATAGAAGCCATTGCTGCCAATGAACACCTTGAATTATATGATCGCACAGTGAGTCAACCAGATGGGAAAATTGATCTAAAGCTGACAGAGCAGGTTGTAAAAATGGAAGATCAAATTGCTGCAGAAGTTGAAAGAAGATTAAAGAAGATGAATCTTGGAACTCAAACTGTTGCTCAGGTTGAACTTGTTCAAGCTGTGATTTGCGAGATATGTTGTGGACCACACTTTGCCATGCACTGTTTGGCAACTCAAGAACAGGTTGAACAGATTAATATGTTGAGGCAGAACAATCCGTATGCCAACACGTATAATTCGGGGTGGAAAAATCACCCAAATTTCTCTTGGAAAGATCAACAAGGAAACATCCAAAAATCGGTTCAAGGCCAACAACAATATCAGCCCCAGCAACAACCATATCAGCCCCCAGTTCCAAGAAAAGCTGATTGGGAAATTGCCATTGAAAAGATGGCAGCTCACAATTGTCAATTTCAAGAAGAAACAAGGAGTAACTTCAAGAATACTGGAGCCTCTATCAAGAATCTTGAAGTGCAAATGAGCCAAATTGCCCAACATCTCGCCATTCCACAAACTCCAGGGACTCTTCCAAGTGCTACTGTAACAAATCCAAGAGATAATTACAATGTCAATGCAGTCACAACACGAAGAGGTAAAGTTAGTGAGGAGGTGAAAGAAAATTCTGAAAGTGAAAATCAAATGATTGAAGTGGAACTGGAAATCAAAGAGAATGAAGTGGTTGATAAAGAAAAAGAAGTTACCTCAGCACCGGACATCAAAGAAAAAGCGGTTGAACCAAAACCGGTGATAAAACTTCCGTATCCAACAAGAAACAAGAAGAAAGGGCAGCAAAAAAAGAATTTTGAGAAATTCCTTGAGTTGTTCAAGAAGCTGGAGCTGAATGTTCCATTGCTTGAAGCACTTGAGCAAATGTCCACTTATGCCAAGTTCATGAAAGATATCATTGCTAAAAAGAGGACCATGGGAGCTGAACCTATTATTCTAACCGAAACTTGCAGTGCTATTTTGCAGGGACTAAAGATTCCAGTGAAGAAAAAAGATAGAGGAGCTGTCACCATTCCATGCACCATCGGTGACCGGTCATTCAAGAGAGCTCTCATTGACTTGGGAGCGAGCATCAGTTTAATGCCTTTATCCATCTACAAAAAGTTGGGTATTGGTGTTGTTCAAGATACTCGGATGACTCTCCAATTCGCGGACCATTCCGTGAAGCGGTCGTATGGAGTTGTCCATGATGTCCTGGTTAGAGTGGACAAATTTGTGTTTCCAGTTGACTTTGTGATCCTTGAAATGCCTGAAGATGAAGAAATTCCCTTGATTTTGGGAAGACCGTTCTTAGAAACCGGGAGAGTTATGATAGATATGGAAGGGGGAACACTCATGTTGAAAGTATACGATGAAGAGTTGAAAATTGATGTTAGGAACACTTTGAAGTATAACGATGATGCGGGCACTAGTAGTAACATACAAGTGTTAGAACAAGTGGAAGCTAGTGAGCATTTAGAAAGTGTATCCCAATTGCCTCTAGAGAGGGTGCTGAGTATGTCCATTTTTGAAGATGATAAGGAAGTTGGAGATAGTGATATGGAAGTGGTAGCTATGCTTGAAACTCAACCTATCCTGAAAAGAGTTAGAATGCACCGGTGGGAAGAGTTAAGACAACCTATAACGGTTGATGAATGCAAAGACAAGCCAAAGATACAGAATTGAAGCAACTACCCGAGAATCTCAAATATGTCTTTCTCGACACGGAAGAAAAATGTCCCGCTATTATTAGCGCTAATTTGAAAAGTGTGCAAGAAGACAAGTTAATTGAAGTTCTTAAGAAATTCAAGGGAGAAATTGGGTGGAAGATTGAAGACCTTAAAGGTATAAGTCCTACGGTGTGTATGCATAAGATACTTATGGAAGAAGATCACAAACCGGTCGTGCAGCCCCAAAGGAGATTGAACCTGGTGATGAAGGAGGTAGTGCAAAAAGAAGTTGTTAAGCTATTGGATGCGGGATTGATCTATCCTATATCCGATAGTGCTTGGGTGAGTCCGGTACATGTGGTACCCAAAAAGGGAGGAACAACTGTTATAACAAATGAAAAAAATGAGTTGATTCCTACTAGAACTGTTACTGGATGGAGAGTTTGCATTGATTATATAAGATTGAATTTGGCTACGAGAAAAGACCATTTTTCGTTGCCATTCATTGACCAAATGTTGGAAAGACTAGCGGGACATGATTACTATTGTTTTCTAGATGGTTACTCCGGATACAATCAAATTGTTGTTGCACCGGAAGACCAAGAGAAGACGGCGTTTACATGTCCCTATGGCATTTTTGCATATAGAAGGATGCCATTTGGGCTATGTAATGCCCCCGCTACATTCCAAAGATGCATGACATCCATTTTTGCTGACATGTTAGAAAAGCACATGGAAGTGTTCATGGATGATTTCTCCGTGTTCGGATCCTCATTTGATCACTGTTTATCTAACCTTTCACTTGTTTTGCAGCAATGTCAAGAAAGTAATTTAATCTTGAACTGGGGAAAATGTCATTTCATGGTGCGAGAAGGTATTGTTCTTGGTCACAAGATCTCACAAAAAGGGATCGAAGTTGATCAAGCAAAAGTGGAAGTGATCTCGAAGCTGCCACCACCGATTAATGAAAAAGGTATAAGAAGCTTCTTGGGACATGCGGGTTTTTACCGCAGGTTCATAAGAGACTTCTCGAAGATAGCTAAACCTTTAACTACTCTGTTGGTTAAAGATAAGGCTTTTGTTTTCGATAAGGAGTGCACCGATGCTTTTGAAACACTTAAAAAGGAATTAGTGTCGGCACCTATTGTCATCGCTCCCAATTGGTCCCTACCCTTTGAAATTATGTGTGATGCTAGTGATATTGTGGTAGGGGTTGTTCTTGGACAGCAAAGAGGAAAACTGCTTCATGTGGTTTATTATGCTAGTCACGTTTTGAACCCCGCACAGATAAATTATGCAACTACCGAGAAGGAGTTGCTAGCTGTTGCGTATGCCTTCGATAAATTCAGGAAATATCTGTTGGGTTCAAAAGTAATTGTTTACACTGACCATGCTGCTTTGAAATATCTTTTTGCTAAGCAGGATTCAAAGCCCAGGCTTTTGAGGTGGATTTTACTTCTCTAGGAGTTCGATGTCGTGATCCGCGATAAGAAAGGGTGTGAAAACACTGTTGCAGATCATCTTTCTCGGATGTCACCGATTGAGGAGACTGAAGAGCAGCGCCCAATAAAGGATGAGTTTGCTGACGAACACATCCTAGCTGTTATTGGGGTGCCTTGGTTTGCAGATTATGCAAACTACCTTGTTGGCGGTATTATACCCAACGATTTTGATTCTAACAAAAGGAAAAAGTTTGTTCATGACTGCAGGTTTTACTTATGGGACGATCCGTTTCTCTACAAAAGAGGGGTGGATGGCCTAGTCAGAAGATGTGTACCCGACGAAGAGCAAAAAGATGTGCTGAAAGCATGTCACGACTCTGAGTACGGTGGACACTTCAGTGGTGATAGGACAGCAGCTAAAGTCCTTCAATCCGGACTATACTGGCCATCTTTATTTAAGGATGCTCAAGAATTAGTGAAAAAGAATGTGACAGATGTCAGAGGACTGGGAATATATCAAAAAGAAACCAGATGCCCAAAAACTCTATGTTAGAGGTTGAGTTATTCGATGTATGGGGGATAGACTTCATGGAGCCGTTTCCACCGTCATTCGGAAAAAACTATATTTTGGTTGCGGTGGACTATGTGTCCAAATGGGTAGAGGCTGTTGCATTGCCCACCAACGATGCGAAGGTTGTGGTGAGATTCCTGAAAGAGAATATTGTTGCAAGGTTTGGTGTTCCGAGAGCATTGATAAGCGACGAAGGAACACATTTCCTGAATCACCTCATGGAGAAGCTTCTGCAAAAGTACAATGTTAAACACCGGTTAGCTACTCCATACCACCCCCAAACAAGCGGCCAAGTTGAGGTGTCAAATAGACAACTAAAAAAAATCCTGGAAAAAACAGTGAATTCGTCCAGAAAGGATTGGTCGATCAAGTTAGATGATGCTTTATGGGCGTATCGAACGGCTTTCAAAACGCCTATCGGTATGTCACCATATCAACTGGTATACGGAAAGCCATGTCACCTGCCATTGGAACTTGAACACAAGGCTTTTTGGGCGTCTAAGTATCTGAATATGGATTTGTCAAAAGCTGGAAGTTCGAGGATTCTTCAACTTCATGAGTTAGAAGAATTCAGGAATCGGGCGTATGAGAATGCTAAGGTTTACAAAGAGCAAATGAAAAAATGGCATGACAAGAGGATTCAAAGAAAAAAGTTTTGGGAAGGACAAATGGTCCTTCTGTATAATTCGAGGTTGAAGTTATTTCCAGGAAAATTACGGTCTAAATGGTCGGGACCTTTTGTAGTTCACAAGGTATTTCCTCACGGAGCGGTCGAAATTAAAAATCAGACCAATGGAGATATTTTCAAGGTGAACGTGCAGAGATTAAAGCCCTACTTCAAAGGCCAAACTACTGGTGATGTGAATGTCACTCATCTTACTCAGTAGATTGACGGACCGTCGAGCCATGTGACGTTAAACGCAGCGCTAAGTGGGAGGCAACCCACGATTTTATCATTCTTACTTTTGTTTGTTTCAGTTTTTGTAGGTTGTGCGTTTTTATTCATCACTGGTTCTGCTGAGGAAAGAAGGAGGTTGGATAGTCGGGCAATAAAAATAAAATAAGCTAAGGAAAAGTGGAAAATCAGGGGTGCAACACGGGTGCCCGTGTTGCAGTGTCTGAGGAGGCTTGGTATTTGAAGTGATAATTAACAAATACAGGGGTGCAACACGGGTGCCCGTGTTGTGCAACACGGCTCGTGTTGTGCAACACGACCCGTGTTGCAATGTCTGATCAATCTTTGTTTTTGTAGGTTTATTTGAAGAATGCAGGGGTGCAACACGGGTGCCCGTGTTGCAATGTCTGATCAAGTCATTGTTTGATTCAAATTGTTTCACATTACAGGGGCCTGACACGGGTGCCCGTGTTGTGCAACACGGCCCGTGTTAGGCGTGCGGCAGTCATGCTTTTGAATTTTTCATTTTCCAACTTTTTAATGCAATGGGGCCCACGTGTTTATTCTTTTAATTTATCATTAGTGGCTCCATTACCACTCATTTCCCCTAATCATTCATCTTCTTCAAACTTCATTCTCTAAAAACCCTAACCTCCATTTTCTTTCTTCTCCACAAAAGCTCCCATTTCTCCAACACCCACTCACTAAAACACATTACCCTTTTCACAAAAAGTGTTCTCCTTGCCTCCATCGTCACTTCTACGGTGACGGATTTCACTAATCTCTCTGTCAAATTGTTTGTCTATCTTTTTGCAGTTTATAACAATGCCTCCTCGCAGAGATACCGGAAAGAGTGTCGCCGAATCTTCTCGCCCCTGTAAGCGAGCACACCGAATGCCAAATGCCCACGACATTTTATTTGAGAATCCGGAGCACCAAGCCAAATACTCAAAGTTGGTAAGGCGTAAGTTGATACCGGATAGGTATATGTGTAATGATACTCTTGAAAATCTAGGGCTTAAATTTGAGGTACATAGAATGTTTCACAAAATTGGTATGCTCAATTTTATGCTTTATGAAGCGCCGACTTTCGAGCGCATAACATTGGAATTTTTTAGTTCTTTACAATTTCAGCTTAAGCATAGGTGGACAGGGTCAGATACAGAGTACTACGGTACTTTGAAGTTTCGCCTCTTTAACTCTGATCATGTGTTATCGGTTGCTGATTTGGGAAAGATGTTAGATCTTCCAATCTACAGGCCTGGTGCACCGCCGAGTACATTTGTTGCAGGAGAATTCTGGAGAGATATCACCGGCAGTACCGATTATGTCGCATCGGCGGCAAAGGATTCGGGGATTCATAACCCGTGCTTTAGGTATGCTCAGAAGGGGTTGGCTTATACCCTTTTCTGCCGAGGCGATAGTACAGGAGTAGCTACACAGAGAGAGTTGTACTTCCTATATGGTATGGCTAATGATGAGTTGATTAACGTTGCGGACTTCGCAGCAGACCACCTCAAGCGGGTAGCCAATGCTGCCTCTGGTGAGATCTTTGTAGGAGGGATGATCATGCAAAATGCTGAAAAACTTGGTTATGGTGAGAGGTTGCTTGAAGTACCTGCAGTGGTAGGTAAGAACAAAATTGATCTAGACACCCTAACCAACCAAGGTATGATTAAGAGCTGTCATAATTATTACTCTGTGCTGACCCGTAACCGGCATTTGATATCTTTGCCTGCTCCTAATTTGATTACCATAGACAATAGAGCTAACTGGTTGTATGAGGACCCTATGCAGGGCGACAACGATCAGTTTGATGAATATTTTTCAGGTGAGGAAGATGAGGGAAACCAAGCTGAGGAGGTCCCGGTTCAAACTGCCGGCGGCTCATCAAACCAAGAAACCGGTCAATGGAGCGTGACCAAGGAGAAATGAGATGAAATGATAAGAGATCAGACCCGGCAAGGGGACCTCATCGATGAGTTGCATGAGTGGAAGCAGCAGATGAGGTTGCATGGATTTCCCCCAGCTCCGTGAGTGTTGTGAGTTCCCTCCGACATTGGTTCTTCAACAGTGTGGATACTATTGAGTTCAAGTGTGGGGGGTTTAGTTTTCATGTTTTCCTTTTGTTTTGTTTTTATCTGTGTTTATTTTTAGTAGTGTCGGCTTGAAAATTATAGTTATGTATTATTTGAAAAAACACCCCTGAGTTGACCTGTTGTGTTGTTGCGAGTGAACAATGAGAAAGTATATAGGATTTGAGTGAAAAGAAATCCGATGAGCAAAAATGATAAAATTTTGATGTTTATGTACAACATGAACACACTGAGTCTCCTGAATTAGGAACGAGTCCGACGTGTAGATTCGTGCCATGGTACTTTGATCTGAGAAGTAAACCCGAAGTAGTTTCTACTGACATATCTGGCTTTATCTATAATAATTGTGTGTGCAGAGTTGATCCAAAAGAGAAAAAGGCTTGAAGGCACCGAAAAAAAATATGAATAAAAACATTAGAACGATCGATCCTTCTAAGTTGGGTAACCCTCACCCGGTTATTCAACCTAACGGTGGTTGAACATAAATGTTTCCCTTAAGGGACAAAGAAATATCGGTGCCAACAATAAAAAAAAAGGATCAATTTTGTACACACAGTGAAAATCATAAGAAGCCTTAAAAAGGATTGTCCGAATGAAAAGGGTGGAAAATCGAAATATAAGACCTAAGCCCGAAGCATAGTCGGAGAGGTTACCGAAAAGGAGATTCAGATCCGGGGTTTTCCGCGGTGTAGTGTTTGTGTGATACCTTTACAGAGAGAGAAGTACCAAAAGAACTTATTTGGTGACTTGGAACAAAAAATCCACGTATGAGTATCGTAATTCATCTCGCTAGTGTTTGAATGTGTAAATACAGGATCTTTGCTTGAGGTCAAGCAAGAGTTCAAGTTCGGGGGAGTTTGATCAGTGATCTTTAGTTGTAATTTTCAAGCCTTTTTTCATTGTCCTTTGCGTATAATTTCATTTGTTTGAAGTATTTCGTTCATGTTTCGTCGTAGTTTTCTTAATGTAGCATGTAAGTTTAGTTTTAATCTTTTTATCTGTTTTTATCTTTGGTATGGGTTATGTGGTTGTTTTTGATGTGTTTTCAGGTCAACATCTAATCGGTTATTCGAAGCTTTCGAAAAAACGATCCGAGCGTGAAAAAATGACAGTAAAATAGGATATCAGAAGCACAACACGGGTGTCAGTGTTGTACAACACGGCCCGTGTTGTGAAGGCCCGCTGAAGAGGGAGTTTGTGGAAGAAAAGGAGGAAACCAGTGTTGTGACACAGGTGCCCGTGTTGTACAACACGACCCGTGTCATGGCATCTGAAGAAGAGGATTTGTTGAGAAGACTCAGAGGCACAACACGGGTGCCCATGTTGCACAACACGGCCCGTGTTGTGGAAACCAGAAAAAAGCCTGATATTTTTTTTATGTTGCTGCGAGGGCATTCTGGACTTTTTGTGGTGTTTTTAGAAGACTGATTTATATTAGATGATTATGACTGTAATAGACTACTTTTGATTTGGGGATTTTGGGATTGAACGATAACGGGAGAAGAAGGATTGATCAAGAGCGGAAGCGATTGACGATCCAACCGATTCCACTTTAATTGTAATGTCTCTATATTATTGCCCTGTTTTTATTTTCGTTATGAACATGAGTGGCTAAACCCCCCAATGCTAGGGGGGTGCCCCTGATTTGCTTTATGAACATGAGTGGCTAAACCCCCCAATGCTAGGGGGGTGCCCTTGATATTCTTCCTTGCCCATTGAGGAATCAAGGTCGAGGAAGAATACCAAAGGTTTTTCTCTAAAGGAATTTTGGAAAAACACTATTGAACATAGGAAAGATACTTTTTGAAGCATGTCTCTGTAAAATTGAGAAATTATTAAGTCATTGCATTGCAGATTATACACAGTCCCTGGCATTATTCTCATATAAGTAAAATCTCTGTTTTCGTTTACGTTTTAATAATTTTAATTTTATTTAATCTAAAAACAAACTTTTAACCATAACTTTTGTCCAATTGAAATCAATTCATTAGAACTTATTTCGTTACGCAGTCCTTGAGATCGATATTTGGGGTAACTCCCTTCTATTACTACATCGGTAAAAATAGTACACTTGCTATTTTCCGATCAAGTTCATATGCCTTTCTCGGCAAAACTCACCTTCGCCTGCACTAACAACGAAGCTGAATACGAAGCCTGTATCATGGGACTTGAAGAAGCCATTGACCTCAGGATCAAAACATTGAATGTATTCGGAGATTCGGCTTTGGTAATCCTTCAGACCAACGGAAAATGGTACACTCACCAAGAGCATCTAATTCCATACCTTGACTACACGAGGAGATTATTGACTTTCTTCACAATAGTCAAACTTGAGTATATACCTCGAGACGAAAATCAGTTTGCAGATGCTTTAGCTACCATTTCCTCCATGATCAAGGTTCAAACTGCAAATTTTGTGCCTCGATATTTCGGTATCCAGACTAGACCGACCAGCATACGTATTCTCCGTGGACATTGCTAAAGATGACAAGCCTTGGTTCCATGACATCAAATGCTTCATGGAGGATCAAACGTACCCACCTGGGGCATCATCCAATGATAAGAAGAAATTAAGAAGACTGGCCGGTAGTTTCTTCCTTAATGCTGATGGTTCATTATACAAGCGAAACTTTGATATGGTTCTGCTCAGATGTGTTGACAAGAAAGAAGCAGACTTGCTGATGCACGAGGTGCATGAAGGATCTTTCGGTACCCATGCTGGAGGACATGCAATGGCTAAGAAATTATTACGATCAGGTTACTACTGGATCACAATGGATGCAGACTGTTGTGCCTATGCCAGAAAATGTCATAAATGCCAGATCTATGCAGACAAAGGGCATGTGCCTCCAAATCCTTTGAACGTAATGTCTTCACCTTCGCCTTTTGCAAAGTGGGGCATTGACATGATTGGAAAGATCAAGCCGACTGCTACAAATGGCCACAGATTAATCCTGGTAGCCATTGATAACTTCACCAAATGGGTTGAAGCAGCTTTATATGCAAACGTCACCAGGCAAGTGGTAGCTAGATTCCTGAAAAGAGATATCATCTGTCGATATGGAGTACCCGAGCGAATCATTACTGATAATGGTTCCAATTTGAACAACAAAATGATGGAAGAACTGTGACGGGACTTCAAAATCCAACATCACAACTCTTCTCCTTACAGGCCAAAGATGAATGGCGCTGTTGAGGTAGCTAATAAGAACATCAAGAAGATTGTGCAAAAGATAGTGGTTACTTACAAAGACTAGCATGAAATCCTACCATTTGCTTTACATGGGTATCGAACATCAATCAGAACGTCTACTGGGGAAACACCTTATCAGCTTGTGTATGGTATGGAGGTTATCCTACCGGTTGAAGTTGAATTACCCTCCTTACGGGTACTTATGGATGTAAAGTTGAATGAAGCAGATTGGGTCCGGTCTCGGTACAATCAGTTGAATCTAATCGAAGAAAAGAGATTAGCTACAATTTGTCATAGGCAGCTATATCAGAAGAGGATGAAGAAAGCCTTCGATCAGAAAGTCAGGCTTCGGGAATACCAAGTAGGAGATCTTGTGCTGAAAAGACTCCTTCCTCCTCATACAGACCACAGGGGCAAGTGGACTCCAAATTACGATGGTCCATTCATAGTAAAGAAGGTTTTCTCTGGTGGAGCACTGATGCTCACTATTATGGATGGTGAAGATTTCTTATCCCTTGTGAATTCAGATGTAGTTAAAAAATACTTCGCATAAAATGACCCGCTGGACATAAAAACATAATGTAAGTCCAGGAATAAATAGGGCATCCCGGCGAGTCAAAAACATAATAAAAGACTCAGGCAAAAATAAGGGAAAATTGAAAAAACAAATGTACACCCCCTAAGTGTAAAAGCCGCATCGGACAGCTCAGGAAAAAATGGGTATCCCGGTGGATTGAAAACCCGAAAGGGCGATCCATGCAAAATCAGGGAATAAGCGAACAACTATAGTCTGAATTCGTCTGTATCACTCACAACACGGTAAGCTTCTAAAGGATAAAGCATCAGTCAGAATCAACCTTCTTCAGAAAGCAAGATGAGAAGAACGTCAAGGTCATACAGGTCATAGCAAAGGAAGCTCACCGGAGCGTCGTCAACATTGCCAACAATTTTACTTTTCCCAATTTATAACAATCTCCTCATTCCAAGGGATTTGTTTCTTTGACTGTATTTTCCAATTCAGGGCACCCAGATTAATAAAATCAGAATTTTCAGTCACACCTCGTTTTGTACCTTTTTGTTTCGTTTGCAAAAATGTCCAATATCCATGATATAATATGTGCATAAAACAAATGAGCCATTCTTAATAAATGCTTGCAGGAAGTATATTTATTCTCAGGAATATCTAATTCCTATGACGGAATCCGGTCAGGGATACCTCGAGATACTCGTGCGTTTCTTTGTCTTAACGGGTTGCAGGTATTCAATATGCAGCATGGGGCATGTCAAGTACACTTCCCCAGCATACCTGCTCCCCGAACAATATCTGGAATGCTTTTCCCAGCAGAGTTGTTGAAGCCTCCTCATCCCGAATACATATTTACTCAACAGGAGCATCCCCGACCAATCTCCCCATAGAAGTTCCAGCCTCTCCCCAGAAGAGCAATGCCTGAAACCCTTACGCAACAAAGTGACGGAAGTTCCTCCTCCCCAGCTGGGTTTCTCCTTATAGGATAGGTCTATCAATGATCTATTACCCCAAGCAGACCTATATATCCTAACAGATCTACCAATGATCTCCCCCAGCTTGGAAATCCCTCCAAGCAGATCAGCCAGAGATCCAATCTTTAGCAGGATCCGAATCCCGGATCGGTTTCCCTTTGCATAATCATAGCATTCGCATCATTTTTCCCCACAAAGCATAACATTCCGTCTAATCCGGAGCATTATGGCAAAACAAAAAAAAATCAAACATTTGCATGATCACAAGCCAAGTTCAACCCAGTCACCTGCAAATACCATCAGTATCTCATCAGTAGTATATAAAGCTCACATCCCCTGCAAATAAAAGCCAAAGCGTCCCCTTTGCACTCTCCAACATAAATGCCTGTTTATACATACTCTTTTGACACTCGTCCGTGTCATATCATCTCCCCGCAGATATAAGCAAAAATATCCTCTTTACATCCAGATACCTATATACTCTTTTGACACCCGTCCATGTCACCTTTCCCCAACACGACTGCCAAAACACTTGTGGCCAATCAAACACCTGTTTATAACACACTCCTTTCGACACCCGTCCGTGTCATCCTATCCCCACAGGTCGTCGAAACACCTTTTACACACTCATATATAAAAGTTTGTTCATAACCTATACATTCTCTTTTGACACTCGTCCGTGTCATACATTCCCCAGCAAGTTGAACACTCGTCCGTGTCTTGCTCATACTTCACCAACAAAACTGTACTTACTTATACAGATACTCGTCCGTATCTCGTATATCTACATCACTCTCCCAACAGATCTGACACTCGTCTGTGTTCCTTGTTAACCAGTTGGTACTCATCTGTATCATCATCTCTGAACACGCGTCAGCATTTCTTTCTACCGATACTCGTCCGTATCATGGTTCTAAGGACGCTCGTCCGCGTCTTTAATCTATTCACAGCGTCAAACACTTATACCTTTCATTTTTAAAGCGTAAGCACTCGTCCGTGTTTACCAATCCTCAGCAAGTCACCAACAAAGCAACTTTTCTTCTATCCGACATTTGTCCTATGTCGTGATACTTTCGGCAGCCGAACCCTGCTAGGTGATCGTCCTTCACCTTTGGATGATGGTCCCTCATCCTTTCCCCAATGGAATCTCCATTATTGGATCTTTTCTATCCGACATTCGTCCTATGTCGTGATAAAGAGCAGTCGTCCCCTTCTAGATGATCGTCCTTCACATCTTGATGATTGTCCTTCATCATTTTATCTGATGGCCGTCCCCATCGTTGATCTTGTTATCCGATATTCGTCCTATGTCGTGATAAACCCCAAGAGCAGCTATACCCTGCTAGGTGATCGTCCTTCACCTCTTGATGATCGTCCTTCATCATGCTTATCCGATGGCCGTCCCTATCGTCGACTTTTTTTCTATCCGACATTCGTCCTATGTCTTGATAAAGAGCAGCCGCCCCCTGCTAGGTGATCGTCCTTCACCTCTAATGACCGTCCCTCATCATTATTTCATTTATTCTTTGAACCGATGGTCGTCCCCATCGTTGTTTACTTTACTTTACAACCCTGATGGCCGTCCCCATCATTGCCTTTACAATAATTCCCAGAGAACCTTGTTACTTTGCTTGATGGTCGTCCCCATCATGATCCCTTTATTTCCCCAGCATGTCGGTCGTCCCAGTCATTGCTCTATCCCCAGCAGTCGTCCTCTGCTCGATGGTCGTCCTCCATCGCCCGCATTTTAATAGTTATGATATACTATCTTTTACAATTTATATCCCTTTTCTTCTTCTCCCCAGTGAGTGCAAATTTTGGATTGTCTTTGGTATTCAACCACAAGTTATCTTGTTTGTCTGTTAAGCCAGGCGCTTACATCCTGCACAGCTAACTCATGCTTGAATAGGGACAGCTGTAAACACCCCAAATTTTCCCTCACTCATATTACACCATGGCTTGTGATCTTTCATGCTTGCATTAGCATAAGCATACCATCTCACATTGCATTTTTGTTTCACTGTATAAGTTCAAGTTCATCTGCATCTAGGGTTTGTGATCTAAGCAATTCAAGGATCCATCTGAGCCATCCCAAAGGCCTCAAAGATTTCTAAGAGGGTCCGTGTGTGTTCTATCATCATATTATGCTCCTTAAAGTTCACGAAAGTCAAGAGATCACAAGAACTGGCAAAGGCATGGAAGCAGAGCTAGGGTTTCACTACACAAATGACCAAAATTAGGGTTTTGGATTCAGAGGCCTTAACTCCAAATTTTTGGGCCATTCTTGTTTCTATTGTTCTTAAGATGTTATAAGGATCACGTGTACCAAGTGTGATGAAGAAATTCATTGTGGAATTCATTTGTTCACTAGGTAACTTCTTGAGCAAGTTAAGTCAAAATCAGGGCATCTGAGGCCCCCAACAATGGAACCAAAGGGGTATTTTCATCAAATTGAAGTTATATGATCTTTATTTGATCATTGAAGTGCTTGTAAGTTCACAAAATTGAAGAAATTTGAGCTAAACCAAAAGTTGCCAAAAATGGAAATGACTTGTAATGGAAACTTTCCATTTTGGGAAAGTTCTTCAACCTCCTCTTTCTCAACCAAAAATGTTTCAAATGAAAAATTGTTGGTCATGAAAGTTGTAGATTAGGTCTTTCCCTTTTCAAAAAGTACAAGAACATGTTCTAATTCATTATAGAACTCAAGTTATGATCCTTCAAAGTTGGCAAAAATCACATAGTTTTCACATTCATGCCAAAGAGGAATTTTTGCAAATTCACTTGCCAAGCTTCTAAGTGACCTCTAATTGACTTATAAACATCATAACAACATTACATGACTCATTTTTCTCAGAATTTCCCAAGGAATCACAACATTTCATGCCTTGCATCACAAGATACACCAAAAGGGGAAAGTTTGCAAAACACATAGAAACCCTAGCATCAAGTGATCCAGCTGCATTGTTTCAATCCTATGGACCTCCATGAACTCAGCTGAGGCCAGACACCACTTTCAACCAAGCCTTCCATGACCCATACCTCAAGTACAACCAAACTTGACTTTTTTGCAAAATCATCCATACCAATCAGCATAGCCCACACCAACTCTTCTGACCTATCAAGACATGATATGTGGACTTTATGCAACTCATAACACACATCACACAAGCCTGAAACACATCCATAGCTCAGATTGAAAAAATCCTCAAAAAACTTCCTCTATTCGAAACTTTCAAACCATCCATCAAAACTTCAAAGTTCTTTCACCAATCATCTCCATACACTCTCTAGATCATTTCCCACCCTTCACATTGGCCTGAAACCACCTCAAACAAAAACACGAATTACATCACCTCTGAACAGAAACATTCAAAACACTCCATATAAATTCCTTTCAAGCCTTTCAGAAGCACAAGGGGGTCAAAGGGAGTGGAAAAGCATCAAGGAAGTAGTCAGAAAGCTCCATTTTCGAAAGCTCCAGCTCAGGTAACCTCAAGAACATTTTTTCCAGAAACGTGTTTTTAAGTTCTTGCATTGTTCTATATGTTACACTGATCATGGGGATGTGTTTCGTTTTGAAAATGATCAAGAAATAAGCATGTATTGACTGTCTGAAACTTTGCCCGTAAAAATGATTTTGTTTGTTTCTCTGGATTCATGGAAAATAAAAGAATTTTGTTGTTAGATTCTTGTTTAGGAGGATTAGTTGAGTGAATTTGGAGATTTTGATGTGTTTTAGTGGCGTTTTGAGAGAGATAGGGTGAAGGTCTCGCCGGAGAAGACGACCGGAAGTCTTCTTCGGCCACCTGAGATTAATTAGGGCAAATCTTAGGTGATTAGGCAACTTTAAATTCTGGCCTTTGGATTATGTTTCCCGCGCGTGTGTGGACGACTTAGATCATGTCATTAAACCCTAAAACCTAATTAATTAATTTAATTTGAATTAATTAGTCAGGACAAATCTAGACCATTAGATAGCACGCCAATCAACCTCTTTTCCTCAACTTTGAATCTCATCCATCAGATTGTCATACTTTCATTTATATTGATTTTGATTTCATTTTAATTGCTTTTTCTTACATAATTATTTTAAAATAGATAGAAAAATCCTAAAAAAATATTTCCTTTTGCATTTTTATTCCAAATATTTTTCTTAATCAGAAAATGATTTTTATTTTATTTTTTGCAAAAAAATTCTATTTTTAAAATATTTAAATGTTTATTTTAATTAATTAATTGAATTTAATTAATTAAAATACCATTTAAGTTTCTAAAAACCACCAAAAATATCATGAATCATCCTTTTGCATTTAGAAACATTTTCAAACTCTTCATACAAATTTCTTTTTAGGTTTGACGATCATTTGAGAATTTTATTTGAATTAAGGGTCATTTAAATTTTATTTATTGAACCATAACTTGAAAAAATCTTTTCTGCCTAACCAAAAAGAGTTTGAAGATGATTCGTTTTGCATTGTTTTGTGCATATCATGTAGTTTCTAAAATATTTTTGGCATGAATTTATCTTTCATTTTCAATTTGTTTAGCATTTTACATTGAGGATCACCCAAAAAACCCTAGAAAATTAGGAAATTCATAACTCCCTCTAGGTTTAGCTTCTGACCTCCCCCTTTGGATGGTAACCTAGTATAGGTTTAGGGTTCCTTTGAGTGGATTTTCAATTTTTTATCATGTCATTTACTTATGTCTTTTCCATTTGCATCTCATCCTTTCATAAAATCCTAATTTTGGATCTTCATTTGCATTCATCTTACATATGCATCCATACATGAACTTGCCAAGGGATTTCATGCATTCATATGTCATCTTAGACATCTTAAGACATGTTAGAATCATGATTGATCATTTACTCATTCATTTTCCATGATTTGCATTCATTTGCATTCATTAACTTTCATGAACTTTCAAACTTCAAAGCATGCTCCCATTTGCCTCTCATCCTTGTATGACCATTCATTGCACTTTGCAAACTTTTGCATCATGTCATAGCATCATTTGCATCATGTGTATGCTTATTATATTTGTCTTTGCCTTTGCATATGCATCATTTCATTTCATTTCTTTCTTATGCATCTGGTGCTAACATTTTCAGGTGGTAAGTTAATTTGAGAAGTGGATTTTCCTTCACTTCTCAATTCTCTTCATCTTTTTTCCTATGCATCTTTCTGGTTTTGAAGTGAACTTGTTCACTTGTTTTCTTTCCCTCTCACTTTCCTTCTTTAAGTTACTTATCTTCTTCAATAAAGTAAGTAACTTATTTCTTCTGCTTCCTCCTCCTTTCATCTGCTTCTTCCATTGGTGGCTTCCTTGAAGATCTTTCTCAAGCCTTACAAACCATAGGAACATCCAAGCATGACAATAATTAGGGTTGTGATTTGTCCCCCCTTAGTTTTTACCTTTGAGTCTTCTTTGTGTCTCTCTTCTCATCTCATCATCAAAGACTAAACCCTTAAGGCTTTAGGACTTAGGAATTAGGGTTATGCTTGCATCCTTCTCTTAGGATGGAGTGTATAACTTTGATCCTTAGTGTTAAACCCTTAATTTGTTTAAACCTCTTAATTAATCCACTTAATAATCACTAAGACATTAACTTGTAACTTGGGCCTTACATTAGGGTTCTAATTCTTCCTTTATGGTTAAGAAGGACTAACCCTAGTGTTTAATGGACAAGTCCCCCTCAGGTTATTTTACCAATCATAAAACTCATTTCTTAATCTCATCCCTTAATTAAAATCAACTTAATAAAGGCTTGTCATCTAATGATTTTAATCCCTAATCATGGATTAAGTTGAGGTATCTTCCTCAGCTTAAGTGTGCTCATCTATTATCCTTCTATTAGGATGGTGTAATGAGTTCACTAATCCTTGATTATGGCTTAAACTCATTACTTAACACTAAACAAAAACCCAAAAAACAGTTAAGTAATCACAAGTAGGTTAATGATCTTAATCCTACATCATCATGGCAATTAAGTTGAGATTCTTATCTCTTACTCAAAGTATTCTCATTATCCCTAATCAGGGAGGATATAATGAGTTTACAAGCTTTTGGTTTAGGCTTAAGCTCATTAACTTATGACAAACACCAAAAACAATAAAAGATTGAAAACACAAAAACAAGCAATAATCGTCTCCTTCGAGATTCTTTTCTCATCGCACTCATTCATAAACGAGAACTTTCTACTTCCGTCTAATGCAAGACAGTTAGCACTCGAGCCAGACGAGTCATACACTTGAGCATAGGCAAGTATGCAGTTCGCAGTTAATTTATCTTTCAGTCTCTTTGAGTCGAACTACGGTGTTCTGACTTCCTCCTTGCACAAGAGGATACGTAGGCATAACTTAACAGTTATTTTTCGCTCCCACCAAATGAGGCCTGGTCAGAAGGGGTAAAGACGCGAACGATAGGCGAAAGAGGAAGAGAACACACAAGGGTGAACTCAAGAGAAAAGAGTCGCCAGCTAGGCATTTTTATCCCGGAGGAAAGGTAATGCTGCATAGACCTAGGAAGATATGGATAAGATAGTTGCGAACCAGAGAGACTGAGAAAGGGGGTTGGTTATAACCTGGGAAGGTATTAGCACCCAGATTGTCCGCCGTACTCGACGGGATCCACGCTTAAAAGATTTGTGTTTCAAAGGGGTAGTGTCAGTGCAATCTGTGTATCAAAGCTGGAAAGAATGCAAGTTTCAGTGTAAAAGAAGTGTGAAGTGTATAAGTGAGGTGTCAGTGTAAGAACAGGAGTGAAATGCTCATGACTATGAGGCTCAAAAACAATGCTGGAAGAGGGGGAATATACAGAGACTTTTGTTCGATAACTGTTAAGTTATGCCTACGTATCCTCTCGTGCAATGAGGAAGTCAGAACACCGTAGTTCGACTCAAAGAGACTGGAAAATTGACTGATGAACTACTTACTTGTCTATGCTCAAGTGTATGACATGTCTGGCTCAGGTGCTAACTGTCTTTCATTTGACGGAAGAAGCAAGTTCTCGCTTGTGAGTGAAGATGATGAGAAAAGAATCCCGAAGGAGACGATTATTGTTTTTTTTTTAGTTTTCAGTCTTTTATTGCTTTTTGAAGTTGGTCATAGGAAAATGAGCTTAAGCCTAAACCAAGGGTTAGTAAACTCATCACATCCTCCCTCTGATTAGGGGTAAATGAGAATACCTTAAGTGTGAAGTAAGCACCTCACACTTAATCACCATGATGTAGGATTAAAATCATTAACCTACTTGTAATTATTTAGATGTTTTTGGTTGTTTTTGTTTAGTGTTGATTAATGAGATTAAGCCATAATCAAGGATTTAATGGACTCATTACACCATCCTAATAGAAGGATAATAGATGAGAACATTTAAGCTGAGGAATGCTCCTCAACTTAATCCATGATTACAGATTAACCTCATGACAAAACAAAGCCTTTATTAGATGGATTTTAATTAATGATAAGATGAATAAGTGATTTTTATGGTTGGTAAGACAACTTGAGGGGGACTTGTCCATTAACACTAGGGTTAGTCCTTCTTAACTAATTAAGGAAGAATTAGAACCCTAATGCAAGGCCCAAGTTACAAGTTTGATGTATTGATGATTATTAGATGGATTGATTAAAGGATTTAAACACATTAAGGGTTCAACACTTAGGATTAAAGTTATACACTCCATCCTAATAGAAGGATGCAGGCATAAGCTTAATCACAAAGCCTTAAAACCTTTAGGGTTTAGTCCTTGATTATGAGATGAGAATAGGAGACTCAAAGATGACACAAAGGTGAAAGCTAAATGGGGGACTAATCAAAACCTAATTGTTATCATGCTTGGTTGTTCCTAGGGTTTATGAAGCTTGCAAGAGATCTTCAAGAGAAGAGCCACCAGGAATAGAAGCAGATGAAAGGAGGAGGAATCAGAGAGAAGCAAAACAACTTGCTTCACTTAAGAAGGCAAGTTGCTTGAAGAAAGAAAGTGAAGAGAGAATCATGAATGAGCAAGCTCACTCTAATACAAAGATAAAATGCAGCAATGATGCATAAGAGAGATGAAGAGGGATTATGAAAAGTGAAGGCAAATTCACTTCCCAAAACAACTTACCACCTGAAAAGTTAGCTAAAGAAATGAGATGCAATGCAAATGAGATGAAATGCCATGGTGCAAACCAAAACCAGAAGCATAAACATGATGTTAATGATGCTAAGAGGGGATGCAAACACAAGGCAAGACATGAGAATGATCATACAAGGATATGGATGCAGATGAAGCAGGCTTGAACCATGCAAGTTCATGAAAGTTTATGAAATGCAATGGACATGTAACATGGAAAATGAAAGATGCAATGATCAAACATGATTCTAATATGTCCTAAGATTTTTTATGAATCATGTGGGTGCACAAAATGTCATGGCAAGTTATTGGATGCAAGCAAATGAAAGATGGATGCAAAGGAAGACAAAAATTAGGGTTTACATACAATCATGCAATGCAAAATTCAAAAATCAGAAGCAAATGAAATGACAAAAAATTGAAAATGGGATCAAGGGAACCCTAACCCTACACAATTTCACTGCCCAAAGGAGGGGACCTAACTCTTAACCTAGTGAAAGTTATGATTTTCTCAAGTAAATTAGGGTTTTAAAGCACCTCATCATGAAAAATGCAAAACAAATTGAAAATGGAAGATCAATTCAAACCAAATTTATCCTATAAACTACATGCCATGAAGGATGCAATGCAAGACGAACCATCATCAAACTCTCAATGGTTAGGCAGAATGGATTTTTCCAAGTTTGAACAAAAATATTGCCTTAAAATGAATTTAATTCCAATGAAAATTGTCAAAATGCATCAAGAACCAAAAAGAAATTTGTTTTGAGGGTTTGATAATGTTTCTAAATGTTTTTAAATGCAATGTGATTTTTTTTTTGTGATTTTTAAATACCTAAATGCATTTTTAATTAATTAATTTCCATTAAATAATTAAAAATAAACATTTAAATGATTTAAAAATAATTTTTAAATCAAAAAATAAAAATAAAAATATTTTTGGGTTCTGAAAATTAATGAAATCTTTGACAAAAAATTTTCAGAATTTTTAAATGTGTTTTGCTATTTTAAATAATTCGTACAAATTAAATACAAAATAAATGAATAAAAAATGAAAATATGAGAAGTATGCAAGATCCATGGCTGAGATTCAAACTTGGGGGTCAATGGTTGACTGCGCGCGCTAATTGAGGGTCAGGATCTCTTCTGGCTTAATTAACTTAAATGTGATTTATTAAATTAATAAAAACAGATTAGGGTTTAATGAAATGATCTGGGCCATTCAAACGCGCGGGAGTCAACAAAAGTCAAACATATCCATGGCTAAGATTCAAACTGAGCCCTAAACGCAATTAATACACTAATGACTTCCTGAAAATTGCTAACTTCTTCCCTAGGCTTCTAAAACTCAATTTCTTTGCCCAGAAATGATCCTCATTCATCATACATCAAGAATCAACAAACAAACAACATTTAAAACACACCAAAAGAGAGAATCGAATCAAAACAGTTCTAGGTCAGAAAAATTTCAGAACACGAATACATACTCATTTCTCAACCATTTTCAAAACAAAACACATCAGCATGATCAGTGAAGCATAGAGAATCATTTAGGAACTTAAAAACATGTTTCTGGAAAAAAAGTTCTTGAGCTCACCTGAACTGGAGCTTTGATCTTTGGAACTTTCTGGCTGCCTCTTTGATCCAAAACGCCTCTAATGAACCTCCTAAGAAGCTTGCAATGCTTGGTTGGTGTTTAGTGTGGCTGATTTAAGAGTTTGATGAAGTTCTGTTCAAGGGAAGTGAGAAATCGTGTTTCTGCTTGGGGTGGTTTCAGGGACAAATGAGGATTGGGAAATGATCAGAGGAACATGGTGAGTGGTTTTGTGAAGTTTGTTTTGATGTTTGATGCTTGTGTGCTGAGTTTCAAAACAAAATGCATAAGAGGTGAGTTTTGGGAACTATGGCTTATGAGAGGTTTCAGCTTCCAAGATTATGTGAAATGCAATCCATGAGGCATGTATGTGAAGTTGTGATTGGTCAGAGAGTTGTTGTTGGCCTAGCTTGATTGGTATGGGCCATTTTGCATAAAGTCAACTTTTGTGTAAGAAGAGGTATGGGCTATGGCAGTCAAGGTACAAAGGCATGTCTTGGCTCAGCATGCTTCAAGGAGAACCATGGAAATGAATTAGAGGCAATGCAGCAAGTGGATTAGGGTTTATGTGAGGTTTTGCATTTTTCACAAAGTTTTTGCCCTTTTGTGATTACTTGAAGCATAAGTCATGAAAATGGGAGGTTCTTTGGTGCATTCTGATTTTTAGGTCATGGTTCATGTTTGTGTAATGCATAGAAGTCAATTTGAAGTCACATAAAGGCTTGGCATGAGGTTTTGCAACTTTGCCTCTTTGGTACAAAAGTGAAAATTAAGTGATTTTTGCCAACTTTGACAAGCCATAACTTTTGATCCAAAATGAATTAGAATGAGTTCTTGTACTTTTTGAAAAGGGAATGATCCAATCCACAACTTTTATGACCAAAGTTTTCTCATTTGAAGCATTTTTGAATCAAAAAGAGGAGGTTGAAAAACTTTCCCAAAATGGCAAGTTTCCATTACAAGTCACTTTCCCAAAAAGGCAACTTTGCAAATGACTTGAAATTTTCAATTTTGTGAACTTCTAACACCTTCTATGATCAAATAAAGATCATACACATTCAAAATGATGGAGAATACCCTTTGGTTGGGTCATTGGGGGCCTCAGATGCCCTGATTTTGCACTGACTTGCTCAAGAAGTCATCTCTTGACCAGATGCCTTCCCCATTGAATTTCTTCATGAAAATTGATATGCATGATCCTTCTGAAACCAAAACCCTAATTCTAGGTCATCTGTGTAGTTAAACCTGGCTCTGCTTCCATGCCTTTCTCAGTTCTTGTGATTCTTTGACTTCCTTGACCTTGAGAGGACATAATATGATGCTTGAACATACATGGACTCCTTTGAAGTGATTGATGACCTTTGGAGTGGCTCAAATAGCTCTGGGATAGCTCAGATCACAAACCCTAGATGCAGATGACTTAGAAATAATGCAGTGGAGCAAAAGTGCAATATGAGATGCTATGATTGAACTTATGCATATGAAAAGATCACAAGCCATGGTGTGAATGAGTGAGGGAAAATTTGGGGTGTTTACAGCTGCCCCTATTCAAGCATGAGTTAGCTGTGCAGGATGTAAGCAACGGCTTAACAGGCAAACAAGATAACTTGTGGTTGAATACCAAAGACAGTCCAAAATTTGCACTCACAGAACGAAGAAGAAAAGGGATATAGATTGTAAAAGGAAATAAAGTATATTTATAAAGTGCGAGCGACGGAGGACGACCGCCGAGCAGAGGACGACTGTTGGGGATGAAGCAATGACGGGGACGACTGATATGCTTGGGAAATGCAAGAAATGAAGCAATGCGGGGACGGCCGACAAGCTGGGGATATGAGAGATTATGATGGGGACGACTGATATGCTTGGGAAATGCAGGAAATGAAGCAATGACGGGGACGGCCGACAAGCTGGGGATATGAGAGATTATGATGGGGACGGCCATCAAGTAAAGCTATAAGACTCTCTGGGGATTATAGGTAAATGAAATAAATGATGAGGTACGGTCATCAAAGGTGAAGGACGATCACCTAGCAGGGGACGACTACTCTGTTGGGGATAAGATGAGGGACGGTTATCTAAGGTGAAGGACGATCACCTGGCAAGGTACGGTTGCCAAAAGTATCACGACATAGGACGAATGTCGGATAAAAAGGTCGACGATGGGGACGGCCATCGGATAAACATGATGAAGGACGATCATCAAGAGGTGAAGGACGATCACCTAGCAGGGTACGGCTGCTCTCAGGGTTTATCATGACATAGGACGAATGTCAGATAACAAGATCAACGACGGGAACGGCCATCAGATAAAATGATGAAGGACGATCATCAGGAGGTGAAGGACGATCACCTAGCAGGGGACGACTGCTGAAAATATCACGACATAGGACGAATGTCGGATAGGAAGGGGTTCTAATGAATAGAGACTCCACTGGGGGTGATGAAGGACGATCATCAAAAAGGTGAAGGATGATCACCTGGCAGGGTACGGCTGCCGAAAATACCGTGACATAGGACGAATGCCGGATAGAAAAGAAGTTTTGTTGGGGACTTTGCTGGGGAATAGTAAACCCGGACAAGTGTTTACATCCAAGAAATGACAGGTATAAGTGTTTGGCACTGTGTATAGATTAAAGATGCGGACGAGCATCCTTAAGACTATGATACGGACGGGTATCAGGTAGAAACAAACGCTTGACGCATGTTCAGAGATGATGATACGGACGAGTACCAACTGGTTAACAAAGAACACGGACGAGTGTCGGATCTGGGGGAGTTTAAGTGGTATATACAAGATACGGACGAGTATCTGTATGAGTAAACAATGAGTAACAAGTGTGGGTGAGACACAGACGAGTGTTTAACTTGCTGGGGAGAGAAAGTGTATTATAAACAAGTATACGGTTCCCAAAGTGTTTAGGCAACTATGCTGGGGGAAGGTGACATGGATGAGTGTCAAGGAATTGTGTACATATGCATCTGTGAGTGCAAAGGGGACGCTTTGGCTTTCTACTAGGGATACGACATGGATGGGTGTTAAGAAGTATTTGTACTGTATATGCATCTGTTTGCTTCGGGCAATTTACTGGGGAATGATGATGACACGGACGAGTTCCAAAAGGAGCGTGTATTTGTATTTTTAAGTGTGCAAGTAAATGCCTTGGCTCTCTGGTGGGGAACTGGGAAATATTCTGCATATTGTTGATGGATTATCAGTATTTACAAATGTTTGATTCACACATGGCTCATGATTATGCAATATGTTTGATTTTTGCCGTAATGCTCCGTATTAGACGGAATGCTACGCTCTGTGGGGAAAATATGATGCGAATGCTATGATTATGCAAAGATACCAATCCGGGATTCGGATCCCGTCGCCGTGGTGATCTCTGGCTGATCTTCTTGAAGCGGATATCCCAACTGGGAATAAGATCATTGGTAGATCTGACATATCTGACTTTGCATGGGGAGATAGATCACTGATAGACCTTTCTCGGTAATGGGGGACCCAGTTGGGGTTTGTGGTAGCTTTCGTCACTCTGTTGTAAGATCTTCAGGCGTTGCTCTTCTGGATAGAGGCTGAAACTTTGTGGGGAGATAGTTCCCTGGTTAGCACTTGGCTGGGGAAGAAAAAAGATCACTGGAAGATCTTCCTAGAGATTTCTGTAGGGATCCTGCTGAGGATGATACTTGACAACTCAACTGGGGAGAAAACACCTCTGGTGCTAATCTGGAAGACGGACTGAGTAGATAATGATTTGACAGCTTGCTGGGGAGAAGCTTTCATGCCCCATGTCGCGCTTTGAACACCTGCAATCCTGCATGACAAAGAAACATACAAATATCCCTAGGTATCCCTTACTGGATTCCATCATAGGAGTTTAGACACTCCCGGGAGTAAGTATATTTCCTGTAAGCATGTAATTCAGGAAAGACGCATCTGTATTTATGCGATCAACAAATTAATGACATCAGACATTTTTTGTAAATAAAAGAGTACGAGACAGTGTGTGACTGAAAATCTGATTTTATTAATTCGAGTGCCCTGAATTTGGCAAAATACATTCAAAGAAACGGATCCCCTGAAATGAGGGAATCGTTACAAATTGAAAAAAACAAAAAGGTGCTGGCAATGCTGATGACGCTTCAAGGAGCTTCCCTTTTGCTATGACTCGTATGACTTTTGACGTTCTTCTCGTCTTGCTTTCTGAAGAAGGCTGATTCTGACCGACGCTCAGACCTTTCGAAGCTTACCAAGTTGCAAGTGATACAGATGAATTCAGAATGCAGTTGTTCGCTTATTCCCTTATTTTGCGTGGATCGCCCTTTCGGGTTTTCAATCCACCGGGATACCCATTTTTGCCTGAGTTGTCCAATGCGGCTTTTCAACTTAGCGGGTGTACGTTTTTATTTATTTTCCCTTATTTTTGCCCGAGTCTTTTATTCTGTTTTTGACTCACCGGGATGCCCTATTTTTGCCTGGACTTACATTTTGTTTTTATGTCCAGCGGGTCATTTTATGCGAAGTATTTTTTAACTGCATCTGAATTCACAGGGGACAGGAAGTCTTCACTATCCATAGTGCCGAGCATCAGTGCTCCACCAGAGAAAACTTTCTTTACTACGAACGGCCCTTCATAGTTCAGAGTCCACTTGCCCCTGTGGACTGTATGAGGAGGGAGGAGTCTTTTCAGCACAAGATCTCCTACTTGGTACTCTCGGAGCCTGACTTTCTGATCGAAGGCTTTCTTCATTATTTTCTGATATAGCTGCCCATGACAGATTGCAACCAATCTCTTCTCTTCAATCAGATTCAGTTGTTCGTATCAGGATCGGACCCATTCTGCTTTGTTCAGCTTAACATCCATCAGTACCCGCAGGGAGGGTAATTCAACTTCAACAGGTAGGACTGCCTCCATACCATACACAAGCTGATACGGTGTCGCCCCAGTGGATGTTCTGATTGACGTACGGTACCCATGCAAGGCAAATGGTAGCATTTCATGCCAGTCTTTGTAGGTAACTACCATCTTCTGCACAATTTTCTTGATATTCTTATTAGCCGCTTCTACAGCGCCATTCATCTTTGGCCTGTAAGGAGAAGAATTGTGGTGTTGGATCTTGAAGTCCCGGCACAGTTCTACCATCATTTTGTTGTTCAAGTTGGAACCATTATCAGTAATGATCCGCTCGGGCACTCCATACCGACAGATAATGTCCCTTTTCAGAAATCGGGCTACCACTTGCCTTGTAACATTTGCATAAGAGGTTGCTTCAACCCACTTGGTAAAATAGTCAATGGCTACCAGGATGAATCTGTGGACATTTGAAGCAGTCGGTTCAATCTTGCCAATCATATCAATGCCCCACATGGCAAAGGGCCAGGGTGAAGACATCACATTCAGAGGATTGGGAGGAACATGCATTTTGTCCGCATAAATCTGGCATTTATGGCATTTTCTGGCATAAGCACAACAGTCAGCATCCATTGTGATCCAGTAATAACCTGATCTTAGCAACTTTTTAGCCATTGCATGCCCTCCTGCATGGGTACCAAAGGATCCTTCGTGCACTTCGTGCATTAACGGGCCTGCTTCTGTCTTATCAACGCATCTGAGAAGTACCATATCAAAGTTTCTCTTGTAGAGGGAACCGTCAGTATTCAGGAAGAAACTACCAGCTAGCCTTCTTAATGTCTTCTTGTCATTGGAGGATGCCCCAGGTGGGTATGTTTGATCATCCAAGAAGAACTTAATGTCATGGAACCAAGGCTTATCATCTTTGACAACATCTGCTGCAAATACATATGTTGGTCTGTCGAGTCTGGACACTGAAATTCGAGGATCAAAGTTGGCAGCTTGAACTTTGATCATCGATGAAATGGTAGCCAGAGCATCCGCAAACTGATTCTCGTCTCGAGGGATATACTCAAGCTTGACCGTTGTGAAGAAAGTCAATAACCTTCTTGTATAATCCCGGTAAGGTATCAGATAATCTTGGTGTGTGTACCATTTGCCGTTGGTTTGATTAATTACCAGAGCTGAATCTCCGAACACAGTCAAAGTTTTGATCCTGAGGTCAACGGCTTCCTCAAGACCCATAATACAAGCTTCGTATTCATCTTCGTTGTTAGTGCAGTTAAAGGTGAGCTTTGCCGAGAAAGGCATGTGAACTCCCTTAGGTGTAATGAGTACTGCACCAACACCACGACCATTCATATTAACAGCCCCATCAAACATCATAGTCCATTCTTCTTTTGTGTCAGGCCCTTCAGTGTGAACAGGCTCTTCATGATCTTTTGTTTTTATGAACATGATGTCTTCATCAGGGAAGTCAAATCTCATAGGTTGGTAATCATCAATGGGTTGCTCAGCGAGATAATCAGACAATACACTTCCCTTGATGGCTTTCTGAGATGTGTACTGGATGTCATATTTTGTGAGGATCATTTGCCATCTTGCAACCCGTCTGGTAAGTGCTGGCTTCTCAAAAATGTACTTAACTGGATCCATCTTTGATATCAATAAAGTAGTGTGGGTCAACATATACTGCCTTAGTCGGCGAGCAGCCCACGCTAAAGCACAACAAGTTTTCTCGAGCAGTGAATAACGTTGTTCACAGTCGGTAAACTTTTTGCTTAGGTATTAAATTGCATACTCTTTTCGACCAGACTCGTCATGCTGGCCCAGCACACACCCCATTGACTCTTCTAATACTGTCAAGTACATAATTAGAGGTCTTCCTTCAACTGGCGGCATAAGGATTGGAGGCTCTTGTAAGTATTCCTTGATTTTGTCAAAAGCCCTCTGGCAGTCTTCGTTCCACCTGACCATTTGTTCTTTTCTTAACAGCTTGAACAAAGGCTCGCAGGTTGCTGTAAGGTGAGATATGAACCTTGAAATGTAGTTCAATCTACCTAGAAACCCCCGAACTTCTTTTTCTGTCTTCGGTGCAGGCATTTCTTGAATGGCTTTAACTTTATCAGGGTCAACTTCAATCCCTTTTTCACTTAAGATAAATCCCAGCAGCTTACCGGATCGCACCCCGAATGTGCATTTGTTGGGGTTTAGCTTCAGTTGGTACTTCCTCAGACGCTTGAATAATTTCAACAGATTTACCAGGTGGTCTTCTTCTGTGAGGGACTTGGCAATCATGTCATCCACATAACATTCAATTTCTTTGTGGATCATGTCGTGGAATAATGTTACCATAGCCCGTTGATAAGTTGCACCAGCATTCTTCAGTCCGAATGGCATCACCTTATAACAGAATGTGCCCCAGGGTGTGATGAAAGTTGTCTTCTCCATGTCTTCAGGTGACATTTTGATCTGATTGTATCCTGAAAATCCGTCCATGAAGGAGAACACCGAGAATTGAGCCGTATTATCAACCAATACATCAATGTGAGGTAAAGGGAAATCATCTTTCGGGCTGGCTCTGTTCAGATCCCGGTAGTCCACACACATCCTCACTTTGCCGTCCTTCTTAGGCACAGGTACAATATTAGCAACCCACGGCGGATAGCTGGTCACAACAAGGAACCCGGCGTCCCACTGTTTCTGTACCTCTTCTTTTATCTTCATTGCCATATCTGGGCGAGTACGACGCAGTTTCTGTTTTACTGGTGGGCAATCTTCTTTCAAAGGCAGCTTGTGCATGACAATATCGGTGTCCAACCCTGGCATATCCCGATAAGACCATCGAAAACATCCACATACTCTCGAAGCATATCAATCAATTGCTCCTTTATTGAATCTTGTAGGCAGGCCCCGATCTTAACTTCTTTCGCTTCTTCATCCGTACCAAGATTAACCGTTTCAATCTCCTCCTGATGAGGAGTGATAACCTTCTCCTCTTGCCTTAACAACCTGGCTAGCTCTTCAGGAAGCTCATAATCTTCTTCAACCCCTTCATCATCTTGATTGATTGGATTGTCAAAGTCATACGAAGCCATAGCAGTGTTGTTGTCGGTGCAATCTGAAAGGCACTCTCTGCAAGGGTTTAGATTGTTCATTTTAGTGATCGATTTTAATCTTGTTTAGAAAAAGTGAAATGAAGTTATCATTTTGAAAAACATTTCCATTTTATTTTTGTACAAAAAGAAAAATGAAAAACAGTGAGCGAAAAAAAGACTCGTTTGCAAAAGATGTCCGATATTCATTGATTAATCCATTTGCACAAAATTATAAGATGGCCCGATTACAAAATGAGTCTTGTCATCTTGGGCAAGATGCAAGACTTGATGCATGCTTAAAAAATACAGGAAATAATAATTACTCTGCAGGAGTAACCCTTATAATTTCCTGGGAAGACCAGTTAAGGACTTGGCTCCCCGGGATCCTTGGATGTATCCAGCTCTCCAGGTTGCGGTCACTTTCCTCCTCGTCTTCCAAGTTGTTTACAGCATCCAGGGTGAGCATCCCCCCGCTGACAAAATTGGGCTTCTTGGCAGCCTCTGATTGATCTTGTTGAGTTGGTCTGTAACCCAACCCAAATCTGTCTTCTTTCTTTTCCACGGGCAGCAACTTGCCCCAGCCTTGGGCAGTACCCTCTTCAACAACCTTCCGGGCTTGCTGATATGACGTTATGGAGGTCCCCAGTACAGCAGATGCTTCATTAATGTTCAGGGCCTCAAACCCCTGGCTCATAGTTTCATGGATCTCTCCATCCATTTCAATGTACTTATACGTAGCCAGATGGCTAACAAAGATGTCTTCTTCCCCACAGATGGTGATGATTTGGCCTTCCCACTCGAATTTCAGCTTCTGGTGAAGGGTAGACGTAACAGCGCCAGCGGGATGGATCCAGGGTCTACCCAACAAACAGTTGTAGGCCGGCTGAATGTCCATCACATAGAAGGTAGTTTTGAAGGTCTACGGGCCAATCATCACAGGCAGATCAATCTCTCCAAGCACTGATCTCTTAGAGCCATCAAATGCTCTTACCACCAAATTACTCGGACGCAGTGCCAAGCCATCATACTCTAGCTTCACTAAGGCTTTCTTTGGTAGAACATTGAGTGAAGACCCAGTGTCCACCAGTACATGAGATAGAACAACACCCTTGCATTCCAAGGTGACATGTAAAGCCTTGTTGTGGTTACGTCCCTTAGTTGTTAAGTCAGCATTGGTGAAGCCCAGTCCATGACTGGTGTTGACATTTGCCACCACGGTTTCCAGCTGATTAACAGTGATCTCCTCTGGCACGTATGCCGCGTGCAGGACCCTTAATAATGCATTCCTGTGAGCTTCAGAACACATCAACAGGGATAATATGGAGATTTTTGAGGGAGTTTGGTGAAGCTGATCCACCACCTTGTAATCACTTCTCTTTATGATTCTCATAAACTCGTCTACATCTTGCTCAAAAGATGTCTTCTGAGTTTCTTTGACAGTTGGCTCTTCAAGCACCACACTCTTTCCTTTTGCTTTAGCAACAGCTTCTGCTTCAGCATTAGGTCTTTGCACTTGTGAGGCAAAAAGGCGTCCGCTTCTGGTGAAGCCTCCGCCTCCCCCAACATTATCAATTTGTGGAGAAGAGGTTGAAGAATCCAGAGTGATTTTCTCCCCGTTGCAGTAGAGGTCAGAGCCATAATGCCAAGGTATGGCATTACTGCTTTCATAGGGAACCGGTCCAGGCACCGTGATGGTAACTGGACTGACTACTGCATAGGAGGGTACCGTAATGGTGTGCGGATCGTAGTAAATTGTGACTGGTGACCTGGCAGGAGGTGCCACTGCTTGTTGTTGGAAAATGTTGTTTGGAGGAACATTTGGTGGGTCGTAGTAGATTGTAACTGCTGAGACATCTTCATTAATTTCTGTTGGCGTTGTAGAAGATTCTGCTGATGAAATGGATGCTGATGTTGTAGAAGAAATGGTTGTTGACATTTGATTTGTGGAAGTGATGGATGAAGCCATTGCTGATGATATTGATGAATCAGTAGGAATGATTGTTGCTGCTATTGTAGAAGAATCAGGAATTGTTGTCAAAGGAATTGCTGGATTTGTAGGCGCCGTTGTTGAGATCTTAAGGATACCATCCTTGATAAGACCATCTATGCCGCTTCTCAAATTATCACACCCGTTGACTGCAATGTTGCAATACCCACAACCGAGCTCACACCCGGGAAGCACCTGGCACTCTAGAAGCTAAGCTTTAATTTCGACCAGAGGTGTTCGAATTTGTGCAACACTGGTGATCAAAGTAGATGGTTTGTCTTCCTCGATGGCATTAATCCTCGGCCCACCATTGTTAGGCATAGGATTTCTGTTGACATTCGGAGGTGGTGCGAAGTTGAGGGCTTTAGAATCCACCAGATCTTGAACTTTCATTTGCAAAGCCCTGCATTTCTCAGTATTGTGGCCAGGTGCATTGGAGTGGAAAGCACATCTGGCGTTGACATCGTAATTCTTAGGGAGATTGGAGGGATCTGGTGGTGCCAATGTCCTTAATTCAACCAAGTTGAGCTTCAGGAGTTGTGGCAATAAGGCAGCATAAGGCATAGGGATAGGGTCAATCACCCTATTTGCCTGTGATGGTCTTTGTTGAAAGGGTCGTTGTTGTTGATTGCTGTTATTGTTGTTGTTGTAGGTTCTTTGTGGCGGAAACTAAACTTGCTGTTGATAATGTGGTTGTTGTGGTTGTTGATATGCTGGTTGCTGAGGAATCAGAGCGGGAATAGTGATAGCTGCTACTGATCTGTGGACATACTGAGGTCTGCCCCTGTTGGCATGAATGGCATTTGTCTCACCGGTTCTTCTAGGTCCCACGAAAGGCTTCCTAGGATTACTGGACGAACTTGCACCATTATCATAAATTTTTCCCATTTTAAGCAGACTTTCAATTCTTTCACCGGCTATAACCACGTCTGCGAAGCTAGTAGAAGAAAAAGCAGCCAATCTATCGATGTATGTTCCTTGCAGAGTATTCATGAACATGTCGGCCATTTCTCTTTCCGACATGGGTGGCTGGACAGCAGCAGCAAGCTGTCTCCACCTTTGGGCATATTCCCTGAAGCTTTCCCTGGAGGATTGAGACATTCCCATCAAGAGGGTCCTGTTAGGAGCCATGTCCAGATTGTATTGGTACTGCCTGATGAAGGCTTCAGCTAAGTCCTTCCAGCATCTGATAGTAGCTCTGGTCAAGTGTGAATACCACTCCCTTGAAGCCCCAGTCAAATTGTCTTCAAAATAGAACATCCACAGCTTTTCATCCATGGTGTATGCTTTAAGTCTCCCCAGAAAAGACTGCAGGTGAGTTCGCGGACAAGAGGTTCCATTGTATTTCTCGAAGCACGGGGGTTTGAACTTGTGGGGAATTCTTACCCCGTCTACTAACCCCATATCCATTACATCAAAACCCAAGGAGTTTTGAGACTCCAGAGATCTCAATTTCTCAGCAATTTCATCAAACCTCCTATCATAGACTTCATCTCCAGTTCCCATGACAGTGAATTGCTCCTCTTGGGGGTCTTCCTGTAAGATCCTCCCCCCAGTAGTATTTCCTTGCACATTACCCGGGACATTGACTTTCGGATCTAGATGGGGTCCAAATACAGGTGGATTAACATGAGGCTGTCCTCTCTCATTGTTACTTGTTCCTCCAGTCCCAGGATGAGGCTCCTCGGGAGTTTGTCTTTCCACCAATGCCCTTAACCTTTCTTGGGTCTGAGCCAAACCAGTCATCACAGTCATGAATTGGGCCATTTGGTTTCTCGTCTCCACCCTTTCATTAGCCATCTGGGTTCTGACCTCAGTCAGGTCTTTCTGTACTTGCTCCATTATAATACCCGGAAGGTTGTTGCGAGTAGGATACCGGTGTGCACGGTTGACAGGGAACACTCTTCTGCGAGCAATATTTCCTGAACCATAACAGAGTTAGAAACAAACAAAATAATAACAAAACCTACAAGACAAAACAAAAGTTAGTATGCAATGCAATATGCTTATTTATTTTCCAAGGTATCCGGCTTGGTTCTTGGTTTTGACCTTTCCAGACCTCGAGGAAGATGTTTGATGTTGCTTGAGAAAAGAAAACCCAAATGGAAACAAACTCACAGATATATTACAAATGGTGAATCATACATAGTCTGTTTTTTACAACACATGCCCCTGAAGGGTCAAAATACAACACAAAAGAAAAGTACATCAAATGAAAACAACAACAATCAAAAAGTCAGACATCTAGCCCAAACTCATCCTCCTTAACCTCCTTCAGAAGTGCCTCAGTCACTGGACCAGCTGGATGCTCTGTAATAATCCTGATGAGGAGGTTTCTGGTGGCAATGGAAGTGGTCAACTTCTTGTGCCTGTCTTGGTCCTTTGACCTCTTCAAACCAGCCCTAAGCTTCAACTCTGAAATCTCCTTCTGGGCTTCCAGCAAAGCTTCCTGTTGTTTCTTTTCATTAGCCTCTAACTGCTCAATTCTGGCTTGAGTTCTCTTATCTTCTTGAGTACGGGCTTCAGTGATCCTGACCCACCTAGCCTGACTCTCTTGCAGATAGAGTTCAGTCTTAGCCTTCTGAAGCTTGGCCTCCTTACAGGCATTCTTCAATATTTGCTCCCCAGCTCTTGATTTCTTGATGTAGTCCCCTGTTTTCTCAATCTTGGCCAGATGCTCCACCCTAAGCTTCTCCAACCTCTCAATGTCCAGACGACCATCACTCCTCTCCCAGAGGGTTTTCTTCAGAGCTTGAGACAGATTCTCATTCCTTTCCTTCAGTTTCTCAAATTCCTCCAGACTGACAGTGGTTGCTGGCTGCACTGTAGAAGGTCCAGGTGTGTCCTCAATGGTAAAGGGCATTCCAGTAATCTGAACTCTAGCATGGGACCATTCATAGTATTGGGCTGAAGCAACATTATTACACTTCCCAAGAATAGCCACCCCCTTTGTCTGGATGTTGTCCCAAGCCCAAGATGCTTGTATGACAACAGCTAAATTAGGCTTTATCTCACAATACAGGGTCTCAGCTAAATCTTGCACTCTAGGAGGATGGACCAATGCATAGCCCAATTGCCTCTTAAACAGCAAAGGATTGTAGTTGATGCAACCCTTTACTCCTATCAGAGGTACATTTGGGTATTGCCCACAGCTAGTGATGATGTCCTTGCCCTTGGTGCTCTGGGTGCACCATTTGATGTCATCTGAAGTCAAAGCAATAAGTCTCCTAGCCCAATTCTTCTGTTGGTGAGGATTCAGGAAGGCATCTGTCTTGGGTAAGTGTTTAAGCAACCAAGTGTGGAACAAAGGAGCACAACATCTCACCAACTTTCCTCTTTGTTTCTCATTCCTCTGATGAATGGAATAATAGAAATCTCCCAGCAATGTGGGTACTGGGTTCCTCAGAAGGAAAAGATGAATGGCATTCTTGCTGATAAATTTGGGCTCATCTGCAAACAGTATAACCCCATATATGCTGAGGGCTAACAATGCACAAACGGCCCTCCATTCTCCCAAGGAGGCCTTCAGGATGGCCTGAGAAATCAAGAAATCCAAGTGCAAACCAGGGATCCCAGCTTTTGATGTCATGCTTTTCTCAATCAAAATAGGCTCCAGGTACAGTGCTTTTGCTACTTCTCCATTGCTGGGAGAAGTCATCTCTGGGTTGAAGGGGACACCACCCCTGACAGGCACTCCAATCAATGATGAAAACTCCTCCAAAAGAGGTCCTAGCTGAAAGTCTGGGAATGTGAAGCATCTCAAAGGAGGGTCATAAAACTGTAGGCAGGTGTGGATCATACTCCTCTGGGAAGGGTCCAGGTCCATAACCATATCAAGGATACCTCTATAATGCTCTCTGAATAATGGGATGTGGTCTAGAGTGATAAGTGCCTGGACCTGCCTGATACCAGTCAACACAGGCTCAAAGAAATGATATGATATGTTGCTCTTCCTGGGTGCAGACATGAGTGCTGATGAAGAGCTGAAGACAAGTGCTGATAGGGATCAAGACTGATACTGGAGATGGGCCACTGATAGGCTGGTGCTGGTGAGGATGAAGGTAGCTGAAGCAGATAACTGATGAAGCAGAGGCCTATGTAGATGAAGGGGTCAAAACCAAGCCAAATATAATGTGGATACCCGGAAAAACAAATAAACAAATGTTAAATGATGCAATGATGATGTATGCAAATGATATGCAAGGGTTTGTGATCAAGCTGGATCTGATTATTGTCTTGATATAAAGTCCATGTATGTTCAAGGAGTCCAGATGGGGGTTCAGAAATCCAGTAACCAGGGTGGAGGACTCGAATAAAGATTCACATGTCCAGGGTTAAATCACAAGAATTGTCCAAAGTGAGGTACTCTTAATCAAAACAAGTAACAAGGTATGATGTGGCCAATGGTACCTGCAAACCTGCAAACAGCCCAACCCCCTCACTGGTAGTGTTCTAAAACAAGGATCCTCAGACTTGGATCAGTTATGAGAAGTGTAAACACTTCTAACCCGGAGGTACAGTGTTTACAATAACCATAAAAGATCCTCCTCTAATTCCCCTCAGTTTCTGAAGGTCATAATAAAGGTCATCCAGACTTAGCAGGCTTCCCAGATAGCCCTAGTACTACAGGAAATCTGTAGCACAGAGTTCTCAAGAAGAAACCCATATCTGAACCGTGTTTCATATTCCCGCACCAGACCGAAATGGAATGGGAAAGAACATGAACCACTCTAGCCTAGGTGTCACTCAGGTCCTAGGTATAGGACCTTAAACTCTCAGCAGAACCCCACCCACCAAGATAGAAGAACAGATCCAGCAATGATAATGACAGTATAAAATATGAAAAACTGTAAAGAAAGCAATAAATAAAGCTGTACATAAAGCAATAAATAAAGCAACTATATAAACACAATTAGAACATAACACCCCAGTAAACACAAATCAAACAAGCGCTAGGAGGAACCCACAAAAAGAACCAGAAGCCCTGGTTACAGTATAAGGGTCCCCAGCAGAATCGCCAAGCTGTCGCTCCCACCAAATGAGGCCTGGTCAGAAGGGGTACAGATGCGAACGGTCGGCGAAAGAGGAAGAGAACACACAAGGGTGAACTCAAGAGAAAAGAGTAGCCAGCTAGGCATTTTTATCCCGGAGGAAAGGTAATGCTGCATAGACCTAGGAAGATATGGATAAGACAGTTGCGAACCAGAGAGACTGAGAAAGGGGGTTGGTTACAACCTGGGAAGGTATTAGCACCCAGATTGTCCGCCGTACTTGACGGGATCCACGCTTAAAAGATTTGTGTTTCAAAGGGGTAGTGTCAGTGCAATCTGTGTATCAAAGCTGGAAAGAATGCAAGTGTCAGTGTAAAAGAAGTGTGAAGTGTATAAGTGAGGTGTCAGTGTAAGAACAGGAGTGAGATGCTCATGACTATGAGGCTCAAAAACAATGCTGGAAGAGGGGGAATATACAGAGACTTTTGTTCAATAACTGTTAAGTTATGCCTACGTATCCTCTCGTGCAATGAGGAAGTCAGAACACCGTAGTTCGACTCAAAGAGACTGGAAAATTGACTGATGAACTGCTTACTTGTCTATGCTCAAGTGTATGACCTGTCTGGCTCAGGTGCTAACTGTCTTGCATTTGACGGAAGAAGCAAGTTCTCGCTTGTGAGTGAAGATGATGAGAAAAGAATCCCGAAGGAGACGATTATTGTTTTGTTTTTGAGTTTTCAGTCTTTTATTGCTTTTTGAAGTTGGTCATAAGAAAATGAGCTTAAGCCTAAACCAAGGGTTAGTAAACTCATCACATCCTCCCTCTGATTAGGGGTAAATGAGAATACCTTAAGTGTGAAGTAAGCACCTCACACTTAATCACCATGATGTAGGATTAAAATCATTAACCTACTTGTAATTACTTAGATGTTTTTGGTTGTTTTTGTTTAGTGTTGAGTAATGAGATTAAGCCATAATCAAGGATTTAATGGACTCATTACACCATCCTAATAGAAGGATAATAGATGAGAACATTTAAGCTGAGGAATGCTCCTCAACTTAATCCATGATTACGGATTAACCTCATGACAAAACAAAGCCTTTATTAGATGGATTTTAATTAATGATAAGATTAAGAAGTGATTTTTATGGTTGGTAAGACAACTTGAGGGGGACTTGTCCATTAACACTAGGGTTAGTCCTTCTTAACCAATTAAGGAAGAATTAGAACCCTAATGCAAGGCCCAAGTTACAAGTTTGATGTCTTGATGATTATTAGATGGATTGATTAAAGGATTTAAACACATTAAGGGTTCAACACTTAGGATTAAATTTATACACTCCATCCTAATAGAAGGATGCAGGCATAACCTTAATCACAAAGCCTTAAAACCTTTAGGGTTTAGTCCTTGATTATGAGATGAGAAGAGGAGACTCAAAGATGACACAAAGGTGAAAGCTAAATGGGGGACTAATCAAAACCTAATTGTTATCATGCTTGGTTGTTCCTAGGGTTTATGAAGCTTGCAAGAGATCTTCAAGAGAAGAGCCACCAGGAATAGAAGCATATGAAAGGAGGAGGAATCAGAGAAAAGCAAAACAACTTGCTTCACTTAAGAAGGCAAGTTGCTTGAAGAAAGAAAGTGAAGAGAGAATCATGAATGAGCAAGCTCACTCTAATACAAAGATAAAATGCAACAATGATGCATAAGAGAGATGAAGAGGGATTATGAGAAGTGAAGGCAAATTCACTTCCCAAAACAACTTACCACCTGAAAAGTTAGCAAAAGAAATGAGATGCAATGCAAATGAGATGAAATGCCATGGTGCAAACCAAAACCAGAAGCATAAACATGATGTTAATGATGCTAAGAGGGGATGCAAACACAAGGCAAGACATGAGAATGATCATACAAGGATATGGATGCAGATGAAGCAGGCTTGAACCATGCAAGTTCATGAAAGTTTATGAAATGCAATGGACATGTAACATGGAAAATGAAATATGCAATGATCAAACATGATTCTAATATGTCCTAAGATGTTTTATGAATCTTGTGGGTGCACAAAATGTCATGGCAAGTTATTGGATGCAAGCAAATGAAAGATGGATGCAAAGGAAGACAAAAATTAGGGTTTACATACAATCATGCAATGCAAAATTCAAAAATTAGAAGCAAATGACATGACAAAAAATTGAAAATGGGATCAAGGGAATCCTAACCCTACAAAAGTTCACTGCCCAAAGGAGGGGACCTAACTCTTAACCTAGTGAAAGTTATGATTTTCTCAAGTAAATTAGGGTTTTAAAGCACCTCATCATGAAAAATGCAAAACAAATTGAAAATGGAAGATCAATTCAAACCAAATTTATCCTACAAACTACATGCCATGAAGGATGCAATGCAAGAAGAACCATCATCAAACTCTCAATGGTTAGGCATAATGAATTTTTCCAAGTTTGAACAAAAATATTGCCTTAAAATGAATTTAATTCCAATGAAAATTGTCAAAATGCATCAAGAACCAAAAAGAAATTTGTTTTGAGGGTTTGATAATGTTTCTAAATGTTTTTAAATGCAATGCGGATTTTTTTTGTGATTTTTAAATACCTAAATGCATTTTTAATTAATTAATTTCCATTAACTAATTAAAAATAAACATTTAAATGATTTAAAAATAATTTTTAATGCAAAAAATAAAAATAAAAGTATTTTTGGGTTCTGAAAATTAATGAAATCTTTGACAAAAATTTTCAGAATTTTTAAATGTGTTTTGCTATTTTAAATAATTCGTACAAATTAAATACAAAATAAATGAATAAAAAATGAAAATATGAGAAGTATGCAAGATCCATGGCTGAGATTCAAACTTGGGGGTCAATGGTTGACTGCGCGCGCTAATTGAGGGTCAGGATCTCTTCTGGCTTAATTAACTTAAATGTGATTTATTAGATTAATAAAAACAGATTAGGGTTTAATGAAATGATCTGGGCCATTCAAACGCGCGGGAGTCAACAAAAGTCAAACATATCCATGGCTAAGATTCAAACTGAGCCCTAAACGCAATTAATACACTAATGACTTTCAGGTGGCCGGAAATGACCTCCGGTCATCTTCTCCGGCCACAACCCTCCCTGAAAATTGCTAACTTCTTCCCTAGGCTTCTAAAACTCAATTTCTTTGCCCAGAAATGATCCCCATACATCATACATCAAGAATCAACAAACAAACAACATTTAAAACACACCAACAGAGAGAATCGAATCAAAACAGTTCTAGGTCAGAAAAATTTCAGAACACGAATTCATACTCAATTCTCAACCATTTTCAAAACAAAACACATCAGCATGATCAGTGAAGCATAGAGAATCATTTAGGAACTTAAAAACATGTTTCTGGAAAAAAACGTTCTTGAGCTCACCTGAACTGGAGCTTTGATCTTTGGAACTTTCTGGCTGCCTCTTTGATCCAAAACGCCTCTAATGAACCTCCTGAGAAGCTTGCAATGCTTGGTTGGAGTTTAGTGTGGCTGATTTAAGAGTTTGATGAAGTTCTGTTCAAGGTAAGTGAGAAATCGTGTTTCTGCTTGGGGTGGTTTCAGGGACAAATGAGGATTGGGAAATGATCAGAGGAACATGGTGAGTGGTTTTGTGAAGTTTGTTTTGATGTTTGATGCTTGTGTGCTGAGTTTCGAAACAAAATGCATAAGAGGTGAGTTTTGGGAACTATGGCTTATGAGAGGTTTCAGCTTCCAAGATTATGTGAAATGCAATCCATGAGGCATGTATGTGAAGCTGTGATTGGTCAGAGAGTTGTTGCTGGCCTAGCTTGATTGGTATGGGCCATTTTGCATAAAGTCAACTTTTGTGTAAGAAGAGGTATGGGCTATGGCAGTCAAGGTACAAAGGCATGTCTTGGCTCAGCATGCTTCAAGGAGAACCATGGAAATGAATTAGAGGCAATGCAGCAAGTGGATTAGGGTTTATGTGAGGTTTTGCATTTTTCACAAAGTTTTTGCCCTTTTGTGATTACTTGAAGAATAAGTCATGAAAATGGGAGGTTCTTTGGTGCATTCTGATTTTTAGGTTATGGTTCATGTTTGTGTAATGCATAGAAGTCAATTTGAAGTCACATAAAGGCTTGGCATGAGGTTTTGCAACTTTGCCTCTTTGGTACAAAAGTGAAAATTAAGTGATTTTTGCAACCTTTGACAAGCCATAACTTTTGATCCAAAATGAATTAGAATGAGTTCTTGTACTTTTGAAAAGGGAATAATCCAATCCACAACTTTTATGACCAAAGTTTTCTCATTTGAAGCATTTTTGAATCAAAAAGAGGAGGTTGAAAAACTTTCCTAAAATGGCAAGTTTCCATTACAAGTCACTTTCCCAAAAAGGCAACTTTGCAAATGACTTGAAATTTTCCAATTTTGTGAACTTATAACACCTTCTATGATCAAATAAAGATCATACACATTAAAAATGATGGAGAATACCCTTTGGTTGGGTCATTGGGGGCCTCAGATGCCCTGATTTTGCACTGACTTGCTCAAGAAGTCATATCTTGATCAGATGCCTTCCCCATTGAATTTCTTCATGAAAATTGATATGCATGATCCTTATAACATATAGAGACCAATAGAAACAAGAATGACCAAAAATTTTGGAGTTATGGTCTCTGAAACTAAAACCCTAATTCTAGGTCATCTGTGCAGTTAAACCTGGCTCTGCTTCCATGCCTTTCTCAGTTCTCGTGATTCTTTGACTTCCTTGACCTTGAGAGGACATAATATGATGCTTGAACATACATGGACTCCTTTGAAGTGATTGATGACCTTTGGAGTTGCTCAAATAGCTCTTAGATAGCTCAAATCACAAACCCTAGATGCAGATGACTTAGAAACAATGCAGTGGAGCAAAAGTGCAATATGAGATGCTATGATTGAACTTATGCATATGAAAAGATCACAAGCCATGGTGTGAATGAGTGAGGGCAAATTTGGGGTGTTTACATTATCAAACAAAAGTCTCTGTGTCTTCCCCCTCTTTCAGCATGCTCTTTTAAAAAGCCTCGGTCTCTGAGCAATTCATTTTCTTTCACTGACACTTGTATATTATTTTCTAGCTTTTACACACAGATAACACATACACCTACCCCGTTTAAACACAATATTTTAAGTGTGGATCCCGTCGAGTACGACGGACAATCTGGGTGCTAATACCTTCCCAGGTTGTAACCAACCCCCTTTCTCAGTTTCTCTGGTTCGCAACCGTCTTATCCATATCTTTCTAGGTTTATGCAGCATTACCTTTCCTTCAGGATAAAAATGCCTAGTTGGCGACTCTATTCACCTTCACCTTTATCTTCTCCTTTCTCCGACCGTTCGCGTCTGTACCCTATCTGACCAGGTGTCTTTTCGGGGGAGCGAAAACCTTGTGTCAATAGAAACCTTGAGTGAAAAGAGTCCTTTGAAGAGAATTGACATGGAGTATAGTAACCTAGGCAGATTCGTTAAATTGAATTGGATAAATTGTTTCGAGTTTAGAATGGATTTGGAAATTGTACCAGTTAGGATTGCAGCAATACAACCCCTGTATCTCTATCGTTTGAGAGTTTGAACCAATGTTATTATTGTGTGGTTGACAAGTAAATTGTTCTATCCTTGAATGTCTGCAAGTTTTGTTTCGTTGGTTGGTGATAAATCCAATGGATAAGTGTGTTCTTCGCAGACTATCAACTACCTAGTGATGCTTGAGAATTTTTGGTATCTCCACTGTTAGACTTTGAAAGCATAGTGGAAGGAGACAGATGAAAGAGTTCAGTCGGATTATTAAGAATCCTAAGAAATTATTTATAAGTTTTGAAATAAGGGAATTTTTTTCTGTGTGTATTGTCCTTAAGTAAGACACTAAAGGGATGAAGTGTCAGATGTAAATGGTCACAGTGTATGATGTCGGACCAAGTGGATTTGGTAAAGAAGTCGTTTGACAACTTTTGAGATGGTTTTAGTAATTGAAGGATTTTAATAAGAGCTTTTTTTGGTAATTGTGCATAGATAAGATTTCACTAAGATACCTTGTAGATTTTTGTCGAGATTTTGTTATACCCAAATCAAGTTGGAGTGTTATGCTTTTGTGTTGTGACTCAATAGAAGGAATTAGAGTGGCATGCTTCTCCGAAGGAGAGATGATCCTAAGTTATTCAGTATGAAACAACAAATGAATTACGGAAATAGTAAGTTAGAAGTTAACCCAATGTTGGAACAAACGTATGAGTAAGGACGTGAAGTTTGGTTTATTATGAGCGAGGACTTTAAGTCGTGAAGTCAAATTGGAATTTGATATCTCAGAATATGTAGGAGAAGTAAGGATACGTATGGATCTAAGACAATATTGTAAAATGTTGTTGTTGTTGAGTAAAGCAAATTCGAGGACGAATTTCGATTTAAGGAGGGGAGGATGTAATACCCCGTATTTTATTAAATGCTCTGGATAATATTAATTAAGATTAATAGGGTTCCGATGTGCTCTGAGAGTTTTTAATTAAAGTAATTAGAGCAATCAACGAACTTAAATTAATTAATTAGTATTATCTAAGTCAGAAGTTTTATTAAATATTTGACTCAGAGACATTTGTGGATATCCTCAATTTTGGACCCATTAGTTAGTCTTACTAACTAATGGTATAAGATCTCATTTTCTTTTCTTTTTCTCATTTTATGAAAACAAGGGTTTGGGAAAGAAAGAAAGAAAGAAAAGGAGGAGAAGAAGAGAAAGAGGAAAGGGAAGAAGAAGAAGAAGAAGAAGCTTAGAGAAAGAAAATCATGGATCATCATCATTCTTCTTCATCATCATAGATACTTTTATTTTAGAGGTTATAATGTTATTGATGTTTAGGGAAAAAATGCTAGAAATCGTAGAATCAAGAGTTTGAACGGTTGAAATATCGATTAAATGCATGAGTATGTTGGCTATAGGTGTAGTAACCTTTGTTGATAATTGTTTTGATTTTTGTTGTTATTTGGATTGAGTTTGGAGAAGTTATGTACTTTAAAAATGCAGGTTTTCTGCTACTGACTGTCGGTTAATCGGTTAACCATATGGTTAACCGGTTAACAGAATTCAGTTGCGCTACTGGAAGTGAAAATATGATTTAGTTAACCGGTTAACAGATGTGTTAACCGGTTAACACTGTAAGTTGAGGAAAAAAATATTATTTTGATACTTTTAAAAATTCATAACTACTTCATCCTTTATCCAATTTAACTGTTCTTTATATCAATTTGAAGCTAATAATATGTTCTATCTTATGAGACTGAGAAATATTATTTTGAGTTGACTTTTACCTGACATTTCTAATTAACTGTAATTATATTAGTTAGGGAATCATGAGCTTTTAGAAATTAAAATGTATAACTTGTGAGGTGGTTAGAACAACCCTAGGTTGATACGAAATTGTTGAAGAGATATAATGGTAAAGTCTAGAGGTGGCTACAACACATAGTCCCACGGGAAGCATCAGTAAAGTCTTGAGGTTGGTGTTACACTGAGTCCCACGAGAAGCAAATGATAAGTATTGAGGTAGGTATTAAAATAAGCCCCACGGGAAGCAAATTATAAGTCTTAAGGTGGGGATTACACTGAGTCCCACGGGAAGCAAATGATAAGTCTTGAGGTGGGTATTACACTGAGTTCCACGGGAAGCAAATGATACATCTTGGGGTGGGAATTACACTGAGTCCCACGGGAAGCATTGATTTGTCTTGAGGTAGGTATTACACTGAGTCCCACGGGAAGCAAATGATAAGTCTTGAGGTGGGTATTACACTGAGTCCCACGGGAAGCAAATGGTAAGTCTTAAGGTGGGTATTACACTTAGTCCCACGAGAAGCAAATGATAAGTCTTGAGGTGGGTATTACACTGAGTCCCACGGGAAGCATTGATAAGTCTTGAGGTGGGTATTACACCGAGTCCCACGGGAAGCAAATGATAAGTCTTGAGGTGGGTATTACACTGAGTCCCACGGGAAGCATTGATAAGTCTTGAGATGGGTATTACACTGAGTCACACGGGAAGCAATGATAAGTCTTGAGGTGGTTATTACATTGAGTCACATGGGAAGTAAATGATAAGTCTTGAGGTGGGTATTACACTGAGTCCCACGGGAAGCAAATGATAAGACTTGAGGTGGGTATTACACTGAGTCCCACGGGAAGCAAATGATAAGTCTTGAGGTGGGTATTACACTAAGCCCCACGGGAAGAAAATGATAAGTCTTGAGGTGGGTATTACACTGAGTCCAACGTGAAGCGATCCGAATGTTGAATGAGTAGTATGTCTAATTCTATAGAAAAAAGCGACCTTAGGCTTGAGATGGGTGTTATATTGAGTCCCATGGGAAGTAAAAAGGTAATATCCTAACTAGTGATAGTAGGATTTATAGAACTTATGGATGTGGTCCCAAATTAGTGTGAGATTCTGAGTTGTTAAACTCGTGATAATGTTTCATAGTGTGAGATGTGTGAACTCAAGGTCGTATTCCTTTTCCCCCGACTCGAGTTAGGTTTGATAGAACCTTGTAGAGCCGAGAGAATCCATAAGATAGGGAACTCACTAAGATGTTGATATCTCACCCCACTATTGTTGTTGCTTTTCAGGTTTCTTTTGCAGGTTTATTTACAAGTGGAGCTATGCTCGGGATGTTTCAAGAGAAGCGTAGATATGGTTTTTTTTGTGTATTTATCTTGTACAATAATGGATATTTGTCGTACCTCAAAAAATACGATCCTAAAACAAACAACAGAGCCGCCACCTAATTTTATTTATTCTACGAGAGAAAAGTGAGATATATATATAACCTAAAGGAAGGATAAGAAATGGTTTACGAAACCAAATTCTAAGTTCAGGAGTCGGTTACGCTAGGGGAAGGTGTTAAGCACCCATCACGTCCGTTGTACTCAACGGGATCCTCTTAGTCTAATTTGTGCTTAAATGTTAACTTATTTTATTGTCTTCTTTTTGTTAAGATTGCTTATTAAAGGGAAAAGAAAATTATTATTTATTATGGGGAAAGGTTAAGTTTTTTACTATTGTGCTCGCGAAGGATTAAAATCCCTGTGCCTACGTATTCCCTTGTGTAATGGGAAAGTCAGAGCTCCGTAGTTCGTGAAACAACGATTTGTGATTTTTAATTGAACGATTTTTTAAAACACATTCTACTGCTAAGCGTTGGCTTATACTCGCGGTGGAGGCTGAAGCGCTAGCTTGTTTGCGAGATAGAAAGATTTAAACAATATCCGTTTAAAGAAAAGGTGTTTGACCTTTATTAAGTGTTTTAAAACGAAAGGCGAATGGACCACAACTCGAAGGCTAGCCTCAAGAGTGATTGCATTCAAGCACCCGTGGAATGCTGGAATCCAGAGTTCAATTATTCGTTGATTAATTATAAAATGATTTGCGTTTGTTGGTGAGATTTAAGTTGTATTCTTCATTGTAAAAGGGTGAATGAATTACAAATCGAGTGCTAGCCCCAATAGTAATTCAATTCAAAAACCCGAGGAATGCTAGATTCCTGAGTTTAGTTCCTTCACGATTTAATTAGAGATTTAGATGTTTTAAAAACGAAAGGGCGAATGAATTACAAATCGAGGGCTAGCCCCAACAGTAATTCAATTAAAAAACATGAGGAATGCTAGATTCCTGAGTTTAGTTCTTACGTTAATTAATTATGTGTATTAGTACGTGTTTTGGTATTTGTTTTTTTAAATAATTTACGGTTTAATATTTTAAAAAATGAAGGAGTAAATGAAACACAACTCGAAGGCTAGCCTCAAAGGTGGTTCATTAAAGAACCCGCAGAATGCTAGATTCCGAAGTTCAGTTCCTCGTTAATTAATTTAGACGCGTAAAGTCGTGCAGACGGAAATCACATAGGTGACTAACTTACGTGTGTACAAATGTAGGCGAGATTTGTTTATGTGTAGAAATATTTACTTGGCGTTGGACCGAGAGACTTTTTTATTTTTTGAGATGAAATAGTCCTGGCGTGGTCGCATTTGATTTTACTTAATTAATTATAGTTATAATGCATGAATGAAATAAAAGTTCGTACAAGGCAAAGTTAATAGGCAGACAAGCGAAACAACCGACAATAATCACAAACAAAAAAATCATTCAACCAAAATCAAACAAGTAATCAAAAACATCTAAAAAAACTAATGAAAATATTAACCTAAATTCTAACATGAGAAAAATATAATCTTTGTTTATCCTAAAAAAACCCTTTTAAAAATTAAATAGTTGAAAGAAATCATAAAATATAACGTATTTATTTTACCACTTCAATGCATCTTAAATCAAGAATAATGGACTAACATGAGATAAATAAATAAATAAATAGCCCATGGCTGATCTTGGGTCGGGTCATTAGTGGCCCTATTTCATCTTCTCGACCCAAAATGGAAACAAATAAATGTCCAAAAAATTAACCCTAACCAGTAATTAAAACTCAGTCAATTAAACAAATTCGGAAAGGAAAAAAAACAAAATCGCGCCAGCTCACATATCATTATTATCATCATTGAATGTAATGGCGGTGGACTAGGTCTTGGAAACATCCTATTAACGGATCACTTATTTCCCTATTAAGATGCTTGTAAAAAAGGCAGTGTTAAAAAACGAAACGATAAAGTCACAGAAATTTCCCTTTATTTTTTAAGAAAAATATATGGAACCCAAACTCTCTATAAACGGAGAAACAATATTGTTTCTCTCTGGTTCATCTTCTTCGTTCTCAACTCAGTGAGGGTTTTTGACACCAAACTTCATTGTTTCATCAAACATCAAATCAATTCTGAAAATACAGGACATTCAACAAACCAAATTGCAAAACCCTAATCCCAATCCAACAACCCCCACACCCTCAAATTGACACAGCGATTACATCGTTCATAGTAAAGGCAAAAGGATCGAGTAAACGAGTATGAGAAGAGTTACCATTGATGAAATAAAAGTGATTACCGATGCTTTGAAATATGTCTCGTTTTCCTCTTACACGAACTCGTTCTCTTTGCTTCTCCGGCGACTCTTCTCCGTGCATGAGTTTTCCGTCGTGCGGAGGTTGTAGGCTCTTTGTTGTCTCCTATTCACCGATGATGAAGGCTCTGTTTGGTTTACCACGATTTGGAAGGGTATTCGATGAAGGTGGATGGTGGAGGAAGACCTTTGATCCTTCCTTCTTGTCAATAGTTGAAGAATGAGGTTTGTAAGGTTAGCTTTTCAGGTTTCTGTTTGTTGCCTTGTTTATTTTTCGTGTGTTTCTTTGTATTGAATGAAGTTTTTTTTTCACTGTTTCTCTGAGTTTCAAAAATTCTTCCTTTCCCTCTTGAAAAATCGTCCCCCTTTTTATAGTGGGAGATTAGGGTTGCGGGTCCTTGTTCAGGTTAATTGCAGGTTGCGGGTCCTTGTTCATGGAGGGAATGGGCTTTACAAGTTTTGGTGTAAAGGCTAATTGCAGGTCCTTTGGGTTGCAGACTTGCATGACTCAAATTGGTGTTTACTACAAAAGATCCTTTGACTTGTGTAGGGGAATGGATTAGTCTGCAGCTGCATCTGTAGCAAAGCAGCAGAAGTACAAAAATGCAGGTCTGAATTTTGGCTCCTGTTGCTATATATTTGTCTGCTAGTACAATGTGTGCTCCCTTGTTATTTCCTTTCTACTGTTGTTTCCCTTTACTAATGGCAATTTTGAAATGGATTTTTACTGCAGTAATTCCTTTGTTTCAAACATTGTCTTGGATCCAATTCTCTTCGTAATACACATCGTGAAGGTTAATGAAGTCAACTTTGCAGGTGTCTTTCGATGTTGATGATAACATGAATGCTATGAGGAGCTCGAGACTTTGATCTTGCAAAAATCATAGAGACTAGTTTTAGGATTGGACAGAACATTGTGTTTTGTTTTTTTTTAATTATCCTTGGGATTTTGTACTATATTCTTGTATGAGTAATTCTTATTGGTTTTTGGGATAACTTTTTTGTAGTTTGTAAACTGACATTACCTTAAGAGTTTAAATCAAACAGAAATGTTGCTTGGAGTAAGTTGAATAAAAATTGGATAAAAAAATGAGGTTTGAGATGAATTGGAGCTTGGTGGTTAACTCTTGAAAATGAATTGCTTGAGTTTTGAAAGAGAAATTGGAAATTGGTCATGGAATTTGGAAGGAACTTGAATAAAAACATAGAAAGAAAACTTGAGTTGGATTGAATTTTGGGGTTTGAACATAGAATTCGACCGAAATTGAAACTTTAAATAAAATTGAATTGGGGTTGGAATAAAATTGAGAATTAAGACTTGAAATTGGAATTTTAAACATATGTGAACATTAGATTCTAGAAATGGGCTTTAGACTTGAAACTAAAATATGAATTTGGAATTTTTAAATATAAATTAAAATAAATAAATACAAAAAGTAAATAAAGAATAGAAATTACATTAGAAGTGGAAATAAAAGGTAAATGAAAACTAGAATTATAAATTTGGACTTGAAATTAAAAAGAGTAAATAAAAAAAAAGGAATTGAAATTAGATAGTAGAGATTTAAAAAATTAAAATTAAAATTGGAAAATAAAATTAAATGAGGAATAGAAACTAAAGAAAAAAAAGTGGCTTAAATATATATATATATATATATATATATATATATATATATATATATATATAAGTTAAGTAAAATTACATTTAAATCTTTGAAAATAACTGGATATAAATTTTAAGTTTAAAATTTAAGAATGAATTAAAAATAAAATAAAAAAGGCATAGAAATAAAAAATTACAATTAAAATATGAAAATGAGTTAAAAGGTTGGAAAAAGGAAGTAGAAATCAAGTAAAAGCTTAGAATTTTTTTTTTATGATGTGAGCGGTTAGAGGTAAAATTTGGGGTGTGAAAATGTTGTATTAATCTTAGTATTTTTATTTTTGTATAATTTCCATGTCTTGTACCATAGTTTGTATCATTTTTAGAATTGGTCAAGAATGTAAATTATTCTATTAGGCACATATGATGGTGTCAGTACCAAATAAAATATTGTATAATGATATTATAGGTATTTATTATATGGGGTGTTACATAACATCATAGCATTTCAATACACATGTTTTGTTATTTCCAAGGATCTTAGATTTGAATCTTGCTATTGAGCATTTTCTACTTTTCTTGTGGATTATTCTGTACAAAACTTGAATCAAAGTAGATAGATTCCTTGGAAATAACTAAACATGACATTTGCGTACATTCATGCATTCATAATAGGTACCCGAATATGTGGATGTTTATTTTTGAATGGGTATTCTCTACAGAATTGACGAATTGACTCTTACAACTACTCAATTTATGACAATCAGGGGATAGGTGTGGAACGAATCCGTGCAGATATGGCTGAAATAAAAATCTAATCAGGATATTTTATGGAGGAGGTGCAAGCTTTGTCTTATGATCAGAAACTGCAGAAAGAGGAAGTTAACCAGATGAAGACTCAGATGAGCCTGGTTATGAAAATCTTGAATGTGGTATTAAGGAAACGAAACAATCGTCATCCCTAGTGGGGGAACTACATCGCTCTGATTCTCCATTAGTCAATGGAGATACATAAGCAGGAGATCGCGCGAGATCTCTGCGAGCAACCTTATCTAAAATTCAGGCAACAACCATACAATGTCGAACACGATGTCACGACACTTAACAATAATAAAACTGTAAATGACAAAGATAGAATATAAAAGACATAGAAAGTTGTTAACCCAGTTCGGTGCAATCACACCTACTCTGGAGGCTACGAAGCCAGGGAGGAACTTCAATATCAGTAGTATCAATTCAAAGATCCATAGCAAACACCTACAATTTGCAATCTTTTCACTTAATCCCTACCCAAAGACAGTTCTACATAGGAACTCCTAGATATGAGACCTCTCTCACTTCCCACACAATCATAGTCAGTGATCTTAAATAACAACACCAAGAAAACAAAGACACTCTTCAAGACAATATTTGACCTGCTTAAAAGCTTCATTCAAATACAAACACTCTTCCTTAAAAGAATCGAGTGGACAAATTACAAATGAACGCCTAGTCCAAAACAATCATCAAAAGACAATTGCTTGGCTCACAAGTAAAACTAACACACGTGAAAACAACTGAAAATACAATCCTTATTTTCCACATGTTCACACTAGGGTTGAGCAGCTTTAAATAGAAACTCCAGTGGGCATTGGGCCTGTTGAACTTGCACACAATTCAGAATAAAAAGTTCCTAAATTACAGGAACAAAAATAGCAAGAACAAATGTTCTACTATAACAAAACTAAATAGAATCCTCCTTTTCCTTCAGAAGCAAACGCGCTAAAACCACAATAAAATCTCAGAAATAAAGACAGCAAGATGCGCCTATAAATTAGGATTCAACTAGGTCTTCAGGCCCAGTCACAGATGTCATGACTTACGTCTTGACATCCTGAAAACAAACAGCTGCACTAACACACTACACACCTACATAATGCTTAAATCACATGTCAAAACATTGCTTATGACATCCTGAAACACACAAGAGTTTTACCACAAAATATAGTCAATCAAAACATCTACAAACTCCCCCTTTGGCAGATTTTTTGCTAAAACAATTTAAGCATTATCAGCTAAAACAAATAAGAAAGCAATAAAACACAACATCCAACAGAAGCACAAAATTGAGGACTCCCCCTCAACAGCAGTTGTAAGAGCACAACACAAGAAACATCATCAACAGCAGCAGCAGAAGCAATAGAACAAAGTATGTGCACACATCAGAAACTCATCATAATAGAATTGTGCCAGCAGGTACATCACATCAGCTGCAATAGGAAAAACCAGAGAGATTTCATCTCCCTCTCAACCTGTAAACACCAACTTTGCAGCACACCAACTGACAATAATAAAATAAATAGTATTTATCAGCAACATAGCAATAAGGCCTATCTAAATCTACTCCCCTTTTTAGCCAGAAATATGGCCAAACAGGAACACAATCATAGAGCAAAAGAAATGGGTGAAACCATAAGTACACAAAAAGAAGCCAAGCTATGTAACTAAGAGTCCCAACAACCACAAACACTAACTTGATCTTTGTCACCACCCAAGTCATTTTTAACTTTTTCTTCAATCTAAATTCTCTGACTGGACGAATGGGCTTAACTTATTGCTACAAACCCTTATATAAACATATCCCCAACTTGCCTCTTAAATTTTCAAACTGAGTAGCATCCAAGGCCTTTGTGAATATGTCAGCTAACTGTAGTTCAGTAGCAACATACTCCAACTTAATTACCTTATCTTCCACAAGGTCTCTAATAAAGTGGTGCCTGATATCAATATGTTTTTTCCTACTGTGTTGAATAGGATTTTTGAAGATATTGATAGCACTGAGATTATCACAATATAATGTCATTACATCCTGAGTAACATTATATTCAGATAACATTTGTTTCATCTATACTAACTGAGAACAACTGCTACCAGCTGCTATATACTCAGCTTCTGCAGTAGATAAGGAAACACAGTTCTGCTTCTTGCTAAACCTGGAAATAAGATTATTAACTACAAAAAAACATCCACCAGAAGTACTCTTTCTATCATCAGCACTTCCAGCCCAATCAGCATCACAATATCTAGATAAAATAAGATCACTACCATGAGAGTACAACATTCCATAGTCATAAGTCCCATTCACATATTTTAGTATCCTCTTAACTTGATTGATGTGAGAAAATTTAGGTTCTGCCTGATATCTGGCACATACTCCAACAACAAAGGCAATATCAGGTCTACTAGTAGTATGATACAGTAGACTGCCTATCATGCTTCTATACAATCTTTGATCAACACTAGTACCTTTGTGGTCTTTAGTCATCTTACAAAGAGTGGGAGTAGGTGTTCTTTTGTGGATGGCACTCTCCATTCCAAACTTCTTAACAATGTTTCTGGCATATTTACTTTGAGAGTGAAAAATGGAGTCTTCCATTTGTTTAATTTGCAGGCCAAGAAAAAAGGTTAATTTGCCAACAAGACTCATTTCAAATTCAGACTGCACTTGTCTGACAAAATGTTGGACCATTTCATCTGACATTCCACCAAACACTATGTCGTCCACATAAATTTGAGCAATCATAATTTTTCCTTCTTCATCTTTGACAAATAGGGTTTTGTCAATTTCAAATTTCATGTATCCATTCTTGAGGAGAAACTTTGTTAACCGTTCATACCAAGCTCTTGGAGCTTGTTTTAATCCATATAAGGCCTTTTTCAACCTGTAGACATGATCAGAAAGATTTGGATCAACAAATCCCTTAGGTTGTTCCACATAAGCTTCTTCATTCAAGTATCCATTCAAGAAAGAACTTTTTACATCCATTTGGTATATCTTAAACTTCATAATGCATGCAACTCCCATAAGTAATCTTACAGATTTAAGTCTTGCCATAGGAGCAAATGTTTCATCAAAGTCAATAACTTCAATCTAAGTGTATCCTTGAGCAACAAGTCTGGCTTTATTCCTTGTCACAATACCTTGTTCATCAGACTTATTTTTGTACACCCATTTTATGCCAATGACATTGGTTCCTTCAGATCTTGGTACCAGCTCTCATACTTCATTTCTCTTGAACTGCAGTAGCTCATATTGCATAACATTAATCTAAAATTCATCAATTAATGCTTCTTTGACATTCTTAGGCTCAATATTGGATACAAAACACGAATTAGAGACAATTACCCTTGATCTGGTTACAACTCCTTTGTTGGGATCACCTATAATAAGGTCTTTAGGATGATCCTTCTGAATTCTGATTGATGGAGCTTTGGCTGCTGATTCTGGCTCAGTAACAGGTGTAGTTGGACTAGCATCATCTTCTTTGTCATTAAATTCTACAAGAGTATCATAGAATGTTCCAATATCATATGTGTTATCCGGTTCTTTGAACATATCATCAATAACCACATTTATGGATTCCATCATGACTCTGCTTCTAGAGTTGAAAACTATGTAGGCTCTACTGTCAGTAGAATAACTTAGAAATATTCCTTCATCACTTTTAGGATCCATCTTTCTTCTTTCCTCTCTATCTGCCAGAATGTAGCATTTACTACCAAAAACATGAAAGTATTGAACATTAGGCTTTCTTCCCTTCCATAGCTCATAAAGAGTGGTAGGAGTTCCCTTTCTTAGAGTGACTTTATTATGAACATAATAGGCAGTGTTCATAGCTTCAGCCCAAAAGTACAGAGGAAATTTCTTGGCATGAAACATGGATCTGGCTGATTCTTGAATGGTTCTGTTTTTCCTTTCCAAAACCTCATTTTGCTGAGGAGTAATAGGAGAAGAGAATTCATGACTTATACCTTCAGAAGAACAAAATTCAGGAAATTTCTGATTTTCAAATTCTTTACCATGATCACTTCTAATTCTTATCACACTGCTATGTTTTTCCCTTTGAATTCTCTGACACAGATCTTTGAACACATCAAAGACATCTGATTTTTCTCTGACAAAGTTTATCCATGTAAACCTTGAGTAGTCATCCACTACCAAATAAGCATATCTTTTTCCTCCTAGAATTTCAACCTGCATAGGTCCCATCAAATCCATGTGAAGTAACTCCAAAACTTTGGAGGTTTTGAGATGTCAAACCTTTGGATGAGACATTTTGGTTTGCTTGCCTATTTGAAATTCACCATACATTTTACCTTCATCAATCTGAAGTTTGGGAATTCCTCTTACGGCTTCCAAAGTTATGACTCATTTCATCCCTCTTAGATGAATATGACCCATCTTTTGATGCCATAAATTTACCTCCTCTTATTTGGATGGAGAGAAAATAGAAGTATAGTTGATGTCTTAATTTCATCCAAAGATAGCAATGGAATCTAGGTCTGACTCCCCTCATGATTACTTCATTTTCTTCATTTGTGACAATGCACTTTTCCTTTGTGAAGTTAACTTTGAACTCTTGATTGCACAACTGACAGATACTGATGAGATTGGCAGTCATACCTTTCACCAGTAGAACTCCATCAAGGTTTGGAACACTTGATCAAACTAGTTTTCCTACCCCTTTGATTTCTCCTCTAGCTCCATCTCCAAAGGTGACATAACTGGTTGAATGTGATTTGATATCAACCACTAGATTTTTTATTCCAGTCATATGTTTAGAGAATCCATTATCAAAGTACCAATCCTCTTTTGCTGAAACTTTAATAGATGTATGAGCTATCAAGGCCACATTCTTGGGAGTCCATTGTTGTTTCTTGATGACAATATTCTACTTTGGTCTGGGCTGTGAGTTTTGTGCAAGATATCCATGAAGCCTGAAGCAAAAAGCTTTGATATGTATGAACCTGCCACAGTAGTGACATCTCCCTCTTTGATACCTTCTCCTTTGTTGAGCAGGTCTTCTAGGTTCATGATGTTGAGATACATGTTTTAACATTTGATTAGAACTATCATACTTAGAATTAGGTTTAATACTTCTGAAAAACTCATTTTTAGAGCCAACAAATCAAATCCCTGATAGTTCTTTAGTACTTCTTCTTATCTGAAGAATTTCATAAATTTTTTAGATCCATTGTTCAACAATCTGATTGACTTGGTCATTTGATCAAGCTGGAAGTTCAGTAAAGATACTTCATCATTCATAAGATATATAGTAGAGAGATTCTCTGTCCTTTCAACCTCCAGGGTTGCAATAATATCCTGTTGTTTTTCTCCTTCTAGTAGAATTTGATCACATCTCATGTATATCTTGTTATACATATCAAGAAGTTCTTCATACGTCAGCTCTTCTTCCTTGGAGTCTTCATCAGGCATACATGTCCCTGTCAAGACAGTGATATGTTTTGCTGATTCTTCTTTAAAATCACTCTCAGAATCTCCATCAGACCATGTAACAGACATCCCTTTCTTTTAACCCTTCAGATAGGTGGGACATTCAGCTCTAATATGGTCAAACCTATCACACCCATGGCATTGAATTCTTCTTCTTTGACTTTACTTCTTTTCAGCTTTTGTATTTGACTCAGTTGATTTGCTGATGTCAGATGGGGTGTTCTTGACATTTGATCTTGACCCAAAATGCATCATCTTCATGACCTTGTTGAATTGTCTTCCCATCATGGCAACAACATCTTTCAGACTTTCCTCATTCTCCATCTCACCTCTTTATGTTCCCTCCTCAGTATTTGATATAAGTGCTATGCTTTTATTCTTCTTTTCAGGTATATCATTGAGTCCCATCTCAAAGGTCTGAAGGGATCCAATAAGGTCTTATACCTTCATGTTGAAAATGTCCTAAGCTTCTTCTATTGTAGTCACCTTCATTGAAAATCTCTTGGGAAGCGATCTGAGAATTTTCCTCACTAGCTTTTCATCAGACATCTTTTCTCCTAAGGCTCCTGAGGCATTAGCACTATCCAGAATGTTCATGTGGAAATCATGAACAGTTTCATCTTCCTTCATTCTTAAATTCTCAAATTTGGTGGTAAGCATCTAAAGTCTTGACATCTTGACTTTAGAGGTTCCTTCACGAGTGGTTCTGATAATGTCCCAGACTTCCTTGGCATTTTGACAGTGATGCACAAGTCTGAATATGTTTTTGTCAATGCCATTGAACAGGGCATTCAAGGCTTTTGAATTCCATAGTGCCAACACATCTTCATCTTTGCTCCAATCATCCTCAGGCTTCAGAGTTGTATTGCCATCTTTGCCATTAATAGTAGGATATTCCCATCCTCTATTAGCAACTTTCCAAGTCTTCTTGTTCATAGATTTTAATATAGCAACCATGTGAGGTTTCCAATGGTCATAGTTAGAACCATCCAGAGTGGGTGGTCTGTGTCTAAATCCTTCTTCCTTGTCCATGGTACTAGAATATTATCCCTAGATCTCACCTAGTAAAACAGGCAGGGTGCCTGCTCTAATGCCAATTGAAATTCTGGCAACAACCACACAATTTCGAACATGATGTCACGACACTTAACAATAATAAAATTGTAAATGACAAAGACAGAATATAAAAGACACAGAAAGTTGTTAACCCAGTTCGGTGCAATCAAACCTACTATGTGGGCTACCAAGCCCGGAAGGAACTTCATTATCAGTAGTATCAATTCAAAGATCCACAACAAACACCTACAGTTTGCAATCTTTTCACTTAATCCATACCCAAAGATAGTTCTACCTAGGAACTCCTAGATATGAGACCCCTCTCACTTCCCACACAATCACAGTCAGTGATCTTAAATAACAACACCAAGAAAATGAAGACACCCTTCAAGACAATCTTTGACCTGCTTAAAAGCTTCAGTCAAATACAAACACTCTTGCTTAAAAGCTTCGAGTGGAAAAATTACAAATGAACACCTAGTTCAAAACAATCATCAAAAGACAATTGCTTGGCTCACAAGTAAAACTAATACACGTGAAAAAAACTGAATATACAATCCTTATTTTCCACATGTTCACACTAGGGTTGAGCAGCTTTAAATAGAAACTCCAGTGGGCATTGGGCCTGTTGAACTTGCACACAATTCAGAATAAAAAGTTCCTAAATTACAGGAACAAAAATAGCAAGAACAAATGTTCTACTATAACAAAACTAAATAGAATCCTCCTTTTCCTTCAGAAGCAAACGCGCTAAAACCACAATAAAATCTCAGAAATAAAGACAGCAAGATGCGCCTATAAATTAGGATTCAACTAGGTCTTCAGGCCCAGTCACAGATGTCATGACATCAGTCTTGACATCCTGAAAACAAACAGCTGCACCAACACACTACACACCTACATAATGCTTAAATCACATGTCAAAACATTGCTTATGACATCCTGAAACACACAAGAGTTTTACCACAAAATATAGCCAATCAAAACATCTACATTATCTATCAACCTTATCTATCAACCTTATCTATCAACCTTATTTGTCAACTTTATCTATCAACCTTATTTATACACCTCTTTCCCCCAGGCATCTCTTGTCAGCATCCAAGTCCAGCTCCCTAAGAGAGCCCTAGGGGCAGAGCATATGGGCAAAGGCCAAAATAACTTGATAAGAAGTTTGATCTTATTCTGATGTCGTACGTGCAACAAGTTTCCTTATTTGTTCAAATTCAAACTAGTTGAGCTAGTCGCATCAGCGTCATCTCCGACAAAGCTTCCTTTGGGGTTTCACTGCCAAATTCCAAGTACAACTACCATTCTGGGGCACCGGGCCATTTAATTAAAGATTTCAAGTCTTTCAGACGCAAAGGTAAAGACAAGGTCCCGGATTTGATTGACTCCAAGACTATTGTGTTCACACCAGGAAAAGGTGGGAGTATGACACCAAACTAATAATATAAAGAACCTCCAGACTGATGATCGTTGAAAGTCGTCGAGAGCAATAATTACAGAGGGAGTTAGGAATCCTCAACAATGGAAATCATGATGTGAACACTAGATGTAAGTACAACTCAAGGGAATTTAGGAATACCATTGAGAACTGCAATGTGTTCAAACACAAGGTGCAAAATTTGACCGACTCAAAGGTCATCATACCAAACAGTCTACCCATAAATTGGAATTTCCTCATCAGATTGAGCGCCCAGTTTGCAAAGATATCTTCGGAAGCAATAAGTCCAGACGGGGTCTAGTCTCCTCAATAATGGCAATGTTCAGCTTCTTTATTGCATTCTTATTTGTAGCTTTTATTGTTTGTCTAAACATTTGTTTGCATGCATGAAACTTGTTTGTTTTAGAATGATAATCATAGTAAAACGCGTATGTTTTTCTTGAAGTAATCCATTTGTATTCACTCGTAATTTTGTGTATGTGCATTGCAATACCAACTATCGTGCTTAAACGCTTGATGGAGGATGATGAAGTAAAAATGCCAAAAATATCTAATAGGGTGCTCTTGAATAAGACCCTATTGAGGATGTACAAGCATTGTTTCAAATCCCAAATACTGGAGATATAAGGGAGATAAACCCTCGCTAACCCATTTGACCCTTGAGTAGGAGTTTCTTTTTGCATTGAAAAAACCCTAACACTTAACCCAGGGGCAGGGTAGACGTCAATTATTTTGACCGAGCATTCAAATTTCAAAAGGAGTGCGCATCTAGGGATCCATTATCTTTCATTGCAGAAAATAAAGAGGTCAAAAGACAGGAAACCACAATGGTTATCCTTCATCAAATAAATGAGACAATCATAACCCGTCCAAAGAAGTCAAGATAACCAGTTTCACACGATTTGTTAAAAAAAAAAGAATCGAAAGAAAAGAAAAATCATGCTAAGTTAAAACTTGAAAACAAGCGACTTAGGCAAAAATTAGGGCATCTCGTTGGACTTCATAATCAAAAGATTCAAAGGAATTAGTCCAGGTAAAAGTTAGGGATAAACAAAAGAATGAAAAAGTGAAATGTGAAAAGGATTACACAAGAAAGACCATTAAGCCAAAAAAACAAAGGCGCATGACACAGACACAAAAGACAAAAGGGGTGACTGTTACTCCAAGACCTGATTAGTGCTTAACCCCTTAGCGTAATTGGTTCCTCAACCATCACAAAACCCTTTTGAGAGGAGAGCGCTTATTCTGAATTAGCTGAATGTAGGACTGGAGAACATCACGAAGAGTGGGTGGGTACAAATAAATTTTGAGCCATAAATCCTTTTTCTAAAACCGCAAACCAGACCACGATACAACCCTTGAAAGTCCTAATTGAAACAGGGTTATTTCGACAGCATACTACCACGAGACAGTGTTCTTGACTCCCATGATTTGTGCTAAAATGAATGTATTGGTGTTGCATGTGCATTTTTTCTTTCATTAAAAGTCGATGTCGTATCTTAACCATTGATTCATTCACAAAGTTTTGTGATATCTTTTCAATAAAAACTTTAAGATTAAAATGTGTGTTTCATTAGAATTATCATTCTCAGAATAAACATTTTCTGCTTGCATACATTTGTTTGACAACAAAGAAGTTCACATAAGGAACCTCAGTCCAGAAGCTTAATCTTGCTGAGTTGAGAAGTCTGAAAATTCTGAAGGACAATCGTGTCAAGATGCAATTTTATAAGAAACTCCATTGAGTAGAGACTTTCCCACCAATTGTTTTAAGAGGTAGCCAATCCAGGGAAGTCTCGTCGAGCCATCTCTTTAAGGTGGCCAGTAGGAGGCAGACATGTCGAGAAATCTCTTCAAAAGCCAGCCAAACTTGGGCAATACTTCGAGATTCAAATCTCTCCAAGAGCAATTAGTCTGGGTATTCACTCGAAGATTAGTCAATCAGGGACAAAATTACTTCAAGGCTCATACTAGGGAAGGCCACCCCAAGATCACGAGAAGTAACTCTCTCCCGAAGACGGTCAATCAGAAGCACATATCCAGGGTTCAGATACTAGGCAGAATATCTCACAGTGATTCGAGATTTTTCATGAATCCTCGCAGAGAAAATTCTTTCATAGACTATGCAATATGGGACAGTAAATCGATATTCGACGAATCTCTCCACGAGTTTGAAGACACCGAGGCATTTTAGATTCCAGGTTTTCTATAAAATCCCCTTGAGACAATTACTTCTGATCGACCCCCTAGTCTGGGGCAAGTTGAGAATTGCAGGAACCGTTGTTCCCTCGTAGTATTCAGTGCACAGTCAATCAGCCCAGAGGCTTGAAACATAGGGTGTTCCCAGCATGAGACATCCATGGTCCTCTTCCTCAACATGATTCATTGATCAAGATTCTCTAGCAGGTCTCAGTGGATTATCTTTCTCCGACAAAGCAACGGAAGGTTAATATCCCCAAACAGAGAGTCTTTCTCTAACAAAGAGGTATTCTCCACAAGATTCTTCTTATCTCCAACAATATATGAGGATTCCTTATTCCCTAGCAGTGGCGAAGGTAATGAGAAGTCGGATGGTTTTCCTTCTTGCACGGTGTTGTTTGTAGTCTTCCTTAACTAACGTCAAATCTTTATTGAAATTTCTCCTTAACAGAGGACTTTGTGCCAGAGTGATTCTCCAGAAGAATTTTTCCCTCAACAGAGTATCAACAAATCCTTTCCTCAGTCAGGTCAGAAGGTTGTCAATTCCCCAACGGAATTATATGGGTGGCATTCTTACCCAAATAAGTTCATGTCAGGGGATACCTTCCCCAACAAGGTCATCATTTTTCAATATCTCTAAGTCCAATTTATTTTTGGCAATCATGGAAGTTCAGAGCCAATATATCATTAGCTTATTCACCAGCAGAGATGTTATTCCCCACAGTGATTCATGAAATTAGATCATTGATTATTTCTCCCTAGGAGGTCACCCGTGCATTTGCATTTAGTAATCATCATTACATTTGCATCCTCAAGAAGCGTGTATCATTTCCATTGATATGGAGCATTACGCCATGGACAAATTCAAACATAGGCATATGAATCATAAGCTAGTTTGACACCTTTCTCTCCCGGGATTTTCATCCTAGTACAAATGCCAAAGTGGCATGGAAAAGGTAGAGTCACCAGCCATGTATTTTTATCCCGAAGGAATAGGAAAGGTAATAATGCACAAACCTGAGGAAGAAGGAAAGGACGAGGCCTTGTGAACCAAAGACCTGGGTTCGGGAGTCGGTTATGACCTGGGAAGGTATTAGCACCCCAGATCGTCTGTCGTACCCGACGGGATCCACGTTTGTTTCTTTGTTTCAAAGGGTGAGAAATATTTTCTATTGAATAAAACTGCTGACTGGAACTGGAATAGAAATGAGAAAGGGAACTAGAGAAAGAGAATAAAAAGAAAGAATGGGGAAAATATAGGGAAATAAAGATTGTGCTCGAACGGGCCCTACCCCGCTGCCTACGTACCTCATCGGGAAAATAAGGATCAAAGTCGACGTAGTTCGCCTAACTAAGGCGAGAACTTTTTATTTGTGTTTTTTATGGCTGGAACTGCGTATGTTTATGCTCAGGTGTTGCAGGCTCGTCTGGTACGAGTGCATTTACCGTCTTGCATGCGAGACAAGTCGTCGCAAGTTCGTGTTATGAGTGAATGATATGAGAAGAGAAGTTCCCGTAGGATAGTCTCTTATTGTTTGTTTTTGTCTTTTATGAATTTTGTATGAATTTGGCACAAGGAAGTGAATTCAAACTCTTTTCCATGGAATGTGTACTTGCTACTACATTCCAAGATGGAATAATAGAACAAGCACACCAAGCAAAGAGAATTTATCCAAGACTTGTTTCCAAGGATTAGGGTTTAAGTTCACTAGCTTGTTGAACTTTATTATATGTTTTTGTAGCTTTTGTGAAGAAGTGTCTTTTAAATTTTCTTTGTGAAACAACCCCTTGATGAGACTTGTACATCATGCTAGAAAAGCTTACACCATTCCAAGATGGAATGAATGTAAGTTCCCCATGGAATAAGGCTATACACAAGAGATTCTTTCATGCATTTATTAAGTGTTTTTTATTTTGTTTGAAGATAAGAAAATAAGACTCAAGAGGCAAAAGGTCAAAGCTAATGGGGGACTAAGACACAACCCTAAGTTATCTTATTATGTACAAAAGGGAGATCCTAATGGTTTGTGATGTTTTCTAATCCTAAGGAAAAAAAGAAAAAAAAGAAAAGAGAATTAGAAACTAACTTACTTCCTAAGGGAGTTAAGTTGTCTCTAAAGAAAGAGAAAGCATAAAAGCAAAGCACAAGGTGCTAAGGCAAACACAATTATAATGAATAAGTGTAACACGGTGGGAGAACTGACTATTAGTCATGTTGCGGATAGCAAGAGTCGCCACCGACTTTTATTTTATCCAAATGGAAAGGACATAAAAGAATAGGAAAGACCTATTTTTAAAAGACATGAGTTCGGGGGGTAGGTTATACAAAGGGAATGGGTTAGCACCCTTTATATCCATGGTTATCCATGGGCTCTTAGTTACTTAGCTCACTTAAATTGTTTTTGAAGAGTGTAGTGTGTGATTAGAAATTTTTCTAAGTACTTTGTAATGATCCTCGTATGGATGTATACAAAGCCTTGTTTTGAAAAATGTTTAAGAAAGTGAGGTGTAAAAAGTATTTTGAAATGTGAGCAAGAAACTAAGAGGTACCTACCCTAGATTAAGTCTTTCATGTCTTTGTATGTTCTTTCAAGGGTAAGACTATCCCTATTATGAAGGAATAGGTAGTCATTACCTTGGATTTGTTTAAGGGACGGGCGTAGGGTCATCGTATGGTCATAGAAAGCAACAAGTAAGGGTGACTTTAGCAATTCGTAGGGACTATCATCATTTATTCGAAGGGACAAGATCATTATCGTAGGCAACCTCGAAGGGACTTGATCTTTTAAACTGAAGGGATTATGATGATTTATACTTGAAGGGACTTTGCTTAAGGCTATGTTTGGATTGATGGAACGTAAGGGAGCGGAGCAGAGTGGAACATAGCGAAGCGGAATGGAGCGGAGCGGAATGGAATATAGATTCCACTCCATTGTTTGGATATCTTATTAAAAATATCACATTCCATCACATACACCCCAAATTGGATGGAACAAAAAATGAGGATTTGGATGGAATGGGATGGAATGGATTCCATCATGTTCCATTCCATTCCATCAATTATTTGCAAATCCAAACAATGGAATCACATTAGTTACCACTCCATTCCATTCCATCACATCCCACCAATCCAAACATACCCTAAGACACCCCTATATTCGAGGGACTTGACTATATTTTAAAGGAAACCAAGAGGAATACCCTAGGAAGTGCAAGATGGTGATCAGAGATCGACTTACGTGTGTGAGTGTACATTTTTTAATATTTATCTTTTTTAAATTAGTTATCTAAATTAAATTAATTGCAATTATGTTTTGCACTCCTTATTTACTAACCACACAATAAATATAATAATGACGGAAAAATAAATCTATGAATTATTTCAAGGCTTCGGGATAGTTACAATATAATCGGAAAAATAAATAATAATAATAATAATAATAATAATAATAATAATAAAGCAAATATAAGCAATAATAATAAATAAAGCAATAATAATAAACATTAGAAAAAAAGAAAATAATAATGAAGAAATAAAAGAGAAATTAGAATTTTTAAAGAAAATTATTTTAAATTAAATAAGTTAGAATTTTAGATTTTATAAGGAAAATAATATAAGTTTAAATGATAATAATAATAAAAGGATAAGGTATTTATACAAAATAAAAAAAGTTATTATAAAAATAATATTTAGGGTTAAAGAAAATTAGGTTAAATTTTTAGGGTTAGAAAATAATTAGGGTTAGAAAATAATTAGTTAAAATAAATTAGTTTTTATTTACAAAATATATATATAATAAAAATTATGTACAAAAAATATTATTAGAAAAATACAATTAATTAAAATAAATATTAAGAAAAAATTATGAGTTTTTAAAATATTAGATTTATAAAAATTAATGGTTATTTATTTAGAAAATATCTTGATTATATTAATTAAGTTTAATTATAAAAAAAACATAGAAAATTAAAAAAAAAAAAAAAAAAAAAGAAGAAAAATAAGGAAAAGGATGGACCTGTGATTTGAACCCAGATCCCTAACCTGGATGAAGAGGATGATAACCATCTGAGCTGCACGCTGGTGGTGATAAGGACCAGCAACATTCAATAGTTCGAACTCAGGACCTTTTATCCACACGCGTACGATCTGACCACTGGGCCAACCAGTGTTTGTTGATATATAATAGAAATAATACAATAAAATATTAAATAAAATATTTGAATTTCCAGATGGCGCCAAGAACTTCATCTTCTTCCTCTGAAATTCGCAGGTTTACCTGCGAATTTTCCTGCAAATTTTCATGCAAACAAGACCTGCGAAACACATACTTATACAAAAACGTACAAATTCCAGCAATTGATCATGCCAACATGATTTACACAATTTATTTAGTTTAATTATGGTCTCAAACAGTATTTATATGGCCTATTGCGTGAAGCCCTAAAATGAAAGCTCAAACCCTAATAATGGCATATCTCAGTTTAGTCCACGAAACTCCAATCTAAAGACCCAGAAACAATCCTTGCTTCATTGCAAACACAAAACATTAGTCAATTATAGTTTATAACGCATGAAAAAGCAAAATCAAAAAAAATTTAAAACCAAGAATAAAGCAAATCGGTTTATGAGTTTTTGGATGATTTGAATGCGAATGAGGGTTGGGATAACATCAATGATGTTCAAGGATCATGTTTAAACCTTCAAATTGCCTGAAAAACAACAAAAAGCGAGAATCCGAATTTGAATTTTCTTTGAAAAAGTTGAAAATTGTTCTTGGTTCTTGGAGGCAGAAAATTTGTGTGTCTTGCTTGCATTAGGTTTGTGTATATGTAGTGATTCAAATTAGGTCAGAAACTTGTGGATTTATGGGCTTGTGAAGATTGCTTGATCATGAAGTTTCCTCACTTTCAAATATTCAAAAAATCTCATCTATCCTTTCTATTTTTAGTCCAATCTGACTTTAGTTGATTTCCAATCATTCTAAATATAATTCAAATGATTTTCAATCAAAGATTTCATGCTTTATTTGATTTTTCATATTTTATATATATTTAAATTGAATTTTAATGAATAAAATCCAAATAAATATAAAATAAACTATAAAAATCTGAAAAAATAAGCATTGGGTCGTGCATGATGTCATTGTAAGGATTGGATTACAAAATTGAAAGCCCATTTGGAAAATTTTGGTTTTAAGACCTCATTTGCTCATCCCAACTTTGCCAAGGCATAAATCCCTCAATTTTAAGGTTATGAAGGTGTTCTTGGAAATTTTGGAAAGCTTAAAGAGTCTTCTAAACAATATCTTTGGTCTCATGTCCATATCCTTTACCATTTTCAAATTATGTCCTTTGGAAGATGTTGACTTTTTGTTGACTTTTGAAATGACCTGTAATGTTTTAGCTCATACCTTCCAAATGAAGCATTTATAGGCTTGTCTTGCGAGACACAAAGTTGTAGAGAATTCAATTTCCTTCAAAATGAGCTTTGGATGTGAATTTGTTGATGAAGCATGTGAAAGTTATGGCTGGTCAAAGTTCAGTTGACTTTCCTTAAGAAAACCCTAATTTAGAAACTCTTGATTCTTGATGATCTGAAACTTCCTTGATGAATCATGATCAACCATTGATCAAATGATGAATTTTACTTCATAAACTTGATGTTGGCAAAAAATCTTGAAGTTTGACTTTAATTTGTCCACATTTGACCTCAGTTTGACCTTTTAACTGTTTTGACTGATTTTTGCATATCTGATCATCTGACTGGGCAAACTTATTGGGAAAGCCTTGAAACTTGACATGGGGATTATTGAATACATGTGGGATGCTATGAAGCTCACTTGAGGTCTTGAAAATCATTTTAACCTGAAGAAACACAAAACCCTAGTTTTGGACACTTTGCTTAGGAGGAGGCATTGTCTGAGGAAACTTCCACACTTCTTGACTAATTGGGAGTCTTGAGGATCTTATGATCATTTAGAAGTCTTGAGAGAGGTTGTCTTGATTGTGGGAGGGCAAATTTTGGGGTGCAACAGCTTCCCCTTGTTCAATTTTCTGGAATCTGAGGAGTTAGATTGGCATGTATGCCATTCGTGAGTAGAAGATTGAAGAGAATTGAACACAAAAACCCAAATATTTGCACTTGCTGGTGTGTAGAATGATGTTGTTGGCTGATCGTGATACTTGAATAGGCTTAAATATGCCATTTGAATAAAGAGTCTTCTGATATGCTTCTTAAATATGGAGATGACACTTTTGGGAAGAATAAACGACGGCCCAAAATGAGATAACCTGCGGGGAGAATAAACGACGGCCCGGGGTAACAAGATAACCATTGGGAAGAATAAATGACGGCCCAAGGTAAGTTGACTTTTGGGAAGAATAAACGACGGCCCAAAATGAGATAACATGCGGGAAGAATAAACGACGGCCCGAGGTAACAAGATAACCGTTGGGAAGAATAAACGACGACCATAGGTAAGTTGACTTTTGGGAAGAATAAACGACGGCCCAAAATGAGATAACCTGCGGGAAGAATAAACGACGGCTCGAGGTAACAAGATAACCGTTGGGAAGAATAAACGACGGCCCAAGGTAAGTTGACTTTTGGGAAGAATAAACGACGGCCCAAAATGAGATAACCTGCGGGAAGAATAAACGACGGCCCGAGGTAACAAGATAACCGTTGGGAAGAATAAAAGACGGCCCAAGGTATGTTGACTTTTGGGAAGAATAAACGACGGCCCAAAATGAGATAACCTGTGGGAAGAATAAACGACGACCTGAGGTAACAAGATAACCGTTGGAAAAAATAAACGAAGGCCTAAGGTAAGTTTACTTTTGGGAACAATAAACGATGACCCAAAATGAGATAACCTGTGGGAAGAATAAACGACAGCCCGAGGTAACAAGATAACCGTTGGGAAGAATAAACGAAGACCCAAGGTAAGTTGTTGATGAAGTTTGTCTGCTGGAGAATTAACCTGAAAAACAAGGTTAGCTGGGTGCAAGTATAATGATATATATAACAACTTGCAAGATAATATTTTATAAGAATGTGTATGATATGATATGATATGATATGATGTATGTATGAATTATGTAGTTGAAGCGTATAAGTAGCTTTGCAAATATTCTCTTAACAACAAATGGCCCTTCATAGGTGGGAGTCCATTTGCCCCTAGGATCACCCTATGGTAATATAATACGCTTGATTACCAAATCACCAACCTGATACATCTGCTGTCTAACTTTCTTATTGAAGGCTTTGATTATCCGTTTTTGATACATCTGACCAAGACAAACAGCTGCTAGTCTTTTCTCATCAATCTAGTTTATTTTGTCAAATCGAGTCTGAATCCATTCATCTTCATCCTAGCCAGCATCCTTCATAATTCTCAAAGAGGGAATCTGAACTTCAATGGGTAAAACTGCTTCCATACCATAGACAAGGGAAAATGGGGTTCCCCCTGTTGAAGTACGTATGGTGGTTCAATAACCATGAAGAGCAAATGGTAACATCTCATACCAATCCTTATATGTAGCTGTCATCTTTTGCAAGATCTTCTTAATATTCTTGTTGGCGGCTTCCACTATGCCATTCATCTTTGGACGATATGGAGAAGAATTGTGATGTTTAATCTTGAACTGCATGCAGAGATCAGTAATCATAGTGTTGTTCAAATTAGTACCATTATCTGTGATAATCCTTTCGGGGATGCCATATCTGCATATAAGATTATATTTGATGAATCGAGCGACAACATTCTTAGTAACAGAAGCAAATGAAGTTGCCTCTACCCATTTTGTGAAGTAATCAATAGCTACAAGGATGAAACGATGTCCATTAGAGGAAGTAGGTTTGATTTCACCAATCATATCAATTCCCCACATGGAAAAAGGCCATGGAGAAGTTAGAACATTCAACGGAACTAGAGGCACATGAACCTTATCAGCATAAATCTGGCATTTGTGACAAGTTTTGGAATGTTGATAGCAATCAGCTTCCATGGTAGACCAATAATAACCTGCTCTCAGAATCTTTTTAGCCATTGTATGCCCACTAGAGTGAGTACCAAATATCCCCTCATGCATGTCTTCCATAATCTCTACTGCTTCTTTCTTATCCATACAACGAAGCAAAGTTGAATTGTGGTTGCGCTTGTACAAAATTCCATTACTCAGGAAGAATTTAGCAGAAAACCTCCTTAGAAACATCTTATCATTGACAGATGCCCCTTCAGGGAACTCCTGAGCTTCAAGATACCTCTTCACTTCATGGAACCAAGGCTTTTCTTCTACTCCTTCAGTGCCTATTTCATTGCAGTATGCAGGTTTATCAAATCAATCAATAGTAATTCTCGGAGCATCATCATCCCAACTGATTTCAAACATAGATGCCATGGTAGCTAATGCATCTGCCAATTGATTCTCTTCTCGTGGAATATATCCAAAGGTAATATCTTCAAAGTACGGGATCAAAGAAAACACATGCTCTTTGTAAGGGATGAGATTAGGATGCCTGGTATCCCGATCCCCTTTAACCTGACTGACTACTAAGGTTGAATCTCCATACACATCCAAAAATTGGATCTTCATTTCAATAGCAACCTTGATACCCATGATGCACGCTTCATACTCAGCCATATTATTGGTACATTTAAAACAAAGTTTTGCAGTAACTGGTGTATAACAACCTTTAGGAGAGATAATCACAACACCAACACCATTACCAAGCGCATTAGAAGCTCCATCAAAAAGCATAGTCCATCGGGATCCTTGTCCAGGTCCTTCATATTGTCTAGGTTCTTTAGTAACAATCATAATATCCTCATCTGCAAACTCAAAATTCATAGATTGGTTGTCATCCACTACTTGATGAGCCAAGTGGTCAGCTACTACATTTCCTTTGATTGCTTTCTGAGTAGTATATTGTATGTCATATTCTGTCAAGATCATTTTCCATCTTGCTATTCGTCCGGAGAGAGCAGGTTTCTCAAATATATACTTGATTGGATCCATTTTTGAAATTAATAAAGTGGTGTGAGTCATCATATACTGTCTTAGTCGGCGAGCAACCCATGCCAAAGCGCAACAAGTTTTCTCGAGTAGTGAGTATCTCGTTTCACAGTCGCTAAACGTTTTGCTAAGGTAGTAAATTGCCTGCTCTTTTCGACCAGACTAGTCATGTTGCCCCAGCACACCCCATCGAGTTATCCAATACTGTCAAGTACATAATCAATGGTCTTCCTTCAACTGGTGGCATCAATATAGGAGGTTCTTGTAAGTACCTTTTAATTTCATCAAAAGTTGTCTGGCATTCATCATTCCATTCCAATACTTGATTTTTCTTCAACAACTTGAAGATTGGTTCACAAGTAGCAGTCAACTGGAAAATAAATCTTGCAATGTAATTCAATCGTCCCAGGAAACATCTAACTTCTTTCTCAGTACGAGGAGCAGGCATCTCTTGTATAGATATTACCTTTGCAGGATCTACTTCAATACCTTTACCACTAACAATGAAACCCAGAAGTTTACCAGATCTAACTCCGAAGGTACATTTGTTTGGATTTAACCTCAATTTGTATTTCTTCAACCTCTCAAACAACTTGTGCAGGTGATCAAGGTGTTCCTCTTCATTTTGAGATTTGGCTATCATATCATCCACATATACCTCTATCTTATGGTGAATCATATCATGGAACAAAGCTACCATAACACGCTGATATGTTTCCCCGACATTCTTCAAACCAAATGGCATTACCTTATAGCAGAAAGTTCCCCATTGTGTAACAAATGTAGTCTTCTCCATGTCTTCAGGTGCCATCTTAATCTGATTATACCCAGAGAAACCATCCATAAAAGAGAACACCTTATGCTGAGCAGTGTTGTCTACCAGAACATCAATATGTGGAAGTGGAAAATCATCTTTATGGCTGGCTCTATTCAAATCCCTGTAATCTACACACATGCGTACTTTACCATCTTTCTTAGGCACCGGCACCACATTTGCAACCCATTATGGATAAGAAGTAATAGCTAGAAATCTTGCATTGAATTGTTTCATCACCTCTACCTTAATCTTTTCTGACATATCAGGACGCATATGACGGACTTTCTACTTTATCGGACGACAATCCTTTTTCACTGGTAGACGGTGAACCACAATATTTGTATCCAACCCTGGCATATCTTCATAAGACCAAGCAAAAACTTCCACATAGTCATGTAACATCTGAATCAACTTGTCCTTGATACCATCCTCTAGTTCAGCACCTATCTTGATTTCTTTCCTGTTTTCCTCGGTTCCTAAGTTCATGACTTAAAATTGTTCCTCATGTGGTTGTATAGTTTTCTCTTCTTGCTGTAGTAATCTAGCCAACTCTATAGGTACTTCACATTCTTCCTCCTTTCTATCCTCGGCTTGATAGATCGGATTTTCGAAGTCATAATTGGCAATAGCAGAATTGTTATCAATAGGATCCAGAGTAGATGAATATCTGCATAGAGTGATGTGGGTGTGTGTAAGAACACATAGCCTTTTTTTTATAAAAGGAAAAAAATAAAAGAAAGACAAAAAGCACAATATTTACGAAAGCGAGAAACGTCCATTGATTTTATTGAATGAAAATATGCAAATGAAATGACAACCCTAATAAGCATACCATTGTGCCTCGGGCAAGGCACAAGGCTTAAAAGTATTTAATTATTCAAAGTTACAAAAATAAATTTAGAAAAATGAAATAGCATTTACTCCTGACTAAAGGAGATAGGAATAACGTCTTCAGCCTTCCAATTGTTGAGTCCATCCGCCATGGTAGGAATAATCCAATCGTCTAGGTTGTAACCTTCATCATAATCTTCCACAACATTGACTTGGTCCCTTATGATTCCTCCATGAGTGATATGAGCAGCACGAGCACGACGAACAGCCTTCTGAGATTCTGCAGTAAAACCCAAACCAAACTTGTCATACTTGTAAGGAATGTCAGGAAGCTGACCCCAAATAGTACAACCACCTTCTTCAACCACAGCTCTAGCATCTTTAAGGGAGGCCATTGTAGGAGGCACTCTAGTAATCACAAGAACTCTTTTGACAACAGGGGGAGCTTCAGTAGTAGGCACGAACCAAGGAACTACTTCAAATATCTGGCAAGGAGTCTCAACAAATTCACCCTCCATCTCAACATATTTAAAAGTATTCACATGACTGACCATGTATTCTTCTTCACCGTAAACAGTGACAATCTTTCCTTTCACCGGATATTTCAACTTATGATGTAAAGTGGAAGTCACAGTCCCTGTCCCATGGATCCAGGGGCACCCAAGCAAATAATAGTACGCAGGATGAATATCCATCACATAAAAAGTGGAATCAAAAACTTGAGAGCCTACTTTAACTGGAAGATCCACCTCTCCATGCACCATTCTTCTTGAACCATCAAAGGCCCTCACCACCACATTACTTGGTCTTAACACTACATCATTCAAATTGAGTTTGTCTAGAACCTCCTTAGGTAATACATTTAATGAAGAACCATTATCCACCAATACATGAGACAAAGTAGTTCCCCTACACTCAATGGAGACGTGCAGAGCTCTATTATGGTTTCTGCCAACAGGAGTCAGAAAAACCCAATCCATTATCACTAGTTAGATGAGCAACACAATTTTTAAATTGGTCCACAGATATTTCATGTGGCACATGAGCTGTCTTCAGGAATTTGATTAAAGCATTGGCATGGGCTTCAGAACATAATAGCAGAGATAGCATGGAGATTTTGGAGGGAGTATGCCCCAACTGGTCAATAACATCATAATCACTCTTGCGGATAATCTTCAGTACTTCTTCCATCAGCTTAGAGAGATCTTCATTAACTGGTGCCTCAACTTGAATAAGTTCAATCAATGGTCCTTTTCCCCAAGCCACAGTACTTGGCCCAGAGTTAGAGATATGAACTGGAGTAGCAGCAGCTTTTGAGGTGTCTTCTGGAGAGAAAATTCTTCCACTCCTAGTAACCTTACTGGATCCAGCAATATTGTCCACATCAAGATTAATATCAGTAACAGGTGTATCAGTCAAAGGTTCTTGTTTGACACCATGGATATAAACATTAGAACCATAATTTCAGGGTATAGCTTTGTCAGAAGTGTATGGGATAGGACCAAGAGTAGTAATAATCATTGGAGCCACCTTTGGTTCATCATTAATCTTCACAGGACCTTTAGAAGTGATCCTCACTGGACCATTGGAAGTAATCTTCACAGGAATCTTATTAACCACAACCACATCTTCAATTTTCAAATCTTGAGCCAAACCTCCACACAGACTCTCTATAGAAGGGGTCCTTTCAAATAGTATAGTATAGTTATTTATCAGGCGTTGAATACCTGACCTCAACCTCCAACAACTATCAGGTTTATAGGCATAATAAAAACAATCTTCCCTACAACCCGGAAATAAACCAGCTTGCACAAGTTTCTTCTTGACAATAGCTAGAGGAGTAGTTATTTCATCCACCATACGAACATAGATAACCTCATCAACAACATTGACAGTCTTCTCATGTTTAGGCATAGGAGCAGTAATCACATTAGGAGTTTCCGGAGGGTCAAACTTAATTTCTCCATTCTCAATCATATCCTGGATTTTGTTCTTCAATGACCAGCAAATGTTAGTATCATGGCTAGGACTATTAGAATGGTATGCACACCTTGCATTGGGATTGTAACAAGAAGAGGAGGTATTGATATTCTATGGTGGGTCCTTTAAAGTAATCAATTATCCTTTCAACATATGCTGCAAAGCCAGAGCCAATGACATATTAAGCTTGGTAAACTGCCTCCTAGGCTTGGGATGATTATTCTGTTGTTGCTCTTGTGGTGGAGGTGTAGGATTAGAAATCAAAACGGCTCCCACAGATTGGTTACGATCATTACGGCCACGCTGGCTATACACAGCATTGGATTCTTTCTTCCTAGGAGGGGGATTCTTGGTAATACTTGAAGAAGCAACTATCTGAATCTTTCCACTTTGTATCCCACTTTCCACACGTTTTCCAGTCATTATCAGCTCAGTGAAGCCAGATGATGAGCTTCCAATGAGATGACTATAGAAAGGACCAGTCAACGTACTCATGAACATATCAATTAATTCCCTGTCAGTCAAAGGGGGTTGAAGTCTACTTGCCAGATCTCTCCATTTCTGAGCATACTCCTTGAAACTTTCTTTGGTATCCATGGACATGCTTTGGAGTTACATGCGAGTTGGTGCTAAATCAAAATTGTATTGGTACTGCTTATAGAAAGCTTCAGCAAGATCATTCTAGTTGCGAATGTTGGTACTCTCTAGTTGATAATACCATTCTAGTTGGGATCCAGACAAACTCTCTTGAAAGAAATGTATCCATAACTTCTTATCAGGAGTATGGGGTTGAATTCTTCTGACATAAGACCTTAAATGAAGTTTTGGGCAAGACACACCGTCATATACTACAAAAGTAGGAACCTTGAAACCCATAGGGATGGAGACTCCAGATATCAAACTCAAATCTTCAAAGTCAAACCTATAATTCTTTTGTAGTTCCATAGCATCCATTCTGTCTACCAGCATCTTATACTTCTCCTCACTAGCAGGATCATGATAATAGTTCTCCTCAGAATCAGAATCTTCCACAGTATCATGGAGACTGCCTCCTTCTCTCTCATAATTTTCAGACTCAAGATTCTCAACCTCTTCTTTTGTCTTGACAGGACCTCTGAATCTTCTACCCAGGTTGATGAGGCCCACTAATTTTCTAGTCTTCTTCTTTTTCTTAGTCAAAAGTGTCTTCATCTCATCTTGTCCCTTGGACAAGTTCAGGATCATTTCTTGAAATTGTGCATTCTGAGTCTGGAGATCCTTAACAGTTTGTTCGAGAGCCATTTCTGCTGAAATAAACAGCGAGAAGATAAGATACATGTTCATAAAAAACCTGTGATGCAATGATATAGTATGTATATGCATATGCAATGTTTTCAAGGACCGCAGGATTTAAATTTGTTTAAAGTGTTTAATATAAATTTGCCCCTTGGAATTACAATAACAATAAAGTACAAAAATAAATATATGGGGTTTTAAGTCTCCCATGGACGCTTCCTTTTTGAATGGAGGTATTTGTTAAGGTTTTTCTCCTTGTGAAGTTGCCTTGTTAGCTCCAGAATTCTTTCTTGACCAGCTCTGAAATGATTCTCAAAAGTATCCCTTTGCTCCTTCAACTGAATCCAGGACTTTTGCAATTCTTCCAAATCCGTGGGCATTTCTGGATGAAGGATGGTATAAGGAACATCTCCTTCAGCAATAGGCCCCATAGTGAGTGGTAGAACAGTAGGATATGGCATCATAAGAGTATGAGCACGAGATCGAACCCATCTGAGATAAGGCTCCATAGGAATAAAGTACTTTGGCTCCAAAGTGTTGTTGTCAATCCTGTTCACCTTGTTCCAAGCTCGTATAAACCATTGATGGTAACCCTGAAGATCATTGTCGTAGTCGAACACAATGCCCTGAATAAGCATGTCATGAGGACCATTACTCCGAGCATAACCAAACTGATGTAGTGCTAAAGAAGGGTTGTAGGTAATGCCCCCTCTTATGCCAAGGAGTGGCACATTAGAGAGTTTCCCACAATGATCAATGATAGTAACATTCTCCATAGATCGAGAGCACCAATGAATATCTGAATGAGAAAGTGAAATGATCCTCTTAGACCACCTGAACCCTTGTTCATTCTTCATCACTGATCGAGGAAGGTGAGAAATAAATCACCTAGACAATAAAGGTATGCAGCACATCAGAGTTCCTCTCACCTTCGTAGTACGAGTGTGAAGAGAATGTAAGATATCTCCAAGTAATGTAGGCACTGGATTATGAGTCAAAAATATGTTGATGGCGTGTACGTCTATGAACTGGTCTGGATTAGGGAACAATAATAATCCATAGATCAATAGGGATAGTATCTCCTCAAAATCATCATAACTCATAGCCTTCAGGAACACTTGAGTTTTCTCCATCAATACCTTAGCAAGAATACCCTTAACTCCGCTTCTCGTTTCTAGGACAATGTCCGATTTCTTCAGATGTAGGGCTGCAACAATGACTTCAGGTTTAGGCTCTTTTTCTAAGCCTGTGAAGAGTCTCTGATCAAGGATGGTTATACCCAATAGTTTGGAGAATTCTTCCATTGTAGGAACCAGCTGATAGTCGGGGATTGTGAAGCAATGGTGTTTAGGATCAAATAACTGAAACATGACACTAATCATGTCTTCATTGAACCCCGAAGTGACTAGATCCAGTAGGTGACCATGCCTCTTGATGAATTGGGAGTTTTCAAAAACTTGAGAGACCAATTCCTTTAGCTTAGGAGGTATTTCTACAAAGTTGATCCTGATAGTATTCCTACGAGCAGAAGCCATGACCTGCAACAAAGAACAAAGATAAATCCTTTGGTCCTTGAAATGGTTAGTGAAAATGCTATGCTTATGATGCATGATGTCATGATGTTATGCTCAATCACAAACATGTGGCACACACAAACAAGTCACACAATAGCCCTATGTTTGAAGGCTTGCATGAGGTTTAAAGGTAAGTACCCTCCCCTGAAGTTTAGTTGGTTCATCCTGTCCTACAAAAGTAACCGGGTTCTAAGGGATCTCAATAACACTGATCCTTCCCAAGAGTGGTTGTTCAGTAGGAAACTTACTTGCCAACCAAAACCCTCCAAGTTTAGGATCTCAATGAGCGTAGCATCAAGTATCAACCAACTTTAGTCTTCACCAAAGCCGACTATCTCACTACTTTCTAAAGGCTAAGATGGGATAACTAGGGTTCTATAAGTCAGTTAGTGTATTGAAAACATATGGCAGCCCCATATTATCCTTAACTTACTTAAGGAACATAATCACCAACCAAGAAGTCACACTAACTATGGCCACCAGATCAACCATATCGGTATACGTCGTACAGTTTCTTTGGTCTATTACCATTTACCTAGGGTACACTAGATCCGGGTTAGGATCTTTCACACATAAAGCCCAACAAGTAATATAAAGAAAACAAAGAAAACAATTTAAAGTGATCTAATTCCTAAGGGTACCCCTCTTTTACTTAGTAACTCCCCAGCAGAGTCGCCAGTTCTGTAACACGGTGGGAGAACTGACTTTTAGTCATGTTGCGGATAGCAAGAGTCGCCACCGACTTTTATCTTATCCAAATGGAAAGGACATAAAAAAATAGGAAAGACCTATTTTTGAAAGACTTTAGTTCGGGGGGGTAGGTTATACAAAGGGAATGTGTTAGCACCCTTTATATCCATGGTTATCCATGGGCTCTTAGTTACTTAGCTCACTTAAATTTTTATTGAAGAGTGTAGTGTGTGATTAGAAATTTTTCTAAGTACTTTGTAATGATCCTCGTATGGATGTATACAAAGCCTTGTCTTGAAAAATGTTTAAGAAAGTGAGGTGTAAAAAGTATTTTGAAATGTGAGCAAGCAACTAAGAGGTACCTACCCTAGATTAAGTCTTTCATGTTCTTGTATGTTCTTTCAAGGGTAAGACTATCCCTATTATAAAGGAATAGGTAGTCATTACCTTGGATTTGTTTAAGGGATGGGCGTAGGGTGATCGTATGGTCATAGAAAGCAACAAGTAAGGGTGACTTTAGCAATTCGTAGGGATTATCATCATTTATTCGAAGGGACAAGATCATTATCGTAGGCAACCTCAAAGGGACTTGATCTTTTAAACTGAAGGGACTATGATGATTTATACTTGAAGGGACTTTGCTTAAGACACCCCTATATTCGAGGGACTTGACCATATTTTAAAGGCAACCAAGAGGAATACCCTAGGAAGTGCAAGATGGCGATCAGAGATCGATTTACGTGTGTGAGTGTACATTTTTAATATTTATCTTTTTTAAATTAGTTATCTAAATTAAATTAATTACAATTATGTTTGCACTCCTTATTTACTAACCACACAATAAATATAATAATGACGGAAAAATAAATCTATGAATTATTACAAGGCTTCGGGATAGTTAAAATATAATCGGAAAAATAAATGATAATAATAATAATAATAAAGCAAATATAAGAAATAATAATGAATAAAGCAATAATCATAAACATTAGAAAAAAAAGAAAATAATAATGAAGAAATAAAAGAGAAATTAAAATTTTTAAAGAAAATTATTTTAAATTAAATAAGTTAGAATTTTAGAGTTTATAAGGAAAATAATATAAGTTTAAATGATAATAATAATAAAAGGATAAGGTATTTATACAAAATAAAAAAAGGTATTATAAAAATAATATTTAGGGTTAAAGAAAATTAGGTTAAATTTTTAGGGTTAGAAAATAATTAGGGTTAGAAAATAATTAGTTAAAATAAATTAGTTTTTATTTACAAAATATATATATATAATAAAAATTATTTACAAAAAATATTATTAGAAAAATACAATTAATTAAAATAAATATTAAGAAATAATTATGAGTTTATAAAAATATAAGATTTATAAAAATTAATGGTTATTTATTTAGAAAATATTTTGATTATATTAATTAAGTTTAATTATAAAAAAAACAAAGAAAATTAAAAAAAGAAGAAAAATAAGGAAAAGGATGGACCTGGGATTTGAACCCAGGTCCATAACCTGGATGAAGAGGATGATAACCATCTGAGCTGCGCGTTGGTGGTGATAAGGACCAACAACATTCAATTATATATTAAACCTTCAAAATATAATTAAAATGAAAAAAATTTGTTGGACACCAGGATTTGATCCCATTGTCGCTCTCGAAGATTTGCGTCTCGGTGCAGGCGCGAACGGTCGACGAAAAGAGAAAATGAAGGTGAAGTGAATAGAGTCGCCAGCTAGGCATTTTTATCCCGAAGGAAAGGTAATGCTACATAAACCTAGAAAAAGATGGATAAGACGGTTGCGAACCAGAGAAACTGAGAAAGGGGGTTGGTTACAACCTGGGAAGGTATTAGCACCCAGATTGTCCGTCATATTGGACGGGATCCATGCTTACAAGATTGTGTTTAAAGGGGTAGTGTATGTATTATCTGTGTACAAAAAGCTGGAAAATAAATATACAAGTGTCAGTGCAAAAGAGAGTGAAATGCTCAGGAACTGAGGCTTAGAAAAGAATGCTGAAAGAGGGGGAAGACAAAGAGACTTTTGTTCGATAACTGTTAAGTTATGCCTACGTATCCTCTTGTGCAATGAGGAAGTCAAAACACCGTAGTTTGACTCAAAGAGACTGAAAATAATTTTGACTGTGAACTGCTTACTTGCCTATGCTCAATTGTATGACTCGTCTGGCTCGAGTGCTAACTGTCTTGCATTAGACGGAAGAAGCAAGTTCTTGTTTATGAATGAGTGTAATGAGAAAAGAATCCTAAAGGAGATGGTTATTGTTTGTTTTTGATGTTTTCTGTTTTGTTATTGTTTTTGGTGTTTTGCATAAGTTAATGTGCTTAAGCCTAAATCAAGGGCTTGTAAGCTCATTATATCCTCCCTGATTAGGGATAATGAGCCTACTTAAGTATGAGATAAGCATCTTAACTTAATTGCCATGATGATGTAGGATTAAGATCATTAACCTACTTGTGATTAATTAGATTTTTTTTTGGATTTTTATTTAGTGTTAAGTAATGAGTTTAATCTCTAATCACAGATTAATGAACTCATTACGTCATCCTAATAGAAGGATAATAGATGAGAACACTTAAGTTGAGGAAGATACCTCAACTTAATCCATGGTTAGGGATTAAATTCATTATATAACAAGCCTTTATTAAATGGATTTTAACTAATGGATGAGATTAAGAAATGGATTTCATGGTTTGTAAGACAACTTGAGGGGGACTTGTCCATTAAACACTAGGGTTAATCCTTCTTAACCATAATGAAGAATTAGAACCCTAATGTAAGGCCCAAGTTACAAGATAAAGTCTTGGTGATTATTAAGTGGTTTGATTAAGAGGTTTAAACAAATTAAAGGTTTAACACTTAGGATTAAATTTATACACTCCATCCTAAGAGACGGATGCATGCATAACCCTAATTCCAAAGTCCTAAAACTTTAAGAGTTTAGTCTCTGATTATTGAGATGAGAAGAGAGACTCAAGGAGACTCAAAATGGATAAAGCAGAAGCACATGACATGATAAAAATTGAAATTAAGCTCAAACAAACCCTAATCTCATATTAGGTCACACCCCAAAGAAGAAGGTCAGAAGCCTAACCTATCAAAAGTTATGATTTTCCTATGTTTTCTAGGGTTTTTGGGTGATTCTAAAGGTAAAATGCAAATTAATTTGAAAATGCAAGATAAAAATGCGTCAAAAATATATTTAGAAACTAGAAGTCAAGTGTGAAAGATTTCCAAAAGAACCAAATGCAAACTCATCTTGGTTTGAGAGAAATGAATTTTTGAAGTTAGGGTTGAAAAAATATGAGTTTTAGAAACCTTAATTCAAAGGAAATTGGCAAAGTTTGATCAAAACCAAAAATAAATTTGTGGGATGAGTTTGAAAATGTTTCTAAATGTTTAAGAAACCTCTCTGAATTTTTTTGTGATTTTTAGATACTTTAAAGTATTTTTAATTAATTAAATGGACTTAATTAATTAAAATATACAATTAAATTATTTAAAAATGCATTTTTAATGGAAAAAATATAAATATAAATATTTTTGGGTTCTGAAAAATAATTAAAGTGATGATAAAAAATTTCAGAATTTTTAAATGATATTTGCTATTTTTAATGATTAAAAGAAAAGAAATGAGATAAAAATAAATAAAAATGCAAAGTATGCAAGATGGATGGTTCAGATTGCGTGGGGGAGAGATCAGTGGCTACGAATGAAAGTCTTGTTGACTTGGGGTATGCAGATCCTATGGCCCTTATTTAAATGGAAAACGCGCACAGGATCTAGTGGCTAGGATTCAATCTGGCATTTTAATTAAGTTTTATAATTAATTAATCAGAATTAAAATTAAACACGCGCATCTGGCTGTTCACTTCCTAACCCTAATCAACATCCAATGGCCAAGATTCAAATTGGGGATTTAAACATGGATTAGCCCTAATCACTTTCAGGTGACCGGAGCTAAGCTCCGGTCATCTTCTCTGGCAACACAAAACACCAACTTCCTAATTAAGGATCTAAACTTCAAATTTTCTTCCCAGAAACAATCTCCTAACATCATACATCACTAATCAACAAACAAAAATCATTTATCATGCATCAAAAAGCTGAATCGAAGCAAACAAGTTCTAGGTCAAAAATTTCAGAACATCATGAAATCCTCATTTCTACCTCATTTTCAATTCTAATCATATCATTGTGATCAGGGAAACATGGGGAATCATTTAAGAACTTAAAATCATGCTTCTGGAAAAAAAATCATGAAGGTTACCTGAGTTGCAGTTCTTTGAAATGGAGCTTTCTGGGCCTCTCCCTTGTGTAATCCAATCCCCTTTGACCTTCTGATGTTATTGGCAAGCTTGAATGAAGCTTAGAGTGGCTATTTTGAGTGTTTGGTTTCTGAAGTTGCAGAAATCGTGTTTGAGTTTGAGGGTGTTTCAGGCTATGGTGATGGGTGGGAAATGATCCTGAGGTTATATGGAGTTGATTGGTGAAAGAATTTCTGGTTTTGAGTGGCTAGATTGAGAGATTCGAAGAGCTAAAGTTTGAGAGAAAATTCTTGATTCTAAAGTTGTGTATTGTTTCAGGCCATGAAGGGTGTCCATTTATAGTGCTTAGGGCTTGAATAAACAATTGTTATTGGCCAGAAGAGTTGTTGTGGCACTGTGGGATTGGTATGGCATGAAATGCAAAAATGTCAACATATGTGTACCATAGGTATGGGCTGGGACAAATGTGATTTCTAAGCATGGATTGCCTCAGCTTGGATCATGGATGACCATTAGATCAATATAATGCAGTTGTAATGCTTTGATCAAGAGTTTGCAATGTTTATGCATAATTGTTATTTCGTGAATTTTGTGAAATCAAGCCATGAAATGTTTCGGTACAAGGCATCATTCTGGTCTAGGAAAGTTGTACTAGCATGTTATGTCACATTTGGGCACATTAGAAGTCTTGTAGAAGCTTGAACATGCCAAAATGCAAAATCCCTCTTTGACATGAAACTTGAAATTATGTGATTTTTGCCAACTTTGAAAGGCCATATCTTGAGTTCTAGGATGAATCAAGACATGTTCTTGTACTTTTGAAAAGGGAAAGACCTAATCTACAACTTTCATGCCCAAGAATTTTTCATTTGAAGCATTTTTGGTCATGAAAGAGGAGGTTGAAAATCTTTCCCAAAATGGAAAGTTTGCATTTCAAGTCATTTCCAAAAATGGCAAGTTTGCAATTGGCTCAAAATTCTTCAATATTGTGAACATCCAACCTCTTCTAAGATCAAATAAAGATCATATAACTTCATTTTGATGAAAATACCCCTTTGGTTCCATTGTTGGGGGCCTCAGATGCCCTGATTTTGACTTAACTTGCTCAGGAAGTTACCCAGTGAACAAATGACTTCCACAAGGAATTTCTTCATCAAACTTGGTAAACATGATCCTTATAACATATTAAGAACATTAGAAACAAGAATGACCCAAAAATTTGGAGTTAAGGCCTCTGAAACCAAAACCCTAATTTTGGTCATCTGTGTAGTGAAAACCCTAGCTCTGCTTCCATGCCTTTGCCAGTTCTTATGATCTCTTGACTTCCATGAACTTTGGGGAGCATAATATGATGATAGAACATACATGGACCCTCTTGGAAAGCTTTGAGACCTTTAGGATGGCTCAAATGGATTCTTGGATTGCTCAAATCACAAACCCTAGATGCAGATGAACTTGAACTATGCAGTGAAACAAAAATGCAATATGAGATGTAATGCTTATGTTTAAAACAAAAATGAAAGATCACAAGCCATGGTGTGATAAAGAGTAAGGGAAAATTTGGGGTGTTTACACCCATGACCTCACGTATGCCAAGCAAGTCTCCTTACCATTAAGCCACATGGGGTGCGTCTACTAATAAACATCAACAAATAATTATATAATAAACTTGCTGAATAATGGAAATAATGAGAAAAAGGAATATCCTCACCAAGGTTCGAACTCAGGACCTTTTATCCACACGCCTACGTTCTGACCACTGGGCCAACCAGTGTTTGTTGATATATAATATAAATAATACAATAAAATATTAAATCAAATATTTGAATTCCCAGATGGCGCCAAGAAATCCATCTTCTTCCTCTGAAATTTCGCAGGTTCACCTGCGAATTTTCCTACGAAGCTTCCTGCAAATTTTCAGGCGAACAAGACCTGGGAAATACATACTTATACAAAAACGTACAGATTCCACCAATTGATCATGCCAACATGATCTACACAGTTTATTTAGTTTAATTATGGTCTCAAACAATATTTATATGGCCTATTGCGTGAAGCCCTAAAACGAAAGCTCAAACCCTAATAATGGCATATCTCAATTTAGGTCACGAAACTCCAATCTAACCACCCAGAAACAATCCTTGTTTCATTACAAACACAAAACATTAGTCAATCATAGTTTATAACGCATGAAAAAGCAAAATCGAAAAAATTCAAAACCAAGAATAAAGCAAATCAGTTTATGAGTTTTGGGATGATTTGAATGAGAATGAGGGTTGGGATAACATCAATGATGTTCAAGGATCATGTTTAAACCTTCAAATTGCCTGAAAAACAACAAAACGTGAGAATCCGAATTTGAATTTTCTTTTAAAAAGTTGAAGATTGTTCTTGGTTCTTGGAGGCAGAAAATTCGTGTGTCTTGCTTGCATTAGGTTTGTGTATATGTAGTGATTCTAATTAGGTCAGAAACTTATGGATTTATGGGCTTGTGAAGATTTCTTGATCATGAAGTTTCCTCACTTTCAAATATTCAAAAAATCTCATCTATCCTTTCTATTTTTGGTCCAATCTGACTTTAGTTGATTTCCGATCATTCTAAATATAATTCAAATGATTTTCAATCAAAGATTTCATGCTTTATTTGATTTTTCATATTTTATATATATTTAAATTGAATTTTAATGAATAAAATCCAAATAAATATAAAATAAACTATAAAAATCTGGAAAAAAAATAAGCATTGGGTTGTGCATGATGTCATTGTAAGGATTGGATTACAAAATTGCAAGCTCATTTGGAAACATTTGGTTTTAAGACCTCATTTGCTCAATATACCCCTCTAAAATTTCCCAACTTTGCCAAGGCATAAATCCCTCAATTTTAAGGCTATGAAGGTGTTCTTGGATATTTTAGAAATCTAAAAGAGTCTTCTAACCAATATATTTGGTCTCATATCCATATCCTTTACCATTTTCAAATTATGCCCTTTGGAAGATGTTGACGTTTTGTTGACTTTTGAAATGACCTGTAATGTTTTAGCTCATACCTTCCAAATGAAGCATTTCTAGGCTTGGCTTGTGAGACACAAAGTTGTATAGAATTCAATTTCCTTCAAAATGAGCTTTGGATGAGAATTTTTTGATGAAGCATGTGAAATTTATGGCCGGTCAAAGTTCAGTTGACTTTCTTTAAGAAAACCCTAATTTAGAAACTCTTGATTCTTGATGATCTGAAACTTCCTTGATGAATCATGATCAACCATTGATCAAATGATGAATTTTACTTCATAAACTTTATGTTGGCAAAAAATCTTGAAGTTTGACTTTAATTTGACCACAGTTGACTTCAGTTTGACTTTTTAACTATTTTGACTGATTTTTGCATATCTGATCATCTGACTGAAAACTTATTGGGAAAGCCTTGAAACTTGACATGGGGATTCTTGAATACATGTGGGATGTTATGAAGCTCACTTGAGGTCTTGAAAATCATTTTAACCTGAAGAAACACAAAACCCTAGTTTTGGACACTTTGCTTAGGAGGAGGCATTGTCTGAGGAAACTTCCACACTTCTTGACTAATTGGGAGTCTTGAGGATCTTATGATCATTTAGAAGTCTTGAGAGAGGTTGTCTTGATTGTGGGAGGACAAATTTTGGGGTGCAACAATAAGAGATAAGAATGAAGTGAGGCTTACCTCAATCTTCCCCCCTACAAAACAAAAGTTAGCATGACAATGCATATTGAAAGTAAAATCAAAGCATAAAAGTGATTAAGTACCATAAACGTCCTAGAACGAAACTAGGGTTCCAAATAAGACCTAAGTCTAAAGGTGAAGGTACTTAAAGGTTACATGACTTCTAAAGTCAGTAGCTACATGCTATAGGTCCCTAAGGATGCTAGGATACCTCATAAATCAAACTATGTCAAACTATGTACAAACTTTTTACCTAGGTTCACCTAAATGCAAGTTAAGGCTCATTGATGAAGTATGAATGCATATCGCTTACAAGCATGAATTAATACATGAAATGAGTATCAAAGTCAGTAGTGAATGCTTATTAATGTGGATGAATGAATATACAATTATGGATGCAATGACTTAAGCATATGGAGAAGGAGAAGAAGATGTGGGAAGAAGTGTAGCAAACATTGCATATGATCACAAAGAATGCAAGTTAAGAATGAATGACATGTAAATGTGAATGAAATGATTATGGATCAGTAGCATACAAGATATGAAATTAAATCATAATGCATGGATAGGCATTAATGATTCCCACATAATTCATGTTAACAATTAGAGGAGAAGAGAAATGAGTTTAAGTTAAAATTAGTTCACATAAGTATGCACTTAGGAGCACAAAAACAAACCAAATGAATATGGTTCAAAAAGTGACCTATAACTGAAATTAAGGAATTAAAATTGACCTATAATTACCTCCTAAAAGTTACCAAAAGGTACCTCAAGCAAATGACATGAATGCCTTCCTAAATCCTAGGATATGGAGCAAATAAACACATGAATCAACCTATGATCTAGGTGATATAAAAAATAACAAAATGGCTTTAAAAATTATGAAATTAAATCCCTGTAACGTTGAAGTCAGTATCTAACATGGTCTAAAAGGATTTCACAAAATTATGCACCAAAGTGCCAAAACAATTACTTGATGTCAAGATAACAAGGCATAATCTCCGAAAAACAACTCCACAAAGTGGATCAAAAAGGGCACTAAAAATTATGAAAAAAATTCCTAAGGAGCATAAAAATGTCAAAATATTCCAGTGATTAATCACACACAAAAATAATAGGTCTCACACCTATAGGAAAAATTGGTTTTTGGTCCCTTATCTCAATACTATTCCTTTTGGGACAACTTGGAATGAAAAACTCAAATTAATTACTAAAACCAAACAAACCTGGAATAAAAAAATATGAAAACTTAATTAAGAGGATGAGGATACTTCATGAATTTTTCCAGAATTTTATCACACCCGAAACTATTTTTAATAATTGCGATGAAACTGGCAAAAAACGATGTTTTAAGGGAAAACGAAAGGAAATGAATTCTACAATTCGTAACCTAATTCCTAAGCTCCGAAATCGACACATATAATCAAAAATCATAAATAAATCCAGTGCATCAGGTGGGAGGGCTCAATATGCACCTTAAGTTATATGATCTTAAGCCTCGTACAAACTAGAATGATGCGTTAAAGTCGAAAAAAGTCGAAATTACTTACTTGATCGAAGTGACGATTCTTCATATAAAAGAAATCCAAAAACTTCATGCAAGGTCTTGTAATCTCCCATAAGCAAAATAAATGTTTATCTTCCATAATTACTTTGTAAAGATCCACCATAATCGAAACAAAAACAACGACACAAAATATCATTTGAATCCAAAGGTATCCCACAAATAAAGTGGAATACCAACCAAACGACCGTTGTTAAGATCTATGTGAGAACCTTGCATGACCTCAACAAACGCATTAGAAACTAAAAATAGGTGCAACCGGAAGTTGCATCTATGCCTCACAACTCAAAATTAAGTAGAAAGATGAATATACGAGTCATGGACAAGCATTGAAATTTATGTTTTAAAATGGGGCAGCACTTATGCTCTAACATAAACAACATGCAAACTCAAACCGAAATCGAACAAATTTACATGCAATGAATGACAAATGATCAACAAACATAATTACAAGTCAAAAAAAGATCAATGCATCAAAATCGCACCAAACCGAACTTAAAAAGCCTTAAAACGGAAAAAACGCGTCAAAAATCACCGTCTCGGAATAAAACGAAAATCGCATGGTAACTAGAAAACGTGCCAATGGATTTAAATATGCAATCGGTTTTTGAAAATTTTGCTTGGAAGTGATACTTTTTGGCCAATTTCGTCGGCTGGCAGTAGCGAAATAGCCGAAATAAATTGTCTGAAATCGACTAAAAAGCTTACCAATGGCTCCGAAATAATCAACAAAGTCAATTTACACTATTCACATTCGCGAAATGCGCTACGGTTAGGAAGTTATGACCAAAATATATTCTCGACATGCGATACATTTACAACATCATCTATTAGACATCAATCTATCCTATTCCGGATTTGCACATTGAAACAAGCATGAATTCAAAAGTCAAGAACTTCAATTAATATCAAGTCACAATAATTAACTCTCTTAGGAATTTTGTCAAACACCTAACATGCACCGATTATTCTATGTCAACTTTACCAAGCATTTTCAATTATGCACCACAACAATTATTAGGATAAATTAATCAAGCATCAATCAACAATCAAATCATGAATCAATGCACATAATCTCCACAAGATTAATTCAACTTGAAAATTCAATTCAAGAAACAATGCAACAATTATTCATGAATTAAAATTTAAGAAGCTTACCGAATGAAGAATCGACGAAGAAATTGTGAATCTGAAGGAAGTGAGACGTGATCATGAACGGAGGATAGGGGGAGAGGTCGCGTGGCTGCCGGCGATGGAAGATGGTGGTCGCACGGTGGTGAAGTTGACCGGAGGTGGTGGTTCGTGGCGGCTCGGCTACCGGAAGCTTGATCGGAATTGTTGTGTTCTTGAGTTCTTGATGAAGTTGTTGTTGTGTTCTTGAGAAAGAATTGAGAGAATGAACTTCGATCCTTTAGAGAGAGTTTGTTAGAGTTTTTTGGTGTTTGTAAATTATGATTCTAGTTATGAGACAAATTGTGGGTCAAAAGAATATATAGTGGAGTGTAAAATGAAAGGAAAAAGGTAGAAATTCGGCTTAAGTGAAAATAACAATATCTTCGGCAAGAAATTTCGACTCTGAGCCTTCCACAACACCGTCCGCCTCTGAATCATGGTTGCAACGTAAAAAGAACGAATGTCATACGATCAAAATCGAGTGCAATCGATACGTTTAAGCTGCAAGACGTCACTGAATAAGTTGTTTTTTCAGCTTATTTGGTGTCCACTACTCGAAAATGTGACGAGGTCAACTTCTTCGGGGCATAATCTCGACTCGACTTTGTCAGCAAAGTTGTAGATCTATGAGTCAGTGACCTGGTGTTAAAATGTAAACTCAACCGGAAAAACGAAGAGAGAGATATTAATTTTCTCGTGAAACCACTTTCAACCTTTTTCTTCGGTTCAGCACTTCAGTTTTGTGAAATAAACCAAAACGACAGTGTTTGGAGCACCGTTCGAACTTGCGTTTGTCTTTGAACTTGCAAAGGATAACATTTGTGAACCAACGCTTCAAGAACGGGTGCAATCCGATGAAAATTGACCAAGTTATGAATTTTACAAAATCTGACAGACAGTGCACTACATCAAAGAACCTTACTGGTAATTCTCATTTTTGGGATCCTTCTGCTTGGACCTAACCCAAATTGAATTCACATAATAAAGATAACATCTAAACGGAATTTTAGGCACCGGAACGACATTAATACAATGAACGAGCCAAGAGTTATGAATTTTTTAGTGTTCAAAACTCATTGGTTCAGCACTGTTTTTCACTATGTCGACTCTAAAGACTCGCACATTTTGAGATCTTCTTCAAATAATTAGTTCTCAGCCAAAATCCAAAAGTTGGAAAGGATATCAAGACACACTTTTGGCATATGAATCTCTCAGACATGTTGACCGAATCAGAAGTTACAAACTCTTGAATACCGCTAGCACAGTTAATCGGCGAAACCGAAATTTCATAAACAAATAATTCTCGCCATTTTCCTAGATGAATTGGCCTCCGAGCCGAACACAAAAGTTGTAAAGAATACCGAAATGGTCTAAACTATCAATTTTCAAGCCAAAATGAGTTTTCGAGCATAAGTTACAACTTTTGCAAACTGCATCATAAAACTGATATTCTGCTTAAACTCCTCTGAATCAACCGAGAACTTTTGGCTTCTTCCGAGATTCTTATACACGTGCCGCATGAATAAATAAAGGTCAGTCGTAATCTATGAAAGCTCAAATGGAGATGTATGTTCATGAATGTTTATGATGCAATTGTGATCTAAATGCAATGCAATGTATGAAAGGATATGCTAAATGGCATGGAAATGAGAGGGCAAATTTTGAGGTATTACAGCTACCCCTATTCAATCATCTGCAAGCTTGAATTAATAATTGCAAAAGCTTTTAGACATTCAAGGTATGGAGTGATTAAATACTCGAATAAAACCTGGAAATTTGAACTCGGAGGATAATAGAAATGCCATCTGCCCTTTATTTATATTTTTTTGTTTACCTCTGAATAGGTAGCGGAAATAGAACCAGGTGGAATAGAATCAATGCAATAACCTGCACTGTGACTGCTGAGCGAATCAAGCCACAACGAGGGTGCCTGTTGGCGAAACAGGACTTAACGAGACCGTTAGCGAAACAAAACTCGACAATGTGACTGCTGGGCGGACCAAACCACAAAGAAAAATGACAAAATTGACTTGGAAAGACAAAGATGTCTGGAAAGTGGTATAAGTATCCTCTGTGGGGAATATCTCAGGTTGAGAAGGTGTTATAGGTTGTGCGTAATATACCTCAAAACTGGCCCATGATGGTATGCATATGTTTGAGTTTATGGCTAATGCACCATGATGATGGAAGGGCTACGCTTTGGAGGTGTAACACCCTAAATTTGCCCTCTAATTTTTTATCATCATTTAATCATGAGCATAGCACCAGCATATCATTTTTGAGCATCTGGCATAGAAAAATGAGGCATAATAATCACATGTTCTAGCTTAAGGCATATGATCAGTTCTTTAGACGATTCAGGATTTTCAAATCAAGTCATTGGCCAGGTAGTACTGCCATAAGCTCATAAGGTTTTCTCATATCTTGAATAAGCCCAGGGTCATCCTCAAAAGTGCTGAAGAGAGAAATTTCATCAGAAGTTCAAAAATACAGTTTTCTCCTTTGTGAGGGAAATCCTGATTAGGGTTTTGGTCCAGATCCTCATATCCTCTTGGCTTTGACCAATTCTTGTGGTCAAAGGCTCTCATATGGTCTACATGGCTTATGTATGAAATTTGAGGCAAAAATTCACTGAAGAAGTCAAGAATTTGTCCAGTTACTTGAAGACGAAGCAATAAAGTCAACTTTGTAGTCAAAAAAGTCAACATGAGGATTTCAGAGTTTTTTAATCAGGATCATCAATTTTTGAGGTCATACCATGTCAAGGAATAATTCAGTCGAGTTTAAATGTCAAAAATCGGGAATATGCAAAAAGTTGCTAAATTTGGAAGTTTAGAAGTTTCCATTTTTGGAAATTTTTTGTTCCTAAACTTCGAGCTATTATTTCATGTGCGAAAAAGCTCCGAATGATTTTCCAGTGAACACAAAAGTCGTAGAACTCGATTTTCCCTTTCCGAAAAGTCATAGAACACTTTCATAGCATTTTTAGAACTCAAGATATGATTTTTAGAAGTTTTGGTGCATTTTAGGGTTTTAGAGGTATTTTTAGCAACATCCCATTGGTTCACCTTTTTCTTTTATATTATTCCATAATTCTTATTATATTTTTCTTACACTTATTTTAATAGGGAATTATTATCTTTCACATGACCAAATGGATGTGGTGTTTCACTTGTTTTTATTTATTTGTTTCGTTTTTAATATAAGTGTGGAAGAGAAACAATAGTACAAGTAGCACATGGGTGAGAAGAGTCATCCAATACTTTTTGCATCACACGCCTCTCTCATGCCACCCACAAGGTCATGCTCTTACCCATTGTAAATCACACGTATTGCATCAAGAGAATGGAAAAGAGTGGCACGTGAGTTTCCACCATACACCATCCAACTCAGTACTACCATAGCCATTTGATCGTGATCATCTCTCACCAACACACATCATTGCAACAACACATGCAACCTTACCGAAAGTACCATGCACCCCATGCATTGAATAAGATTCCAAAAGAGTGAAAAATGAAATGGAGAGGTCACGCATTTCCTGCATTTTGGTGGAGAAAACAACTTCACTTGTCCACCACGATTTTGAGCCATACACCCTATATGTTTATAAGCAAAGTTCATGCTTTTGAGAGGGGATTCTTCACGCAGTATGCACACAACACAACAAAAAATCTCTCTCTCCAAAGATTCATAAAACTCACTATGGTATTCTTGAGTCCCAAGCTCGATTAATCGCACCTCTGGGGTTTCAAACTATCATCACCATCTTCATCCTTATCTCGAGGAAGCAGAGTGTTCTTGTTGATCATCTGCAGGTCAACATAGTTTTCGGATTCCTTCATCATTTTTCATACTCCTGCGTATACAGCCTTTATTTGGCTCTGGATTGGATCTAGGAAGCCTCAGAAGCATCTGGATTACTCAACATTGTGCAAAATCTTCAAGCTCAGGTTTCATGATCCACCTTGCTTTGTTCGGATTTATTTATTTTCTAGCTTATTTCATGTTAATTTTGCTTGATCTGGACTGTGAGAAGTATTGAGAAACTTAAGAATGCATTTATTTGAGTTTCGATTTTTTGGTGATTCGAATGTTTTGCTTCGAATTTTGTTGGATGTTGATGTTTTGTGTTTAATTGTTGCATATTCACCATCTATTATGTGAGAGCTTCATTTTGGTATGAGGATTGCATATTTATGGATTCTGTTCATGTGGTCCTTGTCGGAGATGTTCCGGAAGGGATGATCGGAATAGCTTCGGCCGGTCATCTTCGCCGGATTCTGGTTTTAGTTTGTGTTTTCTCCAGGATGTGTCCTGGCCGTGCGATGAAGGACTACTGTGTGGTGGAAAGATTGCCAGCACATAAATGAAGTGTGTGCTGGTCATATGACCAGCTTGTTACCACGTGTGGATGTTCTAGGGAGAGTATTGTGTGCAGGAAAGGCTTGGACCTTTAGATCTGAAGGGATGTCATAAGTTTGAATATAACGCGTTAGATCAAAATACTTAGGGTTAGTGTTGACTAGCGTTCAGAGATGTTGATTTTGTGGATGTTTTGGACTTGCATTCGCGGCCGTTGGATTGGTGTGCCTTCATTTTTCCTGACTGGAGTGGATGTATTTATCAGACTTGGGCTTTAGTTTCCTATTCGCACCTCCCCCTTTTCTAGGCCCATTTTAATTAAACTGAAATAGCTGCTAATTACACCGTGGCCTGTTGGATTCTTTATTTTTATTTTTATTTTATTTCAGGTTGATTTATAATTAATTAAAATAGTTAGAAGTTATTAAAAATTCCAAAAACTTTCATAAGTAATATTTTAAGTTTTCTTTAATTTTTGATATTTTTATTTTCCATTTATTTTCATTTTCCACGCTGGAATTAATTTCTTCTTTTATTATTTGTTTTTTTATTCACTTTTAAAGCATGTTGTCTTGTAGAATTTATATCTTGACCATTAATTTGAATTTTGAATTGATTCTTTTTGCTTTGGATTCACATTGAAATGTAGTTTGTTGATGATTTTTCTTATGATATTTAGAAGTTTGCTTGATTATTTTTGGTCCTTAACTTGTGCATGAAGTTTCATAACCCTAATCCATGTTTAGGCATATATTTGACCTACTTAGCTTCTGATTTTAATTCTTTTCTTTTGGCATGCTAATATTAGATGTTTGAAGAGTCTTTGTGCAAATTTGTGGAATTTTTGGATGAATGCTTGATTTGTTTTGAATTTTGTTATTTGCTTATTTTCTTTTGCATCCTTTTTGGTCATATGTCTAGTCCTTAGGTTGAGAGGGCACTTGTGCCAACTCCCTTAGGTTGTTTAGTGCCTATTTAGGATGAGGATACCCTTCTGGTCTTTGAATGGTGTGTGTACTTTGAGAAATTTTGTGGTTGCTTACCTTTGAGGTTCATTCACTTTTGTACATGTTCACCTCACTTCTTATGCTTCTTTGCTTCTCATGATGATAATGTTTAAGTTTGCATGCCTCTATTCTCATTTCCTTATGATACTTAGGCACATTCTTGACATATTAGGGTTCTGGTCTTGAGGTGTGTGATGTTTGTTTTCTTTGTATGCTTTGTGTCATCTCATATTAGTTTTGTTTTGTCATGATAATCTGTATTGCATTATATTGAACTGTCTAATCCATTTCTCATTCTTGTATTGTGTGTTTGATTTTTGACACTTGTAATTGAGATTCCACTTCTGGTAATGTTGCTTTGGTTTGATCTTATGTCCATTTTGTGTTTCTTTTGTTCTTATTTTCTTTTGTCATGATATTTGCTTATGTTACTAACCATTTCAGGGGCTCTGGTAAGTGAGAGGTGTGGATATGATTCCCACATCTCCAATTCTCATCTCTTCTCTTTTCATGATATTCTCTTATTTGTGTTTGAGGGGCTTAGGCCATCCTTTCTTCTTCTCCTTTTCTTCTTATTCCTCTTTCACTTCTTATTTCTTCCTTCTTTAGGATATTAAACCTCACTAACCTAGGATTTTCTATGCATGATAATAATTAGGTGTTAGTCCCCCATTAGACTTTTACCTTTAAGATCCTTTTGTTTTCTTCTCTTCTCATCTCAAAACAAAACCTAAAAGATACTTAATAAGGATTGAAGTGGTCTCCTGTGCAATAGCCTTATTCCATGAAACACTTACAGTTTTCCCATCTTGGGATAGTACGAGCTTGTTCATCGTGATGCAAAAGTCTGATCAGGAGACTACTTTCACAAAGAAAATCATAAAAAGACACTTCTTCATTCAATTCACAAAAACACTTAATAAATTCAACAAGTTAGTGAGTTTAGGCCCTAATCTCTGGAACCAAGTTTTGGGGATCTTCTCCTTACTTGAGTTTGCTTGTTCTATTATTCCATCTTGGAATGTAGTAGCAAGTACACATTCCATGGAAAAGAGCTTGAGTTCACTTCCTTGTGCCACACTCATAAAAAATCATTAAAAAAACACTGGACAAACAATAAGCGTCTCTCCTTCGGGACTTCTTTTCTCATCCCACTCACTCCTAACGTACGAACTTGCTACTACTTGTCACTTTGCAAGACGGTAACGCACTCGTCGTCCGAGCCTGCAAAACCTGAGCATTGACATAGGCAGTTCAAGCCTTAATACATAAGCAATCTTTTCCACCCCTAGTTAGGAGAACTACGACGACTCTGATCCTCATTGTCCAGATGAGGTACGTAGGCAGCGGGGTAGGGCCTGTTCGAGCACACTCTTTTATTTTCCCTACATTTTCCCCCTTTCTTTTCTTTCTTATCTAGTTTCAGTTTCAGTTTTGCAGCAGCTTTCATTTCTTCACCCTTTGAAACAGATTTCTTTGCAAGCATGGATCCCGTCGGGTACGGCGAACGATCTGGGGTGCTAATACCTTCCCAGGTCGTAACCGACTCCCGAACTCAGTCTCTTCGGTTCGCAGGACTTGTGTCCTTCCTTTTCTTTTCTTCGGTTTGTGCAGCATTACAATGTTCCTTCGGGATAAAAATGCCTGGTTGGCGACTCTACCTTTTTCGTGCCACTTTCGCGTTTGTACCAGGATGGAAATCCACGGAGCGACAGCTGGCGACTCTGCTGGGGAGTTCCTAACCAGAGTATCTCTGGTTCCCTTGAGAGTCTCTCCTAGCGCTTGTGTGTTTCTGTTTCTTTGGGTGTTGATTGTTTGTTGTGGCATGTTTATTTTACTGTTGTTTATTTACAGTTTATTTACAGCTTTATTTACACTTTTCAGTATTTATTTTCATGCATCATGTATTATATTGGACTGTCTGGACTGGATTTTCTGTTTGGTGGGACTTAGGTGATACTGTTACTGTGAGTTGAGCTCATTACCAAGGCTCGAGTACACCTTAGGACTTAGAGTGGTTCCACTTTGGCCTCATGAGATCTTGTCATGGGGGTAGTAGTGAGTTCCACGCCCAGATTTGCGACCGTCTTGGAAATGTCTTGATTTGGGGATCTTCCTATCTCATCTCATAACCTTGATAGTTATGTGCAGCTGGGGACCGATCATTGAGGACCTTGTGGAAACATCCCTCTCTAGTGGTGACAGTGGCAGACCACATTGTGTGGCAAACCCATTCACACCCGAGGGCCCACCTGGGACTCACATAGGATGACCTTGTTTTCCTGGACTCAACTGAGGCCTCCCTGAGTAGTACATAATGCCAAACCGATTCCGTGATTTGGTCTTGAGCCATTTCTCGGAAATGGTGAACGTATTATTGCTATTCGGATTTGAGAGTTCGTGATGTTTGACCCGGAGCACACCCGCGAGATTGGTAGGGGTTTACAGGTTTGCAGGAACCCTTGACCTCTACATACCCTCATTATCAGTATGGTCTCTGTTATGATTTGGTCCTTATGGTTCTGGATTTCTTGATCCCTTGGTTCTAAGGGCTTCTATCAATGGTTAAGGTTCACAGAATTCTGGTTTTCAGTTACTTGGGGGTCCTAATATCCAATATCCAGATGGTCCTGAATTGATCATATGCTTGCATTGCATTTGCATCGCATCATACTCGCATTAACTATTTATGTTTCCATTTTCAGGTTTTGTTTACAGTTTAGCACCCATTTCTGGTAATTGTAAGCTTTCCAGATGGTAGAAGTTAAGAAAATTACAAGAAAGAAGAATGTCCATTACACTTTTCTCCAACCAGAAGTCAAGAGTGTTCAGAGACTAGCAGAGCTGATGAATGATTAAGTTTTAGGGAATTTCAGAAAGAGGTATGGTCAGATTTTGAAGTACATGGATAAACCTACTGCAGACCAGAAGGATAGCTTGCACACTTTGCTTCATTTCTATAATCCCTTGTTGTGGTGTTTTGTATTTCCAGATTATATATTGCCTCCTACCTTGGAGGATATCTCTAGCATCTTGGGTATTCCTGTCAGAGAAACTTTGCCTTACTATGGGTCAGAGGTAGTTCTTAAGGAAGAAGACATATCCAGAATCTGTCGTATACCAGTTGCTAAGGTCAAGAAAGCCTTGAAGGATAGTGAGGGCAGAGGACTTCCCTGGGATGTGCTTATACCAGAAGCTGAAGAATATGCCAAAGAGAGTAAGTAGGGAGATTTTGGTGTTGTGGTGGCCTTGATGATATAGGGATCTAGTCTTTTCCTAGGAGAAAAGGAGTTTGTAAGTTTGGAGGTAATCTCCATTTTTGCTAAAGGTAATCCTGTACCAACCCTGTTGGGAGATTTCTACTACAATATTTACTACCGGAATGAAAAAGGCAGAGGTGGACCAGTGAGTTGTTGTGCTCCGCTATTTGCTGATTGGTTTGCTAAGCAATTACCAAAGTCAGGCCCTTTCAAAGAGATGAGAGATGAATGGAGGTGGTCCAGGAGGCTAATGGGACTAACTTCTGAGGATATAGCTTGAGGTTATAACAGAGATTTGTTGGGGAAGGAGTTACTGGTTAGTTGTGGGAGTTTTGCTAATGTGCCTTTGCTAGGAAGAAAGGGTGTGATCAGTTACCATCCAGTCTTAGCTAGGAAACAATTTGGTTATCCTCTGAGGGATACACCAAGTATGGAAGAATTAGCTGGGTCTTTGTACTTTTCTGTGGAGGGAAACAAATAGTTAGTCATACAAGCATCCCAGGCTTGGGCTCACATGGTGAAGAAAGGAAATAAGGATTTTGGAAGGGTAGATCCCACGACATATCATCCTTTTGCTACATGGTTGCAGAAGCGGGTAGAGGAAGTGCTCATGCCATTTTTCAGTGGAAGCTCCATTGTATCCCAAAGAGGTGCCATGTCAGAATACGGTTCCTCTGGAAGAATATAAGAAATTGGAAGCTCAATTGCACGAGGTCCGGGTAGAAAATGCTGAAATGGTTAACTTGTACCACATTGCCAATCGTGCACAGAGCTAGATGGCCTTGGAGGAGGCATTGAAAGAGATTGCAGAGCTTAAGCTGAGAGCAGGCGTGAAGAAGAACCGGACAGAAGTGATGGCTACAGAAGAAGAACCTGAGTCTTTCCTTTTGTCTAGGATTTTAATTTATGGTTGTTCAGACTACCTACAGGCTTGTTGTAGGAGTCTTGCTTTATCTTTTTGTTCATGTACTGACTTGTAACTGTAACACCCCAAATTTTCCCTCTTCATTTTAAGCATCATATCACATCATAGTCATCATCCTCATATCATTTCCTCAGCATCATATCATGGAAAGATGAGGCATAACATCCCCCATGTCCTAGCATCAAGCATATGGTCATCTGTGGAGGTCCTTGAAGCATTTCAAGCCATGACAAGGGTCCCAATGAGTTTGTACAAGTCTTATGGTGAGTCTACACTCCATTTACAAGTTCAAGTCCCTTGGCAAAAGCTCAGAAGATTGCATGATCATCAGAGATCTCAGGACAAGGCAAAGCTCATATAAAAGGCACCCAAATTAGGGTTTGCGATTCAAGCACCAAGATCTCACAACTTTGGCCATTTCATTTGGGAAAAGTCTTCTATATGTTAAGAGGATCCTATGTGTCAATTTTCATGAGAAACTTCCATGTGGAAGTCAGTCAACGCCTCGGTTGCTTGCAGATGAAGGAAAAAGTTAACAGTGCCCTTAAAAAGTCAACTGTGCAATTTCAAGGGGTCTAACCCAATTTTTTTGGCCAAGAGGGGTCCTTACAATGTTATAAGAGGTTTGGAATGCATAAAGTTGAAGAATCATGGAGATTTGAAGGGTTTTGCAAACATGGTACAAAGTTGGCTTTGAGAATTTTCCAAATTTGGCAACTTTTGCCCTAATTTTCAAATGGCCTTAACATGATCAAATATTCTTCAAATGGACCAAAGTCAAACATGAAAGTTGAAGAGTAAGGGCTCCCAGTTTCAAAAAGTAAAAGTACATTTTCATAGGATTCCTAGAACTCTCTATAAGCCATTCGAAAATTTGGCATTCCTAGGGCAAAAATCAACTTTTCCTAAAGCCACCAAATGCAAAATGCTTCAAACTTGGTTTTTATGACTTGGTGCTGGCCCAATTGTGTTTCAAATTCTAAATGCATCCCATTATGACCATTTTTCTCCAAAGAATTGGTCATTTTCGTGCACTATGAAAAAATCCCTCCAAAACATGCAAATTGGCAAAAGTCATGAAACAAGTGTGATGCTTGAATCTAAGGGCCAGGATTTGTTACATTTCAATCAAGGGTGGAAAATGAATGGCACATGTGCTGAGAGGTCCAAGAGAGCATGAGAATAGCATGCTTATTTCACAAAGTGCAAAAATTTCAAATTCACCAAGATCACATGATTGACTCGTGCATTTCACTCCATGCTTTCAGCAAGGCTTTGTGATCACATATATAAGCAGCTAGGGTTTCATCTTGCCTCAGCTCTCCTTCATTCTCTCATTCTCAACTTTCTTTCAACTTTGCATTTTCTCACGAATCTCTCCATTCTCTCACTTTCTCCACAAAACTCTCCCATATTCTTGATCAGTGAATCATATAGATCCAGATTCCACCAATCATTAGAGCTTAAAGTGAAAGAATAGCAAGGTGCTATTCAGAGGCAACTCACTTTGAAGCTTCTGATCCAGGTCCAATCAAGTTTCCTCTTGCATTTATTTTGCAAGAGGAGATCACAAGAGCTAGATCTGCAGCTTTGGAGGCCTTTTCTTGGTGGTTTTGAAGGATCTACAACTCAGGTACACTTTGAAATCTATGGATCTGGAAATGAATTTGTATGTGTGATTCTTAATCTGTGATGTTTGCTGATCATGCTGCACTTTATAGAATTGAATTTGGTGCATTGTAGTGAAAGATATATGCATTTCAGTTTTGAAGGTCAATGATGTTTCCTTTCGATCCGTCCATTTCATTGAGTTATAGTTGATTTTGAGGCTATTTTTGGATTCAGTGATGTCTAATTAGTGGATATGGGTTATTCATTTTCATTTTTTGGTTAATTTATGGTGCTGTCACAAATTCCGGTGCCGGAGCCCTAGCTCCGGTCACCGGAAAGTTGTTCAAGTTCAGTTAGGGTTTGCTGCAAAGAAGATGAAGTCTAAACCGTAGGATCTCTCATCCAAGGCTCCATGGCTTGCCACTTAGCCCTAATCTTCGTCCGTCTCCCTTTGTTCATTTTATTTCCTTTTTAATTCAGCATGTGATAACGTCCACAGCAACAACCATGCGCCAACCAATCACCAGTCATCTTATGTCCACCTCAATTAATGAATGTTATGTTCCAGCCGTTTGATTGATCCATTGCTTCCTCACTTTCCCAGCCTTTTTCCATTTTAATTACACTAAATTCCACACTAAATAACATGTTCATGCGTTAGTTCTGGGCTTAGCTATGTGCTAAGCGCACCCCCATCCCCATGGGCCCAAACATTTTCAGTTCAAATCCCTTACTACATACACCCCTTCCATATTCATTTTATTTTCTTTTTCTTTTGTTTTCCTTTTAATTCAGTTTCAATTTTAATTTTTATAAAATAGTTTCCTTCACTAAAGAAATCCCAAAAAAATCATGTGTCTCATTTTAATCTCTATAATTTTGTCATATTTTTATTTTATTTTTTTCCTTGTCCACGTGTCTGAATTAATTCCTTATTGCACCTAGTTTCTTTTAAGTTCTTCTTTGACCCCTCTGCCTTGTATAATTTCCATAGACTTCAATATTTTGAGTTTTGATCCCATTCTTTTTGCTTTAGATTCTTAAGACATTTTACTTTTAATATGATTTTTCTCTGGATTTTTAGAAGCTTATTTCTTGAGTCTTGGTCTTGTGTCTTGTGATGTAAGTTTGTAACCCAAGCTCGTGTTCTTGCCTCCATTAAGCCTTGTTTGCTTTTGAATATTTTCATATCCTTTTGACTAGTTGATATAACATGTTTGAAGATCATTTGGTTTCAATTGTGGAATTTTTTGATGGTTGTTTGATTTGTTTTGAATTTTATCATGAACCTTGTCCCATTTTGCTTCCTTTAGACCTTTGGCTCTCATTTAAGCTTAGAAGGGCACTTGTGCAAACTTCTTCTTCTCATTTGGGGTTCCTTTGGGGTGTGTGTATATTCTTGGTCCTAGTATAGGGTTTGTGTCTTCTGAATTTTGGTGTTTGCTTCTTCTTTAAGTCATTTATTTCCTTAAGTGCTTTCATTTCATCTTATTGTTTCTTTTGCTTCCATTTTGATATTTTTTTGGTCTTGTACCTCTCTTCTATTCATCTTGTTGGCTTCTTAATCCATTATTCATCTTTTTTTGGTTCTGGTTGTGAGCTTTGTGTTCATATATTGTGCATTTTGCTTTGCATATTTCATAAGTGTGCATTTGTCTTCATATGTGTTCATGTTACATCATTTTGTCTTATAAGCTTCATGTCTCATTTCTTTGAGTTGCATTTGCATTGTGCATAAGTTCATACCATTTCACTTCTGATTGTTTGATGTTAGAATGCCATTTGCTTTATCTTGCTTCATTTATATGCTTTACTAACCTTGCAGGGGCTATGGTAAGTGTGAGGTGTGGGAATTGAGTTCCACATCTCCAAATCTCATCTTCTCCTCTTATGTTTATGTGCACTAACCCTTTGTTGTTGGGCTTAGGCCTTTCTCATCCCTTATTCTATCTTCTTCTTCTTCTTCTCTTCTTCATTAGGATAGAAACCTCATTAACCCTTAGGACATCCATGCATGTTAACACTTAGGATTATTTTAGTCTCCCTTTAGAATTTTGCCTTTGTGATCCTTTTGGTTCTTCTTCTCTTCTCATCTCATAACCCATAAAAAACACTTAATAAGTGTGAAGTGATGTCTTGATCCATAGCCTTATCCCATGAGGTATGCTTGTAGTCTTCCCATCTTGGGATAGTACAAGTTTACCTTGTGATGCACAAGTCTGATCAAGGTATCTTCTTCATAAAGAAAGGTATAAAAAACATTTCTTCATCTGTCAATACCAAAAACACTTAATAATTCAACAAGTTGGTGAGCTTAGGCCCTAGTCTTTGGGTTCAAGTTTTGGGGATCTTCTCCTTACTTGAGTGTGCTTGTTCTATTATTCCATCTTGGAATGTAGTGACAAGTGCACATTCCATGGAAAGGAGCTTGAGTTCACTTCCTTGTGACACACTCTAAAAGCTTCATAAAAAACACAAACAAACAATAAGCGTCTTTCCTTCGGGAATTCTTTTCTCATCTCCTTCGCTCCGTACGCGAACTTGCTCCTACTTGTCATCTTGCAAGACGGTTACGCACTCGTCGTCTGAGTCTGCAACACCTGAGCAATGGCATAGGAAGTTCAAGCCTTAATTCACAAGCAATTTCCTTTTAGTACCCCTAGTTAGGGGAACTACAGCGACTCTGATCCTCATTGTCCAGATGAGGTACGTAGGCAGCGGGGTAGGGCCCGTTCGAGCATAATCTTTATTTTCCCTACATTTTTCTCTTTGTTTTCTTATTTCAGTTCCTTTCTCAGTTTCTTTTCCAGTTCATTTCTTTTCTTTTGCTGCAGTTTTTCATACCCTCACCCTTTGAAACAGTCTCTTTTGCAAGCATGGATCCCGTCGGGTACGGCAGACGATCTGGGTGCTAATACCTTCCCAGGTCGTAACCGACTCCCGAACTCAGTCTCTTTGGTTCGCAGGACCCGTGTCCTTCCTCTTCTTTCTTCTGGTTTGTGCAGCATTACCATTCCCTTTCTTCGGGATAAAAATGCCTGGCGGCGACTCTATTCTCTTTGCGCGCCACTTTCACGTTTGTACCAGGATGGAAATCCGGGGAGCGACAGCTGGCGACTCTGCTGGGGACTGCACACCAGAGGATCTCTGGTTCCCCTGTGAGTCTCTCCTAGCGCTTGTGTGTTTCTGTTTCTTTGGGTGATGTTTGTTTGCTGTGGCTTGTTGTATTTTATTGTTGTTTATTTACAGCTTTATTTACAGCTTTTTTTACAGTTTTCAGTATTTATTTTCTGCATCATGTATATATACTGGACTGTCTGGACTGGTTTTCTGTTTGGTGGGATGGGTGTTACATGTTCTTGAGAGATGAACCAAGTACCCGGCTCGAGTGCACCGTAGGACTTAGAGTGGTTCCACTTTTCCTCACGAGATCTTGTCATGGGGGTAGTAGTGAGTTCCACACCCAGGTTGCGATTGTCTTGGAAATGTCTTGATTTGGGGATCTTCCTCTCTCATTACATAACCTTGACAGTTATGTGCAGATGGGGACCGATCATTGAGAACCTTGTGGAAACATCCCTCTTTAGTGATGACAGTGGCAGCCCACATTTTGTGGCAAACCCATTCGCATCCGAGGGCCCACCTGGGGATCACATAGGATGACCTTGTGTCATGGACTCAGTTGAGGCCTCCATGCGTAGTATATAATGCCAAACCGATTCCCTGATTTGGTCATGAGCCATTTCTCGGAGATGGTGACAGTATTATTGCTATTCGGCTTTGAGAGTCCGTGATGTCTGACCCGGAGCCTATTACCAGTGAGATTGGGAAGGGGTTTACAGGTGTGCAGGAACCCATGGCCTCAACATACACTCATTTATGTAGTGGTCCTTGTTATGATCTTTGGTCCTATGATTATAGTCTTTGGTTCTATGGTTCTATGGTTCTGGAGTTCTGGTCTTCTTGGTACTGGTTTTCTTGTTCTGGATTTCTTGGTACTGTGGTCCTGAGATCTTCTTCAGAGAGTTGTGATTATCAGAGAGTTGTGACTCAGAGGACTTTTGGTTTGTCAGTGTTCAGAGGGGCCCTTGTCAGTGTCCAGTTCAGATGGTCCCAGTTGATCATATGTCTGCATTGCATTGCATTTGCATCATTCTTTGCATTAACTGTTTATGTTTCCCATTTTTCAGGTCATTGTTCTTAATCATCTCCCAGTTCTGGTAATCTTATCTCCATGGCAGAAATCAGAAGGGTTCCAAGGAAAAAGAATGTGCATTATACCTTTCTTTAGCCTGAAGTTAGAAGTGTTCAGAAGTTAGCAGGTCTGATGAATGACCAAGTCTTAGGTAATTTCAAGAAAATATATGGCCAGATACTGAAGTTTGTGGACAAGCCCACTGCATACTAGAAGGACAGTTTGCATACCTTGTTGCAATTTTATGATCCTCTGTTGCGTTGCTTTGTTTTTCCAGGTTACATCTTAGCTCCGACATTGGAAGAGATCTCCAGCATGCTGAATGTGCCAGTCAGAGAAACCTTGCCATTCTACGGGTCTGAGGTTGTACTTAAAGATGAAGACATAGCCTAGGTTTGTAGGTTGCCAGCTGCTACAGTCAGGAAGGCTCTACAAGAGAGTGAAGGTAAAACGCTACCCTGGAGTGTGCTTATCCCAGAGGCAGAGATATATGCTACAGAGGCTAAGTGGAATGACTTTGGTGCTTTGCTTGTATTGATGGTATATGGGTCCAGCCTGTTTCCTGGAGAGAAAGAGTTTGTCAGCTTAGAGGTGATCTCAATCTTTCCAAAAGGCAATCTAGTGCCTACACTTTTGGGTGACTTCTACTACAGTGTTCATTACAGAAATGAGAAGGGTAGGGGTGGTCCAGTAGTTTGTTGTGCTCCTTTGTTTGCTGAGTGGTTTGCTAGACAGTTGCCTAAGTCAGGTGCCTTCAAGGAGATGAGGGATGAATGGAGATGGTCCAGAAGACTGATGGGGTTGACTGTTGAAGATATTTCCTGGGGATATGACAGGGATCTTCTAGGTAAGGAGTTGATGGTCAGTTGCGGAAGATTTGCTAGAGTGCCTTTGCTGGGAAGGAAAGGTGTCATCAGTTACTATCCAACATTAGCCAGAAAACAGTTTGGCTACCCTTTGAAAGATCCTCCTCAGATGGAAGAGTTGGCTGAATCTTTGTACTTTCCTGCTGAAGGAAACAAAGAGTTAGTTTAACAAGCAGTCCAAGCCTGGTCTCACAGGATAAGAAAGGGCAAGAAAGACTTCAGCCGAGTTGATCCCAAGACATATCCACCATATGCTGCATGGTTGCAAAGACATGCAGAAGCAGTTCTCATGCCTTTTTCAGTTGAGGCTCCACTTTATCCCAGAGAAGTGCCTAGTCAGAGCGGTACTGTCTCCCTTGAAGAGTACAAGAAGCTAGAGGCTCAGTTGCATGAGGTCAGAGTGGAGAATGCTGAGATGGTAAGCCCATACCATCAAGCCAACAGGGCCAAGAATGAAGTTGAAGACAAGCTGCAGAAGGTCCAAGCCTCTCTGGAAGCCAAACAAAAGGACTTTGCTGGCAGAGAAGCACATTTCCACAGGTTTGGTATGATGGAAGCCCAAAGAGAAGCTGAGCGCAAGAAGACTTTAAAGACTCTCAAGGATGCTCGTCAATCCATTGTTTGGTTGCAAGGCCAAAGAGAGGAAGAGCAGAAGAAGTTCAGAGAGAAAGAAGAGTTCTTTGAAGTTCAAATGGCCTTCAAGAAGGAGGAAGTGGAGCAAGTCCACACCATCCGGAGGGAAAAGACCCAACAGCTAGCACAAAGTCAACTAGCCCTGGAGGAAGCAAGGAGAAAGATTGAGGAGCTCAAGCTGAGAGCGGGTGTCAAGAAGAGCAGAGCAGAGGTGGCAGAGTCTGGGTCTTTAGCTTAGTTATTTATTTTTGCAGACTACCTACAGGCCTGTTGTAGGAGTCTTTTTTTTTTCTTTTGTCTTTATTTCATGTACTGGCTTGTAACCTTTCGGGGATTATATTTCGGTTTGTATTCTGACTTTTAGCCGACAGTGGTTTGTCCATATACAGTATTAATGTGCAAGTTATCATTTTGAATGTGCAAGACTCGTTTGTCTGGATACTGCCAATGTCTGAACACTCATCAAAGAGAAAGCTTGAAAGTTAATATCCAAAGTGATTGTCTGAGAATAGATGCCAGAACTGGGGCATCCAAATGCTTTAAAATTGGGAACATGAACAGTTACATCGCATTGCATATAACCTGTTTGTTTGTTTTGCAGGTATTGTCTCAGTTGCTAACGTGTTTTGTGTTTCAGGCACTATAGCTCCCCGGAAAGTTCGGGAACAACCAGTAGCACACAGGTATCCAACAAAGATCAATAGAGAGCGAGTCATGGACCAGATGCAAGCAGACTTGCCAGATCTGAGACTGAGAATGGATAACTTTATGACATTGATGGCAGGCATGGGTCAGAACCAAGAGCGTCTGCGGGAGATGATTGAGAACAGTCAACCCAGGAACAACATTGCTGCTGCTGCTGATAATCGTACCGGTGCGGGCGCACGTCAGGTTAAAGCTCATGTAACACAGCCAGGGGTGACAATAATCAATGATGGGTTAAATAATGTGCAAATGGATAATCAGGATGAGCAGTTCACTCTACTTGACGAGACTGAAGGTCAAGGTGCTGAGATGAACAAGAGGTTTGAGGAAATGGCTGAGAAAATCAAAGCTATTCAATCCCAGAGTTCTTTGGGATTTGACATAACAGATTTAGGCTTGGTTCTTGGGGTCAGGATCCCATACAAGTTCAAGGTTCCCACCTTTGAGAAATACAATGGCACTGCATGCCCGAAGACCCATCTTCAATCTTTCGTTGGGAGAATTGCTGCTCACACGGATGATGAAAAACTCTGGATGTATTATTTTCAAGACAACTTTGTTGGAGCTTCGCTGGAATGGTACATGAAGCTTAGTAGAGTCAATATCAAGAGTTGGAAAGACCTAGCAGAAGCTTTTGTGAGACAATATCAATATAATATGGACATGGCTCCGAACCGCACGCAATTGCAACACATGGCTCAGACTGCTAAGGAAGTTTTCAAAGAGTATGCTCAGAGGTGGCGCCAGCTCGCTGCCAGAGTACAACCACCGCTGCTAGAGAACGAAATGGCTGACATGTTTATGGGTACTTTGCAGGGTGTGTTTCTTGAAAGACTGGCGTCCAGTTCTGCCACTAAATTCAACGATATTGTTATTGCTGGAGAGAGGGTTGAGACCTTGCTGAAGATTGGGAAGATCCAAGATCCAAGTGCTAGCAGCTCAAATGGAACGAGGAAAGCTTTCAGTGGACCCCCTAGGAGAAGAGAGGGTGAGACAAATGCTGTATTTGGCCGAGGCTGGGGCCGTGGTTATAGAAGACCTTATGAGCATGTGGTAGCAGTCACAATTCCTTCTGCTCCAGTGCAACAGATGCAACCTCCTCCACAACAACAACATCAACAACAACAACAACCCCATACCAACTATCAGCAGAGACCGTATCAGCCAAGGCAAACTCGCTCGACTAATAGGGTAATTGAGGCCATCCCTATGACCTATGCTGCTTTGCTTCCAAGAGTGCTGGATTTGAACCTGATTCAATTGAGGACTTTGGCACCACCACCTCCTGGAGAGCTTCCAGTGGGTTATGATGTCAACGCACGATGCGCTTTCCACTCTGGAGCACCCGGGCACTCGACTGAGAAGTGAAGGGCTTTGCATCACAAGGTTTAAGATCTTATAGATTCTAAAGCAATCAACTTTGCGCCACCGCCGAATGTTAATTCAAACCCTATGCCGAATCATGGGGGGCTAGAATCAATGCTATTGAGGGTGGTGACAATTTGAATCTTCTGCTGAGTATTGAGGAAGTGAAGACTCCTTTGAGGGTAGTAAAAGAGAGACTGCTGAATGGTTAAGTGTTTCCTGGTTGCTGTTTTGATTGTGAAGACTGTTCAAATGCTGAGAATGGCTGTGAAAAACTGAAGATGGGTTTGCAGGGTTTGATTGATGATAGATCCTTGCAGTTCAACAAAGTGGGTAATGATGAAGCTGATGATGTGTCAACAATTACTATTTTCTATGATGAAGCTGACATGCCTGTCAGAAGAGAGCCTGTTAAAATCTATGCTCCCGAGATTAGTCCTGTGACTATCACCATACCTGGGCCTGTTCCATACATAGACGATAAAGCCATTCCCTGGCATTATGGCTCATACGTATATGTAGCTAGACAAAAGATCGAGAGCAAGTCTGCTGCTGTTGACCCAACTGTAGAGAATGTCGGAGGAGTTGGGGGTTTCACTAGAAGTGGTCGTTTATTCGCTCCCCCTATGCTGAGAGGGGATCTTGAGGCTGAGGCTTCATCCAAAGCCAAAGGAAAGCAAGCTGTAACTGATGAATCAACTACTCCTGTAGCTGGGCAGGGTACATTTGAAAAAGAGGTCGAGGAATTCATGCGTATTATCAAAAAGAGTGACTATAAGGTGGTCGATCAACTGAACCAGACACCTTTGAAGATTTCCATCTTGTCACTGCTGATGTGTTCTCCCGCACACAGAGAAGCCTTACTGAAAGTGCTACAAATGGCCTATGTTCCTCAGGAAATCACGGTCAACCAACTTGAAGCTGTTGTAGGAAGTGTTAATGCAAGCCATGGCTTAGGCTTCACAGATAGAGGCCTCACGTCAGAGGGCAGAAACCACAACAAGGCACTACATATCACTATGGAGTGCAAGGGTGTTGTGTTGTCGCATGTTCTTGTAGACACAGGCTCTTCCCTGAATGTGCTTCCGAAGAAGGCACTAATGAAGCTTAATGTTGATGGGATAGTCCTGAGACCAAGTGATTTGATTGTCAAGGCTTTTGATGGTTCGAGAAGATCAGTTTTTGGAGAGGTTGAGCTGCCCGTCAAGATAGGCTCTCAAATCTTCAAAAGTGTTTTCTACGTCATAGACATCCAGCCTGCATACAGTTGCCTGTTGGATCGCCCGTGGATACACGCTGCTGGAGCTTTTACTTCAACCCTGCATCAGAAGCTCAAGTATGTGGTTGATGGCCAGGTCATCACAGTCTGCGGAGAGGAGGACATCTTCGTAAGCCACTTGTCGACGTTCAAGTATGTAGAGATGGATGGAGAAATCCATGAGACTTTATGCCAAGCTTTCGAAGCAGTCAACGTCAGCATATTGACTCCTATGGAGAAGAGCAGTGAGAAGGAGGGTACATCCATCCACTCCTACAGGGAATAAAAAAAGGTTGTTCAATCAGGCAGTGCCCAAGGCTGGGGAAAACTGTTGGAGCTAGAAAAGAAAGATGATAAATTTGGCTTAGGGTATCAGCCTGGTGGATCTACTCCAAGTGGTAAGGCTATCACGTTTACAAGTGCTGGGTTGCTCGACCGCAATCAGATCTGTACAGCAAGCCAAGATGGGGACAGTGACGGTGACTGTGACAATTGGATACACCTGTGTGCGCCCGACGAGGAGCTAACAAATTGGTCTGCTGAAGACATTATTCAAGTCACCTGGCTCTCAGAGTAACTATTTTGTTTCCTTTTATTAGCATACTGCATTGTCAAATCCAACATTCAGCCCAAGATGCTTGGATCCATTGTATTGGGCCACCATGTTTTGTATTGCATCGTTTTTTTGCTATGGAATAAAAGGACATTTTCAGACAAACTGTGTTCCCTTTCTTTGTTTTTTAAACTTTTTCACAAAAATATAAAAAATGGCAATGTGTTTTCCTTTTTGTTTTTGTGTTAGCGTCTCTTTTTCAAAATAAGCAGATTCTGAATAAGCACATCATCTGTGCAGTGTTGATCATTCAGATTCCATTGATAACGTTCCTGTTATGACTACGCATGACTTTGACAATCCTGTCTACCAAGCTGATGAAGGGGTTGAGGAAGACTGTGACCTCCCTGAAGAATTGGTCAGATTGTTGAAACAAGAGGAACGGTTTATTCAGCCGCATCAAGAAGAAATTGAGATCATCAACATTGGCAGTGAAGATGCGAAGAAAGAAATCAAGATTGGGGCCAGTCTGCAGACCGATGTCAAGAAAGAGCTGATCAGTATGCTGAAAGAGTATGTGGATATCTTCGCTTGGTCATATCAAGATATGCCAGGGTTGGATACCGACATCGTTATGCATAAGCTACCTCTGAGAGAGGAATGTCCTCCTGTGAAGCAGAAATTGAGAAGAACTCGTCCTGACATGGCGATGAAGATCAAAGAGGAGGTTCAGAAGCATAGGGATGTCGGGTTCCTTGCTGTAACTAGTTACCCACCTTGGGTAGCTAACATTGTACCTGTACCAAAGAAGGACGGAAAGGTCCGGATGTGCGTTGATTACCGGGATTTGAATAGAGCAAGCCCGAAAGATGATTTTCCGTTGCCACACATTGATGTGGTGGTAGACAATACTGCTTAATTCTCGGTGTTTTCCTTCATGGATGGCTTCTCCGGATATAACCAGATTAAGATGGCGCCGGAAGACATGGAGAAGAAAACGTTCATTCCCTCGTGGGGTACATTTTGCTATAAGGTCATGCCCTTTGGTTTGAAGAACGTCGGGGCAACCTATCAACGGGCGATGGTCACATTGTTCCATGACATGATCCACAAGGAGATTGAGTGTTATGTGGACGATATGATTGCTAAGTCCCGAGACGAAGAAGAACATCTGGTCAACCTGAAGAAGCTATTTGATAGACTGATCAAATACAAGCTGAGGTTGAATCCAAACAAGTGCATTTTCGGAGTGCGTTCCGGGAAACTGCTGGGTTTCATTGTTAGTCAAAGAGGAATTGAGGTAGATCCTGCTAAAGTAAAAGCTATTCAAGATATGCCTGCACCGAGAACAGAAAAAGAAGTGCACGGGTTTTTAGGGAGGTTGAACTAAATTTCTCAGTTCATATCTCATCTAACTGCCACGTGCGAACCGATATTCAAATTGCTAAGAAAAGAGCAAACGGTCAGGTGGAACGATGACTGCCAAAGAGCTTTCGACAAAATAAAAGAATATTTGCAAGAGCCTCCAATTCTAATGCCTCCAGTGGAAGGAAGACCATTAATCATGTACTTGACCGTGATAGAAGGGTCAATGGGGTGTGTTCTAGGCCAACATGATGAGTCTGCTCAAAAAGAGTACGCTATTTATTACCTTAGCAAAAAGTTTACCGACTGTGAATCCCGTTACTCACTGCTCGAGAAAACTTGTTGCGCTTTGGTATGGGCTGCTCGCCGACTAAGGCAGTACATGTTGACTTATACCACACTGCTCATTTCCAAAATGGATCCTGTAAAGTACATCTTTGAGAAACCAGCGTTAACCGGAAGGGTTGCTAGGTGGCAGATGATTTTAACTGAATACGACATCCAGTATACTTCTCAGAAAGCCATCAAGGGAAGTGTATTATCGGATTACCTTGCACAGCAACCTCTTGAAGATGATTATCAGCCAATGAAGTTTGATTTCCCTGATGAGGACATCATGTACCTCAAAGCAAACGATTATGAGGAACCACTTCCGGAGGAGGGGCCTGACCCTGAATCCAAATGGAAGTTAATGTTTGATAGGGCAGTCAATATCAATGGTCGTGGAGTTGGTGCCGTACTCATTACTCCTGAAGGTGTTCATTTAACCTTCGCTTCCAGAATTACATTTGGCTGCACCAACAATGAAGCGGAATACGAGGCATGCATAATGGGAATAGAGGAGGCAATTAATCTTCGGATTAAGAACCTCGATATATTCGTAGATTCAGCCCTCGTCATTAACCAAGTTACCAGCAAGTGGTATACGCATCAAGAGCATCTAATTCCATACAGGGATTATGCTAGAAAGCTGTTGACGTTCTTCACGATAGTTAAACTTCAATACATACCACGTGATGAAAATCAGTTTGCCGACGCATTGGCCACTCTCTCTTCGTCAATCAAAGTCTTGTGTTGGAATTATGTACCCAGAATTGATATATCCAGGCTTGACGCTCCAGCTCATTCCTTCTTTGTAGACGCCGTGTCTGACGAGAAACCTTGGTATTTTGATATCAAGCTATTCCTGGAAAAGCAAGAATACCCAGCTGGGGCATCTTCCAATGATAAGAAGACCTTGAGGCGACTTGCTGCTAGCTTCTTTTTGAACACAGACGGGGTTTTGTACAAGAGAAACTTCGACATGGTCTTGCTCAGATGCGTGGATAGACATGAAGCAAGCCTGTTAATGTAGGAAGTCCACGAGGGATCTTTCGGTACCCATGCAGGAGGGCATGCTATGGCAAAGAAATTGCTGAGATCAGGGTATTATTGGATGACAATGGATGCATATTGTTGTTCATTTGCTCGTAAGTGCCACAAGTGCCAAATATATGCAGACAAAGTGCATGTTCCTCCAAGCCCGCTCAACGTCATGTCATCTCCTTGGCCCTTTACTATGTGGGGAATTGACATGATCGGGAAGATCGAGCCTACTGCTTCAAATGGTCATCGCTTCATCTTGGTCGCGATTGATTACTTCACCAAATGGGTAGAAGCAACATCTTATGCCAACGTCACTCGTCAAGTGGTGGCTAGATTTCTGAAAAGGGATATCATATGCAGATATGGAGTGCCCGAAAGGATCATTACTGACAATGGTTCTAATCTCAACAACAAGATGATGGCAGACTTGTGTCGGGACTTCAAAATTCAGCATCACAATTCTTCTCCTTACCGACCAAAGATGAATGGTGCGGTAGAGGCAACAAACAAGAATATCAAGAAGATTGTGCAGAAAATGGTTGTCACCTACAAAGATTGGCATGAGATGTTACCATTTGCTTTGCATGGGTATCGAACGTCAGTCAGGACGTCAACAGGGGCAACTCCCTTCTACCTGGTGTATGGTATGGAGGCAGTCCTGCCCGTTGAAGTAGAGATTCCTTCACTGCGTGTGATGATGGATGTTAAGCTGGATGAGGCTGAATGGGTGCGTGCTCGTTACAATCAGCTATGTCTAATTGAGGAAAAGAGATTAGCGGCTATCTGTCATAGTCAGCTTTATCAGAGGAGAATGAAGCGTGCATTCGACCAACGAGTACGTACTCAAGAATACCAAGTGGGAGAGCTTGTGCTGAAGAGGATCGTTCCTCCAGGTTCAGATCATAGGGGCAAGTAGACCCCAAACTACGAAGGACCATTCATAGTGAAGAAAGTATTTTCAGGAGGAGCACTGATGCTCACCACTATGGATGGAGATGACTTCCAATCCCCTATTAACTCGGACGCAGTTAAAAAATACTTCGCATAAAGAGACCCGCTGGACACAAAAACAGAATTATAGTCCAGGAAAAAAGGGCATCCCGGCGAGCTAAAAATAGAATAAAAAGCTCGGGCAAAAGTTAGGGAAAATAAATAAAAAAAAGTGTACACCCGCTGAGCTGAAAAGCCGCATTGGACAGCTCAGGCAAAAAAGGGTATCCCGGTGGATTGAAAACCCGAAAGGGCGATCCACGCAAAACAAGGGAATAAGCGAACAACTGCGATCCAAGTTATCTGAACCACGTCATCGTTTTGTACAACTTGACAAGATCAGAAGGATAGGAAATAGTCCCCTCATTCTCTCAGAAAGCCAAAGCAGAATGGAGAGTCTCGAAGACATGCTGGTCATAGCAGAAATGGAATTCCTCGGAATGTCGTGTACATTGCCATTAGGATAGTTTCTTTTCTCAATTTTGTGGTGGCTACCTCTTTCCAGGTGGTTGCTTCCTGATGTAAATCTTTGCCTATTCAAAGGCCATTCAATAAAAAGAATATTCAGTCAAAAAGTTGTGTGTGTTTATTTTCGTTTGCAAAATGTCCTGAATTTTCGACAAAAATAGCATTGAATCTAAACATGGTGATAATTTGAAAAAGAAAACTGACATGCAGGGAAACTGTAACCCTCTTTGAGTGTCGGGTGACGATGGATGAGCAGATCATACCATGCAAATTCCCGGGGCACATTTGTGTTTTCTGTTGTTGCAAGTTGTAGGATGGTGTCACATTCTCTCGAACATTTACTCTTCCCCAGTAGAGTATCTCTCCAAGCAGAGATTTCTTCCCATAGCAGGTATCTGAAAGCCTGATGTATCCAGCAGATATTTTTCTCTAGTTAAGCCTTGGCAGCAGCCCAAGCAGTCTCTTCTTCCCCAGTGAAGTAGCAATCTATTCTTCCCCAGTGGAGTATGCCCAGCAGGTATCTGAAAGCCTGACATCACCAGAGTTGGAATTATCAGAATTCTATCCTCAGCAAGAGTCTTTCTCAGCCAGAGCTTTGAATCAGCAGATGCTCCCCCCAGCTAGGGTACTGTTGATGCATCTTTTCATGCCAAGTCTGAAGATGATCCTGTCCCCACAGAGTTCATATTTGATTTCACCTCTGTCAGTGAAATATTCCCCATCGAAGTTGCCATACTTTTGGGTATTTTGATGATACAGTTAGGCATTCATCACCCCGGTCAGAGTGAGGTGTTCAGACCTTTTGACTTGTCTTCCCCTGCAGAGTTGTAACTCTTATGGCCAATCAGGCATTTGTCTACCGCTCGTCTGCGTTTTTCAACACTCGTCTGTGTTATCCCTAAGCAGAGTATCTCCCCATCAGTGATATATCATGCTTTATTGCTGCTCGTCCGCATCTTTCAACACTCGTCTGTGTTATCTTTGGTATTGCTCGTTTGCTCTTCCCAGCAGTGGTCTATGATTACCTTGATATTGCTCGTCTGCAATTCTCAGCGCTCGTCTGTGTTGTGATGTCTCCTATGCTATTGCTCGTCTGCAATCTTCCAACACTCGTATGTGCTTGGTGTGTATTCTCTGTTGTGGTTGCTCGTCTGCAATGTTCAACACTTGTCTGTGTTTGATATGTATGATTTTTGCTGTTGCTCGTCTGCAACTCCCCAACACTCGTCTGTGTTCTGATATGATTTTTGTTGTTGCTCGTCTGCAACTCCCCAACACTCGTCTGTGTTTGGTATATAATCTTTGTTGTTGCCCGTCTGCAATTCTCAACACTCGTCTGTGTTGTGATATCTAATATGTTGTTGTTCGTCTGCAACTCCCAACACTGGTCTGTGTTCGGTATTGGATCCTTTGTTGCACTCGTCTGTGCCTTGATATGTATTTTCAACTGTTGCTCGTCTGCAACTTTCCAGCACTCGTCTGTGTTTGGTATGCCTGATATTTGTGGATACTCTTTTGTATCATCCTTAGCACTCGTCTGTGTGGTTTATCTGTTTGAAGCTCGTCCTCTTTGTTTGGATACTCGTCTGTATCATCCCCAGCACTCGTTTGTGTTAGGTTACATCTGTATGAGAGGATTTTCTGTTTATCCTGATATTCTTCTATTGCTATTTCAAATGCTAGTCTGTGTTTGAATTTTTGGTATTCGTCTATACCAGTTGCTGACACTCGTCTGTATCATTGCCTAAAGCGCTCGTCTGTGTTTCTCAGATCATCGTCTGATACTCGTCTGTATCATTGACTTTTGGCACTCGTATGTGTTATCTTGATGATCATCCAATACTCGTCTGTATTAAAGAGGTTTAAAATCCTGACAGTGGGAATTAATGTCAAAATGGTTACCGGTCCTGGCGTAACAGGTAAATCCGAAGGAGGCTCGTCTGTCTCAGGCACCAATTATGGTTGCTGCACCTGGCGTCACAGGTTTGCTAAGAAGACTCGTATGTCTTATACCATATATCCACGAATAATATATGAAGAAGGTTTGTCTACCTTGATTGCATGTCTATCCCACAGACCTAAGTACATTATCGGTCCTGGCGTAACAGGTAAATCCGAAGGAGACTCGTCCGTCTCAAGTTTTATGTTAAGTGTTTGAGGACTCGTCTGTCCAGCTCCTGGTGTCACAGGATTGTTTGAAGACTCGTCTGTCTCATGTCATATGCTTTTGTAGTGTTTGAGGACTCATATGTCCAGCTCCTGGCGTAACATGATTGTTGGAAGACTCGTCTGTCTCAGATTATGTTCTTGAAGTGTTTGAGGACTCGTATGTCCAGCTCCTGGCGTAACAGGATTGTTTGAAGACTCGTCTGTCAACATGTTCTTATTCCAGATATTAGTTTCAGCTTGGAAGAAGCTCGTCTGCTTTTTCTCTCTTCATTATCCCCAGAGCGTCATCTGGTTGGGTTTATTTCCCAGTGCTTTATTCTTCGTCAGAGTGCAAATTTCTGGTCTTCTTGGTATTCAACCACATTTTATCTTGAATGGTCGATAGCCCGTAATATCGTCATTTTCAGATTAACTGATGTTTTAATAGGGGCAGCTGTAACACCCCAAATTTGCCCTCTTCATTTTAAGAATCATATCACATCATAGTCATCATCCTCATATCATTTCCTCAGCATCATATCATGGAAAGATGAGGCATAACATCCCCCATGTCCTAGCATCAAGCATATGGTCATCTGTGGAGGTCCTTGAAGCATTTCAAGCCATGACAAGGGTCCCAATGAGTTTGTACAAGTCTTATGGTGAGTCTACACTCCATTTACAAGTTCAAGTCCCTTGGCAAAAGCTCAGAAGATTGCATGATCATCAGAGATCTCAGGACAAGGAAAAGCTCCTATACAAGGCACCCAAATTAGGGTTTGAGATTCAAGCACCAAGATCTCACAACTTTGGCCATTTCATTTGGTCAAAGTCATCTATATGTTAAGAGGATCCTATGTGTCAATTTTCATGAGAAAATTCCATGTGGAAGTCAGTCAACGCCTCAGTTGCTTGCAGATGAAGGAAAAAGTCAAAAGTGCCCTTAAAAAGTCAACTGTGCAATTTCAAGGGTCTAACCCAAATTTGTTGGCCAAGAGGGGTCCTTACAAAGTTATAGGAGGTTTGGAATTCCTAAAGTTCAAGAATCATGGTGATTTGAAGGGTTTTGCAAAAATGGTACAAAGTTGGTTTTGAGAATTTTCCAAATTTGGCAACTTTTGCCCTAATTTTCAAATGGCCTTAACATGATCAAAAATTCTTCAAATGGACCAAAGTCAAACATGAAAGTTGAAGACTAAGGGCTCCCACTTTCTAAAAGTACAAGTACATTTTCATAGGATTCCTAGAACTCTCTATAGGCCATTCGAAAATTTGGCATTCCTAGGGCAAAAATCAACTTTTCCTAAAGCCACCAAATGCAAAATGCTTCAAACTTGGTTTTTATGACTTGGTGCTGGCCCAATTGTGTTTCAAATTCAAAATGCATCCTATTATGACCATTTTTATCCAAATAATTGGTCATTTTCATGCACTATGAAAAAATCCCTCCAAAACATGCAAATTGGCAAAAGTCATGAAACAAGTGTGATGCTTGAATCTAAGGGCCAGGATTTGTTACATTTCAATCAAGGGTGGAAAATGAATGGAACATGTGCTGAGAGGCCCAAGAGATCATGAGCATAGCATGCTTATTTCACAAAGTGCGAAAATTGCAAATTCACCAAGATCACATGATTGACTCGTGCATTTCACTTCATGCTTTCAGCAAGGCTTTGTGATCACATATATAAGCAGCTAGGGTTTCATCTTGCCTCAGCTCTCCTTCATTCTCTCATTCTCAACTTTCTTGCAACTTTGCATTTTCTCACGAATCTCTCCATTCTCTCACTTTCTCCACAAAACTCTCCCATATTCTTGATCAGTGAATCATATAGATCAATATTCCACCAATCATTAGAGCTTAAAGTGCAAGAATAGAAAGGTGTTATTCAGAGGCAACTCACTTTGAAGCTTCTGATCTAGGTCCAATCAAGCTTCCTCTTGCATTTACTTTGCAAGAGGAGATCACAAGAGCTAGATCTGCAGCTTTGGAGGCCTTTTCTTGATGGTTTTGAAGGATCTACAACTCAGGTATACTTTGAAATCCATGGATCTGGAAATGAATTTGTATGTGTGATTCTTAATCTGTGATGTTTGCTGATCATGCTGCACTTTATAGAATTGAATTTGGTGCATTGTAGTGAAAGATATATGCATTTCAGTTTCGAAGGTCAATGATGCTTCCTTTCGATCCGTCCATTTCATTGAGTTATAGTTGATTTTGAGGCTATTTTTGGATTCAGTGATGTCTAATTAGTGGATCTGGGTTATTCATTTTCATTTTTTGGTTGATTTATGGTTCTGTCACGAATTCCGGTGCCGGAGCCCTAGCTCCGGTCACCGGAAAGTTGTTCAAGTTCAGTTAGGGTTTGTTGCGAAGAAGATGAAGTCTAAACCGTAGGATCTCTCATCCAAGGCTCCACGGCTTGCCACTTAGCCCTAATCTTCGTCCGTCTCCCTTTGTTCTTTTTCTTTCCTTTTTAATTCAGCATGTGATAACGTCCACAGCAATAACCATGCGCCAACCAATCACCAGTCATCTTATGTCCACCTCAATTAATGAATGTTATGTTCCAGCCGTTTGATTGAGCCATTGCTTCCTCACTTTCCCAGCCTTTTTCCATTTTAATTACACTAAATTCCACACTAAATAACATGCTCATGTGTTAGTTCTGGGCTTAGCTATGTGCTAAGCGCACCCCCATCCCCCTGGGCCCAAACATTTTCAGTTCAAATCCCTTACTACATACACCCCTTCCATATTCATTTTATTTTCTTTTTCTTTTGTTTTCCTTTTAATTCAGTTTCAATTTTAATTTTTATAAAATAGGTTCCTTCACTAAAAAAATCCCAAAAATATCATGTGTATCATTTTAAGTCTCTATTATTTTGTCATATTTTTATTTTTATTTTCTTCCTTGTCCACGTGTCTGAATTAATTCCTCATTGCACCTAGCTTCTTTTAAGTTCTTCTTTGACCCCTCTTCCTTGTATAATTTCCATAGACTTCAATATTTTGATTTTTGATCCCATTCTTTATGCATTGGATTCTCAAGACATTGTACTTTTCATGTTATTTTTCTCTCGATTTTTAGAAGCTTATTTCTTGAGTCTTGGTCTTGTGTCTTGTGATGTAAGTTTGTAACCCTAGCTCGTGTTCTTGCCTCCATTAAGCCTTGTTTGCTTCTGAATCTTTTCGAATCCTTTTGGCTAGTTGATATAACATGTTTTAAGATCATTTGGTTTCAATTGTGGAATTTTTATATGGTTGGTTGATTTGTTTTGAATTTTATCTTGAACCTTGTTCCATTTTGCTTCCTTTGGACCTTTGGCTCTCATTTAAGCTTAGAAGGGCACTTCTGCCAACTTCTTCTTCTCATTTGGGGTTCCTTTTGGGTGTGGGTATCTTCCGAGTCCTAGGATAGGGTTTGTGTCTTCTGAATTTTGGTGTTTGCTTCTTCTTTAAGTCATTTGTTTCCTTAAGTGCTTTTATTTCATCTTATTGTTTCTTTTGCTTCCATTTTGATATTGTTTGGTCTTGTACCTCTATTCTCTTTATCTTTTGGCTTCTTAAGCCATTATTCATCTTGTTTTGGTTCTGGTTGTGAGCTTTGTGTTCATATCTTGTGCATTTTACTTTGCATATTTCATAAGTGTGCATTTGTCTTCATATGTGTTCATGTTACATCATTTTGTCTTATAAGCTTCATGTCTCATTTCTTTGAGTTACATTTGCATTGTGCATATGTTCATACCATTTCACTTCTGATTGTTTGATGTTAGCATGCCATTTGCTTTATCTTGCTTCACTTATATGCTTTACTAACCTTGCAGGGGCTATGGTAAGTGTGAGGTGTGGGAATTGAGTTCCACGTCTCCAAATCTCATCTTCTCCTCTTATGTTTATGTGCACTAAACCTTTGTTGTTGGTCTTAGGCCTTTCTCATCCCTTCTTCTATCTTCTTCTTCTTCTTCTCTTCTTCATTAGGATAGAAACCTCACTAACCCTTAGGACATCCATGCATGTTAACACTTAGGATTATTTTAGTCTCCCTTTAGAATTTTGCCTTTGTGATCCTTTTGGTTCTTCTTCTCTTCTCATCTCATAACCCATAAAAAAACTTAATAAGTGTGAAGTGATGTCTTGATCCATATCTTTATCCCATGAGGTATGCTTGTAGTCTTCCCATCTTGGGATAGTACAAGTTTACCTTGTGATGCACAAGTCTGATCAAGGTATCTTCTTCATAAAGAAAAGTATAAAAAACACTTCTTCATCTGTAAATACCAAAAACACTTAATAATTCAACAAGTTGGTGAGCTTAGGCCCTAGTCTTTGGGTTCAAGTTTTGGGGATCTTCTCCTTACTTGAGTGTGCTTGTTCTATTATTCCATCTTAGAATGTAGTGACAAGTGCACATTCCATGGAAAGGAGCTTGAGTTCACTTCCTTGTGACACACTCTAAAAGCTTCATAAAAAACACAAACAAACAATAAGCGTCTTTCCTTCGGGAATTCTTTTCTCATCTCCTTCGCTCCATACGCGAACTTGCTCCTACTTGTCATCTTGCAAGACGGTTACGCACTCGTCGTCTGAGTCTGCAACACCTGAGCAATGGCATAGGCAGTTCAAGCCTTAATTCACAAGAAATTTCCTTTTAGTACCCCTAGTTAGGGGAACTACGGCGACACTGATCCTCATTGTCCAGATGAGGTACGTAGGCAGCGGGGTAGGGCCCGTTCGAGCACAATCTTTATTTTCCCTACATTTTTCTCTTTGTTTTCTTATTTCAGTTCCTTTTCTCAGTTTCTTTTCCAGTTCATTTCTTTTCTTTTGCTGCAGTTTTTCATACCCTCACCCTTTGAAACAGTCTCTTTTGCAAGCGTGGATCCCGTCGGGTACGACGGACGATCTGGGTGCTAATACCTTCCCAGGTCGTAACTGACTCCCAAACTCAGTCTCTTTGGTTCGCAGGACCCGTGTCCTTCCTCTTCTTTCTTCTGGTTTGTGCAGCATTACCATTCCCTTTCTTCGGGATAAAAATGCCTGGCTGGCGACTCATTTCTCTTTCCGCGCCACTTTCGCGTTTGTACCAAGATGGAAATCCGGGGAGCGACAGTAACCCTTTGGGTAATTTGTTTGTGCTCTAACTTTGGCTGCCAGTGGGTTATCCACGTTATGCAATGTTAAATCCTAATTACCATTTCTGAGTACGCATAGCTTGTTTGTTTGAGACTGCTGAGATCTGAACACTCTTCAAAGGGAGAGTTATAAAATCAATGCTCAAAGGGGCTATCTGGATCAAATACCAGAACTGGGGTATATAAATGCCTAAACTTGGAAGCATGAATAGTTACATTGCATGCATATAACGTGTTTGCTCTTTTACAGGTAGTTCATCAGTTTTCTAACGTTTATGTCATTTTAGGCACTATAGCTCCTAAGAAGGTTCAAAAAAATCCAACTGTACACAGATACCCTACAAAAGTGAACAGACAGAGAGCAATGGAACAGATGCAAGCAGATCTGGCTGACTTAAGAACAAGAATGGACAACTTCATGACCCTTATGGCTGGGATGGGTCAAACTCAAGAGCGCTTGCGCGAGATGGTGGAAAACAATCAGGCCAGGAACAATGGGACAGCAGATGGAGGTAATCACAATGGGGCTGGCGCCCGTCAGGTTGAAATCCCTGTGGTGCATCCAGGGATTACTATTGTCAATGATGGAGTGAATAACTTGCAGATGGATGGGCAGGACGAACAATTCACTTTGCTGGATGAGGCAGAAGGCCAAGGGGCTGACATGACTAGAAAGTTTGAAGAGATGGCTGAGTAGATTCGTGCCATTCAATATCAGAGTTCTCTGGGGTTTGATATCACTAACTTGGGCTTGGTGCCAGGGGTTAGAATTCCCTACAAGTTTAAGGTCCCGACTTTTGATAAGTATAATGGCACGACTTGCCCGAAAACTCACCTCCATTCTTTTGTAGAAAGGATTGCTGCACATACCGATGACGAGAAGCTGTGGATGTATTACTTCTAGGATAGCCTTGTGGGGGCCTCCTTGGAGTGGTACATGAAGCTAAGCAGGGTTAATATTCGAAGCTGGAAAGATTTAGCAAAGGCATTTGTGAAACAGTATCAGTACAATTTGGATATGGCTCCAAATTGTACTTAGTTGCAGACCATGTCTCAGAATGCTAAAGAAGGGTTCAAGGAGTACGCTCAGAGGTGGCGTCAACTTGCTGCTAGAGTACATCCTCCCTTGTTGGAAAATGAAATGGCAGACATGTTCATGGGAACGATATAGGGGGTGTTTATTGAGAGGTTGGCATCTTGTTCAGCAACAAAGTTCAATGACATTGTGATAGCAGGAGAGGGGGTTGAAACTCTTTTGAAGATGGGGAAGATTCAAGACACTGGTGCAGGTAGCTCAAGCAGTGTGAGAAAAGCTTTTAATGGACCTCCAAGAAGAAGGGAGAGAGATACTAATGCTGTGTACGGCCGAGGCAGGGGTCGGGGATACAGAGGATCCTATGAGCAAGTGGCAGCTGTCACTATTCCATCAAATCCTGTACAACAAACTCAATCACAACAACAACAACAACAGCCACAACGCAATAATTATCAGCAGAGACCCTATCAACAGAGACAAGCTCGTCCAGCTAACAGGGTGCTTGAAGCCATTCCAATGACATACACGGCACTACTTCAAAGGTTGTTAGACTTGAACTTGGTTCAATTAAGGACATTAGCACCACCTCCACCTGGCGAGCTTCCAGTAGGGTATGATGCTAACGCAAGATGCGCGTTTCATTCAGGAGCTCCCGGGTACTCAACCGAGAAGTGCAGGGCATTGCAGCATAAAGTTCAAGAATTGATTGATTCAAAGGCAATTAACTTCGCACCGCCTCCAAATGTTACATCAAATCCCATTCCAAACCATGGAGGGGCAAGGATAAATGTTGTTGACGGTGGAGAGAGGTTAAGCTTGATTTTGAATGTGGAAGAAGTGAAGACTTCATTGCTGGTTGTGAAGGACAGATTGTTGAAAGGGCAAGTATTCCCAGGATGTGGTTATGACTGCAAGGGGTGTTTGAGTTCAGCTAATGGCTGTGAAGACTTGAAGGTTGGGTTACAAAATCTGATTGACGAGGGGTCGCTACAGTTTGATAGGGTTGATGATAGAAGTGATTGTGTGTCTACCATAACAATTTACTTTGATCCTGCTGAAGTTCCTGTCCGGAGGTAACCTATGACTATCTATGTTCCAGAGGTGAGTCCAGTGACTATTACTGTTCCAGGGCCAGTTCCTTATGCTGATGACAAAGCCATCACGTGGCACTTTGGCTCGGATGTGTATGTAGAAGGTCAGAAGGTGGAAAGTAAAGCAGTGACAATTGACCCAACTGTGGTGAATGTCAGAGGAGTTGGTGGATTCACAAGAAGCGGACGTCTTTTTGCTCCCCAAGCTCTTAGAGGAGATCCTGAAGCTGAAGTTGTTGTAAAGGCTAAAGGTAAACAGATAGCGACTGAAGAAGTGACAACTCCTGCTGCCGGGCAAGGTACTTTTGAAATAGAAGTCGAGGAGTTTATGAGGATAATAAAGAAGAGTGACTATAAAGTAGTCGAACAACTGAATCAAACTCCGTCCAAGATATCTATCTTGTCCTTGTTAATGTGTTCTCCAGCTCATAGGGAAGCTCTACTGAAAGTTTTACAAATGGCATATGTACCATAGGAGATAACTGTTAATCAGTTGGAGGTTGTGGTAGGCAGCGTGAATGCCAGCCATGGGTTGGGCTTCACGGATAGAGATCTTACTTCTGAAGGCCGCAATCACAACAAGGCCTTGCACATCACCATGGAGTGTAAGGGCGCTGTCCTGTCACATGTCTTAGTAGATACCGACTCTTCTCTCAATGTGCTCCCTAAGAAGGCCTTGATGAAGTTGAATATTGATGGCATTGTGTTAAGACCCAGTGACTTAATTGTGAAAGCCTTTGATGGGTCCCAGAGGTCTGTGTTCGGGGAGGTTGAGCTACCTGTGAAGATAGGATCCCAAGTGTTCAAGAGCATGTTCTATGTCATGGATATTCAGCCTGCTTACAGTTGCTTGCTAGGACGTCACTGGATCCATGTTGCAGGCGCAGTGACATCCACGTTGCATCAGAAGCTGAAGTATGTGGTTGATGGTCAGGTGATCATTGTGTGTGGAGAAGAGGATATTTTTGTGAGTCATCTGTCAACTTTCAAGTATGTGGAAATGGACGGAGAAATTCATGAAACATTGTGTCAAGCTTTTGAAGCAGTTAATGTTAGTACTTTGGCTCCAGCAGAGAGGAATAACAAGAAGGAAGGAACCTCTATCTACTCCTATAAGCAAGCCAAAGAGGTGGTCCAATCCGAAAGCGCCCAGGGCTGGGGCAAGGTTCTAGAGATGGAAAAGAAGGATGACAAGTTTGGTCTTGGTTATCAGCCTGGTGGGTCCAACCGGCCTCAAGATAATAAGGCCATAACTTTCACAAGCGTCGGAATGCTCGATCGCAACAACATCTGTGCAAAAAGTGAAGAAGGGGACAATGACTGTGACTGGGATATCTGGATTCACCCATGTGCACCTGGGGAGGAGCTCCGGAACTGGTCTGCCGAGGATTTCGTTCAAGTTACTTGGCAATCAAAGTAATTTACTTGTTTCCTTTTTATCATGCTACATGTCAATCCTGCACTCTGCCCAAGGTACACGGATCCATTTGTATGGCCACCATGCTTCTAATGCATTTATTTTTTCCATGAAATTAAGGACATTTTTCAAGCAAATTTTGTTCTCTTTCTTACGTTTTAAAATTTTTCACACAAAAAATAAAATGGCAATGTTTTTCCTTTTCCTGTGTTTGTGTGTTTGCGTCTCTTTTGAAAAAGGACAGATTCTGAAATAAGCACATCATCTGTGCAGTGTTGATCATTCGGATTCTAGTGATAACGTTCCTGCTATGACCACGCATGACTTCGACAATCCTATCTACCAAGCTGATGAAGGAGTTGAGGAAGACTGTGAACTCCCGGAAGAATTGGTCAGGTTGTTGAAGCAAGAGGAAAGTGTCATTCAGCCTCATCAGGAAGAGATATAAATCATCAACATCGGGACTGAAGAGGTAAAGAGAGAGATAAAGATTGGGGCCAGTCTGCAGGCCGAGGTAAAGAAGGAGTTGATTGGTATGCTACATGAATATGTGGATATCTTCGCCTGGTCGTATCAAGATATGCCAGGGCTAGATAATGACATTGTTGTGCATAAGCTGCCACTAAGAGAAGACTGTCCTCCAGTGAAGCAAAAGCTAAGAATAACTCGTCCTGATATGGTGATGAAGATCAAGGTGGAAGTTCAGAAGTAGTGTATGCCGGATTCCTTGCCGTAACTAGTTACCCACCTTGGGTAGCTAATATTGTGCCTGTACCAAAGAAAGACGGCAAACTTCGGATGTGTGTTGATTATCGGGATCTAAAAGAGCAAGTCCAAAGGATGACTTTCCATTACCTCACATAGATGTGTTGGTAGATAACACCGCTAATTTCTCGGTATTTTCTTTCATGGATGGCTTCTCCGGGTATAATCAGATCAAAATGGCACCGAAAGACATGGAGAAAACAACGTTCATTACACGGTGGGGTACATTCTGCTACAAGGTTATGCCCTTTGGGTTGAAGAATGGTGGGGCAACGTATCAGCGGGCTATGGTCACATTGTTCCACGACATGATACACAAAGAAATTGAATGCTATGTGGACGACATGATTGCCAAGTCCCAAGACGAAGAAGAGCATCTGGTCAATCTCAAAAAGTTGTTTGATATTTTTGATAAAGTATAAGCTGAGGTTGAATCCAAACAAGTGTACTTTAGGAGTGCGGTCCGGAAAATTGTTGGGTTTTATTGTTAGTCAGAAAGGAATCGAGGTGGATCCTGCAAAAGTAAAAGCAATACAAGATATGCCTGCACCGAAAACAGAAAAAGAAATGTGCGAGTTTTTAGGGAGGTTGAACTACATTTCACGGTTTATATCTCATCTAACTGCCACGTGTGAGCCAATATTCAAATTTCTAAGAAAAGAGCAAATGTTCAGGTGGAATGAGGACTGTCAAAGAGCCTTTGAAAAGATAAACGAATATTTGCAGACACCTCTGATTCTAATGCCTCCAGTTCCAGGAAGGCCACTTATCATGTACTTGACTGTGCTAGAGGGGTCGATGGGGTGTGTTCTAGGCCAACATGACGAGTCTGGTCAAAAAGAGTATGTTATTTACTACCTTAGCAAAAAGTTTACCGACTGTGAATCTCGTTACTCAATGCTCGAGAAAACTTGTTGAGCTTTGGTATGGGCTGCTCGCCAACTGAGACAGTATATGTTGACCCATACAACACTGCAAGGTGGCAAATGATCTAAACAGAGTATGACATACAATAAACTTCTCAGAAAGCCATCAAAGGAAGTGTATTGTCAGATTATCTTGCACAGCAGCCACTGGAAGATGACTATCAGCTAATGAAATTTGATTTCCCTGATGAGGACATCATGTACCTCAAAGCAAAAGATTACGAGGAACCACTTCCGGAGGAGGGGCCAGACCCTGAATCCAGATGGAAGTTGATGTTTGATGGGGCAGTCAATATCAACGGACGTGGAGTTGGTGTTGTTCTTATCACTCCTGAAGGTGTTCACTATCCTTTCGCTGCCAGAATTAGTTTTGGTTGCACCAACAATGAAGCGGAATACAAGGCGTGCATAATGGGAATAGAGGAGGCTATTAATCTTCGGATTAAGACCCTCAATATATTCGGAGATTCAACCCTCGTTACCAATCAGATTACTGGCAAGTGGTATACACATCAAGAACACTTAGTTCCTTATAGGGATTATGCCAGAAGACTGTTGGCGTTCTTTACAATGGTTAAGCTTCAGTATATACCACGAGATGAGAATCAATTTGCCGATGCATTGGCTACTCTTTCTTCGTCCATCAAAGTCTTGTGTTGGAATTATGTACCCAGGATTGACATTTCCCGGCTTGACGCACCAGCTTATGCTTTCTCTGTAGACGCAGTGTCTGATGAGAAACCTTGGTACTTTGACATTAAGCTTTTCCTAGAAAAACAGGAATACCCGGCTGGAGCATCATCCAATGACAAGAAGACCTTAAGACGACTTGCTTCCAGCTTCTTCTTGAATACAGATGGGGTTTTGTATAAGAGGAACTTTGACATGGTCTTGTTCAGATGCATGGATAGACACGAAGCAAGCCTGTTACTGCAAGAAGTTCACGAGGGGTCTTTCGGTACTCATGCAGGAGGACATGCAATGGCTAAGAAGTTGTTGAGATCGGGGTACTATTGGATAACAATGGATGCAGAGTGTTGTTCGTACGCCCGTAAGTGCCACAAGTGCCAGATTTATGCAGACAAGGTGCATGTTCCTCCCAGCCCGCTCAATGTCATGTCATCTCCTTGGCCTTTTTCTATGTGGGGCATTGACATGATCGGGAAAATAGAGCCTACTGCTTCAAATGGTCATTGTTTCATTCTGTTTGCGATTGATTACTTCACTAAGTGGGTTGAAGCAGTATCTTATGCCAATGTCACTCGTCAAGTGGTAGCTATATTTTTGAAAAGAGACATCATTTGCAGATACGGAGTGCCCGAGCGAATCATTACTGATAATGGTTCCAATTTGAACAACAGGATGATGGCCGGATTGTAACGGGACTTCCAAATTCAGCTTCATAATTCTTCTCCTTACCGACCAAAGATGAATGGTGCGGTAGAGGCAGAAAATAAGAATATTAAGAAGATTGTGCAAAAGATGGTTGTCACTTAAAAGGATTGGCATGAGATGTTACCATTTGCGCTGCATGGGTACCGAACGTCAGTCAGGACGTCAACCGGGGCAACTCCTTTCTCATTAGTATATGGTATGGAGGCAGTTTTTCCTGTTGAGGTGGAAATTCCTTCATTGCGTGTGATGATGGATGTGAAGCTTGATGAGGCTGAGTGGGTACGTGCTCGATACAATCAGTTATGTCTAATTGAAGAAAAGAGATTAGCGGCTATCTGTCATGGTCAACTTTATCAGAGGAGGATGAAGCAAGCATTCGAAGGAAACAAATTTCACGGGTGAAATTTCAGAGCCTCAGTACAAACTCATTTCTTACTCATTTTCAAAAGTAAATAGATCCCAATGATCAGTGCAACATACAAAACAAGATTCTAACAAGAAAATGGAGTTCTGGAAAAAAAGTTCATGAAGCTACCTGATATGGAGCTTTCGATTCAGGTGCTTTCTGGCTGCTTCTTTGGCTCAAACAAGTCCCAATGATCCTCCTTAGAAGCTTTTGACCTTTGGTTGGAGTTTATATAGCCTCTAGAGAAAGTTGACAGAAACTCAGGCCAAGGGGATGTGAAATTCGTATTTGTGATATGGGGGGTTTCAAGCCAAAACAATGGTTGGTTTCTGACCAGTGAGGTGAGTTGAGATGATTTGTGAAGTTTTTCTTTGTGTTTGAGACTTGTGTAGAGAGATTCGAAGAGAAATGCAAGTTGGAGTGAGTTTGTGTATGCTGAGTTGTGGTGAGCTTCAGCCTTGCTTGTTGTTATGTTTAGCTAGCATTTGATCCACATGAACAAATCTCATTGGTCAGATGATGTGACCTGCCCTTTATTGATTGGTATGGCCACTTTTGCAAATTGTCAACCTTTGTGTAAGAGAGGCATGGGTTGGGTTCTAGGCTAGTACAAGTGTGTGGGCTGGCGCAGCAGGGTGAGGGGAAATGTTAGGGCTGGTTCAGCAGCCAAGGCAACAAGTGGGTGAGGTGTGATGATGGTTTTTGCAAGTTGATCACTTTTGGTTCATATGGAAAGATCTTGCTATACAAACCATGAAACATGAGAAACCCTTGGTCCATTCTGAACTTTAGGTCACATGTGATGTTTGTGAAATGGTTTGACATGAATTAGAAGTCACAAATGCCTTGGTACAAAGTTTTTGCAAGTTTCTCATTTGGTGCATACCTTGAAAATTAGTGATTTTTGCCAACTTTGACACACCATAACTTTTGATCCAAAATGAATTAGGTCATGTTCTTGTACTTTTTGAAAAGGGAAAGATCTAATCTACAACTTTCATGACCAAAGTTTTTCCATTTGAAGCATTTTTGGATCAAAAAGTAAGGGTTGAAAAAGTTGCATAAAATGACATTTCATTAAAAGTCAACCATGCCCTAAAAAGTCAACTTTGCAAAAACATCAAATTCTTGAATTTTGTGAACTTCAACCTTCTTCCATGATCAAATAAAGATCAAATACACTCAAAATGATGAAGATCACCCCTTGGTTGGGTCATTGGGGGCCTCAGATGCCCTGATTTTGCACTGACTTGTCCAGAAAGTCAACTCTTGATCAGATGACTTCCCCATGGAATTTCTTCATGAAAATTGATATGCACACTCCCTATACCATATAGAGACCAATAGAAACAAGAATGACCAAAATATTTGGAGTTATGGTCTCTGAAACCAAAACCCTAATTTTAGGTCAACTGTGTAGTCAAACCTGGCTCTGCCTCCACACAAATCCCAGTTCTTGTGATTCTTTGGCATTCCTGACTTTGAGGGGATATAATATGATGCTTGAACACATATGGACCCCTTTTAAGTGATTGTTGACCTTTGGAGTGGCTCAAGAAGCTCTTGGATTGCTCAGATCACAAACCCTAGATGCAGATGACTTAGAACCAATGCAGAGACTTAAGAATGTGATATGAGATGTTATGATTGTGTTTATGCATATGAAATGATCACAAGCCATGGTGTGAATGGGTGAGGGCAAATTTGGGGTGTTTACAGTAAGCTATTTTGAGAAGTGAATTTGCCTTCACTTCTCACAACTTCTTTTCATCTCTCTTATGCATCCTTGCTGCATTTTGTTATGTGTTTGAGATTGAGCTTGCTCTTTCTTCTTCATCTTACTTTATTTCTTCAAGTGACTTGTCTTCTTAAATGAAGCAAGTTGCTTTGCTTCTCTTTGCTCCATTCATCTGCTTCCTGGTGGTTCCTCTGAAGATTTCTTTCTTAAATCTCACAAACCTTAGGAACAACCAAGCATGACAATGATTAGGGTTTTGATTAGTCTCCCCACTTAGTTTTTACCTTTTTGTCTCTTTGAGTCTTCTCTTTTCACCCCATAATCAAGGACTAAACCCTAAAGGCTTTAAGGCTTTGTGATTAAGCTTATGTCTGCATCCTTCTATTAGGATGGAGTGTATAACTTTAATCCTAAGTGTTAAACCCTTAATGTGTTTAAATCCTTTAATCAATTCACTTAATAATCATCAAGATATCAAGCTTGTAACTTGGGCCTTGCATTAGGGTTCTAATTCTTCCTTAATTGGTTAAGAAGGACTAACCCTAGTGTTAATGGACAAGTCCTCCTCAAGTTGTCTTACAAACCCTAAAAATCACTTCATCATCATATCATTAAATAAAATCCACTTAACCAAAGGCTTGTTTTGTCATGAGTTTAATCCCTAATCATGGATTAAGATGAGGAGCTTTCCTCAGCTTAAACACTCTCATCTATTATCCTTCTATTAGGATGTTGTAATGAGTCTGTTTAATCCCTGATTATGGCTTAATCTCATTACTCAACACTAAACAAAAACACCAAAAACATCTAAATAATCACAAGTAGGTTAGTGATCTTAATCCTGCATCAAAGGTGATTAAGTGTGAGAAGCTGACTTCACACTTAAGGCATTCTCATTACCCCTAATCAGAGGGAAGATGTGATGAGTTTACTAAATCCATTGGTTTAGGCTAAAGCTCATTAACTTATGACAAACTTCAAAAAGCAATAAAAGACTGAAAATACAAAAACAAACAATAATCGTCTCCTCCGGGATTCTTTTCTCATCTCTTTCACTCATAAACGAGAACTTGCTTCTTCCGTCTAATGCAAGACAGTTTGCACCTGAGCCAGACAGGTCTTACACTTGAGCATAGACAAGTAAGCAGTTCACAAGTCAATTCATCTTTCAGTCTCTTTGGGTCGAACTACGGTGTTTTGACTTCCTCATTGCACGAGAGGATACGTAGGCATAACTTAACAGTTATCAAACAAAAGTCTCTGTATATTCCCCCTCCTCCCAGCCTTATTCTTTAAGCCTCATGGTCATGAGCATTTCATTCCTGATCTTACACTGACACTTCACTTATACACTTCACTTCTTTTACACTGACACCTGTACATCCTTTTCCAGTTCTTTTATACACAAATTGCACTGACACTACCACTTTAAAACACAAATCTTTTAAGCGTGGATCCCGTCGAGTACGACGGACAATCTGGGTGCTAATACCTTCCCAGGTTGTAACCAACCCCCTTTCTCAGTCTCTCTGGTTCGCAACCGTCTTATCCATATTTTTCTAGGTCTATGCAGCATTGCCTTTCCTTCGGGATAAAAATGCCTAGCTGGCGACTCTATTCATTCCCTGTGAGTTCACTCCTGTGTGTTCTCACATCCCTCTTTCGCCGACCGTTCGCGTCTGTACCTTTATCTGGGCAATTCCCATTTATCGGGAGCGACACACATTGCCATTAGGATATTTTATTTTCTCAATTTTTATGGTAACTACCTCTTTCCAGGTGGTTGCTTCCTGATGTAAAAAGTTTGCCTATTCAAAGGCCTCTCAATAAATGAATATTCAGTCAAAAAGTTGTGTTGCGTTTATTTTGTTTGCAAAAATGTCCTGAGTTTTTGGCAAAAAAGAACATTGCATTTGAAGCATGGTGTTTTCTCTAAAAAATGACATTGCAGGGAAACATTTAAAACCATCTTTGAGTGTCGGTGACGATGGATGAACAGATCATACCATGCAAGTCCCCGGGGCATAGGTGTTTTCTGCTGTTGCAGGTTTTGCAGGATGTTATCACACTTTCTCAGGCAGAATATTCCCCAGCTGAGGCAGATCAGATGAAATGAAATTGATTCCCAAGAGATTTTTAAGACTGTGTGAAGAGCTGGTTTTTCCCCAAGAGGATTATCCACAAGTGAAGTATGCCCAGCAGGCAGCTGAATGCCTGATTTCCCCACAGAGTTCATGTTTAGGTTTCACTCTCGTCATCGAGATATTCCTTAGAGAAGTCACCAATTTATCTTTGGTCAATGTGATGATACAAACAGTTATTCATCCCAAGTCGGAGTTAGACATCATCAAAGCCGCTTGACCAGGTTCCTCTGCAGAGTCGGGATTTTTGTTGCCAATCAGGATAATCCGTTTTGTGCCCGTCTGCATTTCCTAGCACTCGTCTGTGTGGGATATCCATTTTGTACTCGTCTGCATTTCCTGGCACTCGTCTGTGTGGGATAATATATTTTGTGCTCGTCTGCATTTCCTGGCACTCGTCTATGTGGGATAATTCGTTTTGTGCTCGTCTGCATTTCCAGGCACTCGTCTGTGTGGGATATCCGTTTTGTGCTCGTCTGCATTTCCTGGCACTCGTCTGTGTGGGATATCTGTTTTGTGCTCGTCTGCATTTCCTGGCACTCGTCTGTGTTGGGTATCTGTTTTGCGCTCGTCTGCATCCCCCAACGCTCGTCTGTGTTTGTTATCTGTTTGAAGCTCGTTTGCATTATTTGGATACTCGTCTGTATCATCCCTCACACTCGTCCGTGTTAGCTTATATCCATATGTGTTGATTCGATAATCACTCTGGTACTCGTCTGTATTGCTACTCCCAATTCTTCATGTAGTATGCACACAGCACAACAAAAAATATCTCTCTCCAAAGATTCATAAAACTCATTGTGGTATTCTTGAGTCCCAAGCTCGATTAATCGCACCTCTGGGGTTTCAAACTATCATCACCATCTTCATCCTTATCTCGAGGAAGCAGAGTGTTCTTGTTGATCATCTGCAGTTCAACATAGGTTTCAGATTCCTTCATCATTTTTCATACTCCTGCATATACAACCTTTATTTGGCTCTGGATTGGATCTAGGAAGCCTCAGAAGCATCTGGATTACTCAACATTGTACAAAATCTTCAAGCTCAGGTTTCATGATCCACCTTGCTTTGCTCGGATTTGTTTATTTCCTAGCTTATTTCATGTTAATTTTGCTTGATCTGGACTGTGAGAAGTATTGAGAAACTTAAGAATGCATTTATTTGAGTTTCTGTTTTTTGGTGATTCAAATGTTTTGCTTCGAATTTTGTTGGATGTTGTTGTTTTGTGTTTAATTGTTGCATATTCACCATCTATTATTTGAGAGCTTCATTTTGGTATGAGGATTGCATATTTATGGATTCTGTTCATGTGGTCCTTGTCGGAGATGTGCCGGAAGGGATGATCGGAATAGCTCCGGCCGGTCATCTTCGCCGGATTCTGGTTTTAGTTTGTGTTTTCTCCAGGATGTGTCCTGGCCGTGCGATGAGGGACTATCGTGTGGTGGGAAGATTTCCAGCACATAAATGAAGTGTGTGCTGGTCATGTGACCAGCTTGTTACTATGTGTGGATGTTCTAGGGAGAGTATTGTGTGCAGGAAAGGCTAGGACCTTTAGATCTGGAGGGATGTCATAAGTTTGAATATAACGCGTTAGATCAAAATACTTAGGGTTAGTGTTGACTAGCGTTCAGAGCTGTTGATTTTGTGGATGTTTTGGACTTGCATTCGCGGCCGTTGGATTGGTGTGCCTTAGTTTTGCCTGACTGGAGTGGATGTATTTATCAGACTTGGGCTTTAGTTTCCTATTTGCACCTCCCCCTTTTCTAGGCCCATTTTAATTAAACTGAAATAGCTGCTAATTATACCCCTGGCCCGTTGGATTCTTTTTTTTTTTATTTCAGGTTGATTTATAATTAATTAAAATAGTTAGAAGTTATTAAAAATTCCAAAAAAATTTCATACGTAATATTTTAAGTTTTCTTTAGTTTTTGATATTTTTATTTTCATTTTTCCACGCTGGAATTAATTTCTTCTTTTATTATTTGTTTTTTTATTCACTTTTAATGCATGATGTCTTGTAGAATTTATATCTTGACCATTAATTTGAATTTTGAATTGACTCTTTTTGCTTTGGATTCACATTGAAATGTAGTTTGTTGATGAATTTTCTTCTGATTTTTAGAAGTTTGCTAGATTATTTTTGGTCCTTAACTTGTGCATGAAGTTTCATAACCCTAATCCATGTTTAGGCAAATGTTTGACCTACTTAGCTTCTGATTTTAATTCTATTCTATTGGCATGCTAATATTAGATGTTTGAAGCATCTTTGTGCAAATTTGTGGAATTTTTGGATGAATGCTTGATTTGTTTTCAATTTTGTTCTTTGCTTATTTTCTTTTGCATCCTTTTTGGTCATATGTCTAGTCCTTAGGTTGGGAGGGCACTTGTGCCAACTCCCTTAGGTTGTTTAGTGCCCATTTAGGATGAGGACACCCTTCTGGTCTTTGAATGGTGTGTGTACTTTGAGAAATTTTGTGGTTGCTTACCTTTGAGGTTCATTCACTTTTGTACATGTTCACCTCACTTCTTATGCTTCTTTGCTTCTCATGATGATAATGTTTAAGTTTGCATGCCTCTATTCTCATTTCCTTATGATACTTAGGAACATTCTTGACATATTAGGGTTCTGGTCTTGAGGTGTGTGATGTTTGTTTGCTTTGTATGCTTTGTGTCATCTCATATTAGTTTTGTTTTGTCATGATAATCTGTATTGCTTTATATTGAACTGTCTAATCCATTTCTCATTCTTGTGTTGTGTGTTTGATTTTTGACACTTGTAATTGAGATTCCACTTCTGGTAATGTTGCTTTGGTTTGATCTTATGTCAATTTGGTGTTTCTTTTGTTCTTATTTGCTTTTGTCATGATATTTGCTTATGTTACTAACCATTTCAGGGGGCTCTGGTAAGTGAGAGGTGTGGATGTGATTCCTACATCTCCAATTCTCATCTCTTTTCTTTTCATGATATTCTCTTATTTGTGTTTGAGGGGCTTAGGCCATCCTTTCTTCTTCTTATTTTCTTCTTGTTCCTCTTTCACTTCTTCTCTCTTCCTTCTTTAGGATAGTAAACCTCACTAGCCTAGGATTTTCTATGCATGATAATAATTAGGTGTTAGTCCCCCATTAGACTTTTACCTTTAAGATCCTTTTGTTTTCTTCTCTTTTCATCTCAAAACAAAACCTAAAAGATACTTAATAAGGATTGAAGTGGTCTCTTGTGCAATAGCCTTATTCCATGAAACACTTGTAGTTTTCCCATCTTGGGATAGTACGAGCTTGTTCATCGTGATGCACAAGTCTGATCAGGAGACTACTTTCACAAAGAAAATCATAAAAATACACTTCTTCATTCAATTCACAAAAACACTTAATAAATTCAACGAGTTAGTGAGCTTAGGCCCTAATCTCTAGAACCAAGTTTTGGAGATCTTCTCCTTACTTGAGTGTGCTTGTTCTATTATTCCATCTTGGAATGTAGTAGCAAGTACACATTCCATGGAAAAGAGCTTGAGTTCACTTCCTTGTGCCACACTCATAAAAAATCATTAAAAAAACACTGAACAAACAATAAGCGTCTCTCCTTCGGGACTTCTTTTCTCATCCCACTCACTCCTTACGTACGAACTTGCTACTACTTGTCACTTTGCAAGACGGTAACGCACTCGTCGTCCGAGCCTGCAACACCTGAGCATTGACATAGGCAGTTCAAGCCTTAATACACAAGCAATCTTTTCCACCCCTAGTTAGGGGAACTACGAAAACTCTGATCCTCATTGTCCAGATGAGGTACATAGGCAGCGGGGTAGGGCCCGTTCGAGCACACTCTTTTATTTTCCCTACATTTTCCCCCTTTCTTTTCTTTCTTATCTAGTTTCAGTTTCAGTTTTGCAGCAGCTTTCATTTCTTCACCCTTTGAAACAGATTTCTTTGCAAGCGTGGATCCCGTCGGGTACGGCGGACGATCTGGGTTGCTAATACCTTCCCAGGTCGTAACCGACTCCCGAACTCAGTCTCTTTGGTTCGCAGGACCCGTGTCCTTCCTTTTCTTTTCTTTGGTTTGTGCAGCATTACCATTCCCGTTCCTTCGGGATAAAAATGCCTGGCTGGCGACTCTACCTTTTCCGCGCCACTTTCGCGTTTGTACCAGGATGGAAATCCAGGGAGCGACAGGAGGATGCAAATGTAATGATGATTACTAATTGAAAATGCAAAGAGATCTCCTGATAAGGAGACTGCAAGTATCCCAAATGGCTTGACTAGGAAGAACTGGTGATCACTGCATTGATTTGGTTAATCTCTGTGAGAGGAAACAACTCTGCGGGGAATGTTGTTAATGATACACTGACTCTGAACAGCCACCACTGCCAAAAATAAATTGGACTTTGAGATTAGGTAGCCAAGATCCTGCTGGAGATGGATCCTTCTTGCACTCTGGTGGGGAAGTGAAAATCTTCTGACTCGGCTGGGAACTAAAAGTATGACACTTCTGAGGAAGCAACCTGCTGGAGAGGAAAGATACTCCTTGTATTGTTGGGAAGTGCCCATGTGTTGAAGGGAAGTCTCTGCTTGGGGAAGACACCAACTTTTTGTTGCCTTGCTGAGAGAGATTTCAACTTCCACCTCTACTGGGGATGATGGAAGATGTCAATGATAAAGCTTCCTGCTGAAGATAAGAGTTTAAGTTGCCCCTTGCTGGTGGTAAAAGATATGAAGTGTCTCATGCTGGGGATGAGCGAATATAAAGTGTCTCATACTAGGGATGAGATATGAGGCGTCTCATAATAATGATACCATCTGTCAAGGAAATACCACCCCTCTTCTTGTTACCCTGTTGGAGGAAAGATAATCGGACGAGGTCTGCTGAGGGAGCATGATCAATAAATCCTGCTGAGAAAAGATCTCATGAGGTCTCGTGCTGACAATGGCTTTGCTTCCAGCCTCTGGGTTGATAGATCGCCAACTAATCATGATTGAATAATGGTTCTTTGCAATTTTCAACTCGCCTCAGATTAAGGCCATCGGAAGAAAATGTCTCAAGAGGATTTTACAGAAAACATGACATATGAAATGCCTCAGTGTCTTCAAACTCTTAGAGAGATTAGTCAGATCTCGAAATAACTTCCCCAGACTGCATGGTCTGTGAAAGAATTTGCTTCGCGAGGATTCATGAAAAACCTCATATTACTGTGAGATATTCTGCCCCAGTATTTTGAACTTTGGATAGGTGCTTTGGATTGACCATCTTCGGGAGAGAGTGACTTCTCATGCTCTTGGGGTGGCCTGCCCCAGAACGAGCCTTGAAGTGATCACCTCTAACTGACTATGCTTTGAAGAAAACACCCAGACCAACTATTCTTTGAGAGATTGGATCTCGAAGTAATTTCCCCAGTTTGGTTGAATTTTGAATGCATGCCTCAGACTAATGGCTCTTTGAGAGATTTGAATCTCGAAGTGATTTCCCCAGTTTGGTTGAATTTTAAAGAGATTGCTCGACGTGATTTCCCCGGATTGGATGGCTCTTACCACAATTGGTTGGGAAAGTCCCCACTCAATGGAGATTTATTTTTTTGAAAAGTGCATCTCAATAGATTGACCTTCGGAAGTTTCAGACTTCTCAACTTGGAAAGATTAAGTTTCTGGATTGAGATTCCATATGTAAACTTTTATGATGCCAAACAAATGTATGCAAGCAGAAAATGTTTATTTTGAGAATGAAAATTCTAATGCAAAACACATGTTAATCTTGAAGTTTTAATGTAAAAAGATGTCGCAAACCTTCGTGAGTGAATCACCGGTTAAAATATGATATTGATTTTTTATAGAAGAAAGCATGCATATGCAACACCAACCCATATATTTTAGCACAACTCATAGGAGTCAGGAACACGGTCTCGTGGTAGTACGCTCTCGAAATAATCCTGCTTCAGTTAGGACTTTTGAGGGTTGCATCATGGCCTGGTTCACGGTTATAAAAAACAAAGGATATATGCTCTAAGTTTGTCTGTACCCACCCCTCTTCATGATGTTCTCCATTCCTATGTTCAGCTAGCTTTCACAAACGTTCACCTCTCAAAAAGGATTTTGTGATGATTAAGGAACCAATTACTCTAACAGTTTAAGCACCAATCAGATTGTCGTTTGGAGTCAGTCACCCCTATTGTCTTTTGTGTTTGTGCCTCACGATTTTGTTCTTGCTTAAGGATCTTTCTTGTGTAATCCTCTTCACATTTTCGTTTTTGCGTTCTTTTGCTTATCCCTAGCTTTTGCCTGGACTGATTCTTGTGAATCTTTGATTATGGAGTCCAGCGGGATGCCCTAACTTTTGCCTAAGTCGCTTGTTTTCAAGTTTCGACTTAGCGGGCCTTTTCATTTCTTTCTTTTTTCAAATCCTTTTTTTTAACAAATCGTGTGACACTTGTTGTCTTGATTGCATTGAAAGGGTCGTGACTGTCTCACTTCTTGGTTGATGAGGGATAACCATTCTGGTTTCAGATCTCTGGACTTCTTGCTTGGGATAACCATTGTGGTTTCTGGTCATTGGACCTCCTGATTTGGTACAACGAAAGGCAATGAATCCTCAGATGTGCACTCCGTTTTGAAATTTGAACGCCCGGTCAAACTAACTGACACTTACCTTACCCCTGGGTTACATGCAAGGGTTTTTTTCATGCGAAAATAATCTCCTACTTCAAGGCTCAAATGGGTTGGCGAGGGTCTATCTCCCTTATATCTCCGGTGTTTAGGATTTGAAACAATGTATGTACATCGTCAACAGGGTCTTTCTCAAAAGCACACAATTAGAGATTTTTGCGTTTTCATTTCGTCATCCTCCCTCACAGAATTTAAGCACAAAAGTTGGTATTGCAATGCATATACGCAAAATCATGAGTGAATACGAATGGATTACTTCAAGAAAAACATGTGCATTTTATTATGGTTAACATTCAAAAACAAATAAGTTTCATGCATGCATACAAATGTTTAAACAAACAATAGAAACTACAAATGAAAAGGCAGTAAAGAAGCTGAACATTGCCGTCATTGAGGAGATCTGACTCCATCTGGACTTATTGCTTCTGAAAATGCCTTTGTAAATTGAGAGGTCCATTTGATGAGGAGACTTCAATATGTGAGCAGACTTTCTGGCATGATGACCTTTGAGTCGATCAAATTTTGAACCTTGCGCCTGAACGCATCACAGTTGTCAAATGGTATTGCCTAAATGCCCTTGAGTGGTATTTGCATCTAGCATTCCCATCGTGGTTGCCATTATTGAGGAGGCCTGACTCCGTCTGGATTTATTGCTCTTGAAGACTTTCAGCAGTCAGCAGTCTGGATATTCATTCCATTACTGTTTTGGTGCCATATTTCCACTTTTTCCTGGCATAAACACAATAGTCTTGGAGTCAATCAAATTTGCGACCTTGTATTTACCTTTGCCTCTGAAATACTCGCAATATTCAATTAGATGGTTAGGTTCCCCCAGAATGATAGTCATACTTGGAATTGAAACCCCAAAGGAAGCTTTGTCGGAGATGATCCTGATGTGACTAGCTCAACTAGCCTGAATCTGAGCAAATGAGGAAACCCGTTGCGCGTATGACATCGAAATATGATCAAACTTCTTTTCAAGTTGTTCTGGCATTTACCCTTATGCTCTGCCCCTAGGATTCTCTTGGGAAGCTGAGGTTGGATGCTGACAAATGACATCTGGAGGGAAGAGGTTGATAAATAAAGTTAATAGATAAGGTTGTTCGAAAAGATCTCATATGATCTCCTGCCTACGTATCTCCATTGACCAATGGAGAATCAGAGCAACGTAGTTCCCCTCACTAGGGATGAAAATAGTTTCGTTTCCTTGACACAGAATTCTAGATTACCAAGCTCATCTGAGTCTTCATCTGGTTCACTTCATGTTTCAGCAGTTTCTGATTCTGAAATAAAGCTTGTAACTTTGCCTGAATTGCCCCAGCTGGGTCTTCATTCGGTTACCTCCGCCTGGAGTGGTTCCAAGTCCATACCATGAAGATTGTGATTCAAGTTGACCATTGTGAAGAGAAACAAAATCAAGATAGGAATATGTCTCTAAACACCTTTCATGAATTTAAGGATGTATGCAAATTCCCTGTTCAGTTATTTCTGAGGAATCTATCTGCTTTGATTTGAGTTTTTACACAGAAAAAGTCTAATGGCATGATTCAAACATGTGATCCTTGGAAATAATTGAACATGTGTGCTGGAATGTTATGATGTTATGTGTGCAGCAAGCATGTGATCAATGGTCAGATGTCGGTGCTGAGCAGATAGCCAAGCGTCTGGATAGAGCCATAATATTAGTATAATCTCTGTATAGAATCTCAGAACTAAGAACCCAAAGACTGTAGAACTGGATCACATAATAGAACAGTCACTGATGGTGTTGAAGTTGAACAACGAGCCAAGTGTCTGTGGAGAGTCAGAATAATAGTCACAATAACAAGGTCACAATGACAATCACAGTAACAATTTCTCTGAATAGAAATCCCGGATCTTAGAATCAAAGAACCATATAACACTGAACAATACTTGCAAAGTGGGTATGTTGAAGTTTAGGGTTCCTGCAAAAATATAAACCCCTCCCAATCTCACGGGTGTTCTACCCGGGTCAACATCACGGACTCTCAAAGCCGAATAGCAGTAATACGTTCACCATTTCCGAGAAATGGCTCATGACCAAATCAGGGAATCAGTTTGGCATTATGTACTACTCGGGGAGGTCTCAGTTGAGTCCAAGGAAACAAGCATCCCTCATAAGTCCTTAGGTTCAAGCACTGAATCGAGAAACAATAGTACATTCATCCTGAAGGGTACAATACTATCGTCATACGAACAGTTTTCCTTGACTAGGTTCCTATGAGAGAACCAGGTTATCCTATGCGAGTACCTAGTGGGCCCTCGGATGCGAGTGGGTTTGCCAACAAATGTGGTATGCCACTGTCATCACTGGAGAGGGTTGTTTCCACTAAGTTCCTCGATGATCGGTTCCCAGTGTTAGCAGCTCAGGTGGGAACATTATATGGTCTGTCTAGGCAGTATAGAACATATCCCAAGAGAGTCTGATCTGGGTGTGGGACTCGTGAAAACTACACGTGCTCAAGACCACGCAAGCCACACGACTGCCCACTCTAAAACCTATATGTATACTCAAGCCGGGTAGTTGGCTTATCTCACAATAATCCCATCCCACCAAGGAAAACCAAAACGGCCAGTACAGTCCAGTATAATATGATGCATGGAAAATAAATACTGAAAGCAGTAAATAAATGTTGTAAAGTAAAACTGTAAATGAATACAGTAAAGCTAAACTAAAGCACACAACAGTAAACAAAAAAACACCCAAAGAAACAAAACTAAACAGGCGCTAAGATTGACTCTACAAGGGAAACCAGAGATTCTGGGTTCGATCCCCAGCAGAGTCGCCAGCTGTCGCTCTCGGGATTTTCATCCTAGTACAAACACGAAAGTGGTGCGGAAAAGGTAGAGTCGCCAGCCTTGCATTTTTATCCCGAAGGAATAGGAAAGGTAATGTTGCACAAACCTGAGGAAGAAGGAAAGGACGAGGCCTTGCGAACCAAAGATCTGGGCTCGGGAGTCGGTTACGACCTGGGAAGGTATCAGCACCCCATATCGTTCGTCGTACCCGACAGGATCCATGTTTGTTTGTTTGTTTCAAAGGGTGAGAAATAACTGCTGCTGAATAAAATTGCTGACTAGAACTGGAATAGAAATGAGAAAGGGAACTAGAGAAAGAGAATAAAAAGAAAGAATGGGGAAAATGTAGGGAAAATAAAGATTATGCTCGAACGGACCCTACCCCGCTGCCTACGTACCTCATCGGGAAAATGAGGATCAGAGTCGACGTAGTTTGCCTAACAAGGAGGGAACTTTTTATTTGTGTTTTTTATGGCTGGTGTCATACCCCAAATTTGTCCTACTGCTATTCAACTTTTTTACTTTCAGAATCATTACATCGATTTCATTTTATGCACATCATTCTCATGTTACCCTTTATTTTAAAATATTTTTATATAGTTTCTCCATTTATGTTTTATCAAATATCTCATCATCCTTTTAACCTTATCTTTATTTTTGATAATTTTCACATTTTAATTTTCTTATTATTTATTTAAATAATTACTTTTATCTCACCACAATTTCTTTTTATTAATCACTTTTATTTTATTTCCATTTGTAACAACCTTTTTATTCCATTTTTATTATTATTATTATTATTATTATTATTATTATTATTATTATTGATACTATTTTATTATTTTTTATTACTATTATTATTAGTTTTATTATTTATGTTATTATAATTATTACAATTTATATGAGTGTTCCATTCATATTAACAAAATATACAAAGAAAGTGGTTCAGCCAGCTTTTCACAAGATATTATCAATGTTCCCCATTTTTTTCCAGCCAGCACATTTCGTATCTTTTTAACAGAAATCATTCACTGGTCCCACAAGCAATTCCAGCCACTCCCATACGGCTCCCCTTTTCACAATGCCAAAACAAATTTCACAGCAAGTTGGACAACTGCACCTCAATTCCACCACACAAGGACACACTACAATCGAATCCCTTCACAATCTGTCAACAAAAATCAGCAAATTCTTCCAAAACATTGGCCTCAAGATTGCCATTTCTATCCTCTTGATTCCTATTATATATAGGTCCTCTCTTCACACTGAAAAGGGGGCTTGGATTAACGAAAAAACTGCAAAAACAATTCCTTTCCAAGACCTCAAGTTTGAAAAAAATCAAATGATGTGAAGCCATCTCAAACTTCCGCCCTTCTTCTTCATCACCAATACAAACCTGAACATGTAAGCAAAACATCTTGCCTCACCTTCAACAACAAATTTCTCACCATACCTGCAAACGAAACACTTTCTTTCCAACCACAAACCAAAAACTGCATCCTCATTTCTTCCATAACACAGACCTTACTGTAAGCACCCCAAATTTTCCCTCACTGGGTTCACACCATGGCTTGTGATCTTTTCATTTGCATTGATTCAATCATATCATGTCATGTTGCACTTTTGCTTCACTGCATTGGTTCAAAGTCATCTGCATCTAGGGTTTATGATCTGAGCAATCCCTGAGCTATCTAAGCAATTCCAAAGGTCTTCAATCATCTCAAGAGGGTCCATGTATGTTCAAGCATCATATTATATCCTCCCAAGATTAAAGAAGTCAGAAAATCACAAGAACTGAGAAAGGCATGGAAGCAGAGCCAGGTTTAACTGCACAAATAACCTAAAATTAGGGTTTTGGTTTCAGAGAGCATAACTCCAAAAAGTTTGGCCATTCTTGTTTCAATTAGTCTTTATATGATATAAGGATCATACATACCAATTTTCATGAAGAAATTCAATGGGGAAGGCACCTGATCAATTGATGACTTCTTGAACAAGTCAGTGCAAAATCAGGGCATCTGAGGCCCCCAATCATCCAACCAAAGGGTCTTCTCCATCATTTTGGGTGTATATGATCTTTATTTGGTATTAGAAGAGTTTATAAGTTCACAAAATTGAAGAATCTCAAGCCATTTGCAAAGTTGCCATTTTGGGAAAGTGACTTGTAATGCAAACTTGTCATTTTGGGAAAGTTTTTCAACCTCCTCTTTTTGATTCAAAAATGCTTCAAATGAAAAATTCTTGAGTTGTAGATTGGATCATTCCCTTTTCAAAAAGTACAATAACTTGATTTAATTCATCATAGAACTCAAGTTATGGCTTTGCAAAATTGGGAAAAATCATTAAATTTCACTTATGTACCAAAGAGGGAAACTTGCAAAAACTCATACCAAGGCAAAATGTGACCTCAAAGTGACTTCTAACCATTACACAAACATCATACATGACCTATAATTCAGAATTGCCCAAAGAATTCTGAAGTTTCATGCCTTGATCATCAAGTATTTCAAAAGGGGCCAAAACCTTCACAAATTGCAAAATGCCCCAAATCTTGACATCCACTTGTGCTAGCTACAAAATATGAATTCCATGGACCTCCCTAAAGCCAGATGCGCAGGACATGCCCTTGTCCTTGGCCTGCCATGAGCCCATACCTCCAAAGACAACTTTCTTGACTTTTTGCAAAATGAACCATACCAATCAAACTGCTCCACAACAACTCTCTGACCTATCAAGGATTGATACATGGACCAAACGCAACTCAACACACACAACAACACAAGCTGAATCCTCCCCACAACTCAGCATTCACCAAAACCTCCCCTTATGCATTTTTCTTCGAAACTGATCACACAAGCCACAAACCTCAAAACAAATTCCACAGAACAACTCACCATCAACCTCTGATCATTTCCCAACCACCACCTTGCCCTGAAACTCCTCATATCAAAAACACGATTTCCTTCCCCCATTGACCTGAGCTTCAGCAAACTTCACATAAAGGCCATTTAAACTCCAACCAATCATTGCAAACTCTTGAGAAGGATCATTAGAGGTGTTTTGAAGCAGAGAGACAACCAAAAAGCTCTAGGGTTGAAAGCTTCGCTTCAGGTAGCCATGGAATTTATTTTTCCAGAACTCTTATTTTAAGTTCCTAAATGCTTAAGCTTGCTTCCCTGAACACACTGAACTTGTTATTTTTGAAAATGATGAAGAATTGAGAATGTATGGCTTGTCTGAAAGTTTCACCATTTTTGTTCTTTGATTCGTATCTTGCTGGTGAGTGAAAATAAATGAGGTTTGAGGTCAGGGATGAGTTTGGAATGGAGAGAGGAAGCAATCTGGAGCTTTAGAGCTCTAGAATTGACCTAGGGAGCGTTTTAGAAATTTCTCAGGGGAGGTGTGGCCGGAGAAGATGACCGGAGGTCATTTCCGGCCACCTGAAAGTAATTAGGGTTTGTAATTAGGGTTAGCTGAGTTTGAATGTGGGACGTTGGATCTGGGCTTCCCGCGCGTGTTGAAGGGTCAGGATGAGTTCACTTAGCCCTAATTGTGATTAATTAAATTAATTAATTAGGTTTTAGTTTTAAAATGCCAGTTTGAACCTAGGCCATTGGATTACGCGCGTAGTCTTTCCCTCCATCTCCAGTTTGAATCTGGATCATTGGATACGCTGACTTTCACCTTCCTTCACATTTATTTTGTTTTCTTTTTATTTCTTTTGCATCATTTATTAAAAATAGCTAAAAAATATTTATTTTTTGCATGCCTACTTTAATTAATTTTCTTGACATAAAAACAATTTTTATTTTATTTTTTGCATTTTTAAAAACATTTTAAAAAAAATTTAAAAGTTATTTTAATTGATTAATGAAGATTAATTAATTAAAATAGCATTTAGGTTTCCAAAAATCACAAAAAAATTCAGAGAACATTTGGAAACATTTACAAACATTTACAAACTCACAAGACAAATTTCTTTTTGGTTTTGATCATACTTTGATAATTTTCATTTGAATTAGGGTTCTTTAATTTGAATATTTTTAACCCTAACTTCAAAAATTCATAACTTTTGATCCAAGTTGAGTTTTTGAATGATTCATTTTGCATTGTGTTAAGCATACTTTCAAGCATCTAAAAACATTTTTGTTTCATTTTTATCTTTCATTTTCCATTTGTTTGGCATTTTTCCTTCAGGATCACCTTTAAAACCCTAGGTAACTTAGAAAATTCATAACTTCCATTAGGTTAAGAGTTAGGTCTCCTCTTTTGGGGTGTGATATCATGTGGGATTAGTGTTCCTTTGATTGAATTTTCAATTTTTTATCTCATGCTTTGCTTCTGATTTTGGATTTTGCATCTCATGTTGTACATAAACCCTAATTTTTGCCTTCATTTGCATTCATTCTTCATATGCTTGCATACATGAACTTTCCATGACATTTTGTGCATCCACATGACATATAAGACATCTAAGGACATATTGAAATCATGTTTGATCATTGCATCATCCATTTTCCAGGGTATGCATCCATTACATTTCATAAGTTTTCATGAACTTTCATGCTTCTTACATGTCTCATTTGCTTTCCCATCTATGATCATCCACATATCATGACATCCATTTGCATCATCTCTTAGCATCATTTACATCTTGATATGCTTCTTACTTTGGCTTTCATCTTGGCATTTCATCTCATTTTCATTTCATTTCATTTCTTGTTGCTAACTTTTCAGGTGGTAAGTATTTGAGAAGTGAATTTGCCCTCACTTCTCATAATCTCTTCTCATCTCTTTTATGCATTCTTTGCTGCATTTTACTTGTGAATTAGAGTGAGCTTGCTCATTCATGCTCCTTCCTCTCTTTCTTTCCTCAAGCAACTTATCTTCTTAAGTGAAGTAAGTTGTCTTGCTTCTTCTTGCTTCTCCTTCCTTCATCCTGCTTCTTCCATGGTGGCTTTTCCCTTGAAGATCTTCTTGCAAGCTTCATAAACCCTATGAATAACCAAGCATGATAGCAATTAGGGTTTGATTAGTCCCCCATTAGTTTTACCTTTGTGTCATCTTTGTGTCTTCTCTTCTCATCTTTCAACCAAGGACTAAACCTTAAAGGTTTTAAGGCTTTGTGATTAAGATTATGATTGCATCCTTCTATTAGGATGGAGTGTATAACTTTAATCCTAAGTGTTTAACCCTTAATGTGTTTAAATCCTTTAATCAATCCATTTAATAATCACTAAGACATCAAGCTTGTAACTTGGGCCTTGCATTAGGGTTCTAATTCTTCCTTAATTGGTTAAGAAGGACTAACCCTAGTGTTAATGGACAAGTCCCCTTCAAGTTGTCTTACAAACCATAAAATCCATTTCTTAATCTTACAATTAACTAAAATCCATTTAATAAAGGTTATGTTTTGTCATGAGGTTAATCCCTAATCATGGATTAAGTTGAGGAGCCTTTCTCAGCTTAAATGTTCTCATCTATTATCCTTCTATTAGGATGGTGTAATGGGTCTATTAAATCCTTGATTATGGCTTAAACTCATTACTTAACACTAAACAAAAACTCCAAAAAACATCTAAATAATCACAAGTAGGTTAATGATCTTATTCTTACATCATGGTGATTAAGGGTGAGGTGTTTACTTCACACTTAAGGTATTCTCATTAACCCTAATCAGAGGGAAGATGTGATGAGTTTGCTAACCCTTGGTTTAGGCTTAAGCTCATTTTCTTATGACAAACTTCAAAAAGCAATAAAAGACTGAAGATACCAAAAACAAACAATAATCGTCTCCTCCGGGATTCTTTTCTCATCTCATTCACTCACAAACGAGAACTCGCTTCTTCCGTCTAATGCAAGACAGTTTGCACCTGAGCTAGACAGGCCATACACTTGAGCATAGACAAGTAAGTAGTTCACAAGTCAACTTATCTTTCAGTCTCTTTGAGTCGAACTACGGTGTTCTGACTTCCTCATTGCACGAGAGGATGCGTAGGCATAACTTAATAGTTATCGAACAAAAGTCTCTGTACATCCCCCCCTTTTCCATAATTATTCTTCAAGCCTCATAGTCTTGAGCTTTGCACTTCTTTCCAGCACTGACACTTCTCTTATTCACTTCACACTTCTTTTGCACTGACACTTGCATTCTTTTCCAGCTTTTGCACACAGATAACACTGACACTACCCCTTTAAACACAAACTTTCAAGTGTGGATCCCGTCGAGTACAATGGACAATCTGGGTGCTAATACCTTCCCAGGTTGTAACCAACCCCCTTTCTCAGTTTCTCTGGTTCGCGACCGTCTTATCCATCTTTTCTTAGGTTTATGTAGCATTACCTTTCCTTCGGGATAAAAATGCCTAGCTGGCGACTCTTTTCAGTTCACCCTCGTGTCCTCTCTTTCGCTGACCATTCGCATCTGTACGCCTCTTGACCAGGTGTCATTTGGTGGGAGCAACACTTACGAACACCAAATTGCTACATCCATTGAAACCGCAAAAAAAAACCACTACAAAACCAAAAAACAGAAATGAGACGAAGAGTGAATATGAAAAACACAGAATAATGGCTAGAGTAATCAAAACAACCTCAGACTGAAACTAACGCGACCACCTTTCATAAACCGCCACCGTCTGAAATCGAATTCGTGAAAACGCCAAACCTGAAACGCCCAGAAACTACTCTGTCGTGAAACCGCTGTGCACCACCACGAACCAAAAAACAGAACACAACCGCGGCGCGAAAACCAAAACGCTACCTACCATAAACCCTCGAAAAAACACCTTCTGAAGCTAAACACACCCAAACCGAGATCGAATCGGAATTGCGTGAGTCTGATCTGAAAGACGTGAGCAGAGAGATTCGCAGAGAGAGCGTGAATCGAGAGAGAGGCGGAATCGAGTGAGAGAGACGCGATCTAAAACCGCCGGTGTGCATATTAGCGCGTGAATTAAATCAGAGGGTGAGGGCTTTCGTCGTTTTGAAAAGCTTTCTGCTGAATCATGGAAAAGAAAAAGGGGTGGATTTGTCTTTCATTCTCGATTATGAAAAGGGTTGGTGTTTACTGATATCACTTTTTTAATTTATTTTATTATTTTCTTTTAAGACCTAAATGATGAGGGACTTGGTCCATAAAGCCATATGATCTTCTGTCTGCAAACGCATTACAAGCCCGCCAGTTCTTATTTTGATTTCTTTTTTTTTAGTTTATTATTTTATTATTTTTATATTTTCTATTAGTTTTTTTTATAAGTAATTAGTTTTGTGATTCATGTATAATTACTCTTGATTTATATTTTTATCTTATTATTGTATTAGTTTCAATTTTTATTTTTCGTTTTATTTTAAGGGGCCAATGATATAACAAAAGGTCGATGTTTCGTCCGATTTCGTTAAATCGGTGATACTCGATCAATATGAGGCCCATGCAATTTTATTTATTTATTTTTCCATTTTTTCTAATTTAATGTTATTTCACAAATTAATTTAATTCTTTATTTTTATTTATTTATCGGTTATACCATTTTATTCAATTTATCGCTTTTAACACATAAAACGTTTCGACTCCTCATAGAACGGTTCCTTTAAATCGGCTCTAAGGAAGTGAACGAACCAAATTTCGACGCGTCCGAAAAGGTCCAACGCCTTCGAATAGTTGCATCCGAATAAAAAGGCCGAACGCCTTCGAACAGTTCAAAAACAGTGCACACACGCTTTCTCTTGGGCGAATTACAACAAGACCCCTTTATTTCTCGCAATCCCCTGTAATTTATTGTGTATCCCTCCCCCATTTTATGTACGCATTTTATTTTTTCGTATTTTATTTCATTCGCGAACCCTTGGTCCAACGCCAAGTGGTTGCACTCGCACACTCGCACTTTATTTTTTAGTTATCGTTTCGTTTATTAGGATCCACCTCACCTTGCGAGCCGAGCGCTTTGTGGCTCGCTAAACAAACCACAAAATAAAACTCCATTTGCATTCACCCTCTAAACCTCAAAAACCAAAACGATTCTTTTTTAGATCCAAACCCTTGATCCAACGTCAAGCGGTCGTATGTTAATAAAACACTTTAATAAATAACGAGAAGAATTGTACGTCACGAGCCTTAAGCGGTATAAAGGAGGATAACGAGCTCTCGTTACTCGCTCCGATTATTTCGACGCAAGACGCTCGTCTTGTTGGACGGGATAAACTATCCATAGTCTTTAGTACATTTTAACTCCTAAACCCTTTCATCGAAGAAAGGTAATAAAATCAACAACCAATACCCGTAGTAGGCCGAACTACGAGGCTCTGACTTTCCCATTGCACGCGGGAGTATGTAAGCACAAGGATCTCAATCCTTTCCGAGCACCTAAGATCAATCTAACTTATAATTCAACTCATTTCCTCTAGCAAGTAATTCGTTTAAGCATAGACATCCTTTCGCGCGTGATAACTTAGATGGTTCCCATCGAGTACGATGGATGTAGGGGGTGCTAATACCTTCCCCCTGCATAACTGACTCCCGAACCCAGGCAATGGTTCCGTTGACCTTTGTACTCATCCTCTTTTCCCGGATTTTATCTATATCTTCCCTTTCCCTCTGAGGGAATAAATAGAATTAGGTGGCGACTCTTCAGTCTGTCCAGCGCGCGGCTCTTCTCCTTTAGATCGCGTGAGGTCATATTTTTCGGGGTACGACAGTTGGAACTGCGTATGTCTATGCTCAGGTGTTGCAGGCTCATCTGGTACGAGTGCGTTTACTGTCTTGCATGCGAGACAAGTCATCGTAAGTTCGCGTTATGAGTGAATGAGATGAGAAGAGAAGTTCCCGAAGGATAGTCGCTTATTGTTTGTTTTTGTCTTTTATGAATTTGGCACAAGGAAGTGAATTCAAACTCTTTTCCAGGGAATGTGTACTTGCTACTACATTCCAAGATGGAATAATAGAACAAGCACACTAAGCAAGGAGAATTTATCCAAGACTTGTTTCCAAGGATTAGGGTTTAAGTTCACTAGCTTGTTGAACCTTATTACATGTTTTTGTAGCTTTTGAAGAAGTGTCTTTTAAATTTTCTTTGTGAAACAACCCCTTGATGAGACTTGTACATCATGCTAGACAAGCTTACACCATTCCAAGATGGAATAAATGTAAGTCCCCCATGGAATAAGGCTATACACAAGAGATTCTTTCATGCATTTATTAAGTGTTTTTTATTTTGTTTGAAGATGAGAAAATAAGACTCAAGAGGCAAAAGGTCAAAGTTAATGGGGGACTAAGACACAACCCTAAGTTATCTTATTATATACAAAAGGGATATCCTAATGGTTTGTGAAGTTTTCTAATCCTAAGGAAAAAAATGAAAAGAAGAAAAGAGAATTAGAAACTAACTTACTTCCTAAGGAAGTTATGTTGTCTCTAAAGAAAGAGAAAGCCTAAGAGCAAAGCACAAGGTTCTAAGGCAAACACAAATATAATGCATAAGAGATAGGAATGAAGTGAGGCTTACCTCAATCTTCCCCCCTACAAAACAAAATTTAGCATGACAATGCATATTGAAAGTAAAATCAAAGCATAAAAGCGATTAAGTACCATAAACGTCCTATAACGAAACTAGGGTTCCAAATAAGACCTAAGTCTAAAGGTTAAGGTACCTAAAGGTTACATGACTTATAAAGTCAGTAGCTACATGCTATACTTCCTTAAGGATTCTAGGATACCTCATAAATCAAACTATGTCTAACTATGTAAAAAAAATTCACCTAAGTTCACCTAAATGCAAGTTAAGGCTCATGGATGAAGTATGAATGCATATCGCTTACAAGCATGAATTAATACATGAAATGAGTATCAAAGTCACTATTTAATGCTTATTAATGTAGATAAATGAATATACAATCATGGATGAAAATGACTTAAGCATATGGAGCAAGGAGAAGAAGATGTGGGAAGAAGTGTAGCAAACATTGCATATGATCACAAAGAATGCAAGTTAAGAATGAATGACATATAAATGTGAATGAAATGATTATGGATCAGTAGCATACAAGATATTAAATGAAATTATAATGCATTTATAGGCATTAATGATTCCCACAAAATTCATGTTAACAATTAGAGGAGAAGAGAAATGAGTTTAAGTTAAAATTAGTTCACATAAGTATGCACTTAGGAGCACAAAAACAAACCAAATGAATATGGTTCAAAAAGTGACCTATAACTGGAATTAAGGACTTAAAAGTGACCTATAATTACCTCCTAAGAGTTACCAAAAGGTACCTCAAGCAAATGGCCTGAATGCCTTCCTAAATCCTAGGATATGGAGCAAATAAACACATGAATCAACCTATGATCTAGGTGACATAAAAAATAGAAAAATGACTTTAAAAATTATGAAATTAAATCCCTGTAATGTTGAAGTCAATATATAATATGGTCTAAAAGGATTTCACAAAATTAAGCACCAAAGTGCCAAAAATATTACTTGATGATCAAGATAACAAGGCATGATCGCCGAAAAAAAACTCTACAAAGTGGATAAAAAAGGGCACTAAAAAATATGGAAAAAAATGCCTAAGGAGCATCAAAATGTCACAAATTCTAGTGATTAATTACACACAAAAAAAATAGGTCTCACACCTATAGGAAAAAATGGTTTTTGGTCCCTTATCTCAATACCATTCCTTTTGGGACAGCTTGGAACGAAAAACCCAAATTAATTACTAAAACCAAACAAACCTAGAATAAAAAAATATGAAAAATTAATTAAGAGGATGAGGATCATTCATGAAGTTTTCCAGAATTTTATCACACCCGAAACTATTTTTAATAATTGCGACGAAATGGGCAAAAAACGATGTTTTAAGGGAAAGCGAAAGGAAATGAATTCTACAATCCGTAACCTAATTCCTAAGCTCCGAAATCGACACATATAATCCAAAATCATAAATGAATCCAGTGCCTCAGGTGGGAGGGCTCAATATGCACCTTAATTTATATGATCCTAAGCCTCATACAAACTAGAATGATGCGTTAAAGTCGAAAAAAGTCGAAATTACTTACTTGATCGAAGTGACGATTCTTCATATAAAAGAAATCCAAAAACTTCATGCAAGGTCTTGTAATCTCCCATGAGCAAAATAAATGTTTATCTTCCATAATTACTTTGTAAAGATCCACCATAATCAAAACAAAAACAACGACACAAAATATCATTTGAATCCAAAGGTATCCCACAAATAAAGTGGAATACCAACCAAACGAACGTCGTTAAGATCTTTGCGAGAACCTTGCATGAACTCAACAAACGCATTAGAAACCAAAAATAGGTGCAACCGGAAGTTGCACCTATGCCTCACAACTCAAAATCAAGTAGAAAGATGAATATACGAGTCATGGACATGCATTGAAATTTATGTTTCAAAACGGGGCAACACTTATGCTCTAACATAAACAACATGCAAACTCAAATCGAAATCGAACAAATTTACATTCAATGAATGAAAAATGATCAACAAACATAAGTACAAGTCAAAAAAAGATCAATGCATCAAAATCGCACCAAATCGAACTTCAAAAGCCTTAAAACGGAAAAAATGCGTCAAAAATCACCGACTCGGAATTGAACGAAAATCGCATGGTAACTAGTAAACGTGCCAACGAATTCAAATATGCAATCGGTTTTTGAAAATTCCGCTCGGAAGTGATACTTTTTGGCCGATTTCGTCGGCTGGCAGTTGCGAAATAGCCGAAATAAATTATCCGAAATCGACTAAAAAGCTTACCAATGGCTCCGAAATAATCAACAAAGTCAATTTACACTATTCACATTCGCGAAAATGCGCTACGGTTAGGAAGTTATGACCAAAACATATTCTCGACACGCGATACATTTACAACATCATCGATTAGACATCAATCTATCCTATTCCGGATTTGCACATTGAAACAAGCATGAATTCAAAAGTCAAGCACTTCAATTAATATCAAGTCACAATAATTAACTCTCTTAGGAATTTTGTCAAACACCTAACATGCACCGATTATTCTATGTCAACTTTACCAAGCATTTTCAATTATGCACCACAATAATTATTAGGATAAATTAATCAAGCATCAATCAACAATCAAATCATGAATCAATGCACATAATCTCCACAAAATTAATTCAACTTGAAAATTTAATTCAAGAAACAATGCAACAATTATTCATGAATTAAGTTTAAGAAGCTTACCGAATGAAGAATCGACGAAGAAATTGTGAATCCGAAGGAAGTGAGACGTGATCGTGAACGGAGGATAGGGGGAGAGGTCACGTGGCTGCCGGCGGTGGAAGATGGTGGTCGCACGGTGGTGAAGTTGACCGGAGGTGGTGATTCGTGGCGGCTCGGCTACCGGAAGCTTGATCGGAATTGTTGTGTTCTTGAGTTCTTGATGAAGTTGTTGTTGTGTTCTTGAGAAAGAGTTGAGAGAATGAACTTCGATCCTTTAGAGAGATTTTGTGAGAGTTTTTTTTGTGTTTGTAAATTATGATTCCAGTTATGAGACAAATTGTGGGTCAATAGAATATATAGTGGAGTGTAAAATGAAAGGCAAAAGGTAGAATTTCGGCTTAAGTGAAAATAACAATATCTTCGGCAAGAATTTTCGACTCTGAGCCTTCAACAACGCGGTCCGCCTCTGAATCACGGTTGCAACGCAAAAAGAACGAACGTCATACGATCAAAATTGAGTGCGATCGATACGTTTAAGTTGCAAGACGTCACTGAATAAGTTGTTGTTTTTTTGCTTATTTGGTGTCCGCTACTCGAAAATGTGACGAGGTCAACCTCTTCGGAGCATAATCTCGACTCGACTTTGTCAGCAAAGTTGTAGATCTATGAGTCAGTGACCTAGTGTTAAAATGTAAACTCAACCGGAAAAACAAAGAGAGAAAGATATGAATTTTCTCGTGAAACCACTTTCAGCCTTTTTCTTCGGTTTAGCACTTCAATTTTGTGAAATAAACAAAAACGACAGTCTTTGGAGCACCGTTCGAACTTGTGTTTATCTTTGAACTTGCAAATGATAACATTTGTGAACCAACGCTTCAAGAACTGGTGCAATCCGATGAAAATTGACCGAGTTATAAATTTTACAAAATCTGACAGACAGTGCACTGCCTCAAAGAACCTTACTGGTAATTCGCATTTTCGGGATCCTTCCGCTCGGACCTAACTCAAACTGAATTCACATAATTTTAGGCACCGGAATGACATCAATCTGATGAACGAGCCAAGAGTTATGAATTTTTTAGTGTTCAAAACCCACTGGTTCAACACTATTTTTCACTATGTCGAAGACAGAACTTTTCGACAGAACATTCTGAGATCTTCTTCAAAGAATTAGTTCTCGGCCAAAACCCAAAAGTTAGAAAGGATATCAAGACAAAACTTTTGGCATATGAATCTCTCAGACATGTTGGCCCAATCAGAAGTTACAAACTCTTGAATACCGCTAGCACAGTTAATCGGTGAAACCGAAATTTCATATACAAATAATTCCCGCCATTTTCCTTGATGAATTGGCCTCCGAGCCGAACACAAAATTTGTAGAGAATATCGAAATGGTGTAAACTATCGATTTTCAAGCCAAAATGAGTTTCCGAGCATAAGTTACAACTTTTGAAAACTGCATCATAAAACTGATATTCTGCTTAAACTCCTCTGAATCAACCGAGAACTTTTGGCTTCTTCTGAGATTCTTATGCACGTGCCGCATGAAGAAATAAAGGTCAGTCGCAATCTATGATAGCTCAAATGGAGATGTATGTTCATGTATGTTTATGATGAAATTGTGATCTAAATGCAATGCAATGTATGAAAGGATATGCTAAATGTCATGGAAATGAGAGGGAAAATTTTGAAGTATTACAATACCTTGCACAAAAACACGAAGTTTTGTTTCTTCAATTAGACCGGAGTAACCCCTCAAAGAATGCCAAGTTTATTCCTCGGCATGTGGTTGAAACAAACACGAGGGTCATAACACTCTTACTCTTACTAGTCAATACTTATCATCCCTAGTCGAGTTATCATCCAAGTATGATATTCTCTTTTCAAGCTCACTCACAATGTGTCTTGTTTGCTTTATCACCCAAGCATGGTAAATACTTTTTGATTCTGTGCAAGTCCGATTTCGTTCCTTCGAGTTATCATCCAAGTATGATAGTCTCTTTTCAAGCTCACTCACACTGTGTCTTGTTGCTTTATCACCCAAGCGTGGTAAATGCTTTTCGATTTCGTCCAAGTCCGATTTCGTTTCTTCAAGTTATCATCCAAGTATGATAGTCTCTTTTCAAACTCACTCACGGTGTGTCTTGTTTGTTTATCACCTACGTATGATAAATGTTTTTCGATTCTGTCCAAGTTCGATTTCGTTTCTTCGAGTTATCATCCAAGTATGATAGTCTCTTTTCAAGCTCACTCATGGTGTGTTGTGTTCGCTTTATCACCCAAGCGTGGTAAATGTTTTTGATTTCGTCCAAGTCCGAATTCCTTTCTTCGAGTTATCATCCATGTATGATAATCTCTTTTCAAGCTCACTCACGGTTTGTCTAGTTTGCTTTATCGCCCAAGCAAGGTAAACGCTTTTCGATTTTGTCCAATTCTGGTTTCGGTCCTTCGAGTTATCATCCATGTATGATTGTCACTTTTCAAGCCCACTAACGGTGTGTCTTGTTTGCTTTATCACCCACATGTGGTAAATGCTTTTCGATTCCATCCAAGTCCGGTTTCGTTCCTTCGAGTTATCATCTAAGTATGATAGTCTCTTTTCAAGCTCACTCACAGTGTGTCTTGTTCGCTTTATCACCTGTAAACACCCCAAATTTGCCCTCACCCATCCACACCATGGCTTGTGATCATCCTCATATGCATAAATACAATCATATCATCTCACATCTCATTTTTGATTCACTGCATAGCTTCTAAGGCATCTGCACCTAGGGTTTGTGATCTGAGCAATCCCAAAGCTTCTTGAGCCACTCCAAAGGCCACCAATCAACTCAAAGGGGTCCATGTGTGTTCATATGTCATATTCCATCTCCTCAAAGCCAAAATTGCAGAGGAATCACAAGAACTAGGGTTTGAGTGGATGCAGAGCCAGGATGAACTGCACAGTTGACCTAAAATTAGGGTTTTGGTTTCAGAGGCCATGACTCCAAATTTTTTGGTCATTCTTGTTTCCATTGGTCTCTATATGGTATAGGGAGTATGCATATCAATTTTCATGAAGAAATTCCATGGGGAAGTCATCTGATCAAGGGTTGACTTTTCAGACAAGTCAGTGCAAAATCAGGGCATCTGAGGCCCCCAATGACCCAACCAATGGGTGATCTTCATCATTTTGAGTGTATATGATCTTTATTTGATCATGGAAGAAGGTTGAAGTTCATAAAAATCAAGAATTTAGGGTTTTTGCAAATGTTGACTTTTTGGGCATAGTTGACTTTTCAAGAATGCATCATTTTAGGTCATTTTTCAAGCCTTGATTCTTGATCCAAAAATGCTTCAAATGAAAAAACTTTGGTCATGAAAGTTGTAGATCTCATCTTTCCCTTTTCAAAAAGTACAAGAACATGATCAAACTCTTCTTGGATCAAAAGTTATGGCAAGGCAAAGTTGGCTAAAATCATTGATTTTTTTAAGGCATGCCTCAAATGGAAATTTTGCAAAGTCATGAACCAATGCATTATGTGACTTCTAATTGGTATCAAACCAGCACATAAACTTTCTCTAAGTCATGAAAATCAGATTTGAACCAAGAATGCCCATGGTTTCATGTTTGGTTGGACAAAGAATCACATGTGAACCAAAGTTACAACAACTTGCAAAACCACTCATAACATTTCACCAACTTGCTGCCTTGAATGCTGGACCAAGCCTAGCCTTTCCCTTCACTTTGCTGCGCCAGAACCAGCCCATGTACTTGCCTAGCACCTCACCATACTTGCCTTACACAAAAGTTGACCTTTTTGCAAAAGTAAACTTACTTATCACCACAGGCCATGTCACATCCTCTGGCCACTTGGATTAAAATAACATATCATTTTGCAAGCCATTCCATGTACTAAGCAAGCCTGAAACCATTCATACCATGACATTCACAAAAACACACCACATTGCATTTTGCTTCGAATCCCTCTGCCCAGCCACAAAACATCCCAACCATTTCCATACTTGAAATCACCATGATCCATTGAGTAGAAAGCACCAAGAGCCAGGCTTGATCTGAGAAAGAATACCCCATTGCCATTCTTCACCTCAGCCTGCATTTTCCATCGAATCTCCTTCCACAAACCTCAAACACAAGAACAAACTCCACCAACAATCTCCACTCACCTCACTGACTAGAAACCACCCTTTGTTTTGGCTTGAAACACCCTATATCTCAAATACGATTTTCATCCTCCCTTGGTCAGAGCTGCTGCAAACTCACTCAGGAGGTTGTTTAAACTCCAACTAAGCATCCAAAGCTTCAAAGGTGGACTATTGGGACCAGATTGAGCCAAAGAATCATCCAAAGAGCTCCTGAATTAAGAGCTCCATCTCAGGTGACACCATGAACTTTTTTCCCAGAACTCATTTCTCTTGTTAAAATCTTGTTGTGCATGTTACACTGATCATTGGGATCTCCTTACTTTTGAAAATAAGCCAGAAATGAGCATGTAGTGGTCTTCTGAAAGTTTGACCTAGAATTTTATTTGCTTCGATTCTTGTTTGTGTGTGAGTTTAAACATGATTTGAGGGTGGATTCGTGCTTAGGATAGTTGGTAGATGGATTCTGGAGACTTAGGGCTTCTGATTTGGCCTAGGGAGAGAGATTGATTTTGGGGATGGCCGGAGAAGACGACCGGAACACTGTTCCGGTCGCCTGAATGTCATTAGGGCACAATTAGGGTTTAATCAGGGTGATTAGCAAGTTTGAATTTGAGCCGTGAGATGTGGCGGGGAGTCAATGCACGCGCTGGCCAGTTTAAATCTCAACCCTAGGATTTGATTACTTCTCATTAATTCAGTTTTAATTCATTTATTTTCTTTTCTTTTTCTTTTGTTTTGCATAATTATTTAAAAATAGTTAAAAATTCTTAAAAATTATGAAACTTTTTCCTCTGAGTTTTATTAATTTTTAAGACCCAAAAACATTTTTATTTTATTTTTTATCATTAAAAAAGTATTTTTAAATATTTAAAAGATTATTTTTAATTGATTAATGGGAATTAATTAATTAAAAATACTTTTAGGTATTTAAAAATTACAAAAAAATTCATGAAATGTTCTTAGACATTTAGAAACATTGTCCAACCTTCAAACCAAATTTCTTTTTTGATCTTGATGCATTTTAAGAATTTTTCATTGAATTAAATCATTTTTTTATGCATTATTTTGATCATGGATTCAAAAATTCATTTCTGCTTATTGGAAAAGGTTTGGACATTGATTCTTTTTGCTTTGTCTTGTGTTTAGCATGTAGTTTCTAAGATAAAATGGCCATGACTTGATCTTGCATTTTCCAATTGTTTGGCATTTCTTTTGTTAAGAACCCTAAAAAACCCTAATAACTTAGAAAAATCATAACTTGAGATTGGTTAAGAGTTGGGAGTTCCCCTTTGGGCAGTGGTTCATTATAGGTTTAGGGTTTCTTTGAGTGGCATTTTCCATTTTTTTATCTTGGGGTTTGTTTCTGTTTTGGGTTTTTGTTTGATGTTTGATCCATGAACCCTAATTTGGGCTTTCTTTTGCATCCCTCTTGCATTCTCTTGCATAACATGACTTGTCTTTGCATTTTGTGCATGCCTATGATTCATTTGACATCTTAAGACATATAGAAAGCATGTTTGATCATTGCATTACATATTTGCCATGTCATTTATCTTGTATGCTTCATAACTTTTCATGTTCATTCATGCTCCTTAGCTTGCATCATTTGCATTCATAATCTTGTATGAGCATCTCCATGTCTTGCCTCATGTGTGCAGCACCTCATAACATCATAATCATCATCAACATGCTTCTGGTTTTGTTTAGCATCATGTCATTTCATTTAGCATTGCATTGCATCTTTTTCTAACATTTCAGGTGGTAAGTAAACTTGAGAAGTGAATTTGCCTTCACTTCTCATAACTTTTCTTCTCATCTCTCTTGCATACATTGCTGCATTCCTATATGTGTTTGAGATTGAGCTTGCTCATTCTTCTTCCTCCCACTTTCTTTCTTCAAGTGACTTGACTTCTTGAATGAAGCAAGTCACTTTGCTTCTCTTGATCTTGTTCATCTGCTTCCTGGTGGCTCCTCTGAAGATTGTTCCTGAAAACCTCACAAACCTTAGGAACAACCAAGCATGACAATGAATTAGGGTTTTGATTAGTCTCCCCTCTTAGTTTTACCTTTGTGTCTCTTTTGAGTCTTCTCTTCTCATCTCATAATCAGGGACTAAACCCTAAAGGCTTTAAGACTTTGTGATTAAGCTTATGCCTGCATCCTTCTCTTAGGATGGAGTGTATAACTTTAATCCTAAGTCTTGAACCCTTAATGTGTTTAAATCTCTTAATCAATCCACTTAATAATCATCAAGACATCACACTTGTAACTTGGGCCTTGCATTAGGGTTCTAATTCTTCCTTAAATGGTTAAGAAGGACTAACCCTAGTGTTAATGGACAAGTCCCCCTCAAGTTGTCTTACAAATCATAAAATTCACTTCATCATCATATCATTAACTAAAATTCACTTAATCAAAGGCTTGCTTTGTCATGAGTTTAATCCCTAATCATGGATTAAGTTGAGGAGCTTTCCTCAGCTTAAACATTCTCATCTATTATCCTTCTTTTAGGATGGTGTAATGAGTCTGTTTAATCCTTGATTATGGCTTAACCTCATTACTTAACACTAAACAAAAACACCAAAAACATCTAATTAATCACAAGTAGGTTAATGATCTTAATCCTACACCAAAGGTGATTAAGTGTGAGAATCTGACTTCACACTTAAGGTATTCTCATTACCCCTAATCAGAGGGAAGATGTGATGAGTTTACTAACCCATTGGTTTAGGCTTAAGCTCATTATCTTATGACAAACTCCAAAAAGCAATAAAAGACTGAAAACATCAAAAACAAACAATAATCGTCTCCTTCGGGATTCTTTTCTCATCATCTTCACTCACAAACGAGAACTTGCTTCTTCCGTCTAATGCAAGACAGTTTGCACCTGAGCCAGACAGGTCATACACTTGAGCATTGACAAGCAAGCAGTTCATCAGTCAATTCATCTTTCAGTCTCTTTGGGTCGAACTACGGTGTTCTGACTTCCTCATTGCACGAGAGGATACGTAGGCATAACTTAACAGTTATCGAACAAAAGTCTCTGTACATTCCCCCTCTTTCAGCTTCATTCTTCAAGCCTCATTATCATGAGCATTTCATCTTTGTTCTTACACTGACACTTCACATATTTCACTTCATACTCCTTTCTTTACACTGACACCTGTACATCTTTTCCAGCTATTTTATACACAGATTGCACAGACACTACCCCTTTAAAACACAAATCTTTTAAGCGTGGATCCCGTCGAGTACGACGGACAATCTGGGTGCTAATACCTTCCCAGGTTGTAACCAACCCCCTTTCTCAGTCTCTCTGGTTCGCAAACCGTCTTATCCGTATCTTTCTAGGTCTATGCAGCATTGCCTTTCCTCCGGGATAAAAATGCCTAGCTGGCGACTCTATTCATCTCCAATGAGTTCACGGCTGTGTGTTCTCATTGTCCCTCTCGCCGACCGTTCGCGTCTGTACCTTCATTTGACCTGGTGTCACTTATCGGGAGCGACAGCTTGGCGACTCTGCTGGGGACCTTATACTGCAACCAGGGCTTCTGGTTCTTTTTGTGGGTTCCTCCTAGCGCTTGTTTGATTTGTGTTTACTGGGGTGTTATGTGCTTGTATTTATTTTTGTTTATTGCTTTATGTACAGTTACTTTACTGCTTTCTTTATTGCATTTATTTATATCATACTGTCATTGCTGCTGGCTGGATCTGGTTGTTTGCCTTGGTGGGTGGGTGATTCATTGAGAGTTAAGGTCCTATACCTGGGACCTGAGTGACACCTAGGATAGAGTGAATCATATTCTTTCCCATTCCATTTCGGTCTGGTGCGGGAATATGAAACACGGTTCAGATATGGGTTTCTTCTTGAGAACTCTGTGTTGCAGATTTCCTGCAATGCTAGGGCTATCTGGGAAGCCTGCTAAGTCTGGATGACCTTTTAGTATTGACCTTCAGAAACTGAGGTGAATTAGAGGAGGAATTGTTATGGTTATTGTAAACACTGTACCTCCGGGTTAGAAGTGTTTACACTTCTCATAACTGATCCAAGTCTGAGGATCCTTGTTCTAGATCATCACCTGTGAGGGGGTTGGGCTGTTTACAGGTTTGCAGGTACCTTGACCTCAGAATACCCTGTTACTTTGATTTTGTTTAAGAGTACTCCATGTTGGACAGTTCTTGTGATTCTAAAACCTTGGACTTGTGGCTCTTTATTTGAGTCCCCCACCCTGGTTACTGGATTTTTTAGACCTCCATCTGGGATTCTTGAACACACATGGACTTATATCAGGGCATTTTGATCAGATCCAGCTCAGTCACAAACCCTTTGCATATCATTTGCATACATAACCATTGCATCATATTAACATTTGCTTATTTGTGTTTCAGGGTATCCATTTTCATCTGGTTTTGGTTTTGACCCCATCTGCATTACTGACCTATCTCCACCAGCACTTGCTTCAGCTTGTCAGCCATATACTTCAGTTACTTGCACTAGCCAGCCATTGGCCCACTCCTCAGCATCTTCATCAGCACTTATTATGGCTCCAAAGAAAAGCAACATCACCTATCATTTCTTCCAACCAGACTTATCAGACATCAGGAGGATCCAAACCCTGATCACTCCAGATCACATACCTTTGTTCAGGGAGCATTATGGGGATATACTTGACTTGGTCATGGATCTGGACCCATCCCAGAGGAGTTTGATCCACACCTGCATTCAGTTTTATGACCCCCCATTGAGATGTTTCACCTTTCAAGACTTTCAGTTGGGGCCTCTTTTAGAAGAATACTCATCTTTGATTGGTTTGCCTATCAAGAGGGAAATCCCTTTCAACCCTGAAATGGTCTTTCCCAGCAATGGAGAGGTGGCAAAAGCTCTGCACCTGGAACCTGCTTTGATTGAGCAGCATATGACCTCTAAAGCTGGGATCCCTGGTTTTCATCTTGACTTCCTGATTTCCCAAGCTAGTCTGAAGGCCTCCCTTGGGGAGTGGAGAGCTGTTTGTGCTCTGTTGGCCTTAAGTGTATATGGAATTGTGTTGTTTGCAGATGAGCCTCGATTCATCAGCAAGAATGCAATCCATTTGTTCATCCTGAAGAACCCAGTGCCAACTTTGCTAGGAGATCACTATTACTCAGTACATCAGAAGAATGAGAAGCAGAGGGGAAGGCTAGTGAGGTGTTGTGCTCCATTATTCCATGCTTGGCTTCTAAAGCATCTACCCAGGACAGATGCATTTCTCAATCCTCATCAGCAGAGCAACTGGGCTAAGAGGCTCACTACCCTAACTTCAGCAGATATCAGATGGTGTACTCAAAGCACCAAAGGCAAGGATATCATCACCAGCTGTGGACATTTTCCTAATGTGCCTTTGATAGGAGTTAAGGGCAGTATCAATTACAACCCTCTGCTGTTCAGGAGGCAACTAGGCTATGCACTGGTCCATGCTCCTAAGGCACAGGACTTGGTGGAGACCCTCTATTGTGAGAACAAGATTAGTCTGGCAACTGTTAGGCAGGCTGCCTGGGCCTGGGATCATGTTCAAACCAAGGGAATCACCATTCTGGGGAAGTGCAATAATGTGGCATCAACACAATATTATGAGTGGTCCCATGCCAGGGCCCAGTTCTCAGGAATGCCCTTCAGCATAGAAGACATGCCTGAGTCATCTTCAGCACCACCCCCTGCCACTATCAGTTTGGAGGAGTTTGAGAGCTTGAAAGAAAGAAATGAGAAGCCAACCCAGGCTTTGCAGAAGACCCTCCGGGAGAGGAGTGAAGGTGTGAGGGAGATTGAGAGATTGGAGAAGTTAAGAGTGGAACACTTGACTAAAATTGAGAAGTCTGGAGATTATATCAACAAGTCTAAAGCTGGTGAACAAATTCTGAAGAACGCTTGCAAAGAAGCCCAGTTCCAAAGAGCAAGGACAGACTTGTATTTGAAAGAGAGTCAAGCCAGGTGGGTCCGGATCACTGAGGCCCGTACTCTAGAAGACAAGAGAGTTCAGGACAAGATGGAGCAGATGGAAAAAGCCCTGGCAGCAGCCCAGAAGGAAATATCAGAGTTAGAAATCAGAGCTGGAGTGAAGAGGTCTAAGGACCAAAGTCAGAACAAGAGGTTGACTGCAGCTGTTGCAACGAGAAACCTTCTCATCAGAAGTCTCACGGAGCGTCCGGCTGATCCTGTGACCGAAGCACTTCTTAAGGAAGTTCGTGAGGATGAGTTTGGCCTTGGGGTTTGATCATTTGCTTGTTGTTATTCCTTTTCATGTACTTTTGCTTGTTGTGATGTATTTTGACCCCTTTGAGGGCTTGTGTTGTAAAAATGAACAAGATGTATTATTTCACCTTCTGTAATATATTTGTGTTAGTTTCCATCTGGGTTTACTTCGAAAGCAACTTCAACAGCAGCATCTTCAAGGGTCTGGAAGGGTCAAAACTGAAGGCCAAACCGGATACCTTGAGAGCAAATAAGCATAACTGCATTGCATACTAACCCTTTTGTTTGTTTTGTAGGTTTTTGTTTTGTTGTTACTAACCTCTGTTGTGATATTCAGGAATTATTGCTCGCCGCCGGGTATTTCCCCTCAACAGGCCACACAGGTACCCAACTAGAAACAACCTTCCGGGAATTCAGATGGATCAGATGCAACAGGACCTTACAGAGGTCAGAAACCAGATGGCAAACGAAAGACTGGAGATGAGAACCCAGATAACACAGTTCATGGAAGTGATGAACAATTTAGCTCAAAGCCAGGAGAGGCTCAGAGCTTTGGTAGAAGGGAGGAACCAGGATGAGCCCCATGTGGGGACTGCCGGCACAAGTAACAACGAACGGGTGCAACCCCATGTTAACCCCCCTGTGTTTGGTCCACATCTACATCCTGAGATCAATATTCCTGCAAATGTTCAAGGGACAGCCACTGCAGCCAGGGTACTTCAAGAAGACCCTCAGGAGGACCAATTTACAGTAATGGGTGCTGGAGAGGAAACTTATGATAGACGGTTGGAAGAGATAGCTGAGAAGTTGAGGTCCTTAGAATCTCAAAATTCTTTGGGTTTCGACGTCATGGACATGGGTTTGGTAGACGGGGTCAGGATCCCCCATAAGTTCAAGCCACCTTGTTTCGAAAAGTATAATGGGACTTCATGCCCCCGGACTCATCTACAATCATTTCTGGGAAGGCTGAAGGCCTATACAATGGATGAGAAATTGTGGATGTTCTACTTTGAGGATAGCTTGACTGGAGCTTCGAGGGAGTGGTATTCCCATTTGACAAGGGCAACTCTGAGATGCTGGAAGGACCTGGCAGAGGCCTTCATTAGACAGTATCAATACAATTTGGATATGGCACCCAACAGGACTCTCCTAATGGGAATGTCACAGTCGTCAAGGGAAAGTTTCCGAGAATATGCCCAGAGATGGAGGCAATTGGCTGCTGCCGTTCAACCACCAATGTCTGAGAGAGAAATGGCAGACATGTTTATGAACACTCTCCAGGGAACGTATATTGACAGGTTAGCTGCTTTCTCCTCCACTAGCTTTGCAGATGTTGTCATAGCCGGGGAGAGAATTGAAAGCTTGTTAAAAATGGGAAAGATCTCAGACAACGGTGCAAGCTCGTCCAGTAGTACAAGAAAGCCTTTTGCAGGCCCGAGAAGAACTGGCGAGACCAATGCCATCCATTCAAACAGGGGTAGGCCCCAATATGTTCAAAGGTCAATAGCAGCAGTCACTATCCCTGCTCCAGCTCATCCACAGCCAGTCTATCAACCTCCGCAACAAAACTTCCAACAACAACCTCAGTATCATCATAATCAGTATCCTCCAAGAAACTTCAACAACAACACCAACAACAACAATCAACAGAGGCCATTCCAACAAAGGCCATCTCAAGCTAACCGAGTGATCGACCCGATCCCAATGCCGTATGCTGCCTTGCTGCCACAACTTCTGAAACTCAACCTAGTTGAGCTAAGAACGTTGGCACCTCCGGATCCCAACAGTCTACCAAGAAACTATGACTCCAATGCTAGGTGTGCTTTTCATTCGAACGCACCTGGTCACAGTACAGAAAAATGCAGAGCTCTGCATATGAAGGTACAAGACTTGGTAGACTCCAAGGCTCTGAATTTTGCACCTCCGCCCAATGTCAATAAAAACCCTATGCCAAATCATGGTGGTCCCCGAATTAACGCTATTGAAGAAGACCAACCGTCTTATTTAATAACAAGTGTGGATCAGATCAGGACACCATTGGTGGAAATCAAAGTTCAACTCCGCGAAAACCAAATATTTCCGGGGTGTGAACTAGGGTGTCCCTATTGCAATATTTCATGGAACGGGTGTGAGGACCTGAGGAATGGCATTGACAGCCTTATTCAGAGTGGCCTGCTACAAATCACTACATCATTCCCGACAAACCCAACAACTTCATCAGCAACGGTTTCATACCCTCCTACAACCGCAGCAACTATTGTTCCCGACAATTCATCAGCACCATCAACAAGTACTTCACCTGTCCTCCCAAATGATCAGTTTTCAACAGTTTCTCCTGCTACAACTTCAGCTTCATTCCACTTCGAATCTCCATCAACAACAACAACAGTCCTTCCAACAATACCTCCTACAACACCAGCAATCAATCATGAAGATGTCTCTACTGTTACCATTTTCTACGATCCTGAAAATAATTCAGCCTACCATTCAGAAGGTGCTGCTCCCGCCAGAGCACCAGTTACAATCTTTTATGATCCACAAACAATAACAGTCCCTTCAGCAGCAGCAATCAGTCCGGTCACTGTCACGGTGCCTGGACCAGTACCATTTGAAAGCAGTAGGGCCATCCCTTGGCACTATGGCTCTGACGTGTACTGCGAAGGAAAAAGAATCACTCTTGAAACATCAGCACCTGCACCACAAGTAGATAATGTGGGGGGAGGCGGAGGCTTCACTCGAAGCGGACGTCTCTTCGCTTCACAAGTTCAAAGACCTACTGCCGAAGCAGAAGCTGCTGCCAAGGCAAAAGGAAAAGGCCCGGTGCAGGAAGATCCAGTTGCCAAAGAAACCCTGAAGACTCCATTTGATCAGGAAGTTGATGAGTTTATGCGAATCATCAAAAAGAGTGATTATAAAGTTGTGGATCAGCTTCACCAGACGCCATCCAAAATCTCTATCCTCTCACTGCTTATGTGCTCCGAAGCCCATCGGAATGCACTACTTAAAGTTTTGCACGCAGCTTACGTGCCCGAGGAGATTACTGTCAACCAATTGGAAACCGTGGTTGGAAATGTTACTGCTAGCAATGGGCTAGGGTTTACCAATTCTGACCTGACAGTGGATGGCCGCAACCACAACAAAGCCTTGCACATAACCATGGAATGCAAAGGAGCTGTCCTTTCTCATGTGCTGGTGGACACAGGTTCTTCCCTGAATGTTTTACCAAAGAAGGCTCTGGTGAAGCTAGAATACGATGGATTGGCATTGAGACCCAGCAACCTGGTGGTGAGAGCCTTTGATGGTTCGAAGAGATCGGTTCTGGGAGAGATTGAGCTGCCTGTGACAATTGGCCCACAGACTTTTAAAACTATCTTTTATGTGATGGACATTCAGCCCGCCTACAGCTGTTTGTTGGGTAGACCCTGGATTCACGCCGCCGGCGCAATAACGTCTACCCTTCACCAAAAGTTAAAATTTGAGTGGGAAGGTCAAGTTGTCACAATCTGTGGGGAAGAGGACATTTTCGTTAGCCATCTGGCTACTTACAAATACATTGAGATGGATGGAGAGATCCATGAAACAATGAGCCAAGGTTTTGAAGCCTTGAATGTCAATGAAGCATCTGCTGTATCTGGTACTCCAATGTCGTCTTACCAACAAGCCCGGAAGGTTGTTGAAGAAGGAACTGCCCTAGGCTGGGGCAAGGTTTTAGCTGTGGAGGAGAAGAAGGACAAATTTGGGTTGGGTTACAAACCAACTCAACATCAAGCAAGGGCTGCTGGAGAGCCAGGTTTTGTCAGTGGGGGAATGCTTACCCCTGATGCTATCAACTGTCTGGAAGACGAGCTGGAAGAGGAGCGCAATCTGGAGAATTGGATTCGTCCAAAGATCCCGGGGAGCAGTGTCTCAAACTGGTCTTCCCAGGAAATTATAAGAGTTACTCGTGCAGAGTAATTATTATTTCCTGTATTTTTTATAGCATGCATCAAAGTCTTGCATCTTGCCCAAGATGACAAGACTCATTTTGTAATCAGGGCCATCAGTACTTTTGTGCAAACAAGATTAAATTAATGAAATATCAGACATCTTTTTGCAAACGAGTCTTTTTCTTTTCTGCTCACTGTTTTTCCATTTTTCTTTTTGTACAAAAATAAATGGCGATGTTTTCAAAATGATAACTTCATTTCACTTTTTTCTAAAGCAAGATTAAAATCAATCACTAAAATGAACAAACTTAACCCTTGCAGAGAGTGCCTTCCAGACAGCACCGACAACAGCACGGCTATGACATCGTGTGACTTTGACAATCCAATCAATCAAGCTGATGAAGGGGTTGATGAAGAATATGAGCTTCCTGAAGAGCTAGCCAGGTTGTTGAGACAAGAGGAAAAGGTTATTACTCCTCACCAGGAGGAGATTGAAGTGATTAATCTTGGTACTGATGAAGACGTGAAAGAAGTTAAAATCGGGGCCTACCTGCAAGACTCAGTGAAGAGACAACTGATAGATCTGCTTCAAGAGTATGTTGATGTGTTTGCTTGGTCGTATCAAGATATGCCAGGGTTGGATACCGACATTGTCGTGCACAAGCTGCCTTTAAGAGAAGAGTGTCCACCAGTCAAACAGAAGCTACGCCGAACTCGCCCAGACATGGCTATGAAAATCAAGGAAGAGGTACAAAAGCAATGGGACGCCGGGTTCCTTGCTGTGACTAGCTACCCGCCGTGGGTTGCTAATATAGTGCCTGTGCCTAAGAAAGATGGCAAAGTAAGAATGTGTGTTGACTACCGGGATCTGAACAGGGCCAGCCCGAAAGATGACTTCCCATTACCTCACATTGATGTATTGGTGGATAATACGGCTCAGTTCTCGGTATTCTCCTTCATGGATGGATTTTCAGGATATAATCAGATCAAGATGTCACCTGAAGACATGGAGAAGACAACATTCATCACGCCTTGGGGCACGTTCTGTTACAAAGTGATGCCATTCGGACTGAAGAATGTTGGTGCAACATATCAACGGGCTATGGTGACATTATTCCACGATATGATCCATAAGGAAATCGAGTGTTATGTGGATGATATGATCGCCAAGTCCCTTACAGAGGAAGATCACCTGGTGAATCTGCTGAAGTTGTTCAAGCGTCTGAGGAAGTATCAACTAAAGCTAAACCCCAACAAATGCACATTCGGGGTGCGATCCGGTAAGCTGCTGGGCTTTATTGTAAGCGAGAAAGGGATTGAAGTTGACCCTGATAAAGTCAAAGCTATTCAAGAAATGCCTGCGCCGAAAACTGAGAAAGAAGTTAGAGGGTTCTTAGGTCGATTGAACTACATTTCACGGTTCATATCTCACCTTACAGCAACCTGTGAACCTTTGTTTAAGTTGTTAAGAAAAGAACAAACGGTCAGGTGGAACGAAGATTTCCAAAAGGCTTTTGACAAGATCAAAGAATATCTGCAAGAACCTCCAATCCTTATGCCTCCAGTTGAAGGAAGACCTCTGATAATGTACTTGACAGTATTAGAAGAGTCAATGGGGTGTGTGCTGGGCCAGCATGACGAGTCTGGTCGAAAAGAGTATGCAATTTACTACCTAAGCAAAAAGTTTACCGACTGTGAACAACGTTATTCACTGCTCGAGAAAACTTGCTGTGCTTTAGCGTGGGCTGCTCGCCGACTGAGACAGTATATGTTGACCCACACTACCTTATTGATCTTAAAAATGGACCCAGTTAAGTACATTTTCGAGAAGCCAGCTCTTACCGGACGGGTTGCAAGATGGCAGATGATTCTCACAGAATACGACATACAGTACACATCTCAGAAAGCCATCAAAGGCAGTGTACTATCTGAATATCTTGCTGAGCAACCTATTGATGACTACCAGCCTATGAGATTTGACTTCCCTGATGAAGACATCATGTTCATTAAAGCAAAAGATCATGAAGAGCCTATTCACACTGAAGGGCCTGACCCGGAGGAAGAATGGACTATGATGTTTGATGGGGCTGTTAACATGAATGGTCGTGGTGTTGGTGCAGTACTCATTACACCTAAAGGAGTTCACATGCCTTTCTCGGCAAAACTCACTTTCAACTGCACTAACAACGAAGCTGAATACGAAGCTTGCATTATGGGTCTTGAGGAAGCCATTGACCTCAGGATCAAAACGTTGACTGTATTCGGAGATTCAGCTTTGGTAGTCAATCAAACCAACGGAAAATGGTACACCCACCAGGATCATCTGATACCTTACAGGGATTATATAAGGAGGTTATTGACTTTCTTCACAACAGTCAAGCTTGAGTATATCCCTCGGGACGAGAATCAGTTTGCAGACGCTCTTGCTACCATTTCATCCATGATCAAAGTTCAAGCTGCTAACTTTGTACCTCAGATTTCAGTGTCCAGACTCGACAGGCCAGCATATGTATTTGCAGCGGAAGTTGTCAAAGATAATAAGCCTTGGTTACATGACATTAAAAGCTTCTTGGAGGATCGAACGTACCCACCTGGGGCATCTTCCAATGATAAGAAGACTTTGAGAAGGCTTGCTGGTAGTTTCTTTCTGAACACTGATGGGTCTTTATACAAAAGGAACTTTGATATGGTACTCCTCAGATGTGTTGACAAGACGGAAGCGGATTTGCTGATGCATGAAGTGCACGAAGGATCTTTTGGCACCCATGCAGGAGGGCATGCCATGGCTAAAAAGTTGTTAAGATCAGGCTATTACTAGATCACGATGGATGCAGACTGTTGTGCTTACGCCAGAAAATGTCACAAATGCCAGATCTACGCAGATAAGGTGCATGTGCCTCCTAATCCTTTGAACATCATGTCTTCACCATGGCCCTTTGCTATGTGGGGCATTGATATGATTGGCAAGATTGAGCCAACTGCTTCAAATGGCCATAGATTCATCCTGGTTGCCATTGATTATTTCACCAAGTGGGTTGAAGCAGCCTCATATGCAAATGTTACGAGGCAAGTGGTAGCCCGATTTCTGAAAAGAGATATCATCTGTCGATATGGAGTGCCCGAGCGAATCATTACTGATAATGGTTCCAACTTAAACAACAAAATGATGGCTGAATTATGCCGGGACTTCAAAATCCAACACTACAATTATTCTCCTTACAGGCCGAAGATGAACGGCGCTGTCGAGGCAGCAAATAAAAATATTAAGAAGATTGTGCAGAAGATGGTAGTCACCTACAAAGACTGGCATGAAATGCTACCATTTGCCTTGCATGGGTACCACACGTCAATCAGAACATCCACTGGGGCAACACCGTATCAACTTGTGTATGGTATGGAAGCAGTCCTACCTGTTGAAGTCGAATTACCCTCTCTACGAGTCTTGATGGATGTCAAACTGAGTGAAGCAGAATGGGTTCGGGCCCGATACGAACAACTGAGTCTAATTGAAGAGAAAAGGTTGGCTGCAATTTGTCATGGGCAGTTGTATCAGAAGAGAATGAAGAGAGCCTTCGATCAGAAAGTCAGGCACCAAGGGTACCAAGTAGGGGATCTTGTGCTGAAGAGAATCCTTCCTCCTCATACAGACCACAGGGGCAAATGGACTCCCAATTATGAAGGACCATTCGTTGTAAAGAAGGTTTTCTCTGGTGGAGCGCTGATGCTCAACACCATGGATGGTGAAGATTTCCCGTCCCCTGTGAATTCAGATGCAGTTAAAAAATACTTCGCATAAAATGACCCGCTGGACATAAAAACAGAATGTAAGTCCAGGCAAAAATAGGGCATCCCGGCGAGTCAAAAACAGAATAAAAGACTCGGGCAAAAATAAGGGAAATAAACAAAAAATGTACACCCGCTGAGTTGAAAAGCCACATTGGACAGCTCAGGCAAAAATGGGTATCCCGATGGATTGAAAACCCGAAAGGGCGATCCATGCAAAATAAGGGAATAAGCGAACAACTGCATTCTGAATTCGTCTGCGTTATCTACAACTTGGAAAGCTTCAAAAGGGTCAAGTTTCAATCAGAATCAACTCTCTCCAGAAAGCAAGACGAGAAGAACGTCATTGTCATACGAGTCATAGCAGAAGAGGAAGCTCCTTGAAAGCGTCGTCAGCATCGCCAGCACTTTATTTCTCAATTTGTAACAATCTCCTCATTTCAGGAGATATGTTTCTTTGACTGTATCTTGCCAATTCAGGGCACATGAATTAATAAAATCAGATTTTCAGTCATGTTTCGTTTTTTACATTTTTATTTGCAAAAAATGTCTGATGTCTCTAAAAAAAACTAGTTGCATAAGTACAGATGTTTTTCTCTAAAAATAATAAAAAACACATGCTTGCAGGGAATATACTTACTCTCAAAAGTGCTTAACTCCTATGACGGAATTCAGTGAAGGATACCTCGGGACCTTTTGTGCGTTTCCTTATCTTTGTAGGATTGCAGGTATCCAGGACGCAACCTGGGGCATGCAAGTTACGTCTTAGCAAGCTGGCGAATCATTATCAACTCGGTCTATCTTCCACGTGGCACTGGAAGGTGCCCACTTCCCCAGCAAAGTTGCCAAATCAACATACACTCAATCTCGGCATCCGAAATGCTCTATCCCCAGCCGAATGGCCTCTTGTTGCTATCCCCAGCCGAGTTGCCTCTCACAATTCCCCAGCCGAGTTGCCATTTCATCCTCAGCTGAGTACGGGAGTCAGGAAATCATCTCCCCACAGAATCTTCAGCCTCTATCCATAAGAGCAGCGCATAGAAGATCACAACAGAGTGAAGAAAGCTTCTACAAACCCCAGCTGGGTCCCGTATTATAAGGATATGTCAATCGGTGACCTATATCCCCAAACAGATACATCATCAGATCTATCACTGATCTCATCCCAGCTGGGAGGTCCACTTCGGCAGATCGACCAGAGATCTTCGCAGTGACGGGATCCGAATCCCGGTGTGGTATCTTTGCATAATCATGGCATTTGCATCATAATATCCCCTCAGAGCGTAGCATTCCGTCTAATACGGAGCATTACGGCAAAAATCAAACGCATAGCATAATCATAAGCCATGTTCTGAAGTAACACTTGTGAATAACAAACCGTTCATCATCATTATACGAAAATCCCCACCAGAGTCCCAGCAAAAGCAGTTGCCTCTCCAATCACCAAACACCAGTATATATTTCTGACACCCGTCCGTGTCATCACTTCCCCAAACAGGTGGCCTGAATACACTTTACAAACAAAATCACCCGTACTACAGATACTTCCTGACACCCGTCCGTGTCAAATCACCAGCAGAAAGCCAAAGACATCCTCTTGGCACTCACATATACTTATATATACACTTTCTCGACACCCGTCCGTGTCATATCCCCAGCGCAGTCGCTTACACCTTTACCACCCATATACTTGATAATGCTACTTTTCTCTTTTGACACTCGTCTGTGTCACTCTCCCCAGCAGATAAACACTTATATATATATACTCACTACTCAATGGTACACCTATGCAGATACTCGTCCGCATCTTGTATACATCATCTATATCCCCACAGATTCGACAGTAGTCCTTGTTCTTTGTTAACCAGTTGGTACTCGTCCGTACCATCATCTCAGAACAGTGCGTCTAGTGTTTGTTTCTACATGATACTCGTCCGTATCATAGTCTTAGGGATGCTCGTCCGCATCTTTAATCCGTACACTGTGTCAAACACTGGTGTCTTCTTGAATATAGATACTCGTCTGTGTCTGTTATTCCCCAGAAGAATTCTTTCAGATTCAACACTCGTCCGTGTTCTTTGTTAACCAGTTGATACTCGTCCGTATCATCATCTCTGAACATGTGTCAGTTTGTTTCTACGTGATACTCGTCCGTATCATAGTCTTAAGGATGCTCGTCCGCATCTTTAATCTATACACAATACCAAACACTTATACCTTTTGTTTCTTGGATGTAAACGCTCGTCCGTGTTTACTATATCCCCAGTAGATCACCAACAAATTTTCTTTTATCTGACACTCGTCCTGTGTCATGATAACCCTGAGAGCAGCCGTACCCTGCTGAGTGGTCGTCCTCCACTTCTTGATGGTCGTCCTCCATCATGCTCATCCGATGGTCGTCCCCATCATTGTTTTTAGCAGTCGTCCCCTGCTAGGTGGTCGTCCTCCACCTTTTGATGATCGTCCTTCATCATTTTATCCAATGGCCGTCCCCATTGTTGATTTTGGTTATCTGGCATTCGTCCTATGTCATGAGAAACCTCGAGAGCAGCCGTACCCTGCTGAGTGGTCGTCCTCCACTTCTTGATGGTCGTCCTCCATCATGCTCGTCCGATGGCCGTCCCCATCGTTGACCTTTTCTATCCGATGGTCGTCCCCATCGTTGATATTTTCGGCAGCCGTACCCTGCCAGGTGGTCGTCCTCCACCTTTGATGGCCGTCCCCATCATATTTCTTTTATCCCCAACAGAGCAGTCGTCCCCTGCTAGGTGATCGTCCTTCACCTTTGATGGCCGTACCCCATCATCTGTTTATTTCATTTATTCTTTAACCCGATGGCCGTCCCCGTCGTGGTCCCTTTTCCTTTTAGCCCGATGGCCGTCCCCATCGTTGGTTACTTTACCTTTATGAACTTGATGGCCGTCCCCGTCATGTTTCATTAATCCTCAGAGAATTTTACAGCTTTATCTTGATGGCCGTCCCCATCATGATTTTATTTCCCCAGCTAGTCGGCCGTCCCCGTCTTGGCTTTACCTTCTATCCCCAGCATGTCGGCCGTCCCCGTCGTCGCTTTGTTCTCCGCACCTTTACAATATACTTTGTTTTTCCTTTTGCAATCTATATCCCTTTTCTTCTTCATTCTGTGAGTGCAAATTTTGGACTGTCTTTGGTATTCAACCACAAGTTATCTTGTTTGCCTGTTAAGCCGTCGCTTACAACCTGCACAGCTAACTCATGTTTGAATAGGGGCAGCTGTAAACACCCCAAATTTGCCCTCACCCATCCACACCATGGCTTGTGATCATCCTCATATGCATAAATACAATCATATCATCTCACATCTCATTTTTGATTCACTGCATAGCTTCTAAGGCATCTGCACCTAGGGTTTGTGATCTGAGCAATCCCAAAGCTTCTTGAGCCACTCCAAAGGCCACCAATCAACTCAAAGGGGTCCATGTGTGTTCATATGTCATATTCCATCTCCTCAAATCCAAAATTGCAGAGGAATCACAAGAACTAGGGTTTGAGTGGATGCAGAGCCAGGATGAACTGCACAGTTGACCTAAAATTAGGGTTTTGGTTTCAGAGGCCATGACTCCAAATTTTTTGGTCATTCTTGTTTCCATTGGTCTCTATATGGTATAGGGAGTATGCATATCAATTTTCATGAAGAAATTCCATGGGGAAGTCATCTGATCAAGGGTTGACTTTTCAGACAAGTCAGTGCAAAATCAGGGCATCTGAGGCCCCCAATGACCCAACCAATGGGTGATCTTCATCATTTTGAGTGTATATGATCTTTATTTGATCATGGAAGAAGGTTGAAGTTCATAAAAATCAAGAATTTAGGGTTTTTGCAAATGTTGACTTTTTGGGCATAGTTGACTTTTCAAGAATGCATCATTTTAGGTCATTTTTCAAGCCTTGATTCTTGATCCAAAAATGCTTCAAATGAAAAAACTTTGGTCATGAAAGTTGTAGATCTCATCTTTCCCTTTTCAAAAAGTACAAGAACATGATCAAACTCTTCTTGGATCAAAAGTTATGGCAAGGCAAAGTTGGCTAAAATCATTGATTTTTTTAAGGCATGCCTCAAATGGAAATTTTGCAAAGTCATGAACCAATGCATTATGTGACTTCTAATTGGTATCAAACCAGCACATAAACTTTCTCTAAGTCATGAAAATCAGATTTGAACCAAGAATGCCCATGGTTTCATGTTTGGTTGGACAAAGAATCACATGTGAACCAAAGTTACAACAACTTGCAAAACCACTCATAACATTTCACCAACTTGCTGCCTTGAATGCTGGACCAAGCCTAGCCTTTCCCTTCACTTTGCTGCGCCAGAACCAGCCCATGTACTTGCCTAGCACCTCACCATACTTGCCTTACACAAAAGTTGACCTTTTTGCAAAAGTAAACTTACCTATCACCACAGGCCATGTCACATCCTCTGGCCACTTGGATTAAAATAACATATCATTTTGCAAGCCATTCCATGTACTAAGCAAGCCTGAAACCATTCATACCATGACATTCACAAAAACACACCACATTGCATTTTGCTTCGAATCCCTCTGCCCAGCCACAAAACATCCCAACCATTTCCATACTTGAAATCACCATGATCCATTGAGTAGAAAGCACCAAGAGCCAGGCTTGATCTGAGCAAGAATACCCCATTGCCATTCTTCACCTCAGCCTGCATTTTCCATCGAATCTCCTTCCACAAACCTCAAACACAAGAACAAACTCCACCAACAATCTCCACTCACCTCACTGACTAGAAACCACCCTTTGTTTTGGCCTGAAACACCCTATATCTCAAATACGATTTTCATCCTCCCTTGGTCAGAGCTGCTGCAAACTCACTCAGGAGGTTGTTTAAACTCCAACTAAGCATCCAAAGCTTCAAAGGTGGACCATTGGGACCAGATTGAGCCAAAGAATCATCCAAAGAGCTCCTGAATCAAGAGCTCCATCTCAGGTGACACCATGAACTTTTTTCCCAGAACTCATTTCTCTTGTTAAAATCTTGTTGTGCATGTTACACTGATCATTGGGATCTCCTTACTTTTGAAAATAAGCCAGAAATGAGCATGTAGTGGTCTTCTGAAAGTTTGACCTAGAATTTTATTTGCTTCGATTCTTGTTTGTGTGTGAGTTTAAACATGATTTGAGGGTGGATTCGTGCTTAGGATAGTTGGTAGATGGATTCTGGAGACTTAGGGCTTCTGATTTGGCCTAGGGAGAGAGATTGATTTTGGGGATGGCCGGAGAAGACGACCGGAACACTGTTCCGGTCGCCTGAATGTCATTAGGGCACAATTAGGGTTTAATCAGGGTGATTAGCAAGTTTGAATTTGAGCCGTGAGATGTGGCGGGGAGTCAATGCGCGCGCTGGCCAGTTTAAATCTCAACCCTAGGATTTGATTACTTCTCATTAATTCAGTTTTAATTCATTTATTTTCTTTTCTTTTTCTTTTGTTTTGCATAATTATTTAAAAATAGTTAAAAATTCTTAAAAATTATGAAACTTTTTCCTCTGAGTTTTATTAATTTTTAAGACCCAAAAACATTTTTATTTTATTTTTTATCATTAAAAAAGTATTTTTAAATATTTAAAAGGTTATTTTTAATTGATTAATGGGAATTAATTAATTAAAAATACTTTTAGGTATTTAAAAATTACAAAAAAATTCATGAAATGTTCTTAGACATTTAGAAACATTGTCCAACCTTCAAACCAAATTTCTTTTTTGATCTTGATGCATTTTAAGAATTTTTCATTGAATTAAATCATTTTTTTATGCATTATTTTGATCATGGATTCAAAAATTCATTTCTGCTTATTGGAAAAGGTTTGGACATTGATTCTTTTTGCTTTGTCTTGTGTTTAGCATGTAGTTTCTAAGATAAAATGGCCATGACTTGATCTTGCATTTTCCAATTGTTTGGCATTTCTTTTGTTAAGAACCCTAAAAAAACCCTAATAACTTAGAAAAATCATAACTTGAGATTGGTTAAGAGTTGGGAGTTCCCCTTTGGGCAGTGGTTCATTATAGGTTTAGGGTTTCTTTGAGTGGCATTTTCCATTTTTTTATCTTGGGGTTTGTTTCTGTTTTGGGTTTTTGTTTGATGTTTGATCCATGAACCCTAATTTGGGCTTTCTTTTGCATCCCTCTTGCATTCTCTTGCATAACATGACTTGTCTTTGCATTTTGTGCATGCCTATGATTCATTTGACATCTTAAGACATATAGAAAGCATGTTTGATCATTGCATTACATATTTGCCATGTCATTTATCTTGTATGCTTCATAACTTTTCATGTTCATTCATGCTCCTTAGCTTGCATCATTTGCATTCATAATCTTGTATGAGCATCTCCATGTCTTGCCTCATGTGTGCAGCACCTCATAACATCATAATCATCATCAACATGCTTCTGGTTTTGTTTAGCATCATGTCATTTCATTTAGCATTGCATTGCATCTTTTTCTAACATTTCAGGTGGTAAGTAAACTTGAGAAGTGAATTTGCCTTCACTTCTCATAACTTTTCTTCTCATCTCTCTTGCATACATTGCTGCATTCCTATATGTGTTTGAGATTGAGCTTGCTCATTCTTCTTCCTCCCACTTTCTTTCTTCAAGTGACTTGACTTCTTGAATGAAGCAAGTCACTTTGCTTCTCTTGATCTTGTTCATCTGCTTCCTGGTGGCTCCTCTGAAGATTGTTCCTGAAAACCTCACAAACCTTAGGAACAACCAAGCATGACAATGAATTAGGTTTTGATTAGTCTCCCCTCTTAGTTTTACCTTTGTGTCTCTTTTGAGTCTTCTCTTCTCATCTCATAATCAGGGACTAAACCCTAAAGGCTTTAAGACTTTGTGATTAAGCTTATGCCTGCATCCTTCTCTTAGGATGGAGTGTATAACTTTAATCCTAAGTCTTGAACCCTTAATGTGTTTAAATCTCTTAATCAATCCACTTAATAATCATCAAGACATCACACTTGTAACTTGGGCCTTGCATTAGGGTTCTAATTCTTCCTTAAATGGTTAAGAAGGACTAACCCTAGTGTTAATGGACAAGTCCCCCTCAAGTTGTCTTACAAATCATAAAATTCACTTCATCATCATATCATTAACTAAAATTCACTTAATCAAAGGCTTGCTTTGTCATGAGTTTAATCCCTAATCATGGATTAAGTTGAGGAGCTTTCCTCAGCTTAAACATTCTCATCTATTATCCTTCTTTTAGGATGGTGTAATGAGTCTGTTTAATCCTTGATTATGGCTTAACCTCATTACTTAACACTAAACAAAAACACCAAAAACATCTAATTAATCACAAGTAGGTTAATGATCTTAATCCTACACCAAAGGTGATTAAGTGTGAGAATCTGACTTCACACTTAAGGTATTCTCATTACCCCTAATCAGAGGGAAGATGTGATGAGTTTACTAACCCATTGGTTTAGGCTTAAGCTCATTATCTTATGACAAACTCCAAAAAGCAATAAAAGACTGAAAACATCAAAAACAAACAATAATCGTCTCCTTCGGGATTCTTTTCTCATCATCTTCACTCACAAACGAGAACTTGCTTCTTCCGTCTAATGCAAGACAGTTTGCACCTGAGCCAGACAGGTCATACACTTGAGCATTGACAAGCAAGCAGTTCATCAGTCAATTCATCTTTCAGTCTCTTTGGGTCGAACTACGGTGTTCTGACTTCCTCATTGCACGAGAGGATACGTAGGCATAACTTAACAGTTATCGAACAAAAGTCTCTGTACATTCCCCCTCTTTCAGCTTCATTCTTCAAGCCTCATTATCATGAGCATTTCATCTTTGTTCTTACACTGACACTTCACATATTTCACTTCATACTCCTTTCTTTACACTGACACCTGTACATCTTTTCCAGCTATTTTATACACAGATTGCACAGACACTACCCCTTTAAAACACAAATCTTTTAAGCGTGGATCCCGTCGAGTACGACGGACAATCTGGGTGCTAATACCTTCCCAGGTTGTAACCAACCCCCTTTCTCAGTCTCTCTGGTTCGCAAACCGTCTTATCCGTATCTTTCTAGGTCTATGCAGCATTGCCTTTCCTCCGGGATAAAAATGCCTAGCTGGCGACTCTATTCATCTCCAATGAGTTCACGGCTGTGTGTTCTCATTGTCCCTCTCGCCGACCGTTCGCGTCTGTACCTTCATTTGACCTGGTGTCACTTATCGGGAGCGACAGCTTGGCGACTCTGCTGGGGACCTTATACTGCAACCAGGGCTTCTGGTTCTTTTTGTGGGTTCCTCCTAGCGCTTGTTTGATTTGTGTTTACTGGGGTGTTATGTGCTTGTATTTATTTTTGTTTATTGCTTTATGTACAGTTACTTTACTACTTTCTTTATTGCATTTATTTATATCATACTGTCATTGCTGCTGGCTGGATCTGGTTGTTTGCCTTGGTGGGTGGGTGATTCATTGAGAGTTAAGGTCCTATACCTGGGACCTGAGTGACACCTAGGCTAGAGTGAATCATATTCTTTCCCATTCCATTTCGGTCTGGTGCGGGAATATGAAACACGGTTCAGATATGGGTTTCTTCTTGAGAACTCTGTGTTGCAGATTTCCTGCAATGCTAGGGCTATCTGGGAAGCCTGCTAAGTCTGGATGACCTTTTAGTATTGACCTTCAGAAACTGAGGTGAATTAGAGGAGGAATTGTTATGGTTATTGTAAACACTGTACCTCCGGGTTAGAAGTGTTTACACTTCTCATAACTGATCCAAGTCTGAGGATCCTTGTTCTAGATCATCACCTGTGAGGGGGTTGGGCTGTTTACAGGTTTGCAGGTACCTTGACCTCAGAATACCCTGTTACTTTGATTTTGTTTAAGAGTACTCCATGTTGGACAGTTCTTGTGATTCTAAAACCTTGGACTTGTGGCTCTTTATTTGAGTCCCCCACCCTGGTTACTGGATTTTTTAGACCTCCATCTGGGATTCTTGAACACACATGGACTTATATCAGGGCATTTTGATCAGATCCAGCTCAGTCACAAACCCTTTGCATATCATTTGCATACATAACCATTGCATCATATTAACATTTGCTTATTTGTGTTTCAGGGTATCCATTTTCATCTGGTTTTGGTTTTGACCCCATCTGCATTACTGACCTATCTCCACCAGCACTTGCTTCAGCTTGTCAGCCATACACTTCAGTTACTTGCACTAGCCAGCCATTGGCCCACTCCTCAGCATCTTCATCAGCACTTATTATGGCTCCAAAGAAAAGCAACATCACCTATCATTTCTTCCAACCAGACTTATCAGACATCAGGAGGATCCAAACCCTGATCACTCCAGATCACATACCTTTGTTCAGGGAGCATTATGGGGATATACTTGACTTGGTCATGGATCTGGACCCATCCCAGAGGAGTTTGATCCACACCTGCATTCAGTTTTATGACCCCCCATTGAGATGTTTCACCTTTCAAGACTTTCAGTTGGGGCCTCTTTTAGAAGAATACTCATCTTTGATTGGTTTGCCTATCAAGAGGGAAATCCCTTTCAACCCTGAAATGGTCTTTCCCAGCAATGGAGAGGTGGCAAAAGCTCTGCACCTAGAACCTGCTTTGATTGAGCAGCATATGACCTCTAAAGCTGGGATCCCTGGTTTTCATCTTGACTTCCTGATTTCCCAAGCTAGTCTGAAGGCCTCCCTGGGGGAGTGGAGAGCTGTTTGTGCTCTGTTGGCCTTAAGTGTATATGGAATTGTGTTGTTTGCAGATGAGCCTCGATTCATCAGCAAGAATGCAATCCATTTGTTCATCCTGAAGAACCCAGTGCCAACTTTGCTAGGAGATCACTATTACTCAGTACATCAGAAGAATGAGAAGCAGAGGGGAAGGCTAGTGAGGTGTTGTGCTCCATTATTCCATGCTTGGCTTCTAAAGCATCTACCCAGGACAGATGCATTTCTCAATCCTCATCAGCAGAGCAACTGGGCTAAGAGGCTCACTACCCTAACTTCAGCAGATATCAGATGGTGTACTCAAAGCACCAAAGGCAAGGATATCATCACCAGCTGTGGACATTTTCCTAATGTGCCTTTGATAGGAGTTAAGGGCAGTATCAATTACAACCCTCTGCTGTTCAGGAGGCAACTAGGCTATGCACTGGTCCATGCTCCTAAGGCACAGGACTTGGTGGAGACCCTCTATTGTGAGAACAAGATTAGTCTGGCAACTGTTAGGCAGGCTGCCTGGGCCTGGGATCATGTTCAAACCAAGGGAATCACCATTCTGGGGAAGTGCAATAATGTGGCATCAGCACAATATTATGAGTGGTCCCATGCCAGGGCCCAGTTCTCAGGAATGCCCTTCAGCATAGAAGACATGCCTGAGTCATCTTCAGCACCACCCCCTGCCACTATCAGTTTGGAGGAGTTTGAGAGCTTGAAAGAAAGAAATGAGAAGCTAACCCAGGCTTTGCAGAAGACCCTCCGGGAGAGGAGTGAAGGTGTGAGGGAGATTGAGAGATTGGAGAAGTTAAGAGTGGAACACTTGACTAAAATTGAGAAGTCTGGAGATTATATCAACAAGTCTAAAGCTGGTGAACAAATTCTGAAGAACGCTTGCAAAGAAGCCCAGTTCCAAAGAGCAAGGACAGACTTGTATTTGAAAGAGAGTCAAGCCAGGTGGGTCCGGATCACTGAGGCCCGTACTCTAGAAGACAAGAGAGTTCAGGACAAGATGGAGCAGATGGAAAAATCCCTGGCAGCAGCCCAGAAGGAAATATCAGAGTTAGAAATCAGAGCTGGAGTGAAGAGGTCTAAGGACCAAAGTCAGAACAAGAGGTTGACTGCAGCTGTTGCAACGAGAAACCTTCTCATCAGAAGTCTCACGGAGCGTCCGGCTGATCCTGTGACCGAAGCACTTCTTAAGGAAGTTCGTGAGGATGAGTTTGGCCTTGGGGTTTGATCATTTGCTTGTTGTTATTCCTTTTCATGTACTTTTGCTTGTTGTGATGTATTTTGACCCCTTTGAGGGCTTGTGTTGTAAAAATGAACAAGATGTATTATTTCACCTTCTGTAATATATTTGTGTTAGTTTCCATCTGGGTTTACTTCGAAAGCAACTTCAACAGCAGCATCTTCAAGGGTCTGGAAGGGTCAAAACTGAAGGCCAAACCGGATACCTTGAGAGCAAATAAGCATAACTGCATTGCATACTAACCCTTTTGTTTGTTTTGTAGGTTTTTGTTTTGTTGTTACTAACCTCTGTTGTGATATTCAGGAATTATTGCTCGCCGCCGGGTATTTCCCCTCAACAGGCCACACAGGTACCCAACTAGAAACAACCTTCCGGGAATTCAGATGGATCAGATGCAACAGGACCTTACAGAGGTCAGAAACCAGATGGCAAACGAAAGACTGGAGATGAGAACCCAGATAACACAGTTCATGGAAGTGATGAACAATTTAGCTCAAAGCCAGGAGAGGCTCAGAGCTTTGGTAGAAGGGAGGAACCAGGATGAGCCCCATGTGGGGACTGCCGGCACAAGTAACAACGAACGGGTGCAACCCCATGTTAACCCCCCTGTGTTTGGTCCACATCTACATCCTGAGATCAATATTCCTGCAAATGTTCAAGGGACAGCCACTGCAGCCAGGGTACTTCAAGAAGACCCTCAGGAGGACCAATTTACAGTAATGGGTGCTGGAGAGGAAACTTATGATAGACGGTTGGAAGAGATAGCTGAGAAGTTGAGGTCCTTAGAATCTCAAAATTCTTTGGGTTTCGACGTCATGGACATGGGTTTGGTAGACGGGGTCAGGATCCCCCATAAGTTCAAGCCACCTTGTTTCGAAAAGTATAATGGGACTTCATGCCCCCGGACTCATCTACAATCATTTCTGGGAAGGCTGAAGGCCTATACAATGGATGAGAAATTGTGGATGTTCTACTTTGAGGATAGCTTGACTGGAGCTTCGAGGGAGTGGTATTCCCATTTGACAAGGGCAACTCTGAGATGCTGGAAGGACCTGGCAGAGGCCTTCATTAGACAGTATCAATACAATTTGGATATGGCACCCAACAGGACTCTCCTAATGGGAATGTCACAGTCGTCAAGGGAAAGTTTCCGAGAATATGCCCAGAGATGGAGGCAATTGGCTGCTGCCGTTCAACCACCAATGTCTGAGAGAGAAATGGCAGACATGTTTATGAACACTCTCCAGGGAACGTATATTGACAGGTTAGCTGCTTTCTCCTCCACTAGCTTTGCAGATGTTGTCATAGCCGGGGAGAGAATTGAAAGCTTGTTAAAAATGGGAAAGATCTCAGACAACGGTGCAAGCTCGTCCAGTAGTACAAGAAAGCCTTTTGCAGGCCCGAGAAGAACTGGCGAGACCAATGCCATCCATTCAAACAGGGGTAGGCCCCAATATGTTCAAAGGTCAATAGCAGCAGTCACTATCCCTGCTCCAGCTCATCCACAGCCAGTCTATCAACCTCCGCAACAAAACTTCCAACAACAACCTCAGTATCATCATAATCAGTATCCTCCAAGAAACTTCAACAACAACACCAACAACAACAATCAACAGAGGCCATTCCAACAAAGGCCATCTCAAGCTAACCGAGTGATCGACCCGATCCCAATGCCGTATGCTGCCTTGCTGCCACAACTTCTGAAACTCAACCTAGTTGAGCTAAGAACGTTGGCACCTCCGGATCCCAACAGTCTACCAAGAAACTATGACTCCAATGCTAGGTGTGCTTTTCATTCGAACGCACCTGGTCACAGTACAGAAAAATGCAGAGCTCTGCATATGAAGGTACAAGACTTGGTAGACTCCAAGGCTCTGAATTTTGCACCTCCGCCCAATGTCAATAAAAACCCTATGCCAAATCATGGTGGTCCCCGAATTAACGCTATTGAAGAAGACCAACCGTCTTATTTAATAACAAGTGTGGATCAGATCAGGACACCATTGGTGGAAATCAAAGTTCAACTCCGCGAAAACCAAATATTTCCGGGGTGTGAACTAGGGTGTCCCTATTGCAATATTTCATGGAACGGGTGTGAGGACCTGAGGAATGGCATTGACAGCCTTATTCAGAGTGGCCTGCTACAAATCACTACATCATTCCCGACAAACCCAACAACTTCATCAGCAACGGTTTCAGACCCTCCTACAACCGCAGCAACTATTGTTCCCGACAATTCATCAGCACCATCAACAAGTACTTCACCTGTCCTCCCAAATGATCAGTTTTCAACAGTTTCTCCTGCTACAACTTCAGCTTCATTCCACTTCGAATCTCCATCAACAACAACAACAGTCCTTCCAACAATACCTCCTACAACACCAGCAATCAATCATGAAGATGTCTCTACTGTTACCATTTTCTACGATCCTGAAAATAATTCAGCCTACCATTCAGAAGGTGCTGCTCCCGCCAGAGCACCAGTTACAATCTTTTATGATCCACAAACAATAACAGTCCCTTCAGCAGCAGCAATCAGTCCGGTCACTGTCACGGTGCCTGGACCAGTACCATTTGAAAGCAGTAGGGCCATCCCTTGGCACTATGGCTCTGACGTGTACTGCGAAGGAAAAAGAATCACTCTTGAAACATCAGCACCTGCACCACAAGTAGATAATGTGGGGGGAGGCGGAGGCTTCACTCGAAGCGGACGTCTCTTCGCTTCACAAGTTCAAAGACCTACTGCCGAAGCAGAAGCTGCTGCCAAGGCAAAAGGAAAAGGCCCGGTGCAGGAAGATCCAGTTGCCAAAGAAACCCTGAAGACTCCATTTGATCAGGAAGTTGATGAGTTTATGCGAATCATCAAAAAGAGTGATTATAAAGTTGTGGATCAGCTTCACCAGACGCCATCCAAAATCTCTATCCTCTCACTGCTTATGTGCTCCGAAGCCCATCGGAATGCACTACTTAAAGTTTTGCACGCAGCTTACGTGCCCGAGGAGATTACTGTCAACCAATTGGAAACCGTGGTTGGAAATGTTACTGCTAGCAATGGGCTAGGGTTTACCAATTCTGACCTGACAGTGGATGGCCGCAACCACAACAAAGCCTTGCACATAACCATGGAATGCAAAGGAGCTGTCCTTTCTCATGTGCTGGTGGACACAGGTTCTTCCCTGAATGTTTTACCAAAGAAGGCTCTGGTGAAGCTAGAATACGATGGATTGGCATTGAGACCCAGCAACCTGGTGGTGAGAGCCTTTGATGGTTCGAAGAGATCGGTTCTGGGAGAGATTGAGCTGCCTGTGACAATTGGCCCACAGACTTTTAAAACTATCTTTTATGTGATGGACATTCAGCCCGCCTACAGCTGTTTGTTGGGTAGACCCTGGATTCACGCCGCCGGCGCAATAACGTCTACCCTTCACCAAAAGTTAAAATTTGAGTGGGAAGGTCAAGTTGTCACAATCTGTGGGGAAGAGGACATTTTCGTTAGCCATCTGGCTACTTACAAATACATTGAGATGGATGGAGAGATCCATGAAACAATGAGCCAAGGTTTTGAAGCCTTGAATGTCAATGAAGCATCTGCTGTATCTGGTACTCCAATGTCGTCTTACCAACAAGCCCGGAAGGTTGTTGAAGAAGGAACTGCCCTAGGCTGGGGCAAGGTTTTAGCTGTGGAGGAGAAGAAGGACAAATTTGGGTTGGGTTACAAACCAACTCAACATCAAGCAAGGGCTGCTGGAGAGCCAGGTTTTGTCAGTGGGGGAATGCTTACCCCTGATGCTATCAACTGTCTGGAAGACGAGCTGGAAGAGGAGCGCAATCTGGAGAATTGGATTCGTCCAAAGATCCCGGGGAGCAGTGTCTCAAACTGGTCTTCCCAGGAAATTATAAGAGTTACTCGTGCAGAGTAATTATTATTTCCTGTATTTTTTATAGCATGCATCAAAGTCTTGCATCTTGCCCAAGATGACAAGACTCATTTTGTAATCAGGGCCATCAGTACTTTTGTGCAAACAAGATTAAATTAATGAAATATCGGACATCTTTTTGCAAACGAGTCTTTTTCTTTTCTGCTCACTGTTTTTCCATTTTTCTTTTTGTACAAAAATAAATGGCGATGTTTTCAAAATGATAACTTCATTTCACTTTTTTCTAAAGCAAGATTAAAATCAATCACTAAAATGAACAAACTTAACCCTTGCAGAGAGTGCCTTCCAGACAGCACCGACAACAGCACGGCTATGACATCGTGTGACTTTGACAATCCAATCAATCAAGCTGATGAAGGGGTTGATGAAGAATATGAGCTTCCTGAAGAGCTAGCCAGGTTGTTGAGACAAGAGGAAAAGGTTATTACTCCTCACCAGGAGGAGATTGAAGTGATTAATCTTGGTACTGATGAAGACGTGAAAGAAGTTAAAATCGGGGCCTACCTGCAAGACTCAGTGAAGAGACAACTGATAGATCTGCTTCAAGAGTATGTTGATGTGTTTGCTTGGTCGTATCAAGATATGCCAGGGTTGGATACCGACATTGTCGTGCACAAGCTGCCTTTAAGAGAAGAGTGTCCACCAGTCAAACAGAAGCTACGCCGAACTCGCCCAGACATGGCTATGAAAATCAAGGAAGAGGTACAAAAGCAATGGGACGCCGGGTTCCTTGCTGTGACTAGCTACCCGCCGTGGGTTGCTAATATAGTGCCTGTGCCTAAGAAAGATGGCAAAGTAAGAATGTGTGTTGACTACCGGGATCTGAACAGGGCCAGCCCGAAAGATGACTTCCCATTACCTCACATTGATGTATTGGTGGATAATACGGCTCAGTTCTCGGTATTCTCCTTCATGGATGGATTTTCAGGATATAATCAGATCAAGATGTCACCTGAAGACATGGAGAAGACAACATTCATCACGCCTTGGGGCACGTTCTGTTACAAAGTGATGCCATTCGGACTGAAGAATGTTGGTGCAACATATCAACGGGCTATGGTGACATTATTCCACGATATGATCCATAAGGAAATCGAGTGTTATGTGGATGATATGATCGCCAAGTCCCTTACAGAGGAAGATCACCTGGTGAATCTGCTGAAGTTGTTCAAGCGTCTGAGGAAGTATCAACTAAAGCTAAACCCCAACAAATGCACATTCGGGGTGCGATCCGGTAAGCTGCTGGGCTTTATTGTAAGCGAGAAAGGGATTGAAGTTGACCCTGATAAAGTCAAAGCTATTCAAGAAATGCCTGCGCCGAAAACTGAGAAAGAAGTTAGAGGGTTCTTAGGTCGATTGAACTACATTTCACGGTTCATATCTCACCTTACAGCAACCTGTGAACCTTTGTTTAAGTTGTTAAGAAAAGAACAAACGGTCAGGTGGAACGAAGATTTCCAAAAGGCTTTTGACAAGATCAAAGAATATCTGCAAGAACCTCCAATCCTTATGCCTCCAGTTGAAGGAAGACCTCTGATAATGTACTTGACAGTATTAGAAGAGTCAATGGGGTGTGTGCTGGGCCAGCATGACGAGTCTGGTCGAAAAGAGTATGCAATTTACTACCTAAGCAAAAAGTTTACCGACTGTGAACAACGTTATTCACTGCTCGAGAAAACTTGCTGTGCTTTAGCGTGGGCTGCTCGCCGACTGAGACAGTATATGTTGACCCACACTACCTTATTGATCTTAAAAATGGACCCAGTTAAGTACATTTTCGAGAAGCCAGCTCTTACCGGACGGGTTGCAAGATGGCAGATGATTCTCACAGAATACGACATACAGTACACATCTCAGAAAGCCATCAAAGGCAGTGTACTATCTGAATATCTTGCTGAGCAACCTATTGATGACTACCAGCCTATGAGATTTGACTTCCCTGATGAAGACATCATGTTCATTAAAGCAAAAGATCATGAAGAGCCTATTCACACTGAAGGGCCTGACCCGGAGGAAGAATGGACTATGATGTTTGATGGGGCTGTTAACATGAATGGTCGTGGTGTTGGTGCAGTACTCATTACACCTAAAGGAGTTCACATGCCTTTCTCGGCAAAACTCACTTTCAACTGCACTAACAACGAAGCTGAATACGAAGCTTGCATTATGGGTCTTGAGGAAGCCATTGACCTCAGGATCAAAACGTTGACTGTATTCGGAGATTCAGCTTTGGTAGTCAATCAAACCAACGGAAAATGGTACACCCACCAGGATCATCTGATACCTTACAGGGATTATATAAGGAGGTTATTGACTTTCTTCACAACAGTCAAGCTTGAGTATATCCCTCGGGACGAGAATCAGTTTGCAGACGCTCTTGCTACCATTTCATCCATGATCAAAGTTCAAGCTGCTAACTTTGTACCTCAGATTTCAGTGTCCAGACTCGACAGGCCAGCATATGTATTTGCAGCGGAAGTTGTCAAAGATAATAAGCCTTGGTTACATGACATTAAAAGCTTCTTGGAGGATCGAACGTACCCACCTGGGGCATCTTCCAATGATAAGAAGACTTTGAGAAGGCTTGCTGGTAGTTTCTTTCTGAACACTGATGGGTCTTTATACAAAAGGAACTTTGATATGGTACTCCTCAGATGTGTTGACAAGACGGAAGCGGATTTGCTGATGCATGAAGTGCACGAAGGATCTTTTGGCACCCATGCAGGAGGGCATGCCATGGCTAAAAAGTTGTTAAGATCAGGCTATTACTAGATCACGATGGATGCAGACTGTTGTGCTTACGCCAGAAAATGTCACAAATGCCAGATCTACGCAGATAAGGTGCATGTGCCTCCTAATCCTTTGAACATCATGTCTTCACCATGGCCCTTTGCTATGTGGGGCATTGATATGATTGGCAAGATTGAGCCAACTGCTTCAAATGGCCATAGATTCATCCTGGTTGCCATTGATTATTTCACCAAGTGGGTTGAAGCAGCCTCATATGCAAATGTTACGAGGCAAGTGGTAGCCCGATTTCTGAAAAGAGATATCATCTGTCGATATGGAGTGCCCGAGCGAATCATTACTGATAATGGTTCCAACTTAAACAACAAAATGATGGCTGAATTATGCCGGGACTTCAAAATCCAACACTACAATTATTCTCCTTACAGGCCGAAGATGAACGGCGCTGTCGAGGCAGCAAATAAAAATATTAAGAAGATTGTGCAGAAGATGGTAGTCACCTACAAAGACTGGCATGAAATGCTACCATTTGCCTTGCATGGGTACCACACGTCAATCAGAACATCCACTGGGGCAACACCGTATCAACTTGTGTATGGTATGGAAGCAGTCCTACCTGTTGAAGTCGAATTACCCTCTCTACGAGTCTTGATGGATGTCAAACTGAGTGAAGCAGAATGGGTTCGGGCCCGATACGAACAACTGAGTCTAATTGAAGAGAAAAGGTTGGCTGCAATTTGTCATGGGCAGTTGTATCAGAAGAGAATGAAGAGAGCCTTCGATCAGAAAGTCAGGCACCAAGGGTACCAAGTAGGGGATCTTGTGCTGAAGAGAATCCTTCCTCCTCATACAGACCACAGGGGCAAATGGACTCCCAATTATGAAGGACCATTCGTTGTAAAGAAGGTTTTCTCTGGTGGAGCGCTGATGCTCAACACCATGGATGGTGAAGATTTCCCGTCCCCTGTGAATTCAGATGCAGTTAAAAAATACTTCGCATAAAATGACCCGCTGGACATAAAAACAGAATGTAAGTCCAGGCAAAAATAGGGCATCCCGGCGAGTCAAAAACAGAATAAAAGACTCGGGCAAAAATAAGGGAAATAAACAAAAAATGTACACCCGCTGAGTTGAAAAGCCACATTGGACAGCTCAGGCAAAAATGGGTATCCCGATGGATTGAAAACCCGAAAGGGCGATCCATGCAAAATAAGGGAATAAGCGAACAACTGCATTCTGAATTCGTCTGCGTTATCTACAACTTGGAAAGCTTCAAAAGGGTCAAGTTTCAATCAGAATCAACTCTCTCCAGAAAGCAAGACGAGAAGAACGTCATTGTCATACGAGTCATAGCAGAAGAGGAAGCTCCTTGAAAGCGTCGTCAGCATCGCCAGCACTTTATTTCTCAATTTGTAACAATCTCCTCATTTCAGGAGATATGTTTCTTTGACTGTATCTTGCCAATTCAGGGCACATGAATTAATAAAATCAGATTTTCAGTCATGTTTCGTTTTTTACATTTTTATTTGCAAAAAATGTCTGATGTCTCTAAAAAAAACTAGTTGCATAAGTACAGATGTTTTTCTCTAAAAATAATAAAAAACACATGCTTGCAGGGAATATACTTACTCTCAAAAGTGCTTAACTCCTATGACGGAATTCAGTGAAGGATACCTCGGGACCTTTTGTGCGTTTCCTTATCTTTGTAGGATTGCAGGTATCCAGGACGCAACCTGGGGCATGCAAGTTACGTCTTAGCAAGCTGGCGAATCATTATCAACTCGGTCTATCTTCCACGTGGCACTGGAAGGTGCCCACTTCCCCAGCAAAGTTGCCAAATCAACATACACTCAATCTCGGCATCCGAAATGCTCTATCCCCAGCCGAGTGGCCTCTTGTTGCTATCCCCAGCCGAGTTGCCTCTCACAATTCCCCAGCCGAGTTGCCATTTCATCCTCAGCTGAGTACGGGAGTCAGGAAATCATCTCCCCACAGAATCTTCAGCCTCTATCCATAAGAGCAGCGCATAGAAGATCACAACAGAGTGAAGAAAGCTTCTACAAACCCCAGCTGGGTCCCGTATTATAAGGATATGTCAATCGGTGACCTATATCCCCAAACAGATACATCATCAGATCTATCACTGATCTCATCCCAGCTGGGAGGTCCACTTCGGCAGATCGACCAGAGATCTTCGCAGTGACGGGATCCGAATCCCGGTGTGGTATCTTTGCATAATCATGGCATTTGCATCATAATATCCCCTCAGAGCGTAGCATTCCGTCTAATACGGAGCATTACGGCAAAAATCAAACGCATAGCATAATCATAAGCCATGTTCTGAAGTAACACTTGTGAATAACAAACCGTTCATCATCATTATACGAAAATCCCCACCAGAGTCCCAGCAAAAGCAGTTGCCTCTCCAATCACCAAACACCAGTATATATTTCTGACACCCGTCCGTGTCATCACTTCCCCAAACAGGTGGCCTGAATACACTTTACAAACAAAATCACCCGTACTACAGATACTTCCTGACACCCGTCCGTGTCAAATCACCAGCAGAAAGCCAAAGACATCCTCTTGGCACTCACATATACTTATATATACACTTTCTCGACACCCGTCCGTGTCATATCCCCAGCGCAGTCGCTTACACCTTTACCACCCATATACTTGATAATGCTACTTTTCTCTTTTGACACTCGTCTGTGTCACTCTCCCCAGCAGATAAACACTTATATATATACTCACTACTCAATGGTACACCTATGCAGATACTCGTCCGCATCTTGTATACATCATCTATATCCCCACAGATTCGACAGTAGTCCTTGTTCTTTGTTAACCAGTTGGTACTCGTCCGTACCATCATCTCAGAACAGTGCGTCTAGTGTTTGTTTCTACATGATACTCGTCCGTATCATAGTCTTAGGGATGCTCGTCCGCATCTTTAATCCGTACACTGTGTCAAACACTGGTGTCTTCTTGAATATAGATACTCGTCTGTGTCTGTTATTCCCCAGAAGAATTCTTTCAGATTCAACACTCGTCCGTGTTCTTTGTTAACCAGTTGATACTCGTCCGTATCATCATCTCTGAACATGTGTCAGTTTGTTTCTACGTGATACTCGTCCGTATCATAGTCTTAAGGATGCTCGTCCGCATCTTTAATCTATACACAATACCAAACACTTATACCTTTTGTTTCTTGGATGTAAACGCTCGTCCGTGTTTACTATATCCCCAGTAGATCACCAACAAATTTTCTTTTATCTGACACTCGTCCTGTGTCATGATAACCCTGAGAGCAGCCGTACCCTGCTGAGTGGTCGTCCTCCACTTCTTGATGGTCGTCCTCCATCATGCTCATCCGATGGTCGTCCCCATCATTGTTTTTAGCAGTCGTCCCCTGCTAGGTGGTCGTCCTCCACCTTTTGATGATCGTCCTTCATCATTTTATCCAATGGCCGTCCCCATTGTTGATTTTGGTTATCTGGCATTCGTCCTATGTCATGAGAAACCTCGAGAGCAGCCGTACCCTGCTGAGTGGTCGTCCTCCACTTCTTGATGGTCGTCCTCCATCATGCTCGTCCGATGGCCGTCCCCATCGTTGACCTTTTCTATCCGATGGCCGTCCCCATCGTTGATATTTTCGGCAGCCGTACCCTGCCAGGTGGTCGTCCTCCACCTTTGATGGCCGTCCCCATCATATTTCTTTTATCCCCAACAGAGCAGTCGTCCCCTGCTAGGTGATCGTCCTTCACCTTTGATGGCCGTACCCCATCATCTGTTTATTTCATTTATTCTTTAACCCGATGGCCGTCCCCGTCGTGGTCCCTTTTCCTTTTAGCCCGATGGCCGTCCCCATCGTTGGTTACTTTACCTTTATGAACTTGATGGCCGTCCCCGTCATGTTTCATTAATCCTCAGAGAATTTTACAGCTTTATCTTGATGGCCGTCCCCATCATGATTTTATTTCCCCAGCTAGTCGGCCGTCCCCGTCTTGGCTTTACCTTCTATCCCCAGCATGTCGGCCGTCCCCGTCGTCGCTTTGTTCTCCGCACCTTTACAATATACTTTGTTTTTCCTTTTGCAATCTATATCCCTTTTCTTCTTCATTCTGTGAGTGCAAATTTTGGACTGTCTTTGGTATTCAACCACAAGTTATCTTGTTTGCCTGTTAAGCCGTCGCTTACAACCTGCACAGCTAACTCATGTTTGAATAGGGGCAGCTGTAAACACCCCAAATTTGCCCTCACCCATCCACACCATGGCTTGTGATCATCCTCATATGCATAAATACAATCATATCATCTCACATCTCATTTTTGATTCACTGCATAGCTTCTAAGGCATCTGCACCTAGGGTTTGTGATCTGAGCAATCCCAAAGCTTCTTGAGCCACTCCAAAGGCCACCAATCAACTCAAAGGGGTCCATGTGTGTTCATATGTCATATTCCATCTCCTCAAATCCAAAATTGCAGAGGAATCACAAGAACTAGGGTTTGAGTGGATGCAGAGCCAGGATGAACTGCACAGTTGACCTAAAATTAGGGTTTTGGTTTCAGAGGCCATGACTCCAAATTTTTTGGTCATTCTTGTTTCCATTGGTCTCTATATGGTATAGGGAGTATGCATATCAATTTTCATGAAGAAATTCCATGGGGAAGTCATCTGATCAAGGGTTGACTTTTCAGACAAGTCAGTGCAAAATCAGGGCATCTGAGGCCCCCAATGACCCAACCAATGGGTGATCTTCATCATTTTGAGTGTATATGATCTTTATTTGATCATGGAAGAAGGTTGAAGTTCATAAAAATCAAGAATTTAGGGTTTTTGCAAATGTTGACTTTTTGGGCATAGTTGACTTTTCAAGAATGCATCATTTTAGGTCATTTTTCAAGCCTTGATTCTTGATCCAAAAATGCTTCAAATGAAAAAACTTTGGTCATGAAAGTTGTAGATCTCATCTTTCCCTTTTCAAAAAGTACAAGAACATGATCAAACTCTTCTTGGATCAAAAGTTATGGCAAGGCAAAGTTGGCTAAAATCATTGATTTTTTTAAGGCATGCCTCAAATGGAAATTTTGCAAAGTCATGAACCAATGCATTATGTGACTTCTAATTGGTATCAAACCAGCACATAAACTTTCTCTAAGTCATGAAAATCAGATTTGAACCAAGAATGCCCATGGTTTCATGTTTGGTTGGACAAAGAATCACATGTGAACCAAAGTTACAACAACTTGCAAAACCACTCATAACATTTCACCAACTTGCTGCCTTGAATGCTGGACCAAGCCTAGCCTTTCCCTTCACTTTGCTGCGCCAGAACCAGCCCATGTACTTGCCTAGCACCTCACCATACTTGCCTTACACAAAAGTTGACCTTTTTGCAAAAGTAAACTTACCTATCACCACAGGCCATGTCACATCCTCTGGCCACTTGGATTAAAATAACATATCATTTTGCAAGCCATTCCATGTACTAAGCAAGCCTGAAACCATTCATACCATGACATTCACAAAAACACACCACATTGCATTTTGCTTCGAATCCCTCTGCCCAGCCACAAAACATCCCAACCATTTCCATACTTGAAATCACCATGATCCATTGAGTAGAAAGCACCAAGAGCCAGGCTTGATCTGAGCAAGAATACCCCATTGCCATTCTTCACCTCAGCCTGCATTTTCCATCGAATCTCCTTCCACAAACCTCAAACACAAGAACAAACTCCACCAACAATCTCCACTCACCTCACTGACTAGAAACCACCCTTTGTTTTGGCCTGAAACACCCTATATCTCAAATACGATTTTCATCCTCCCTTGGTCAGAGCTGCTGCAAACTCACTCAGGAGGTTGTTTAAACTCCAACTAAGCATCCAAAGCTTCAAAGGTGGACCATTGGGACCAGATTGAGCCAAAGAATCATCCAAAGAGCTCCTGAATCAAGAGCTCCATCTCAGGTGACACCATGAACTTTTTTCCCAGAACTCATTTCTCTTGTTAAAATCTTGTTGTGCATGTTACACTGATCATTGGGATCTCCTTACTTTTGAAAATAAGCCAGAAATGAGCATGTAGTGGTCTTCTGAAAGTTTGACCTAGAATTTTATTTGCTTCGATTCTTGTTTGTGTGTGAGTTTAAACATGATTTGAGGGTGGATTCGTGCTTAGGATAGTTGGTAGATGGATTCTGGAGACTTAGGGCTTCTGATTTGGCCTAGGGAGAGAGATTGATTTTGGGGATGGCCGGAGAAGACGACCGGAACACTGTTCCGGTCGCCTGAATGTCATTAGGGCACAATTAGGGTTTAATCAGGGTGATTAGCAAGTTTGAATTTGAGCCGTGAGATGTGGCGGGGAGTCAATGCGCGCGCTGGCCAGTTTAAATCTCAACCCTAGGATTTGATTACTTCTCATTAATTCAGTTTTAATTCATTTATTTTCTTTTCTTTTTCTTTTGTTTTGCATAATTATTTAAAAATAGTTAAAAATTCTTAAAAATTATGAAACTTTTTCCTCTGAGTTTTATTAATTTTTAAGACCCAAAAACATTTTTATTTTATTTTTTATCATTAAAAAAGTATTTTTAAATATTTAAAAGGTTATTTTTAATTGATTAATGGGAATTAATTAATTAAAAATACTTTTAGGTATTTAAAAATTACAAAAAAATTCATGAAATGTTCTTAGACATTTAGAAACATTGTCCAACCTTCAAACCAAATTTCTTTTTTGATCTTGATGCATTTTAAGAATTTTTCATTGAATTAAATCATTTTTTTATGCATTATTTTGATCATGGATTCAAAAATTCATTTCTGCTTATTGGAAAAGGTTTGGACATTGATTCTTTTTGCTTTGTCTTGTGTTTAGCATGTAGTTTCTAAGATAAAATGGCCATGACTTGATCTTGCATTTTCCAATTGTTTGGCATTTCTTTTGTTAAGAACCCTAAAAAAACCCTAATAACTTAGAAAAATCATAACTTGAGATTGGTTAAGAGTTGGGAGTTCCCCTTTGGGCAGTGGTTCATTATAGGTTTAGGGTTTCTTTGAGTGGCATTTTCCATTTTTTTATCTTGGGGTTTGTTTCTGTTTTGGGTTTTTGTTTGATGTTTGATCCATGAACCCTAATTTGGGCTTTCTTTTGCATCCCTCTTGCATTCTCTTGCATAACATGACTTGTCTTTGCATTTTGTGCATGCCTATGATTCATTTGACATCTTAAGACATATAGAAAGCATGTTTGATCATTGCATTACATATTTGCCATGTCATTTATCTTGTATGCTTCATAACTTTTCATGTTCATTCATGCTCCTTAGCTTGCATCATTTGCATTCATAATCTTGTATGAGCATCTCCATGTCTTGCCTCATGTGTGCAGCACCTCATAACATCATAATCATCATCAACATGCTTCTGGTTTTGTTTAGCATCATGTCATTTCATTTAGCATTGCATTGCATCTTTTTCTAACATTTCAGGTGGTAAGTAAACTTGAGAAGTGAATTTGCCTTCACTTCTCATAACTTTTCTTCTCATCTCTCTTGCATACATTGCTGCATTCCTATATGTGTTTGAGATTGAGCTTGCTCATTCTTCTTCCTCCCACTTTCTTTCTTCAAGTGACTTGACTTCTTGAATGAAGCAAGTCACTTTGCTTCTCTTGATCTTGTTCATCTGCTTCCTGGTGGCTCCTCTGAAGATTGTTCCTGAAAACCTCACAAACCTTAGGAACAACCAAGCATGACAATGAATTAGGTTTTGATTAGTCTCCCCTCTTAGTTTTACCTTTGTGTCTCTTTTGAGTCTTCTCTTCTCATCTCATAATCAGGGACTAAACCCTAAAGGCTTTAAGACTTTGTGATTAAGCTTATGCCTGCATCCTTCTCTTAGGATGGAGTGTATAACTTTAATCCTAAGTCTTGAACCCTTAATGTGTTTAAATCTCTTAATCAATCCACTTAATAATCATCAAGACATCACACTTGTAACTTGGGCCTTGCATTAGGGTTCTAATTCTTCCTTAAATGGTTAAGAAGGACTAACCCTAGTGTTAATGGACAAGTCCCCCTCAAGTTGTCTTACAAATCATAAAATTCACTTCATCATCATATCATTAACTAAAATTCACTTAATCAAAGGCTTGCTTTGTCATGAGTTTAATCCCTAATCATGGATTAAGTTGAGGAGCTTTCCTCAGCTTAAACATTCTCATCTATTATCCTTCTTTTAGGATGGTGTAATGAGTCTGTTTAATCCTTGATTATGGCTTAACCTCATTACTTAACACTAAACAAAAACACCAAAAACATCTAATTAATCACAAGTAGGTTAATGATCTTAATCCTACACCAAAGGTGATTAAGTGTGAGAATCTGACTTCACACTTAAGGTATTCTCATTACCCCTAATCAGAGGGAAGATGTGATGAGTTTACTAACCCATTGGTTTAGGCTTAAGCTCATTATCTTATGACAAACTCCAAAAAGCAATAAAAGACTGAAAACATCAAAAACAAACAATAATCGTCTCCTTCGGGATTCTTTTCTCATCATCTTCACTCACAAACGAGAACTTTCTTCTTCCGTCTAATGCAAGACAGTTTGCACCTGAGCCAGACAGGTCATACACTTGAGCATTGACAAGCAAGCAGTTCATCAGTCAATTCATCTTTCAGTCTCTTTGGGTCGAACTACGGTGTTCTGACTTCCTCATTGCACGAGAGGATACGTAGGCATAACTTAACAGTTATCGAACAAAAGTCTCTGTACATTCCCCCTCTTTCAGCTTCATTCTTCAAGCCTCATTATCATGAGCATTTCATCTTTGTTCTTACACTGACACTTCACATATTTCACTTCATACTCCTTTCTTTACACTGACACCTGTACATCTTTTCCAGCTATTTTATACACAGATTGCACAGACACTACCCCTTTAAAACACAAATCTTTTAAGCGTGGATCCCGTCGAGTACGACGGACAATCTGGGTGCTAATACCTTCCCAGGTTGTAACCAACCCCCTTTCTCAGTCTCTCTGGTTCGCAAACCGTCTTATCCGTATCTTTCTAGGTCTATGCAGCATTGCCTTTCCTCCGGGATAAAAATGCCTAGCTGGCGACTCTATTCATCTCCAATGAGTTCACGGCTGTGTGTTCTCATTGTCCCTCTCGCCGACCGTTCGCGTCTGTACCTTCATTTGACCTGGTGTCACTTATCGGGAGCGACAGCTTGGCGACTCTGCTGGGGACCTTATACTGCAACCAGGGCTTCTGGTTCTTTTTGTGGGTTCCTCCTAGCGCTTGTTTGATTTGTGTTTACTGGGGTGTTATGTGCTTGTATTTATTTTTGTTTATTGCTTTATGTACAGTTACTTTACTACTTTCTTTATTGCATTTATTTATATCATACTGTCATTGCTGCTGGCTGGATCTGGTTGTTTGCCTTGGTGGGTGGGTGATTCATTGAGAGTTAAGGTCCTATACCTGGGACCTGAGTGACACCTAGGCTAGAGTGAATCATATTCTTTCCCATTCCATTTCGGTCTGGTGCGGGAATATGAAACACGGTTCAGATATGGGTTTCTTCTTGAGAACTCTGTGTTGCAGATTTCCTGCAATGCTAGGGCTATCTGGGAAGCCTGCTAAGTCTGGATGACCTTTTAGTATTGACCTTCAGAAACTGAGGTGAATTAGAGGAGGAATTGTTATGGTTATTGTAAACACTGTACCTCCGGGTTAGAAGTGTTTACACTTCTCATAACTGATCCAAGTCTGAGGATCCTTGTTCTAGATCATCACCTGTGAGGGGGTTGGGCTGTTTACAGGTTTGCAGGTACCTTGACCTCAGAATACCCTGTTACTTTGATTTTGTTTAAGAGTACTCCATGTTGGACAGTTCTTGTGATTCTAAAACCTTGGACTTGTGGCTCTTTATTTGAGTCCCCCACCCTGGTTACTGGATTTTTTAGACCTCCATCTGGGATTCTTGAACACACATGGACTTATATCAGGGCATTTTGATCAGATCCAGCTCAGTCACAAACCCTTTGCATATCATTTGCATACATAACCATTGCATCATATTAACATTTGCTTATTTGTGTTTCAGGGTATCCATTTTCATCTGGTTTTGGTTTTGACCCCATCTGCATTACTGACCTATCTCCACCAGCACTTGCTTCAGCTTGTCAGCCATACACTTCAGTTACTTGCACTAGCCAGCCATTGGCCCACTCCTCAGCATCTTCATCAGCACTTATTATGGCTCCAAAGAAAAGCAACATCACCTATCATTTCTTCCAACCAGACTTATCAGACATCAGGAGGATCCAAACCCTGATCACTCCAGATCACATACCTTTGTTCAGGGAGCATTATGGGGATATACTTGACTTGGTCATGGATCTGGACCCATCCCAGAGGAGTTTGATCCACACCTGCATTCAGTTTTATGACCCCCCATTGAGATGTTTCACCTTTCAAGACTTTCAGTTGGGGCCTCTTTTAGAAGAATACTCATCTTTGATTGGTTTGCCTATCAAGAGGGAAATCCCTTTCAACCCTGAAATGGTCTTTCCCAGCAATGGAGAGGTGGCAAAAGCTCTGCACCTAGAACCTGCTTTGATTGAGCAGCATATGACCTCTAAAGCTGGGATCCCTGGTTTTCATCTTGACTTCCTGATTTCCCAAGCTAGTCTGAAGGCCTCCCTGGGGGAGTGGAGAGCTGTTTGTGCTCTGTTGGCCTTAAGTGTATATGGAATTGTGTTGTTTGCAGATGAGCCTCGATTCATCAGCAAGAATGCAATCCATTTGTTCATACTGAAGAACCCAGTGCCAACTTTGCTAGGAGATCACTATTACTCAGTACATCAGAAGAATGAGAAGCAGAGGGGAAGGCTAGTGAGGTGTTGTGCTCCATTATTCCATGCTTGGCTTCTAAAGCATCTACCCAGGACAGATGCATTTCTCAATCCTCATCAGCAGAGCAACTGGGCTAAGAGGCTCACTACCCTAACTTCAGCAGATATCAGATGGTGTACTCAAAGCACCAAAGGCAAGGATATCATCACCAGCTGTGGACATTTTCCTAATGTGCCTTTGATAGGAGTTAAGGGCAGTATCAATTACAACCCTCTGCTGTTCAGGAGGCAACTAGGCTATGCACTGGTCCATGCTCCTAAGGCACAGGACTTGGTGGAGACCCTCTATTGTGAGAACAAGATTAGTCTGGCAACTGTTAGGCAGGCTGCCTGGGCCTGGGATCATGTTCAAACCAAGGGAATCACCATTCTGGGGAAGTGCAATAATGTGGCATCAGCACAATATTATGAGTGGTCCCATGCCAGGGCCCAGTTCTCAGGAATGCCCTTCAGCATAGAAGACATGCCTGAGTCATCTTCAGCACCACCCCCTGCCACTATCAGTTTGGAGGAGTTTGAGAGCTTGAAAGAAAGAAATGAGAAGCTAACCCAGGCTTTGCAGAAGACCCTCCGGGAGAGGAGTGAAGGTGTGAGGGAGATTGAGAGATTGGAGAAGTTAAGAGTGGAACACTTGACTAAAATTGAGAAGTCTGGAGATTATATCAACAAGTCTAAAGCTGGTGAACAAATTCTGAAGAACGCTTGCAAAGAAGCCCAGTTCCAAAGAGCAAGGACAGACTTGTATTTGAAAGAGAGTCAAGCCAGGTGGGTCCGGATCACTGAGGCCCGTACTCTAGAAGACAAGAGAGTTCAGGACAAGATGGAGCAGATGGAAAAATCCCTGGCAGCAGCCCAGAAGGAAATATCAGAGTTAGAAATCAGAGCTGGAGTGAAGAGGTCTAAGGACCAAAGTCAGAACAAGAGGTTGACTGCAGCTGTTGCAACGAGAAACCTTCTCATCAGAAGTCTCACGGAGCGTCCGGCTGATCCTGTGACCGAAGCACTTCTTAAGGAAGTTCGTGAGGATGAGTTTGGCCTTGGGGTTTGATCATTTGCTTGTTGTTATTCCTTTTCATGTACTTTTGCTTGTTGTGATGTATTTTGACCCCTTTGAGGGCTTGTGTTGTAAAAATGAACAAGATGTATTATTTCACCTTCTGTAATATATTTGTGTTAGTTTCCATCTGGGTTTACTTCGAAAGCAACTTCAACAGCAGCATCTTCAAGGGTCTGGAAGGGTCAAAACTGAAGGCCAAACCGGATACCTTGAGAGCAAATAAGCATAACTGCATTGCATACTAACCCTTTTGTTTGTTTTGTAGGTTTTTGTTTTGTTGTTACTAACCTCTGTTGTGATATTCAGGAATTATTGCTCGCCGCCGGGTATTTCCCCTCAACAGGCCACACAGGTACCCAACTAGAAACAACCTTCCGGGAATTCAGATGGATCAGATGCAACAGGACCTTACAGAGGTCAGAAACCAGATGGCAAACGAAAGACTGGAGATGAGAACCCAGATAACACAGTTCATGGAAGTGATGAACAATTTAGCTCAAAGCCAGGAGAGGCTCAGAGCTTTGGTAGAAGGGAGGAACCAGGATGAGCCCCATGTGGGGACTGCCGGCACAAGTAACAACGAACGGGTGCAACCCCATGTTAACCCCCCTGTGTTTGGTCCACATCTACATCCTGAGATCAATATTCCTGCAAATGTTCAAGGGACAGCCACTGCAGCCAGGGTACTTCAAGAAGACCCTCAGGAGGACCAATTTACAGTAATGGGTGCTGGAGAGGAAACTTATGATAGACGGTTGGAAGAGATAGCTGAGAAGTTGAGGTCCTTAGAATCTCAAAATTCTTTGGGTTTCGACGTCATGGACATGGGTTTGGTAGACGGGGTCAGGATCCCCCATAAGTTCAAGCCACCTTGTTTCGAAAAGTATAATGGGACTTCATGCCCCCGGACTCATCTACAATCATTTCTGGGAAGGCTGAAGGCCTATACAATGGATGAGAAATTGTGGATGTTCTACTTTGAGGATAGCTTGACTGGAGCTTCGAGGGAGTGGTATTCCCATTTGACAAGGGCAACTCTGAGATGCTGGAAGGACCTGGCAGAGGCCTTCATTAGACAGTATCAATACAATTTGGATATGGCACCCAACAGGACTCTCCTAATGGGAATGTCACAGTCGTCAAGGGAAAGTTTCCGAGAATATGCCCAGAGATGGAGGCAATTGGCTGCTGCTCGTCTTGTTGGACGGGATAAATTATCCATAGTCTTTAGTACATTTTAACTCCTAAACCCTTTCATCGAAGAAAGGTAATAAAATCAACAACCAATACCCGTAGTAGGCCGAACTACGAGGCTCTGACTTTCCCATTGCACGCGGGAGTATGTAAGCACAAGGATCTCAATCCTTTCCGAGCACCTAAGATCAATCTAACTTATAATTCAACTCATTTCCTCTAGCAAGTAATTCGTTTAAGCATAGACATCCTTTCGCGCGTGATAACTTAGATGGTTCCCATCGAGTACGATGGATGTAGGGGGTGCTAATACCTTCCCCCTGCATAACTGACTCCCGAACCCAGGCAATGGTTCCGTTGACCTTTGTACTCATCCTCTTTTCCCGGATTTTATCTATATCTTCCCTTTCCCTCTGAGGGAATAAATAGAATTAGGTGGCGACTCTTCAGTCTGTCCAGCGCGCGACTCTTCTCCTTTAGATCGCGTGAGGTCATATTTTTCGGGGTACGACAGTTGGAACTGCGTATGTCTATGCTCAGGTGTTGTAGGCTCATCTGGTACGAGTGCGTTTACTGTCTTGCATGCGAGACAAGTCATCGTAAGTTCGCGTTATGAGTGAATGAGATGAGAAGAGAAGTTCCCGAAGGATAGTCGCTTATTGTTTGTTTTTGTCTTTTATGAATTTGGCACAAGGAAGTGAATTCAAACTCTTTTCCAGGGAATGTGTACTTGCTACTACATTCCAAGATGGAATAATAGAACAAGCACACTAAGCAAGGAGAATTTATCCAAGACTTGTTTCCAAGGATTAGGGTTTAAGTTCACTAGCTTGTTGAACCTTATTACATGTTTTTGTAGCTTTTGAAGAAGTGTCTTTTAAATTTTCTTTGTGAAACAACCCCTTGATGAGACTTGTACATCATGCTAGACAAGCTTACACCATTCCAAGATGGAATAAATGTAAGTCCCCCATGGAATAAGGCTATACACAAGAGATTCTTTCATGCATTTATTAAGTGTTTTTTATTTTGTTTGAAGATGAGAAAATAAGACTCAAGAGGCAAAAGGTCAAAGTTAATGGGGGACTAAGACACAACCCTAAGTTATCTTATTATATACAAAAGGGATATCCTAATGGTTTGTGAAGTTTTCTAATCCTAAGGAAAAAAATGAAAAGAAGAAAAGAGAATTAGAAACTAACTTACTTCCTAAGGAAGTTATGTTGTCTCTAAAGAAAGAGAAAGCCTAAGAGAAAAGCACAAGGTTCTAAGGCAAACACAAATATAATGCATAAGAGATAGGAATGAAGTGAGGCTTACCTCAATCTTCCCCCCTACAAAACAAAATTTAGCATGACAATGCATATTGAAAGTAAAATCAAAGCATAAAAGCGATTAAGTACCATAAACGTCCTATAACGAAACTAGGGTTCCAAATAAGACCTAAGTCTAAAGGTTAAGGTACCTAAAGGTTACATGACTTATAAAGTCAGTAGCTACATGCTATACTTCCTTAAGGATTCTAGGATACCTCATAAATCAAACTATGTCTAACTATGTAAAAAAAATTCACCTAAGTTCACCTAAATGCAAGTTAAGGCTCATGGATGAAGTATGAATGCATATCGCTTACAAGCATGAATTAACCCTAGGATATGGAGCAAATAAACACATGAATCAACCTATGATCTAGGTGACATAAAAAATAGAAAAATGACTTTAAAAATTATGAAATTAAATCCCTGTAATGTTGAAGTCAATATATAATATGGTCTAAAAGGATTTCACAAAATTAAGCACCAAAGTGCCAAAAATATTACTTGATGATCAAGATAACAAGGCATGATCGCCGAAAAAAAACTCTACAAAGTGGATAAAAAAGGGCACTAAAAAATATGGAAAAAAATGCCTAAGGAGCATCAAAATGTCACAAATTCTAGTGATTAATTACACACAAAAAAAATAGGTCTCACACCTATAGGAAAAAAATGGTTTTTGGTCCCTTATCTCAATACCATTCCTTTTGGGACAGCTTGGAACGAAAAACCCAAATTAATTACTAAAACCAAACAAACCTAGAATAAAAAAATATGAAAAATTAATTAAGAGGATGAGGATCATTCATGAAGTTTTCCAGAATTTTATCACACCCGAAACTATTTTTAATAATTGCGACGAAATGGGCAAAAAACGATGTTTTAAGGGAAAGCGAAAGGAAATGAATTCTACAATCCGTAACCTAATTCCTAAGCTCCGAAATCGACACATATAATCCAAAATCATAAATGAATCCAGTGCCTCAGGTGGGAGGGCTCAATATGCACCTTAATTTATATGATCCTAAGCCTCATACAAACTAGAATGATGCGTTAAAGTCGAAAAAAGTCGAAATTACTTACTTGATCGAAGTGACGATTCTTCATATAAAAGAAATCCAAAAACTTCATGCAAGGTCTTGTAATCTCCCATGAGCAAAATAAATGTTTATCTTCCATAATTACTTTGTAAAGATCCACCATAATCAAAACAAAAACAACGACACAAAATATCATTTGAATCCAAAGGTATCCCACAAATAAAGTGGAATACCAACCAAACGAACGTCGTTAAGATCTTTGCGAGAACCTTGCATGAACTCAACAAACGCATTAGAAACCAAAAATAGGTGCAACCGGAAGTTGCACCTATGCCTCACAACTCAAAATCAAGTAGAAAGATGAATATACGAGTCATGGACATGCATTGAAATTTATGTTTCAAAACGGGGCAACACTTATGCTCTAACATAAACAACATGCAAACTCAAATCGAAATCGAACAAATTTACATTCAATGAATGAAAAATGATCAACAAACATAAGTACAAGTCAAAAAAAGATCAATGCATCAAAATCGCACCAAATCGAACTTCAAAAGCCTTAAAACGGAAAAAATGCGTCAAAAATCACCGACTCGGAATTGAACGAAAATCGCATGGTAACTAGTAAACGTGCCAACGAATTCAAATATGCAATCGGTTTTTGAAAATTCCGCTCGGAAGTGATACTTTTTGGCCGATTTCGTCGGCTGGCAGTTGCGAAATAGCCGAAATAAATTATCCGAAATCGACTAAAAAGCTTACCAATGGCTCCGAAATAATCAACAAAGTCAATTTACACTATTCACATTCGCGAAAACGCGCTACGGTTAGGAAGTTATGACCAAAACATATTCTCGACACGCGATACATTTACAACATCATCGATTAGACATCAATCTATCCTATTCCGGATTTGCACATTGAAACAAGCATGAATTCAAAAGTCAAGCACTTCAATTAATATCAAGTCACAATAATTAACTCTCTTAGGAATTTTGTCAAACACCTAACATGCACCGATTATTCTATGTCAACTTTACCAAGCATTTTCAATTATGCACCACAATAATTATTAGGATAAATTAATCAAGCATCAATCAACAATCAAATCATGAATCAATGCACATAATCTCCACAAAATTAATTCAACTTGAAAATTTAATTCAAGAAACAATGCAACAATTATTCATGAATTAAAGTTTAAGAAGCTTACCGAATGAAGAATCGACGAAGAAATTGTGAATCCGAAGGAAGTGAGACGTGATCGTGAACGGAGGATAGGGGGAGAGGTCACGTGGCTGCCGGCGGTGGAAGATGGTGGTCGCACGGTGGTGAAGTTGACCGGAGGTGGTGATTCGTGGCGGCTCGGCTACCGGAAGCTTGATCGGAATTGTTGTGTTCTTGAGTTCTTGATGAAGTTGTTGTTGTGTTCTTGAGAAAGAGTTGAGAGAATGAACTTCGATCCTTTAGAGAGATTTTGTGAGAGTTTTTTTTGTGTTTGTAAATTATGATTCCAGTTATGAGACAAATTGTGGGTCAATAGAATATATAGTGGAGTGTAAAATGAAAGGCAAAAGGTAGAATTTCGGCTTAAGTGAAAATAACAATATCTTCGGCAAGAATTTTCGACTCTGAGCCTTCAACAACGCGGTCCGCCTCTGAATCACGGTTGCAACGCAAAAAGAACGAACGTCATACGATCAAAATTGAGTGCGATCGATACGTTTAAGTTGCAAGACGTCACTGAATAAGTTGTTTTTTTTTTGCTTATTTGGTGTCCGCTACTCGAAAATGTGACGAGGTCAACCTCTTCGGAGCATAATCTCGACTCGACTTTGTCAGCAAAGTTGTAGATCTATGAGTCAGTGACCTAGTGTTAAAATGTAAACTCAACCGGAAAAACAAAGAGAGAAAGATATGAATTTTCTCGTGAAACCACTTTCAGCCTTTTTCTTCGGTTTAGCACTTCAATTTTGTGAAATAAACAAAAACGACAGTCTTTGGAGCACCGTTCGAACTTGCGTTTATCTTTGAACTTGCAAATGATAACATTTGTGAACCAACGCTTCAAGAACTGGTGCAATCCGATGAAAATTGACCGAGTTATAAATTTTACAAAATCTGACAGACAGTGCACTGCCTCAAAGAACCTTACTGGTAATTCGCATTTTCGGGATCCTTCCGCTCGGACCTAACTCAAACTGAATTCACATAATTTTAGGCACCGGAATTTTAGGCACCGGAATGACATCAATCTGATGAACGAGCCAAGAGTTATGAATTTTTTAGTGTTCAAAACCCACTGGTTCAACACTATTTTTCACTATGTCGAAGACAGAACTTTTCGACAGAACATTCTGAGATCTTCTTCAAAGAATTAGTTCTCGGCCAAAACCCAAAAGTTAGAAAGGATATCAAGACAAAACTTTTGGCATATGAATCTCTCAGACATGTTGGCCCAATCAGAAGTTACAAACTCTTGAATACCGCTAGCACAGTTAATCGGTGAAACCGAAATTTCATATACAAATAATTCCCGCCAATTTCCTTGATGAATTGGCCTCCGAGCCGAACACAAAATTTGTAGAGAATATCGAAATGGTGTAAACTATCGATTTTCAAGCCAAAATGAGTTTCCGAGCATAAGTTACAACTTTTGAAAACTGCATCATAAAACTGATATTCTGCTTAAACTCCTCTGAATCAACCGAGAACTTTTGGCTTCTTCTGAGATTCTTATGCACGTGCCGCATGAAGAAATAAAGGTCAGTCGCAATCTATGATAGCTCAAATGGAGATGTATGTTCATGTATGTTTATGATGAAATTGTGATCTAAATGCAATGCAATGTATGAAAGGATATGCTAAATGTCATGGAAATGAGAGGGAAAATTTTGAAGTATTACAATACCTTGCACAAAAACACGAAGTTTTGTTTCTTCAATTAGACCGGAGTAACCCCTCAAAGAATGCCAAGTTTATTCCTCGGCATGTGGTTGAAACAAACACGAGGGTCATAACACTCTTACTCTTACTAGTCAATACTTATCATCCCTAGTCGAGTTATCATCCAAGTATGATATTCTCTTTTCAAGCTCACTCACAATGTGTCTTGTTTGCTTTATCACCCAAGCATGGTAAATACTTTTTGATTCTGTGCAAGTCCGATTTCGTTCCTTCGAGTTATCATCCAAGTATGATAGTCTCTTTTCAAGCTCACTCACACTGTGTCTTGTTGCTTTATCACCCAAGCGTGGTAAATGCTTTTCGATTTCGTCCAAGTCCGATTTCGTTTCTTCAAGTTATCATCCAAGTATGATAGTCTCTTTTCAAACTCACTCACGGTGTGTCTTGTTTGTTTATCACCTACGTATGATAAATGTTTTTCGATTCTGTCCAAGTTCGATTTCGTTTCTTCGAGTTATCATCCAAGTATGATAGTCTCTTTTCAAGCTCACTCATGGTGTGTTGTGTTCGCTTTATCACCCAAGCGTGGTAAATGTTTTTGATTTCGTCCAAGTCCGAATTCCTTTCTTCGAGTTATCATCCATGTATGATAATCTCTTTTCAAGCTCACTCACGGTTTGTCTAGTTTGCTTTATCGCCCAAGCAAGGTAAACGCTTTTCGATTTTGTCCAATTCTGGTTTCGGTCCTTCGAGTTATCATCCATGTATGATTGTCACTTTTCAAGCCCACTCACGGTGTGTCTTGTTTGCTTTATCACCCACATGTGGTAAATGCTTTTCGATTCCATCCAAGTCCGGTTTCGTTCCTTCGAGTTATCATCTAAGTATGATAGTCTCTTTTCAAGCTCACTCACAGTGTGTCTTGTTCGCTTTATCACCCACGTGTGGTCATTCTTTTTTATTCCGTCCAAGTCCGGTTTCGTTTCTTCGAGTCATTATCCATGTATGATATTCTCTTTCGAGTCCATCTTCGGCTTGGTCTTGTATCCTTGTTTGAGTCTACCTTCGGCTAGGTCTCATTCCTTGTAAGTCCACCTTCGACTCGGTCTTACTTTTTCGAGTTCACCTTCGGCTTGATCTCAAACCTTATCATAAGTCTACCTTCGGCATGGTCTTACTTTGTGTGTTGTGAATGTTGTTCCCATGTTTGAACCTCATTATTTGCATGATAATAATTTATCAAAGTTCTATTTTGTATTGCGTTCATATTTGATGCACGTTTTGGACACTCGTGTGCATAATTGAAAATGTTGCATATTGTTTTAGTGCAGGTGCATGTTTCTTCGACATCTTTCGACACGCATGTTACTTACTTTCGATTTTTGGCATAATTGTGTATTTGTGCTCTTGGTGTGTTGTGAATGTTGTTCCCATGTTTGAACCTCATTATTGGCATGATAATAATTGATCAAAGTTCTATTTTGTATTGCGTTCATGTTTGATGCACGTTTTGGACACTCGTGTGCATAATTGAAAATGTTGCATATTGTTTGATGAAGGTGCATAATTCATTTATGCATGCACACATTCTTGATGCACGATTCCTCTATATTTGCAATCTGGTGTTAATATTTGCGTTAGTTAAAATGCATTGTGATTCATGTTCACACTTTGTGGTTTCTTATTTGCATTAAATGTTCACTTCTTGAAAATGCACATTACTTTTTGTGAAAATCCATGGATGCAAGGTTGAAATGTTTGCATTTATACATGTCCATGTCCATATTAATGATGATGCATTCTTTGATGTTGTTATTTGGTGTATATCCATGTCATATGATACATGCATTTACATGTTAAAAGACTTAATTCTGTCATGCATTTCACTATTGCATTTCTGAATAATAGTTGTTAAATGTATGCTGCAATGCCTTATTTTTGCACTTTTAACACCTACTGTCATGCTGTTAGGTAGCTATAGTAAGTTGTTTGTATTCCATGTGCATGTGATAATTTATTGTGTGCTGAAGCGATGTAGTAGTTGTTAACTTTGGAATTTATCTAACCTTTAGGTACCTTTAGCTTTAGGTTTGAGTCTAGTATGAATCCTAATCACTTTAGGAGATGTTTGATGTTTAATTGTCTTCTTTTTTATCATTTTTTATTTCATAAATCATTGATTTTACTAACCTTTTCAGGGGTTAATGGTAAGTATGAAGAATGTGGGTGTGCATCCACATTCCAACTTCTTCCCTCCTCTTTTAAGCTTTCAATTTGTGTGATTGCGACAAGCATTTTATGCTTCTTTGACATTGCATTTCTCTTCATCCCTTTGAGTTCTTATCTTATCTTCAATCCTCAAAGTGAAATAGAACTTTCTTTTCTCTTCTTTTTTTAGGATTAGAATACCACACTTAACCATAGGACATCCTAACATGATAACATAGTGTTGGTCTTAGTCTCTCTTAGATTTTCCTTTTCTCTCAATTTGAGTCTTCTCTCTTTCATCTCAAAACAACTCAAAAAATACATAATAAAGGTTGAACTTCTTCATGTGCCAAGAGACTTTGTCATGGGATGCTTGCATTCAACCCATCTCGGGGTGAGTTGTAAGTCATCTAGCATGATGAACAAGTCTAAGCATGAAGTTGTTTCACAAAGAAACCTAAAAAACACTTCTTCACCCCAAAGTCACAAAAACACTTAATAAGCAAAGGTAGGCTAGTGTGCTTGAGCCTCAATCCTTGGAGCTAAGCTTGGGGATCTTCTCCATCCTTAGGTGTACTTATTCTTGAATACACTCTCTTACACAAAGCACTCAAATAAAAAGAATCTAAAAAGCTCCAAACCAACAATAAATGTCTTTACTACAGGAATTCTCTTCTCATCTCCTTCACTCTAAACAAAAGAACTCACTTCGACTTGTCTTTTGCAAGAAAGTAAATGCACTTGGTCCAGACGAGCCTGCAACACTTGAGCATAGGCATAAGTAGTTCAATCATAAAAAACACAAACAAACAAATTTCCTCCCTAGTTAGGGGAACTATGTTGACTCTGATTCTCATTTCCGATGAGATACATAGGCAGTGGGGTAGGGCCCATTCGAGCATAATTCTTTCTTTTCCCTACATTTTTCATGTTCTCTTTCTTTTCAGTTCAACAGCAGATGAAACAGATGTTTATACCCTTTGAGCAATACAAGCAAGTGTGGATCCCGGGAGCGGCACATACCAAACCACCAAAACAACTTCTTCAAGTCTTGATAAATATTTATAGCTCCCGAATGAATACTCTAGCTACTTTGGTGACTCTCTTCTTAAATTTCCTTTTTCAGTTCAACATTGTCCGGCACACAAATTATGCCTCAGAATATCAACACACCAGAATTATCTACTTGGAAATCACCATCAGGATCATTTCCTCCTGTAGGCATCAAATCTACCAACTTCACATTAAACCTCTGGTTCTCCTTAATCATATCCAAAAAGTCATTATTCACTTTTAGCATTCCAAGTCTAACACTCCCAGGTGTTGTTTCACAAACCATGTTCAAATCTCTAAATTGCTCAATTAACTCCATTTCTTTCACCATCAATGTCGACATATGAATTGTTTTATGACTCAAAGCATATGCTACTACATTAGCCTTACCCGGGTGATAGCTAAAATTAAAATCATAGTCCTTCAAAACTTCCAACCATCTTCTATGCCTCATATTCAGATCTTTATGGTCAAACAAGTACTTCAAACTCTTGTGATCACTAAATACCTCAAATTTTGATTCATACAAATAGTGCCTCCAAATGTTTAACACAAAAACCACTACATATAATTCAAGATCATGAGTAGGATAATTCCTCTCATGCACCCTTAATTGTCTTGAGGCATAAGCCACTACCTTACCATCTCGCATCAAAACTCCACCTAATCCCATCTTAGACGCATCACAATACACAATAAAAGGTTCACCAGGACTTGGAAAAACCAACATTGGTGTCGTAGTGTCGCTCCCAAAGATTTGCATCCAGGTACAAGCGCGAACGGTTGGCGAAAGGAGAAATGAAAGTGAAGTGAATAGAGTCGCCAGCTAGGCATTTTTATCCCGAAGGAAAGGTAATGCTGCATAAACCTATAAAAAGATGGATAAGACGGTTGCAAACCAGAGAAACTGAGAAAGGGGGTTGGTTACAACCTGGGAAGGTATTAGCACCCAGATTGTCCGTCGTACTCGACGGGATCCACGCTTACAAGATTGTGTTTAAAGGGGTAGTGTATGTGTTATCTGTGTCCAAAAGCTGGAAAAAGAAATACACAAGTGTTAGTGCAAAATGGTGAATTGCTCAGGAACTGAGGCTTAGAAAAGAATGCTGATAGAGGGGGGAGACAAAAAGACTTTTGTTCGATGACAGTTAAGATATGCCTATGTATCCTCTTGTGCAATGAGGAAGTCAGAACACCGTAGTTCGACCCAAAGAGACTGAAAATAAATTGACTGTGAATTGTTTGCTTGTCTATGCTCAAGTGTATGACTCGTCTGGCTCGAGTGCTAACTGTCTTGCATTAGACGGAAGAAGCAAGTTCTCGCTTGTGAATGAGTGTGATAAGAAAAGAATCCCGGAGGAGACGATTATTGTTTGTTTTTGATGTTTTCAGTTTTTTATTGTTTTTGGTGTTTTGCATAAGTTAATGAGCTTAAGCCTAAATCAAGGGTTTGTAAACTCATTATATCCTCCCTGATTAGGGATAATGAGCCTACTTAAGTATGAGGTAAGCACCTCAACTTAATTACCTAAATGATGTAGGATTAAGATCATTAACCTACTTGTGATTATTTAGATGTTTTTTGGATTTTTGTTTAGTGTTAAGTAATGAGTTTAATCTCTGATCACAAATTAGTGAACTCATTACACCATCCTAATAGAAGGATAATAGATGAGAACACTTAAGCTAAGGAATACTCCTCAACTAAATCCATGGTTAGGGATTAAATTCATGACAAAACAAGCCTTTATTAAGTGGATTTTAATTAAAGGTGAGATTAAGAAGTGATTTTTATGATTTGTAAGACAACTTGAGGGGGACTTGTCCATTAAACACTAGGGGTAGTCCTTCTTAACCATAAAGGAAGAATTAGAACCCTAATGTAAGGGCCAAGTTACAAGTTAATGTCTTAGTGATTATTAGATGGATTGATTGAGAGGTTTAAACAGATTAAGGGTTTAACACTTAGGATTAAAGTTATACACTCCATCCTAAGATAAGGATGCAAGCATAACCCTAATTCCAAAGTCCTAAAACCTTAAAGGTTTATTCTCTAAGGATGGGATGAGAAGAGAGACACAGATAAGACTCAAAGAGAAAAGACTAAAGGGAAACTAATAAGTCCTAGAAAGTTATCATGCTTGGAATTCCTAGGGTTTGTGAGGCTTAAGAGAAGAAGTCTTTAGGGAAGCCACCAAGGAGAAGCAAGATAAAAAAGAGATGAGAAGAGAAAGAAAGGAAGAGAAGCACAAGTGAGGCAAGCCCACTCAAAGACAAACAAAAATGTAGTAAGAATGCAATATGAAGAGATGAGAAGAGGTGGGAGGTGAATGCAAATCCACCTCCCAAACAACTTACCATTAACCCTGAAAAGTTAGTACAAGATGCAATATGAAAGGAATGAAATGAAATGAAATGAAGCAAATGTAAGTGAAAATACCAAGACTAGAAGCATGTACATGATGCAAATGATTCTATGATATGATGCAAAGGCATACAAGATGCATGTGTGTGATCATACAAGAGAATGAATGCAAATGAAGCATGTAGGAAGCATGTAAACACATGGATGTTTATGAAATGAAATGGATGCAAAGCATAGCAAATGTATGGATAAATGATCAAGAAATGTTCAAGCAATGTCTTAATATGTCTAAGATGGCATAAAAATTCTTAGAATGGCATGGCAAGTTCATATGTTCATGCAATGCAATGGAAGATGCAAGTAAAGATGCAAAATTAGGGTTACATGGCAACATGAGATGCAAATGACCAAAACAGAAGCATATTACATGATACAAAATTTCAAATGATCTCAAACAAACCCTAATCCCATATGATATCACACCCCAAAGGAGAAGGTCTAATTCTTAACCTATTGAAAGTTATGATTTTTCTAAGTTTGTTAGGGTTTTTGGGTGCTTCAAAAGGCAAAATGCAAATCAAATTGAAAATGCAAGATAAATTCATGCCAAAAATATCCTAGATACTACATGATATGTGTAAAATAATGCAAACAGAACCATCTTCAAACCCTTCATGGTTAGGCAGAAAAGATTTTTCAAAGGTTAGGCTTTAAAAATGTGATTTTAAGAACCCTAAATTCAAAGAAAATTGTGACAAGGTGATCACAACCAAAAAGTAATTTGTATGAAGGGTTTGAAAATGTTTCTAAATGTATTGGAATGCATCATGAATTTTTTGTGATTTTTAGAAACCTAAATTCATTTTTAATTAATTAAAATCCATTAATTAATTAAAAATAACATTTAAATATTTTAAAAATACTTTTTTAATGCAAAAAATAAAATAAAAATAATTTTTGGGTTAAGAAAATTATTTGGATCAGAAATGCAAAATATGAAGAAAAAAAATTAATGATTTTTGGTATTTTTAATAAATAGAACAAAAGAAAATAAAATAAAATGCAATAAAAATAAATAAAAGGGAAAGTATGCAGATCTAATGGCCAGGATTTGAAGTTGGGTGGAGGGAATTGACTGGCGCGTAAATGGGTGGTCCAAATTGCTTATGACTAATTAATTTAAATTAAACTAATTAATTAAAGATTAGGGTTTAATGACTGATCTTGGCCATTCATACGCGCGCGGGTAAACATATCCAAGGGTCCAAATACAAAGTTGCATTAATTACACATATTAGGGCTAATGACTCTCAGGTGGCCGAAGAAGACTTTCGGTCGTCTTCTCCGGCGAGTCACTCACCTGAACTCCCTCAAAACATCACCCTAAGCCCCCAAAATCTCCAGAATCACTCATTAAACACTTCTAAACAAGAATCCAACAACAAAAACAATGAATCATGCATCAAAATGGAAAATCGAAGATGAACATTCTTAGGTCAAAAATTTCAGAAACACCATACATGCATAATAATCAACCATTTTCAAAAGTAATCATATCAGCATGACCAGGGAAGCACATAGAATCATTTAAGAACTTAAAATCATGCTTCTGGAAAAAAAGTTTGAGATGACTACCTGAGCTGGAGCTTTGCAATCCTGAGCTTTCTGGCCTCTTCCTTTGTGCAAACTTACTCCAATGGTTACCCTTATGCTTCTGGAAGGCTTAGAATAAGTTTATATGGCTTGGTTTTTATGGTTCAGTTCTGAGAGATGGAAAATCGTGTTTTTGTTTTGTGAGGTTTCAGGCCATTCTAATGGTTGGGATTTGTTCTATGATTGATTTTGAGATGAATGGTGAAGATAGTTTGGAGTTTGAGTGGCTGTGCAGAGAGATTCGAAGAGCTCAAGGTTTGGAGTGTTTTTGGGACTCTTGAGTTGTGTTCAGTTTCAGGCCTTTGTGATGTGTGTTATGGCTTGCATAATATCCACATATCATGTCTTGATAGGTCAGAAGAGTGGTTGTGGCCTATGTTGATTGGTATGGGTGATTTTGCAAAAAGTCAAGCTTGGTTGTACTTGAGGTATGGGCACGGGTCAGGGCTTGATTTGGGCATGGCTGAGCTCAACTGAGATCAAGGAAAGCTTATGGATCAGATTTGATGAGCTGGAACACATGGAACTAGGGTTTGTATGAGTTTTGCATATTTTTCCTCTTTGGTGTATCTTGTGATTCAAGGCATGAAATGATCCAATTCTTGGGCCAATTCTGAGTTTTTGAAGTTGCTTGATCATGTTATGAAGTATATGGGCACATTAGAAATCATTAGAAGCCTTGGCAAGTTGTTTTGCAAAAATCCCTCTTTGGTGTATTCTTGAAAATTATAGGATTTTTGCCAACTTTGAAGGATCATAACTTGAGTTTCATAATGAATCAAGACATGTTCTTGTACTTTTTGAAAAGGGAAAGACCTAATCTACAACTTTCATGACCAAGAATTTTTCATTTGAAGCATTTTTGATCAAGAAAGAGGAGGCTGAAAAACATTCCCAAAATGGAAAGTTTCCATTACAAGTCATTTCCATTTTTGGAAACTTTTCAAATGGCTCAAAATTCTTCAATCTTGTGAACTTCAATTTTATGAAAATACCCCTTTGGTTCCATTGTTGGGGGCCTCAGATGCCCTGATTTTGACTTAACTTGCTCAAGAAGTTACCTAATGAACAGATGACTTCCACAATGAATTTCTTCATCAAACTTGGTACACATGATCCTTATAACATCTTAAGAACATTAGAAACAAGAATGGCCCAAAAATTTGGAGTTAAGGCCTCTGAAACCAAAACCCTAATTTTGGTCATCTATGTAGTGAAAACCCTAGCTCTGCTTCCATGTTTTTTCCAGTTCTTGTGATTTCTTGACTTCCTTGAACTTTGAGAGGCACAATATGATGATAGAACACACATGGACCCTCTTGGAACACTTTAAGGCCTTTGGGATGGCACAGATGGAATCTTGGATTGCTCAGATCACAAACCCTTGATGCAGATGAACTTGAACTATGCAGATGAAACAAATATGCAATGTAATATGGTATGCTTATGCTTATGCAAACATGAAAGATCACAAGCCATGATGTGATATGAGTGAGGGAAAATTTGGGGTGTTTACAGCTGCCCCTATTCAAGCATGAGTTAGTTGTGCAGGATGTAAGCTCCTGGCTTAGCAGACAAACAAGATAACTTGTGGTTGAATACCAAAGACAGTCCGAAATTTGCACGCGCTGGATAGAAGAAGAAAAGGGATATAAATTGTAAAATATGGTATAACATGATTATCAAATGAAGGCGATGGAGAACGACCATCGAGCAGAGGACGACTGCTGGGGATAAAGCGGTACGTAAAGCAATGACGGGGACGGCCGACAAGCTGGGGAAATAAAGAAACCATGACGGGGACGGCAATCAGGTAAAGAAATAAGATTCTCTAGGGGTTAAAGTAAAGGCAATGATGGGGACGGCCATCAGGTTTGTCAAGTAAAGTAAACAACGATGGGGACGGCCATTGGTTTAAAGAATAAATGAAATAATGATTAGGGACGGTCATCAAAGGTGAAGGACGATCACCTAGCAGGGGACGTCTGCTCTTTATCACGACATAGGACGAATGTCAGATAGAAAAGGTCGACGATGGGGACGGCCATCGGATAAGCATGATGAAGGACGATCATCAAGAGGTGAAGGACGATCACCTAGCAGGGGACGACGGCTAAATATCACGACATAGGACGAATGTCGGATAACAAGATCAATGATGGGGACGGCCATCGGATAAAATGATGAAGGACGATCATCAAAAGGTAAAGGACGATCACCTAGCAGGGGACGGCTGCTCTTTATCACGACATAGGACGAATGCCAGATAGAAAAAGGTTCCACCAATGGGGACTCCGTTAGGGAAAGGATGAGGGACGGTCATCCAAAGGTGAAGGACGATCACCTGGCAGGGGACGACTGCCGAAAGTATCACGACATAGGACGAATGTCAGATAGAAGAAAAGTTGTTTTGTTGGTGACTTACTGGGGAACGGTAAACATGGACGAGTGCTTACAATCGAGAATAAAAGGTATAAGTGTTTGACGATGTGTATAGATTAAAGATGCGGACGAGCATCCTTAAGACCCTGATACGGACGAGTATCAGTAGAAACAAACACTGACGCATGTTCATAGATGATGATACAGACGAGTACCAACTGGTTAACAAAGAATACGGACGAGAGTCGAATCTGTTTGAGGAGTGATATATATACGAGATACGGATGAGTATTAGAGACTTCTGTATGAGTATGAGTGAGTATTGATTTGTTAGTGAAGTATGGGCAATACACGGACGAGTGTTCAACTTGCTGGGGAATGTATGACACGGACGAGTGTCAAATATGTATAAGTTATGTACAAATATTTGTATGTGAGAGTGTAAAAGGTGTTTCGGCTACCTGTGGAGATAGGATAACACAGACGGGTGTCAAAAAGAGTGTGTTATAACAAGTGTAATAGGTTATCTAAATAAGACTTGTTTGTCTTATACCATATATCTACGGATAATATATGAAGAGGGTTCATTTATCCTGATTATGCATGTCTATCCCACAGACTTAAGTGCATCACCGGTCTTGGCGTAACGGGTTATCCGAAGGAGGTTCGTCTGTCTCAAGTCATATATTTTTATAAAAATGTATGAAGAGGGCTCGTATGTCCAGTTCCTGGCATAACAGGCTTACTTGAAGAGGGCTCGTATGTCCAGTTCCTGGCGTAACAGGTTTGCTTGAAGAGAACTCGTATGTCCAATCCCTGGCGTAACAGGTTTGTTCGAAGAAGACTCGTCTGTCTAAGTTTTTCCGTCTGAAGTACCAATTCAACTTGGAAGGAGCTCGTCTGCTTTCTCCTCACTTCAGTCACCAAAGCGTCATGTGGTTGGGTTTATTTCCCATTTTCCTGTATTCTCCAACAGAGTGCAAATTTCAGGTCTTATTGGTATTCAACCACAGTTCATCTTGAACGGTCGATAGCCCATGCTACCGTCCTTTTCAGATAAACAGTTGCTTGAATAGGGGCAGCTGTAGCACCCCAAATTTGCCCTCTTCTTTTCTAACATCATCATCTTATCATAATCATCATAAGCATGTCATGTCCTTGGCATCTTTGCATAGAAAAGTAAAACATAACATTCTCATGTTCTAGCATTGGGCATATGATCAACTATTGGTGCATTTGAGGCATTACAAGCTATAGCAAGAGGCCAAGTAGACTTGTCCAAGTTCCATGAAGGGTCTACATGACATTCACAAGCTCAAGATCCCTTACAAGAGCCCAGAAGGTTGGGAGGTCACCAGAGAATCCAAGCTAGGGCAAGCTCCTACACAATGGTTCCCAAATTAGGGTTTCACTTTCAAGCAGGAATTCTTTGTGACTTTGGCCATTTCATGTGGGCAAAGTCCTTCATATGATAAGAGGTTCCTAGGGATGAAATTTGGTGAGAAAATTCCGTGTGGAAGGCAGTTATTTCACCAGTTGCTTGCATGAGAAGAAATTGGTCAACTATGCAATTTAAAAGTCAACTGTGAGAATTCAAGGGGTCCAATCCCATTTTTCAAGTCAATGGATGTTCTTAAGACCTTAGAAGAGGTTTGGAAAAGTCAAAGATCAAGAATCAAGGGGTTTTGAAGAACTTTCCATTTTTGGCATATGGCTTGTAATGAAAGTTTCCATTTTTGGCAAGTTTTGCCCTAATTTTCAAAGCCTTCTTTCATGATGAAGATGATCTCAAATGAACTTCCATTAAACATGAAAGCTGTAGGTTATGTTCTCCCATTTTCAGAAAGTACAAGTTCATTTTCATAGCCTTCATGGATCAAAAGTTATGGCCAATCGAAATTCATCCATTTTAGGGTTTTATCACATTTCCAAGATTACACCATTTGCAAAAACTCACTTAATTCATTTTCAAGCCAACCTATGGGCAAATTAAGATTTCAATATCACAAGGCATGGCATGAAACACATTTGGCCCAAGAGAAAGTTCAAAATTCGTGCATGAGGTACAAGATATTTCACTAAATGCAAAAAATGCATGATCACAAGAAAAGCATGATACTAACATCTAAAGGCCAAGATCATTTTAATCATGAATCAAGGGCTGGTTGAGAGCTTAGCATGTGCAAGGAGGGATCAAATGCACGATTAATTTGCTCATTCTCATTCTTCATGCAATTTGGCAAAAGTGCCCTCATCACACATCTCACACCTCTTCTGATCCACAAACCCTAGGCATGTGCATACACTGATCACATATAAGGCATTGCACACAAGTTTCAGCCCTAGTTCTCTCTCATTCTCCAACTTCAAATTTTCTTGCACACAAGCATTTTCTTTTGAATCTCCTCACTCCCTCACACATTGCCTCTGATCTTTGTGAATTCTTGATCCTGAGACTCCAAGGATCATTTATCAGCCATTGATTGAAGCTTAGAGGAGAGAGTGCTCAGTGTGCAGTTCAGAACAGTTGGCTTTGAAACTTCAAATCCAGGTGGTTTCAAGCTTCCTCTTGCATTTATTTTTCAAGAGGAGATCTAGGCAAGCATTTATGCATCATCAGGAGGGATTTCTCTTTGGATTTCGAGCTCTGCAATCTCAGGTATACTCCAAAATTCATGGACCTGTAATTGATTTTTGTTGTGTGCATTGTGATCTGCTTGTTACTCTGAACACGTGGATCTATTTTGTTTTGAAAATAATGTTGAAATGAGGCCAAACTGAGGATCTGAAAGTTTTAGATCCAAATTATTTCTCTTCGATTCAGCTTGTGTGTGTTAGTTTATGTGATTTTGATGATTGATTCGTGATGTGCTTGGCTTAAGGATCATTTTGATGTGTGATTTGCTTGTTTTCATGGAGGTTTCAGGTTCTGCAACTTAGGGCTCGCTGGAGAAGACGACCGGCGCTTCTCCGGCCGGTAGGGTTAATTAGGGTTTTAGTGTGTCCAGATTAGATTTTGGCCGTTAGATCTAGGTTAATTAGATTAATTATGTTTTATTATTTTAATTAATCAGGATTATTGTAACTTTAAAACATGACCCTTAGATTTCATTTAATTAGTAATTTTAAATATGGTGCGTTGGATCTGAAGACTTCTAGGTCTTGCTGACTTCACACACACACCCTTGGATTTGATTACTTCTTTCCACAGCCTTTGGATCTGCGTACTTTTTTGTTTTTTGTTTGACTGAGTGCCCATTGGGCTTTTACTGCTATTCGCACCCCCTCCCTTTCTAAGCCCATCATAATTGAACTGAATATCCTGCTATATGCACCCCTGGTCCATTTCACTTATTTATTTATTTTTATTTCAGTTAGCTTTTTAATTAATTAAAATAGTTAGAAGTTCTCAAAAATTCCAAATTAATTCATGACTAATCCTTTTAATTTTCTTTAATTTTTGATATTTTTATTTTTCATTTATTTTCATTTTTCACGCTGGAATTAATTGTTGCTTTTATTAATTGTTTTTTGTTTCATTTTTAATACATGCTGATTTGTGAATTTCATATCTTGATCATCCTTGGGAATTTTGAGTTGATTCTTTTTGCTATGGATTCATATTGAGATTTAGTTTATTGATGATTTTCGTACTGATTTTTAGAGGCTTGCTTGATTATTTTTGGTCTTTAGCTTGTGTGTGAAGTTTCATAACCCTAATCCATGTTTAGGCACCCCTTTGACCCATTTTGCTTCTGATTTTGATCCTATCCTTTTGGCATGTTAATATTAGATGTTTGAAGATCCTGTATGCCAATTTTTGGAATTTTTGGATGAATTATTGATTTAATATGAATTTTATTGTTTGCTTCTCTCTTTTTGCATCCTTTTTGGTCATATGCTTAGTCCTTAGGCTAGGAGGGCACTTGTGCCAACTCCTTTAGGTTGTTTAGAGCTCTTTTAGGATGAGGATATCCCCCTGGTCTTTGATTGATGTTTTTGCTTTAAGAAATTTTGAAGTTGCTTGCCTTTGAAGTTTATTCACTTATGAACATGTTCACTTCACTTCTTATGCTCATGTGTTTCTCATCTTGATGATGATTAAGCTTGCTTGCCTCTTTTCATGATTTCTTGTATTTCGCACATTCTTGACATGTTAGGGTTCTGGTCTTGAAGTGTGTGATGTTTGTTTGCTTTGTATGCTTTGTGCTATCTCATAAGAGTTTTGTTTTGTCATAGTGATTTGTATTGCTTTGTGTTGAGTTGTTGGATCCACTTCTCATCTTTTGTTGTATGTTTGATCTTGGCACTTGAGATTGAAGTTTCAATTCTGGTTGTGATGTCTTGGCTTGATCTTTTGTCCACTTGTATTTCATTTGGTCTTATTTGCTTCTGTCATGTTACTTGTTTATGCTTTTAACCATTTCAGGGGCTTTGGTAAGTAAGAGGTGTGGATGAGATTCCCACATCTCCAACTCTTTTCTCTTCTCCTTTCATTATGCTTTCTTATTTGTGTTTGATGTGCTTGGGCCATCCTTTCTATCTTCTTCCCTTTTTCTTTCTCCTTCTTCTTTCCTTATCTCTTTCTTCTTTAGAATAGTACTTCTTTCCTTATCTCTTTCTTCTTTAGAATAGTAAGCCTCACTAACTTAGGAATCCCATGCATGATAATATTAGGAGTAGTCTTCCCCATTAGATTTTACCTTTAAGATCTTTTGTTTCTTTTCTCTTCTCATCTCAAAAAAAAAAACCTAAAAAGCATTTAATAAGGATTGAAGTGGTCTCCTGTGCAATAGCCTTATTCCATGAGGCACTTGTAGTTTTCCCATCTTGGGATAGTACAAGCTTGTCTATCATGATGCACAAGTCTGATCATGAGACCATCTTCATCAAGAAAATCATAAAAGACACTTCTTCAAAAATTACAAAAAACACTTAATAAATTCAACGAGTTAGTGAGCTTAGGCCCTAATCTCTAGAACCAAGTTTTGGGGATCTTCTCCTTACTTGAGTGTGCTTGTTCTATTATTCTATCTTGGAATGTAGTAACAAGTACACATTCCATGGGAAAGAGCTTGAGTTCACTTTCTTGTGTCATACTTATAGAAAACTCATAAAAAACACCAAACAAACAATAATCGTCTCTCCTTCGGGACTTCTTTTCTCATCACCTTCACTCTCATCGTACGAACTTGCTCCTACTTGTCATTTTGCAAGACGGTAAAACACTCGTCGTCCGAGCCTGCAACACCTGAGCATTGACATAGGCAGTTCAAGCCTTAAGACACAAGCAATCTTTTCCACCCCTAGTTAGGGGAACTACGGCGACTCTGATCCTTATTGTCTAGATGAGGTATGTAGGCAGCGGGGTAGGGCCCGTTCGAGCACACTCTTTTATTTTCCCTACATTTTCCCCCTTTCTTTTCTTTCTTATCCAGTTTCTGTTCCAGTTTTGCAGCAGCTTTCATTTCTTCACCCTTTGAAACAGATTTCTTTGCAAGCGTGGATCCCGTCGGGTACGGCAGACGATCTGGGGTGCTAATACCTTCCCAGGTCATAACCGACTCCCGAACTCAGTCTCTTTGGTTCGCAGGACCCGTGTCCTTCCTTTTCTTTTCTTCTGGTTTATGCAGCATTACCATTCCCGTTCCTTCGGGATAAAAAAACCTGGCTGGCGACTCTAACCTTTTCCGTGCCACTTTCGCGTTTGTACCAGGATGGAAATCCGGGGAGCGACAGCTGGCGACTCTGCTGGGGATCGAACCCAGAATCTCTAGTTCCCTTGAGAGTCTCTCCTAGCGTTTGTGTGTTTCTGTTTTGTTTTGGGCGTTGATTGTTTGTTGTTGTGTGTATATTTTACTGTTGTTTATTTACAGTTTATTTACAGATTTATTTACAGTTTTCAGTACTTATATTCATGCATTATATTATATTGGACTGTCTGGACTGGATTTTTTCTGCTTGGTGGGACTTGGGTGATACTGTTACTGTGAGATGAGCTCATTACCAAGGCTCGAGTGCACCTTAGGACTTAGAGTGGTTCCACTTTGGCCTCATGAGATCTTGTCATGAGGGTAGTAGTGAGTTGCACGCCCAGATTTGCGACTGTCATGTAAATGTCTTGATTTGGGGATCTTCCTCTTTCATTTCATAACCTTGATAGTTATGTGCAGCTGGGATCATTGAGAACCTTGTGGAAACATCCCTCTCTAGTGGTGACAGTGGCAGACCACATTGTGTGGCAAACCCGCTCGCACCCGAGGGCCCACTTGGAACTCACATAGGATGACCTTGTTTTCCCGGACTCACGCTGAGGCCTCCCTGAGTAGTACATAATGCCAAACCGATTCCCTGATTTGGTCATGAGCCATTTCTCGGAAATGGTGAACGTATTATTGCTATTCGGCTTTCAGAGTCCGTAATGTTTGACCCGGAGCACACCCATGAGATTGGGAGGGATTTACAGGGTTGCAGGAACCCTTGACTTCCACATATCCTCATTATCATTATGCTCTCTGTTGTGATTTGGTTACTATGGTTCTGGATTTCTTGATCTTTGGTTTTGAGGGTTCCTGTCAGATGGTTATGGTTCAGAGAATCTTGGTTTTCAGTCACTTGGGGCCATAATATCCAGTATCCAGATGGTTCCAGATTTATCATACGCCTGCATTTCATTTGCATCGCATCATACTTGCATTAACTATTTGTGTTTCCATTTTCGGGTTGTTGTTTACAGTTTAGCACCCAGTTCTGGTAATTGTAAGTTTTCCAGATGGCAGAAGTTAAGAAAATTACAAGAAAGAGAAATGTCCATTACACTTTTCTTCAACCAGAAGTTAAGAGTGTTCAAAGACTGGCAGGGCTGATGAATGATCAGGTTTTAGGAAACTTCAGAAAAAGGTATGGCCAGATTTTAAAGTATATGGATAAACCTACTGCATACCAGAAGGATAGCTTGCACACTTTGCTTCAGTTCTATGATCCCTTGTTACGGTGTTTTGTATTTCCAAATTATATTTTGGCTCCTACCTTGGAGGAGATTTCTAGTATTTTGGGTATTCCTCTCAGAGATACTTTGCCTTACTATGGATCAGAGATAGTTCTCAAGGAAGAAGACATATCCAGAGTTTGTCATATACCATCTGCTAAGGTCAAGAAAGCTTTGCAGGTTAGTGAGGGTAGAGGACTTCCCTGGGATGTGCTTATACCAGAAGCTGAAGGGTATGCCAAAGAGGGTAAATGGGGAGATTTTGGTGATGTGGTGGCCCTGATGGTATATGGATCTAGTCTTTTCCCGGAAGAAAAGGAGTTTGTGAGTTTGGAGGTGATCTCCATTTTTTCTAAAGGTAATCCTGTACCAACTTTGTTGGGAGATTTCTACTACAATGCTCATTACTGGAATGAGAAAGGAAGAGGTGGACCAGCGAGTTGTTGTGCTCCATTATTTGCTGATTGGTTTGCTAAGCAATTACCAAAGTCAGGCCCTTTCAACGAAATGAAAGAAGAATGGAGGTGGTCCAGGAGGCTAATGGGGCTAACTTCTAAGGATATAGCTTGGGGTTATAACAGGGATCTGTTAGGAAAGGAGTTACTTGTTAGTTGCGGGAGTTTTGCTAATGTGCCCTTGCTAAGGGTGTGATCAGTTACAATCCAGTTTTAGCCAAAAAACAATTTGGCTATCCTCTGAGGGATCCACCAGGTATTGAAGAAATAGATGAGTCTTTGTACTTTTCTGTGGAAGGAAACAAAGGGTTAGTCAAACAGGCATCTCAGGCTTGGGCTCACAGGGTGAAGAAAGGTAAGAAGGATTTTGGAAGGGTGGATCCCAAGACATATCCTCCTTTTGCTACATGGTTATAGAAGCGCGTAGAGGAATTGCTCATGCCATTTTCAGTGGAAGCTCCATTGTATCCCAAAGAAGTGCCATGTTAGAACACTATTTCTCTTGAAGAGTATAAGAAGTTGGAAGCTCAGTTGCACGAGGTCTGGGTAGAGAATGCTGAAATGGTTAACTTGTACCACCTTGCCAATCGTGCTAAGAATGAAGTGGAGGAAAAGCTACAGAGGATGCAAGTCACTTTAGAAGCTAAAGAAAAGGAGTTTGCTGGGAGAGAAGCTTATTTTCAGAGATTGGGTCTAATGGAGTCAAAAAGAGAAGAGGAGCGTAAGAAGACTTTGAAGACTCTTAAAGAAGCTCGCCAGTCCATTGTTTGGTTACAGGACCAAAGGGAACAAGAGCAGAAGAAGTACAAAGAAAAGGAAGAGTTTTTCGAGGTACAAATGGCCTTCAAGAAGGAAGAAGTAGAACAAGTTCACAAAATACGAAGGGAGAATACTCAACAATTGGTACAGAGCCAGATGGCCTTGGAGGAGGCAATGAAAGAGATTGTAGAGCTCAAGTTGAGAGCAGGCGTGAAGAAGAACCGGACAGAAGTGATGGCTACAGAAGAAGAACCTGAGTCTTTCCTTTAGCCTAGGGTTTTAGTTTATTATTATCCAGGCTACCTACAGGCTTGTTGTAGGAGTCTTGCTTTATCTTTTTGTTCATGTATTGACTTGTAACCCTCTGGGGAATTTGTTTGTGCTCTAACTTTGGCTGCTAGTGGGTTATCCATGATATGCAATGTTAAATTCCAATTACCATTTCTGAGTACGTAAAGCTTGTTTGTTTGAGGCTGCTAGGATCTTAACACTCTTCAAAAGGAGAGTTTGAAAATTAATGTTCAAAGGGGCTGTCTAGAGCATTGTTTTTAAAGAAAAGCCAGAACTGGGGGCATATTAATGCCTGAAACTGGAAACATGATTAGTTACATTGCATGCAAATAACGTGTTTGTTGTTTTGCAGGAAGTTCATCAGTTTTCTAATGTTTCTGTCATTTCAGGCACTATAGCTCCCAGGAAGGTTCGTGAACAGCCAACGGTGCACAGATATCCTACGAAAGTAAATAGAGAAAGAGTAATGGATCAGATGCAAGTAGATCTGGATGACCTAAGGACAAGAATGGATAACTTCATGACCCTCATGGCTAGCATGGGTCAAACTCAAGAGCGTTTAGGCGAAATGGTGGAAAACAATCAGGCTAGGAACAATGGGACAGCAGATGGAGGTAATCGCAATGGGGTTGGCGCCCGTCACGTAGAAATCCATGTGGTGCAAACAGGGGTTACTATTGTCAATGATGGAGTGAATAACATGCAGATGGATGGGCAGGATGAACAATTCACTTTGTTGGACGAGGCAGAAGGCCAAGGAATTGACATGAATAGAAGGTTCGAAGAGATGGCTGAGCAGATTCGTGCCATTCAATCTCAGAGTTCTCTGGGGTTTGATATCACTGACTTGGGCTTGGTGCTAGGGGTTAGAATTCCCTACAAGTTTAAGGTTCCTACTTTTGATAAGTACAACGGCACGGCGTGCCCGAAGACTCACCTCCATACTTTTGTAGGAAGGATTGTTGCACATACAGATGACGAGAAGTTGTGGATGTATTACTTCCAGGATAGCCTTGTGGGAGCCTCCTAGGAGTGGTACATGAAGCTAAGCAGGGTTAATATTCGAAGCTGGAAGGATTTAGCAGAGGCGTTTGTGAAGCAGTATCAGTATAATTTGGATATGGCTCCATATCGTACTCAGTTGCAGACCATGTCTCAGAATGCTAAAGAAGGGTTCAAGGAGTACGCTCAGAGGTGGCGTCAACTTGCTGCTAGAGTGCAACCTCCTTTGTTGGAAAATGAAACGGCGGACATGTTCATGGGAACACTAAAGGGTGTGTTTATTGAGAGGTTGGCATCTTGTTCAGCAACAAAGTTTAATGACATCGTGATAGCAGGAGAGAGGGTTGAAACTCTTTTAAAGATGGGCAAAATTCAAGACACTGGTGCAGGTAGCTCAAGCGGTGTGAGAAAAGCTTTTAATGGTCCTCCAAGAAGAAGAGAGGGAGAAACTAATGCTGTGTACGGCCGAGGCAGGGGCTGGGGATACAGAGGATCTTATGAGCAAGTTGCAGTTGTCACTATTCCATCAAGTCCTGTGCAACAAACTCAACCACAACAGCAACAACAACAATAGCCACAGTGCAATAATTATCAGCAAAGACCCTATCCACCGAGACAAGCTCGTCCAGCTAATAGGGTGCTTGAAGCCATCCCAATGACATACACGGAACTACTTCAAAGGTTGTTAGATTTGAACTTGGTTCAATTGAGGACATTAGCACCACCTCCACCTGGAGAGCTTCTAGTGGGGTATGATGCTAACGCAAGATGTGCATTTCATTCAGGAGCTCTCGGGCACTCAACAGAGAAGTGCAGGGCATTGCAGCATAAGGTCCAAGACTTGATTGACTCAAAAGAAATTAACTTCGCACCACCTCCAAATGTTACGTCAAACCCCATTCCAAATCATGGAGGAGCTAGGATAAATGTTGTTGATAGCGGCGAGAGGTTAAACTTGATCTTGAGTGTGGATGAGGTGATGACTTCATTGCTGGTGGTGAAAGACAGGTTGTTGAAAGGGCAAGTATTCCCAGGGTGTGGTTATGACTGTGAGGGGTGTTTGAGTTCAGTTAATGGCTGTGGGGACTTGAAGGATGGTCTACAATATTTGATTGACGAGGGGTCGTTAAAGTTTGATAGGGTTGATGATAGAAGCAATTGTGTGTCTACCATAACAATTTACTTTGATCCTATTGAAGTTCCTGTCCGGAGGGAGCCTGTGACTATCTATGCTCCAGAGGTTAGTCATGTTACCATTACTGTTCCAGGACCAGTTCCTTATACTGATGACAAGGCCATCCCGTGGCACTATGGCTCGGATGTATACGTAGAAGGTCAGAAGGTGGAAAGTAAAGCAGTGATAATTGACCCGACTGTGGTGAATGTCGGAGGAGTTGGTGGATTTACAAGAAGCGGGCAACTTTTTGCTCCTCAATTTCTTAGAGGGGATCCTGAAGCTGAAGCTGCTGCAAAGGCTAAGGGTAAACAGATAGCAACCGAAGAGGTGACAACTCCTGCTTCCGGACAGGGCACTTTTGAAAAAGAAGTCGAAGAGTTTATAAGGATAATAAAGAAAAGCGACTTTAAAGTAGTTGAACAGCTAAATCAAACTCCGTCCAAAATATCTATCATGTCATTGTTAATGTGTTCTCCGACTTATAGGGAAGCTCTACTGAAAGTTTTACAGATGGCATATGTACCACGGGAGATAACGGTTAACCAGTTGGAGGCTGTAGTAGGCAGCATAAACGCCAGCCATGGGTTGGGTTTCACGGACAAAGATCTTACTTCTGAAGGCCGCAATCACAACAAGGCCCTGCACATCACCATGGAATGTAAAGGTGTTGTCCTGTCACATGTCTTTGTTGATACAATCTCTTCTCTCAATGTGCTCCCTAAGAAGGCCTTGATGAAGCTGAATATTGACGGCATTATTTTAAGACCCAGTGATTTAATTATAAAAGCCTTTGATGGGTCCCAGAGATCTGTGTTCGGGGAGGTTGAGCTACCTGTGAATATTGGTCTCAAGTGTTCAAAAGCACGTTCTATTTCATGGATATTCAACCCGCTTACAGTTGCTTGCTAGGGCGTCCCTGGATCCATGCTGCAGGCGCAGTGACATCCACGTTACATCAGAAGCTGAAGTATGTGGTAGATGGCCAGGTGATCATTGTATGTGGAGAAGAGGATATTTTTGTGATTCATCTGTCAACTTTCAAGTACGTGGAAATGGATGGGGAAATTCATGAAACATTGTGTCAAGCTTTTGAGGCAGTCAATGTTAGTACTTTGTCTCCGGCAGTCCGGAACAATGAGAAGGAAGGGACTTCTATCTACTCCTACAAGCAAGCCAAAGAAGTGGTCCAATCCGGAAGTGCCCAGGGCTGGGGCAAGTTGCTAGAGATGGAAAAGAAGGATGACAAGTTCGGTCTTGGTTACTAGCCTGGTGGGTCCAACTGACCTAAGGGTAATAGGGCCATAACTTTCACAAGTGCCGAAATGCTCGATCGCAACAAAATTTGTGCAACAAGTGAAGAGGGGGATAGTGATTGCGACTGGGATAGCTGGATTCACCCATGTGCACCTGGGGAGGAGCTCCGGAACAGGTCTGCCGAATATTTCGTCCAAGTTATTTGGCAATCAAAGTAATTTACGGATCCATTTGTAGGGCCACCATGCTTTTAGTGCATTTACTTTTTCCATGAAATAAAGGACATTTTTCAAGCAAATTTTGTTCTCTTTCTTTCGTTTTAAACTTTTTCACAAAAAAAAATAATAATAAAATGGCAATGTTTTTCCTTTTTCTTGTGTTTGCGTGTTTGCGTCTCTTTTGAAAAAAACAGATTCTGAAATAAGCACATCATCTGTGCAGTGTTGATCATTCGGATTCTAGTGATAACGTTCCTACTATGACCACGCATGACTTCGAAAATCCTATCTACCAAGCTGATGAAGGGGTTGAGAAAGACTGTGAACTCCCTGAAGAATTGGTCAGGTTGTTGAAACAAGAGGTAAGGGTCATTCAGCCTCATCAGGAAGAAATAGAGATCATCAACATCGGTATTGAGGATGTAAAGAGAGAGATAAAGATTGGGGCCAGTCTGCAGGCCGGGGTAAAGAAGGAGTTGATTGGTATATGTAAACACCCCAAATTTGCCCTCACTCATTTCACTATGGCTTGTGATCTTTTCATGTGCATAAGTTCAATCATAGCATCTCATATTGCATTTTTGCTTCACTGCATTGGTTCTAAGTCATCTGCATCTAGGGTTTGTGATCTGAGCCATCCCTGAGCTATTTGAGCCACCCCAAAGGTCATCAATCACTTCAAATGGGTCCATGTATGTTCAAGCATCATATTATATCCTCACAAGGTCAAGAAAGTTAAAGAATCACAAGAACTGAGAAAGGCATGGAAGCAGAGCCAGGTTTAACTGCATAGATGACCTAAAATTAGGGTTTTGGTTTCAGAGGCCATAACTCCAAAATTTTTGGTAATTCTTGTTTCTATTGGTCTCTATATGTTATGAGGATCATGCATATCAATTTTCATGAAGAAATTCCATGGGGAAGGCATCTGATCAAGAGATGACTTCTTGAGCAAGTCAGTGCAAAATCAGGGCATCTGAGGCCCCCAATGACCCAACCAAAGAGGTTTCTCCATCATTTTGAATGTGTATGATCTTTATTTGATCATAGAAGATGTTATAAGTTTACAAAATTGAAGAATTTCAAGCCATTTGCAAAGTTTCCATTTTGGGAAAGTGACTTGTAATGCAAACTTGCCATTTTGGGAAAGTTTTTCAACCTTCTCTTTTTGATTCAAAAATGCTTCAAATGAAAGAACTTTGGTCATGAAAGTTGTAGATTGAATCCTCCCATTTTCAAAAAGTACAAGAACTCTTTCTAATTCATTTTGGATCAAAAGTTATGGCTTGTCAAAGTTGGGCAAAATCACTTAATTTTCACTTTTGTACCAAAGAGGGAAGGTTGCAAAACCTCATGCCTAGGCAAAATGTGACTTCAAATGGACTTCTAACTATCACACAAACATAAGTCACGACCTAAAATTCAGAATGCACCAAAGAATTGTTCATTTTCATGCCTTGATCATTAAGAAATCACAAATGGGCCAAAGGTTCACCAAGTTGCAAAAGGCTTCATAACCCTTCATCCATTTAAGCCAGCTCACAAAATCTGATTTCATGACATTCCTTGATCTTTGCTGTGCAGGACCATGCCCCTATCTCAGCCTCCCACTTGCCCATACCTCAAAGGACACCTAACATTGACTTTTGGCAAAATGGACCATACCAATCAACATAGGCCAGCAACAACTCTCTGACCTATCCAAACTTGATACATGGACAAAATGGAACTCAACACACCACACAACACAGCCTGAGCTCTCCCACAAGTCAGCATTCTCAAAAATCCCTCTTTATGCATTTTTCTTCGAATCTCAATACATAAGCCACAAACCTCAAAACAAACTTCATAGAATCACTCACCATGATCCTCTGATCATTTCCCAACCATCATTTGATCCTGAAACCCTCCCAAACACAAATACGATTTTTCACTCCCCTTGGTCAGAACTTCACCAATCTCTTAAACTAGCCATAAGAAATTCCAAACAAGCATTGCAAACTTCTCAGGAGGTTCATTAAAGGCATCTTGGACCAAAGAAGCAGCCAGAAAGCTCCAAAGTTCAAAGCTCCAGTTCAGGTGAGCTCAAGAACATTTTTTCCAGAAACGTATTTTTAAGTTACTAATTGATTCTCCATGATTCACTGATAATGCTGATGTGTTTGGTTTTGAAAATAATCAAGTATTAAGCATGTATGAGCTCTCTGAAATTTTTTGACCTAGAACTAATTTGCTTCGATTCAGCTTGAATATGTGAAATAAATTTGTTTTAGTGAGTGATTCTCGTTGAGTGATGCGTGGGGTTGGATTCTGGGCAGAGAGATTAGGTTTTAGAAGCTTGGGGAGAGAGATAGAAATTTTCAGGGAGGGATGTCACCGGAGAAGACGACCGGAGCTCTTCTCCGGTGACCTGAATGTAATTAGGGTTTAATCTGTGATTAGGGCAAAGTTTGAACTTGGAACATTGGATGAAGCTTGGCGCGCGTGAACCTAGGGCCAGGATCCTCTCATTAGCTATTAATCCTGATTATTTAAATTAATTAATTAGGGTTAAGTTAATTAAGTCAATTCAAATGTAGACCGTCCAGATGCGCGCGGGTCAACTCCCTCCATTTCTCTTTGAATCTCAGCCCCAGGATTGGCATACTTCTCCATTTAATTATTTTTATTTCATTTTATTTGTATTTAACTTCCACGATTTTTAAAAATAGCAAAACACTTTAAAAAATTCTGAAATTTTTTGTCAAACCTTTTATTAATTTTCAGAACCCAAAAATATTTTTATTTTTATTTTTTGCATTAAAAATTATTTTTAAATCATTTAAATGTTTATTTTTAATTAGTTAATGAAAATTAATTAATTAAAAATGCATTTAGGTATTTAAAAATCACCAAAAAATTCACATTGCATTTAAAAACATTTAGAAACATTATACAACTCTCAAAACAAATTTCTTTTTGGTCCTTGATGCATTTTGACAATTTTCATTGGAATTAAATTTGTTTAAAGGCAATATTTTGATCCTAACTTGAAAAAATCCATTATGCCTAACCATGAAGAGTTTGATAATGGTTCTTCTTGAATTGCATCCTTCATAGCATGTAGTTTCTAGGGTAAAATTGGTTTGCATTTATCTTTCATTTTCAATTTAATGAGCATTTTTCCTTTTAAGGTACCTTGAAACCCTAGTTGACTTGAGAAAATCATAACTTCCATTAGGTTTAGATTTAGGTCTCATCCTTTGAGCAGTGAACTTGTGTAGGTTTAGGGCTCCTTTGATCCCATTTTCAATTTTTTGTCATGTCATTTGCTTCTGGTATTGAATTTGTTGTTACATGTTGTGCATAAACCCTAATTTTTGCCTTCATTTGCATCCATCTTCCATATACTTGCATCCAAGAACTTGCCATGACATTTTGTGCATTAACATGACATATAAGACATCATAGGACATATTAGAATCATGTTTGATCATTTCATCATTCATTTGCCATGTTATATGTTCATATCATTTCATAAGCTTTCATGAACTTTCATGGTTCAAGGCATGCTCCATATGCATCCATTCTCTTGTATGCTGACATATATGCATCTTGTATGACTTTGCACCATCTCTTGACATCATTTGCATCATGTGTATGTTTCGTACTTTGGCATTTGCCCATCCATATGCATTATTTCATCTCATTTCTCCCCTTATGCATCTTGTACTAACTTTTCAGGATAAATGGTAAGTTTGTTTGGGAGGTGGATTTGCCTTCACCTCCTACCTCTTCTCACCTTATCATTTTGCATCTTTGCTGCATTCTTACTTTTCTTTGAGTGAGCTTTCTCACTTGTGCCTCTCTTCCCTCTTTTCTTTTCTCATCTCATCCCTTTTCTATCTTGCTTCTCCTTGGTGGCTTCCTTGAAGATTTCTCCTCTTAAGCCACACAAACCCTAGGACTTCCAAGCATGATAACATTTTAGGATTGTTTAGTCCCCCTTAGAATCTTCCCTTTGAGTTTTCTTTGAGTCTTCTCTTCTCACCTCATAATCAAGGACTAAACCCTAAAGGTTTTAAGGCTTTGTGATTAAGCTTATGCCTGCATCCTTCTATTAGGATGGAGTGTATAACTTTAATCCTAAGTGTTAAACCCTTAATGTGTTTAAATCCTTTAATCAATCCATCTAATAATCACTAAGACATCAAGCTTGTAACTTGGGCCTTGCATTAGGGTTCTAATTTTTCCTTAATTGGTTAAGAAGGACTAACCCTAGTGTTAATGGACAAGTCCCCCTCAAGTTGTCTTACAAACCATAAAAATCACTTCTTAATCTTACCATTAACTAAAATCCACTTTAATAAAGGCTTTGTTTTGTCATGAGGTTAATCCCTAATCATGGATTAAGTTGAGGAGCCTTCCTCAGCTTAAATGTTCTCATCTATTATCCTTCTATTAGGAAGGTGTAATGAGTTTATTAAATCCCTGATTATGGCTTAAACTCATTACTTAACACTAAACAAAAACAACAAAAAACATCTAAGTAATCGCAAGTAGGTTAATGATCTTAATCCTATACCAGGGTGATTAGGTGTGAGGTGCTTACTTCATACTTAAGGTATTCTCATTACCCCTAATCAGAGGGAAGATGTGATGAGTTTACTAACCCTTGGTTTAGGCTTAAGCTCATTATCTTATGACAAACATAAAAAGCAATAAAAGATTAAAAACACAAAAAAACAAATAATAATTGTCTCCTCCGGGATTCTTTTCTCATCTCATTCACTCAAAAACGAGAACTTGCTTTTCCCGTCTAATGCAAGACAGTCTACACCTGAGCCAGACAGGTCATACACTTGAGCATAGACAAGCAAGCAGTTCATCAGTCAATTTATCTTTCAGTCTCTTTGGGTCGAACTACGGTGTTCTGACTTCCTCATTGCACGAGAGGATACGTGATAACGAGAAAAAGTATCGATTATATTGCTATGTTTCAATACCGTTTTATCGCATAATTGTCGTTTTAACACCCGATTCCTCGAGTTTTCTTTGCCATTTTGCAGGTACATCATATACAGAGCTAAACCATGAGCCACAAGTGAAATGAGCAAAATCAACCATTAAAAGATGAAGAAAGGAGGAATTCTGCATAACCTGCATTTTTTGTAACAGTCACGGTCGTCACCTAGGAGTCACGACCGTGACACGCTAAAAGGAGCAGTCACGGTCGTCACAAGTCCCTCACGACCGTGACGTGCATCAAACAAGGAAGACGAACGTGACACCCTTGTCACGACCGTGACAAGGGGAAATTAGGGTATTTGACTGAGACTTGGTCCTGAACGTTACGCTACGTGAAATCCAACATGCCTATTTTCCAGCAGACCAAGTATTCCAACGTTCCCTGGATTCTCTCAACACCTACGAGGCCCAAGCACAAATTCCAACTGCCAAGCACATTTAGCTTTCTATAAATAGCTTAGCTTCAAGAAACAATTTACAGAGTTTTAGTTTTTAATTTTCTTGCGGAAGCTCTGCCGTTTTTATTTGCACCCTTTATTTTTCCAGCATTAATTTTCTTGCTTTAATTTTCTGTATCCCAACCAACCATATAACAATTTCCAACATCAGGAAATTGTTATAAATTAATTTGTTTCAAAGCCTTTAGAATTCTTTTAGAATTTTTTATTTCCGATTCCGGTCATACTCCGAGCTTTCCAGCCTGTGGAAGAAGGAGTCTACTATTTTTATTGTTATCCAGGTTTTTATTTAAATTGCATTTATTTAATGTTAAGTATTTATTTTTCTATTATGCATATTTTAATTTATATTTCTCTGCCTCTGTCTGGTTCAACAATAATGAGTAGCTAAACACCTTAGGGCGGTATGTAATTAAAACAAACTAAATCGGTAAAATCAACTCTAGGCTTAAAATAATTAAGAGCTTAAAATTCTGGCTGAGACTTTTTAATATAAAATCAACCTTTTTGTTACGAGAGTAAGGAAAGTGTATTAGGTTAGGTCAAGACCACGAGAGTGTGAGATTTTAACCAGATAGCTAAAGTTAGGCATTTAATTTAAACACAGCGAGAGCGCTTTAAAATGAATTAGAATTACTAAGTTTCCAAAAATTATCTCTAAACACTTATGGGCTAGCGAGAGCAGGCATAGGGCTTTAGGGGTAAGATCTGAGATAAGACCACGAGAGTGTGAGTTAAAGATATTTAAACTGGTAACCTCTACAGAATAGATTAAGTGAACCATCTTTATAAGCCTAGGTTAGATTGACCCGCCTAAGTTAACATAATTACATACCGACCGCCTTAGTATTATTTATTAAACTTAAATTTAATTCCCGCCTTTAATCTTTAAAAACAACCAAAAATCATGACAACCTTTCACCTTAGCTAAACTAGAAATTCCTCTAGCACTAAGTAACCATAGAGTCCCTGTGGATCGATAATCTTAAATATTACTTCGATAGGCTGTGCACTTGCAGTTAAGATACCGCTAGACACATATTAGAGTACGTCTTTAGCCCATCAATACGTAGGCATAACTTAACAGTTATCGAACAAAAGTATCTGTATATTCCCCCTCCCTCCAGCATTATTCTTTAAAAGCCAATGGAGTTACCCAAGAAGCTATTAGACTACATCTTTTTCCTTTTTCACTTCGAGACAGAGCGAGAGCCTGGCTTCAATCTCTGCCTTCGAATTCAGTAACTACGTGGGAGGAACTAAAGAGAGTTTTCTTGACCAGATATTTCCCACCTAGCAAGACAGCTATGCTGAGAGCTCAGATCAACGGATTTAAGCAAAGGGAAAACGAATCACTTTTTGAAGCTTGGAAACGCTATAAGGATATGCTGAGACTTTGTCCACATCACGGATTAGTATAATGGATGGTCATCCATACCTTCTATAATGGACTCTTGTACAATACAAGAATGACAATTGACGCTGCCGCAGGCGGTGCACTAATGGACAAAGAATATAACGATGCTTATGCACTTATCGAGAGTATGGCTCAAAACCATTACCAATGGGGAAGCGAGAGAGTCGCAACTGAGAAACCAACAAAAGGAGGTATGTACGAATTGATTAGTATGGACCAAGTCAATGCAAAGTTTGACCAACTAAACCAAAAGATCGACAACTTGGCCATAACACCAACAGCCACCGTGGCTGCAGTAACACCTAACTGTGAGTTATGTGGAGTTCCAGGACATGAAGTTCCTGATTGTCAACTATTAACAGGAATTCCCACAGATCAAATGAATTATGCTCAAGGAAACCCATACTCAAACACATACAACCCAGGTTGGAAGAATCATCTGAACTTCTCCTATAAGAATAACAATGCTTTATACGCACCAGGTCAAGCACCAGCTACACCACCAGGATATCAAAAGACTTCCCCTAATGTCCCTAGAAAATCAAACCTTGAATTGATGATGGAGAACTTTATAGCTAACCAATCTCAAACAAACAAGGACTTCTTAAACCAAAACATACACACTAGTGAGCAGATTAAGCAATTAGTGAGCAAAGTAGATGCATTAGCTACACATAACAAAATGCTTGAAACTCAGATTTCACAAGTAGCTCAACAACAAGCACCTAGTGCTGCACCAGCTGGAGTATTTCTTGGACAACCTCAACCTAATCCGAAAGGACAGGCCAATGCTGTGATATTAAGAAGTGGCAAGGAACTTGACGGACCTACCGATCCAAGACTTGACAATCCAGCCATGTACCAAAAACCGGATAAACCGACTGAATTGGTGAATGATCCAGAAGAAAAGGAAGATGATAATCAAGAGGCAGTGGAGAAAGAAAAGCCCTATGTGCCTCCACCACCCTATAAACCACCAATTCCGTACCCTCAGAGATTAACCAATTCCAAGACGATGGGCCAGTTTAAGAAATTTGTCGAACTTCTGAAACAGTTGAATATTACTATTCTGTTTACAGAAGCTATCACTCAAATGCCCTCGTATGTTAAGTTTTTAAAAGAAATCTTATCCAATAAGAAAAAGATAGAGGATAATGGAACCGTTACACTTACTGCTGAGTGTAGCGCCATAATTCAGAATAATATGCCTCCTAAGCTAAAAGATCCTGGAAGTTTCTCTATACCCTGTGTAATAGGATAATTCGTCATTGACAAAGCTCTATGCGATTTAGGAGCCAGTATCAGTGTTATGCCCTTAACGATTTGCAAAAGGCTAGACATGGGAGACCTAAGACCAACTAAAATGTCTGTTCAACTAGCTGATCGCTCTGTTAAATATCCTGTAGGCATACTAGAAAACGTCCCAGTATGTATAGGACAATTCTACATCCCTACTGATTTCATAATCATGGACATCTCTGAAGACTCCACTACACCTATCATACTAGGAAGACCATTCTTAGCTACAGCCGGAGCTATAATAGACGTAAAGAGAGGAAAGCTAACCTTTGAAGTAGGTGAAGAGAAAGTTGAATTTATCTTAACACAATTCTTACAATCACCAGCTATAGAGGATACATGCTATCTATTGGACGTAATTGACGAATGTGTAAGAGAAATGGAAATGAAAGAAACTACCTATTCTGAAATTATGAAAATTCAAATCCCTCCGATTTTCGAAGATGATAATTGGCGTAAACCATATCAGGATGATAGTCTAAGCGAAAGTTTAGCACTTACACCGGATCCCATGCCAAGTAAGGATAAACCTACATTAGGGTTAAAAACTTTACCTAAGAACCTAAGATACGAATTCTTAGACATTGAATGTACAAGACCAATTATAATAAATTCCAGTTTAGGAACAATCGAAACAAAGAAACTTTTAGATGTCTTAAAGAAATATCCAACTACATTAGGATATAACATATCTGATCTCAAAGGAATATGCCCTTCAATCTGTATGCATCGTATTCTGCTAAAAGAAGATTGCAAAACCTCCAGAGAATCTCAAAGAAGAATTAACCCAATCCTTAGCACTGTAGTAAAGGAAGAAGTTAAGAAACTACTAGATGCCGGAATAATATATCCAATCTCTGATAGTAAATGGGTTAGTCCAGTACATGTAGTACCAAAGAAAGGAGGTATCACTGTTGTGAAAAATGCTAAAGGCGAATCGATATCACAAAGAGTAGTGACGGAACATAGAGTGTGCATCGATTATCGTAAACTAAACAAAGCCACTCGAAAAGATCATTTCCCGCTACTTTTTATAGATCAAATGTTAGAACGATTAGCCAAGCATTCATATTTCTGTTATCTTGATGGTTACTTAGGATTTTTCCAAATCCCTATCCATCCAGATGATCAAGAGAAGACTACATTCACATGCCCTTATGGAACGTTCGCTTATAGACGAATGCCCTTTGGGTTATGCAACGCTCCTGCAACCTTTCAAAGATGTATGATGTCAATATTCGCAGATTTTATAGACAACATCATGGAAGTGTTCATGGATGACTTCTCTGTATGCGGGCAAAGTTTTGAAGGATGCCTATCAAATTTAGAAATGGTGTTAGAAAGATGTGTAAAAGTAAACCTCGTGCTTAACTGGGAGAAATGTCATTTTATGAACAGAGAAGGAATCGTATTAGGCCACGTTATATCCGACAAGGGAATTGAAGTTGATAAAGCTAAGATAGAAGTCATAAAAGATCTTCAACCCCCTAAAACCGTTCGAGAAATACGAAGCTTTTTAGGACACGCCGATTTCTACCGACGATTCATCAAAGATTTCTCGAAAATCACTAAACCTCTTACCGGTTTATTAATGAAAGACGCTGAGTTCATATTCAATGAAGATTGTCTTAAAGCATTCGAAACTCTAAAAACAGCCCTCATCACCGCACCAATCATGCAACCCCCTGACTGGAGATTAGCTTTCGAAATCATGTGCGATGCGAGTGACTATACTGTAGGCGCAGTTCTAGGCCAGAGGAAGGACAAGAAACTTCATGCGATTTACTATGCCAGTAGAACCTTAGATTCTACTCAGATGAACTACGCCACTACTGAAAAAGAATTGTTAGCAGTTGTCTTTGCGTTTGACAAATTCCGTTCTTACCTAGTAGGAGCGAAAATAATCGTTTACACAGACCACGCTGCTATCAGATATCTATTGACTAAGAAAGATGCTAAACCAAGACTCTTGAGATGGATTTTACTCTTACAAGAGTTTGATCTCGAAATAAAAGATAAGAAAGGTACTGAAAACGTCGTAGCGGACCATTTATCTAGAATAGAAGGTATTAAACCAGAACAAGTGCCGATTAACGATGATTTTCCGTATGAACAACTGATAGCACAAATAGGAAGCGACACAGTTCAGTTAGACATAAATGAACCAGAACCCGTGGAAACAATCCAAACAACTGTAGGACTGCCATGGTACGCTGACATTGTCAACTACCTAGCTGCAGGAGCTCTTCCACCTGATTTAACCTATCAGCAGAAAAAGAAATTCTTTCACAATCTCAAACATTACTATTGGGATGAACCATTATTGTTCAAAAGAGGACCCGATGGAATCTTTCGTCGATGTATTCCCGAAGAAGAAATAGAAGATGTCATTGCTCACTGCCATTCATCTCCTTATGGTGGACATGCAAGCACTTCCAAGACTTGTGCAAAAATCTTACAAGCCGGCCTATTCTGGCCTAATCTATGGAAAGATGTCCACATCGTTGTTATAAATTGCGATCGGTGTCAACGCACCGACAATATTTCAAGAAGAGATGAAATGCCTCAAAAAGGAATATTAGAAGTAGAAATCTTTGACATCTGGGGAATAGATTTCATGGGACCATTCCCATTATCTTTCGGTAATAATTACATACTCATATCTGTTGATTATGTTTCAAAGTGGATTGAAGCTATAGCTTCTCCTACAAATGACACACGAGTAGTAATAAAGCTTTTCAAAAATATAATCTTTCCCAGATTTGGTGTGCCTAGACTCGTCATAAGTGACGGCGGCTCACACTTCATTTCAAAAATCTTTGACAAATTACTATCTAAGTATGGAGTAAGACACCGTGTGGCAACACCATATCATCCACAAACAAGTGGACAAGTCGAAGTCTCGAACAGAGAAATCAAACAAATCTTAGAAAAGACTGTCGCCATATCTCGGAAAGATTGGTCATCTAAACTTAATGAAGCTTTATGGGCTTATAGGACAGCTTACAAGACACCCATAGGAACTACACCTTTCAAATTAGTTTATGGAAAATCTTGTCATCTCCCGGTAGAACTAGAACACAAAGCTTATTGGGCGATCAAAACTCTCAATATAAACTATAATGCTGCAGGAGAAAAGCGAATCCTAGATATTAACTAATTAGAAGAGTTAAGGCTAGATGCTTATGAGAATGCTAAGATATATAAAGAAAGAACTAAGCGATGGCATGATAAACGCTTATCTAGGAAAGAATTTAGTGTGGGAGACGTTGTACTCCTCTTTAATTCAAGACTTAGGCTCTTTCCTGGAAAACTAAAATCTAGATGGTCAGGACCCTTTGAAATAACTAGAGTGTTCCCAAGTGGAGCGATAGAAATTAAGGGTAGGAATAGTGAACCATTCACAGTAAACGGACAACGTTTAAAACATTATCATAAAGTTGAAAATAGAGATTATGAAAATAGTCTAAGGCTTTTAGAGTTGTCCACTAATTTCCCTGATTAATCTAACCTAAGCATTGCGTCAGGCTTTTGACGATAAAAACAGCGCTTATTGGGAGGCAACCCATTTAATCATTTAAAAAAATTTGATCATTTTATTATTTTATTATTAGTTTATTTGTTTTGACATTTTATTATAGTTTTATTTCATTATTACTATTATTGCTTTTATTTATGCATTTTATTTTCTTATTTTTCCTTATTTTAATTTTTAAATCACTTTTACAGATTTTCTAAAGTCTTTTCCACTTTCCTTCTCCCCCTGATTTGTTTCCTCCGTATTTACACTAACTATGGCTAACCAACCGATAAACCTCATGGAAACCAAATTTAGAGGTAGGAACCAAAGAATGAAATTTGAAGAGTTATCACAGAGACCAATGGATTTGACTCTGTACCCGGATGATCTGACTATGGAAACCTTAGGTATACATGATAGCATCCTATACTTGTTTAATCGACTTGGATGGGAGAATGCACTGATTCAACAAAAGTTTGTGACTTACCGCGAGCTTACCCTTGAGTTCCTCAGCTCCTTAGTTTACCTACCCGAGCGTGGTTTTGGATTCAGGAAAGGATTTATCAGTTTCCGCCTATTTGGAATAGAATATAACTTTAACCATAGAGAACTAGCTGACCTATTAGGATTCCCTAGTGGACCCTTTGCTTTTACTACCACACAGGTAGAATTGATGGACATTGAGCTGGATTTCTTTTAGGGAACCTTAACCGGAAATTACCATCCTGAACCAAATAACATGAACAATGATGAGATACATAACCCTGCTATCCGTTACTTCCATAAGATCCTTGCCCACACCTTCTTTGGAAAAGAAGAAAACCTTACTGGAGTATCTAAAGATGAGATATTCATTATGTCATGTGTGACTAATGGACAGCCAGTCAATGGTGTGCCTTTCATGATGCAAACCTTCACCCGAATCCAAGAAGAACCTGATCTACCCATATTAGTAGGAGGTCTTGTAACCATGATTGCTGATGCCTTAGGACTTAGATACCAATTACACAGGTGTAACCGTTTAGGTACCATCCGTCCTATGAATCTTAACTTTTGCTTTAATCGACATATCATAAGGAATTTAGGACAACCACCTTTCGAGTACCTAATCAGGAATGAAGTAGTAACCCTGTTCACACTACCAAACCATGCTAGAGTCAGTGTTCACAATAAGGATAATTGGCTTTATGAGTTAACCCTTCCGGACTATCCATCTACTCCTGAAACACCTCAATCTTACAAGATAAAGGATGATATAATGACCGATGTAGAAAGTGACCCTGAGACACCTCCTGGTTACCATGACATTGACCACACTGATGAAGTGATTGAACCCCCTGAAGTGAATCAAGTAGAATATGCTGACAACTTAAAGAAAATCATGAACACCCTTGAAGCCTACCAAGCCGATATAAATACTGTTAAGGATGAGATTAAGATCATGCGATTGGACATTATAGGTTTAACTGACATAACATGTGAGCAATTCTACCACCTGAACTCTGCAATCAAAGATTTGAAGAAGAACTTTTGAAAATGCTGTAGTGATCTAGCTTATTTTACTTATTGTTTTCGTTTCTAGTTAGTTTAACATTTCGCAAACAGTTTCGTACCGTATTTTTATTAATGTAATTTCCCTTCAAGTATCAAAAGCAAAGCACTTCTAGTTTACAAATTTTTCCAATTTAATCAATTTCTATGCTTTCAATTTATTTACTGTTAAGTTTAAATTGATTAATGTTTTATATAATCTTTCATGTGATGCAATTTACAAGTACTATGTTGGTATTATATATTATATATTGTTTGTGTTTAAAATTAGTGAGAAGTGATCATAAAAAATATTATATAAATTATATTGAGCGTGAGAGAGATAATGCATTCTGGAAATATTCTAAGTTTTTAATCCCTCACGGTCATCATCACCTTCTAACGATCGTGACAAGCTAATTAGCGCGTCACGACCGTCATCCCCCCATCACGACCGTGACGACCCCAGTTATAGGAATCGTGAGAAACAGAACTGTTCTTCTTCGAAACCTCTTCCTCTTTCAACTTCCATAACTTTCAAAAAAAACCATTATCTCTTCCAACTCCCGTAACCTCCCATTACCCAAATTAAACTCCATTAACCTCTCCATTTACACCACATTCTCACCTTTCATTATAATCCGAACCAATTTCCTCTCATTTTATCACTTTTCTCACAAACCTCAAAAACCTCTCATCTCCCACTCTTGTTCTTGCATGCAATGGAAGCAATTCAGTTTAGAGATGGTGAGCATGGAGAAAATCAGAGATAGAGGTTCATTAGATTCCAGAACCGTGGTGTTCAACCCACGTGATATGTCTACACTGAATGTTTGAGAGAGTTGGGAATGCTCAACAGTGTCAAGAACCTGCTTTAGAAGGTTGGCATGTGGGATCTATGCAGTCAGCCCCAGCCCACATTCGAGCTTCTGACATTGGAATTTCTAAGCTCATTTCATTACATCACTCCTACCAGTTCACAGAGTCAACTCACCGGCGTTGCTAAGTTCAGATTTCTCGGCCGGGAGTTCGAAGTTATGCAAACAAGGATCGCCGAGCTGCTAGGCTTCGATCACGGAAATGAAGCGCACCTCCGCGTGCCGGACAATTTCAGCGAAACCGCTTTCACCTTATGGCACGACATCACCAACACCCATGCCTCAGCCTTTCAGAGCCTGAATGCTACGCATATCCACAACCCGGCGATTAGATACTTTCATCGCATCATCTGCAACACCATCTTTGCACGAGAGAGTAACCACAAGCTCAACTCCAAGGAGCTTTTGTTCTTGCACTGCGCCTTAAATGACGAGCCCATTAATGCTGCCCCGTTCATGCTGTCCCATATCCAGTCCATAGCGCAAAGAGGCGCAACCCCCTTCTACATAGGCGGCATTGTCACTACCCTCGCCATTCAGCTGGAGCTTGGTGACTTGGTCATCAATTTGCCTAGCAGAGCCGCAGAGTTCCTAACGAAGAATTATTGCAGGTCCGCCCACTTGATTGCTCAGAGAGAGGATGGTAGGTTTAGCCCTGTTATCCAAGGCACTGTTTATCACCACATCATCTTGCCGTGCCGTGACCGCATCAATCCGTCTAGCCGAGCCAACTGGCTATTTGCTTTACCGGATGCTGCCGGCCACGCTCCCATTCCTGATGAGCAGGCCGATCCACCAGCGGACGAGATGCAAGACACCATGGATGCAGCTGAGCCTGTCCAGGAAATTCTTGAGTCATCCACCCGACAGCCTCCTGCACAAGAATTCACACTTGAGGACGTCCTTCGTGCGATTCATCAGCAAAATCAGATGAATGCCGCACTGGAGCGAAGGCAAAAGGAATAACATGATGCATTACTACAAGCTGTTGCCACCAACCAGAGGACTACTGATGAGAAGCTCGGAGAGATCTTTAGCGAGCTAGAGGCTTTGCGCATTGATATCACTGCTATCACCGGTACCGGTTCTGATCCTGAAGCGACTCCGACCAGACGCTCCCGCACCAGAAGCCGAGGCCGTGGTCATCAACAACCGTAGTTTTAGTTTTTGTTTTTGTTTTTTCCATTTTTGTTGTTTGTATTGTACTTTAACCGCTATTATATCACAACATTGAGACAATGTCTGATATAGTGTGGGAGAGGTACCTTTCATTTTCCGCATTTTTCCCTTTGCGCACTTTTCCATTCCGTTGTATTTCCTTTTCGTAAGTTAATGAAACAGAGCAATACTTGTGCTATTTTCTTTAATTTCGAACTTTCCCCGTTTATTTAGCCATACCGAAAAAAATCTTTAATTAATTCTTCGCATTACCCGACTTACCTACGAAATCATAATCAGGAAGCTGAGAACGATTCAACAAGATCAATACAGTCTTGACACCTTAGACTTCCCACTTAGGCAATTCCGTTCCGATAATTGTTACGACTACACCTTAAGTTTCAGTTCAAAGTAACCCCTAGTAGTTTATTCTAGCAGTCAGCACCGTCTGAACACAAACCACGTGGGGAGCCGATGAATATAAGTGTTTGATGCCTAATCTATAATGATCCTTCATATCTCGATGCAAATGAAAAGAAATTGCACCAAAGTATACGGTCGCATATAAGAAACGAGAAATATGAGAAGGAGTCCATTGCGGGTTGGTTCAGAGGTACTGGTTCTGAACTTGGTAGGGCGTGCTACGGCTCGATCCCCCACAACCTCCAAATTGGATAATGTATGAAGGGTTACCACATTCGTGTACCAGACCCCGTGCTTATAAAGGATCAAAGTCGCTAACCGGCTACTCCATTACGTGCGTGCTAAGGCAAAGGGCTTAATGTGATTGCGCTAGAATGAAACCGGGTGAAATAAGATCGAAAGACTCTAGGTGAAATCGTAACGCAATTACCGAATGTTTCGTTTAACGGGAAGTCGACGACTTATCTTGTTGCTTGTGTCATTAGTGTATCGTTAGTGTTTCATCAAAGTACCGGTTTACCTGACAAAACGATCCTTCGTACGGTTTTGTTATGTGTGTGCGTCGATAAAAACTTGTCCGACAATTTTCAACCGACTATTTGCTTGAGGACAAGCAAAGGTTTAAGTTTGGGGAAGTTTGATAACGAGAAAAAGTATCGATTATATTGCTATGTTTCAATACCGTTTTATCGCATAATTGTCGTTTTAACACCCGATTCCTCGAGTTTTCTTTGCCATTTTGCAGGTACATCATATACAGAGCTAAATCATGAGCCACAAGTGAAATGAGCAAAATCAACCATTAAAAGATGAAGAAAGGAGGAATTCTGCATAACCTGCATTTTTTGTAACAGTCACGGTCGTCACCTAGGAGTCACGACCGTGACACGCTAAAAGGAGCAGTCACGGTCGTCACAAGTCCCTCACGACCGTGACGCGCATCAAACAAGGAAGACGAACGTGACACCCTTGCCACGACCGTGACAAGGGGAAATTAGGGTATTTGACTGAGACTTGGTCCTGAACGTTACGCTACGTGAAATCCAACATGCCTATTTTCTAGCAGACCAAGTATTCCAACGTTCCCTGGATTCTCTCAACACCTACGAGGCCCAAGCACAAATTCCAACTGCCAAGCCCATTTAGCTTTCTATAAATAGCTTAGCTTCAAGAAACAATTTACAGAGTTTTAGTTTTTAATTTTCTTGCGGAAGCTCTGCCGTTTTTATTTGCACCCTTTATTTTTCCAGCATTAATTTTCTTGCTTTAATTTTCTGTATCCAAACCAACCATATAACAATTTCCAACATCAGGAAATTGTTATAAATTAATTTGTTTCAAAGCCTTTAGAATTCTTTTAGAATTTTTTATTTCCGATTTCGGTCATACTCCGAGCTTTCCAGCCTGTGGAAGAAGGAGTCTACTATTTTTATTGTTATCCAGGTTTTTATTTAAATTGCATTTATTTAATGTTAAGTATTTATTTTTCTATTATGCATATTTTAATTTATATTTCTCTGCCTCTGTCTGGTTCAACAATAATGAGTAGCTAAACACCTTAGGGCGGTATGTAATTAAAACAAACTAAATCGGTAAAATCAACTCTAGGCTTAAAATAATTAAGAGCTTAAAATTCTGGCTGAGACTTTTTATTATAAAATCAACCTTTTTGTTACGAGAGTAAGGAAAGTGTATTAGGTTAGGTCAAGACCACGAGAGTGTGAGATTTTAACCAGATAGCTAAAGTTAGGCATTTAATTTAAACACAGCGAGAGCGCTTTAAAATGAATTAGAATTACTAAGTTTCCAAAAATTATCTCTAAACACTTATGGGCTAGCGAGAGCAGGCATAGGGCTTTAGGGGTAAGATCTGAGATAAGACCACGAGAGTGTGAGTTAAAGATATTTAAACTGGTAACCTCTACAGAATAGATTAAGTGAACCATCTTTATAAGCCTAGGTTAGATTGACCCTCCTAAGTTAACATAATTACATACCGACCGCCTTAGTATTATTTATTAAACTTAAATTTAATTCCCGCCTTTAATCTTTAAAAACAACCAAAAATCGTGACAACCTTTCACCTTAGCTAAACTAGAAATTCCTCTAGCACTAAGTAACCATAGAGTCCCTGTGGATCGATAATCTTAAATATTACTTCGATAGGCTGTGCACTTGCAGTTAAGATACCGCTAGACACATATTAGAGTACGTCTTTAGCCCATCAATACGTAGGCATAACTTAACAGTTATCGAACAAAAGTATCTGTATATTCCCCCTCCCTCCAGCATTATTCTTTAAGCCTCATAGCCTTGAGCATTTCACTTCTGTTCTTACACTGACACTTCTCCTATACACTTCACTTTTCTTTTACACTGACACTTGCATTCTTTCCAACTTTGATACACAAAACAGCACTGACACTACCCCTTTGAACACAAATCTTTTGAGCGTGGATCCCGTCGAGTACGACGGACAATCTGGGTGCTAATACCTTCCCAGGTTGTAACCAACCCCCTTTCTCAGTTTCTCTGGTTCGCGACCGTCTTATCCATCTCTTCTTAGGTTTATGCAGCATTACCTTTCCTTCGGGATAAAAATGCCTAGCTGGCGACTCTATTCATTTCCCTCTCCTTTCGCCGACTGTTCGCGTCTGTACCCCTCTTGACCTGGGTGTCATTTTGGCGGGAGCGACAGCTTGGCGACTCTGCTGGGGACCCTTATACTGTAACCAGGGCTTCTGGTTCTTTTTGTGGGTTCCTCCTAGCGCTTGTTTGATTTGTGTTTACTGGGGTGTTATGTGCTAATTGTGTTTATATAGTTGCCTTATTTATTGCTTTATGTACAGCTTTATTTATTGCTTTCTTTACAGTTTTTCATATTTCATACTGTCATTATCATTGTTGGATCTGTTCTTCTGTCTTGGTGGGTGGGGTTTCATTGAGAGTTTATGGTCCTGTACCTGGGACCTGAGTGACACCTAGGCTAGAGTGGTTCATGTTCTTTCCCATTCCATTTCGGTCTGGTGCGGGAATATGAAACACAGTTCAGATGTGGGTTTCTTCTTGAGAACTCTGTGCTACATATTTCCTGTAGTGCTAGGGCTATCTGGGAAGCCTGCTAAGTTTGGATGACCTTTATTATGACCTTCATAAACTGAGGTGAATTAGAGGAGGATATTTTATGGTTATTGTAAACATTGTACCTCCGAGTTAGAAGTGTTTACACTTCTCATAACTAATCCAAGTCTGAGGATCCTTGTTTTAGAACCTTACCTGTGAAGGGGGTTGGGCTGTTTACAGGTTTGCAGGTACATTTGGCCACATCATACACTGTTACTATTTGATTAAGAGTACCTCATTTTGGACAGTTCTTGTGATTTAACCCTGGACATGTGACTCTTTATTTGAGTCCCCCACCTTGGTTACTAGATTTCTAAGCCTTCATCTGGACTTCTTGAACATACTTGGACTTATATCAAGATAGATAATCAGATCCAGCTTGATCACAAACCCTTGCATATCATCTTGCATACATCATCATTGCATCATTTAACATTTGTTTATTTGTTTTTCAGGGTATCCACATTACATCTGGTTTGGTTTTGACCCCTTCTTCTGCATAGACCTCTGCTTCATCAGTTACCTGCTTCAGCTTTTCTCACCATCACCAGCATCAGCCTATCAGTAGCTCATCTCCAGTATCAGTTTTGATCTTCATCAACACTTATCTTCAGCTCTTCATCAGCACTCATGGCTACTCCCAGGAAGAGCAACATTTCATACCATTTCTTTGAGCCTGTGTTGACTGGTATCAGACAGGTCCAGTCACTTATCACCCCTGACCACATCCCATTATTCAGAGAGCATTATGGAGGTATCCTTGATATGGTTATGGACCTAGACCCTTCTCAGAGGAGAATGATCCACACCTGCCTACAGTTTTATGACCCTCCTTTGAGATGCTTCACCTTTCCAGACTTTCAGCTAGGACCTCTGCTGGAGGAGTTTTCATCATTGATTGGAGTACCTGTCAGGGGTGGAGTCCCCTTCAACCCAGAGATACCAGTTCCCAGTGATGGAGAAGTAGCAAAAGCACTGTACTTGGAGCCTGCTTTGATTGAGCAAAGTATGACAACAAAAGCTGGGATCCCTGGTTTGCACTTAGACTTCTTGATTTCTCAGGCCATCCTGAAGGCCTCTTTGGGAGAATGGAGGGCAGTCTGTGCACTGTTAGCCCTCAGCATATATGGGGTTATACTGTTTGCAGATGAGCCCAAATTTGTCAGCAAGAATGCCATTCATCTTTTCCTTCTGAGGAACCCAGTACCCACATTGCTGGGAGATTTCTATTACTCTATCCACCAGAGGAATGAGAAACAAAGAGGGAAGTTAGTGAGATGTTGTGCTCCTTTGTTTCCCACTTGGCTGCTCAAACACTTACCTAAATCAGATGCCTTCTTGAACCCTCACCAACAAAATAATTGGGCCAAGAGGCTCATTGCTTTGACTTCAGATGATATCAGATGGTGCACCCAGAGCACCAAAGGCAAGGACATCATCACCAGCTGTGGGAAATACCCAAATGTACCTCTGATAGGAGTAAAGGGTTGCATCAACTACAATCCTTTGTTGTTTAAGAGACAACTGGGCTATGCTTTGGTTCACCCTCCTAGAGTGCAATATTTAGCTGAGACCCTGTATTGTGAAGCAAAACCTAACTCAGCTATTGTCAGACAAGCATCCTGGGCTTGGGACAACATCCATACAAAAGGGATGGCCATTCTAGGGAGGTGTAATAATGTTGCTTCAGCTCAGTACTATGACTGGTCCCATGCTAGAGCTCAGATTACTGGAATGCCCTTCACCTTGGAGGACACACCTGGACCATCTACAGTACAGCCAGCAGCCACTGTCAGCCTGGAGGAATTTGAGAAACTGAAGGAAAGGAATGAGAATCTATCTCAAGCTTTAAAGAAAACCCTTTGGGAAAGGATTGATGGTCGTCTGGACATTGAGAGGTTGGATAAGCTTAGGGTGGAGCATCTGGCCAAGATTGAGAAAACAGAGGACTACATCAAGAAATCAAGAGCCGGGGAACAAATATTGAAGAATGCCTGTAAAGAAGCCAAGATTCAGAAGGCTGGGACTGAGCTCTATCTGCAAGAAAGTCAGGCTAGGTGGGTCAGGATTACTGAAGCCCGGACACAAGAAGATAAGAGAATTCAAGCCAAGATTAAACAGTTAGAGGCCAATGAAAAGAAGCAGCAGGAAGCTCTGTTGGCAGCCCAGAAGGAGATTTCAGAGTTAAAGCTCAGAGCTGGACTGAAAAGATCAAAGGACCAGGACAGGCACAAGAAGCTGACCACTGCCATTGCCACCAGAAACCTTCTCATTAGGACCATTACAGAGCATCCAGTTGGTCCAGTGACTGAGGCACTTCTGAAGGAGGTCAAGGAGGATGAGTTTGGATTGGATGTTTGACTTTTTTGCTTGTTGTTCATTTCCATTTTATGTACTTTCCTTTTTTGTTGTATTTTGACCCTTCGGGGGCATGTGTTGTAAAAACAGACTATGTATTATTCATCATTTGTAATATATTTTAGTTTGTTTCCATTTGGGGTTTCTTTTCTCAAGCAACATCAAAGCATCTTCCTCGAGGTCTGGAAAGGTCAAAACCAAGAACCAAGTCGCATACCTTGGAAAACAAATAAGCATACTGCATTGCATACTAACTTTTGTTTTGTTTTGTAGGTTTTATATTTATTTGTTTCTAACCTTGTTGTGACCTTCAGGAAATATTGCTCGCCGCCGGGTGTTCCCTGTCAACCATACACACCGGTACCCTACTCGCAACAACCTTCCTGGTATCCAGATGGAGCAAGTACAGCAAGACCTGACTGAGGTCAGAACCCAGATGGCTAATGAAAGAGTGGAGATGAGAAACCAAATGACCCAATTCATGGCTGTGATGACTGGCTTGGCCCAGAGCCAAGAAAGCTTAAGGGCATTGGTAGAAAGACAAACCCCCGAGGAACCTCATCCTGGGACTGGAGGAACAAGTAATAATGAAAGGGGTCAACCTCATGTTAATCCACCAGTATTTGGACCTCATCTAGATCCTGAAGTCCACATCCAGGGAAATGTGCAAGGAAATACTGCTGGAGGAAGAATCTTGCAAGAAGATCCCCAAGAAGAGCAGTTTACTATCATGGGAGCTGGAGACGAAGTCTATGATAGGAGGTTTGATGAAATTGCTGAGAAGTTGAGATCTTTGGACTCTCAAAACTCCTTGGGCTTCGATGTAATGGATATGGGGTTAGTGGATGGGGTGAGAATTCCCCACAAATTCAAGCCCCCGTGCTTTGAGAAATACAATGGGACCTCCTGTCCACGAACTCACCTGCAATCTTTCCTGGGGAGACTTAAAGCATATACCATGGATGAAAAGCTGTGGATGTTCTACTTTGAAGACAGTTTGACTGGGGCTTCAAAAGAGTGGTATTCACACCTGACCAGAGCTACTATCAGATGCTGGAAGGATCTAGCTGAAGCTTTCATCAGGCAGTATCAATACAATCTGGACATGGCTCCTAACAGGACCCTCCTAATGGGAATGTCTCAATCCTCCAGAGAAAGCTTCAGGGAATATGCCCAAAGGTGGAGACAGCTTGCTGCTGCTGTCCATCCACCCATGTCGGAAAGAGAAATGGCCGACATGTTCATGAATACTTTGCAAGGAACATATATTGATAGACTGGCTGCCTTTTCTTCTACCAGTTTTGCTGACGTAGTTATAGCTGGGGAAAGGATTGAAAGTCTGCTAAAAATGGGCAAAATTTCTGATAATGGTGCAAGTTCGTCCAGTAATCCCAGGAAGCCTTTTGTGGGACCTCGAAGGACCGGTGAGACAAATGCCATCCATGCCAGCAGGGGCAGACCTCAGTATGTTCATAGATCAGTAGCAGCTGTCACCATTCCAGCTCCGATTCCTCAGCAACCAGCATATCAACAACAACCACATTATCAACAATAAGTTCAGTATCCGCCACAGAGAACCTACAACAACAATAATAGCAATCAACAACAACGACCCTTCCAACAAAGACCATCACAGGCAAACAGGGTGATTGACCCTATCCCTATGCCTTATGCTGCCTTATTGCCACAACTCCTGAAGCTTAGCTTGGTTGAGTTAAGGACATTGGCACCTCCAGATCCCTCCAATCTCCCAAAGAATTATGATGTCAACGCCAGGTGTGCTTTCCATTCCAATGCACCTGGTCACAATACTGAGAAATGCAGGGCCTTGCAAATGAAAGTTCAAGATCTGGTGGATTCTAAAGCCCTCAACTTCGCACCTCCTCCGAATGTCAACAGAAATCTTACGCCTAATCATGGAGGGCCAAGGATTAATGCCATTGAGGAAGACAAACCATCTACCTTGATCACCAGTGTTGCACAAATTCGAACACCTTTGGTCGAAATTAAAGCTCAGCTTCTAGAGTGCCAAGTGTTCCCCGGGTGTGAACTCGGTTGTGGGTATTGCAACATTGCAGTCAACGGGTGTGAAAATTTGAGGAGAGGCATAGATGGTCTTATTAAGATGGTATCCTTCATATTTTAACAATGGCGCCTACAAATCCAGCAATTCCTTTAACAACAATTCCTGATTCTTCTACAACAGCAGCAACAATCATTCCTACCGATTCATCAATATCATCAGCAATGGCTCCATCCATCACTTCAACAAGTCAGATTTCAACAACTATTTCTTCTACAACATCAGCATCCATTTTATCAACAGAATCTTCTATAACGCCAACAAAAATCAATGAAGATGTCTCAGCAGTTACAATCTACTATGACCCATCAAATGTTCCTCCAAACAACAACTTTCAGCAACAAACAGTGGCACCTCCTGCCAGATCACCAGTCACAATTTACTACGATCCGCACACCATTACAGTACCCTCCTCTGCAGCAGTCAGTCCAGTTACTATTACGGTACCTAGATCAGTTCCTTATGAAAGTAGTAATGCCATACCTTGGCATTATGGCTCTGGTCTTTACTGCAACGGGGAGAAAATCACTCTGGATTCATCAACCTCTTCTCCACAAATTGATAATGTTGGGGGAGGCGGAGGCTTCACCAGAAGCGGACGCCTTTTTGCCTCACAAAGACAAAGACCTAATGTTGAGGCAGAAGCTGCTGCCAAAGCAAAAGGAAAGAGTGTGGTGCCTGAAGAGCCAACTGTCAAAGAGACTCAGAAGACATCTTTTGAGCAAGATGTAGACGAGTTCATGAGAATCATAAAGAGAAGTGATTACAAGGTGGTGGATCAGCTTCACCAAACTCCCTCAAAAATCTCCATATTATCACTATTGATGTGTTCTGAAGCTCACAGGAATGCATTATTGAAAGTCCTGCACGCAGCATACGTGCCAGAGGAGATTACTGTTAATCATCTAGAAACTGTGGTGGCAAATGTCAACACCAGTCACGGACTGGGCTTTACCAATGCTGACTTAACAACAGAGGGACGTAATCACAACAAGGCTTTACATATCACCTTGGAATGCAAGGGTGATGTTCTGTCTCATGTACTGGTGGACACTGGGTCATCACTCAATGTTCTGCCAAAGAAAGCCTTAGTGAAGCTGGAGTATGATGGCTTGGCACTGCGTCCGAGTAATTTGGTGGTGAGAGCATTTGATGGCTCTAAAAGATCAGTGCTTGGAGAGATTGATCTGCCTGTGATGATTGGCCCGCAGACCTTCAAAACTACCTTCTATGTGATGGACATTCAGCCGGCCTACAGCTGTCTGTTGGGTATACCCTGGATCCACGCCGCTGGCGCTGTTACGTCTACCCTTCACCAGAAGTTGAAATTCGAGTGGGAAGGCCAGATCATCACCATCTGTGGGGAAGAAGACATCTTTGTTAGCCATCTGGCTACGTATAAGTACATAGAAATGGATGGAGAAATCCATGAAACTATGAGCCAGGGGTTTGAGGCCCTGAACATTAATGAAGCATCTACTGTACTGGGAACTTCCATAACGTCATATCAATAAGCCCGGAAGGTTGTTGGGGAAGGTACCGCCCAAGGCTGGGGCAAGCTGTTGCCCGTGGAGAAGAAAGAAGACAGATTTGGGTTGGGTTACAGACCAACTCAATAAGATCAATCAGAGGCTGCCAAGGAGCCCAAGTTTGTCAGCGGGGGAATGCTCACCTCGGATGCTATGAACAATTTGGAAGACGAGGAGGAAAGCGACCGCAACCTGGAGAGCTGGATACGTCCAAGGATCCCAGGGAGCCAAGTCCTTAACTGGTCTTCCCAGGAAATTATAAGGGTTACTCCTGCAGAGTAATTATTATTTCCTGTATTTTTTAAAGCATGCATCAAGTCTTACATCTTGCCCAAGATGTTAAGACTCATTTTGTAATCGGGCCATCTTGTATTTGTGCAAAGACCAATTAATGAATATCAGGACATCTTTTGCAAACGAGTCTTTCCTTTTTCGCTCACTTTTTTTCATTTTTCTTTTTGTACAAAAATAAAATGGCAATGTTTTTTCAAAATGATAACTTCATTTCACTTTTCTAAACAAAGATAAAATCGATCACTAAAATAAACCAATCTAAACCCTTGCAGAAAGTGCCCTCCAGACTGCACCGACAACAACACTGCTATGACTTTGTATGACTTTGACAATCCAATCAATCAAGCTGATGAAGGGGTTGAAGAAGATTATGAGCTACCTGAAGAGCTAGCCAGGTTGTTAAGGCAAGAGGAGAAGGTTATCACTCCTCATCAGGAGGAGATCGAAACGGTTAATCTTGGTACGGAAGAAGACGTGAAAGAAGTTAAGATCGGGGCCTGCCTACAAGATTCAGTGAAAGAGCAACTGATTGATATGCTTCGGGAGTATGTGGATGTTTTCGCTTGGTCTTATCAGGATATTCCAGGATTGGACACCGATATTGTCACGCACAAGCTGCCTTTGAAAGAAGACTGCCCGCCAGTAAAACAGAAGTTGCGCCGTACTCGCCCAGATATGGCAATGAAGATAAAAGAAGAGGTACAAAAGCAGTGGTACGCCGGTTTCCTTGCTGTAACTAGCTATCCGCCGTGGGTTGCTAATATTGTACCTGTGCCTAAGAAAGATGGCAAGGTGAGAATGTGTGTGGATTACCGAGATCTGAACAGAGCCAGCCCGAAAGATGACTTCCCTTTACCTCACATTGATGTATTGGTTGATAATACGGCTCAGTTCTCGGTGTTCTCCTTCATGGACGGATTTTCAGGATATAATCAGATCAAGATGTCACCTGAAGACATGGAGAAGACAACTTTCATCACACCCTGGGGCACATTCTATTATAAGGTGATGCCATTCGGACTGAAGAATGCTGGTGCAACTTATCAACGGGCTATGTTAACATTATTCCATGACATGATCCATAAAGAAATTGAATGTTATGTGGATGACATGATTGCCAAGTCCCTCACGGAAGAAGACCACCTGGTAAACCTGTTGAAGCTATTCAAGCGTCTAAGGAAGTACCAACTGAAGTTAAAACCCAACAAGTGCACATTCGGGGTGCGATCTGGTAAGCTGCTAGGATTTATTGTAAGTGAAAAGGGGATTGAAGTTGACCCTGATAAAGTTAAGGCCATTCAAGAAATGCCTGCACCGAAGTCGGAAAAAGAAGTTCGAGGGTTCCTAGGTAGATTGAACTACATTTCAAGGTTCATATCTCACCTTACAGCAACATGTGAGCCTTTGTTCAAGCTGTTAAGAAAAGAACAAACGGTCAGGTGGAACGAAGACTGCCAGAGGGCTTTTGACAAAATCAAGGAATACTTACAAGAGCCTCCAATCCTTATGCCTCCAGTGGAAGGAAGACCTCTAATCATGTACTTGACAGTATTATAAGAGTCAATGGGGTGTGTGCTGGACCAGCATGACGAGTCTGGTCGAAAAGAGTATGCAATATACTACCTAAGCAAAAAGTTTACCGACTGTGAACAACGTTATTCACTGCTCGAGAAAACTTGATGTGCTTTAGCGTGGGCTGCTCGCCGACTGAGACAGTATATGTTGACCCACACTACTTTATTGATCTCAAAGATGGATCCAGTTAAGTACATTTTTGAGAAGCCAGCACTTACCGGACGGGTTGCAAGATGGCAAATGATCCTCACAGAATATGACATTCAGTACACATCTCAGAAAGCCATCAAAGGCAGTGTATTGTCCGATTATCTTGCTGAGCAACCCATTGATGATTACCAACCTATGAGATTTGACTTCCCTGATGAAGACATCATGTTCATAAAAGCAAAAGATCATGAAGAGCCTGTTCACACTGAAGGGCCCGACCCAGAAGAAGAATGGACTATGATGTTTGACGGGGCTGTTAATATGAATGGTCGTGGTGTTGGTGCAGTACTCATTACACCTAAGGGAGTTCACATGCCTTTCTCGGCAAAGCTCACCTTTAACTGCACTAACAACGAAGCTGAATACGAAGCTTGTATTATGGGTCTTGAGGAAGCCATTGACCTCAGGATCAAGACTTTGACTGTGTTCGGAGATTCAGCTCTGGTGATTAATCAAACCAACGGCAAATGGTACACCCACCAAGATCATCTGATACCTTACCGGGATTATACAAGAAGGTTGTTGACTTTCTTCACAACGGTCAAGCTTGAGTATATCCCTCGAGATGAAAATCAGTTTGCAGATGCTCTGGCTACCATTTCATCCATGATCAAAGTTCAAGCTGCCAACTTTGTGCCTCAAAGTACAGTGTCCAGACTTGACAGACCAGCATATGTGTTCTCGACAGATGTTGTTAGAGATGATAAGCCTTGGTTCCATGACATTAAGTGCTTCTTGGAGGATCAAACATACCCACCTGGGGCATCTTCCAATGATAAGAAGACACTAAGAAGGCTAGCTGGTAGTTTCTTCCTGAATGCTGATGGTTCCCTGTACAAGAGAAACTTTGATATGGTACTCCTCAGATGTGTTGATAAGACAGAAGCAGACTTGTTGATGCACGAGGTGCACGAAGGATCCTTTGGTGCCTATGCAGGAGGGCATGCAATGGCTAAAAAGTTGTTGAGATCAGGTTATTACTGGATCACAATGGATGCCGACTGTTGTGCCTATGCCAGAAAATGCCATAAATGCCAGATTTATGCAGATAAAGTGCATGTTCCTCTGAATCCCCTGAATGTGATGTCTTCACCCTGGCCCTTCGCCATGTGGGGCATTGATATGATTGGCAAGATTGAACCGACTGCTTCAAATGGACACAAATTCATCCTGGTTGCCATTGACTATTTTACCAAGTGGGTCGAAGCAGCTTCATATGCAAATGTTACAAGGCAAGTGGTAGCCCGATTTCTAAAGAGAGACATCATCTGCCGGTATGGAGTGCCCGAGCGAATCATTACTGATAATGGTTCCAACTTGAACAATAAAATGATGGCAGAACTATGTCGGGACTTCAAGATCCAACACCACAATTCTTCTCCTTACAGGCCAAAGATGAATGGCGCTGTTGAGGCAGCTAACAAGAATATCAAGAAGATTGTACAGAAGATGGTAGTTACCTACAAAGACTGGCATAAAATGCTACCATTTGCCTTACATGGGTATCGTACGTCAATCAAAACATCCACTGGGACAACACTGTATCAGCTTGTGTATGGTATGGAGGCAGTCCTACCTGTTGAAGTTGAATTACCCTCCCTGTGAGTACTGATGGATGTTAAGTTGAATGAAGCAGAGTGGGTCCGATCCCGATACGAACAACTGAATCTGATTGAAGAAAAGAGATTGGCTGCAATTTGTCATGGGCAGCTGTATCAGAAAAGAATGAAGAAAGCCTTCGATCAGAAAGTCAGGCTTCGAGAGTACCAAGTAGGAGATCTTGTGCTGAAAAGACTCCTCCCTCCTCATACAGACCACAGGGGCAAGTGGACTCCGAATTATGATGGCCCGATCATAGTAAAGAAAGTTTTCTCCGGTGGAGCACTGATGTTCAGTACTATGGATGGTGAAGACTTCATGTCCCCTGTGAATTCAGATGCAGTTAAAAAATACTTCGCATAAAAATGACCCGCTGGACATAAAAACAGAATGTAAGTCCAGGCAAAAATAGGGCATCCCGGCGAGTCGAAAACAGAATAAAAGACTCGGGCAAAAATAAGGGAAAATGAATAAAAAATGTACACCCGCTGAGTTGAAAAGCCGCATTGGACAACTCAGGCAAAAATGGGTATCCCGGTGGATTGAAAACCCGAAAGGGCGATCCACGCAAAATAAGGGAATAAGCAAACAACTGCATTCTAAATTCATCTGTATCACTTACAACATGGTAAGCTTCGAAAGGTTCGAGCATCGGTCAGAATCAGCCTTCTCCAGAAAGCAAGATGAGAAGAACGTCAATGTCATACGAGTCATAGCAAAAAGGGAAGCTCCTCGAAGCGTCATCAACATTGCCAGCACCTTTTTGTTTCTCAATTTTTGTAACAATCTCCTCATTTCAGGGGATTTGTTTCTATGACTGTATCTTGCCAATTCAGGGCCCGTAAATTAATAAAATCAGATTTTCAGTCATGTTTCGTCTCGCACATTTTATTTTTGTTTGCAAAATGTCGGATGTCGTTAATATGTTGATCTCATGAATACAGATGCGTCTTTCCTAAATTACATGCTTGCAGGAAATATACTTACTCTCGGGAGTGTCTAAACTCCTATGATGCGATCTAGTAAGGGATACATCATGGTACTTGTATGTTTCTTTGTCTTTACAGGATTGCAGGTATCCAAAGCGCAACATGGGGCATGAAAGCTTCTCCCCAATAGGCTGCCAAGTCATTGTTTCCTCAGCACACCTTCGAAACAGCACCAGAAATGCTTTCTCCCCATCAGAATTGTCAAGCATCACTTCTCCAACATTTCCTTCAAAGAGAAGCACCTGAAGGCGTTCATATCCCCAGTTGAGTTGTCAAGTATCATCCTCAGCAGGATCCCCATAGAAATCTCTAGGAAGATCCTTCAGTGATCATTTTTTCTTCCCTAGCCGAGTGTAAGGCAGGGAACCATCTCCCCGCAGAGTTTCAATCTCTATCCAGAAGAACAATGTCTGAAGATCTCACAACAGAGTGACGAAAGCTCTCATAAACCCCAGCTGGGTCCCTCATTGATAAGATAGGTCTATCAGTGATCTATTTCCCCAAGCAGAGCCATATATGTTATATCTACCAATGATCTCATCCCCAGCTGGGACATTTACTTCAAGCAGATCAGTCAGAGATCTCCACAGCAGCGGGATCCGAGTCCCGGACCAGTATCTTTGCATAATCATAGCATTCGCATCATATTTTCCCACAGAGCGTAGCATTCCGTCTAATACGGAGCATTACGGCAAAAATCAAACATATTGCATAAATCATAAGCCATGTGTCGAACCAAACACTTGTAAATACTGACCATCCATCAACAATGTACAGAATATTTCCCAATTCCCCACCAGAGAGCCAAAGCATTTCCCTTACAGATACAGATACACACTCCCTTTGGCACTCGCCCGTGTCATCATTCCCCAGTAAAATTGCCCGAGAAAACAAATGCTTATGTTACAGATGTTTCTTGACACTCGTCTGTGTCATACCCCCAGCAGAAAGCCAAAGCGTCCCCTTTTCACTCAATATACAGATTCATATATACACAATTCCTTGACACTCGTCCGTGTCACCTTCCCCAGCATAGTTTCCTAAACACTTTATAAATCAAATACTTGTTTATAATACACTTCTTCTGACGCCCGTCCGTGTCATGCTCTCCACAGCAAGTTAAACACTCGTCTGTGTCTCACTCATCACTTTTCGCTCATACTGATACTCGTCCGTATCTTGTATATGCCACTTAAAAATCCCCTCAGATTCGACACTCGTCCGTGTTCTTTGTTAACCAGTTGGTACTCGTCTGTATCATCATCTCTGAACATGCATCAAGCGTTTGTTTCTACTGATACTCGTCCGTATCATAGTCTTAAGGATGCTCGTCCGCATCTTTAATCTATACACCGTGTCAAACACTTATGTCTTCATAAGATTAGACGCTCGTCTGTGTCTACCATTCCCCAGAAGGATTCCCAGCAAATCTTAATAAACTATTTTTTTTCTATCTGACATTTGTCCTATGTCATGATACCTTCCGACAGCCGTACCCTGTCGGGTGATCGTCCTTCACCTTTTTGATGATCGTCCTTCATCATTCCCAGAGGAGTCTCTATTCATTTAGAACCCCTTCCTATCCGACATTCGTCCTATGTCGTGATATCTTCAGCAGTCGTCCCCTGCTAGGTGATCGTCCTTCACCTCTTGATGATCGTCCTTCATCATTCTATCTGATGGTCGTCCCCATCGTTGATCTTGTTATCTGACATTCGTCCTATGTCATGATAAACCCTGAGAGCATCCGTACCCTGCTAGGTGATCGTCTTTCACCTCTTGATGATCGTCCTTCATCATGCTTATCTGATGGTCGTCCCTATCGTCGACCTTTTTATTCGGCATTCGTCCTATGTCGCGATACTTTTGGCAACCGTACCTTGCCAGGTGATCGTCCTTCACCTTAGATAATCGTCCATCATCTTATCCCCAACGGAGCAGTCGTCCCCTGCTAGGTAATCGTCCTTCACCTTTGATGACCATATCCCATCATTTATTTCATTCATACCGTGAACTTGATGGTCGTCCCTATCATTCACTTTACCTGTAACCCCCAGAAAATCTTATTTCTTTGCTTGATGGTCGTCCCCATCATATTCCCTTATATTCCCAGCATGTCGGCCGTCCCCGTCATTGTTTTTTCCCCAGCAGTCGTCCTCTGCTTGACGGTCGTCCTCCGTCACCCGCACTTTATAATCATACTTTATTTTCTTTTACAATCTATATCCCTTTTTTTTCTTCATTCTGTGAGTGCAAATTTTGGACTGTCTTTGGTATTCAACCACAAGTTATCTTGTTTGCGTGTTCAGCCGTTGCCTACATTCTGCAAAGCTAACTCATGCTTGAATAGGGGCAGCTGTAAACACCCCAAATTTTACCTCACTCATTTCACCATGGCTTGTGATCTTTTCATGTGCATAAGTTCAATCATAGCATCTCATATTTCATTTTTGCTTCACTGCATTGGTTCTAAGTTATCTGCATCTAGGATTTGTGATCTGAGCCATCCCTGAGCTATTTGAGCCACCCCAAAGGTCATCAATCACTTCAAAGGGGTCCATGTATGTTCAAGCATCATATTATATCCTCACAAGGTCAAGAAAGTTAAAGAATCACAAGAACTGAGAAAGGCATGGAAGCAGAGCCAGGTTTAACTGCACAGATGACCTAAAATTAGGGTTTTGGTTTCAGAGGCTATAACTTCAAATGTTTTGGTCATTCTTGTTTCTATTGGTCTCTATATGTTATGAGGGTCATGCATATCAATTTTCATGAAGAAATTCCATGGGGAAGGCATCTGATCAAGAGATGACTTCTTGAGCAAGTCAATGCAAAATCAGGGCATCTGAGGCCCCCAATGACCCAACCAAAGAGGTTTCTCCATCATTTTGAATGTGTATGATCTTTATTTGATCATAGAAGATGTTAGAAGTTCACAAAATTGAAGAATTTCAAGCCATTTGCAAAGTTGCCATTTTGGGAAAGTGACTTGTAATGCAAACTTGCCATTTTGGGAAAGTTTTTCAACCTTCTCTTTTTGATTCAAAAATGCTTCAAATGAAAGAACTTTGGTCATGAAAGTTGTAGATTGAATCCTCCCATTTTCAAAAAGTACAAGAACTCTTTCTAATTCATTTTGGATCAAAAGTTATGGCTTGTCAAAGTTGGGCAAAATCACTTAATTTTCACTTTTGTACCAAAGAGGGAAAGTTGCAAAACCTCATGCCAAGGCAAAATGTGACTTCAAATGGACTTCTAACTATCACACAAACATAAGTCATGACCTAAAATTCAGAATTCACCAAAGAATTGTTCATTTTCATGCCTTGATCATTAAGAAATCACAAATGGGCCAAAGGTTCACCAAGTTGCAAAAGGCTTCATAACCCTTCATCCATTTAAGCCAGCTCACAAAATCTGATTTCATGACATTCCTTGATCTTTGCTGCGCAGGACCATGCCCCTATCTCAGCCTCCCACTTGCCCATACCTCAAAGGTCACCTAACATTGAATTTTGGCAAAATGGACCATACCAATCAACATAGGCCAGCAACAACTCTCTGACCTATCCAAACTTGATACATGGACAAAATGGAACTCAACACACCACACAACACAGCCTGAGCTCTCCCACAAGTCAGCATTCTCAAAAATCCCTCTTTATGCATTTTTCTTCGAATCTCAATACACAAGCCACAAACCTCAAAACAAACTTCATAGAATCACTCACCATGATCCTCTGATCATTTCCCAACCATTATTTGATCCTGAAACCCTCCCAAACACAAATACGATTTTTCACTCCCCTTGGTCAGAACTTCACCAATCTCTTAAACTAGCCATAAGAAATTCCAAACAAGCATTGCAAACTTCTTAGGAGGTTCATTAAAGGCATCTTGGACCAAAGAAGCAGCCAGAAAGCTCCAAAGTTCAAAGCTCCAGTTCAGGTGAGCTCAAGAACATTTTTTCCAGAAACGTGTTTTTAAGTTACTAATTGATTCTCCATGATTCACTGATAATGCTGATGTGTTTGGTTTTGAAAATAGTCAAGTATTAAGCATGTATAAGCTCTCTGAAATTTTTTGACCTAGAACTAATTTGCTTCGATTCAGCTTGAATATGTGAAATAAATTTGTTTTAGTGAGTGATTCTTGTTGAGTGATGCGTGGGGTTGAATTCTGGGCAGAGAGATTAGGTTTTAGAAGCTTGGGGAGAGAGATAGCAATTTTCAGGGAGGGATGTCACTGGAGAAGACGAAGGAGCTCTTCTCTGGTGACCTGAATGTAATTAGGGTTTAATCTGTGATTAGGGCAAAGTTTGAACTTGGAACGTTGGATGAAGCTTGGCGCGCGTTGTAACACCCTTCTAAACCCCGCAGAAAATATATAAATAATCAGAGTAATTATCATGCATATCAAACAAGGATGTCACGCATAATTCAAAACATCACACATACACCTGTCATGCTCAATAACACTTGAAATAAATTCATGCTTTCATATACTTTCACATTAGCATGTAGCAGCGGATCACTTTCATTAAGAATCTCATGACATTCAAGTCTCAAATAAACTTCATTCATTAAATAAACTTGGGCATAAAAGCCATTTCACCATAAAATTCAAATTCAATTAAAAAAATAGATAGAGTATACAATTGTATCTCTTAAGACATGAATCAAACATTCCCAGTGTTACATGATCAGAGCACGACTCGGCCCAAAATAAATATGAAACTAAAATAGGTTACTCCATCAGCTACTCTCTTGCTAGAAGCAACTCTAATCTTCAGTACCTGAGTGATGTCGTATAAAACATCATTCCAACAGAAGGGTGAGAATTCACATAATTACTAAAATTATAAGATAATATATAATTTAAGGTGTACAAGCATAATCACAATTATTCTCACACTTCAAAAGTTTCATCAACATAATATCACTCAAGTAGTCATACTATTAACAAGTACATAATCACAAATCTATAATTCACCAATTCAACAATTCACATAACACATATAATCTCACATTGTAACCATAGACAAAATGAGAATCAATGCAAGACTCAAATACAACTCATGCATGTGGTACCAATCTCTTATTATCATTTTTCGGTTTTTACATTTAAACCGGGCCCGTCCTCTAGACCGATAACACAACAAAAGCTCGTCCTCTAAGCTTTCAAACCTGTCCTCTAGGTTTGGGACAAGTCAGTAGCTCCCACAGAACTAACAAACATTGCCTCTTTACACAAATGATGCATGTGCAATTACAACAAAAATATGCAATTAAGATCGTTCTCTAATCTTAATGTTCATGCATATCTTCAATAATTCATCACACTAGAATTACCACACAATTGCACATTCACACATACTAATGAATTATCCACACACAATTCATTTTCAAATGGTATACAACACATTTTTAAATCACAATATTTATTACTCCAATATTGTCACCACAGTTAGCAAATAATACGCAAGGTATCAACACAATTCAATCTCAATTCGCAAGTCACACGATACCGATTAAATATAGAATAATCAATCCATCAAATTAATTAAGAAAAAATAACCACTAAATTAATCACCAAAGTAATCATTAAAAATTATACTTCGAGTTCCTAAGGTACTGTAACAACTCTATAGACAACTCTAATATAATTGAAAATAACTTAATTTAATCAATTAATCCAAATGTTTATCTCTAACTAGAAACTCCTAAAAATATTATATTAAAAATGTTAAATCATTATTAAATTTATTATTATAAATACTAAAATATATTATATATAAAACCAGATAAACAATCATGGTATTTATCTTATTTCATTTTACTTATTTTTACATATGACATAAAGAAAGGGTGGCTATTACTTCATTTGTTTCGCTACAGGAACGTTAAAGGAACATTATATTTTCCAATTGGTTTCATGTTGTATTAAGGCATCATCATCTTCTTTTTAAAACTAAATTGAACGCTAACCAATCCTACTAATTGTTTTCAATTATCTCCGTAACTATTCACACTTAACTAATTCTAATTCACATTCAAATAGCATAATAGGTACAATTGTTAACCATTTGACATATCATGAATCACATGACTATTATGGCTAATACATGAAGCATGAAAAATGCTAAATGGTACATGCTTCACAGAGCTTAAATTCTACGCTAATTTCATGAATAAAAAATCATCATTTATTATCATCATCATCAATATTTATCAGACATTTTTAATTGGAATATAACTTTCAATAGTTTCCAAATGCATTTATCTAGTTTCATTATTATATTGTTAATTAATCACCATTTTCTATCCAATCAAATAAATATCACCTAGTTAACTACATGTGCCATATAGTTGACAAGGAAAACTGTCATCATCCTCAAGTGGTATTTTCCAAGTGGCAGATTAAAATTTCGACACCCTTTATTAATTCTACAATTCAGTACCTAAACAATCCTACAACATTATCACTTATCCATTTCTTGTGCTACACCATCATTACTAAAACTCCCCACCTGTACATAGGCCAGAACTATGCGGTACCTCTTTTTCTTTTTCCAAGACATGAACTTAAATCAAAATCCCATTAAATTTTAAAAAAAATAGTTGCGCTGAATCATACAAAAAGGAAGATACTACAATTGTTTCCATTCATTACTTAATTACAAACTAGAATTATCTTATATTAAGAATTATAAAAAAAATCTATCTCTCCTTGTATGAAGCACACTATAGTACCAACAATGATATAACCCTTCCTACTGTAATTTCTACGCACGGTATACAGCAATTCACCAAACATAATGATCCCAATAATTAATGGGTCTCTATACTATATTAATATATCAACTTCAAACATAATCAATGAAACAAATCAAATCAAGATTTTTTTTACTAAAACCTAAAATTTCTAAATTCAAGAAAATTGAGATTTCACCCTAACCACATAACCCATTATACCATATCATACAATCCTAATAATTATATAAAAACTCACCCTTACCTTGATTTTCTCCTCTTCCCCTCTTCTCCTCTTCTAGCCTCTTTTTCCCTCTTCCAACTTCTAACCCTATTCTATCTCATTCTCTTCTTTTATCAATCTCACAATTTTTTTTATTGGGCTCATTGACCCACTCTCACATTTCTATTCACACTCCTAATCTAGACCCAATTATTTTAATCTTACTAAATATCTATTTTATTCCAACAAATAAAATAAATTAAATAATTCAATTAAATCAAATAATTAAATTATTTCAAATAAACCAAATAAATCAATTAATACAATTAATTCAATTATTTCAAATAAATCAAATAATTCAATTATATCCAATAATCCAATTAAATCAATTAATTCAAATAATTCAATTAAATTAAATAATTTCAATAAATCAATTAAATCAATTAATTCAAATAATTCAATTAAATTAAATAATTTCAATAAATCAATTAAATCAATTAGGCACAAAATCACACAATTAATCAATTAATATAATAAATAAATAATTACTAAAATTGGGATGTTACACGCGTGAACCTAGGGCCAGGATCCTCTCATTAGCTATTAATCCTGATTATTTAAATTAATTAATTAGGGTTAAGTTAATTAAGTCAGTTCAAATGTAGACCTTCCAGATGCGCGCGGGTCAACTCCCTCCATTTCTCTTTGAATCTCAGCCCCAGGATTGGCATACTTCTCCATTTAATTATTTTTATTTCATTTTATTTGTATTTAACTTCCACGATTTTTTAAAAATAGAAAAACACTTTAAAAAATTCTGAAATTTTTTGTCAAACCTTTTATTAATTTTCAGAACCCAGAAATATTTTTATTTTTATTTTTTGCATTAAAAATTATTTTTAAATCATTTAAATGTTTATTTTTAATTAGTTAATGAAAATTAATTAATTAAAAATGCATTTAGGTATTTAAAAATCACCAAAAAATTCACATTGCATTTAAAAACATTTAGAAACATTATCCAACTCTCAAAACAAATTTCTTTTTGGTCCTTGATGCATTTTGACAATTTTCATTGGAATTAAATTTGTTTAAAGCCAATATTTTGATCCTAACTTGAAAAAATCCATTCTGCCTAACCATGAAGAGTTTGATAATGGTTCTTCTTGCTTTGCATCCTTCATAGCATGTAGTTTCTAGGGTAAAATTGGTTTGCATTTATATTTCATTTTCAATTTAATGAGCATTTTTCCTTTTAAGGTACCTTGAAACCCTAGTTGACTTGAGAAAATCATAACTTCCATTAGGTTTAGATTTAGGTCTCATCCTTTGAGCAGTGAACTTGTGTAGGTTTAGGGCTCCTTTGATCCCATTTTCAATTTTTTGTCATGTCATTTGCTTCTGGTTTTGAATTTGTTGTTACATGTTGTGCATAAACCCTAATTCTTGCCTTCATTTGCATCCATCTTCCATATACTTGCATCCAAGAACTTTCCATGACATTTTGTGCATCAACATGACATATAAGACATCATAGGACATATTAGAATCATGTTTGATCATTGCATCATTCATTTGCCATGTTATATGTTCATATCATTTCATAAGCTTTCATGAACTTTCATGGTTCAAGGCATGCTCCATATGCATCCATTCTCTTGTATGCTCACATATATGCATATTGTATGACTTTGCACCATCTCTTGACATCATTTGCATCATGTGTATGTTTATGACTTTGGCATTTGCCAATCCATATGCATTATTTCATCTCATTTCTCCCCTTATGCATCTTGTACTAACTTTTCAGGATAAATGGTAAGTTTGTTTGGGAGGTGGATTTGCCTTCACCTCCTACCTCTTCTCACCTTATCATTTTGCATCTTTGCTGCATTCTTACTTGTCTTTGAGTGAGCTTTCTCACTTGTGCCTCTCTTCCCTCTTTTCTTTTCTTATCTCATCCCTTTTCTATCTTGCTTCTCCTTGGTGGCTTCCTTGAAGATTTCTCCTCTTAAGCCACACAAACCCTAGGACTTCCAAGCATGATAACATTTTAGGATTGTTTAGTCCCCCTTAGACTCTTCCCTTTGAGTTTTCTTTGAGTCTTCTCTTCTCACCTCATAATCATGGACTAAACCCTAAAGGTTTTAAGGCTTTGTGATTAAGCTTATGCCTGCATCCTTCTATTAGGATGGAGTGTATAACTTTAATCCTAAGTGTTAAACCCTTAATGTGTTTAAATCCTTTAATCAATCCATCTAATAATCACTAAGACATCAAGCTTGTAACTTGGGCCTTGCATTAGGGTTCTAATTTTTCCTTAATTGGTTAAGAAGGACTAACCCTAGTGTTAATGGACAAGTCCCCCTCAAGTTGTCTTACAAACCATAAAAATCACTTCTTAATCTTACCATTAACTAAAATCCACTTTAATAAAGGCTTTGTTTTGTCATGAGGTTAATCCCTAATCATGGATTAAGTTGAGGAGCCTTCCTCAGCTTAAATGTTCTCATCTATTATCCTTCTATTAGGATGGTGTAATGAGTCCATTAAATCCCTGATTATGGCTTAAACTCATTACTTAACACTAAACAAAAACAACAAAAAACATCTAAGTAATCACAAGTAGGTTAATGGTCTTAATCCTATACCAGGGTGATTAGGTGTGAGGTGCTTACTTCATACTTAAGGTATTCTCATTACCCCTAATCAGAGGGAAGATGTGATGAGTTTACTAACCCTTGGTTTAGGCTTAAGCTCATTATCTTATGACAAACATAAAAAGCAATAAAAGATTAAAAACACAAAAAAACAAATAATAATCGTCTCCTCCGGGATTCTTTTCTCATCTCATTCACTCACAAACGAGAACTTGCTTTTCCCGTCTAATGCAAGACAGCCTGCACCTGAGCCAGACAGGTCATACACTTGAGCATAGACAAGCAAGCAGTTCATCAGTCAATTTATCTTTCAGTCTCTTTGGGTCGAACTACGGTGTTCTGACTTCCTCATTGCACGAGAGGATACGTAGGCATAACTTAACAGTTATCGAACAAAAGTCTCTGTATATTCCCCCTCCCTCCAGCATTATTCTTTAAGCCTCATAGCCTTGAGCATTTCACTTCTGTTCTTACACTGACACTTCTCATATACACTTCACTTTTCTTTTACACTGACACTTGCATTCTTTCCAGCTTTGATACACAAAATAGCACTGACACTACCTCTTTGAACACAAATCTTTTGAGCGTGGATCCCGTCGAGTACGATGGACAATCTGGGTGCTAATACCTTCCCAGGTTGTAACCAACCCCCTTTCTCAGTTTCTCTGGTTCGCGACCGTCTTATCCATCTCTTCTTAGGTTTATGCAGCATTACCTTTCCTTCGGGATAAAAATGCCTAGCTGGCGACTCTATTCATTTCCCTCTCCTTTCGCCGACCGTTCGCGTCTGTACCCCTCTTGACCTGGGTGTCATTTTGGCGGGAGTGACAGTATGCTACGTAAATATGTGGATATCTTCGCCTGGTCATATCAAGATATTCCAGGGCTAGATACTAACATTGTTGTGCACAAGCTGCCATTGAGAGAAGACTGTCCTCCGGTGAAACAAAAGCTGAGAAGAACTCGTCCTGACATGGCGATGAAGATCAAGGAGGAAATCCAAAAGCAGTGGGATGCCGGTTTCCTTGCCGTAACTAGTTACCCACCTTGGGTAGCTAATATTGTGCCTGTACCAAAGAAAGATGACAAAGTTCGAATGTGCATTGATTATCGGGATCTAAACAGAGCAAGTCCAAAGGATGATTTTCCATTACCTCACATTGATGTGCTGGTAGATAACACCGCTCACTTCTCGATATTTTCTTTCATGGATGGCTTCTCCGGGTATAATCAGATCAAGATGGCACCGGAAGACATGGAGAAAACAACGTTCATTACCCTATGGGGTACATTCTGTTACAAGGTTATGCCCTTTGGATTAAAGAACGTTGGGGCAACGTATTAGCGGGCTATGGTCACATTGTTCCACGACATGATACACAAAGAGATTGAATGCTACGTGGACGGCATGATTGCCAAGTCCCGGGACGAAGAAGAGCATTTGGTCAATCTCAAAACGTTGTTTGATAGATTGATAAAGTACAAATTGAGGTTAAATCCAAACAAGTGCACTTTCGGAGTGCGGTCCGGTAAATTGCTGGGTTTTATTGTTAGCTAGAAAGGAATCGAGGTGGATCCTGCAAAAGTAAAAGCAATACAAGATATGCCTGCACCGAAAATAGAAAAATAAGTGTGTGGGTTTTTAGGGAGATTGAACTACATTTCTCGGTTTATATCTCATCTAACTTCCACGTGTGAGCCAATATTCAAATTGTTGAGAAAAGAACAAACGGTCAGGTGGAATGAGGATTGTCAAAGAGCCTTTGAAAAGATAAAAGAATATTTGCAGACCCCTCCGATTCTAATGCCTCCAGTTCCAGGACGGCCACTTATCATGTACTTGACTGTGTTAGAAGGGTCGGTGTGTTCTAGGCCAACATGACGAGTCTGGTCAAAAAGAGCATGCAATTTACTACCTTAGCAAAACGTTTATCGACTGTGAATCCCGTTATTCACTGCTCGAGAAAACTTGTTGCGCTTTGGCATGGGCTACTCGCCGACTGAGACAGTACATGTTGACCCACACCACATTGCTGATCTCAAAAATGGACCATGTCAAGTATATTTTCGATAAACCAGCGTTAACTGGAAAGGTTGCAAGGTGGCAAATGATCTTAACAGAGTATGACATACAATATACTTCCCAGAAAGCCATCAAAGGAAGCGTATTGTCAGATTATCTTGCACAGCAACCATTAAAGACGATTATCAGCCGATGAAATTTGATTTCCCTGATGAGGACATCATGTACCTCAAAGCAAAGGATTGCGAGGAACCACTTCCGGAGGAGGGGCCAGACCCTGAATTCAAATGGAAGTTAATGTTTGATGGGGCAGTCAATATCAATGGACACGGAGTTGGTGCCGTTCTTATCACTCCTGAAAATGTTCACTTTCCCTTCGCTACCAGAATTACTTTTGGCTGCACCAACAATGAAGTGGAATACGAGGTGTGCATAATAGGAATAGAGGAGGCTATTAATCTTCGGATTAAGACCCTCGATATATTCGGAGATTCAGCCCTCGTTATCAATCAGATTACCGGCAAGTGGTATACACATCAAGAACGCTTAATTCCTTATAGGGATTATGCCAGAAGACTGTTGACGTTCTTCACAACATTTAAGCTGCAGTATATACCACGAGATGAGAATCAATTTGCCGATGCATTGGCTACTCTTTCTTCGTCCATCAAAGTCTTGTGTTGGAACTATGTGCCCAGGATTGACATTTCCAAGCTTGACGCACCAGCTTATGCTTCCTCTGTAGACGCAGTGTCTGATGAGAAACCTTGGTACTTTGATATCAAACTTTTCCTGGAAAAACAAGAATACCCAGTGGGGGCATCATCCAATGACAAGAAGACCTTGAGACGACTTGCTGCTAGTTTCTTCTTGAACGCAGATGGAGTTCTGTATAAGAGGAACTTTGACATGGTCTTGCTCAGATGCATGGATAGACACGAAGCAGACTTGTTAATCTAGGAGGTCCATGAGGGATCTTTCGGTACTCATGCAGGAGGACATGCTATGGCTAAGAAGTTGTTGAGATATGGGTACTATTGGCTAACAATAGATGCAGATTGTTGTTCATACGCCCGTAATTGTTACAAGTGTCAGATTCATGAAGACAAGGTGCATGTTCCTCCCAGCCCGCTCAACGTCATGTCATCTCCTTGGCCATTTTCTATGTGGGGCATTGACATGATCGGGAAGATAGAGCCTATTGCTTCAAATGGTCATCGTTTCATTTTAGTTGTGATCGATTACTTCACCAAATGGGTTGAAGCAGCATCTTACGCCAATGTCACCCGTCAAGTGGTAGCCAGATTTTTGAAAAGAGACATTATTTGCAGATACGGAGTTCCCGAGCGAATCATTACTGATAATGGTTCCAATTTGAACAACAAGATGATGGAAGAATTGTGCCGGGACTTCCAGATTCAGCATCACAATTCTTCTCCTTACCGACCAAAGATGAATGGTACAGTAGAGGCAGCAAATAAGAATATTAAGAAGATTGTGCAAAAAATGGTTGTCACTTACAAGGATTGGCATGAGATGTTACCATTTGCGCTGCATGGGTACCGAACATCAGTCAGGACGTCAACCGGGGCAACTCCTTTCTCATTGGTATATGGTATGGAGGCAGTCTTGCCTGTTGAGGTGGAAATTCCTTCATTGCGTGTGATGATGGATGTGAAGCTTAATGAGGCTGAGTGGGTACGTGCTCGATACAATCAGTTATGTCTAATTGAGGAAAAGAGATTAGTAGCTATCTGTCATGGTAAGCTTTATCAGAGGAGAATGAAGTGAGCATTCGACCAAAGAGTACGTACCCGGGAGTATCAAGTAGGCGAGCTTATGCTCAAGAGGATCGTTCCTCCAGGTTCAGATCACAGGGGCAAGTGGACCCCGAACTATGAAGGCCCATTCATAGTGAAGAAGGTTTTCTCGGGTGGAGCGCTAATGCTCACCACTATGGATGGAGAAGATTTCCACTCTCCTGTTAACTCGAACGCAGTTAAAAAATACTTCTCATAAAAAGACCCGCTGGACACAAAAACAGAATTAAAGTCCAGGCAAGAAAAGGGCATCCCGGCGATCTAAAAATAGAATAAAAAGCTCGGGCAAAAGTTATGGAAAAAAATAAAAAAAATGTACACCCGCTGAGTTGAAAAGCCACATCGGACAGCTCAGGCAAAAAAGGGTATCCCGGTGGATTGAAAACCCGAAAGGGCGATCCACGCAAAATAAGGGAATAAGCGAACAACTGTGATCCGGGTAATCTGAACCAAGTCACCGTTTCGTACAGCCTAACAATATCAGAAGGATAGGAATCAGTCCCCTCATCTTCTTCAAAAAGCAAAGGCAAGAACAGAAAGTTTGAAGACATGCAGGTCATAGCAAGAAGGAAACTCATTGGAATACCGTGCACATTGCCATTAGGATAGTTTCTTTTCTCAATTTTTCGGTAGCTACCTCTTTCCAGGTAGTTGCTTCCCTATGTAAAACATTGCCTATTCAGAGGCCTCTCAATAAATGAATATTCAGTCAAAAGCTGTGTTGTGTTTTGTTTATTTTGTTTGCAAAAATGTCCTGAATTTTTGGCAAAAAGAACATTGCATTTGAAACATGTTGATTTTTCTTTAAAAAATAACGACATTGCAGGGAAACATTTAAAACCATCTTTGAGTGTCGGGTGACGATGGATGAACAAATCATACCATGCAAGTCCCCGGGGCACATATGTGTATACTGTTGTTGCATGTTTTGCAGGATAGTATCATATTTCCCCAAGCGGATTATCTTTCCACAAGTGAAGTATTCCCAGCAGGCAGCTGAACGCTTGATTTCCCCACAGAGACTATGATTGGGACTTACTCCCATTATTGAGATGATCCCCAAAGAAGTTGCCAATTTATTTTTGGCTAATATGATGACACAGATAGTTGTTCATCCCCCAAATCAGAGTAAAGAGTCAAAGCCTCTTGATTTACACTCCACAGCACTCGTCTATGTTTGGTAGTTATTTGTTGTTCGTATGCACGCCACGTCACTCGTTTGTGTTTGATATTTGCTTAGTGCTCGTCTGCACTCCTCGACACTTGTCTGTGTCTGAACTTATATGATGCTCGTATGCATTCCCCAACGCTCGTCTGTGTTTGTTATCTGTTTGAAGCTCGTTTGCATTGTTTGGATACTCGTATGTATCATCCCTCACACTCGTCTGTGTTAGCTCATATCCTTATGTACTGATTTGGTAATCGTTCTGGTACTCGTCTGTATTACTACTCCAAATGCTCATCTGTGTTGGATTTCTGGTATTTGTCTGTACTAGTGGCTGATATTCGTCTGTATCATTACCTGAAGTGCTCGTTTGTCTTTCTTAGATCATCGTCTGATATTCGCTTGTATCATTGACTTATGGAACTCGCCTGTGTTCTCTTGATGATCATCCAATGCTCATCTGTTTTGAAGAGGTTTGAAGTCATGGCGGTGGGATTAAACGTCAAAATGGTTACCGGTGCTGGCATAACAGGTTATCCGAAGGAGGTTCGTCTGTCTCAGAAACCACTTATCTACGCAAGATTTGTGAAGAGGGTTCGTCAAATCCTAATGTTGTACCTGGCGTAACAGGTTATCTGAATAAGACTCGTTTGTCTTATACCATATATCTACGGATAATATATGAAGAGGGTTCGTTTATCCTGATTATGCATGTCTATCCCACAGACTTAAGTGCATCCCCGGTCCTGGCGTAACGGGTTATCCGAAGGAGGTTCGTCTGTCTCAAGTCATATATTTTTATAAAAATGTATGAGGAGGGCTCGTATGTCCAGTTCCTGGCATAACAGGTTTACTTGAAGAGGGCTCGTATGTCCAGTTCCTGGCGTAACAGGTTTGCTTGAAGAGAACTCGTATGTCCAATCCCTGGCGTAACAGGTTTGTTCGAAGAAGACTCGTCTGTCTAAGTGTTTCCGTATGAAGTACCAATTTAACTTGGAAGGAGCTTGTCTGCTTTATCCTCACTTCAGTCACCAAAGCGTCATGTGGTTGGGTTTATTTCCCATTTGCCTGTATTCTCCAACAGAGTGCAAATTTCAGGTCTTCTTGGTATTCAACCACAGTTCATCTTGAACGGTCGATAGCCCATGCTACCGTCCTTTTCAGATAAACAGTTGCTTGAATTGGGGAAGTTGTAGCACCCTAAATTTTCCCTCTTCTTTTCTAACATCATCATCATATCATAATCATCATAAGCATGTCATGTCCTTGGCATCTTTGCATAGAAAAGTAAAACATAACATTCTCATGTTCTAGCATTGGGCATATGATCAACTATTAGTGAATTTGAGGCATTACAAGCTATAGCAAGAGGCCAAGTAGACTTGTCCAAGTTCCATGAAGGGTCTACATAACATTCAAAAGCTCAAGATCCCTTACAAGAGCCCAGAAGGTTGGGAGGTCACCAGAGAATCCAAGCTAGGGCAAGCTCCTACACAATGGTTCCCAAATTAGGATTTCACTTTCAAGCAGGAATTCTTTGTGACTTTGGCCATTTCATGTGGGCAAAGTCCTTCATATGATAATAGGTTCCTAGGGATGAAATTTGGTGAGAAAATTCCTTGTGGAAGGCAGTTATTTCACCAGTTGCTTGCATGAGAAGAAATTTGTCAACTATGCAATTTAAAAGTCAACTGTGAGAATTAGAGGGGTCCAATCCCATTTTTCAAGTCAATGGATGTTCTTAAGACCTTAGAAGAGGTTTGGCAAAGTCAAAGATCAAGAATCAAGGGGTTTTGAAGAACTTTCCATTTTTGGCATATGGCTTGTAATGAAAGTTTCCATTTTTGGCAAGTTTTGCCCTAATTTTCAAAGCCTTCTTTCATGATGAAGATGATCTCAAATGAATTTCCATTAAACATGAAAGTTGTAGGGTATGTTCTCCCATTTTCAGAAAGTACAAGTTCATTTTCATAGCCTTCATGAATCAAAAGTTATGGCCAATCGAAATTCATCCATTTTAGGGTTTTATCACATTTCCAAGATTACACCATTTGCAAAAACTCACTTAATTCATTTTCAAGCCAACCTATGGGCAAATTAAGATTGCAATATCACAAGGCATGGCATGAAACACATTTGGCCCAAGAGAAAGTTCAAAATTCGTGCATGAGGTACAAGATATTTCACTAAATGCAAAAAATGCATGATCACAAGCAAAGCATGATACTAACATCTAAAGGCCAAGATCATTTTAATCATGAATCAAGGGCTGGATGAGAGCTTAGCATGTGCAAGGAGGGATCAAATTCATGAGTAATTTACTTATTCTCATTCTTCATGCAATTTGGCAAAAGTGCCCTCATCACACATCTCACACCTCTTCTGATCCACAAACCCTAGGCATGTGCATACACTGATCACATATAAGGCATTGCACACAAGTTTCAGCCCTAGTTCTCTCTCATTCTCCAACTTCAAATTTTCTTGCACACAAGCATTTTCTTTCGAATCTCCTCACTCCCTCACACATTGCCTCTGATCTTTGTGAATTCTTGATCCTGAGACTCCAAGGATCATTTACCAGCCTTTGATTGAAGCTTAGAGGAGAGAGTGCTCAGTGTGCAGTTCAGAACAGTTGGCTTCGAAACTTCAAATCCGGGTTGTTTCAAGCTTCCTCTTGCATTTATTTTCCAAGAGGAGATCTAGGCAAGCATTTATGCATCATCAGGAGGGATTTCTCTTTGGATTTCGAGCTCTGCAATCTCAGGTATACTCCAAAATTCATGGACCTGTAATTGATTTTTGTTGTATGCATTATGATCTGCTTGTTACTCTGAACACGTGGATCTATTTTGTTTTGAAAATAATGTTGAAATGAGGCCAAACTGAGGATCTGAAAGTTTTAGATCCAAACTATTTCTCTTCGATTCAGCTTGTGTGTGTTAGTTTATGTGATTTTGATTATTGATTCGTGATGTGCTTGGCTTAAGGATCATTTTGATGTGTGATTTGCTTGTTTTCATGGAGGTTTCAGGTTCTTCAACTTAGGGCTCGCCGGAGAAGACGACCGGCGCTTCTCCGGCCGGTAGGGTTAATTAGGGTTAATTAGGGTTTTAGTGTGTCCAGATTAGATTCTGGCCGTTAGATCTAGGTTAATTAGATTAATTATGTTTTATTATTTTAATTAATCAGGATTATTGTAACTTTAAAACATGACCCTTAGATTTCATTTAATTAGTAATTTTAAATATGGTGCGTTGGATCTGAAGACTTCTAGGTCTTGTTGACTTCACACACACACCCTTGGATTTGATTACTTCTTTCCACAGCCTTTGGATCTGCGTACTTTTTTGTTTTTTGTTTGACTGAGTGCCCATTGGGCTTTTACTGCTATTCGCACCCCCTCCCTTTCTAAGCCCATCATAATTGAACTGAATATCCTGCTATATGCACCCCTGGTCCATTTCACTTATTTTATTATTTTTATTTTTATTTCAGTTAGCTTTTTAATTAATTAAAATAGTTATAAGTTCTCAAAAATTCCAAATTAATTCATGACTAATCCTTTTAATTTTCTTTAATTTTTGATATTTTAATTTTTCATTTATTTTCATTTTTCACGCTGGAATTAATTGTTGCTTTTATTAATTGTTTTTTGTTTCATTTTTAATACATGCTGATTTGTGAATTTCATATCTTGATCATCCTTGATAATTTTGAGTTGATTCTTTTTTCTATGGATTCATATTGAGATTTAGTTTATTGATGATTTTTGTACTGATTTTTAGAGGCTTGCTTGATTATTTTTGGTCTTTAGCTTGTGTGTGAAGTTTCATAACCCTAATCCATGTTTAGGCATCCCTTTGACCCATTTTGCTTCTGATTTTGATCATATTCTTTTGGCATGTTAATATTAGATGTTTGAAGATCCTTTATGCCAATTTTTGGAATTTTTGGATGAATTATTGATTTAATATGAATTTTATTGTTTGCTTCTCTCTTTTTGCATCCTTTTTGGTCATATGCTTAGTCCTTAGGCTAGGAGGGCACTTGTGCCAACTCCTTTAGGTTGTTTAGAGCTCTTTTAGGATGAGGATATCCCCCTGGTCTTTGATTGATGTTTTTACTTTAAGAAATTTTGAAGTTGCTTGCCTTTGAAGTTTATTCACTTATGAACATGTTCACTTCACTTCTTATGCTCATGTGTTTCTCATCTTGATGATGATTAAGCTTGCTTGCCTCTTTTCATGATTTGTTGTATTGCTTAGGAACATTCTTGACATGTTAGGGTTCTGGTCTTGAAGTGTGTGATGTTTGTTTGCTTTGTATGCTTCGTGCTATCTCATAAGAGTTTTGTTTTGTCATAGTGATTTGTATTGCTTTGTGTTGAGTTGTTGGATCCACTTCTCATCTTTTGTTGTATGTTTGATCTTGGCACTTGAGATTGAAGTTTCAATTCTGGTTGTGATGTCTTGGCTTGATCTTTTGTCCACTTTTATTTCATTTGGTCTTATTTGCTTTTGTCATGTTACTTGTTTATGCTTTTAACCATTTCAGGGGCTTTGGTAAGTGAGAGGTGTGGATGAGATTCCCACATCTCCAACTCTTTTCTCTTCTCCTTTCATTATGCTTTCTTATTTGTGTTTGATGTGCTTGGGCCATCCTTTCTATCTTCTTCCCTTCTTCTTTCTCCTTCTTCTTTCCTTATCTCTTTCTTCTTTAGAATAATACTTCTTTCCTTATCTCTTTCTTCTTTAGAATAGTAAGCCTCACTAATTTAGGATTCCCATGCATGATAATATTAGGAGTAGTCTTCCCCATTAGATTTTACCTTTAAGATCTTTTGTTTCTTTTCTTTTCTCATCTCAAAACAAAACCCTAAAAAGCATTTAATAAGGATTGAAGTGGTCTCCTGTGCAATAGCCTTATTCCATGAGGCACTTGTAGTTTTCCCATCTTGGGATAGTACAAGCTTGTCTATCATGATGCACAAGTCTGATCATGAGACCATCTTCATCAAGAAAATCATAAAAGACACTTCTTCAAAAATTACAAAAAAACACTTAATAAATTCAACGAGTTAGTGAGCTTAGGCCCTAATCTCTGGAACCAAGTTTTGGGGATCTTCTCCTTACTTGAGTGTGCTTGTTCTATTATTCCATCTTGGAATGTAGTAACAAGTACACATTCCATGGGAAAGAGCTTGAGTTCACTTCCTTGTGCCATACTCATAGAAAACTCATAAAAAACACCAAACAAACAATAATCGTCTCTCCTTCGGGACTTCTTTTCTCATCACCTTCACTTTCATCGTACGAACTTGCTCCTACTTGTCATTTTGCAAGACGGTAACGCACTCGTCGTCCGAGCCTGCAACACCTGAGCATTGACATAGGCAGTTCAAGCCTTAAGATACAAGCAATCTTTTCCACCCCTAGTTAGGGGAACTACGGCGACTCTGATCCTCATTGTCCAGATGAGGTACGTAGGCAGTGGGGTAGGGCCCGTTCGAGCACACTCGTTTATTTTCCCTACATTTTCCCCTTTTCTTTTCTTTCTTATCCAGTTTCTGTTCCAGTTTTGCAGCAGCTTTCATTTCTTCACCCTTTGAAACAGATTTCTTTGCAAGCGTGGATCCCGTCGGGTACGGCGGACGATCTGGGGTGCTAATACCTTCCCAGGTCGTAACCGACTCCCGAACTCAGTCTCTTTGGTTCGCAAGACCCGTGTCCTTCCTTTTCTTTTCTTCTGGTTTGTGCAGCATTACCATTCTCGTTCCTTCGGGATAAAAATGTCTGGCTGGAGACTCTAACCTTTTCCGCGCCACTTTCGCGTTTGTACCAGGATGGAAATCTGGGGAGCGACATAATACTGTCATGTACATAATCAGAAGTCTTCCTTCAACTGGAGGCATGAGAATCGGAGGTTCTTGCAGGTACTCCTTGATCTTGTCAAAAGATTTCTGACAATCTTCGTTCCACCTGACTGTTTGTTCCTTTCTCAATAGTTTGAACAGGGGCTCACAGGTTGCAGTGAGATGAGATATGAACCTTGATATGTAGTTCAATCTACCGAAGAACCCCCGAACTTCTTTTTCAATCCTAGGTGCAGGCATCTCCTGAATGGATTTGACTTTGTCAAGATCAACTTCAATTCCTTTTTCACTTATGATAAATCCCAGCAGTTTACCGGACCGTACCCCGAATGTGCATTTGTTGGGGTTTAGCTTCAATTGGTACTTTCTCAGACGCTTGAACAACTTCAGCAGATTTACCAGATGGTCTTCTTCAGTGAGGGACTTGGCAATCATGTCATCCACGTAACATTCAATTTCTTTGTTAATCATATCGTGGAATAACGTTACCATAGCCCGTTGATAAGTCGCACCGGCATTCTTCAGTCCAAAAGGCATTACCTTGTAACAAAATGTGCCCCAAGGTGTGATGAAGGTAGTCTTCTCCATGTGTTCGGGTGACATCCTGATCTTATTATACCCAGAAAATTCGTCCATAAAGGAAAATACTGAGAACTGAGCTGTGTTGTCAACCAATACATCAATATGAGGTAATGGGAAATCATCCTTTGGGCTAGCTCTGTTCAGATCCCGGTAATCCACACGCATCCGTACTTTGCCCTCCTTCTTAGGCACTGGTACAATATTAGCGACCCACGGCGTGTAACTAGTTACAGCAAGGAAACCGGCGTCCCACTGTTTTTGTACTTCTTCTTTAATCTTCATGGCCATATCTGGACGAGTACGGTGTAGCTTCTGTTTCACTGGAGGGCAATCTTCCTTTAAAGGCAGCTTGTGCATAACGATGTCTATATCTAGACCTGGCATGTCTTGATAAGACCAAGCAAAGATGTCGACGTATTCTCGGAGCATGTCAATGAGCTGTTCTTTTACTGAAGCTTGCAGACCGGCCCCAATCTTCACTTCTTTCAGATCCTCTTCGGTACCAAGATTAACTGTTTCAACCTCCTCCTGATGAGGAGTAATCACCTTTTCTTCTTGTCTAAACAACCTGGCTAACTCTTCAGGTAACTCATAGTCTTCTTCAACCCTTTCATCAGCTTGATTAACTGGATTGTCGAAGTCATACAAGGTCATAGTAGTGCTGTTGTCGGTGTAATCTGGAGGTTAATCTTTGCAAGGGTTGAGATTGGTTCATTTTAGTGATCAATTCTAATCTTGTTTAGAAAATGAAGTTATTTATTTTGAAAACATTGCCATTTTATTGTTTTGTACAAAAGTAAGAATGAAAAGATAGTGAGCGAAAAAGAGACTTGTTTGCAAAAGATGTCTGATATACATTGATAATCCATTTGCACAAAATTACAATATGGCCCTATTAAAAAATGAGTCCTGAAACCTTGGGCAAGATGCAGGACTTGATGCATGCTAAAAAAGGCAGGAAATAATAATTACTCTGCAGGAGTAACCCTTATAATTTCCTGTGAAGACCAGTTAAGGACTTGGTGACCCATGATCCTTGGATGTATCCAGCTTTCCAGGTTGAGGTCGTTTTCCGCCTCGTCTTCCAGGTTCTTAACAGCATCTGGGGTGAGCATCCCCCCACTGATGAACTTGGGCTCTTTTGTAGCCTTTGATTGATCTTGTCGGAATGGTTTGTAACCCAAACCGAATCTGTCCTCCTTCTTCTCCACCGGCTGAATGTCCATCACATAGAAAGTAGTCTGAAAGACCTGCGGATTGATTATCATAGGTAGCTCCACCTCTCCAAGGACAGACCTCTTGGAGCCATCAAAAGCCCTGACCACAAGATTGCTTAGTCGGAGGGCTATTCCATCATATTCGAGTTTGACAAGAGCTTTCTTCGGCAAGACATTGAGTGAAGACCCAGTGTCCATAAGAACATGAGACAGTACAACCCCTTTGCACTCCAGGGTTATGTGCAAAAGCTTTGTTGTGGTGACGTCCTTCTGTGGTTAAATCAGCATTGGTGAAACCTAACCCATGGCTAGTATTGACATTAGACACCACTGTCTCAAGCTGATTCATTGTGATCTCTTCTGGCACGTAGGCAGCGTGCAGAAATTTGAGTAGTGCATCTCGATGAGCCTTGGAACACAACAGTAGGGATAATATAGAGATCTTAGAAGAAGTTTGGTGCAGCTGATCCACAACTTTGTAGTCACTTCTTTTAATTATCCTCATAAACTCATCCACATCCTGATCGAAGGATGATTTATGAGTCTCTTTTGACGCAGGATCTTCAGGTATCACACTCTTCCCTTTGGCTTTGGCAGCAGCCTCTGCCTCAGTATTGGTTCTTGGAGCTTGTGACGCAAAGAGGCGTCCGCTTCGGGTGAAGCCTCCGCCTCCCCCGACATTATCTACTTGTGGGGTAGGAACTGAAGAATCAAGAAGGACTTTTTCTCCATTGCAATAAAGGTCAGCACCATAATGCCATGGTACAACACTGTCTTTATCATATGGAATAGGCCCTGGCACCGTGATGGTGACTGGGCTCACTGCAGCAGAGGTTGGAACTGTTATTGTCTGTGGATCATAGAAGATAGTGACAGGACTTCTTGTGGATGTTGGTGGTGATGAATTGAAGCTTGTTTGTTGCTGGAACTGTTGGTGAGACTGTTGAAAGTTGCTGGAATTTGGGACTGTCGTAGGGTCATAATAAATAGTAACTGTGGAAACATCATTATTGGTGGTTGCTGAAGTTGTAGAAGGAGATGAAATGGAACTCTTGTTTGATGAAGTGATGGAAGAAGTGGTTGCTGAAGTTGTAGAGAAGTTAGTAGGAACAATTGTTGTTACAGTTGTAGGAGAATCACTTGTTGTTGACAAAGGAGTTGCTGGTGTTGTAAAAGCTGTTGTGGTTATTTGCAGAATGCATTCTTTGATCAAGCCATTAATTCCATTCCTCAAACTTGCACACCCGTTCACGGAAACCTTATAAGATTCACAACAGGCCTCACAACCTGGAAACACTTGGCATTTCAAAAGTTGGGCTTTAACCTCTGCCAGAGGTGTCTGAATACTGCAATATCTTCAATTAAACTCATGGGTGAGCCTTCCTCTATAGTATTAATCCTTGGCCCCCTGTGGCTTGACATAGGATTTTTCATGACATTGGGAGGTGGTGCAAAGTTTAGGGCCTTTGAATCTACCAGATCCTGGACCTTCATATGCAGAGCTCTGCATTTTTCCGTAGAGTGACCAGGTGCATTGGAATGAAAAGCACACCTGGCGTTGACATCATAATTTCTCAGAAGGTTTTGAGGATCAGGTGGCGCCAATGTCCTTAACTCAACAAGATTGAGCTTCAGGAGTTGTGGCAGCAATGTGGCATATGGCATTGAAATAGGGTCAATCACCCTATTGATCTGAGATGGCCGTTTTTGAAAAGGGCGTTGTTGTTGATTGTTGTTATTGTTGTTGTAGGATCTCTATTGAGGAAACTGTGGCTGTTGGGGAAAATGTTGTGGTTGTTGAGTATACTGAGGAGGTGGAGCGAGAATAGTGATGGCAGCAATTGATCTGGGCAGATATTGGGGTCTCCCTCTTCCCATGTGTACAAAATTTGTTTCACCAGATCTGTGGTGTCCTGCAAATGGTTTCCTTGCACTGCTTGAACTGGCACCTTTGTCGGAAATCTTTCCCATCTTCAGTAAGCTCTTAATTATTTCCCCAGCTATAACCACAACTGCAAAGCTGGTGGAAGAAAATGCAGTCAATCTGTCAATATAAGTACCCTGGAGAGTATTCATGAACATATCTGCCATCTCCCTCTCTGACATCGGGGGATGAACAGCAACAGCTAGTTGCCTCCACCTTTGGGCATATTCTCTAAAGCTTTCATGGGAAGATTGTGACATTCCCATCAGAAGGGTTCTGTTTGGAGCCATGTCCAGATTATACTGATACTGACTGATGAAAGCTTCGGCCAAGTCTTTCCAATTTCTTATTGTGGCTCTGGTCAAGTGAGAATACCATTCTCGGGATGCCCCTGTCAAGCTATCCTCTAAGTAAAACATCCACAGTTTCTCATCCATGGTGTAGGCTTTCAATCTCCCCAGGAAAGATTGGAGATGGGTACGTGGGCAGGATGTGCCATTGTATCTTTCAAAACAGGGAGGCTTGAACTTATGAGGAATTCTAACCCCCTCCACCAATCCCATGTCCATGACATCAAAACCTAGAGAGTTTTGGGATTCAAGAGACCTTAGCTTCTATGCAATTTCATCCAACCGACGGCCGTAAACTTCGTCTCCAGCCCCAACCACAGTAAATTGCTCTTCCTGAGGGTCCTCCTGCAAGGCCCTTCCTCCAGTGTTACCTTGGGTGTTTCTTATAGCATTGATGTCTGGGTTCATATGAGGTCCAAATTTTGGGGGATCAATACGAGGTTGTACGTGATCGTTGTTGCTGGTACCCCCTGTACCTGGATGGTTTTCCTCGGGAGTTTGCCGCTCGACTAACTCTCTCAGTCGCTCCTGGGTTTGAGCCAAACCGGTCATCACTGCCATAAATTGATTCATTTGGGCCCTCATTTCTGTCCTTTCATTGGCCATTTGGGTCCTCACATCAGTCAAGTCTTGTTGAACTTGATCAATTTATAATCCCAGAAGGTTGTTTCTTGTCGGATACCGGTGCACTCTATTGACGGGAACACTCTTCTACGAGCAATGTTTCTTGAAACCACAACAAAGTGAGAAACAACAACAAAACAAAAACCTAAAAAACAAAGAGAAATGTTAGTATGCAATGCAGGATGCCTATTTGTCTTCCAAGGGTATCAGGTTTGGTTCTTTGGTTTTGACCCTTCTAGACCTCGAGGAAATGCTGATGTTGAAGATAGATTAAACCCATAAAGATAATACAAACCATATATTACAAAGAGTGAAAATACATAGTTTGATTACAATAAAGTCCCCATGGTGGGTCAAAATACAACAACAAAATCAAGAGTACAAATAAAAGGAAGTACAAGTACAAAAGAAATCAAACATCCAAACCAAAGTCATCCTCTTTGACTTCTTTCAGGAGAGCATCAGTTACTCGGCCAACTGGGTGCTCTGTGATGGTCCTGATAAGAAGGTTCCTGGTTGCAACAACACTGGTCAACTTCTTATGCTTATCCTGATCCTTTGACCTCTTCAACCTCGCCCGGAGTTTCAACTCAGAGATCTCCTTTTGTGCTGCTAACAAAGCTGTTTGATTCTTCTTCTCACTGGCCTCCAGCTGCTCTATCCTAGCTTGGGTTCTCTGATCTTCTTGTACACGAGCCTTAGTGATCCTGATCCACCTAGCCTGGCTTTCCTCTAAGTAATGCTCATCCCTGGCTTTCTGAGTCTTAGCTTCCTTGCAAGCATTCTTCAACACTAACTCTCCTGCTCTAGCCTTTCTGATGTAGTCATCTGTTCTTTCAATCTTGGTCAAGTGCTCAATCCGGAGCTTCTCTAACCTTTCATTATCCAGACGGCTGTCATTCCTCTCCCAGAGGGTCTTCTTCAAAGCTTAAGAGAGCTGAGCATTCCTTTCCTTCAATTTCTCAAACTCCTCTAAACTAACAGTAGCTGTAGGATCCACTGTTGATGGTCCAGGTACATCCTCTAAGGTGAATGCCATACGGGTGATTTGTCCCCTGGTACGAGACCAATCAAGATACTGAGCTGAGGCTATGTTGTTACACTTGCCAAGAATAGCTGTCCCCTTAGTCTGAATATTATCCCAGGCCCAGGCTGCCTGTCTGACAATGGCAAGGTTGTGCTAGATGTCACAATAGAGGGTTTCTGTCAAATCTTGCCCCCTTGGGGGATGTACCAAAGCATACCCTAATTTCCTCTTGAAAAGCAAAGGGTTGTAGTTGATGCAACCTTTTACTCCAATCAAGGGTACATTGGGATACTGCCCACAGCTAGTAATGATATCCTTGCCCTTGGTGCTCTGAGTGCACCATCTGATGTCTTCTGATGTAAGGGAAATCATCCTCTTAGCCCAGTTCCTAGGCTGATGAGGATTCAGGAAAGTGTCTGACTTTGGCAAGTGCCTTAACAACCAACAGTAGAAGAGGGGTGCACAACATCTAACCAATCTTCCCCTCTGTTTTTCATTCCTTTGATGTACTGAATAATAAAATTTTCCAAGCAGGGTAGGAACTGGATTCCTCAGTAAGAACAAGTGAATATCACTCTTGCTTACAAACTTTGGCTCGTCTGCAAACAAGATAACTCCATATATGCTGAGGGCTAGGAGAGCACAAACAGTTTCCCATTTCCCTGCTGCAGCATGCAGGGTGGCCTGAGAGATCAAGAAATCTAAGTGAAGGCCTGGAATTCCAGCCTTGGTGGTCATGCTCTGGTCAATGAGGGTAGGCTCCAAGTGCAAGGCCTTAGCTATATCTTCATTCTTGGGAGCAACCATCTCAGGGTTGAAGGGGATCCCTCTCCTGATAGGGACACCTAACAATATGGAGAACTCTTCCATCAATGGTCCTAGCTGAAAATCTGGGAAAGTAAAACATCTAAGAGGGGGGTCATAGAACTGGAGACATGTGCGGATCATGCTCCTCTGAGATGCATCCAGGTCCATGATCATGTCCATAATACCTCCATAATGTTCCCTGAATAAAGGGACATGATCAGGAGTGATGAGAGACTGGATCTGTCTGATGCCTGTCAGAGTGGGCTCAAAGAAATGGTATGTGATATTGCTCTTCCTGGAGGTGTCCATGATGACAATGGATGTTGGTGGAGAAAACTGTGGAGAAGCACTGATGAAGGTAACTGCTGAAAACTGATGAAGATAACTGGAGAAGGTGCTGAGGAGGAGTCTCTGATGAAGACAGCTGGTGAAGAAGGCTGAAGAAAAGTCTCTGAGGAAGACGACTGATGAAGATGCTGGTGCAGATAGCTGAAGAAGTCTGAGCAGCAGAACAAGTCAAAACCAAACCAAAGATAAGATATGGATACCCTGTAAAAAAATAGACAAATGTTAAATGATGCAAAATTATGTATGCAGAATGATATGAAAGGGTTTGTGATCAAGTGTTGGATTTGTTATCTGCCTTGGTAGGGTCCATATGTGTTCAAAAGTCCGGATGGAGGCTCAGAAAACCAGTAACCAAGTGGGGGACTCAAATAAAGAGTCACAAGTCCAGGGTTTCACAAGAACTGTCCAAAATGACACAACCATAAAGAAAAACTATTAACAAGGTATGATGAGGCCAAGGGTTCCTGCAAACCTGTAAACATCCCAACCCCCTCACATGTATTGTTCTAGAACAAGGATCCTCAGACTTGGATCAGTTATGAGAAGTGTAAGCACTTCTAACCCGAAGGTAAAGTGTTTACAATAATCATAAAGGTTCCTCCACTAATTCACCTCAGATGTTGAAGGTCATAAAAAGGTCATCCAGACTTAGCAGGCTTCCCAGATAGCCCTAGTACTACATGAAATCCGTAGCACAGAGTTCTCAAGAAGAAACCCATGTCTGAACCGTTTTTCATATTCCTGCACCAGACCGAAATGGAATGGGAAAGAATATGAAGCCACTCTATCCTATGTGTCACTCAGGTCCCCGATATGGAACCTTAATCACTCAACAATCCCTTCCACCAAAGTAGACAGGAGATCCAGCACCAATGATATGATAATAACAGTATGAAATGCATAAAACTGTAAATGAAGCAATAAATAAAATTGTACATAAAGCAATAAATAAAGCAAAAAACAATAAGCACAAGTAGCACATAACACCCCCATAAACACAAATCAAACAAGCGCTAGGAGAAACCCACAAAAAGAACCAGAAGCCTGGGTTACAATATAAGGGTACCCAGCAGAGTCGCCAAGTTGTCGCTCCCAAAGATTTGCATCCCGGTACAAGCGCAAATGATCGGCGAAAGGAGAAATGAAAGTGAAGTGAATAGAGTCGCCAGCTAGGCATTTTTATCCCGAAGGAAAGGTAATGCTTCATAAACCTAGAAAAAGATGGATAAGACGGTTGTGAACCAGAGAAACTGAGAAAGGGGGTTGGTTACAACCTGGGAAGGTATTAGCACCCAGATTGTCCGTCGTACTCGACGGGATCCACGCTTACAAGATTGTGTTTAAAGGGGTAGTGCATGTGTTATATGTGTGCAAAAGCTGGAAAAAGAAATACACAAGTGTTAGTGCAAAATGGTGAATTGCTCAGGAACTGAAGCTTAGAAAAGAATGCTGATAGAGGGGGGAGACAAAAAGACTTTTGTTCGATAACAGTTAAGTTATGCCTACGTATCCTCTCGTGCAATGAGGAAGTCAGAACACCGTAGTTCGACCCAAAGAGACTGAAAATAAATTGACTGTGAATTGCTTGCTTGTCTATGCTCAAGTGTATGACTCGTCTGGCTCGAGTGCTAATTGTCTTGCATTAGACGGAAGAAGCAAGTTCTCGCTTGTGAATGAGTGTGATAAGAAAAGAATCCCGGAGGAGACGATTATTGTTTGTTTTTTATGTTTTCAGTTTTTTTATTGTTTTTGGTGTTTTGCATAAGTTAATGAGCTTAAGCCTAAATCAAGGGTTTGTAAACTCATTATATCCTCCCTGATTAGGGATAATGAGCCTACTTAAGTATGAGGTAAGCACCTCAACTTAATTACCTAAATGATGTAGGATTAAGATCATTAACCTACTTATGATTATTTAGATGTTTTTTGGATTTTTGTTTAGTGTTAAGTAATGAGTTTAATCTTTGATCACAAATTAGTGAACTCATTACACCATCCTAATAGAAGGATAATAGATGAGAACACTTAAGCTAAGGAATACTCCTCAACTAAATCCATGGTTAGGGATTAAATTCATGACAAAACAAGCCTTTATTAAGTGGATTTTAATTAAAGGTGAGATTAAGAAGTGAGTTTTATAATTTGTAAGACAACTTGAGGGGGACTTGTCCATTAAACACTAGGGTTAGTCCTTATTAACCATAAAGGAAGAATTAGAACCCTAATGTAAGGCCCAAGTTACAAGTTAATGTCTTAGTGATTTTTAGATGGATTGATTGAGAGGTTTAAACAAATTAAGGGTTTAACACTTAGGATTAAAGTTATACACTCCATCCTAAGATAAGGATACAAGCATAACCCTAATTCCAAAGTCCTAAAACCTTAAAGGTTTATTCTCTAATGATGGGATGAGAAGAGAGACACAAAGAAGACTCAAAGAGAAAATACTAAAGGGAAACTAATAATTCCTAGAAAGTTATCATGCTTGAAAGTCCTAGGGTTTGTGAGGCTTAAGAGAAGAAGTCTTCAGGGAAGCCACCAAGGAGAAGCAAGATAAGAAAGAGATGAGAAGAGAAAGAAAGGAAGATAAGCACAAGTGAGGCAAGCCCACTCAAAGAAAAACAAAAATGCAGTAAGAATGCAATATGAAGAGATGAGAAGAGGTGGGAGGTGAAGGCAAATCCACCTCCTAAACAACTTACCATTAACCTTGAAAAGTTAGTACAAGATGCAATATGAAAGGAATGAAATAAAATGAAGCAAATGTAAGTGAAAATACCAAGACCAGAAGCATTTACATGATGCAAATTATGCTATGAAATAATGCAAAGGCATACAAGATGCATGTGTGTGATCATACAAGAGAATGAATGCAAATGAAGCATGTAGGAAGCATGTAAACACATGGATGTTTATGAAATGAAATGGATGCAAAGCATAGAAAATGTATGGATAAATGATCAAGAAATGTTCAAGCAATGTCTTAAGATGTCTAAGATGGCATACAAATGCTTAGAATGGCATGGCAAGTTCATATGTTCATGCAATGCAATGGAAGATGCAAGTAAAGATGCAAAATTAGGGTTACATGGCAACATGAGATGCAAATGACCAAAACAGAAGCATATGACATGATACAAAATTGCAAATAAGCTCAAATAAACCTTAATCCCATATGATATCACACCCCAAAGGAAAAGGTCTAACTCTTAACCTATTGAAAGTTATGATTTTTCTAAGTTTGCTAGGGTTTTTGGGTGCTTCAAAAGGAAAAATGCAAATCAAATTGAAAATGCAAGATAAATTCATGCCAAATATATCCTAGATACTACATGATATGTGTAAAACAATGCAAAAAGAACCATCTTCAAACCCTTCATGGTTAGGCAGAAAAGATTTTTCAAAGGTTAGGGTTTAAAAATGTGATTTTAAGAACCCTAAATTCAAAGAAAATTGTGACAAGGTGATCACAACCAAAAAGAAATTTGTATGAAGGGTTTGAAAATGTTTCTAAATGTATTGGAATGCATCATGAATTTTTTGTGATTTTTAGAAACCTAAATGCATTTTTAATTAATTAAAATCCATTAATTAATTAAAAATAACATTTAAATATTTTTAAAATATTTTTTTAATGCAAAAAATAAAATAAAAATCATTTTTGGGTTAAGAAAATTATTTGGATCAGAAATGCAAAATATGAAAAAAATTTAATGATTTTTGGTATTTTTAATAAATAGAACAAAAGAAAATGAAATAAAATGCAATAAAAATAAATAAAAGGGAAAGTATGCCGATCTGATGGCCAGGATTTGAAGTTGGATGGAGGGAATTGACTGGCGCGTAAATGGGTGGTCCAGATTGCTTCTGACTAATTAATTTAAATTAAACTAATTAATTAAAGATTAGGGTTTAATGACTGATCTTGGTTATTCATACGCGCACGGGTAAACACATCTAAGAGTCCAAATTCAAAGTTGCATTAACTACACAGATTAGGGCTAATGACTCTCAGGTGGCCGGAGAAGACTTTCGATCGTCTTCTCCAGCGAGTCACTCACCTAAACTCCCTCAAAACATCACCCCAAGCCCCCAAAATCTCCAGAATCACTCATTAAACACTTCTAAACAAGAATCCAGCAACAAAAACAATGAATCATGCATCAAAATGGAGAATCGAAGATGAACATTCTTAGATAAAAAATTTCAGAAACATCATACATGCATAATAATCAACCATTTTCAAAAGTAATCATATCAGCATGACCAGGGAAGCACATAGAATCATTTAAGAACTTAAAATCATGCTTCTGGAAAAAAAAAGTTTGAGATGACAACCTGAGCTGGAGCTTTGTAATCCTGAGCTTTCTGGCCTCTTCCTTTGTGCAAACTTACTCCAATGATTACCTTTGTGCTTCTGGAAGGCTTAGAACAAGTTTATATGGCTTGGTTTTGATGGTTCAGTTCTGAGAGGTGGAAAACCGTGTTTTTGTTTTGTGAGGTTTCAGGCCATTCTAATGGTTGGGATGTGTTCTATGATTGATTTTGAGATGAATGGTGAAGAGAGTTTGGAGTTTGAGTGGCTGTGTAGAGAGATTCGAATAGCTCAAGGTTTGGAGTGTTTTTGGGACTCTTGAGTTGTGTTCAGTTTCAGGCCTTTGTGTTGTGTGTTATGGCTTGCATAATGTCCACATATCATGTCTTGATAGGTCAGAAGAGTGGTTGTGGCCTATGCTGATTGGTATGGGTGATTTTGCAAAAAGTCAAGCTTGGTTGTACTTGAGGTATGGGCACGGGTCATGGCTGGATTTGGGCATGGCTGGGCTCAGTTGAGATCAAGGAAAGCTTATGGATCAGATTTGATGAGCTGGAACACATGGAACTAGGGTTTGTATGAGTTTTGCATATTTTCCCTCTTTGGTGTATCTTATGATTCAAGGCTTGAAATGATCCAATTCTTGGGTCAATTCTAAGTTTTTGAAGTTGCTTGATCATGTCATGAAGTATTTGGGCACATTAGAAATCATTAGAAGCCTTGGCAAGTGGTTTTTCAAAAATCCCTCTTTGGTGCATTCTTGAAAATTATAGGATTTTTGCCAACTTTGAAGGATCATAACTTGAGTTCCATAATGAATCAAGACATGTTCTTGTACTTTTTGAAAAGGGAAAGCCTAATCTACAACTTTCATGACCAATAATTTTTCATTTGAAGCATTTTTTATCAAGAAAGAGGAGGTTGAAAAACTTTCCCAAAATGGAAAGTTTCCATTACAAGTCATTTCCATTTTTGGCAACTTTTCAAATGGCTCAAAATTCTTCAATCTTGTGAACTTCCAACCTCTTCTAAGATCAAATAAAGATCATAGAACTTCAATTTGATGAAAATACCCCTTTGGTTCCATTGTTGGGGGCCTCAGATGCCCTGATTTTGACTTAACTTGCTCAAGAAGTTACATAATGAACAAATGACTTCCACAATGAATTTCTTCATCAAACTTGGTACACATGATCCTTATAACATCTTAAGAACATTAGAAACAAGAATGGCCCAAAAATTTGGAGTTAAGGCCTCTGAAACCAAAACCCTAATTTTGGTCATCTGTGCAGTGAAAACCCTAGCTCTGCTTCCATGTTTTTTCCAGTTCTTGTGATTTCTTGACTTCCTTGAACTTTGAGAGGCACAATATGATGATATAACACACATGGACCCTCTTTGAACACTTTTAGGCCTTTGGGATGACACAGATGGAATCTTGGATTACTCAGATCACAAACCCTAGATGTAGATGAACTTGAACTATGCAGATGAAACAAATATGCAATGTAATGTGGTATGCTTATGCTTATGCAAACATGAAAGATCACAAGCCATGTTGTGATATGAGTGAGGGAAAATTTGGGGTGTTTACACGTAGTCAATTTCTTTTTCAATTCTTCAAAACTTTCCTCACAAACTATATCACAAATAAACGCTTGACTCTTTCTAGTCAATTGAGTCAACGGTAATGCCAAATTAGAAAACCCTTGGATAAATCTTCTGTGATAACCTGCTAAACCCAAAAAGCTTCTAATCTCCGTTATTGTCTTTGGGGGTTCCCACTGCAACACAACACTTACTTTAGAAGGATCCACTGTTATACCATCACCAGAAATAACATGACCTAAGATACTCACATTCTTAAGCCAACAATCACACTTTGATAACTTAGCAAACAACTTGTTATCCTTCAATACCTGCAATGAAATCCTCAAATGCTCTTTATGATCATCTTCAATTTTAGAATATATTAGAATATCATCTATAAACACCACAATAAATTGATCTAGATAAGAATGAAAGATACAGTTCATATACTCCATGAATACAACTGGAACATTAGACACTCTGAAAGGAATCATAACATATTCATAATGTCCATAACGAGTCCTAAATGCGGTCTTCTAAATATCACTCTCTTTCAATCGAATCTGATGGTAACCTGACCTCAGATCAAACTTACTAAGAATACGAGCACCAACCAGTTGATCAATTAAGCCATCAACTCTCGGAAGCGGATACTTATTCTTAATGGTCACTTTATTCAACTGACAGTAATCAATGCACACGCGCATACTACCATGTTTCTTCTTTACCAACAACACTAGAGCTCCCCATGGCGACACACTTGGCCTAATAAACTTCTTATCAAGCAACTCTCCAATATGAGATTTCAATTCAGCCAACTCTGATGCAGACATCCTGTACGGTGCCATAAAAATAGGCCTTGTGTAAACACCCCAAATTTGCCCTCACCCATTCACACCATGGCTTGTGATCATTTCATATGCATAAACTCAATCATACCATCTCATATCACATTTTTGTTTCACTGCATAGGTTCAAAGTCATCTGCACCTAGGGTTTGTGATCTGAGCAATCCAAAGACTCCTTGAGCCACTCCAGAGGCCATTAATCACTTCAAAGGGGTCCATGTGTGTTCAAGTATCACATTGTATCTTCTCAAAGTCAAGAATGCCAAAGAATCACAAGAACTGGGATTGGTATGGAAGCAGAGCCAGGCTTGACTGCACAGATGACCTAAAATTAGGGTTTTGGTTTCAGAGGCCTTAACCTCAAATTTTTTGGTCATTCTTGTTTCTATTGGTCTCTATATGGTATAGGGAGTATGCATATCAATTTTCATGAAGAAATTCCTTGGGGAAGTCATCTGATCAAGAGTTGACTTTTCAGACAAGTCAGTGCAAAATCAGGGCATCTGAGGCCCCCAATGACCCAACCAAGGGGTGATCTTCATCATTTTGTGTGTATATGATCTTTATTTGATCATGGAAGAGGTTGGAAGTTCACAAAATTCAAGAATTACAAGTTTTTGCAAAGTTGACTTTTTGAGGCAAGGTTGACTTTTAATGAAATGTCATTTTATGCAACTTTTTCAACCCTTACTTTTTGATCCAAGAATGCTTCAAATGGAAGAACTTTGGTCATGAAAGTTGTAGATTAGATCTTTCCCTTTTCAAAAAGTACAAGAACATGACCTAATTCATTTTGGATCAAAAGTTATGGTTTGTCAAAGTTGGCAAAAATCACTAAATTTCAAGTTATGCACCAAATGAGAAACTTGCAAAAAACTTGTACCAAGGCAATTTGTGACTTCCAATTGGTGTCAAACCATTACACAAGCATCATACAAGTCTTAAAGTTCAGATTGAACCAAAGGAATCACATGTTTTCATGGTTTGTGAGGCAAGATTTTTCCATGAGAACTAAAGGGAAGCAAGTTGCAAAAGCCATCATAACACTTCATCCACTTGCTAGCTACATTGCTGAACTATCCTAGCCTTTCCCTCACACCATGCTGCGCAGCCCACACCCTTGTACTTAGCCAAGACATGACCCATGCTTCTCTTACACAAAAGTTGACAAATTGGCAAAAGTAGATACACCTATCACAAAAGGGCATGTCACATCTTCTGACCAATCAGCATTGTTTATACAAACCAAATGCAAGCTGAACATCACAACAAGCAAGCCTGAAACCAGCAAGAGCACAACATTCTCATTTTCCACCCTTGAAGCAAAAGCATTCGAAACTCTTCATACAGGCCACAAACACTTAAACAAACTTGACAGACCTTCTCAACTCATCATCCTGATCACAAAGAACCCCTCACCCTTGCCTGAAACTGCCTGAATCCAAAACACGATTCTCACCTGAGCTTGAGCAGAACCTGTTCAAACTCTCAAACCAGCCAACATAAACTCTTTCTAAGCATTCAGACATCATCAAGGGACCAAAAGGAGTGGATTGCATCAAGAGAAGAGGCCAGAAAGTTGCAAAACTAAAAGCTTCAAAACTCAGGTAGCTCAAGAACATTTTTTCCAGAAACGAGTTTTTAAGTTCTTAAAAGCTTCTACTTGTTTCCCTGATCATGAATATGTCTTTGGTTTTGAAAATGGTGAAGAAATGAGAGTTTAATCGTGTTCTGAAAGTCTTGCCCTAAATTTTGTTTGGTTTCGATTCATGAGATTGATGAAATATAAATGATGTTTATGTTAGGGTTTTGATTCAGTAGAGTATGGGAAGGATTTCTGTTTGTTTAGATTTCATTTTAGTTGCGTTTTGAGGATTCTAGGAATTTTCAGGTGGGGTTCCCACCGGAGAAGACGACCGGAGGTCTTCTCCGGCCACCTGAAAAAGATTAGGGTTAACCAGCGTAATTAATGCAAGTTTGAATTTGGACCCTTGATCTGGATGACTTTAGTTGACTCCCGCGCGAACCAATGGCCCAGATCTCTCATTAAACCCTAATCCTGTTTATTTGAATTAATTAATTGGGATTAATTTTGAATTCCCCAGAATGAATCCTGGCCTTCCAATCTCGCGCGCGTCAATTCCCTCTCTTTTTATTCAAATACAGGCCATTGGATGCGTTGACTTCTCCATAAATCCATTTTATTTTGCATTTTATTCCATTTAATTTGTCCATTTATTTAAAAATAGTAAAACTTATTCAAAAATTCTGAAATTTTTTGTACAAGTTATTATTTAATTTCAGAACACAAAAATATTTTTATTTTAATTTTTAGCATTAAAAAAGTATTTTTAAATATTTAAAAGTTTCTTTTTAATTAATTAATGAGAATTAATTAATTAAAAATACTTTTAGGTATTTAAAAATCACCAAAAGATTCATGAAACATTTAAAATCATTTAGAAACATTGTCCAACCCTCAAACCAAATTTCTTTTTTGATCTTGATGCATTTTGAGAATTTTTCATGGAATTAAAACCATTTTGATGCATTATTTTGATCCAAACTTCAAAAAATCATTTCTGCCTAACCCTAAAGAGTTGGACTTTGATTCTTTTTGCATTGTGTTATGCATATCATGTAGTTTGTGAGATTAATTTGGCATGAATTGATCTTACATTTTCCATTTGTTTGACATTTTTCTTGTTAGGGAACCCTAAAACCCTAGAAAACTTAGGAAAATCATAACTTGAATTAGGTTAGGAGTTGGAATTCCCCCTTTTGGGCAGTGAGTTAGTATAGGATTAGGGATCCTTTGAGTGCATTTTCAATTTTTTGTATTGATGTTTGCTTCTGATTTTGGTTTGTGTTTGATGCTTTGATCATAAACCCTAATTTGGGCTTCCATATGCACTCATCTTGCATTTGCATTCATACCTTGACTTGCCATGACATTTTATGCCTCCATTTGATTCATTTAACATCATAAGACATATTGCAAACATGTTTGATCATTACATCTTGCATTTGCCATGTTGTATGCCATGTGCACTTCATGACATTTCATGTATGATCATGGTTCTTAACTTGCTTCATTTGCATCCATAAACTTGTATGATCACTCTCATGTGTTGTATCATGTTTGCATCATCCCATAGCATCATTATCATCATGAATGTGCTTCTGGTTTTGATTTTCATCATGCCATTTCATCTCATCTTGCATTGCATTGCATTTCTTTCACTAACTTTTCAGGTGGTAAGTAACTTTGAGAAGTGAATTTGCCTTCACTTCTCACATTTTCTTTTCATCTCTCTTATGCATCATTGCTGCATTTTACTTTGTGTATGAGATTGAGCTTGCTTTCTTTTGCTTCTTACCTTCTTTCTCCAAGTGACTTGACTTCTTGAATGAAGCAAGTTACTTTGCTTCTCCTGATCCTTTCATCTGCTTCCTGGTGGTTCCATTGAAGATCTTTCTTGTAAACCTCACAAACCTTAGGAATAACCAAGCATGACAATGATTAGGGTTTTGATTAGTCCCCCATTTAGATTTTACCATTGTGTCTCATTGAGTCTTCTCTTCTCATCTCACAATCAAGGACTAAACCCTAAAGGCTTTAAGGCTTTATGATTAAGCTTATGCCTGCATCCTTCTATTAGGATGGAGTGTATAACTTTAATCCTAAGTGTTAAACCCTTAATATGTTTAAATCCTTTAATCAATTCACTTAATAACCATCAAGACATCAAACTTGTAACTTGGGCCTTGCATTAGGGTTCTAATTCTTCCTTAACTGGTTAAGAAGGACTAACCCTAGTGTTAATGGACAAGTCCCCCTCAAGTTGTCTTACAAATCATAAAAATCATTTCTTCATCTCATCATTAACTAAAATCCACTTAATAAAGGCTTTGTTTTGTCATGAAGTTAATCCCTAATCATGGATTAAGTTGAGGAGCTTTCCTCAGCATAAACATTCTCATCTATTATCCTTCTATTAGGATGGTGTAATGAGTCTGTTTAATCCCTGATTATGGCTTAACCTCATTACTTAACACTAAACAAAAACACCAAAAGCATCTAAATAATCACAAGTAGGTTAATGATCTTAATCCTACACCAAAGGTGATTAAGTGTGAGAAGCTGACTTCACACTTAAGGTATTCTCATTACCCCTAATCAGAGGGAAGATGTGATGAGTTTACTAAGTCCACTGGTTTAGGCTTAAGCTCATTAACTTATGACAAACTTTCAAAAGCAATAAAAGACTGAAAACTCAAAAACAAACAATAATCGTCTCCTCCGGAATTCTTTTCTCATCTCATTCACTCATAAACGAGAACTTGCTTCTTCCGTCTAATGCAAGACAGTTTGCACCTGAGCCAGACAGGTCATACACTTGAGCATAGACAAGTAAGTAGTTCACAAGTCAATTCATCTTTCATTCTCTTTGGGTCGAACTACGGTGTTCTGACTTCCTCATTGCACGAGAGGATACGTAGGCATAACTTAACTGTTATCGAATAAAAGTCTCTGTGTATTCCCCCTCTTTCCAGTATCATTTTTTAGCCTCATGATCTTGAGCATTTCATTCCTGGTCTCACACTGACACTGTATATATCACACTTCACACTTCTTTTACACTGACACCTGTACATTCTTTCCAGCTATTTTATACATAGATTGCACTGACACTACCCCTTTAAAACACAAATCTTTTAAGCGTGGATCCCGTCGAGTACGACGGACAATCTGGGTGCTAATACCTTCCCAGATTGTAACCAACCCCCTTTCTCAGTCTCTCTGGTTCGCAACCGTCTTATCCATACCTTTCCAGGCCTATGCAGCATTGCCTTTCCTCCGGGATAAAAATGCCTAGCTGGCGACTCTTTTCTTTTCCAGTGAGTTCACTGCTGTGTGTTCTCATTGTCCCTCTCGACGACCGTTCGCGTCTGTACCTTTATCTGGGCCATTCCCCATTTATCGGGAGCGACAGCTTGGCGACTCTGCTGGGGAAACCTTATACTGCAACTAGGGCTTCTGGTTCTTTTTGTGGGTTCCTCCTAGCGCTTGTTTGATTTGTGTTTACTGGGGTGCTATGTGCTATTTGTGTTTGTATATTTGTTTTATTTACTGCTTTACGTACAGTTTTGTTTATTACTTTCTTTATAGCTTTGTGCACATATATCATACTGTCATGCTGTCTGGCTGGATCTGGTTTTGCTTTGGTGGGTGGGGGTTCTATTGAGAGATAAGGTCCTATACCTGGGACCTGAGTGACACCTAGGCTAGAGTGGTTCATATTCTTTCCCATTCCATCTCGGTCTGGTGCGGGAATATGAAACACGGTTCAGATATGGGTTTCTTCTTGAGAACTCTGTATTGCAGATTTCCTGCAATACTAGGGCTATCTGGGAAGCCTGCTAAGTCTGGATGACCTTTAGTATTGACCTTCAGAAACCGAGGTGAATTAGAGGAGGAACTTTTATGGTTATTGTAAACACTGTACCTCCGGGTTAGAAGTGTTTACACTTCTCATAACTGATCCAAGTCTGAGGATCCTTGTTCTAGAACATCACCTGTGAGGGGGGTTGGGTTGTTTACAGGTTTGCAGGTACCCTTGACCTCAGCATACCCTGTTACTTTGTTTTGATTAAGAGTACTCCATGTTGGAACAGTTCTTGTGATTTTAACCCAGGACATGTGACTCTTTATTTGAGTCCCCCACCTTGGTTACTGGACTTATGAACCTCCATCTAGATTTCTTGAACATACTTGGACTCATATCAGAGCAGTTAATCAGATCCAGCTCAGTCACAAACCCTTGCATATCATTTGCATACATCCTCATTGCATCATTTTGACATGTGTTTATTTGTTTTTCAGGGTATCCATCCTATCATTTTGGTTTGGTTTTGACCCTTTCTTCAGCATAGACCTGTCTTCATCAGTGCTTACTTCAGCTATCAGCTACTTGCTTCAGTCACTTGCATCCTCAGTCTCAGCCTATCAGTGGCCTATCTTCAGTGTTGTCCTCAGTCATCATCATCAACACCTATTCTTCAGCAACATGGCACCTAAGAAAAGTAACATCTCCTATCACTTCTTTGAGCCTGAGCTAGCTAGCATCAGGAGGATTCAGACCCTGATTACTCCAGACCATATACCATATTTCAGAGAACATTACGGAGGAATCCTTGATGTGGTTATGGATTTGGACCCTTCACAGAGGAGCCTGATACATACTTGCCTGCAGTTCTATGATCCCCCTCTGAGGTGCTTCACATTTCAGAATTTTCAGTTAGGACCCTTGCTGGAGGAGTACTCATCATTGGTTGGTATACCTATCAGGGGTGGAATCCCCTTCAACCCTGAGATGGCTTTCCCAAGTAATGAGGAGATAGCCAAAGCATTACATCTGGAACCAGTTCTAATTGGGCAGAATTTGACATCTAAAGCTGGAATCTCTGGTTTTCATCTGGATTTCTTGACTTCTCAGGCTAGTCTGAAGGCCTCCCTGGGGGAGTGGAGGGCAGTTTGTGCTCTGTTGGCCCTTAGCATATATGGGGTCATACTTTTTGCAGATGAGCCTAGGTTTGTTAGCAAGAATGCAATCCATCTTTTCATCCTGAGGAACCCAGTGCGCACCTTACTGGGAGACCTTTACTACTCAGTTCATCAAAGGAATGAAAAACAAAGGGGGAGATTAGTGAGATGCTGTGCACCTTTGTTCCATACTTGGCTGCTCATGCATTTACCAAAGACTGATGCATTCTTGAACCCTCACCAGCAGAAGAACTGGGCTAAGAGGCTTGTTGCTCTAACCTCAGATGACATCAGATGGTGTACTCAGAGTACTAAGGGCAGAGATATCATTACAAGTTGTGGGCAGTTTCCCAATGTGCCCCTGATTGGGGTAAAGGGTTGCATCAACTACAACCCTCTGTTATTCAAAAGACAACTGGGCTATGCATTGGTCCATCCCCCTAGAGCACAGGATCTGACTGAGACCCTTTATGTTGAAATCAAGCCTAATCTGGCTATTGTCAGGAAGGCATCCTGGGCCTGGGACAATGTGCAGACTAAGGGGGTAACTATTCTTGGAAGATGCAATAATGTAGCCTCTGCCCAGTACTATGAGTGGTCACATGCCAGGGCTCAAATTTCTGGAATGCCCTTCACTATTGAAGATATGCCTGGACCTTCCACAACCCCACCTCCAACAACTGTCAGCTTAGAGGAGTTTGAGAAATTGAAAGAGAGAAATGAGAAGCTGACTCAAGCTCTACAGAAGACCCTCTGGGAGAGGAGTGATGGTAGGTTGGATATTGAGAGGCTAGAAAAGTTGAAAGTGGAGCATTTGGCTAGAATTGAGAAGTCAGAAGATTACATTAAGAAGTCTAGGGCTGGAGAACAGATCTTGAAGAATGCCTGCAAGGAAGCTCAGTTCCAGAAAGCCAGGACTGATTTATATCTAAAGGAGAGTCAGGCTAGGTGGGTCAGGATTACCGAAGCCCGTACTCAGGAGGACAAAAGGACTCAGGATAAGATGGAGCAGATGCAAGCTAGTGCAAAAGAGCAACAGGAAGCCCTGGCAACAGCCCAGAGGGAGATCTCAGAGCTGAAGATCAGAGTTGGTGTAAAGAGGTCAAAGGACCAAAGTCAGCATAAGAAGCTAACTGCAGCTGTTGCCACAAGGAATCTCCTTATCAGGAATCTTACAGAGCGTCCAGCTGATCCTGTGACTGAAGCACTTCTCAAGGAAGTTCAGGAGGATGAATTTGGCCTTGGTGTTTGACTTTTTGCTTGTTGTTGCTTTCATTTTATGTACTTTTCTTCATGTTGTATTTTTGACCCCTCAGAGGGCTTGTACTGTAAACAAACTATGTATCATTTTACCTCTTTGTAATATATGTGTTGGTTTGTTTCATCTGAATTCTTCAAGCAACATCACAAGCATCTTCTTCAAGGGGTCTGGAAAGGTCAAAACCAAGTACCAAGCCGGATACCTTGGAAACAAATAGACACACTACGTTGCATACTAACCTTTTATTTTGTTTTGTAGGTTTTGTTTTATTGTTACTAACTCTGTTGTGATCTCAGGAATTATTGCTCGACGTCGAGGGTTTCCACTCAACCGTCCACACAGATACCCCACCCGCAACAATCTTTCGGGCATACAGATGGACCAAATGCAGCAGGACCTTACAGAGGTCAGGAATCAAATGACCAACGAGAGGTTGGAAATGAGGAATCAGATGACACAATTTATGGAGGTGATGAACAATATGGCCCAAAGCTAGGAGAGGTTAAGAGCACTGGTAAAAGGGAGAAACCAGGAAGACCATCAGCCAGGGACTGCTGGGACAAGCAACAATGAAAGAGTCCAACCTCATGTCAATCCCCCAGTCTTTGGACCCCACCAGCACCCGGAGATCAACATCCCTGTCAATGTGCAAGGGACTGCCACAGCAGGTAGAGTGCTGCAAGAAGACCCCCAGGAGGATCAGTTCATAGTGATGGGAGCTGGGGAGGAAGCCTATGACAGAAGGCTGGATGAGATAGCTGAGAAGTTAAGATCCTTGGAGTCTCAAAACTCTTTGGGTTTTGATGTTATGGATATGGGCTTGGTAGACGGGGTCAGGATCCCCCACAAATTTAAACCACCATGCTTTGAGAAGTATAACGGGACTTCCTGCCCCCGGACCCATGTACAATCCTTTCTGGGGAGGCTGAAGGCCTATACCATGGACGAAAAGCTATGGATGTTTTATTTTGAGGATAGCTTAACTGGAGCATCAAGGGAATGGTACTCCCACTTGACAAGAGCGACCATCAGGTGTTGGAAGGATTTGGCAGAAGCCTTCATTAGACAATACCAGTATAATTTGGATATGGCACCCAACAGGACCCTCCTAATGGGAATGTCACAGTCATCCAGGGAAAGCTTCCGAGAGTACGCTCAAAGATGGAGACAGCTTGCTGCTGCTGTCCAGCCACCTATGTCAGAGAGGGAGATGGCTGATATGTTTATGAACACCCTCCAGGGGACTTACATTGATAGGCTAGCTGCCTTCTCATCTACCAGCTTTGCAGATGTAGTCATAGCCGGGGAGAGAATTGAAAGCCTATTGAAGATGGGAAAGATCTCAGACAACGGTGCCAGCTCATCCAGCAACACAAGAAAGCCTTTTGTAGGCCCAAGAAGAACTGGTGAAACCAATGCTATCCACACCAACAGGGGCAGGCCCCAATATGTTCATAGGTCTGTGGCAGCAGTCACCATTCCCGCTCCAGCTCATCCACAACCAGCTTATCAACCACCACAACAAAATTATCAGCAACAACCTCAGTACCAGCAACAAACTCAGTATCCTCCGAGAAATTACAACAACAGCAACACCAACAACAATAATCAGCAGAGACCATTCCAACAGAGGCCCTCTCAGGCCAATAGGGTAATCGATCTGATCCCTATGCCCTATGCCACATTGCTGCCACAACTCTTGAAACTCAACCTAGTTGAGCTAAGGACGTTGGCACCTCCGGATCCTAACAGTCTTCCCAGAAATTACGACGCCAGCGCCAGATGTGCCTTTCACTCAAATGCACCTGGACATAGTACGGAAAAGTGCAGAGCTTTGCACATGAAAGTGCAGGATCTAGTGGATTCCAAGGCTTTAAACTTTGCACCACCACCAAATGTCAACAAGAACCCTATGCCACACCATGGTGGTCCCCGAATCAATGCTATTGAAGAAGACAAACCGTCTTACTTGATAACCAGTGTGGGTCAGATTCGGACACCTTTGGTAGAGATCAAAGCTCAGCTCCTCGAATGTCAAATGTTCCCAGGATGCGAGCTAGGGTGTGCTTACTGCAACATTTCAGTGAATGGTTGTGATAACTTGAGGGATGGCATAGATAGTCTCATTCAGAGTGGCCTGCTTCAGATTACAACATTAATTCCTACCAATCCAGCAATCTCCTTAACAACAGCTCCAGAACCTCCTACAACTGCAACAACCATTGTTCCAGACAACTCTTCAGCTTCATCAACAAATGCTTCATCTGTCATTTCAACTGACCGGATATCAACGAACATTCCTTCTACAACTTCAGCACTACTTCATTTTGAATCTCCTACAACAACAACACCCATCCTTCCGACAATGTCTCCTACAACATCAGCAACAAACCATGAAGATGTCTCAACAGTTACGATTTATTATGATCCTGCCAATGATTCCGCCTACAACTCACAAAGTGCTACTCCTATCAGAGCACCAGTCACAATATATTATGATCCACAGACTATCACAGTCCCTTCTGCAGCTGCCATCAGTCCAGTCACTGTCACAGTGCCTGGGCCAGTACCCTATGAAAGCAGTAGTGCCATCCCTTGGCATTACGGCTCTGATTTATACTGTGAAGGACAAAAGATCACTTTTGAATCATCAACTTCTGCACCACAAATAGACAATGTGGGAGGAGGCGGAGGCTTCACTCGAAGCGGACGTCTCTTTGCCCCGCAAATTCAAAGACCCACTGCCGAGGCAGAAGCTGCTGCCAAGGCAAAAGGGAAGAGCATGGTGCAAGAAGAACAGGTTGTTAGAGAAGCTTTGAAAACACCTTTTGACCAGGAAGTTGATGAATTCATGAGAATCATCAAGAAAAGTGATTACAAAATAGTGGACCAGCTTCACCAGACGCCTTCCAAGATCTCCATTCTATCATTGCTTATGTGCTCCGAGGCCCATCGGAACGCACTACTCAAAGTTTTGCACGCAGCTTATGTGCCAGAAGAGATCACGGTCAATCAGTTGGAAGCTGTGGTTGGAAATGTTAATGCTAGCAATGGACTAGGATTCACCAACACTGATTTGACTTCGGAAGGCCGCAATCATAACAAAGCCTTGCACATTACCATGGAATGTAAAGGTGCAGTTCTTTCCCATGTGCTGGTAGACACAGGATCATCCCTCAATGTCTTACCTAAAAAGCCCCTTGTGAAGCTGGAATATGAAGGATTGGCATTGCGACCCAGTAACTTGGTAGTGAGAGCTTTTGACGGCTCTAAGAGATCAGTTCTGGGAGAAATTGAGTTGCCTGTAACGATTGGCCCACAAACTTTCAAAACGACCTTCTACGTGATGGACATTCAGCCTGCCTACAACTGTTTGTTGGGTAGACCATGGATTCATGCCGCTGGCGCAGTAACATCTACCCTTCACCAGAAGTTAAAATTTGAGTGGGAAGGTCAAGTCGTCACTATCTGTGGAGAGGAGGATATATTTGTTAGCCATCTGGCTACTTATAAATATATTGAGATGGATGGGGAGATCCACGAAACGATGAGTCAAGGGTTTGAGGCCCTAAATATTAATGAAACCTCTGCTGTGCTTGGGACCTCTATGACATCCTATCAACAAGCCCGGAAGGTGGTGGAAGAAGGAAACGCTCAAGGCTGGGGCAAATTGTTGCCTGTGGAGAAGAAAGAAGATAGATTTGGGTTGGGTTACAAACCAACTCAAGAAGATCAAACAGAGGCTGCCAAGAAGCCCAACTTTGTCAGTGGGGGGATGCTTACCCCCGATGCTGTCAACAACTTGGAAGACGAGTTGGAAGAAGAACGCAACCTGGAAAGCTGGATTCGTCCAAAGATCCCGGGGAGCAGTATCTCAAACTGGTCTTCCCAGGAAATTATAAGAGTTACTCATGCAGAGTAATTATTATTTCCTGTATTTTTATAGCATGCATCAAGTCTTGCATCTTGCCCAAGATGTCAAGACTCATTTTGTAATCGGGCCATCTGTACTTTTTGTGCAACAAGATTAATCAATGAAATATCAGACATCTTTTTGCAAATGAATCTTTTTCTTTTCTGCTCACTGTTTTTCCATTTTTCTTTTTGTACAAAAAATAAATGGCGATGTTTTCAAAATGACAACTTTATTTCACTTTTCTAAACAAGATTAAAATCAATCACTAAAATGAACAAACTGAACCCTTGCAGAGAGTGCCTTCCAGACAGCACCGACAACAGCACGGCTATGACTTCGTATGACTTTGACAATCCGATCAATCAAGCTGATGAAGGGGTTGAAGAAGATTACGAGCTTCCTGAAGAGCTAGCCAGATTGTTGAGACAAGAGGAAAAGGTTATCACCCCTCATCAGGAGGAGATGGAAACGATTAATCTTGGTACAGTGGAAGATGTGAAAGAGGTTAAAATCGGGGCCGGCTTACAAGACTCAGTGAAGAAACAACTGATTAACCTGCTTCAAGAGTATGTGGATGTGTTTGTTTGGTCTTACCAGGATATGCCCGGGTTGGATACCGACATTGTTATGCATAAACTGCCTTTGAGGGAAGAATGCCCACCGGTCAAGCAGAAACTGCGCCGTACTCGTCCAGACATGGCAATGAAGATCAAAGAAGAAGTACAAAAGCAATGGGACGCCGGGTTCCTTGCTGTAACTAGCTATCCACCGTGGGTTGCTAATATAGTACCTGTGCCTAAGAAAGACGGCAAGGTGAGAATGTGTGTTGACTACCGGGATCTGAACAGAGCCAGCCCGAAGGATGATTTCCCATTACCTCACATTGATGTATTGGTGGATAACACGACTCAGTTCTCGGTATTCTCCTTCATGGATGGATTTTCAGGATACAACCAGATCAAAATGTCACCTGAAGACATGGAGAAGACAACTTTCATCACACCCTGGGGCACGTTTTGTTACAAAGTGATGCCATTCGGGCTAAAGAATGCGGGTGCAACATATCAACGGGCTATGGTGACATTATTCCACGATATGATCCATAAGGAAATCGAGTGTTATGTGGATGACATGATTGCCAAGTCCCTTACAGAAGAAGACCACCTGGTGAACATATTGAAGCTATTCAAGCGTCTGAGGAAGTACCAATTGAAGCTGAACCCCAACAAATGCACATTCGGGGTGCGATCCGGTAAGCTGCTGGGTTTTATTGTAAGCGAGAAAGGGATTGAAGTTGACCCTGATAAAGTCAAAGCCATTCAAGAGATGCCTGCACCGAAAACTGAGAAAGAAGTTTGGGGGTTTCTAGGTAGATTGAACTACATTTCACGGTTCATATCTCACCTTACAGCAACCTGTGAGCCTTTGTTCAAACTGTTGAGAAAGGAACAAACGGCCAGGTGGAACGAAGATTGTCAGAGGGCTTTTGACAAGATCAAGGAGTACTTACAAGAGCCTCCCATCCTTATGCCTCCAGTTGAAGGAAGACCTCTGATAATGTACTTGACAGTATTAGAAGAGTCAATGGGGTGTGTGCTGGGCCAGCATGACGAGTCTGGTCGAAAAGAGTATGCAATATACTACCTAAGCAAAAAGTTTACCGACTGTGAACAACGTTATTCACTGCTCGAGAAAACTTGTTGTGCTTTAGCGTGGGCTGCTCGCCGACTGAGACAGTATATGTTGACCCACACTACTTTATTGATATCCAAAATGGACCCAGTTAAGTACATTTTCGAGAAGCCAGCTCTTACCGGACGGGTTGCAAGATGGCAGATGATTCTCACAGAATATGACATCCAGTACACCTCTCAGAAAGCCATCAAGGGTAGTGTACTATCTGAATATCTTGCTGAGCAACCTATTGATGACTACCAGCCTATGAGATTTGACTTCCCCGATGAGGACATCATGTTCATAAAAGCGAAAGATCATGAAGAGCCTGTTCACACTGAAGGGCCTGACCCGGAAGAAGAATGGACCATGATGTTTGATGGGGCTGTTAATATGAATGGTCGTGGTGTTGGTGCAGTACTCATTACACCTAAAGGAGTTCACATGCCTTTCTCGGCAAAACTCACTTTCAACTGCACTAACAACGAAGCTGAATACGAAGCTTGCATTATGGGTCTTGAGGAAGCCATTGACCTCAGGATCAAGACTTTAACTATATTCGGAGATTCAGCTCTGGTAGTTAATCAAACCAATGGCAAATGGTACACACACCAGGACCATCTGATACCTTACAGGGATTATACAAGGAGGTTATTGACTTTCTTCACAACGGTCAAGCTTGAGTATATCCCTCGGGACGAGAATCAGTTTGCAGATGCTCTGGCTACCATTTCATCAATGATCAAAGTTCAAGTTTCCAACTTTGTGCCTCAAATCTCAGTATCCAGACTTGATAGACCGGCATATGTATTTGCGGCAGATGTTGTCAAAGATGATAAGCCTTGGTTCCACGACATTAAGTGCTTCTTGGAGGATCAAACATACCCATCTGGGGCATCTTCCAATGATAAGAAGACTTTGAGAAGGCTTGCTGGTAGTTTCTTTCTGAACACTGATGGTTCCCTATACAAGAGAAACTTCGATATGGTACTCCTCAGATGCGTTGATAGAACATAAGCAAACTTGTTGATGCACGAGGTGCACGAAGGATCCTTTGGTACCCATGCTGGAGGGCATGCCATGGCCAAGAAGTTGCTAAGATCGGGCTATTACTGGATTACAATGGATGCAGACTGTTGTGCCTATGCCAGGAAATGCCATAAATGCCAGATTTATGCAGACAAGGTGCATGTGCCTCCCAATCCTTTGAACATAATGTCTTCACCATGGCCCTTTGCTATGTGGGGCATTGATATGATCGGCAAGATTGAACCGACTGCTTCAAATGGCCACAGATTCATCCTGGTCGCCATTGACTATTTCACCAAGTGGGTTGAAGCAGCCTCGTATGCAAATGTTACAAGGCAAATGGTAGCCAGATTTCTGAAGAGAGATATCATCTGTCGATACGGCATTCCCGAGCGAATCATTACTGATAATGGTTCCAACTTAAACAACAAAATGATGGCAGAGCTATGCCGGGACTTCAAGATCCAACACCACAATTCTTCCCCTTACAGGCCAAAGATGAACGGCGTTGTTGAGGCAGCTAATAAGAATATCAAGAAGATTGTGCAAAAGATGGTAGTCACCTATAAAGACTGGCATGAAATGCTACCATTTGCCTTGCATGGGTACCGCACGTCAATCAGAACATCCACTGGGGCAACGCCGTATCAGCTTGTGTATGGTATGGAGGCAGTCCTACCAGTTGAAGTTGAACTACCCTCCTTACGGGTATTGATGGATGTTAAGCTGAACGAAGCAGAGTGGGTCCGATCCCGATTCGAACAACTGAGTCTGATTGAAGAGAAAAGATTGGCTGCAATTTGTCATGGGCAGTTGTATCAGAAAAGAATGAAGAAAGCCTTCGATCAGAAAGTCAGACACCGAGAGTACCAAGTAGGAGATCTTGTGCTGAAGAGAATCCTCCCTCCTCATACAGACCACAGGGGCAAGTGGACTCCAAACTATGAAGGACCATTTGTAGTAAAGAAAGTTTTCTCTGGTGGAGCACTGATGCTCAGCACCATGGATGGTGAAGATTTCCCGTCCCCTGTGAATTCAGATGCAGTTAAAAAATACTTCGCATAAAAATGACCCGCTGGACACAAAAACAGAATGTAAGTCCAGGCAAAAACAGGGCATCCCGGCGAGTCAAAAACAGAATAAAAGACTCGGGCAAAAGTAAGGGAAAATAAATAAAAAATGTACACCCGCTGAGTTGAAAAGCCGCATTGGACAACTCAGGCAAAAATGGGTATCCCGATGGATTGAAAACCCGAAAGGGCGATCCATGCAAAATAAGGGAATAAGCGAACAACTGCACTCTGAATTCGTCTGTATCACTTACAACTCGGTAAGCGTCAAAAGGATCAAGCTTCTGTCAGAATCAGCCTTCCTCAGAAAGCAAGACAAGAAGAATGTCAAATGTCATACGAGTCGTAGCAGGAGGAAGCTCCTTAAAGCGTCGACAACATTGCCAGCGTTTTTGTTTTACAATTTGTAACAATCTCCTCATTTCAGGAGATTTGTTTCTTTGACTGTATCTTGCCAATTCAGGGCACATGAATTAATAAAATCAGATTTTCAGTCATGTTTTCGTCTTGTACATTTTATTTAAAAAAATGTCTGATGTCCTAAAAATTGGTTGCATAAATACAGATGCTTATCTTCAAAAATAATAAAACACATGCTTGCAGGAAATATACTTACTCTCGAGAGTGTCTCACTCCTATGACGGAATCCAGTAAGGGATGCCTCGGGATTACTTGTGCGTTTCTCTGTCTTTGCAAGATTGCAGGTATCCGAAGCACAACATGGGGCATGAAAGCTTCATCCCAGCAAGCTGGCAAATCAACACTCGCTCAGTCTTAACACTCAAAGTGCTTTCTCTCCAACTGAGTTGCTACTTGGCGCTTCTTCCAGCCGAGTTGCCAATCATTCTTCCTCAGCCAAGTACAAAAGCCAGGGAACCATCTTCCCCACAAAATTTCAGCCTCTATCCAGAAGAGCAACGCACGAAGGAGTCACAACAGAGTGAAGAAAGCTTCTACGAACCCCAGCTGGGTCCCCTCATCACCAAGGATGGGTCTATCAGTGACCTATCTCCCCAAGCAAATCATCTCATCAGATCTACTAACGATCTCATCCCCAGCTGGGATGATTACTTCAAGCAGATCGACCAGGGATCTTCACGGCAACGGGATCCGAATCCCGGATCGGTATCTTTTGCACGATCATAGCATTCACATCATATTTACCAAACAAAGCGTAGCATTCCGTCTTAAGGACGGAGCATTACGGCAAAAATCAAACATAGGGCATAATCATAAGCCATGTTTTGAATCGAACACTTGTGAATAATGACAATCCATCAGTATACAGAAAACATCCCCCAGAGTCCCCAGCAAAAGCAGTTGCCTCACATCCACAAACACCAGTATATACTCCCCTTGACACTCGTCCGTGTCATATCCCCAACAGAAAGCCAAAGACATCCTCTTTGCACTCACAGATACTTATGTATATACATTTCCTTGACATCCGTCCATGTCACTTTCCCAGCACAGTAATGTAAACGCTTTGTATACCAGATATTTGTTTATACTTTACTTTTCTCCTTTTGACACTCGTCCGTGTCACTCATCCCCAGCAGATTGAACACTCAAATATACATCACTCATACCTTCTACTTATACTTATACAGATACTCGTCCGTATCTTGTATACACCATTTATATCCCCGCAGATTCGACACTAGTCCGTGTTCTTTGTTAACCAGTTGATACTCGTCCGTATCATCATCTCAGAACATGCGTCAAGCGTTTGTTTCTACATGATACTCGTCCGTATCATAATCTTAAGGATGCTCGTCCGCATCTTTAATCCATACACTGCGTCGAACACTTGTGTCTTCTTGAATATAGATACTCGTCTGTGTCTACTATTCCCCAGAAGAATTCTTTCAGATTCAACACTCGTCCGTGTTCGTTGTTAACCCGTTGATACTCGCCCGTATCATCATCTCTGAACATGTGTCAGTACTTGTTTCTATCTGATACTCGTCCGTATCATAGTCTTGAGGATGCTCGTCCGCATCTTTAATCTATACGCATCTAAACACTTATACCTTTTATTTTCATGGATGTAAACACTCGCCCGTGTTTACTATTCCCCAGCAAAGCAAATTTTTCCTTTATCTGACATTCGTCCTATGTCATGATAAGCCTTGAGAGCAGCCGTTCCCTGCTAGGTGGTCGTCCTCCACCTCTTGATGGTCGTCCTCCATCATGCTCATCCGATGGCCGTCCCCATCGTTGATATTTTAGCAGCCGTCCCCTGCTAGGTGGTCGTCCTCCACCTTTTGATGATTTTCCTTCATCATCTTATCCAATGGTCGTCCCCATTGTTGATTTTGGTTATCTGACATTCGTCCTATGTCACGATAAACCTCGAGAGCAGTCGTCCCCTGCTAGGTGGTCGTCCTCCACCTCTTGATGGTCGTCCTCCATCATGCTCGTCCGATGGCCGTCCCCATCGTTGACCTTTTCTATCCGACATTCGTTCTATGTCGCGATATTTTCGGCAGCCGTACCCTGCCAGGTGATCGTCCTTCACCTTAGATGACCGTCCCTCATCTTATCCCTTTCAGAGCAGCCGTCCCCTGCTAGGTGATCGTCCTTCACCTTTGATGGCCGTACCTCATCACCTGTTTATTTCATTTATTCTTTAACCCGATGGCCGTCCCCGTCGTGGTCCCTTTTCTTTTTAGCCCGATGGCCGTCCCCGTCGTGGTCCCTTTTCTTTTTAGCCCGATGGCCGTCCCCATCGTTGCTTGCACTACTTTATGAATTTGATGGCCGTCCCCGTCATGCTTCATTAATCCCCAGAGAATCTTACAGTTTTGTCTTGGTGGTCGTCCCCATCATAATCCTTTTTACCCCCAGCATGTCGGCCGTCCCCGTCATTGCTTTACTGTCCGCGCTTTTTCCAGCATGTCGGTCGTCCCCGTCATTGCTCTTTACCCAGCAGTCGTACTCTGCTCGACGGTCGTCCTCCGTCGCCCATACTTTACAATATACTTTATTGTATTTTACAATCTATATCCCTTTTCTTCTTCATTCTGTGAGTGCAAATTTTGGACTGTCTTTGATATTCAACCACAAGTTATCTTGTTTGCCTATTAAGCCGTTGCTTACATCCTGCACAGCTAACTCATGTTTGAATAGGGGCAGCTGTAAACACCCCAAATTTGCCCTCACCCATTCACACCATGGCTTGTGATCATTTCATATGCATAAACTCAATCATACCATCTCATATCACATTTTTGTTTCACTGCATAGGTTCAAAGTCATCTGCACCTAGGGTTTGTGATCTGAGCAATCCAAAGACTCCTTGAGCCACTCCAGAGGCCATCAATCACTTCAAAGGGGTCCATGTGTGTTCAAGTATCACATTGTATCTTCTCAAAGTCAATAATGCCAAAGAATCACAAGAACTGGGATTGGTATGGAAGCAGAGCCAGGCTTGACTGCACAGATGACCTAAAATTAGGGTTTTGGTTTCAGAGGCCTTAACCTCAAATTTTTTGGTCATTCTTGTTTCTATTGGTCTCTATATGGTATAGGGATTATGCATATCAATTTTCATGAAGAAATTCCTTGGGGAAGTCATCTGATCAAGAGTTGACTTTTCAGACAAGTCAGTGCAAAATCAGGGCATCTGAGGCCCCCAATGACCCAACCAAGGGGTGATCTTCATCATTTTGTGTGTATATGATCTTTATTTGATCATGGAAGAGGTTGGAAGTTCACAAAATTCAAGAATTACAAGTTTTTGCAAAGTTGACTTTTTGAGGCAAGGTTGACTTTTAATGAAATGTCATTTTATGCAACTTTTTCAACCCTTACTTTTTGATCCAAGAATGCTTCAAATGGAAGAACTTTGGTCATGAAAGTTGTAGATTAGATCTTTCCCTTTTCAAAAAGTACAAGAACATGACCTAATTCATTTTGGATCAAAAGTTATGGTTTGTCAAAGTTGGCAAAAATCACTAAATTTCAAGTTATGCACCAAATGAGAAACTTGCAAAAAACTTGTACCAAGGCAATTTGTGACTTCCAATTGGTGTCAAACCATTACACAAGCATCATACAAGTCTTAAAGTTCAGATTGAACCAAAGGAATCACATGTTTTCATGGTTTGTGAGGCAAGATTTTTCCATGAGAACTAAAGGGAAGCAAGTTGCAAAAGCCATCATAACACTTCATCCACTTGCTAGCTACATTGCTGAACTATCCTAGCCTTTCCCTCACACCATGCTGCGCAGCCCACACCCTTGTACTTAGCCAAGACATGACCCATGCTTCTCTTACACAAAAGTTGACAAATTGGCAAAAGTAGATACACCTATCACAAAAGGGCATGTCACATCTTCTGACCAATCAGCATTGTTTATACAAACCAAATGCAAGCTGAACATCACAACAAGCAAGCCTGAAACCAGCAAGAGCACAACATTCTCATTTTCCACCCTTGAAGCAAAAGCATTCGAAACTCTTCATACAGGCCACAAACACTTAAACAAACTTGACAGACCTTCTCAACTCATCATCCTGATCACAAAGAACCCCTCACCCTTGCCTGAAACTGCCTGAATCCAAAACACGATTCTCACCTGAGCTTGAGCAGAACCTGTTCAAACTCTCAAACCAGCCAACATAAACTCTTTCTAAGCATTCAGACATCATCAAGGGACCAAAAGGAGTGGATTGCATCAAGAGAAGAGGCCAGAAAGTTGCAAAACTGAAAGCTTCAAAACTCAGGTAGCTCAAGAACATTTTTTCCAGAAACGAGTTTTTAAGTTCTTAAAAGCTTCTACTTGTTTCCCTGATCATGAATATGTCTTTGGTTTTGAAAATGGTGAAGAAATGAGAGTTTAATCGTGTTCTGAAAGTCTTGCCCTAAATTTTGTTTGGTTTCGATTCATGAGATTGATGAAATATAAATGATGTTTATGTTAGGGTTTTGATTCAGTAGAGTATGGGAAGGATTTCTGTTTGTTTAGATTTCATTTTAGTTGCGTTTTGAGGATTCTAGGAATTTTCAGGTGGGGTTCCCACCGGAGAAGACGACCGGAGGTCTTCTCCGGCCACCTGAAAAAGATTAGGGTTAACCAGCGTAATTAATGCAAGTTTGAATTTGGACCCTTGATCTGGATGACTTTAGTTGACTCCCGCGCGAACCAATGGCCCAGATCTCTCATTAAACCCTAATCCTGTTTATTTGAATTAATTAATTGGGATTAATTTTGAATTCCCCAGAATGAATCCTGGCCTTCCAATCTCGCGCGCGTCAATTCCCTCTCTTTTTATTCAAATACAGGCCATTGGATGCGTTGACTTCTCCATAAATCCATTTTATTTTGCATTTTATTCCATTTAATTTGTCCATTTATTTAAAAATAGTAAAACTTATTCAAAAATTCTGAAATTTTTTGTACAAGTTATTATTTAATTTCAGAACACAAAAATATTTTTATTTTAATTTTTAGCATTAAAAAAGTATTTTTAAATATTTAAAAGTTTCTTTTTAATTAATTAATGAGAATTAATTAATTAAAAATACTTTTAGGTATTTAAAAATCACCAAAAGATTCATGAAACATTTAAAATCATTTAGAAACATTGTCCAACCCTCAAACCAAATTTCTTTTTTGATCTTGATGCATTTTGAGAATTTTTCATGGAATTAAAACCATTTTGATGCATTATTTTGATCCAAACTTCAAAAAATCATTTCTGCCTAACCCTAAAGAGTTGGACTTTGATTCTTTTTGCATTGTGTTATGCATATCATGTAGTTTGTGAGATTAATTTGGCATGAATTGATCTTACATTTTCCATTTGTTTGACATTTTTCTTGTTAGGGAACCCTAAAACCCTAGAAAACTTAGGAAAATCATAACTTGAATTAGGTTAGGAGTTGGAATTCCCCCTTTTGGGCAGTGAGTTAGTATAGGATTAGGGATCCTTTGAGTGCATTTTCAATTTTTTGTATTGATGTTTGCTTCTGATTTTGGTTTGTGTTTGATGCTTTGATTAACCCTAATTTGGGCTTCCATATGCACTCATCTTGCATTTGCATTCATACCTTGACTTGCCATGACATTTTATGCCTCCATTTGATTCATTTAACATCATAAGACATATTGCAAACATGTTTGATCATTACATCTTGCATTTGCCATGTTGTATGCCATGTGCACTTCATGACATTTCATGTATGATCATGGTTCTTAACTTGCTTCATTTGCATCCATAAACTTGTATGATCACTCTCATGTGTTGTATCATGTTTGCATCATCCCATAGCATCATTATCATCATGAATGTGCTTCTGGTTTTGATTTTCATCATGCCATTTCATCTCATCTTGCATTGCATTGCATTTCTTTCACTAACTTTTCAGGTGGTAAGTAACTTTGAGAAGTGAATTTGCCTTCACTTCTCACATTTTCTTTTCATCTCTCTTATGCATCATTGCTGCATTTTACTTTGTGTATGAGATTGAGCTTGCTTTCTTTTGCTTCTTACCTTCTTTCTCCAAGTGACTTGACTTCTTGAATGAAGCAAGTTACTTTGCTTCTCCTGATCCTTTCATCTGCTTCCTGGTGGTTCCATTGAAGATCTTTCTTGTAAACCTCACAAACCTTAGGAATAACCAAGCATGACAATGATTAGGGTTTTGATTAGTCCCCCATTTAGATTTTACCTTTGTGTCTCATTGAGTCTTCTCTTCTCATCTCACAATCAAGGACTAAACCCTAAAGGCTTTAAGGCTTTGTGATTAAGCTTATGCCTGCATCCTTCTATTAGGATGGAGTGTATAACTTTAATCCTAAGTGTTAAACCCTTAATGTGTTTAAATCCTTTAATCAATTCACTTAATAACCATCAAGACATCAAACTTGTAACTTGGGCCTTGCATTAGGGTTCTAATTCTTCCTTAACTGGTTAAGAAGGACTAACCCTAGTGTTAATGGACAAGTCCCCCTCAAGTTGTCTTACAAATCATAAAAATCATTTCTTCATCTCATCATTAACTAAAATCCACTTAATAAAGGCTTTGTTTTGTCATGAAGTTAATCCCTAATCATGGATTAAGTTGAGGAGCTTTCCTCAGCTTAAACATTCTCATCTATTATCCTTCTATTAGGATGGTGTAATGAGTCTGTTTAATCCCTGATTATGGCTTAACCTCATTACTTAACACTAAACAAAAACACCAAAAGTATCTAAATAATCACAAGTAGGTTAATGATCTTAATCCTACACCAAAGGTGATTAAGTGTGAGAAGCTGACTTCACACTTAAGGTATTCTCATTACCCCTAATCAGAGGGAAGATGTGATGAGTTTACTAAGTCCACTGGTTTAGGCTTAAGCTCATTAACTTATGACAAACTTTCAAAAGCAATAAAAGACTGAAAACTCAAAAACAAACAATAATCGTCTCCTCCGGAATTCTTTTCTCATCTCATTCACTCATAAATGAGAACTTGCTTCTTCCATCTAATGCAAGACAGTTTGCACCTGAGCCAGACAGGTCATACACTTGAGCATAGACAAGTAAGCAGTTCACAAGTCAATTCATCTTTCATTCTCTTTGGGTCGAACTACGGTGTTCTGACTTCCTCATTGCACGAGAGGATACGTAGGCATAACTTAACTGTTATCGAACAAAAGTCTCTGTGTATTCCCCCTCTTTCCAGTATCATTTTTTAGCCTCATGATCTTGAGCATTTCATTCCTGGTCTCACACTGACACTGTATATATCACACTTCACACTTCTTTTACACTGACACCTGTACATTCTTTCCAGCTATTTTATACACAGATTGCACTGACACTACCCCTTTAAAACACAAATCTTTTAAGCGTGGATCCCGTCGAGTACGACGGACAATCTGGGTGCTAATACCTTCCCAGGTTGTAACCAACCCCCTTTCTCAGTCTCTCTGGTTCGCAACCGTCTTATCCATACCTTTCCAGGCCTATGCAGCATTGCCTTTCCTCCGGGATAAAAATGCCTAGTTGGCGACTCTTTTCTTTTCCAGTGAGTTCACTGCTGTGTGTTATCATTGTCCCTCTCGCCGACCGTTCGCGTCTGTACCTTTATCTGGGCCATTCCCCATTTATCGGGAGCGACACCTTGTACCAGGAATAAGTTCCATAGTAAATGTAACTTCTCTCGTCAGAGGTAACTCTGTAATATCATCAGGAAACACTTCAGGAAATTCATTCATAACCGGCAACTCACCAATTGATACCTTGCTTTCAACAGATAAAGATGCAAACACTGCAAACATCTTAGCTTCATCTTCCAATAAGGTTCTCAATTCTTTATTAGATAAAGAATTTACCAACGCTTACTCTTCAGGAGTAAGAAACAACAACTTCTTCCTATAACAATCAATATAGACCCAGTTGAATTCCAACCAGTTCATCCCCAAAATAACATCCAGATTACCGAGTGGTAAACAAATCAAGTCCACTATGAAATCTCTATCAAAAATAGTCAACGGACACTTTAAGGATACTAAAGACGTAACCAGAGAACCAATAGACAGAGTTTCAATTGTCATTCTCTAATCTAGAGTAGACGGTACAATTCCTAACCTCTACACAATCAACAAAAATAAACGAGTGGGTTGCACCCGTATGAATAATAGCAATCAAAGGAGTACTATTAATAAAACAAGTACCTTTGAAGAAACACTCCTCATTAGTGGATTGGGCTCCCACCAAAGCAAACACGTTCCCACTAGATCCTTGAGACTTCTTCGATTTTTGGCAAGTTGTACTGATATGACCCTGTTCACCATAGTTTAGACAAGTAGGCATAATAGCTCTGTAGTCTGCTACAACATGTCTTGTTCGTCCACACTTGAATCATTTCTTCACTTCATTCTAAAAAGTATTAGCACGATGACCCGTGCTCCCACCTCTAAAATATTTCACAAGATTGGGATTCACCCCTCCCCCACTTGGCTTTTTGTTAGCAGCTTTTTGTTTTTCTTTGTCTGATGGAGCACTATAAGGAGTACCCCCAAATCTCTGCCTACCCTTTCAGTCACTCACATCCATGTAATGAGCAATCCGAGCCCTGTTATGATTGTCATAAATTCTACTTCTACTAATCAGTTCTGGATAATTTATGATCTTCTAATAAGCAATGCCCTGTTTGATCTCTGGACGCATCTTGTTCTCAAATTTTAGACACTTTAAAGTCATAGCATCCTCAGTGTTATAGTGAGCATAATATTGCACCAACTCCTCAAATCGAGCAGCATACTCAGCCACGGTCATGTTACCTTTCTTCAGTTCCAAAAAGTCTACCTCTCTAGCACTGCAAATATCCTCTGGAAAACACTTCTCCAGAAACTCCGCTCGAAACACAACCCAAGTAATACTAGTACCTGCAGTTTCCAACCTTTGGCGACTGTTATCCCACCAAACTTCTGCTTTGCCCTCCAACATGTGAGTATCAAACCTCACCTTCTGATTATCATTGCAACCCATGGTCCTGAAGTTTTTATCCACAACCTTCAGCCATTTATGTGCAGCCTCTTGATCAAGGATACCCCCTTCATACGTAGGCAGCTTGTTACTTTTGAACTGATCCAAATCACGAAACTCAGCATTCCCAACAACTGGACTGATGTTCTCTACAACCTGTGCCATGGCTTGCATAGCAGCAGCAAGAGCACCATCATTCCTTCTTGCCATATTGATACAACAAACACTCAAGGTTATAACACACCAACAACTCTTATTCTAAGGACTGACTTGACTACTACATCTGGCCGGTTGGACCGACCTGCTCTGATACCAATTGTAACACCCCACTTTTCTCAGTATAGAAAATAATGAATTAATACGGGAAAAAAATCAGAGTTTTTAAACAATGTGGAGTGTCACATCAACAATAATAACAACAATTCTTCTCATTTTAAATAGCGGAAAATTCTGAATATTTCAACTTAAAGTAAAATGTCAACATCAACAATATTCCTTAATAATTCTCGGTTTATAAAGTTTTCAACAAAATAAATATGATACGTGACAATTAATGAAAGCAAATAAAACATCAAAAATCCCCAAGTCTCGTGTTACATATCAGAGCATTCCTATGACTCGAACAAGCAACATGAAGTCCACGCACACTCAATTACCTGGATTATTTGTACTTCCAAGGAAGCACAGATACAACAACAACAACAACAATAAAAGGGTGAGAAATGTATTCAATAATTAACGGTGCATAAAATAATTCAAGGATAGTTTCTCACACAATCAACATATACAACAACATCACAACAATGATTAACAACATAATTCATGATTCCGCAACAATAATTATGCAATGTGACTCGACAATGACACAATGCATGTGGTACCAGTTCAACTTAGTTCATTCAATCGAACTCGATTCATAAGGAATCCGGATAAATCATATATGCCCATCCGGCAATGATTTATCTCCAACATTCTCCACAGCGGAGTACGGATGAATCGCATACGCCCATCCGATAATGAATCATCTCACTAATAATACCTCACTCAATGTATGCATGACAATGACTATGCATACAACATGTATAAACCCCACATTATACATCTACACGATCCATCCGATCATATATACAACATAAGATCCACATAATCACCAAAATGTTCCTCACGCGACTTAAGTAATTAATCGCCTAGTTAATTCTCCTAAGTTTCATCATTAATTAATTTTCTTCACCAATCCTCGATTAATTAAGTCTTAAGGTCTACACCAATGCCTCAGATCAAGAGAATTGATATCGAACACGAAATCGGGACAGAAATCGCGAAACACCAAAAATCACCCTACAAGCTTGGTCGTACGCGTATTACCCTTGGTCATACGCTTATGGATCAACTTCCACACACCTCATACAACCTCCAATATGCATATTGCCAAGCATTCTCACACGTAACCTATGAAAATGGGCAGATGCCCGTGCCAAATTACCTTTCATACGAGTAATTACCCATCATTACGCGTAATGCCCTAATTCCACGACACCTCATACGCGTATGGCATGTCTACTACGTGTATTGACAGAGACACGCCAAATTCTCATGTTTTCTCCTTCATTCTGAATCTGTCCACTATGGTTCTCGTTTTCACACTTCATACTAGTCCTAAGAAGGTTTCTACACCAATTTTACACTCTCAATCATATTATTCTTTCATCTAATGTTACTAAGTCCAGTTCTAACAGTTTTCTAGATCTAGATATGTCACTCTCATTTTGTAACAACATAAATCTGCACATACAATGCGATATACAAAACAACAACAACAATATTTCAGACACGAATTCAATTAAACCATATTGAATTCACAACAACAGTTATACAAGCAACAAATTCATCAGATAACATCATACATAGAAAAATCCTACGAGGGAAAGGACTCTCACTACCCCATCATGTTAATACCACCTATTATGAACCCTTTTCTTCCCCCTTACCTCAATTTCTTGAAGAAAATCCTACGAATTTGCTCTACGAAGACTGCCCTGGTAGTGTTCTTCCTCTTCCTAGCTCTCCCTTGTTATCCCAAAACTGTTATGACTAATCTTCTCTAATTTTTCTGATTAAGTTTAATTTCCCTAATACCCTCACCATAATGTTTTACCAAATCACCTTCATAATTTAATTAACTGAAATAATAATAATAATCCTAATTATACTAATATTATTAACATAATAATAATAATAAAAATAATGTTTAATTGGACATATTATTATTACCACACTTCACTATTACTAACCACACCATAATTCTACCCGTCCCACTAGGACACTACACCAAAACATCTAGACACACACCTTAAACAAGCTCAACAATACACCAAAAATACACGACGAATAAATTATTAAAAATGGGGTATTACAGCAAGCACATCGAAATGATTTTCCATTATCTTTGAGAGCGGGTAGCAGAAGGGAAGATGAATTTGGAACATTGCAGAACTGAGAATCAGATTGTAGATATCATGACGAAGGGAATGCAAGTCGAAGGGTTCAAGAAGCTAAGGTCTATGATGAATGTAGATAACTTAGACAAAGTGAATTAGGTGGTGTTTTGAAATTGTAATTCCTTGTGTCGAAGCAGGTTGCTGGATAGAAGGAAGGGTGTGTCGAAACAATTATTTCACCCAAATTTAATTTAGATTTGATTTTTCCAAAATAGGTATTTTGGGCTTTTATAGTTTTGGGTTTATGCTTGGGATGTAAGCAAACCTAATTCTATAAATAAGGAGCAACACTTATATTTTGTAATTGACGGTTTGCAGTTGCAAGTGAATAGAAAGAAAAAATCTCACAGTTTGTGGGTAACAACATTCTTCTCCAAATTCTCTTAGAATCCTAATTTATTTTCTTTCTCTATTTTCTTCTTTTCTTTGTTATTGTTGCGCTAATAATCCTTCTTATTCATAAAGAAAGGATCGGATTTCTCATAAATTTTTGGGTTAATTTCAATATATATATATATATATATATATATATATATATATATATATATATATATATATGTGTGTGTGTGTGTGTGTGTGTGTGTGTGTGTGTCAAAGCTCTTTCAATTTTAAATTCAATTCATATAAATTTTTTAATAAGAAAAAAATAGAAAAAGATAAAAAGTTATGCAAATTATATGAATGGCAATAGGATGCAAGAGTGGCCCAATTAAACCAATAAAGCAAACAATAAATAATTTAATTAAACAAAAAAGTAATAAAATAAAGGGCTCTGACTCACAAAAAAAGCAATAACATAACACAATTATCATTCATACATAGCATGATCCATTCCCTTCCCTTCCCACCATAGAAACAAATAACTTCTCTTTCACTATCACCATCTTTCTCTTTTTCCTCATCTTCTAGAAATTCACACAACAACAAGATCTGAATCAATTCAAAAACACACATAATCATACAAATTACATACACAAAAAAACTCTCTGTCTTGTGTCATGGGTGGAGTTACTTCATCAATGGCAGCAAAATTTGCATTCTTTCCACCAAACCCACCATCATACAATCTTGTCAAAGACGAACTCACTTCTCTTCTTCTTATCACTCCTTTTCCTCACCGTGAAAACGTTGAAATTCTTAAGCTTCCTACGCGCCGTGGAACGGAGATTGTTGCGGTTTATGTTCGTCACCCAATGGCTACTTCTACTCTTCTGTACTCTCATGGAAACGCTGCTGATCTTGGTCAGATGTATGAGCTTTTCATTGAGCTTAGCATCCACTTGCGCGTTAATCTAATGGGGTATCTTATCTCTCTCTATTTTGGAACTTTTCTTTTCAAGTTCTTTTGCTTTTTGGGTTTCTGTAAATTTTGCTTCTTTTTGGTTTTTGGTTTCTGGGTTTTTGCCTGCTTAGAGTGAGAAATGAGGATTCATAGGTGATTTGAAAGTTTGAACTTTTGGTGAAGTGATTTGATTGGATAATAACTTAATTAAGTGCTTATAAATAAGCTATTTTTGAACAAAAGATAAAGGTCAGGCAAATTATTTTCTTATAAGTTGTAAGTTGTATTCTCATAAGCTATTGGAAATAAGCTGAAACCAACTTATAACATATCATAAGTTGTTTCTGAAAGCTTTTCCCAACAGTATCAGAAGTGCTTATGTCATTAGATAAGCTCAAATTTTGGGTGTTCTGTTATTGCTTATTTATGTATATCTGATTTTTCAAATGAAGTACTGAATTGGAAGATATGGAGTTTGTGATCAATTGTGTTGGATTTCATGAATATGGGATTGGTGCTGTTTTCTGGGCTTGTATTACTAACAATAAGCTTGTTCTAAATTTTTCAAGTGCATGATAATTTGTATATTGTTCATAATATTACGCATTTTGTCTTCTGTTCAAGTTTATCATGTTTCTGACTCTAGAGTATCCTTTGTGAAGAAAAATTATGGAAGTTTTCTGCATAGGAGTGAAAAATGGTAGTTTTTTTCTTACTCTTAAGTTATAATTTGTTGCAGGTATGATTATTCTGGGTATGGGCAGTCATCGGGAAAGGTTTGTGTTTTAATAATACGAATTGCGTGTTCAAGTTGCATGTTGCATGTTGCATCTTGCGTACATAAATCTGATCAATTAACGTCGTTTTTGTCATGAGCTGTAGCCAAGTGAGCAGAATACATATTCAGATATTGAGGCTGTATACAAGTGTCTAGAAGAAAGTTACGGTGCTAAGCAGGAAGATATAATCCTTTACGGACAATCTGTTGGAAGTGGCCCAACTTTGGAAATTGCGGCTCGGTTGCCTCAATTACGAGCTGTTGTTTTGCACAGTCCAATACTTTCGGGCTTAAGGGTCATGTATCCAGTAAAACGTTCATACTGGTTTGACATATATAAGGTATCGTTATTGTTTATCATGCAGAATATCAATAAAGTTTCTGGATCTAATGAGATGCTGTTTTGTGTTCGTATATGCAGAATATCGACAAAATTCCACTAGTTAATTGTCCAGTTCTCATAGTTCATGTAAGTATGCTTCAAATATGTTTATTATGCTATGTAAACTGCAACTTATTTTAGTTTCATGGACATAGCTGCATATCATTTGTAGGGTACTTCAGATGAAGTTGTAGATTGTTCCCATGGTAAGCAACTCTGGGAACTTTGTAAAGAGAAATATGAACCGTTGTGGCTCAAAGGAGGTAACCACTGCGATTTGGAGCTCTTTCCAGAGTACATTAGGCATCTGAAGAAGTTCATAACAACAATTGAGAAGTCTCCGTCGCAACGATACAGTTTCCGTAGGAGTACAGACCAGCAGTTTGAGCAGCCTAGAAAGAGTACAGATATTTTCGAAGTGAGTAGAAAAAGCACCGACCGTAGAGAAAAGCCAAGGAAGAGCACAGACAAACCAGAGAAAGTAAAAAACATGTCTTCTAGTAATGGCGGTGATATGTTGGAGAAATTAAGAATGACGTTTGATCATAAGGAGAGGTCTCGAAGAAGTGTTGACTGTCATGAGAAGTCTCGAAAAAGCGTTGATCATCAATTGGAGAAAGGAAGGAAGAGCGTTGACCGACTCGACAGAATAAGAACTGGTTAATCTTGTTGTATTCAAAATTATATTCGTGCTCGCGGTATTGGTTTTTTCTGTTATTTTTTTATTTATATATTGGTCTATTGGTTGTTTAGTATACTATACTTTGGCTTATGTCACATATGGTAACTATTGGCACTGAAGAAAAGGTTTTATGTTACAATGGATGCACTTTTCATTCAGACATATGCCATACCCTCTTTCTGTGTGTTAACATTTTCTCAAAAATGGTGGTAAATATATTGGAGATCCAAATGACTGTTTCATGTATGAGCTTTAATTATGTATGAGAAGCATGAAAGAGCCCAACAAATTGAAGAATAAAATGAGAGAAATACTAATTTTAGAATTGATAGAATGAAATAATGATTACAATATTCGTAGAGTGCACTTTATACAGTGATTCTAAGGTAACTAACATAGCAAACTAGCACCTAATTATAACTAACTAAAATGACCTCAATCAATATCAATATAATTCTAACAAATCACCAGTTTTATCTAACATAACTAAAGCCGAGTTGCAACAACCTTTCAGGCTTTAACTGACGATGATGGTGATTGATGTAGAACTAGAGCTTGTTTTTTCTATGGTGGTGGATGTTATTATTGAACTCAACTATAGCCTTTGGTGGAAGGACACCTGAGTTGATTTCATACACTGCTTTGAAGAGAGGAAACATATCTACCCATCCACGAGTCTCCAGAATCTCGTGAACCTCTTTTGCAGTTAAAACTCCCTTCAATATTCAAGAGAATTTGATGATTGAGGACTCAGGAATCATTTATATAAATACTATTTGGATTTTGATCAATGCAAATTGACTCTATTCATATGTGATTCCTTATACTCTGAATTTATCAGAGTTATTTAGAAACATACAAATTTGAATTTATCAGTTGTTTTAATGTATATTACCTGCAATTTCTGGCCTTTAAGCATCTGTTCTTCAAGTTCATCAAAAGACCTGTAGATAAACAAAACACAAAAATAGCTACATCAACTGTGGTACAACCAGAATCAAGCAAACTGACAAATTGGTCGGTTCTCTGTTCAACCGTCTAGTTCAGGATGATATGTAAAAAGTTGCATTCAAGTACTGTGGACAAAAGAGAGGAAATCAAACCTCTTTCCCCCATTTAGTGCAAAAGCCTCAGCAACTTTCCTATTTCTTCCACCCATTGCCACAAATAAGTCATTGCCTTAATCAAATCAAGAAAACCAGTGAGAGAAAAAAAATAGGATTATCTAAATCATTTTCCTTACAGCATGTTGTGATAAGGTCAGCTACACCACAGCTTTCAAATAAGGTACTGTCTTTAACAGATGGAAACAACAACTATGAAAATGCTAACATCTCGTTCAAACCAATTCTCATTATTGCAGCCTACACATTTCATCAGGGTTTTAAACCCTTATATTGTGGCAAAATGCAACCGCGAATGCTATTTCAGACTTACAAAACTGTTAAATTGTAAAACACGATTTAAAACTGTTGTACTTACTTTTGTGTTATTTCCCATCTTCAAGCCATCAATTAAACCTGCAGCTACAGCCACTATATTTTTCAGGGTTCCACACATTTCAACACCTTCAACATCCTGAACCTATATTAAATAATAAAACAAAAATCACAAACATAAAGTGCATTTCAACATTTCAATTTCAAGTAACTTAACTGTTTATACATGTAACTATCAAGAAAAGGACATGCTGCACTCACAGATGTCACACTAAAATAAGGAGTGTTGAACAACTGAACCCATCACTCCGCAGCTTCTTTGTCACAGCGGTATCCAACAGTCGCCTCACTAAATCCCTTCAGCATGATGTATTAAATTCTGTTACTACCAAGAGATTAGGGTTAATTCATAAAAACAACACACAAAATAAAAAGATAAATTTTAACATTAATTTTTCTGCTCTCAAAATAGAGAGAACAGCCCGTTTAGACCAACAATATAGCACTGGGTCCAATTGAAGGAAATAAAATAAAAGTCCATAAAAGATAAAGGTTAATGCATAGAATAATCATTAAGCCAAAAAGGCTTCTTCGTTTGTCTAATGGGCCTGTCCAGCTTTCTATCACTACTTTCCGGCCCAATGACAACCTTGTCCTTAAGGTTAGAGATTTTTGTTGGAGAACCCGACCCATCCATAATGGTGGAAACAGGAGTTAGGGTTTGGTTTGGTAAAATAGGTGGGGAAAATGGGTATTGCGTTGGGTCACGTGTAGTGCGGGAGATAGTAGGATTTGATTTTGCAAAAGAATTAAATGGCAAAGGATGGGAGGGACACGTGGTCGGTGGGAAGGGAAAGGCAAAGTGTTGTTGGGAATCCAAAGGATAAGGATGAGGCAATGTGGAGGGAAAAGAGACCGTAGTGGTTGGGGTAGTTGTGATAGGGTGGCGTGATAGTGATTGAAGAGGGGCATTGGGAAGCGGTGAAAAAAATTGGGGAAGGAAAAAGTCACATGAATTCATAACTTGTGTTAGGAGGTTTTTATGAGGTGGGGCCCCAGTGTAATTTGAACGATGATGTAACACCCATATAATATATATCTAGAATAATATCATACAAGGGTTATTTTTGGTACTGACACCATCATAAATACCTACTAGTATAATTCACATTCTTGACCAATTCTAAAATTCTAAACAACAATGGTACAAGACATGGAAATCATACTAAAATAAAAAGCTAAGATCAATACAATATTCTTTATTATACAAATACAGAAAATACACAGCGGAAGACTAAAACTATGCTTCACTTGAAACATCTCGAGCATAGCTCCACTTGTAAATCAAGCTTGCAAAAGAAACCTGAAAAGCAACAACAATAATGGGGTGAGATAACAACATCTCAGTGGGTTCCCTATCTTAAAGTTCTCTCGGCTCTAAAGGTTCAATCTAAATATTACTCTGTAATACCTCAAAATTTGCCCTTATTTTTATTACTCTAACTGGCTTATAGCTTCGCATTTCATTTGCATATTCCACTAGGTCATTAACATTCACGATCATGCATTTCATTGGCTCCTAAGGCATGGGATCGAAGCATGTCCTGGTGATTTGGTTTTTTTATTCGAATGGGATTTATCTCGCTATTACACGGGAGATTAGGCAAAGGTTGAGTTTCCAATATCATGGATATTTTTCTATCAAAGCAGCAAGTTTATTTTCTCCAAAAGATTTCTCAAAGGCATCATGTGTCATGGATTTCAATTGAGGGGGCCTTTGTGCAAAGGTTGTTGATTCTTCACATCATGAATTATCTTTATTTAATATGGATCAAGAAGAAGATTAGGGTTTGGGGCTCTTCATAATTGAGTTTTGTTCGGTATTCATAATTTGGAAATCATAAGACGAGAGTTTCAAGAATATGTTTCAAGAAGTCCTCAATGCGCTAATGTTTTATCAGTTGATTATCGCTTACGACTCAAGATACATGGTTTATTGGTTGAAGTCGGGGATGGAGGTAGAATACAAGGTTGATCTGGATTGGAAGTTTAATGTTGACTAAGTATATGCGGATAGGTCATGTGGATCACCTGAAGAAAAAAAAAACAATAATATCATTGTCAAGCTCATTTAAATGTCTGAGTTCATTTAGTCAAGACCGATTTAATTTGTGTCCCTAGTCAGGTTCAAAATTCTTTTCGTCTTAATTGTTCAATTCTTCACCACTTTATCCATTCAATTTATTTTAACATGTATTCTAAAGCCCATTTTTGTTTAATTCCAAACCATAACTCATCCAAAGCGCGTTTCCTGTCAAGCCCATTACAAGTCAAAGTCCAATATCCCTTTTTCCTTCACACTTCTTAAACCAATTAACCTTTTCATCTTTTATGCCCTTTTGAAGTCACTATATTGTGAATTTTCAGTCCACTTTATCCAAATTATCAACCAAAGTCATTTTAATTCATTCTCAAATTACTTATCCAAAAACAATATTTCATTTTTATTTAAGTGTTATTATCACCATACCATGGCCATTATCAAATTTAGAATAATATTCAAAAGAAAAGGTTCAAGTACAGATAGATTGTTATAACAAAACAAAACAAAAAAACAAGAGGATTATTAAAGGATCTTCTTCGAAAAAACTTAGAAACTCTTCACAAAAGTCTTCATCAATTTCCAACACCAATAACAAAGCTATGACTTATCAAGGAGTTAATTACACAAATGGATAAGAAGAAAAACGAAAAATATTCAATAAGAGAAACTAATATAAAAAAAAGAAACGATTACAATAAGAAGCTTTGAATCTCTTGGCATCTCCAAAAACAAAAAAAAACTCCAAGAAAACTTCTTCAACCACTCTTCTCCTTCAATCATCAACAACTCTTGCAACTTTCTTCAAACCGAATCACCAAGCCACAACAAAACTCTATTTGATTTCAAGGTTTCGAATCCTCTTCAATCTCCTACCAAATCTTCATTGTTCTTCATATGCCGCGTTTCAATATCTCTTCGACAACAGCAGGCATTATCACTGCCGCATCGATTGTAACCTGCAAGTCATCAAGAACACCCATCATCAATTGAGTGAAGAGGAAGGAGATATACGGAAAACTCAACAAGAATCAAAGAAAAAAAATCAGGGTCACCTTCAGCAGTCTTTCTCAAAATCCTCACCGAAAATCTCCTAATCACTCTTCCTCTTCAATTGATCAATCTATGAGAAACCTTCAACTTCATCAACTCTTATTCAGCCTTCAATTTTTATCACCTTCGCGTTTCACCCTCAATATTCCCAGCTTTCTTCCAATGACCTTCCTCAAATTACCTTCTAGAACCTGCAAAAGAAAAAAAATCATAACAGAACAAAGTTAGATATCAAAAAAATCAATAACTAACTTTCAGTTTCTAACAGAATTCATGACTAACTAATAGAAATCACATTCATGACAAATCATAACCGAAAACCTATAACTAACTCAAAGCAGAAAAATGAAAAACTAACTGAAAATAACAAACTGATTCTAGAAAGTTCACCTGGATTCTGCACAAAGCTTGATGCATTCCTTATAAATCAGAACCATCCTTCAATCTTCAGGCTTCTTCGATACATTTTTTCTTTCAACCAATCTTCAATTTTCTTCTTCACATTTTTTTCTCTCAATCCGAATCTCCCTTCAACCATTCTTCTTCTTCTTCTCCTTCTTCTTCTTCTCCCTTCTCATTCTGAATTGGATAACCACAACTTCCTCCTTCACCATTTTCGGATTAGGTCTCCATCCATAACCTATATCTTCTTCCCAATCCTTCTTGATTCATCTTCTTCAAGATCCCTCATTATTCATCACCTTCGGCATTCATCAACATGGTTCATCATTCTTCAATGCCATAACTATTTCTTGGTCACTTCTTCATATCACCTAAAACAACAGAGCTTCAAACCATGACCTGCAAATTTTATCAAGATCAGTGACGAAATACCAAACTGACGAACATAATCAGAAGCAGAAATGATATGGAATCAATGAACAGAGCGAGCCAAAGAATGCATACCTAAATGTTGCATTTCTGTTGTCGATTGAACGAATACGGTAATTCTGTTCCAAACTTCTTCATGCCATTGTCTTCAACGTTTATCGCCAATCTTTGCCACCTTCACGAGACGTCTTGATAAATCAACCTGCGTCGTCATCGCTTTCGCACCTTCGATAAACGATTCAAAGGCTTAGATTCGGATTCGACAAAGCCATCGTATTCGTGGATCATCAACGGAAACAGAGTTCACGTCACGTATCATCATTTGCCGCTCCGATCCTTCAACAAGCGTTCATCGCACGAATCTCAGACCGATTCCTCCTTTGATTCACAAGGTACGAGCTCGTCTTCCTCTTGTATGAAATAGTCGCTGGATTGTTGGTTGTTCTTGACTTCGATTGATCGTAGGAGATTTGTGATTTATGATGAGAATAGAGGGGTTTATTTAAGGTGAAGGTCATACTTGCGATTTCGGAGTGAGGGTAGAAAATGAAGTTTAAGCTGCGATTATGGAGGAAGAACCTAAGGAGATGCTGGTTTCGTCTTCTCCGGTGAGAGTTTTGTTGTTTCCGGAGGCCATGGGCTTAGGTTGGATGGGAGAAACTGCGGCGGTGAGAAGAAAGAGGGAAGAAGAAGAAGGGAATTAGGGTTTTTGGTTTTATGTTATTCAGCTTTTGTTTTTTTTGTTTATAAACTTAATTTTAATAAGGAAAACATTAAGAATTAATTAAGTGAATAATTCTGCATTTAATCTAAAATTAATCCACTTTTAATTCTTTAATTTGAGTTATTTTATTCATAAATCCCCATAAGAGCCGTTAGAAAATGAGAGGATAAAGTTTGCTGTTTGGGATTCTCAAGCCACATCGGCGGTGACACGTGCCACTGTCCGGTAGGCTGTGTCCACGGTGGTTTGTGTGTGTTTGTTCCACCATAGCTTCCATAAGCCTATGTCCATGAACCACACGATCTGAATACCAATAGAAACCCTAGATCTGAGGGACTACAATTAGTCAAACCTGTTGACTGAAGTTCACCATATCACTCTCCCAAAACCTGCGTGTGGGCCTTGTTTCCCTTGCTTTTCACACACTCTTTTTAAGCCCATTAAGAAAAACAACTCTAAAATAAAATACTTAATAAACCCCCTTTATTTTCTTTTAGTTTCTTTTAATTTTAGTTTAACATAGTTTAGAAATAAATCAATAAAAAATAGTAAAAAGCACTAGAAAATTTCACAAAAAATTAAGTAGCTTAATAATTCCAATTAGAAATTTTTGGCATTTTTATTTTCTGAATTTTAATCGTTTTCGATTTAATTCTGATTTTTCTTTTAATTAGCATTTTGTTGAATTTCTTTCAACTGTACATGATTTTGTTCATTTTATTTTGTCCCCTTCCAGTAGGATATTTGACCCATTCTTTTTGCCATGGTTAGAGGACTCATAATAGGACCTAGGATAATTTTGGTAGAATTTTTAGGTCATTTTATCCCCTGTTTTAGTAGCTTAATCCATGAAAAATGATAGTTAATCCTTAAGTAGATTTAAGCGATTTTTAGACATAGTTAACTTCTGAATTTTTAGGATATTTTTTAGCACAATGTAATAGTTAGTTCTAGGACCCAATAGGATTAATTCCATAATTTTTCCAGGACTTTTAATATTTTAGGTTATTAATCTTTAGGCCTTTATACATGTAAAATTCAATTAGTTTATGTTAGAATATTAAGATCCATTAAGGATTAGTTTACTTAGGTTTAATCTTAGGATATTAAATTGACTTAGAATAGTTTAGGTGCTGATTTTTAGAATGACAATATTAGATAGTTCCCCTATTTTTAGGACTTAGGCTTAGAATTCATAATAAATGAACTTAGAATAAGTTTAGGCTTACTTTTTGGTTTTATGCCTTAGCATTCATTTTTAGAATTTATTTCTTATGTCCATTTTAATGCCTTGCCATATTATTTGAAGTTTTTTCACTTGAATAGGTTTTCCCTTTGTTTTAGAATCAACTTAACTTCATTAGGAAGTAAGTTGAATTCTAGTAGTTTCTAGTTCTTTTCTTCATTAGGTTTAGAAAACCACACAAACCGTTAGGACCACTTGTAAATAAATAAACAAAATTAGGATCGAGTATTAGTCCCTTAGATTTTGTCCTTTTTTTCAACTTGAGTCCTTCTTTCTCATCTTCAAACAAAATCCAAAAACACTTAACAAATAAATGAAAGGATCCCTTGTGTATAGCCTTATTCCATGAGGCATTTGCACTCATTCCTTCTTGGAGTGGCGTAAGCTTGTCTAGCATGATGTACAAGTCTCATCAAGGGGTTGTTTCACAAAGAAAACCTAAAAGATACTTCCTTACAAAAGCAACAAAAACACTTAATAAAGTTCAACAAGCTAGTGAACTTAAACCCTAATCCTAGGAAACCAGTCTTGGATAAATTCTCCTTGTTGGGTGTGCTTGTTCTATTATTCCATCTTGGAATGTAGTAGTAAGTACATATTCCATGGAAAAGAGTTTGAATTCACTTTCTTGTGCCAAATTCATACAAAACTCTTAAAAGGCAAAAACAAATAATAAGCGACTATCCTGCGAGAACTTCTCTTTCTCATCTCATTCATTCACAACGCGAACTCACGACAACTTGTCTCGCATGCAAGACGGTAAACGCACTCGTACCAGACGAGCCTACAATACCTGAGCATAGACATACGCAGTTCCAGCTGTAAAAAACACAAACAAATAGTTCCCGCCTTAGTTAGGCGAACTACGTCGACTCTGATCCTCATTATCCCGATGAGGTACGTAGGCAGCGGGGTAGGGCCCGTTCGAGCACATTCTTTATTTTCCCTACATTTCCCCCTTTATTCTCATTTCTTTTCCATTCCCATTCCAGTTCCAATAGCAGTTTTGTTCAGCAGCACTTTATTTCTCACCTTTTGAAACAAACAAACAAGCGTGGATCCCGTCGGGTACGGCGAACGGTCTGGGGTGCTAATACCTTCCTAGGTCGTAACCGACTCCCGAACCCAGATCTTTGGTTCGCAGGACCTTGTCATTTCCTTCTTCCTCAGGTTTGTGCAGCATTAGCTTTCCCATTCATTCGGGATAAAAATGCTTGGCTGACAACTCTACCTTTTCCGCGCCACTTTCGCGTTTGTACTAGGATGAAAATCCCGGGAGCGACAGCTGGTGACTCTGGTGGGGAACGAACCCATAATCTATGGTTTCCCTTGTAGAGTCAATCATAGCGCCTGTTTGTTTTTGTTTTCTTTGGGTGTTTATATGTGTGTGATGTTGTGTTTATTTACTGTTTTCATTTACAGTTTTTACTTTACAGTTTACTTTACAACTTTATTTACTGCTTTCAGTATTTATTTTTCATGCATCATATTATATTTTTTCTGCGGGATGGGAGTTAATGTGAGATAAGCCAAGTACCCGGCTTGAGTGCACCTAGGACTTAGAGTGGTTCCACTTTGGCTTCATGGCATCTTGCTATGTTGGTATTTGTGAGTTCCACGCCTTGACTTGCGACCTTCTCGGGAATGTATTGATACCGGAATCTTTCTGGGTTAATACGCTACCTTGATAGTTATGTGCAGTCAAGGGACCGATCATTGAGAACCTTTGTGGAAACATCCCTCTCCAGTGATGACAGTGGCAGACCACATTTGTTGGCAAACCCACTCGCATCCGAGGGCCCACTAGGAACTCGCATAGGATGGCCTGGTTCTCTCATAGGAATCCAGTTAAGGCAAACTGTTTGTATGACGATAGTATTGTACCCTTCGGGATGAATGTATTATTGTTTCTCGATTCAGTGCTTGAAGCTGAGGACTTATGAGGGATGCTTGTTTTTCTGGACTCAGCTGAGACCTCCCTGAGTAGTACATAATGCCAAACCGATTCCCTGATTTGGTCATGAGCCATTTCTCGGAAATGGTGAACATATTATTGCTATTCGGCCTCGAGAGTCTGTGATGTTTGACCCGAGTAGCACACCCGTGAGATTGGGAGGGGTTTACAGGTTTGCAGGAACCCTAAACTTCAACATACCCTCGTATGCCAGTACACTTCAATGATATGATCTTGTTCTGTTAATTATGGATTCTGAAGTCATGAACTCCTGATCAGAGATACTTGTGATGATATTGTGGCCTTGCACAAACACTTGAATACCTGATTCACTACACAGACACGTCACTGATCACATGCCTTGCCTTGCATAACATCATGACATCATTAATCATTTTGTGTTCTTTTAATTCTCAGGGTTCATTACCTCCTAGTCCTGGTCATATTTGCTGCTTCAACATGGAGATTCCAAGGAAGAGAAATGTCCATTATACGTTCCCACATCCAGAAACAGATGGTATTCAGAGGTTAATTGGCTTGATGGGGGACAAAGTGCTTGATGATTTCAGAAGAGAGTTTGGAAAGATCTTAGTCTATGTGAATAAGCCAACCACTGATCAGAGGGATAACTTGCATTCTCTACTACAGTTCTATGATCTACAGTTGAGGGCTTTTGTTTTCCATGACTACATCTTGGCTCCCACATTAGAAGAGATATCCAACCTCCTCAAAATCCCTATAAAAATGGTGTTCCTTACTATGGCTTAGAGAAGATCCCTTCATCCGAAGATATAACTGAGTCTTTCCTTCTAGATTTGTCCAAAGTTAACAGAGAAGTGGATGCCACCAAGGGTAAAGGAATTTTCTTAGATTTTCTTATCAAGGAAGCTCAAGACCTGGCCTCTGAGAACAAATGGGCTAAGTTCAACACCTTGCTTGCTTTGATAGTGTATGGGACCAGTTTGTTTCTAGGAGAGAAGGGTTTAATTAACATGGAAGCTATCACTATATTTGCCAGAAGAAATCCAATACCCACTTTGCTAGGTGACTTTTACTACGGGGTTCACCATAGAAATGAAAAAAAGGAAAGGACGTGTAAATTGTTGTGCTCCCCTATTTGCTGATTGGTTTGTAAGGCAACTCCCTAAATCAGGACCTTTTCAGGATTTGAAACAATCTTGGAAGTGGTCCAAAATATTAATGGGCTTAACCTCAGCTGACATTGCATGGGGATGCAACAAATATCTTTTGGGCAAAGAATTATTGGTCAATTGTGGTAGCTTCCCAAATGTGCCTTTGATAGGAAGGAAAGGTAGGATCAGTTACAATCCTATCTTGTCCAGGAAGCAGTTTGGTTATCCATTAAGAGATTTGCCTTTGATTGAAGAGGGAAAGGAATCTTTGTACTTTCCAGCAGAAGGAAATCTCAAGAAGAGCATGTTGTTATCCTAAGCTTGGGAAGTTAGAGTGATAAAAGGGAAAAAATACTTTGGAAGAGTGGATCCTAACACTTATGATCCTTTCGCCAGCTGGTTGGAGGATCGTGTGAAGACCCAGTTGCTCCCATTTTCTAGAGAGACACCTCTCTACCCTAAGGAGGTAGCACCCACGACTTCAGTGCCTCTGTAAGATTATCAAAAGTTGGAAGCTTTGGTTCAACAGCTCAAGTTAGAGAATCAAGAAGCTTACAATTCATGTCAGAAGCTGAAGATGCAGAATCAAAAGTTGGAGGAAAGAGCTCACAAAGCTGAAGAGATGGTTAGGCTCAAGCAGCAGGATTTTCAAGAGAGAGAGATTTACTTCAAGAAAAAGGGATTAGCTGGAACTCACAAGGCGTCCCAGCGCCGGAAGGGGAGGAAGAACCTGAATGAAGCCAATGAAGCTGTTACCTTATGGCATGAAAAATGGGAAGACAATTTGAAGAAGCAAAAAGAGCTGGTCGTCAAGCATAAGCTGGAAATCAAGAGTCTTCAAGATTCTTTGGATGGACAGAGAGAGCTCCTTCAGAAGGCTTATCATCAAGAGAAGGGTCGTCTCTAAAGTCTAGCAGAAAGCCAACAAGCAGTAAAGGAAGCTCAGAAAGAAATATAAGACTTGAAATTGAAAGTTGATGTGAAGAAGTCAAAGGCTGAGCAGGGTCCGAGCAAAGAGAGTGAGATGGCTTTCCTACAGCAGATTGAAGAGTTACATGCTTCCTTTGATCTAAGGGATCTCCTCATCCAGAGACTCATCCAGGAGCCTGATCATCCGAATATCATTCATTTGTTCCAGAATGTCAAGCGTCTTAGCTGGAGGCTGCAAGACTTAGAGCTCCCTAGGGTTTAGTTTCATGCTATTGTACTTGGATTACCCACAGGCTTGTTGTGGGATTCCTTTTATTTGATGTACTTTGTTGTTCTTTTGATTGGCACCCTTCGGGGACTTTGTTGTTTCAAACTTCAGTTTATGTGATTGACTTGTTTTGAATCTCTTGTTCGTTATTTGTTGCACCGACACGGGGTAATGAGCACCAATTCTCCACAGCCGTCACTGTATTTGAACATCGCTTGGGTCTTCTTCCCAATTATTATTCTCTTAATGCCAGGACCAGAAACATGGAAAGCCTTGGGAATAAAAGGAACACATTGCATTTCATACACATCATTTGTATTTCTTCTTTGTTTTTGTAGGTTTTTCTATAGGATGCTTAATTTATCTGTGTTTCAGGCAAAGATTGCGAGAGCTGCCAAGACCCGACATCACCGACAAGATATCCTGTATCGCTACGCAACTCGCAGCAACCAGAGGACATTCATGGACGCTATGAAAACTGAGCTTAATGAGTTTCACACCAGAATGGGAGAGTTCATGGTCATGATGCAAGGGATGGCTCAGGGACAACAAGAGTTAAGGAATGCAATTCAAGGACTCAACCCTCCTCAGACTAATACTCCTGTGACCACTCCTGACGTGCAAAGGGCTCCTCCCAACACCAGCAATGGCCCAGGTGGACCTCATATTCCAAAACAAGGCACGACAACTTTCATTCCAGTACAAGACAGGCAGGAGGACCAGTTCCCTTCTTTCAACAACGATATGGGGTTCGCTGGAGAAGGAAATCTTCATGATTTTTTGATGCTTGCTGAGAAAGTCAAAGAACTCCCTGTCCATACTATTCTCAGAGGACCAGAGAAAGGAAGTTTGACACTCCTCCTATGTCCTATTCACAACTTCTGAAGAATCTCCTCCAACTCCAGCTGGTTCAACTAAGAACTTTGCAACCCCCGAAGACGGGGCAACTTCTTGAAGGGTACAATACGAACGCTAGATGTGAATTTCATTCCGGAGCTCCCGGACATACCACGGAAAACTGCAAGGCCTTGAAATATGTAGTCCAAGACCTAGTAGATTCCAAAGCGATTAACTTCGCTCCTACTCCTAATGTAATACATAACCCTATGTCTTCTCACGGAGGTACGGTTGGGGCACTTGATGAAGGGGAGAATATAAACTTGGTATGTGATGTTAACAATCTGCAGACTCCGCTGAATGTTGTTAAAGTCTGCTTGTCAGAGAAAGGTATCTTTCCTGGGTGTGAAGTTGATTGTCCAGGATGTGTTGAAGCTACAAATGGATGTGAGCAATTGAAAGCAGGGATCCAAAGTATGATTGATGAAGTAATGTTGCAGTTTGACAAGATTGTAAAAGAAAGCGATGTCTCCACAGTAACTATCTTCTACGATCCATCTCAAGTTCCTTCACGGGCCAGAGCGGCACCGATAACCATCACCACTGCAGGACCGATAATGTATCAGAGCGATAGAGATATTCCTTGGAATTATGGTGGTGAAGTATACTGTAACGGCCAGAAGCAAGATTTGGCCACGTCTAGTACAACCCCAGCTCAAGTAGAAAATGTTGGAGTAGGGGGCTTTACTAGGAGTGGAAGGTTATTTGCGCCGGAAACACTAAGAAATAATGTGATACCACCCAGAGACACCGCAGACGCCCAGGCTAAAGCAAGAGGGAAACATCCAGTGGTTGTCAACGATCCCGCACCAGTAACTGATCCAGACCTTACTTTCGATAAAGAAGCTGAAGAATTTCTGAGGATTATCAAAAAGAGCGACTACAAGATTGTGGACCATTTGCAGCAGACTCCGTCGAAGATTTCCATCTTGTCCTTGCTTATGTGTTCTGATTCCTACAGGAAGGCTCTCCTGAATATTCTGAACAAGGCGTATGTTCCTCAGGATATTTCAGTAAATCAGTTGGAAGCAGTGGTATCTAGTGTCAATGCCAGTCACTGATTGGGTTTCACAGACATGGATCTGACCTCTGAAGGACGTGCTCATAATCGGGCACTGCATATCTCTTTAGAATATAAAGGTGTAGTACTCTCTCACGTGTTGGTAGATACCGGGTCGTCGTTGAATGTCTTGTCCAAGAAAGCACTGATGAAGTTGGATTATGATGGAGTAGTTCTAAAGCCCAACGACCTAGTAGTTCAAGCATTTGATGGGTCGAGGAGATCGGTGTTCGGGGAGGTGGAGTTACCAATTAAAGTAGGTCCACAGATCTTCAATACCATGTTCTACGTAATGGATATACAGCCTACATATAGTTGTTTGCTCGGAAGACCTTGGATACATTCAGCGGGAGCAGTATCATCCACACTTCATCAAAAGCTAAAGTTCGTTTGGGAGGGTCAAATTGTAACTGTCAGTGGGGAAGAAGATATTTTTGTTAGTCATCTGGCTTCATTCAAGTATGTGGAGATGGATGGCGAAATAGTTAAGACTCCATGTCAGGCTTTTGAGCCCTTAAAGACTGAACAAGCATCTGTAGTGGCAGCTTCTCCTGAAGAACCGAAGAAGGGGGTTTATGTGGCCTCTTATAAGCAAGCGCTTGAGTTGGTAGAATCTGGGATACGAGAAGGCTGGGGCAGTCCAGTAGAAGTGCCAGAAAAGAAAGATATGTTCAGAATTGGTTACCATCCTGGGAAGTCATCGTCTGGACCAAGTGTTAAAGGTTGTCAAAGCCCGATTACTTTCACGAGTGCGGGAGTGGTGGATTATGGAAACATCTGTGCCGTGCAGGATGACACAGTTGATAGTGACTGTGACCTAGATGAGTGGATCAGGCCTGCCATTCCAGGGACTCAGCTTAGCAATTGGACGTCAAAAAGGCTTATTTCAGTCACCTCTTTCGAAGAGTAATAATTTTTGTTTCTGTTTTTCCTGTATTCAAGCACTATGTCTTTCCCGGGGCATAGTAGCTCTTTGTAAGGGTTCTTTTGTTCTTAACACAATTCATAATCATAAATAAAGCTGACGTTTCACATTCATTCATGTTGTTCTTTGTCTTTCATTTTTGCTTTTGTTTTTCAAAAAGAAAGAAAAGTTTTAAAATGGCAATGTTTCTCATTTTCTCAAGTTTTTGCTAAAGCGTTGCATGAATCACCATTCATGCAGGTGCTCGTCACCGGATCTTATCAATGACGACCCTGTTATAGCTGAGTATGACTTTGACAATCCAATTTATCAAGCCAATGAGGAGGATGAAGAGGATTACAAACTACCTGAAGAATTGGCCAGGTTGCTTAAATAGGAAGAGAAGATGATTCAACCGCATGAAGAAGCTGTCGAAGTAATAAACCTGGGTACTGAAGAAGACAAGAAAGAATTCAAGATCGGGGCTGCATTAGAAGAATCTATCAAGACTCGTTTGATTGCCATGCTTCGAGAGTATGTTGATGTCTTCGCATGGTCCTACCAAGATATGCCTGGTTTAGACACTGACTTTGTGGTACACAAGCTGCCTCTCAGAGAAGATTGTCCTCCAGTGAAGCAGAAGTTGAGGCGCACACGTCCTGATATGGCAATTAAAATAAAATAAGAAGTACAAAAATAGTTTGATGCTGGCTTCTTGGCCGTAACCAGTTACCCTCCGTGGGTTGCCAACATTGTGCCGGTTCCTAAGAAAGACGGTAAAGTCAGGATGTGTGTAGACTACAGGGATTTGAATAGGGCCAGCCCCAAAGATGACTTCCCTCTACCTCACATAGATGTGCTCGTCAATAATACTGCTTAGTTTTCCGTGTTCTCCTTCATGGACGGATTTTTCAGTTATAACCAGATTAAGATGTCTCCCGATGACATGGAAAAGACAACCTTCATCACGCCTTAGGGCACCTTCTGTTACAAGGTTATGCCATTTGGTTTGAAGAATGCTGGAGCCACTTATCAGCGGGCGATGGTGACGCTATTTCACGACATGATTCATCATGAAATTGAGGTTTATGTTGATGATATGATAGTAAAATCCCAAACGGAGGAAGAGCACTTGGTTAATTTAGCAAAGTTTTTTGACAGACTCCGGAAGTTCAAACTGAGGTTGAATCCGAATAAATGTACCTTCGGGGTCCGTTCTGGCAAGCTACTCGGCTTCATTGTTAGTGAGCGAGGAATTGAGGTTGATCCAGCCAAAGTGAAAGCTATCCAAGAGATGCCCGAGCTGAAGACTTAAAAGCAAGTACATGGTTTCTTAGGGAGACTAAACTACATTGCACGGTTTATCTCTCACCTAACTGCCATGTGCGAGCCCATCTTTAAGCTTCTAAGGAAGAATCAGACCATTAAATGGAACGAAGACTGCCAGCAAGCCTTTGACCGAATCAAATAATACCTGCTAGAACCTCCAATTCTTATGCCTCTAGTGCCAGGGAGTCCTTTGATTATGTATCTTACCGTGCTTGAAGGGTCGATGGGATGTGTGCTGGGTCAGCAGGACGAGTCTGGTCGAAAAGAGCACGCCATTTATTACCTTAGCAAAAAGTTTACCGATTGTGAGACACGCTACTCACTACTCGAGAAAACTTGCTGCGCTTTGGCATGGGTTGCTCGCCGACTAAGACAATACATGCTGACTCACACTACTCTCTTAATTTCCAAGATGGATCCTGTGAAATACATCTTTGAAAAGCCAGCTCTGACAGGAAGAGTAGTCCGGTGGCAGATGATACTAACAGAGTATGATATACATTACACTTCGCAAAAGGCAATCAAAGGAAGTGTGTTATCAGAATACTTGGCTCAACAGCCAATCGATGATTATCAACCCATGAGGTTCGAGTTTCCGGATGAGGACATCATGTTCCTCAAGTCGAAAGACTACGAAGAACCACTTCCGGAGGAGGGGCCAGACCCTAAATCCAAATGGAAGTTGATGTTTGACAGAGCTGTGAACATGAATGGAAGTAGAGTAGGTGCTGTTATCATCTCGCCAGAAGGGGTCCATACACCTTTAGCTGCTCGGTTGACTTTCGAATGCACTAATAATGAGGCAGAGTATGAAGCTTGTATCATGGGGATTGAAGAGGCAATCGACTTGCGAGTCTAAGACCTCGAGATCTCCGGGGATTCTGCTTTGGTGGTGAATCAAGTCAATGGTAAATGGCTGGTTCATAAACCTCACTTGGTTCCTTACAGAGATTATGTCAGGAGGATGTTAACTTTCTTCACCAAAGTCAAGCTGAATTATATTCCTCGAGACGAAAACCAATTCGCCGATGCTCTAGCAACTTTGTCGTCCATGATTAAAGTTTGTCAAGAGAATTTCGTGCCTCGAATTACGGTTTTCCGTCTTGAAAGACCGGCTTATGTCTTTGCAGTTGACAGTGGTGAAGATAACAAACCTTGGTATCATGATATTAAACAATTCTTGAAGGCTCAAGAATACCCGGCTGGGGCATCCAGTAAGGACAAGAAGACCCTTAGAAGACTGGCAGGAGGTTTCTTCTTGATTCAAGATGGTGTGCTGTACAAGTGAAACTTCGACATGGTTCTGCTCAGATGCATGGATAAACACGAAGCAGACCTGTTGATGCAGGAGGTTCATGAAGGTTCCTTTGGTACCCATGCTGGAGGACATGCTATGGCCAATAAATTGTTGAGATCGGGATATTATTAGATCACCAAGGAATCCGATTGCTGTAAATACTCTCGTAAATGCCACAAGTGTCAAATTTATGCCGATAAGGTCCATGTGCCTCCGAATCCGTTGAGTGTCATGTCTTCACCATGGCCGTTCGCTATGTGGGGAATTGATATGATTGGCAAGATCGAGCCGACGGCTTCTAATGGTCATCACTTCATCCTGGTTGCTATAGATTACTTCACGAAGTGGGTCGAAGCAGCGTCTTACACCAATGTCACTAAACAAGTGGTAGCCCGGTTTATTAAAAGAGACATCATTTGCCGGTATGGAATTCCTGAAAGGATCATTATTGATAATGGTTCTAATCTTAACAACAAGATAATGGCTGACTTGTGTCAAGATTTCAAAATAGAGCATCACAACTCTTCTCCATATCGCCCGAGGATGCATGGCGCCGTCGAGGCGGCCAATAAGAACATCAAGAAGATTGTGCAAAAGATGGTTGTAACATACAAAGACTGGCATGAGATGCTACCATTTGCGTTGCATGGGTACAGAACGTCAGTACATACTTCAATAGGGGCAACCCCGTTCTCACTGGTGTATGGTATGGAGGCACTCCTACCAATTGAAGTGGAAATCCCCTCATTGAGGTTGATGATGGACATTAAGCTAGATGAAGCTGAGTGGCTCCGATCCAGATATAATCAATTGAGCCTCATTGAAGAAAAATGTGTAGCAGCTGTATGCCATGGACAGTTGTATCAGCGGCGGATGAAGTAGGCTTTTGACAAGAAGGTGCGACCACAGAGGTACATGCCAGGTGACTTAGTGCTGAAAAGGATTCTTCCTCCTCTTAACGATCACAGGGGAAAGTGGACACAAAACTATGAAGGACCGTTTGTGGTTAAAAAGGTTTTCTCAGGTGGAGCCTTGATGCTGACGACCATGGACGGAGAAGACTTCCAATCCCCTGTTAACGCAGACGCAGTAAGAAAATACTTCGTGTAAAAAGGACCCGCTGGATAAAAACAGAATAAAGATCCAGGCAAAAATGGGCATCCCGGCGAGCCAAAAACAGAATAGAAGGCTCGGGCAAAAGTAAGGGAAATCTTGAAAAAATGTACACCCGCTGAGTTGAAAAGCCACATCGGACAACTCAGGCAAAAAAGGGTATCCCAGTGGATTGAAAACCTAAAAAGGCGATCCACGCAAAAGAGGGATTAACACGAACGACTGCGATCTGCGAGATCCGTAACCTATCTATAGTTGAGGTTATCCTAAGGGTTGAAGATCAGTTCAATTACTTTTTCTCAAGAGGCAGAGCGAGCAGATCGTCTTGAAGATATATGAGTCATAACCGGGTTGAAACTTGATGAGATCCACTTCTCACATTGCCAATAGGATAGTTTGTTTTCCTTTTTGGCTGTGTCCTCTTTCCAGTGAATTGCTTCCTTTGTATTGCCTATTCATGGCCATTTTTTCAAAACAATAAAAATTCATCTTTGGTCAATTTATGACTATTTTGCTTCTTGTTTTTGTTTTTTCATCTAGCATTGATTGATTACGAAAACGTCCAGCAAATTGTGATTTACATTGTGTTGTGAACATTTGAATGCTTTCTACAGTGATGTGAGAAACTTCTATTGGGACGAACCATTTCTTTTCAAGAGTGGTAAAGAGGGCATTTTCCGCCGTTGTGTTCCAGAAGAAGAGGTACATAATATAATTGAGCATTGTCACTCTGCACCTTATGGTGGACATGCAAGCACATCTAAGACCTACGCCAAGATTCTTCAAGCTGGCATATTATGGCCTACTATGTGGCGTGATGTCCATGATTTCATTGTCAAATGTGACAGATGCCAAAGTACAGGAAATATTTCAAGACGTAATGAAATGCCTCTAAGAAATATCCAAGAAGTAGAACTCTTCGACGTATGGGGTATAGACTTTATGGGACCGTTCCCACCATATTTAGGAAATCAGTACATCTTAGTAGCTGTTGACTACGTGTCTAAATGGATTGAAGCTATCGCCGCACCCACGAATGACACTAGAGTAGTCATCAAATTGTTTAAGAACTATATATTTCCTAGGTTTGGAACACCCCGTTTAGTCATAAGCGATGGAGGATCACACTTCATATCGAGAATATTTGATAAACTTTTAAGCAAGTATGGAGTTAAGCATAGAGTAGCATCACCATACCATCCACAGACCAATGGACAAGTGGAAGTATCTAATAGGGAGATCAAACAAATTCTTGAGAAGACTGTCTCTATATCTAGAAAAGATTGGTCGCAGAAACTCCAAGAAGCATTATGGGCCTATAGAACCGCTTTCAAAACCCCTATAGGAACAACCCCTTATCAACTGGTCTATGGAAAATCATGTCACTTACCTTTTGAGTTGGAGCATAAGGCCTATTGGGCCATCAAAACTTTGAATTTGGATTACTTAACTGCTGGTGAAAAACGTATCCTTGATATCCACAAATTAGAAGAGCTCAGACAATCCGCCTACGAAAATTCCATCATATACAAAGAAAGAACAAAAGCTTGGCATGACAAAAGAATCATAAGAAAAGACTTCAAAATAGGCGATCCTGTTCTCCTGTTCGATTGTAGGTTACGACTTTTTCCAGGGATGCTTCGTTCGAGATGGACTGGCCCTTTCGAAGTATCTAAGATTCTAAGATCTGGTGCTATTGAAATCAAGAACCAAACATGTAAACCGTTCATGGTCAATGGACAGAGGTTGAAGCCCTACGAAGGAGGTGACATCCCAACAACATACACCTGCCATACTCTGAGTGATCCACCATATCCTTCCAATGATGTATAAAATCTGGTCGTCGAGCTAATGACGTTAAACAAGTGCTGCATGGGAGGCAACCCATGGTTTTCTTATTTACGTACTTTTTATTTATTTATTTTCCTTTATTTTAATTTGTTTACTTTATTATTATGTCAGGACTAACGATTGAATGTTTTATGTGATTTCAGGACTTGTTTGCTAACCTTGTGCAGAATGCAGAACCTCGATGACATGCACGTGGCCTTTAGAGACGAAGCACAGAGAGAGTGTTACTATGTCCACATGAGACACCCTATGGCACCTACCAAGTACCCAAACCAAGATTGCATGGATGCCTTGGGGATAGAGCCAAGCGTCAAATTCTTATGCCACCAACTCCAGTGGGACCAGTTTGACGATATGAACAACACTTACAGGAACTTGACTCTAGAGTTCCTCAGCTCGTTTCATTATGATCCTTGGGCTGGACCCGATGGACATGTTGTTTTCAGGTTGTTCGGGACTGACTACTCCTTCTCTCACAAAGAGTTTGGTGATTTACTAGGTTTTCAGACTACTCCTGATGCTATTCCAGAGACACCGATGGGGTATTTTATGAGCAGAGAAGTGGAAAAGTTTTGGTCTAATATCTCAGGTGGAGGGAGCCAAGATCCTTCCACTCAGTTTTCTCGAGTAATCCACAACCCTGCGTTAAGGTACTTCTAGATGATTCTAGCACACTCTTTCCTCGGTTTGCCAGATACAGAGACTTTGTTGAGTGAAGAGGAGATTTTCTTACTGTTTTGTGCGACTCAGTCAAGCCCAGTTGCTTGTGGAAACTTTCTGTTGAAGGGCCTTGCTAGTGTCGCCAGATCATCTGTAGGCATTATACATGTTGGTGGGATTGTTACACAAATAGCTACTGCATTGGGTTTGTCTCGCAAATTATTGCACCTCAGGACCTTCTGCTGCTACACCACCCTGGATGTTGACTTTTGTCTCGACAGAGGACTGATGAGGAGGGTCTCTTTTGAGCCCAACACGTTTAGATTACTGATCGACATCGAAGTACATCGAAGTGATACATTACTTTACATTACCAGACCCGCTGATGACCAGTGTCCACGACCCTGCTAATTGGAGTTATGTTTTAGAGGGTTATAGAGAGACTGTCGAAGAGCCAAAATCACCTCCCGCCGCTAAGTACACTCCTACACCTCTTTCTCCCCGAATAACTGTTATGTCTAACAATATGTCTTTACAGCCGCCTGATCTACAAACTCAGATTTATGAGCTCCGCAAGGAGACTGCCCTGCTCAAGCAGGAAGTAGCGGACTTGGAATTACAGATCCAGGTATCTGATCTCACTCATGCCTCAGAGGCCGATGCTCTATATCAGGAGATTGAAGAGCTTCGGAGGGAGATAGCTGAGATTCGTGGATCAAACCAGGAAGAGAAGCCTACCACATGATTCGTTTTATACTGACGCTATTACCTTAGTATTTAATTTCTTTTTCATGCTTTATTTTATTTCTCACATCTCTAGACATATTTTATATTATTGCATCTATTACATTTTCTTTTTTCATGTACTTTGAGTTTATCTTATATATTATTTCATGCACTAATCTCATTTTTTCTCTTTTCCTTTGATTTATTTTATTTTATTTTTGTCAAGTAAAGAAAAAAAAATATAAAGACAAAAATATTCTCATTTTTGTCTTCATAAAAAAATATATGCAAGCTTCATGCCTTAGAAGAGAGAAGAAAACGCTATCCGGACCCCCCGAAGACCGAAGGTGCAAAAGGGCCCAAAAGAAGAATTGAAAAAAATCCAAGGCCCAATAGAAATTGGCCTTATGGCGGGCGCCATACACCCTGTGGCGGGCACCACACCGTCCTTCAACAAATACGGGGCTGATTCCCCATTTCCACCATTTTCACACCTTCAAACCTCAAAAACCCATTTTTCCAACTTCCAAAAACCCCATTGAACCCCATTAAAGCTCCCCCATTTCCAAAACATTCACCATCTATAAAACATATCCAAAATCTATTTTCATTTTCATCCACCACAAACCATAAAAATCCAACCTTTACCATTTCTCTCAAAACCACTTTTCACCACTTTTAACTTCTCAAGGAGCAACAATAATGGAGTTCGATGGATATCTTCTTTGTGATGGAAGACCGGGTGATAGGAAAAGGAAAATTATTCAAAGGCTTCAGAGTCGAGAAATTCTCTCGACTAGGTACGTCGATGATAACTGTCTTTATGCTTTGGGTATGTATCATAGTGTTTTTCATTTATTAGATTTCCTAGGCTTGCATGATATTTTTGTTAATCAGGAACCTACCTATGAGAGGATGACAGTTGAGTTTTTAAGTTCATTGATATACACTGTCAGTCCTAACACTGCTAGCACAGTCGGTATTGTTAATTTTAGACTGTTTGGAATTGAATACGAATACAGTACCGACGAACTAACAGGCTTGTTAGGAATCCCTCATAGGGAAGGTGCTATATGTGAGGCACCTTTGGATGCGGAATGGTCGGCCAAAGTATTTTCCTTCTGGAAGAGGCTGTCAAGTACTTTAATAAATTATTTTGAAGGAATACTTGCGTCGACCATCCATAACCCGACCATAAGAGTTTTCAGATATCTTTTGGCATGTACTATTTTTTGCCGGGAGAGTCCAAATAAGGTAAACGCTAAAGAGCTCCTATTTTTGAAAGGATACCTCACTAGTACCCATATCAATCCGGTCCCGTTTATGCTTGCACACATGGCTTTAACTAATAATAAAACAAGACCGATTGTTTTTGGAGGACTTGTTACGTCTATTGCTCGGGCTCTTGACCTGAACAATGAGATAGCTACACTTGAACCACTACCTCCTTGCACAATTAATTTAAAATTTCTAAGACATGAAATTGTGCCTAACAAGGAGAGCAGATGGTTATGAGTTGATGGTTCATGGGGTAGCTATCCCATCTGTTGCTTTACCTTACAGTAGACGTACTGTTGTACGTAATGAAAGGAACTGGACCTATGATCTGAATGCTCCACCTGTTTTGGGTCCACTTCCTCCTAATATTCCTTATGGGGAGGCACATGACTCTGATGAAGAATATGATCGGAGAGATCAATCTCCCGTACCTCACATGTCCCCCCATCATCCTTCACAGTCACACACCGCACCATCTTCCTCTAACCCTGTTGCAGGTGCTGCTCCTGGATTCTATGTCACTGAGGAGATGTGGCGTGATATGACAGCTAGAGAGGAAAAGTGAGACAACCTACTCTCTACTATTTCACAACAACTGACGGACAACATGAGCTTCATGCAACAATCGCGATCGGTTTCGGATCGTGCCTACAGTAACGTTTACCGTGCCTTGGCCGACATCACATTAGAGCAGGCCCGTCAGCAAGAAGTCAACCGACGACACTACCAGCTTATGGAGGCCACTCAGGGTTCCATCCTAGGTAACCTTCAAGAGGTCCGGGGTGCTCAGGCTGCCTTATCAGCACGACTTGACCGGAGGGACCAGCAGCGCAGTAGATCCCGTCGTTCCAGGCCATCATAGGAGGACGACGAGGGCACCAGTGCTCCTCCGCAGTAGTTTTCCAGGTTACCCTCCTTATCTTATTTCGAAACATTGGGGACAATGTTCGATTTAAGTGTGGGAGGGGATTTTATTGCTTTCTGTCATTTCCCTTTCTAGTTATTTATTTGCTTTCTGTTATTTCCCTTTCCAGTAAGTTATCTAGTTTAACTTTTCTTAGATAATGCATGAGTCTGACGAGTCACCAGTATAGTGTATTTTTAGTACATCCTCATTTTTTCCCATTTCCTTAGCCTTACCAAAAAATTTTTAAAAAGAAAACAATGATGTTTCACATGTTTTTTGGGCTTTGAGACAGGTTTGGATTAGGATGTGGTGACTTAGGTCAATGTTTTGAAACATCAGTACCATTGTAGCACCATAGACCTCTTGAATAAAAGAATCACTCCTAAACCCCGCACCATGGCCTTTATTATCATTCAAAAAATTGTCCTAAGTAGTTTATTCTAGCAGTCAGCTCCGGCCTAAGCATGCTCTATGTAGGGGGCCGATGAACATAAGTGAATGATCCAATACTAATAAAAAAAGAAAAAGGCAAACTCTGGGATAGGTGACCCTCACAAAGTCATTTAAACCAAAAAAAGAGAAGAATTTTTTTTTTGACACAAAAAGAAAAAAAATTGCAGTCACCTATTGTTAGCTGGTTTAGAGGTATCTGACACTGAACTTGGTAGGGCGAATTACGATCCGATCCCCCGCAACTACATTTAGGCAAAATAAAAACGGGTTTACACATGCTTATGTGCCAGAAACCTTATGTTATGGATCAGAATCACTAACCGGTCACTCTACTATGAAGCATGTACGGATAACGGGCTTAATGTGATTGCGCCTGAATGAAAAGGACCCAAAAAAAAGATGAAAAGATAGGCCTAGGTATTGTGGGATGACATGGGGTGGTTAATATAGGATTGAAGTTTGTGTCTGTGTTATTATGGTACCCTTGGTTCACTTAATTAGTACCTGTCACTGCATCCTGACTTGAACTTAGAAGCCCTTTGGCCCAGATCTTGTGTTGACACCAGTTTTCTTCATTTTTGAGCTTTAATGTTTGCTTGAGGACAAGCAAAGGTCTAAGTGTGGGAGGATTTGATAACACTAAATTTCACCGTATTTCTGACTCCGATTTCGTATGCATTCTTAGGTTTTATTGTTATTTTGTTATGTTATTACTTTGTTTTTCTTTATTTTAAGGTTTTCTATGTAATCAGGGCTTAAATCGAGAAGAGGAGCGAAAAAGGAGTGGAAACGGACGAAAACCAAGAAATTCAACTTTTTACACTTACGGCATCCGCCATGGCTGGCGCCATGGGGTCTGCCATGACGTGGCCACGTCTCAAGACCACTCCACAACTGCCAAGACCCACGATCCCCACTTTCTTCATCCATTTGCACTCATGGCGGGCGCCATGGCCTTGTGGCGGGCGCCACAAGGCAAAAGTGGTTCCCTCCACTTTTTAGTGGAGGGGGGCATCCTGGTCATTTCCCATTTAAGATTTGCCTATAAATAGGACTTTAGAATTTCGTTTTCTTCATCCAAACTTAGAATCTCTTAGGTATATATCAGTTTTAAAGTAGTTATCATTCCACATCGGGATGTTACTGCAATCGAGTGATCGAGTCTGTATACGTCTGTGTGATCGAGTTTTGGAGCACTCTGGGAGGAAGTTAATCCTGCCGCCATTTTAATTCCAATTCGTATTTTATTTTTTCGCATTGCTTTACTTTCATTTATTTTCCCGCACTTGCTTTACTTTCATTTATTTCTCGCACTCGCACTACTTTCGTTTATTTTTCGCACTCGCTTTAAATACCTTTATTTCCCGCACTCGCACTACTTTCGTTTATTTTCCGCATTCGCACTACTCTTATTTACTTTCCGCACTCGCACTAAATACTTTTATGAAAAATTATAAAAAGAACTTTTACTTTACTATGTCTAACTAAATCCATAAAGGTTAGAATCTAAGGATCGTAATTAAACCAGTAATCCGTACAATTGTTTGTAGAAACACTTAAGGGCTATTTTAACTTTCAATATAAGTTTAATTGTTTTTAACTATTTCAAAAACAACCAAAAGCGCTTTGTCTAGTTCATTAGGAGTTTTTAGATTAAAAAGAAAAGGGATTTTAAAACGATTTTCGGACGCGTTAAGAAGTTTAGAGTCTGGTTCGTGAGAACCTTTTTTGCTAAGAAATCCAAGTTAAAGTACTTTTCAACTTAGTTAAGATACTATATTTCTTAAAAATAGGTTTACTACTCTAACGTAGTACGCACCTTTTTATCCGTGACAATAGGAGGGGTTGATTAGAGAGTAAAACTCGGTTCTGAACACGCGAAAGCGACAGTTCCTGTTAAATTAGTTCTTTTCAAAGTGGAAAACATTGCCCATAAGTAGTTCTATTAACAAGTACTGGAATATCTATTGATTACGTGAATTACATTCGAGCCTGTCTTTATTAATTGTTTAAAATTATTATTTTATTTACCATTGCGCACTCCTTAAAACCCTTATATTCAGTTTCCTTAGATACACACCATAACAACAGGTACGATAGATTGACACTTGGCCTCTGTGGATTCGACAATCTTTTATATTACTCTGACGTGTTCGTACACTTGCTAAAAACATGCATCACGTTTGAATTCACTTCTCTCAAGGGTCTTGTTCCTTAAACTATCCAGTTTACATGCTTAACTCCGGGACATTCATTTCTCACTCTTATCTAAATGGTAACTCAAAATCCAACTCCCTGAGTGCGGCTCAGCTGCATACATCGGGTATTACTCGTACGGAGTCTATCACTTGATGTTAAGAGTTAACGATACTAAACTGATCAATTGTCCATCTTTTGTCCACACAATAATTCAAATTCCAAAAGGTTCCTGCAAGATCAACACTTCATGATTCTCTTATAACTTCTCAATTTAGGTCTTTAGTATTCACAACGACGACACCAAAATTTCAAATCATTCACTGTCTACCAATCATACTCAAAAGAAAGTCCAACGCTTTATCCTTTGATACTTTAAACAGAGCCTAAATGAACTTACAGTTCAGAAAGAACGATCCTCTAAAGTCCTCTACAAAAGTCATGTGTCAATCGATTACTATCCGAGGCTAAACGGTCGAGCACAACTAAACTTGTTCCTTTTGTTAACAAACAATCCAACTCAAAATTACCAACCCAGTCCACACTAACTTGCAATATGATTCCCACTCGCGGTTTCTAAACACGTGTAACAATCGCCTAGTGCTCACAACTCAGGGTAACACAGAACGGGCACAACATGCAGACCACATACTACAACAAACGACGAAGTAGAACTACCATTCCTATTACGGTCACACCATGAATACTCAATAGAATAGATCGATTCCACTCGTACAATGACGTCAGTAGGAAAACGATAATGGCGACATCAAAAGGTTTTTAGTCACAAGCTAACACTTGGTTCGTCCATAAACAAAATCCAACACACAATCCTTATCGGGTAAAACGACATGAGGAATATCACTCTCTTCAATTCCTTGAAGAGAATTAAAACAACAACATTCTTAACCCTACTAGAGATAAATTCCAGTCATTCACAAACACATGATTTTTTTCCTTACCCTTGAAAATTGAGGTAAAACACTCCTCTGAAGAATCTTGTTATCTCTTCTTACATATTAATTGGGGTTCCCTTACCCTCTACTAACCATTTCATAGAATGTCTCCACAGCTTCCTATCGGTACCAAGAATGCTTCAATCGGGCACCCAAGTCCAAAAGTATGCATCTTAGCAAAAATACAATTTTCAAAACTTAATAGTGATAACCGGTCACTATTAGGATGGTAACCGATTACTCATTGTAATCCTAGACTTTTAGTAGCTAAAGGAGATTCAGAAACACAATTTTGTAACCGAGTACTACCCATAGGGCAATCCGATTACTCAACATAGAAGCAAACTTCCAGTCTTCATTGTTACCTAAACCTCCCAAACCCGTTCCAATCACATCCCAAAGTTACAACCATACCAACCGACGATTCCACACATATAGCAATCACACAACCATAGTCCTAATGAGCGAACCGTTATTTCTTATTCCTCCTTAACTTTAGTCTCAACAATAACTTAACAATTCCCTTGCACACCCGTCCAAAAACACATCCCATTATCACCTCCTAATAATGCACTGTTATTACTGTTTCTGTACCTTGTTCACTTTACGTCCTGCGACAATCCTCTCATACTCAAACATGATCCATTTTACTAGAAATTCTTCTGAATCCAATGTGCTTACTCCAACACTTATCACAACTTCATCAAGTCCGTACCGCATACACCTCATATTACTAAATAGAGCTTATTCTCTCTATGATATTATGCCTTATACCATTTCTTGGGTAATCCAACGTTTCCGAATTGACCCCTAACTAAATATAACCTCTTGATGTATCACTCTAAACTTTTTCTCTTTGGTCACAACTGGATATACAACTCTAGTCTTTTATCCTTCGTCCGGTGTATACTTTTCTCACTTGAAACGTGTAATCACATCCTTGTGTTTCTTTTCACATTTCACTAAAACTTTAGGTTCTCAAAGTAAAATGAGCACTCTTAACTTGTAACTCATATGCATCTACAAGGTATTATCCGAATACATTCCTTGAAGTACTCTTGCTCATCCAAGATGCCACTACGATCTTAGGTCCAAAACACTAACAATTAACTCATCCCGAACCTTAAGTCACACGTTCCACAAAACATCTTCTCTCTTTGCAGAATGAGATTCCTCAAACTCTAGTCCACACCAGTGAACAATAATGATCCACTAGTGACTTTAAATATTCCCTGATGCATTGACCACTCATCTTGTAGACATCTGTACCTTTCAGACTCTATCCATTCCAAAGGATTTCTCGAACAACACACTACTCTGCAACTCCATGTTACAGGAAGTAAAAATCTTATGAAGACTCCAACTGAGCTGATCAAAGCTCCCTCTGCTAACTCTTGGCTTGAGTCTACTCTCACAACACAAGTTACGACAAGACTTCAGATTCCTCATGGTCGCACAACCACGATTCTACCTATCACATACATAACATTAGGTTGATCAGGCCCAATACTACACAATATGATATTAAGAATCATGTCATCCAGACACACTTAAGAGGCAGGAAATATTTACTTATGATGTTTCAAGGCTAGGTCGAGGATACGACCTGCTCTGATACCAACTGTAACACCCATATAATATATATCTAGAATAATATCATACAAGGGTTATTTTTGGTACTGACACCATCATAAATACCTACTAGTATAATTCACATTCTTGACCAATTCTAAAATTCTAAACAACAATGGTACAAGACATGGAAATCATACTAAAATAAAAAGCTAAGATCAATACAATATCCTTTATTGTACAAATACAGAAAATACACAGCGGAAGACTAAAACTATGCTTCACTTGAAACATCTCAAGCATAGCTCCACTTGTAAATCAAGCCTGCAAAAGAAACCTGAAATGCAACAACAATAATGGGGTGAGATAACAACATCTCAGTGGGTTCCCTATCTTAAAGTTCTCTCGGCTCTAAAGGTTCAATCTAAACATCACTCAAGTCGGGGACAAACCTAGACTTCGAGTTCACACAAAACTAGAGACGTAAGATAAAGAAAAACGGAGCATACACAAGGTGCTTCGAGGCATCTTTCCCCGCCCAGTCATAACAGACGAGCACGAGTCACTCAATCCTCAACGTGTAGATAACTTTCCCCGCCCAGCCACACAAGGACGAGCACGAGTCACTCATTATCCAACAAAGGTATTTTCCCCGCCCAGCCACACATGGACGAGCACGGGTCACTCATTATCCAACAAAGGTATTTTCCCCGCCCAGCCACACAAGGATGAGTACGGGTCACGATACTTCACCATAAATTAACTTTCCCCGCCTAGCCACACAAGGAAGAGCACGGGTCACTCGTTACTTATCCTAATGGATATTTTCTCTGCCCAGCCACACCGGGACGAGCACGGGTCACGGTCATCCATTGAGGGATTCGGATCCACGGATTAATTATATTGACACAAGCCACATATAATTAAATTAGGATCATAATGCGAAGGAAGCAGACTTCCAGTTATCACAACTACCTAGCCCGAAGATACTATCCGAGTATCAGTGTCTAAGCATTGTCATGTCTCTAAAACATTTGTATCAACCTAGGGTAATTCTACTTACCTCTCAAGTCATACCATCTCACAAACGCTAGTCACCATGCTAGGTCATACTATCGGTTTAAGGTAAAGTTTCCTCACTCTTTCAATATTCTTGTTACCTTTAAATTATATAGTTTCACTTACATAATTCTAATATTTTAGTTCAATTACCACTATTAAGAAATTCTTACAATAATCTCATGTCTCTACTCTCAATCAATCGTCATGATTAGGCATACCTTCCTCAATAGATTAATACCCCAATTCCTTAACTTTACATAATTACGGTTTATCGGAAAAGTCGGGTAAAAGTCAGCTCAAAATAAATAATTATTTTTTACTTCAAAATTAATATTTTCCTTTACCATTGTATAGTACATTGTCTTAGCTTCCCAACGATATAAAGTTTGCCTCAATCGGATACCCGAGTAAAAAGTTATGAGTTTTCTAAGAATTAACATTTTTTCTCCAAAACCTACAGCGTTAACCGGTTAACGCATTTGGTTAATCGGTTAACCGATAGTTAGAAGGCCTAAAACCTGCTTTTTTCACATCCAAAACCTCTCCAAACCCATCCCAAACACTAGGGATCATCCAAGCAAACTTAGTAGGTTCAAACTACACATAACATGATCATTCACAAGCATTTAATCGACACTTTAACCGTTTAAAATCTTGATTCTACGAATTCTAGCATTTTGCCCTAAATATCAAAAACACTAAATCTCTAGAAATAAAAGTATCTATCTAGAACCCACCTTGTAATCGACAAGGAGTTTGATGCAGATGATGATTCGATGAAGAAATGGTGGCGATCCAAGCATTTTCCTCTTAAGTTTTCTTCCTCTTCTTCTCTTCTATTTTCTTCTTCTTTTCCCTTCCTTTCCTTTTTCTTTCCAACTTTATTTTCTTTCTTTCTCTTTTATAACCAAACAATTATATTCATTAGTTGGTAAAACTAACTGGCTCAGCTTGAGAGTATCCAAAAATGTCTCTGAGTCGAATATTTAATAAAACCTCTGAGTCAGATAATACTTAATTAATTAATTTAGGTTCGTCAGTTGCTCTAATTATTTTAAATCAAACTCTCAGAGTACACCGGAACCCTATTAAATTTAATTAATATTATCCAAAGCATTCTATTAAAATACAGGGTATTATAGGTGCATTGAGTGGGGGATCCAATGGAGATCAATGGTTGAGATTGCTCCAACTTTGTTTCCTTAGAATCCTGCGGTGGCTTTTTAGTGGGTGGCACAATAAAAAGTTTAGTAGCATAGTTATTTCCCATTTGTGTACTTGTATCAGTTCCACTTCCAAAGTCTTTACTTTTCAACGCATTTGTTTTCCCTTCTTCATAAAAAGTACTGTCTTCCTGACTTGTTCTTTGGCCCTTCTGGGTTCTCAACACACTTGATCTCCTTTCTTCATAGAAATTACCATCTTCTACACTTTTTCCTTGGATCTTCTAAGTTTTTCCATTTTTCAAAGACATGCGTAAATCCTTAACATGCATGGGTTCCGTGTTTGAAAACTTATGTGAGTCCGCCATGCCTGCCGTTTCAAATGGAAAACCATCATCGCTCATCGATTTTTTGTCATGCATGGTGTCGGGTAGCGTTTTGATGCTAGGACGAGGGTCAAGCTCATGGTACGCTCGCAACTGGGAAACATGGAATACTGGATGAATCCGTGAAGAAGATGGCAACTGAAGTTCATACGCATCTTGGCCGATGCGACGTACGATGGGAAAAGGTCCAAAAAACGCTTGGACAACTTCTGTGAGACTCGACGTTGTACTGAAACTTGGGGATATGGCTAGAGGCGAAGCAGAACAAGATCACCCTCATTAAAGGTAACATCTTTTCGTTTTTTATTTGCTTTTTTCATCATTAGTTTTTGGTTATATTTAAGGTTCTTCTTTAACTAGTCTAGTATCGCCTGTCTACTTTGCAGAGTAGTGTCCACCTCTTTGATCATTGAGAAGCCGCTGACATAATCTTTAAGGGTTGGAGGTAGACGACCGTAGAGAGCTTCAAACAGCGTCATTTTGATGGACTAATGGAACGTCGAGTTATGCCAATATTCAGCCAGATGAAGATGTTTAAACCATTGCCTTGGGTTATCACTCGTAAAACATCGAAGGTAAGTCTCAAGACATCTGTTTATAACCTCTGTTTGACCGTCTGATTCTGGATGATAAGTTGTGCTGAATTTCAGGGAGGTGTCGTTGACACGGAATAGTTCCTTCCAGAAAGCACTCAAGAAGACCGGGTCTCTGTCTGAAACAATTGACTTGGGTAAACCATGGAGCCTGGAGATTTCAACAGAGAAACGCATAGCGAGGTCTTTTGTAGAGAAGCTCGTTGGTAATGCCACAAAATGGATGAACTTTGTCAATCTGTCACAGATCACCCAAATAACCGTGTGACCGAAGGATGTTGGCAGGTGAGTGATAAAATCCATTGACAAGTCTTCTCAAACTTGTTTTGGTATTTATAAAGGTTGAAGTAACCCTTGCTTCTTTGTAGGCAGGTATTTATTCTATTGACATGTGTGACAACATTTGATAAGTCGATTAACATCCTTGTACATCCCAGGCCAGAGGAAAGTGGTAGCGATTCGAGAGAAAGTTGGTTTAAGCCCAGAATGTCCTCTTGATGGTGTAACATGATATTCTCTGAAGATGGTATCACGAAAGTCGTGATCATCAGGTAAAAAGATCATGTATTTGAAGTGTAGTAACCCATTTCTAAGTTTAAAATTAATCTGCATCTTCTGATCCTCTTGCAAAGTATTGAGTTGCTGACCCTTATTGTTTTTCTTGTAAAACTATTGGAGATCGGAGAAAAAGGATGGTACCGAAGAGGAACTGGAGAGAAACATGGACGCTTGAAGACGAGGGCACATTTTCTTGCTAAAGAAGGCTAGAGGATGATCCCCTTGGGATAGGACAACTCCAATGGTAACCACAGAAGCATCTGTTTCGACTACAAAGGATTTGTTAAAGTCAGGAAGGACCAGCACAGGCGTTTCTGTCATTTTCTTCTTTAAATTTGTAAAGGCAACATCAGCAACTGCATTCCATGTAAACTTTGTATAATGTAATAAATCGGTGAGTGGAGCAATGAGAGTGGCGTAGTGGCGGACAAATCTGCGATAAAACCCGGTGAGGCCCGAAAATCCCCTGAGTTGCGTGAGTGATCGAGGCTTCGACCTGTCGCTCCCGAAGATTTGCATCCCGGTACAAGCGCGAACGGTCGACGAGAGGAGAAATGAAGATGAAATGAATAGAGTCGCCAGCTAGGCATTTTTATCCCGAAGGAAAGGTAATGCTGCATAAACCTAGGAAAAGATGGATAAGACGGTTGCGAACCAAAGAAACTGAGAAAGGGGGTTGGTTCCAACCTGGGGAGGTATTAGCACCCAGATTTGTGTTTAAAGGGGTAGGTGTATGTGCTATCTGTGTGCAAAAAAAGCTGGAAAAGAAATATACAAGTGTCAGTGCAAAAGAGAGTGAAATGCTCAGAAACTGAGCCTTAGAAAGAATGCTGAAAGAGGGGGAGGACACATAGACTTTTGTTCGATAACAGTTAAGTTATGCCTACGTATCCTCTCGTGCAATGAGGAAGTCAGAACACCGTAGTTCGACTCAAAGAGACTGAAAGATAAATTGACTGGTGAACTGCTTGCTTGTCTATGCTCAAGTGTATGACTTGTCTGGCTCAAGTACTAACTGTCTTGCATTAGACGGAAGAAGCAAGTTCCCGTTTGTGATTGAAGATGATGAGAAAAGAATCCCGAAGGAGACGATTATTGTTTGTTTTTTGTGTTTTCAGTTTTGTTATTGGTGTTTGTCATAAGTTAATGAGCTAAAGCCTAAATCAAGGGTTAGTAAACTCATCATATCCTCCCTTTGATTAAGGATAATGAGAATACCTTAAGTATGAGATAAACACCTCAACTTAATTACCATCATGATGTAGGATTAAGATCATTAACCTACTTGTGATTAATTAGATGTTTTTTGGGTTTTTGTTTAGTGTTAAGTAATGAGTTTAAGCCATAATAAGTGATTAGTGAACCCATTACACCATCCTAATAGAAGGATAATAGATGAGAACACTTAAGCTGATGAAGATACCTCAACTTAATCCATGATTAGGGATTAACCTCATGAGAAAACAAACCTTTATTAAATGGATTTTTATTAGAGGATGAGATTAAGAAGTGGATTTTAAGTTTGTAAGACAACTTGAGGGGGACTTGTCCATTAAACACTAGGGTTAGTCCTTCTTAACCAATAATGGAAGAATTAGAACCCTAATGTAAGGCCCAAGTTACAAGTTAATGTCTTGGTGATTATTAAGATGGGTTGATTAAGAGGTTTAAAGAAATTAAGGGTTTAACACTTAGGATTAATGTTATACAATCCAATCCTAAGGGAAGGATGCAGGCATAACCATAATTACAAAGTCTTAAAACCTTAAATGTTTAGTCTCTAATGATGTGGTGAGAAGAGAGACACAAAGAAGACACAAAGGTAAAAGCTAAAGGGGACTAATCACAACCCTAATTATTGTCAATCTTGGATGTTCCTATGGTTTGTAAGGCTTGAGAAAGATCTTCAGAGAAGCCACCAATAGAAGAAGCAGAAGAAAGAAGGAAGAAACAAATGAATAAGTTACTTACTTCACTGAAGAAGATAAGTCACTTAGAGAAAGAAAGTGAGAGATGAACATGAATGAGCAAGCTCACTCTAAGACAAATGAAAATGCAGCAAGGATGCATATGAAGAAGATGAAGCGAAATTAGAAGTGAAGGCAAATTCACTTCTCAAGTTAACTTACCACCTGAAAATGTTAGCATAAGGACAAAAAAGAAATAAAATGAAGAATATGCAAAGGTAAAAACCAAAACCAGAAGCAAACACATGATGCAAATGGTGCTATTACATGATGCAAAGGCATGCCAAGTGCTATGAATGTTCATACAAGAGATTGGAGGCAAATGAAGCATGCTTTGAAGTATGAAAACACATGTATGTTTATGAAATTAAATGGATGCAAAACATAGCTAATGTATGAAGAAATGACCAAGAAATATTCAAGCAATGTCTTAAGTTGTCTAAGATGGCATACAAGTGCTTAGAATGTCATGACAAGTTCACATGTTCATGCAATGCAATGTAAGATGCAAGTATGGATGCAAGATTAGGGTTACATGAAAGGATGAGATGAAAATGATCAAAACAGAAGCAATTCATATGACAAAAATTTGCAAATGAGCTCAAGCAAACCCTTATCCCATATGATATCACACCCCAAAGGAGAGGGTCTAACTCTTAACCTAAAGAAAGTTATGATTTTTCTAAGTTTGCTAGGGTTTTTGGGTACCTTAAGAGAACAAATGCAAATCAAATTGAAAATGAAAGATAAATTCATGACAAAAATATCCTAGAAAATACATGCTATATGGAAGACAATGCAAAAAGAATCATTGTCAAACCCTTCATGGTTAGGCAGAAAAGAATTTTCAAAGTTAGGGTTCTAAAAAGGGAATTTTATGAACTCTAAATTCAAGAAAAATGTCAAAATTGGATCAAAACCAAAAATAAATTTGTATGAATGGTTTGATAATGTTTCTAAATGTTCCAAGATGTAATGAGAATTATTTTGTGATTTTTGGAAACCTAAATGATATTTTAATTAATTAATTTCCATTAATTAATTAAAATAAACATTTAAATATTTTTAAAATGATTTTTTAATGCAAAAAATAAAAATAAAAATGTTTTTGGGTGAAGAAAAATATTTAGAATTAAAATACAGAAGGAAATATTTTTATGTTGTTTCTAAGTATTTTAAATAAAAGGGTAAAGAGAATGCAATTTAAATGAAAATAAAATTGAAATAAATGAAAGTAATCCAATCCAATGGATCTGATTCAAACTGGGGGGAAATGCATTGACTGCGCGCGCAAATCAATGGCTGGGATGCGTTCTGGCATTTAATTAGGTTTTACAATTAATTAATCAGGTTTAATCTTAATGAGCTAATCTGAGCCATTCACTGCCTAACCCTAATCCTCATCTAACGACCTAAATTCAAACTTCCCTAATAACGTGGATTAAACCCTAATCAGTGTCAGGTGGCCGGAGAAGACTTCCGGTCGTCTTCTCCGGCGAGCCCAAACTGCAAACTTCTTCCCTAGGTCATTTCCAGAGCTCTAAAGCTCCAGATCACATCCTCTAACAACCCTAAGCAAGATTAAACCCTCAAAATTCATTTCTCATACATCAAACTCAAGATTCGAAGAAGAATATAAAAATGGTGAAACTTTCAGAAACACGATACATGCTAAATACTCAATCATTTTCAAAACCAACAAGTGCAATGTGATTAGTGAAGCATATAGATCATTTCTATAACATAAAAAACAAGTTCTGGAAAAAAGTTTGAAGGTGGCTACCTGAGGTGAAGCTTTCACTTTTGGAGCTTTCAGACCTCTTCTCTTGTGCAAATCCACCTCACTTAACCTCCTGATGATGTTGGAATGCTTTGATGGAGTTTAGAATGGCTGGAATGAGAGGTTACACTCCAACTGGTCTGAAATCGTGTTTTTGTTTGGCTGGCTTTCAGGCTTGTTTGATGGTTGGGAAATGTTCTAATGATGGTGGTGAGTTGAATGTTGAGGTTTGTTTTGAGTTTTAGTGGCTGGACAATAAGTTTCGAAGGTTTGAAGCTTGAAGGTGATTTTGTGAAACTTGGTGTATCTGAGGTTTCAGGCTTGTGTGTGTTATGCATTGGCTTGCTTTTGGTCCACATAACATAACCCTATTGGCCAGAGAGTGGTTGTGTCTGCAGCTGATTGGTATTGGTCATTTTGCAAAAAGTCAACAAATTGTGTACTCGAGGTATGGGCTCATGTTGCATCTGTTCTTTGGCATGTCCTGGCTCAACATTGATCAAGGAGAGCCATGGAAAATGATTTGGGGTGCTGCAGCAAGTGTATGAGAAGATTCATGCCCTTTTGCAAATTTGAAGAACTTTGGCCCTCTTTGAATTTCTTGAAGTTCAAGGCATGAAATAGAATGATTCTTTGGGCAATTTTGGTCACAATGCATTGTATTATGTTTTTATGATGCTTAGAGGTCACAAAATGACTTGGTATGTGAAATTGCACAAAATCCTCTTTGGTGTGAAAGTGAAAATTATAGGATTTTTGCCAACTTTGAAAGGCCATAACTTGAGTTCCATAATGAATTAGAACTTGTTCTTACACTTTTTTGAAAAGGGAATAATCCAATCTATAACTTTTATGACCAATAATTTTTCATTTGAAGCATTTTTGGTTGAGAAAGAGGAGGTTGAAAAACTTTCCCAAAATGGAAAGTTTCCATTACAAGTCATTTCCATTTTTGGCAACTTTTGGTTTAACTCAAATTCCTTCAATTTTGTGAACTTCCAAGCACTTAAATGATCAAATAAAGATCATATAACTTCAATTTGATGAAAAATCCACTTTGTTCCATTGTTGGGGGGCCTCAGATGCCCTGATTTTGACTTAACTTGCTCAAGAAGTTACCCAGTGAACATATGACTTACACAATGAATTTCTTCATCAAACTTGGTACATGTGATCCTTATAACATATTGAGACTATTAGAAACAAGAATGACCAAAAAATTTGGAGTTATGGCCTCTGAAACCAAAACCCTAATTTCAGGTCATCTGTGTAGTGAAACCCTAGCTCTGCTTCCATGCTTTCCAAGTTCTTGTGATTTCTTGACTTCCTTGATCTTTGAGGGATATAATATGATGATAAAACATACATGGACCCTCTTGGAATGATTGGAGACCTTTGGAGTGGCTCAGATGGATCCTTGGATTGCTCAGATCACAAACCCTAGATGCAGATGATCTTGAACTAATGCAGATGAAACAAAGATGCAATGAGAGGTGATATGCTTAAACTTATGCAAGCATGAAAGATCACCATCCATGGTGTAAACTTGGTGAGGGAAATTTTGGGGTGTTTACAACTGCCCCTATTCAAACATGACTTAGCTGTGTAGGGTGTAAGCGACGAGCTTAACAGACAAACAAGATAACTTGTGGTTGAATACCAAAGACAATCCAAAATTTGCACTCACCGGGGAGAAAAAGAAAAGGGATATAAATTGTAAAAGAAAGTATAGTATGATTATCAAATGCAGGCGATGGAGGACGACCATCGAGCAAAGGACGACTGCTGGGGATAAAGAAATGACGGGGACGGCCGACAAGCTGGGGAAGTAAAGATACCATCACGGGGACGACCATCAGGTAAGGAAATAAGATTCTCTGGGGATTAAAGTAAAGGTAATGATGGGGACGACCATCAGGTTTGCGAAGTAAAGTAAACAATGACAGGGACGGCCATCGGTTTAAAGAATAAATGAAATAATGATGAGGGACGTTCATCAAAGGTGAAGGAAGATCACCTAGCAGGGGACGGCTGCTCTTTATCACGACATAAGACGAATGTCGGATAGAAAAGGTCGACGATGGGGACGGCCATCAGATAAGCATGATGAAGGATGATCATCAAGAGGTGAAGGACGATCACCTAGCAGGGTACGGCTGCTCTCGGGTTTTATCACGACATAGGACGAATATCGAATAACAAGATCAACGATGGGGACGATCATCAAAAGGTGAAGGACGATCACCTAGCAGGGGACGACTGCTAAATATCACGACATAGGACGAATGTCGGATAGAAAAGGGTTCCAATAATGGAGATTCCGCTAGGAAAGGATGAGGGACGATCATCCAAAGGTGAAGGACGATCACCTGGCAGGGTACGACTGCCAAAAGTAACATGACATAGGACGAATGTCGGATAGGAGAAAAGTTGTTTTGCTGGGGAATGGTAAACACGGACGAGTGTTTACGCTTAAGAATAAAAGGTATAAGTGTTTGGACGCTGTGTATAGATTAAATATGCGGACGAGTATCCTTAAGACCATGATACAGACGAGTATTAATAGAAACTAACGCTGACGCGTGTTCAAAGATGATGATACAGACGAGTACCAACTGGTTAACAAAGAACACGAACGAGGGTTGAATCTGTGGGGAATAAGCGTATATACAAGATACGGACGAGTACCTGTACAAGTATGAACAAGTGTTTGTGAAGTATGAACAAGACACGGACGAGTGTTCAACTTGCTGGGAAAAGTTTGACACGGACGGGTGTCAATAAGAGTGTATTATAACAAGTGTTTGGTATGCGATAAGTGACTTGGCAACCATGCTGAGGAAATGTGATACGGACGAGTGTCAGAAGAGTATATATGAACATGTATCTGTCTTGGAGAGTGCAAAGGGGACGCTTTGGCTTTTATTTGCAAGGAATGTGAGTTTTTATATACATTGCTGACGAGATACTGGTGATATTTGCAGGTGACTGGTTTGAACTTGACTTGTGATCATGCAAATGTTTGATTTTTGCCGTAATGCTCCGTATTAGACGGAATGCTACGCTTCGTGGGAGAAAATGATGAGAATGCTATGATTTTATGCAAAAAGAAACCGATTCGGGATTCGGATCCCGCTGTTGTGGAGATCTCTGGCTATCTACTTGGAGGAGTGTCCCAGCTGGGGGAGATCATTGGTAGACCTGATAAGATGTATGGCTTTGCTTGGGGAACTAGATCATTGATAGACCTATCCTGTAAGGAGAAGCCCAGCTGGGGTGAAGGAAACTTTCATCACTTTGTTGTATAAGGGTTTCAGGCATTGCTCTTCTGGGGAGAGGCTGGAACTCTGCGGGGATATTGTTTTTTAGAGACCTGGCACTCTGTTTGGGGAAGAAAAGATCACTGAACGACCTTTCTAGAGAACTCTGTGGGGATCCCGGCTGTGGAAGCTCCTGTTGAATAGATTTATGCTGGGGACGAAGAGGCTTTGACAACTCCAATGGGGAAAATCATTCTAGATGCTGCTTGGAGGAGGTATGCTGGGGAAGTGATGCTTGGCATGCCCCATGCTGCATGTTGAATACCTGCAACCTGTTAAGATAAAAGAAACGCACAAGTATCCTGAGGTATCCTTTACCGGATTCCGTCATAGGAGTTCGATATTCCTGAGAAGTAAGATTATTTCCTGCAAGCATTTATTAAGAACGGCTCGTTTGTTTTATGTAACTATTATATCATGGATATTGGACATTTTGCAAACGAAACAAAAAATGTACAAAAAGAGGTATGACTGAAAATCTGATTTTATTAATCTGGGTGCCCTGAATTGGCAAATACAGTCAAAGAAACAAATCCCCTGGAATGAGGAGATTGTTATAAACCGAAAAAAAGTAAGAATGCTAGCAATGCTGACGACGCTCTGGAGAGCTTCCTTTGCTATGACCTGTATGACCTTGATGCTCTTCTCATCTTGATTTCTGAAGAAGGTTGATTCTGACCGATGCTTTATCCTTTCGAAGCTTGCCGTGTTGTAAGTGATACAGACGAATTCATAATGCAGTTGTTCGCTTATTTCCTAATTTTGCGTGGATCGCCCTTTCGGGTTTTCGATCCACCGAGATACCCATTTTTGCCTGAGCTGTCCAATGCGGCTTTTCAACTCAGCGGGTGTACATTTTTTTATTTTTCCCTTTTTTTTGCCCGAGTCTTTTATTCTGTTTTTGACTCGCCGGGATGCCCTGTTTTTGCCTGGACTTACATTCTGTTTTTATGTCCAGCGGGTCTTTTTTATGCGAAGTATTTTTTAACTGCATCTGGATTCACAGGGGATAAGAAATCTTCACCATCCATAGTGGTGAGCATCAGTGCTCCACCGGAGAAAACCTTCTTTATGAGGAGGAATGAGTCTTTTCAGCACAAGATATCCCACTTGGTATTCCCGAAGCCTGACTTTCTGATCGAAGGCTTTCTTCATTCTTTTCTGATATAACTGTCCATGACAGATTGCAGCTAATCTCTTTTCTTCGATCAAATTCAGTTGATTGTACCGAGAACGGACCCATTCTGCTTCATTCAACTTTACATCCATCAGTACCCGTAAGGAGGGTAATTCAAATTCAACAGGTAGGACAACCTCCATACCATACACAAGTTGATACGGTGTTGCCCCAGTGGACGTTCTAATTGATGTACGATACCCATGCAAGGCAAATGGTAGCATTTCATGCCAGTCTTTGTAAGTAACCACCATCTTTTGCACAATCTTCTTGATATTCTTGTTAGCTGCTTCAACAACGCCATTCATCTTTGGCCTGTATGGAGAGGAGTTGTGATGTTGGATTTTGAAGTCCCGATATAGTTCTGCCATCATTTTGTTGTTCAAATTGGAACCATTATCTGTAATGATTCGCTCGGGAACTCCATATCGACATATGATGTCTCTTTTCAGAAATCTGGCTACCACTTGTCTGGTGACATTTGCATACGAAGCTGCTTCGACCCATTTGGTGAAGTAATCAATGGCTACCAGGATGAATCTGTGGCCATTTGAAGTAGTCGGTTCGATCTTTCCAATTATGTCAATGCCCCATATGGAAAAGGGCCAAGGTGAAGACATCACGTTTAATGGATTTGGAGGTACATGCACTTTATCTACGTAGATCTGGTATTTATGACACTTCCTGGCATAGGCACAACAGTCCGCATCCATTGTGATCCAGTAGTATCCTGATATTAACAATTTCTTAGCTATTGCATGTCCTCCAGCATGGGTACCGAAAGATCCTTCATGCACCTCGTGCATCAGCAAGTCTGCTTCTCTCTCATCAACACATCTGAGAAGAACCATGTCAAAGTTTCGTTTGTATAATGAACCATCAGCATTAAGGAAGAAACTACCAGCCAACCTTCTTAATGTCTTCTTATCATTGGATGATGCCCCAGGTAGGTATGTTTGATCCTCTAAGAAGCATTTAATGTCATGGAACTAAGGCTTGTCGTCTTTAGCAATGTCCACAGAGAATACGTATGCTGGACGGTCTAGTCTGGATACCGAAATCCGAGGCACATAATTGGCAGTTTGAACCTTGATCATGGAGGAAATGGTGGCCAAAGCATATGCGAACTGGTTTTCGTCTCGAGGGATGTACTCAAGTTTGACTGTTGTGAAGAAAGTCAATAATCTCCTCGTATAGTCACAGTATGGAATCAGATGCTCTTGGTGAGTGTACCATTTGCCATTGGTCTGATTGATTACCAGAGCCGAATCTCCGAATACATTCAATGTCTTGATCCTGAGGTCAATGGCTTCCTCAAGACCCATGATACATGCTTCATATTCAGCTTCGTTGTTAGTGTAGGCAAATGTGAGTTTTGCCGAGAAAGGCATATGAACTCCTTTAGGTGTAATGAGCATTGCACCAGCTAGATAGTCAGACAATACACTGCCTTTGATGGCTTTTTGAGATGTGTACTGAATGTCATACTCTGTCAGAATCATTTGCCATATTGCAACCCTTCCGGTAAGTGCTGGCTTCTCCAATATGTACTTGACGGGGTCCATCTTTGAAATCAACAAGGTAGTGTGGGTCAACATATACGGCCTTAGTCGGCGAGCAGCCCACGCTAAAGCACAACAAGTTTTCTCGAGCAGTGAATAACGTTGTTCATAGTCGGTAAAATTTATGCTTAGGTAGTATATTGCATACTCTTTTCGACCAGACTCGTCATGCTGGCCCAACACACACCCCATTGATCCTTCCAACACTGTCAAGTACATTATTAGAGGTCTTCCTTCAACTGGAGGCATAAGAATTGGAGGTTCTTGTAAGTACTCCTTGATCTTGTCAAAAGCCTTCTGACAATCTTCATTCCATCGGACCGTTTGTTCTTTTCTTAACAATTTGAACAGGGGCTCACAGGTTGCAGTTAGATGAGATATGAACCTTGATATGTAGTTCAATCTACCTAAGAACCCCCGAACTTCCTTTTCAGTCCTAGGTGCAGGCATCTCCTTAATGGCCTTGACTTTATCAGGATCAACTTCAATTCCCTTTTCACTTACGATAAATCCCAGCAACTTACCGGAACGTACCCTGAATGTGCATTTGCTAGGGTTTAGCTTCAACTGATTCCTCCTCAGACGTTTGAACAACTTCAGCAGATTTACCAGATGATCTTCTTCAGTGAGGGACTTGGCAATCATGTCATCCACGTAGCATTCAATTTCTTTGTGGATCATATTGTGAAATAATGTCACCATAGCCTGTTGATAATTAGCACCGACATTCTTCAGTCCGAATGGCATTAACTTATAACAAAATGTGCCCCAAGGTGTGAGGAAGGTAGTTTTCTCCATGTCTCCGGGTGACATTCTGATCTGATTATACCCGGAAAATCCATCCATGAAAGAGAACACCGAGAACTGAGCCGTGTTGTCAACCAATACATCAATGTGAGGTAAAGGGAAATCATCCTTCGGGCTAGCTCTATTCAGATCCCGGTAATTCACACACATCCGTACTTTGCCATCCTTCTTAGGCACTGGTACAATATTAGCGCCCCACGACGGGTAACTAGTCACAACAAGGAAACCTACGTCCCACTGTTTTTGTACTTCTTCTTTAATCTTCATGGCCATATCCGGACGAGTACGGCGTAGCTTCTGTTTCACCGGAGGTGTCGCTCCCAAATATTTGCATCCCGGTACAAGCGCGAACGGTCGGCGAAAAGAACAATGAGGACACACAGCAGTGAACTCACTGGAGATGAAAAGAGTCGCCAGCTAGGCATTTTTATCCCGGATGAAAGGCAACGCTGCATAGACCTAGAAAGATATGGATAAGACGGTCGCGAACCAGAGAGACTGAGAAAGGGGGTTGGTTACAACCTGGGAAGGTATTAGCACCCAGATTGTCCGTCGTACTCGACAGGATCCACGCTTAAAAGATTTGTGTTTAGAGGGGTAGTGTCAGTGCAATCTGTGTATCAAAGCTGGAAAAGAATGCTAGTGTCAGTGTAAAAAGAATGTGAGGTGTGATATATACAGTGTCAGTGTAAGAAATGAAGGGAATGCTCAAGAATATGAGGCTTATAGAATAAAGGCTAGGATGAGGGGGAATATACAGAGACTTTTGTTCGATAACTGTTAAGTTATGCCTACGTATCCTCTCGTGCAATGAGGAAGTCAGAACACCGTAGTTCGACCCAAAGAGACTGAAAGATGGATTGACTTGTGAATTGCTTACTTGTCTATGCTCAAGTGTATGACCTGTCTGGCTCAGGTGCAAACTGTCTTGCATTAGACGGAAGAAGCAAGTTCTCGTTTGTGAGTGAATGAGATGAGAAAAGAATCCCGGAGGAGACAATTATTGTTTGTTTTTGAGTTTTCAGTCTTTTATTGTTTTTGAAAGTTTGTCATAAGTTAATGAGCTTAAGCCTACACCAATGGATTTAGTAAACTCATCACATCTTCCCTCTGATTAGGGGTAATGAGAATACCTTAAGTGTGAAGTCAGATTCTCACACTTAATCACCATGATGTAGGATTAAGATCATTAACCTACTTGTGATTATTTAGATGTTTTTGTGGTTTTTGTTTAGCGTTAAGTAATGAGATTAAGCCATAATCAGGGATTAAACAGACTCATTACACCATCCTAATAGAAGGATAATAGATGAGAATGTTTAAGCTGAGGAAAACTCCTCAACTTAATCCATGATTAGGGATTAAACTCATGACATAACAAGCCTTTGATTAAGTGGATTTTAATTAATGGTATGATGATGAAGTGAATTTTATGGTTTGTAAGACAACTTGAGGGGGACTTGTCCATTAACACTAGGGTTAGTCCTTCTTAACCAATTAAGGAAGAATTAGAACCCTAATGTAAGGCCCAAGTTACAAGTTTGATGTCTTGGTGATTATTAGATGAATTGATTAAAGGAGTTAAACACATTAAGGGTTTAACACTTAGGATTAAAGTTATACACTCCATCCTAATAGAAGGATGCAGGCATAAGCTTAATCACAAAGCCTTAAAGCCTTTAGGGTTTAGTCCCTGATTATGAGATGAGAAGAGAAGACTCAAAAGAGACAAAAAGGTAAAACTAAATGGGGGACTAATCAAAACCCTAATCATTGTCATGCTTGGTTGTTCCTAAGGTTTATGAGGTTCACAAGAGAAATCTTCAATGGAACCACCAGGAAGCAGATGAAAGGATCAGGAGAAGCAAAGTGACTTGCTTCATTCAAGAAGTCAAGTCACTTGAAGAAAGAAAGTAAGAAGGAGAAGAATGAGAAAGCTCAATCTCAAACACATATCAAAATGCAGCAATGGATGTAAGAGAGAGATGAAAATAAAATGTGAGAAGTGAAGGCAAATTCACTTCTCAAATCCACTTACCACCTGAAAAGTTAGAAAAGAAATGCAATGCAATGCAAAATGGGATGGAATGGCATGATGAGAGACAAAACCAGAAGCATATGTGGGATGATAATGATGTTATGAGATGATGCAAACATGAGACAACACATGGGGATGATCATACAAGCTCATGGATGCAAATGAAGCAAGTTAAGACACATGAACATACATGAAAAGTTATGACATGCAAATGGCATACAACATGGCAAAGGCATGATGCAATGATCAAACATGCTTTCAATATGTCCTATGATGCTAAATGAATCACATGGAGGCATAAAATGTCATGGCAAGTCAAGGTATGAATGAAAATGCAAGATGGATGCATATGGAAGCCCAAATTAGGGTTTATGATCAAAGCAACAAACACAAACCAAAATCAGAAGCAAACATCAATATAAAAAAATGAAAATGCACTCAAAGGACCCCTAATCCTATACTAACTCACTGCCCAAAGGAGGGATCCCAACTCCTAACCTAATTCAAGTTATGATTTTCCTAAGTTTTCTAGGGTTTTAGGGTTCCTTAGCAAGAAAAATGTCAAAAAAATGGAAAATGTAAGATCAATTCATGCCAAATTAATCTCACAAACTACATGATATTCTAGACACAATGCAAAAAGAATCAAAGTCCAACTCCTGAGGGTTAGGCAGAAATGATTTTTGAAAGTTTGGACCAAAATAATGCATCAAAATGATCTTAATTCCATGGAAAATTCTTAAAATGCATCAAGATCAAAAAAGAAATTTGGTTTGAGGGTTGGACAATGTTTCTAAATATTTTTAAATGTTTCATGAATTTTTTGGTGATTTTTAAATACCTAAAAGTATTTTTAATTAATTAATTCTCATTAATTAATTAAAAAGAAACTTTTAAATATTTAAAAATACTTTTTTAATGCTAAAAATAAAAATAAAAATATTTTTGTGTTCTGAAATTAAATAATAACTTGTATAAAAAATTTCAGAATTTTTAAAGTATTTTTGCTATTTTAAATTAAATGGGCAAATTAAATGGAATAAAAAGAAAAGAAAATAAAATAAATGGGAAGTATGCAGGATGGAAGGCTCAGATTGGAACTGGGTTTAAAATGTTTGACTGGGCGCGCATCTGGACGGCCCAAGTTCAAACTTCCTAATCTCAATTAATTAAATAAATTAATCCTAATTATCAACTAATGACATGATCCAGACCACACAAACGCGCGCGGGAAGACAGATCCAAGGGTCCACGTTCAAAGTTTGCCCTAACCCTAATTAAGTGACTAATGACTTTCAGGTGGCCGGAAATGACCTCCGGTCATCTTCTCCGGCCACCTCTCACCTGAGAAATTTCTAAAATGCTCCCTAGGTCATTTCTGGAGCTCTAAAGCTCCAGATTTGTTCCTTTCACTCTCCTAAACTCATCCCTAACCTCAAACCTCATTTATTTCCAACCATTATCAGGAATCGAAGCTAAGAACAAAAACTGCCAAAATTTCAGACAAGCAATACAGTCTCATTTCTCAACCATTTTCAATAATTTCAAGTTCAGTGTGATCAGTGAAGCATGCTTAATCATTTTGTAACATAAAATAGAGGTCCTGGAAAAGTTAATTCGAAAGGCTACCTGAGATGGAGCTTTCACCCTTTGAGCTTTCTGGCTGCTTTCTTCGTGCAAAAAACCTCTAATGACCTTCTTGAGGAGTTTGCAATGCTTGGATAACTTTGTATGTGGCTGGTTTGGGTGTTTGCACTTCAACTGGTCAGAAGTCGTATCTGGCTTATGGTGTGTTCTTGGCTGTTTTGATGGGTGGTTTTGGGTCAGTGGATGATTCAGAAGTGAATGGTGGTGTTTGTTTTAAGATTGAGTGATTGAGTTGGGAGAATCGAAAGCTTTTGCAAGAGGGAGAGATTTTGTGAATGGTGAGTTGTGTTGTGTTTCAGCCTTGCCTCTTGTGATGTTTAGCTTGCATTTGATCCACATAAACAAATCTCATTGGTCAGATGACATGACATGTGCTTTATTGATTGGTATGGTGCTTTTTGCAAATTGTCAACTTTGTGTAAGAGAAGGCATGGGTCTTGTTCTAGCCAAGTACAGTGGCTGTGGGATGCGCAGCATGGTGAGGGGAAAGGCTAGGGTGGTTCAGCATCCAAGGCAACAAGTGGATGAGAAGTGATCATGAGCTTTTGCAACTTGACTTTGCTTTTGCTTTTCATGAAAATGTCTTGCTCCAAAGGCCAAACAAATGAGAAACTCTTGGCCCATTCTGATTTTTAGGTCACATGTGATGTTTGTGTAATGGTTTGACATCAATTAGAAGTCACAAATTGCCTTGGTACAAGATTTTGCAAGTTTCTCATTTGGTGCATAATTGGAATTTTAGTGATTTTTGCCAACTTTGATGAACCATAACTTTTGATCCAAGATGAATTAGGTCATGTTCTTGTACTTTTTGAAAAGGGAAAGACCTAATATACAACTTTCATGACCAAAGTTTTTCCATTTGAAGCATTTTTGGATCAAAAAGTAAGGATTGAAAAGTTGCCTAAAATGACAAATTCCTTAAAAGTCAAACTTGCCCCAAAAAGTCAACTTTGCAAAAACTTGTAATTCTTGAATTTTGTGAACTTCCAACTTCTTCCATGATCAAATAAAGATCATATACACTCAAAATGATGAAGATCACCCCTTGGTTGGGTCATTGGGGGCCTCAGATGCCCTGATTTTGCACTGACTTGTCCAGAAAGTCAACTCTTGATTAGATGACTTCCCTATGGAATTTCTTCATGAAAATTGATATGCATACTCCCTATACCATATGGAGAACAATAGAAACAAGAATGACCAAAAAATTTGAAGTTATGGCCTCTGAAACAAAAACCCTAATTTTAGGTCATCTGTGCAGTCAAGCCTAGCTCTGCTTCCATACCAATCCCAGTTCTTGTGATTCTTTGGCATTCTTGACTTTGAGAGGACATAATATGATACTTGAACATACATGGACCCCTTTGAAGTGATTGGTGGCCTTTGGAGTGGCTCAAGAAGCTCTTGGATTGCCCAGATCACAAACCCTAGGTGCAGATGACTTTGAATCTATGCAGTGAATCAAAAATTGTGGTATGATGGTGTTTATGCATATGAAATGGTCGCAAGCCATGGTGTGAATGGGTGAGGGCAAATTTGGGGTGTTTACAGCTGCCCCTATTCAAACATGAGTTAGCTGTGCAGGATGTAAGCAGCGGCTTAACAGGCAAACAAGATAACTTGTGGTTGAATATCAAAGATAGTCCAAAATTTGCACTCACAGAATGAAGAAGAAAAGGGATATAGATTGTAAAGGAAAATAAAGTATATTGTAAAGTATGGGCGACGGAGGATGACCGTCGAGCAGAGGACGACTGCTGGGAAAGAGCAATGACGGGGACGACCGACATGCTGGGGAAAGTGCGGAAAGTAAAGCAATGACGGGGACGACCGACATGCTGGGGATAAAAGATATTATGATGGGGACGGCCATCAAGATAAAGTTGTAAGATTCTCTGGGGATTAACGAAACATGACGGGGACGGCCATCAAGTTCATAAAGTAATGTAACCAACGATGGGGACGGCCATCGGGCTAAAAAGAAAAGGGACCACGACGGGGACGGCCATCGGGTTAAAGAATAAATGAAATAAACAGATGATGAGGTACGGTCATCAAAGGTGAAGGACGATCACCTAGCAGGGGACGGCTGCTCTGTTGGGGTCTAGATGAGGGACGATCATCTAAGGTGGAGGACGACCACCCGGCAGGGTACGGCTGCCGAAAATATCGCGACATAGGACGAATGCCGGATAAAAGGTCAATGATGGGGACGGCCATCGGATGAGCATGATGGAGGACGACCATCAAGAGGTGGAGGACGGCCACCTAGCAGGGGACGGCTGCTCTCAAGGTTTATCATGACATGGGACGAATGTCAGATAAAAGAGAAATTGCTTTACTGGGGAGAAGGTAAACACGGACGAGTGTTTATATCCAAGAAACAAAAGGTATAAGTGTTTAGATGCTGTGTATAGATTAAAGATGCGGACGAGCATCCCTAAGGCTACGATACGGACGAGTATCGGGTAGAAACAAATACTGACACGTGTTCAGAGATGATGATACGGACGAGTATCAACGGGTTAACAGAGAACACGGACGAGTGTTGAATCTGAACGGACTCTTCTGGGGAATAGTAGACACAGACGAGTGTCTATATTCAAGAAGACAAAAGTGTTTGACATAGTGTATGGATTAAAGATGCGGACGAGTATCAGGTAGAATCAAACGCTTGACGCATGCTCTGAGATGATGATACGGACGAGTACCAACTGGTTAACAAAGAACACGGACGAGTGTCGGATCTGCGGGGATATAAATGGTGTATACAAGATACGGACGAGTATCTGTATAAGTATGAGTAGTAAGTACGAGTGATGTATAAATGAGTGTTTAACTCGCTCGGGAGAGTGACACGGACGAGTGTCGAAAGGAGAAGAGTATAATATAAACAAGTATCTGATATACAAAGTGTTTTTAGGTTACTGTGCTGGGAAAATGACATGGACGGATGTCAAGGAAATGTATATATAAGTATATGTGAGTGCAAAGAGGATGTCTTTGGCTTTCTGCTGGGGATGTGACACAGACGGGTGTCAAAGGGAGTATATACTGGTGTTTGTGAATGTGAGGCAACTGTTTTTGCTGGGGACTCTGGGGGGAAAGTTTTCTGCATTTTGTTGATGAGTTGATAACATTCACAAGTGTTTGATTCAAATCATGACTTATGATTATGCCATATGTTTGATTTTTGCCGTAATGCTCCGTACTTAAGACAGAATGCTATGCTTTGTTTGGTGAATATGATGCGAATGCTATGATTATGCACAGATACCAAACCGGGATTCGGATCCCATTGCTGTGAAGATCTCTAGTTGATCTGTCTGAAAATGGGCATCCCAGCTGGGGATGAGATCATTGGTAGATCTGATGAGATGTATCTGCTTGGGGGAATAAGTCACTGATTGACATATCCTTGTAATAAGGGACCCAGCTGGGGTTTGTAGAAGCTTTTCTTCTACTCTGTTGTGACTCCTTCATGCATTGCTCTTCTGAATAGAGGCTGAAACTCTGTGGGGAAGTGGTTTCCTGGCTTTTGTACTTGGCTGAGGAAGAATGATTGGCAACTCGGTTGGGAGAAGCAACAAGTGACAATTCAGCTGGGGAGACAGCACTTTGAGTGCTAAGACTGAGTGAGTGTTGATTTTGCCAGCTTGCTGGGATAAAAGCTTTCATGCCCCATGTTGCGCCTTCGAGTACCTGCAATCCTACAGAGACAAAGAAACACACAAGTAATCCCGAGGCATCCCTTACCGGATTCCGTCATAGGAGTGAGACACTTCTGAGAGTAAGTATATTTCCTGCAAGCACGTGCTTTATTTTTTAAAGATAAACATCTGTATTTATGCAATCAGTTTTTCTTAAGACATCAGACATTTTTTGCAAAATAAAAATATATGAGACATTGTGTGACTGAAAAATATGTTTTTATTAATTCATGTGCCCTGAATTGGCAAGATACAGTCAAGGAAACATATCTCCTGAAATGAGGAGATTGTTACAAATTGAGAAACAAAATGCTGGCAATGTTGACGACGCTTTGAAGGAGCTTCCTCTTGCTATGACTCGTATGACTATTGACGCTCTTCTCGTCTTGCTTCCTGAAGAAGGCTGGTTCCGACAGAAGCTTGATCCCTTCGAAGCTTACCAAGTTGTAGGTGATACAAACGAATTCAAAATGCAGTTGTTCGCTTATCCCCTTATTTTGCATGGATCGCCCTTTCGGGTTTTCAATCCATCGGGATACCCATTTTTGCCTGAGCTGTCCAATGCGGCTTTTCAACTCAGCGGGTGTACAATTTTTTGTTTATTTCCCTTATTTTTGCCCGAGTCTTTTATTCTGTTTTTGACTCGCCGGGATGCCCTGTTTTTGCCTGGACTTACATTCTGTTTTTATGTCCAGCGGGTCATTTTTACGCGAAGTATTTTTTAACTGCATCTGAATTCACAGGGGACGGGAAATCTTCACCATCCATGGTGCTGAGCATCAGTGCTCCGCCAGAGAAAACTTTCTTTACCACGAATGGTCCTTCATAGTTCGGAGTCCATTTGCCCCTGTGGTCTGTATGAGGAGGGAGGATTCTCTTCAACACAAGATCTCCCACTTGGTACTCTCGGTGCCTGACTTTCTGATCGAAGGCTCTCTTCATTCTTTTCTGATACAACTGCCCATGACAGATTGCAGCCAATCTTTTCTCTTCAATCAGACCCAGTTGTTCGAATCGGGATCGGACCCACTCTGCTTCGTTCAGCTTAACATCCATCAGTACTCGCAAGGAGGGTAATTCAACTTCAACAGGTAGGACTGCTTCCATACCATACACAAGCTGATACGGTGTTGCCCCAGTGGACGTTCTGATTGACGTGCGGTACCCATGCAAGGCAAATGGTAGCATCTCATGCCAGTCTTTGTAAGTGACTACCATCTTCTGCACAATCTTCTTGATATTCTTATTAGCTGCCTCAACATCGCCGTTCATCTTTGGCCTGTAAGGAGAAGAATTGTGGTGTCGGATCTTGAAGTCCCGGCATAACTCAGCCATCATCTTGTTGTTTAGATTGGAACCATTATCAGTAATGATTCGCTCGGGAACTCCGTACCGACAAATGATATCTCTCTTCAGAAATCTGGCTACCACTTGCCTTGTAACAGTTGCATATGAGGCTGCTTCAACCCACTTGGTGAAATAGTCAATGGCGACCAGGATGAATCTGTGGCCATTTGAAGCAGTCGGATCAATCTTGCCGATCATATCAATGCCCCACATGGCAAAGGGCCAAGGTGAAGACATTATATTCAAAGGGTTGGGAGGCACATGCACCTTATCCGCATAAATCTGGCATTTATGGCATTTCCTGGCATAGGCACAACAGTCGGCATCGATTGTGATCCAGTAATACCCTGATCTTAGCAATTTCTTAGCCATGGCATGCCCTCCAGCATGGGTACCAAAGGATCCTTCATGCACCTCGTGCATCAACAAGTCTGCTTCTGTTCTATCAACGCATCTGAGGAGTACCATATCAAAGTTTCTCTTGTATAGGGAACCATCAGTGTTCAGAAAGAAACTACCAGCAAGCCTTCTCAAAGTCTTCTTATCATTGGAAGATGCCCCAGATGGGTATGTTTGATCCTCCAAGAAGCACTTAATGTCATGGAACCAAGGCTTATCATCTTTGACAACATCTGCTGCAAATACATACGCTGGTCTGTCAAGTCTGGATACTGAAATCTGCGGTACAAAGTTGGCAGCTTGAACTTTGATCATAGATGAAATGGTAGCCAGAGCATCTGCAAACTGATTCTCGTCCCGAGGGATATACTCAAGCTTGACCGTTGTAAAGAAAGTCAATAACCTCCTTGTATAATCCCTGTAAGGTATCAGATGATCCTGGTGTGTGTACCATTTGCCGTTGGTTTGATTAACTACCAGAGCTGAATCCCCGAATACAGTCAACGTCTTGATCCTGAGGTCAATAGCTTCCTCAAGACCCATAATACAAGCTTCGTATTCAGCTTCGTTGTTAGTGCAGTTGAAGGTGAGCTTTGCCGAGAAAGGCATGTGAACTCCCTTAGGTGTAATGAGTACTGCACCAACACCACGACCATTCATATTAACAGCCCCATCAAACATCATAGTCCATTCTTCTTCCGGGTCGGGCCCTTCAGTGTGAATAGGCTCTTCATGATCTTTCGCTTTTATGAACATGATGTCTTCATCAGGGAAGTCAAATCTCATAGGCTGGTAGTCATCAATAGGTTGCTCAGCAAGATATTCAGACAATACACTGCCCTTGATGGCTTTCTGAGACGTGTACTGAATGTCATACTCCGTGAGAATCATTTGCCATCTTGCAACCCGTCCGGTAAGAGCTGGCTTCTCGAAAATGTACTTGACTGGGTCCATCTTTGAGATTAATAAGGTAGTGTGGGTCAACATATACTGTCTCAGTCGGCGAGCAGCCCACGCTAAAGCATAACAAGTTTTCTCGAGCAGTGAATAGCGTTGTTCACAGTCGGTAAACTTTTTGCTCAGGTAGTATATTGCATACTCTTTTCGACCAGACTCGTCATGCTGGCCCAGCACACACCCCATTGACTCTTCTAATACTGTCAAGTACATTATCAGAGGTCTTCCTTCAACTGGAGGCATAAGGATTGGTGGTTCTTGCAGGTATTCTTTGATCTTGTCAAAAGCCTTCTGGCAGTCTTCGTTCCACCTGACCGTCTGTTCCTTTCTCAATAGTTTGAACAAGGGTTCACGGGTTGCCGTAAGGTGAGATATGAACCTTGAAATGTAGTTCAATCTACCTAGAAACCCTCGAACTTCTTTCTCAGTTTTCGGTGCAGGCATTTCTTGAATGGCTTTGACTTTATCAGGATCAACCTCAATCCCTCTTTCACTTACAATAAAGCCCAGCAGCTTACCGGATCGCACCCCGAATGTGCATTTGTTGGGGTCCAGCTTCAATTGGTACTTCCTTAGACGCTTGAATAACTTCAGCAGATTTACCAGGTGGTCTTCCTCTGTGAGGGACTTGGCGATCATGTCATCCACATAACACTCGATTTCCTTATGGATCATATCGTGGAATAATGTTACCATAGCCCGTTGATATGTTGCACCAGCATTCTTCAATCCGAATGGCATTACCTTGTAACAGAAAGTGCCCCAGGGTGTGATGAAAGTTGTCTTCTCCATGTCTTCAGGTGACATTTTGATCTGATTGTATCCTGAAAACCCGTCCATGAAGGAGAATACCGAGAACTGAGCCGTGTTATCCACCAATACATCAATGTGAGGTAATGGGAAATCATCCTTCGGGCTGGCTCTGTTCAGATCCCGGTAGTCAACACACATCCTTACTTTGCCGTCTTTCTTAGGCACAGGTACTATATTAGCAACCCACGGCGGATAGCTAGTTACAGCAAGGAACCCAGCGTCCCATTGCTTTTGCACCTCTTCCTTGATCTTCATTGCCATATCTGGACGAGTACGACGCAGTTTCTGTTTAACTGGTGGGCATTCTTCCCTCAAAGGTAGCTTGTGCATAACAATGTCGGTATCCAACCCTGGCATGTCTTGGTAAGACCAAGCAAACACATCCACATATTCCTGAAGCAAGTCAATCAATTGTTTCTTCACTGAGTCTTGTAAGCAGGCCCCGACCTTAACCTCTTTCACATCTTCAACTGTACCAAGATTAATCGTTTCCACCTCCTCCTGATGAGGAGTGATAACCTTCTCCTCTTGTCTTAACAACCTGGCTAGCTCTTCAGGAAGCTCGTAATCTTCTTCAACCCCTTCATCAGCTTGATTGATCGGATTGTCAGAGTCATACGAAGTCATAGCCGTGCTGTTGTCGGTGCGGTCTGGAAGGCACTCTCTGCAAGGGTTCAGTTTGTTCATTTTAGTGATTGATTTTAATCTTGTTTAGAAAAGTGAAATAAAAGTTGTCATTTTGAAAACATTGCCATTTATTTTTTGTACAAAAAGAAGAATGAAAAAACAGTGAGCGGAAAAGAAAAAAGACTCGTTTGCAAAAGATGTCTGATATTTCATTGATTAATCTTGTTGCACAAAAATTACAGATGGCCCGATTACAAAATGAGTCTTGTCATCTTGGGCAAGATGCAAGACTTGATGCATGCTTAAAATACACAGGAAATAATAATTACTCTGCAGGAGTAACCCTTATAATTTCCTGGGAAGACCAGTTTGAGATACTGCTCCCCGGGATCTTTGGACGAATCCAGCTTTCCAGGTTGCGTTCATCTTCCGACTCATCTTCCAAGTTGTTGACAGTATCGGGGGTAAGCATCCCCCCACTAACAAAGTTGGGCTTCTTGGCAGCCTCTGTTTGATCTTCTTGAGTCGGTTTGTAACCCAACCCAAATCTATCTTCTTTCTTCTCCACAGGCAACAATTTGCCCCAGCCTTGAGCGTTTCCTTCTTCCACCACCTTCCGGGCTTGTTGGTAGGATGTCATAGAGGTCCCAAGCACAACAGAGGTTTCATTAATATTCAGGGCCTCAAACCCTTGACTCATCGTCTCGTGGATCTCCCCATCCATCTCAATATATTTGTAAGTAGCCAGGTGGCTAACAAAAATATCCTCCTCTCCACAGATAGTAACGACTTGACCTTCCCACTCGAATTTTAACTTCTGGTGAAGGGTAGACGTCACTGCGCCAGTGACATGAATCCAAGGTCTACCCAACAAACAGCTGTAGGCAGGCTGAATGTCCATCACGTAGAAGGTCGTTTTGAAAGTTTGCGGGCCAATCGTTACAGGCAACTCAATTTCTCCCAGAACTGATCTCTTAGAGCCGTCAAAAGCTCTCACTACCAAGTTACTGGGTCGTAATGCCAATCCTTCATATTCCAGCTTCACAAGGGCCTTTTTAGGTAAGACGTTGAGGGATGACCCTGTGTCTACCAGCACATGGGAAAGAACTGCACCTTTACATTCCATGGTAATGTGCAAGGCCTTGTTATGATTGCGGCCTTCCGAAGTCAAATCAGTGTTGGTGAATCCTAGTCCATTGCTAGCATTAACATTTCCAACCACAGCTTCCAACTGATTGACGGTGATCTCTTCTGGCACATAAGCTGCGTGTAAGACCTTTAGTAGTGCGTTCCGATGAGCCTTGGAGCACATAAGCAATGATAGAATGGAGATCTTGGAAGGCGTCTGGTGAAGCTGGTCCACTACCTTGTAATCACTTTTCTTGATGATTCTCATGAATTCATCAACTTCTTGATCAAAAGGTGTTTTCAAAGCTTCTCTAACAACTTGTTCTTCTTGCACCATGCTCTTCCCTTTTGCCTTGGCAATAGCTTCTGCTTCGGCAGTGGGTCTTTGAATTTGCGGGGCAAAGAGACGTCCGCTTCGAGTGAAGCCTCCGCCTCCTCCCACATTGTCTACTTGTGGTGCAAAAGTTGATGATTCAAAAGTGATCTTCTGTCCTTCGCAGTATAAATCAGAACCGTAATGCCAAGGGATGGCATTACTGCTTTCATAAGGTACTGGCCCAGGCACTGTGACAGTGACTGGACTGATGACAGCTGCAGAAGGGACTGTGATAGTCTGTGGATCATAATATATTGTGACTGGTTCTCTGGTAGGAGTGGCACTTTGTGAGTTGCAGGCAAAATCATTTTCAGGATCATAATAAATTGTAACCGTTGAGACATCTTCATGGTTTGCTGCTGATGTTGTAGGAGACATTGTTGGAAGGATGGGTATTGTTGTTGTAGGAGATTCAAAATGAAGTGGTGCTGAAGTTGTAGAAGGAATGTTCGTTGATATCTGGTCAGTTGAAATGACAGATGAAAAATTTGTTGATGAAGCTGAAAAGTTGTCTGGAACAATGGTTGTTGCAGTTGTAGGAGGTTCTGGAGCTGTTGTTAAGGAGATTGCTGGATTGGTAGGAATTGATGTTGTAATTTGGAGCAGGCCACTCTGGATGAGACCATCTATGCCATCTCTCAGGTTATCACAACCATTCACTGATATGTTGCAATAAGCACACCCTAACTCACATCCTGGGAACATTTGACATTCCAAGAGTTGAGCTTTAATCTCCACCAAGGGTGTCCGAATCTGACCCACACTGGTTATCAAGTAAGATGGCTTGTCTTCTTCAATAGCATTGATTCGGGGACCACCATGGTGTGGCATAGGGTTCTTGTTGACATTCGGTGGTGGTGCAAAGTTTAAAGCCTTGGAATCCACTAAATCCTGCACTTTCATGTGCAAAGCTCTGCACTTTTCCGTACTATGACCAGGTGCGTTTGAGTGAAAGGCACATCTGGCGCTGGCGTCGTAATTTCTGGGCAGACTGTTAGGATCTGGAGGGGCCAATGTCCTTAGCTAAACTAGGTTGAGTTTCAAGAGTTGTGGCAGTAATGTGGCATAGGGCATAGGGATCGGATCAATCACCCTATTGGCCTGAGAGGGCCTCTGTTGGAATGGTCTCTGCTGATTGTTGTTGTTGGTGTTGCTGTTGTTGTAATTTCTCGGAGGATACTGAGTTTGTTGCTGGTACGGAGGTTGTTGCTGATAATTTTGTTGCGGTGGTTGATAAGCTGGTTGTGGATGAGCTGGAGCGGGAATGGTGACTGCTGCCACAGACCTATGAACATACTGGGGCCTGCCCCTGTTGGTGTGGATAGCATTGGTTTCACCAGTTCTTCTTGGGCCTACAAAAGGCTTTCTTGAGTTGCTGGATGAGCTTGCACCGTTGTCTGAGATCTTACCCATCTTCAATAGGCTTTCAATTCTCTCCCCGGCTATGACTACATCTGCAAAGCTGGTAGATGAGAAGGCAGCTAGCTTATCAATGTAAGTCCCCTGGAGGGTGTTCATAAACATATCAGCCATCTCCCTCTCTGACATGGGTGGCTGGACAGCAACAGCAAGCTGTCTCCACCTTTGAGCGTATTCACGGAAGCTTTCTCTGGATGACTGAGACATCCCCATCAGGAGGGTCCTGTTGGGGGCCATATCCAGGTTGTACTGATACTGTCTGATGAAGGCCTCTGCCAGGTCCTTCCAGCATCTAATGGTTGCTCTTGTCAAGTGGGAGTACCATTCCCTCGATGCTCCAGTTAAGCTATCCTCAAAATAAAACATCCATAGCTTTTCGTCCATGGTATAGGCCTTCAGCCTCCCCAGAAAGGATTGTAAATGGGTCCGGGGGCAGGAAGTCCCGTTATACTTCTCAAAGCATGGTGGTTTAAATTTGTGGGGGATCCTGACCCCGTCCACTAGACCCATGTCCATAACATCAAATCCCAAAGAATTCTGGGACTCCAAAGATCTCAGTTTCTCAGCAATCTCTTCCAGCCTTCTGTCATAGGCTTCTTCCCCAGCTCCCATCACTGTGAATTGATCTTCCTGGGGGTCTTCTTGCAGCACTCTACCTGCTGTGGCAGTCCCTTGCACATTGACAGGGATGTTGATCTCTGGATGCTGGTGGGGTCCAAAGACTGGGGGATTGACATGAGGTTGGACTCTTTCATTGTTGCTTGTCCCAGCAGTCCCTGGCTGATGGTATTCCTGGTTTCTCCCCTCTACTAGTGCTCTTAACCTCTCTTGGCTTTGAGCCATATTGTTCATCACCTCCATAAATTGTGTCATCTGATTCCTCATTTCCAACCTCTCGTTGGTCATTTGATTCCTGACCTCTGTAAGGTCCTGCTGCATTTGGTCCATCTGTATGCCCGGAAGATTGTTGCGGGTGGGGTATCTGTGTGGACGGTTGAGTGGAAACCCTCGACGTCGAGCAATAATTCCTGAAGTCACAATAGAGTTAGTAACAATAAAACAAAACCTACAAAACAAAACAAAAGGTTAGTATGCAATGCAGTGTGTCTATTTGTTTCCAAGGTATCCGGCTTGGTACTTGGTTTTGACCTTTCCAGACCCCTGAAGAAGATACTTGTGATGTTGCTTGAAGAATTCAGATGAAACAAACCAACACATATATTACAAAAAGGTAAATGGTACATAGTTTGTTTCTTTTACAATACAAGCCCTCTGAGGGGTTAAAAATACAACATGAAGAAAAGTACATAAAATGAAAGCAACAACAAGCAAAAAGTCAAACACCAAGGCCAAATTCATCCTCCTGAACTTCCTTGAGAAGTGCTTCAGTCACAGGATCAGCTGGACGCTCTGTAAGATTCCTGATAAGGAGATTCCTTGTGGCAACAGCTGCAGTTAGCTTCTTGCGCTGACTCTGGTCCTTTGACCTCTTCACTCCAGCTCTGATCTTCAACTCTGAGACCTCCCTCTGGGCTGCTGCCAGGGCTTCCTGTTGCTCTTTTGCACTAGCTTCCAGTTGCTCAATCTTATCCTGAGTCCTTTTGTCCTCCTGAGTACGGGCTTCGGTAATCCTGACCCACCTAGCCTGACTCTCCTTTAGATACAAATCAGTCCTGGCTTTCTGGAACTGGGCTTCCTTGCAGGCATTCTTCAAGATCTGTTCTCCGGCCCTAGACTTCTTAATGTAATCCTCAGACTTCTCAATTCTAGCCAAATGCTCCACTTTCAACTTTTCTAACCTCTCAATATCCAACCTACCATCATTCCTCTCCCAGAGGGTTTTCTGTAAAGCCTGAGTCAGCTTCTCATTTCTCTCTTTCAATTTCTCAAACTCCTCTAAGCTGACAGTTGATGGAGATGGTGCTGTGGAGGGTCCAGTCATATCTTCAATAGTGAAGGGCATTCCCGAAATTTGAGCCCTGGCATGAGACCACTCATAGTACTGGGCTGAGGCTACATTGTTGCATTTCCCAAGAATGGTTACCCCCTTAGTCTGCACATTGTCCCAGGCCCAAGATGCTTGCCTGACAATAGCCAGATTAGGCTTGATTTCACAATAAAGGGTCTCAGTCAGATCCTGTGCTCTAGGAGGGTGGACTAATGCATATCCCAGTTGTCTTTTGAATAACAGAGGGTTGTAATTGATGCAACCCTTCACTCCAATCAGAGGCACATTGGGAAATTGCCCACAACTTGTAATGATGTCCCTGCCCTTGGTGCTCTGAGTGCACCACCTGATGTCATCTGAGGTTAGAGCAACAAGCCTCCTAGCCCAGTTCTTCTGCTGGTGAGGGTTCAAGAATGCATCAGTTTTTGGCAAGTGCTTGAGCAGCCAAGTATGGAACAAAGGAGCACAACATCTCACTAATCTTCCCCTTTGCTTTTCATTCCTTTGATGAACAGAGTAGTAAAGATCTCCCAGTAAGGTGGGCACTGGGTTTCTCAGGATGAAAAGATGGACTGCATTCTTGCTAACAAACCTAGGCTCATCTGCAAAAAGTATGATCCCATATATGCTAAGGGCCAACAGAGCACAGACTGCCTTCCACTCCCCTAGGGAGGCCTTCAGACTAGCCTGAGAAGTCAAGAAATCCAGATGAAAACCAGGGATTCCAGCTTTAGATGTCAAATTCTGCCCAATCAAAACTGGTTCCAGATATAATGCCTTTGCTATCTCCTCATTACTTGGGAAGGCCATCTCAGGGTTGAAGGGGATTCCACCCCTGATAGGTATACCAACCAATGATGAATACTCCTCCAGCAAGGGTCCCAACTGGAAATTCTGAAATGTGAAGCACCTCAGAGGGGGATCATAGAACTGCAGGCAAGTATGTATCAAGCTCCTCTGTGAAGGGTCCAAATCCATAACCACATCAAGAACTCCTCCATAAAGTTCTCTGAAATATGGTATATGGTCTGGAGTAATCAGGGTCTGAATCCTCCTGATGCTAGCTAGCTCAGGCTCAAAGAAGTGATAGGAGATGTTACTTTTCTTAGGTGCCATGTTGCTGAAGAATGGGTGCTGATGATGATGACTGAGGACAACACTGAAGATGGGCCACTGATAGGCTGAGATTGAAGATGCAAGTGACTGAAGCAGGTGGCTGATTGCTGAAGCAAGTGCTGATGATGATAGGTCTAATGTTGAAGAAGGGGTCAAAACCAAGCCAAAACAATAGGATGGATACCCTGAAAAACAAATAAACACATGTCAAAAATGATGCAATGAGGATGTATGCAAATGATATGCAAGGGTTTGTGACTGAGCTGGATCTGATCAAGTGCTCTGATATAAGTCCATGTATGTTCAAGAAATCCAGATGGAGGTTCATAAGTCCAGTTAACCAAGGTGGGGGACTCAAATAAAGAGTCACATGTCCAGGGTTAAAAATCACAAGAACTGTTCCAAAATTGAGTACTCTTAATCAAAACAAAGTAACAGGGTATGTTGAGGTCAAGGGTACCTGCAAACCTGTAAACAGCCCAACCCCCTCACAGGTAATGTTCTAAAACAAGGATCCTCAGACTTGGATCAGTTATGAGAAGTGTAAACACTTCTAACCCGGAGGTACAGTGTTTACAATAACCATAAAAGATCCTCCTCTAATTCACCTCAGTTTCTGAAGGTCAATACTAAAGGTCATCCAGACTTAGCAGGCTTCCCAGATAGCCCTAGCACTACAGGAAATCTGTAGCACAAAGTTCTCAAGAAGAAACCCATGTCTGAACTGTGTTTCATATTCCCGCACCAGACCGAAATGGAATGGGAAAGAACATGAACCACTCTAGCCTAGGTGTCACTCAGGTCCCAGGTATAGGACCTCAACTCTCAATAGAACACCCACCCACCAAAGCAACAAAACAGATCCAGCCAGCACAGTATGACAGTATGATATATGCACAAAGCTATAAAGGAAGCAATAAACAAAACTGTACATAAAGAAGTAAACAAAATAAATATACAAACACAAATAGCACATAACACCCCAGTAAGCACAAATCAAACAAGCGCTAGGAGGAACCCTCAAAAGAACCAGAAGCCCTGGTTGTAGTATAAGATTCCCCAGCAGAGTCGCCAAGCTGTCGCTCCCAAAGATTTTCATCCCGGTACAAGCGCGAACGGTCGGCGAAAAGAACAATGAGGACACACAGCAGTGAACTCACTGGAGATGAAAAGAGTCGCCAACTAGGCATTTTTATCCCGGAGGAAAGGCAATGCTGCATAGACCTAGAAAGATATGGATAAGACGGTCGCGAACCAGAGAGACTGAGAAAGGGGGTTGGTTACAACCTGGGAAGGTATTAGCACCCAGATTGTCCGTCGTACTCGACGGGATCCACGCTTAAAAGATTTGTGTTTAGAGGGGTAGTGTCAGTGCAATCTGTGTATCAAAGCTGGAAAAGAATGCTAGTGTCAGTGTAAAAAGAATGTGAGGTGTGATATATACAGTGTCAGTGTAAGAAATGAAGGGAATGCTCAAGAATATGAGGCTTATAGAATAAAGGCTAGGATGAGGGGGAATATACAGAGACTTTTGTTCGATAACTGTTAAGTTATGCCTACGTATCCTCTCGTGCAATGAGGAAGTCAGAACACCGTAGTTCGACCCAAAGAGACTGAAAGATGGATTGACTTGTGAATTGCTTACTTGTCTATGCTCAAGTGTATGACCTGTCTGGCTCAGGTGCAAACTGTCTTGCATTAGACGGAAGAAGCAAGTTCTCGTTTGTGAGTGAATTAGATGAGAAAAGAATCCCGGAGGAGACAATTATTGTTTGTTTTTGAGTTTTCAGTCTTTTATTGTTTTTGAAAGTTTGTCATAAGTTAATGAGCTTAAGCCTACACCAATGGATTTAGTAAACTCATCACATCTTCCCTCTGATTAGGGGTAATGAGAATACCTTAAGTGTGAAGTCAGATTCTCACACTTAATCACCATGATGTAGGATTAAGATCATTAACCTACTTGTTATTATTTAGATGTTTTTGTGGTTTTTGTTTAGCGTTAAGTAATGAGATTAAGCCATAATCAGGGATTAAACAGACTCATTACACCATCCTAATAGAAGGATAATAGATGAGAATGTTTAAGCTGAGGAAAACTCCTCAACTTAATCCATGATTAGGGATTAAACTCATGACATAACAAGCCTTTGATTAAGTGGATTTTAATTAATGGTATGATGATGAAGTGAATTTTATGGTTTGTAAGACAACTTGAGGGGGACTTGTCCATTAACACTAGGGTTAGTCCTTCTTAACCAATTAAGGAAGAATTAGAACCCTAATGTAAGGCCCAAGTTACAAGTTTGATGTCTTGGTGATTATTAGATGAATTGATTAAAGGAGTTAAACACATTAAGGGTTTAACACTTAGGATTAAAGTTATACACTCCATCCTAATAGAAGGATGCAGGCATAAGCTTAATCACAAAGCCTTAAAGCCTTTAGGGTTTAGTCCCTGATTATGAGATGAGAAGAGAAGACTCAAAAGAGACACAAAGGTAAAACTAAATGGGGGACTAATCAAAACCCTAATCATTGTCATGCTTGGTTGTTCCTAAGGTTTATGAGGTTCACAAGAGCAATCTTCAATGGAACCACCAGGAAGCAGATGAAAGGATCAGGAGAAGCAAAGTGACTTGCTTCATTCAAGAAGTCAAGTCACTTGAAGAAAGAAAGTAAGAAGGAGAAGAATGAGCAAGCTCAATCTCAAACACATATCAAAATGCAGCAATGGATGTAAGAGAGAGATGAAAAGAAAATGTGAGAAGTGAAGGCAAATTCACTTCTCAAATCCACTTACCACCTGAAAAGTTAGAAAAGAAATGCAATGCAATGCAAAATGGGATGGAATGGCATGATGAGAGACAAAACCAGAAGCATATGTGGGATGATAATGATGTTATGAGATGATGCAAACATGAGACAACACATGGGGATGATCATACAAGCTCATGGATGCAAATGAAGCAAGTTAAGACACATGAACATACATGAAAAGTTATGACATGAAAATGGCATACAACATGGCAAAGGCATGATGCAATGATCAAACATGATTTCAATATGTCCTATGATGCTAAATGAATCACATGGAGGCATAAAATGTCATGGCAAGTCAAGGTATGAATGCAAATGCAAGATGGATGCATATGGAAGCCCAAATTAGGGTTTATGATCAAAGCAACAAACACAAACCAAAATCAGAAGCAAACATCAATATAAAAAAATGAAAATGCACTCAAAGGACCCCTAATCCTATACTAACTCACTTCCCAAAGGAGGGATCCCAACTCCTAACCTAATTCAAGTTATGATTTTCCTAAGTTTTCTAGGGTTTTAGGGTTCCTTAGCAAGAAAAATGTCAAAAAAATGGAAAATGTAAGATCAATTCATGCCAAATTAATCTAACAAACTACATGATATGCTAGACACAATGCAAAAAGAATCAAAGTCCAACTCCTGAGGGTTAGGCAGAAATGATTTTTGAAAGTTTGGACCAAAATAATGCATCAAAATGATCTTAATTCCATGGAAAATTCTTAAAATGCATCAAGATCAAAAAAGAAATTTGGTTTGAGGGTTGGACAATGTTTCTAAATATTTTTAAATGTTTCATGAATTTTTTGGTGATTTTTAAATACCTAAAAGTATTTTTAATTAATTAATTCTCATTAATTAATTAAAAAGAAACTTTTAAATATTTAAAAATACTTTTTTAATGCTAAAAATAAAAATAAAAATATTTTTGTGTTCTGAAATTAAATAATAACTTGTATAAAAAATTTCAGAATTTTTAAAGTATTTTTGCTATTTTAAATTAAATGGGCAAATTAAATGGAATAAAAAGAAAAGAAAATAAAATAAATGGGAAGTATGCAGGATGGAAGGCTCAGATTGGAACTGGGTTTAAAATGTTTGACTGGGCGCGCATCTGGACGGCCCAAGTTCAAACTTCCTAATCTCAATTAATTAAATAAATTAATCCTAATTATCAACTAATGACATGATCCAGACCACACAAACGCGCGCGGGAAGACAGATCCAAGGGTCCACGTTCAAAGTTTGCCCTAACCCTAATTAAGTGACTAATGACTTTCAGGTGGCCGGAAATGACCTCCGGTCATCTTCTCCGGCCACCTCTCACCTGAGAAATTTCTAAAACGCTCCCTAGGTCATTTCTGGAGCTCTAAAGCTCCAGATTTGTTCCTTTCACTCTCCTAAACTCATCCCTAACCTCAAACCTCATTTATTTCCAACCATTATCAGGAATCGAAGCTAAGAACAAAAACTGCCAAAATTTCAAACAAGCAATACAGTCTCATTTCTCAACCATTTTCAATAATTTCAAGTTCAGTGTGATCAGTGAAGCATGCTTAATCATTTTGTAACATAAAATAGAGGTCCTGGAAAAGTTAATTCGAAAGGCTACCTGAGATGGAGCTTTCACCCTTTGAGCTTTCTGGCTGCTTTCTTCGTGCAAAAAACCTCTAATGACCTTCTTGAGGAGTTTGCAATGCTTGGATAACTTTGTATGTGGCTGGTTTGGGTGTTTGCACTTCAACTGGTCAGAAGTCGTATCTGGCTTATGGTGTGTTCTTGGCTGTTTTGATGGGTGGTTTTGGGTCAGTGGATGATTCAGAAGTGAATGGTGGTGTTTGTTTTAAGATTGAGTAATTGAGTTGGGAGAATCGAAAGCTTTTGCAAGAGGGAGAGATTTTGTGAATGGTGAGTTGTGTTGTGTTTCAGCCTTGCCTCTTGTGATGTTTAGCTTGCATTTGATCCACATAAACAAATCTCATTGGTCAGATGACATGACATGTGCTTTATTGATTGGTATGGTGCTTTTTGCAAATTGTCAACTTTGTGTAAGAGAAGGCATGGGTCTTGTTCTAGCCAAGTACAGTGGCTGTGGGCTGCGCAGCATGGTGAGGGGAAAGGCTAGGGTGGTTCAGCATCCAAGGCAACAAGTGGATGAGAAGTGATCATGAGCTTTTGCAACTTGACTTTGCTTTTGCTTTTCATGAAAATGTCTTGCTCCAAAGGCCAAACAAATGAGAAACTCTTGGCCCATTCTGATTTTTAGGTCACATGTGATGTTTGTGTAATGGTTTGACATCAATTAGAAGTCACAAATTGCCTTGGTACAAGATTTTGCAAGTTTCTCATTTGGTGCATAATTGGAATTTTAGTGATTTTTGCCAACTTTGATGAACCATAACTTTTGATCCAAGATGAATTAGGTCATGTTCTTGTACTTTTTGAAAAGGGAAAGACCTAATATACAACTTTCATGACCAAAGTTTTTCCATTTGAAGCATTTTTGGATCAAAAAGTAAGGATTGAAAAGTTGCCTAAAATGACAAATTCCTTAAAAGTCAAACTTGCCCCAAAAAGTCAACTTTGCAAAAACTTGTAATTCTTGAATTTTGTGAACTTACAACTTCTTCCATGATCAAATAAAGATCATATACACTCAAAATGATGAAGATCACCCCTTGGTTGGGTCATTGGGGGCCTCAGATGCCCTGATTTTGCACTGACTTGTCCAGAAAGTCAACTCTTGATCAGATGACTTCCCTATGGAATTTCTTCATGAAAATTGATATGCATACTCCTTATACCATATGGAGAACAATAGAAACAAGAATGACCAAAAAATTTGAAGTTATGGCCTCTGAAACCAAAACCCTAATTTTAGGTCATCTGTGCAGTCAAGCCTAGCTCTGCTTCCATACCAATCCCAGTTCTTGTGATTCTTTGGCATTCTTGACTTTGAGAGGACATAATATGATACTTGAACATACATGGACCCCTTTGAAGTGATTGGTGGCCTTTGGAGTGGCTCAAGAAGCTCTTGGATTGCCCAGATCACAAACCCTAGGTGCAGATGATTTTGAATCTATGCAGTGAATCAAAAATTGTGGTATGATGGTGTTTATGCATATGAAATGGTCGCAAGCCATGGTGTGAATGGGTGAGGGCAAATTTGGGGTGTTTACAGGAGGGCAATCTTCCTTCAATGGCAGCTTGTGCATAGCAATGTCCGTATCCATACCTGGCATGATTGATAGGACGAAGCAAAGACGTCGACGTATTCTCGAAGCATGTCAATAAGCTGTTCTTTTACTGAAGCCTGCAGACTGACCCCAATCTTCACTTCTTTCAAGTCCTCTTCGGTACCAAGATTAACTGTCTCAACCTCCTCCTGATGAGGAGTGATCACTTTCTCTTCCTGTCTCAACAACCTGGCTAACTCTTCTTGTAACTCATAGTCTTCTTCAACCCCTTCATCAGCTTGATTAATTGGATTGTCGAAGTCATACAAGGTCATAACAGTGCTGTTGTCGGTGCAATCCGGAGGATAGTCTCTGCAAGGGTTGAGATTGGTTCGTTTTAGTGATCAGTTTTAATCTTGTTTAGAAAAATTGAAAATGAAGTTATTTATTTTGAAAACATTGCCATTTTATTGTTTTGTACAAAAGTGAAAAATGAAAAGATAGTGAGCGAAAAAAAGAGACTCGTTTGCAAAAGATGTCTAATATTCATTGATTAATCATTTGCACAAAATTACAATATGGCCCTATTACAAAATGAGTCCTGACACCTTGGGCAAGATGCAGGACTTAATGCATGCTAAAAAAGACAGGAAATAATAATTACTCTGCAGGAGTAACCCTTATAATTTCCTGGGAAGACCAGTTAAGGACTTGGTTCTCCGGGATCCTTGAACGTATCCAGCTCTCTAGGTTGCAGTCGCTTTCTGCCTCGTCTTCCAAATTGTTAACAACATCTGGGGTGAGCATCCCCCCTGATGAACTTGGGCTCCTTTGCAACCCCTGATTGATCTTGTCGGAATGGTCTGTAACCTAAACCGAATCTATCTTCCTTTTTCTCCACTGGCAGCAGCTTGCCCCAGCCTTGGGCGTTACCATCTTCAACAACCTTCCGGGCTTGCTGATAGGAAACAATTGAAGTACCCATCCTATCTTCCTGGGATGCAGCAAATACTTCAGTCGCCTCATTGACATTCAGGGCCTCAAACCCTTGGCTCATTGTCTCATGGATTTCACCATCCATCTCAATATACTTGTATGTAGCCAGATGGCTAACAAATATGTCCTCCTCACCACAGATGGTGATAATCTGTCCTTCCCACTCGTACTTCAGTTTCTGGTGAAGGGTCGACGTTACTGCGCCTACGGCGTGAATCCAAGTTCGACCTAGCAACCAGTTGTAAGCAGGCTGTATGTCCATCACATAGAAGATGATCTTAAAGACTTGTGGACCGATTATCACTGGCAGCTCCACCTCTCAAAGAACGGATCTTTTGGAGCCATCAAAAGCCCTGACCACAAGGTTACTTGGCCAGAGAGCTATCCCGTCATATTCGAGCTTGACAAGGGCTTTCTTGGGTAAGACATTAAGTGAGGACCCAGTGTCTACAAGAACATGGGATAGTACAACTCCTTTGCACTCTAGGGTAATGTGCAAAGCCTTGTTGTGGAAACGTCCTTCTGCAGTTAAATCAGCATCAGTGAACCCTATCCCATGGCTGGTGTTGACATTTGATACTACTGTTTCTAGCTGATTTACTGTGATCTCTTCTGGCACGTAGGCAGCGTGCAGAACTTTGAGTAGTGCATCCCGATGGGCTTCGGAACACAACAGCAGAGATAAGATTGAGATTTTTGAAGGAGTCTGGTGGAGCTGGTCCACAACTTTATAGTCACTTCTTTTAATAATTCTCATAAACTTATCCACATCTTGATTGAAGGATGATTTATGAGTTTCTTTTGGTGCCGATTCTTCTGGTATCACAATCTTCCCTTTGGCTTTGGCAGCAGTCTCTGCCTCAATGTTGGTTCTAGGGACTTGTGATGCGAAGAGACGTCCGCTTCGGGTGAAGCCTCCGCCTCCCCCAACATTATCCACTTGGGGAGTGAGAACTGGAGAATCAAGAAGTACTTTTTCTCTGTTGCAGTATAGATTAGCACCATAATTCCATGGTATAGCACTGTCTTTATCATATAGGATTGGCCCGGGCACCGTGATAGTTACTGGGCTCACTGCAACAGATGTTGGGACTATAATAGTCTGTTGATCATAGAAAATAGTAACAGGACCTCTGGTGGATGTTGGTGGAGGTGAATTGAAGCTTTGTTGAGACTGTTGTTGAGGTTGTTGAAAGTTGTTGGAATTCGGGACCGTTGTCGGGTCATAATAAATTGTGAAAATGGAGACATCATTATTGGTTGTTGAAGTTGTAGTAGCCGGTACAAATGAATTGTTGTGTGTTGAAGTGATAGATGGAATGATTGCTGAAGTTGTAGCTGAATCAGTAGGAACAATGGTTGTTGCAGTTGTAGAAGAATCACTTGTTGTTGACAAAAGAGTTGTTGATGTTGTAGAAGCAGTTGTTGTTATTTTCAGAATGCCTTCTCTGATCAAGCTATTGATGCCATTCTCCAAGCTTTCACACCCATTCTCGAAAAGTTTGCATAATTCACAACAGGCCTCACAACCTGGAAACACTTGGCATTTCAAAAGCTGGACTTTAACGTATGCCAGAGGTGTCTGAATACATGTAATGTCTTCTATAAAACTCATGGGTGATCCTTCCTCTACAACATTAATCCTTGGCCCACTGTGGCTTGGCATATGATTTTTCATGACATGGGAGGCGGTGCGAAGTTCAGGGCCTTTGAATCTACCAGATCCTGGACCTTCATATGTAGAGCTCTGCATTTTTCCGTAGAATGACCAGGTGCGTTAGAGTGAAAAGCACACTTAGCATTGACATCGTAGTTTCTTGGAAGGTTTTGAGGATCGGGTGGAGCCAATGTCCTTAACTCAACAAGATTGAGCTTTAGGAGTTGTGGCAGCAGTGTAGCATAGGGCATTGGAATGAGGTCAATTACCCGGTTGACTTGAGATGGTTGCTGTTGAAACGGGCGTTGTTGTTGATTGTTGTTATTGTTGTTGTAAGATCTCTGTTGAGGAAATTGTTTTTGTTGCGGAAAGTGTTGTGGTTGTTGAGTATACTGAGGAGGTGGAGCAGGGATAGTAACAGCAACTACTGTTCTGGGCAAGTATTGGGGTCTCCCTCTTCCCATGTGCACAGAGTTTGTCTCACCAGATCTACGGGGCCTAGGAAATGGTTTTCTTGTACTAGCACCGTTATCGGAGATCTTTCCCATCTTCAATAGGCTCTCTATTCTTTCCCCAACTATCACCACATCTGCGAAGCTGGTAGAAGAAAATGTAGCCAATCTGTCAATGTAGGTTCCTTGGAGAGTATTCATGAACATGTCTGCCATTTCCCTTTCAGACATGGGGGGTTGAACTGCAGCAGCAAGTTGCCTCCACCTTTGGGCATATTCTCTGAAGCTCTCACGGGAAGATTGAGACATTCCCATTAGAAGGGTCCTGTTTGGGGCCATGTCTAAGTTATACTGATACTGACGGATAAAAGCTTCAGCCAAGTCTTTCCAGTTCCTCACTGTGGCTCTAGTCAAATGGGAATACCATTCTCGGGATGCCCCTGTTAGACTATCCTCGAAGTAAAACATCCACAGCTTTTCGTCCATGGTGTAGGCTTTTAATCTTCCCAAGAATGATTGAAGGTGGGTGCGTGGGCAGGATGTGCCATTATACCTTTCAAAACACGAGGGTTGGAACTTGTGAGGAATTATCACCCCTTCCACCAATCCCATGTCCATTACATCAAAACCCAGGGAATTTTGGGATTCAAGAGACCTCAACTTCTATTTAATTTCATTCAGCCTACGGTCGTAAACTTCGTCTCCAGCCCCGACAACTGTAAACTGCTCTTCTCGAGGATCCTCTTGCAAGACCCTTCCTCCAGCAGTGTTACCCTGAGTATTCCTTATGGCATTAATTTATGGGTTTAGATGAGGCCAAAACTCTGGTGGATCAGCGCGAGGTTGCACGTGATCGTTGTTACTGGTACCTCCTGTACCTGGATGGTGTTCTTCAGGAGTCTGCCTTTCAACCAACTCCCTTAGTCTTTCCTGGCTTTGAGCTAAACCAATCATTACAGTCATGAATTGGGTCATCTGATTCCTCCTCTCAACCCTCTCATTGGCCATTTGGGTCCTCACCTCATTCAAGTCTTACTGAACTTGATCCATCTGGAGTCCCGGAAGGTTGTTTCTTGTCGGGTACCAGTGTGTTCTGTTGACAGGGAACACTCTTCTGCGAGCAATGTTTCCTGAAACCACAACAAAGTGAGAAACAACAATAAAACAAAAAACCTACAAAACAAAGAAAATGTTAGTATGCAATGCAATATGCCTATTTGTCTTCCAAGGGTATCCGGTTTAGTTCTTTGGTTTTAACCTTTCCAGACCTCGAGGAAATGCTGATAATGTTGTAGAGATAGATAAAGCCCACCAATAATACAAACTGATATATTACAAAGAGTGAAAATACATAGTTTTATTACAATACATCCCCATGGTGGGTCAAAATACAACAACAAAAGATAAGTACAACAAAAGAAAAGTACAAGCAAAAAAGTCAAACATCCAATTCAAAGTCATCTTCTCTGACTTCCTTCAGGAGGGCCTCAGTCACTGGACCTACTGGGTGCTCTGTGATAGTCCTGATGAGGAGGTTCCTGGTAGCAATGGCATTGGTCAACTTCTTATGCTTATCCTGATCCTTTGACCTCTTCAACCCCGCCCGGAGTGTTAATTCAGATATTTCCTTCTGTGCTGCCAATAATGCCTCCTGATGCTTCTTCTCACTAGCCTCCAACTGCTCTATCTTAGCCTGAGTTCTTTGATCTTCCTGTGCACGGGCTTCTGTGATCCTGATCCACCTAGCCTGGCTCTCCTCTAGATAATGCTCATCCCTAGCCTTCTGAGTCTTTGCCTCCTTGCAAGCATTCTTCAGTACTAACTCCCCAGCCCTAGCCTTCCTGATGTAGTCATCCGTCTTTTCAATCTTGGTTAAATGCTCAATCTTGAGCCTCTCCAATCTCTCATTATCTAGACGGCTGTCATTTCTCTCCCATAGAGTCTTCTTTAAGGCTTCAGACAACTGAGTATTCCTCTCTTTCAGTTTCTCAAATTCTTCCAAACTGAGAGTAGCTGCGGACTGTATTGTAGAAGGTCCAGGTACATCTTCTAAAGTGAATGGCATCCGGGTGATCTGAGCTCTGGTACGAGACCAATCAGAATACTGTGCTGAAGAAATGTTGTTGCACTTGCCAAGGATGGCTGTTCCTTTAGTTTGGATGTTGTCCCAAGCCCAGGCAGCTTGTCTGACAATAGCAGAGTTGGGCTGGACTTCACAGTAGAGGGTCTCAGTCAAGTCTTGCCCTCTTGGAGGATGAACCAAAGCTTATCCTAATTGTCTCTTAAATAGAAAAGGGTTGTAGTTGATGCAACCTTTCACCCCTATCAAAGGAACATTAGGATATTGCCCACAGCTAGTAATGATGTCTTTGCCCTTGGTGCTCTGAGTGCACCATCTGATGTCCTCCGATGTCAAGGAAATAAATCTCTTAGCCTAGTTCTTTTGATGATGGGGGTTCAGGAAGGTGTCTGACTTTGGAAAGTGTCTTAGCAACCAATAGTAATAGAGAGGAGCACATCATCTGACCAATCTTCCTCTTTACTTCTCATTCCTCTGGTGTACTGAATAGTAGAAGTCTCCCAGCAAGGTAGGAACTGGGTTCCTTAGTAAGAACAGGTGAATGGCATTCTTGCTCACAAACTTTGGCTCATCTGCAAACAAGATAACCCCATATATACTGAGGGCTAGAAGTGCACAGACAGCCTTCTATTCCCCAATTGCAGCATGCAGGGTGGCCTGGGAGATCAAGAAGTCTAGATGAAGGCCTGGACCCCAGCCTTGGTGGTCATGCTCTGATCAATGAGGGCAGGCTCCAAATGAAATTCCCTAGCTATGTCTTCATGTTTGGGAGCAACCATCTCAGGGTTGAAAGGAATTCCTCTCCTGATAGGAACTCCTAACAACATGGAAAATTCTTCTAACAGAGGTCCCAACTAGAAATCAGGAAAAATGAAACATCTGAGTGGAGGATCATAAAACTGTAAGCAAGTATGGATCATGCTCCTCTGAGATGCATCTAGATCCATGACCATGTCCAATATGCCTCCATAATGTTCTCTGAATAGTGGGACATGATTAGGAGTAATGAGGGACTGGATCTGCCTGATGCCAGTCAGGGTGGGCTCAAAGAAGTGGTAAGTGATGTTGCTCTTTCTTGAAGTGTCCATGGATGCTGGTGAAGAAGCTGAGAGCAACTGCTGATGAAGGTCACTGAATGAGATGCTGGAGATGGGTCTCTGATGAAGATAGCTGGAGGAGAATCACTGACAAACTGATGGAGATGCTGAAGAAGATAACTGAAGGGGTCTGAGAAGTAGAAGGGGTCAAAACCAAACCAAAGATAATATGATGGATACCCTATAAAACAAATAAGCAAATGTTAAATGATGCAGAAATGATGTATGCAAAATGATATGCAAAAGGGTTTGTGACCAAGTACTGGATCTGTTTATCTGTCTTGGTAAAAGTCCATGTATGTTCATAAGTCCGGATGGAGGCTTAGAAATCCAGTAACCAGGTGGGGGACTCAAATAAAGAGTCACAAGTCCAGGGTAATCACAAGAACTGTCCAAGGTGGTGCATTCTTAAAACAAAACTGCTAACAGGGTATGATGAGGCCAAGGGTTCCTGCAAACCTGCAAACATCCCAACCCCCTTACATGTAATGTTCTAGAACAAGGATCCTCAGACTTGGATCAGTTATGAGAAGTGTAAACACTTCTAACCCGGAGGTACAATGTTTACAATAACCATAAAGGATCTTCCTCTAATTCACCTCAGATGCTGGAGGTCATAAAAAGGTCATCCAGACTTAGCAGGCTTCCCGGATAGCCCTAGTACTACAGGAAATATGTAGCACAAAGTTCTCAAGAAGAAACCCATGTCTGAACCGTGTTTCATATTCCCGCACCAGACCGAAATGGAATGGGAAAAAATATGAAGCCACTCTAGCCTATGTGTCACTCAGGTTCCTGGTATGGAACCTTACTCACTGAATACCCCTCCCACCAAGGAAAACAACAGATCCAACACAAGTGATATGATGATAGTAATGAAATGCATAAAAACAGTAAATGAAAGCAATAAATAAAGTTGTACAGAAAGCAATAAATAAAGCAATAAACAAAAGCACATGTAGCACATAGCACCCCCATAAACACAAATCAAACAAACGCTAGGAGAAACCCACAAAAAGAACCAGAAGCCCTGGTTGCAAGATAAGATCCCCAACAGAGTCGCCAAGCTGTCGCTCCCGAAGATTTGCATCTCGGTACAAGCGCGAACGGTCGGCGAGAGGAGAAATGAAGATGAAATGAATAGAGTCGCCAGCTAGGCATTTTTATCCCGAAGGAAAGGTAATGCTGCATAAACCTAGGAAAAGATGGATAAGACGGTTGCGATCCAAAGAAATTGAGAAAGGGGGTTGGTTACAACCTGGGAAGGTATTAGCACCCAGATTGTCCGTCGTGCTCGACGGGATCCACGCTTAAAAGATTTATGTTTAAAAGGGTAGGTGTATGTGCTATCTGTGTGAAAAAAAAGCTAGAAAAGAAATATACAAGTGTCAGTGCAAAAGAGAGTGAAATGCTCAGAAACTGAGGCTTAGAAAGAATGCTGAAAGAGGGGGAGGACACAAAGACTCTTGTTCGATAACAGTTAAGTTATGCCTACGTATCCTCTCGTGCAATGAGGAAGTCAGAACACCGTAGTTCGACTCAAAGAGACTGAAAGATAAATTGACTGGTGAACTGCTTGCTGGTCTATGCTCAAGTGTATGACTTGTCTGGCTCAAGTGCTAACTGTCTTGCATTAGACGGAAGAAGCAAGTTCCTGTTTGTGATTAAAGATGATGAGAAAAGAATCCCGAAGGAGACGATTATTGTTTGTTTTTTGTGTTTTCAGTTTTGTTATTGGTGTTTGTCATAAGTTAATGAGCTAAAGCCTAAATCAAGGGTTAGTAAACTCATCATATCCTCCCTTTGATTAGGGATAATGAGAATACCTTAAGTATGAGATAAACACCTCAACTTAATTATCATGATGATGTAGGATTAAGATCATTAACCTACTTGTGACTAATTAGATGTTTTTTGGGTTTTTGTTTAGTGTTAAGTAATGAGTTTAAGCCATAATCAAGGATTAGTGAACCCATTACACAATCCTAATAGAAGGATAATATATGAGCACACTTAAGCTGAGGAAGATATCTCAACTTAATCCATGATTAGGGATTAACCTCATGACAAAAAAAACCTTTATTAAATGGATTTTTATTAGAGGATGAGATTAAGAAGTGGATTTTAAGTTTGTAAGACAACTTGAGGGGGACTTGTCCATTAAACATTAGGGTTAGTCCTTCTTAACCAATAATGGAAGAATTAGAACCCTAATGTAAGGCCTAAGTTACAAGTTAATGTCTTGGTGATTATTAAGATGGGTTGATTAAGAGGTTTAAACAAATTAAGGGTTTAACAATTAGGATTAAAGTTATACACCCCATCCTAAGAGAAGGATGCAGGCATAACCCTAATTACAAAGTCTTAAAACCTTAAAGGTTTAGTCTCTAATGATGTGGTGAGAAGAGAGACACAAAGAAGACACAAAGGTAAAAGCTAAAGGGGGACTAATCACAACCTTAATTATTGTCATGCTTGGATGTTCCTATGGTTTGTAAGGCTTGAGAAAGATCTTCAGTGAATCCACCAATGGAAGAAGCAGAAGAAAGAAGGAAGAAACAGATGAATACGTTACTTACTTCACTGAAGAAGATAAGTAACTTAGAGAAATAAAGTGAGAGATGAACATGAATGAGCAAGCTCACTCTAAGACAAATGAAAATGCAGCAAGGATGCATATGAAGAAGATGAAGAGAAATGAGAAGTGAAGGCAAATTCACTTCTCAAGTTAACATACCACCTGAAAATGTTAGCATAAGGAAAGAAAAGAAATGAAATGAAGAATATGCAAAGGTAAAAACCAAAACCAGAAGCAAACACATGATGCAAATGGTTCTATGACATGATGCAAAGGCATGCCAAGTGCTATGAATGTTCATACAAGAGATTGGATGCAAATGAAGCATGCTTTGAAGTATGAAAACACATGTATGTTTATGAAATGAAATGGATGCAAAACATAGCTAATGTATGAAGAAATGACCAAGCAATGTTCAAGCAATGTCTTAAGATGTCTAAGATGGCATACAAGTGCTTAGAATGTCATGATAAGTTCACATGTTCATGCAATGCAATGTAAGATGAAAGTATGGATGCAAGATTAAGGTTACATGAAAGGATGAGATGCAAATGATCAAAACAGAAGCAATTCATATGACAAAAATTTGCAAATGAGCTCAAACAAACCCTAACCCCATATGATATCACACCCCAAAGGAGAGGGTCTAACTCTTAACCTAAAGAAAGTTATGATTTTTCTAAGTTTGCTAGGGTTTTTGGGTACCTTAAGAGAAAAAATGCAAATCAAATTGAAAATGAAAGATAAATTCATGACAAAAATATCCTAGAAACTACATGCTATATGGAAAACAATGCAAAAATAATCATTGTCAAACCCTTCATGGTTAGGCAGAAAAGAATTTTCAAAGTTAGGGTTCTAAAAAGGGAATTTTATGAACCCTAAATTCAAGAAAAATGTCAAAATTGGATCAAAACCAAAAAGAAATTTGTATGAATGGTTTGCCAATGTTTCTAAATGTTCCAAGATGCAATGTGATTGTTTTTGTGATTTTCGGATACCTAAATGATATTTTAATTAATTAATTTCCATTAATTAATTAAAATAAACATTTAAATATTTTTTAAATGATTTTTTAATGTAAAAAATAAAAATAAAATTTTTTTTGGGTGAAGAAAAATATTTAGAATTAAAATGCAAAAGGAAATATTTTTATGTTTTTTCTAAGTATTTTAAATAAAATGGTAAAGAGAATGCAATTTAAATGAAAATAAAATTGAAATAAATGAAAGTAATCCAATCCAATGTTTTTTTTGGTGAAGAAAAATATTTAGAATTAAGATGCAAAAGGAAATATTTTTATGTTTTTTCTAAGTAATTTAAATAAAATGGTAAAGAGAATGCAATTTAAATGAAAATAAAATTGAAATAAATGAAAGTAATCCAATCCAATGGATCAGATTCAAACTGGGGGGAAATGCATTGACTGTGCGCGCAGATCAATGGCTGGGATGCGTTCTGGCATTTAATTAGGTCTTACAATTAATTAATCAGGTTTAATTTTAATGAGCTAATCTGAGCCATTCACTGCCTAACCCTAATCCTCATCTAACGGCCTAAATTCAAACTTCCCTAATTACGTGGATTAAACCTTAATCAGTTTCAGGAGGCCGGAGAAGACTTCCGATCGTCTTCTCCGGCGAGACCAAACTGCAAACTTCTTCCCTAGGTCATTTCCAGAGCTCTAAAGCTCCAGATCTCATCCTCTAACAACCCTAAGCAAGATTCAACCCTCAAAATTCATTTCTCATACATCAAACTCAAGATTCGAAGAAGAACATAAAAATGGTGAAACTTTCAGAAACACGATACAGGCTCAATAATCAATCATTTTCAAAACCAACAAGTGCAGTGTGATCAGTGAAGCATATAGATCATCTCTATAACATAAAAAACAAGTTCTGGAAAAAGTTTGAAGGTGGCTACCTGAGCTGAAGCTTTCACTTTTGGAGTTTTCAGACCTCTTCTCTTGTGCAAATCCACCTCATTTGACCTCCTGATGATGTTGGAATGCTTTGATGGAGTTTAGAATGGTTGGAATGAGAGGTTACACTCCAACTGGTCTGAAATCGTGTTTGTGTTTGGCTAGCTTTCAGGCTTGTTTGATGGTTGGGAAATGTTCTAATGATGATGGTGAGTTGAATGATGAAGTTTGTTTTGAGTTTTAGTGGCTGGACAAAAAGTTTCGAAGGTTTGAAGCTTGAAGGTGATTTTGTTAAACTCGGTGTATCTGAGGTTTCAGGCTTGTGTGTGTTATGCATTGGCTTGCTTTTGGTCCACATAACATAACCCTATTGGCCAGAGAGTGGTTGTGGCTGCAGCTGATTGGTATGGGTCATTTTGCAAAAAGTCAACAAATTGTGTACTTGAGGTATGGGCTCATGTTGCAGCTGTTCTTTGGCATGTCCTGGCTCAACATTTATCAAGGAGAGCCATGGAAAATGATTTGGGGTGCTGCAACAAGTGTATGAGAAGATTCATGCCCTTTTGCAAATTTGAAGAACTTTGGTCCTCTTTGAATTTCTTGAAGTTCAAGGCATGAAATAGAATGATTCTTTGGGCAATTTTGGTCACAATGCATTGTATTATGTTTATATGATGCTTAGAGAGTGATTAGAGGTCACAAAATGACTTGGTATGTGAAATTGCACAAAATCCTCTTTGGTGTGAAAGTGAAAATTATAGGATTTTTGCCAACTTTGCAAGGCCATAACTTGAGTTCCATAATGAATTAGAACTTGTTCTTATACTTTTTGAAAAGGGAATGATCCAATCTACAACTTTCATGACCAACAATTTTTCATTTGAAGCATTTTTGGTTGAGAAAGAGGAGGTTGAAAAACATTCCCAAAATGGAAAGTTTCCATTACAAGTCAATTCCATTTTTGGCAACTTTTGGTTTAGCTCAAATTACTTCAATTTTGTGAACTTCCAAGCACTTCAATGATCAAATAAAGATCATATAACTTCAATTTGATGAAAAATCCACTTTGGTTCCATTGTTGGGGGCCTCAGATGCCCTGATTTTGACTTAACTTGCTCAAGAAGTTACCTAGTGAACAGATGACTTCCACAATAATTTCTTCATCAAACTTGGTACATGTGATCCTTATAACATATTGAGACTATTAGAAACAAGAATGACCAAAAAATTAGGAGTTATGGCCTATGAAACCAAAACCCTAATTTCAGGTCATTTGTGTAGTGAAACCCTAGCTATTCTTCCATGCTTTCCAAGTTCTTGTGATTTCTTGACTTCCTTGATCTTTGAGGGATATAATATGATGATAGAACATACATGGACCCTCTTGGAATGATTGGAGACCTTTGGAGTGGCTCAGATGGATCCTTGGATTGCTCAGATCATAAACCCTAGATGTAGATGATCTTGAACTAATGCAGATGAAACAAAGATGCAATGAGAGGTGATATGCTTAAACTTATGCAAGCATGAAAGATCACCAGCCATGGTGTAAACTTGGTAAGGGAAAATTTGGGGTGTTTACACGGCCAAGCCAACATTGACTGAATTTTCTCTGGATCAGGGGTAACACCACTAGCTGAAATAACATGTCCTAAGTAATTAACCTTAGGTACTGCAAAAACACACTTAGAACGTTTTTCCACAAAATTATTGAAAGCAAGTAAATCTAAAACCAAAGTAAAATGAAGCAAATGATCAGAATAATTATTGTTGTAAATAAGGATGTCATCAAAAAACACAAGAACAATCTGTCGTAAGTAAGGTCGTAAAAGGTCATTCATTGCCGATTGAAAAGTACTAAGAGCATTAGTTAGGCCAAAAGGCATTATCAAAAACTCATAGTGACCATCAAAAGTTCTGAATGTTGTTTTGTGTGTGTCCTCTGGTAATGACCCTAATTTGGTGGTAGCCCGGCTGTAGGTCGATCTTTGTGAACAAAGTAGCAGAACCTAACTCATCAAAAAGCTTATCAATGGTAGGTATAGGAAAATGGTCGTGAATAGTGACTGCATTTAATGCTCGATAATCAACACAAAAATGCCATGAGCCATCTTTTTTTCGAACTAAAAGGACGGGGGAAGAGAAGGGACTGGTACTGGGTTTTATGTTACCTTGTGAGAGCATGTCTTGGATGATAGTGGTCATTGCGTCCTTTTGAGAATGAGGATAGCGATAATGTTTAATGTTGACATGTGAAATGTTTGGTTTGAGAGGGATTTAATGGTCATAGGGTCGTGAAGGTGGGAGACCATGTGGTTCATGGAAAACAGTTGGGTAGGAGGTGAGAAGTGTGTCGATTTCAGGTGTTAATGTTGGCTGTGAAATTTGAATTTCAGGTTTGGAGGGAATTGTATGGTATGGGGTAGGTTGATAAAGTAATAAATGGATGGAAGCAATGGAATCTATGTGTAAGAGATGACAAATTTGGCTAAAAGTGGATGGGGCTGGGGTCAGATTAGTATCACCAGCAATAGTGATACTTTTGTTTTCATAGGTGAAAGAATTTTTTGGGATTGAGAAATCAACCATGAGTGGACCAAGAGTTCTCACTCATTCCATACCTAATACAACATCATCTCCTTCAATGGGAATTAAGTAGAATGGTATGAAAAATAAATGGGATTGGAGAGTGATAGGGACATTTGGGCAAAGGCCTGAACAATGAAGTTTGGAACCATTTCCAACCATAACAGAAAAATTGGAAATTTCTTGGCAAGGGATTTGTAAGTGGTTGGCAATACGCGGTTGGAGTATGTTATGGGTGCTTTCGGTATCGATAAGAACAGTCACTGAAACTCCGTCAAGCATACCTTTGAATTTTAAAGTTTTGGGTAAAAATTCTCCACTAACAGCCTGGGGTGATAGCTGAAAGTATGTCTCTGAGTGTTCTTATGGGGTAGTTTCCATTTCAACTTCTTCAACAGATCCAATTATGTCAATGGGAATAACATCAGTTGAATCTTCTTCCACCATAAGTAGAAGGAATTTACCTGCAACACATTTATGACCGGGGATAAATTTCTCATCACAATTAAAACATAACCCTTGGGCTCGTCGTTCAGCTTATTGTGAAGGGGTAATTCAGTGAATAGGAAACCAGTGAGTGGATAGATTTGTTGCTGTTGTGGAAGGTGGTTAGGGGGCTGTAGAAACAAAAGGTAAAGGTTTATGAGTGGCTTCTTGGGTGGTTGGGTTTTGAAAGGGTGAGTATGGAGTTTTAAACTTGGGCTTTGAATCTTTTATTTTGGCTTCAATTAGCTTAGCCAAACCCACAACTTGTGAGATTGTTTGTGGTTTTTGGATAGCAAGTTCATTTCAAATTTCTAGAATTAACCCAGAAATGAAACAATTTAAAACTGCCTCAGGTGGTAAGCCAATAACACGATTGCCCAATTTTTCGAAAGTGGTTTGGTACTCCGAACTGACTCATGTTGCCTTAGCTTAAAAAGTTGAGCTTGATGATTTTCAAAAGTTGATGGACCAAAACACAACTCTAATGATTTTGCAAAAGAATTCCAATCATATAATTCATTACTTTGAAACATCCACTTATACCAGCCAAGTGCATCGTCTTTCAAGTAAAAAGCAGCCAATGATAAACGGTTTTCATAAGCTATATTGTAAAATGCATGGAATTGTTCAGCTTGGAATAACCATTCCAACACATCACTTCCATCGAAAATGCTAAGTTCAATTTTTGGCTGTCTAAAATTTGGGTATTGATTAGGATTTTGAAAAACTTGATTATTATATGGGTAGAATGGTGAAAGGGGTGGCTGGGTTATTGTGTTGTATTGTGGAACAAAAGTATTGAGATGTGTTTGAGTGAGAAAATGTTGTGGTTGTGTGTACTATGGAGGGAATGTGGTAGTGAAGGTTTGGGAATAAGGTTGAAATGCAGAAAGTTTAGAATGTATAGATGGTGATGGCTGAGTAAAGTTTGGTGGTGGTGGTGGTGTATAGAGTTGAGTAGAACTTAGGGTTGAGTTGATTTATGAAAGGGGACTTGTTAAAGAGATAGAAGAATTACCTAACATAATAAATTTGGGTGTGGAAATAGGAATATATGTGGAAATAGTGGCAAATCTGGGTGTTGACATTGGTGTAGATCTGTGTATAGCAGCAACAACATTCATGGTAGAAAACTGTTGTGTCATGAGGGTTGTGAGAGCTGCGAAATTGTTGTTCATAGCCATTTCCAAGTTGCTGTGATTTGTGTTGATTTACCCAAGTTGTAATGCAACAACTTGATTATTAGCTTCTATGGAGGATTCAAGGTTTTCATGGGTGGTTATAAGATTTTCAATACGCTGATTTGTAGCTTGTAGCGTATCATCAATGTCTTTGGGTGTGGGATTTGTGACTTTGGGAGGCATTGAGAGTGAAGATGAAAGCACCAATTGATGGATTAAATTCTACTACTACCAAGAGATTAGGGTTAACTTATAAAAACAACACACAAAATAAAAAGATAAATTTTGACATTAATTTTTTTTCCTCTCAAAATAGAGACAACAGCCCTTAAATACTAAGGTTTAGACCAACAATACAACACTGGGCTAGGCCCACTTAAAGTAAATAAAATAAAAGTCCATAAAAGATAAAGTTTAATTCATATAATAATCATTAAGCCAAAGAGGCTTCTTCATTTGTCTAATGGGCCTGTCTAGCTTTCTATAAGCATATTTCCTTATTTTCCCATCTAGCCTTTTGCATACTCCTTCCATGAACTGATGGGGGTGTTACAAATACCAATAGGTCTGCATTTTTCATTGCATAATTATTAACCATTCAAAATCAGAGCCGTCTTTGAGGGCATGTTGTCTCTCCTGGGATTTTATTTCTAGTACAAACACGAAAGTAGTGCGCAAAAGGTAGAGTCGCCATCCATGCATTTTTATCCCGAAGGAACGGGAAAGGTAATGCTGCACAAACCTGAGGAAGAAGGAAAGGATGAGGCCTTGCGAACCAAAGATCTGGGTTCGGGAGTCGGTTACGACCTGGGAAGGTATTAGCACCCCAGATCGTCCGCCGTACCCGACGGGATCCACGCTTGCTTGTTTGTTTCAAAGGGTGAGAAATAACTGCTACTGAATAAAACTGCTGACTGGAATAGAACTGAAATGAGAGAGGGAACTGAGAAAGGAACTAGAGAATGGAAAGAAAGAGGGAAATGTAGAGAAAATAAAGAATGTGCTCGAACGGGCCCTACCCCGCTGCCTACGTACCTTATCGGGATAATGAGGATCAGAGTCGACGTAGTTCGCCTAACTAAGGAGGGAACTATTTGTTTGTGTTTTTTAAGATGACGTTGCCATAGCTCTAGCTCAGGTGTTACCGGCTCTGACAAGAGGGTGTTTACCGTATCACTGTTTGAACTGTCGAGGGAAGTCGCATTCGTCCGCAAAGAGGATGAGATGAGAAGAGAAGATGTGATGTCTTTGTTGGTTGTCTTTTATGAGAAGTGTTTTGAGTGTTTTTGCTTGTGAAGATAGTCTCATGATTAGACTTGTACATCATGCTAGACAAGCCCATACCATTCCAAGATGGAATGAATATGAATGCCCCATGGAATAAGGCTATGCACAAGAGACTATTTCAATCCTTTATTAAATGTCTTTTAGATTTTTGTTTGAAGATGAGAGAAGAAGACTCAAATTGGAAAAAGACAAAAAACTAAGGGGGGCTAAGTCCAACCCTAAGTTATTTATTATATACAAAAGGGAGATCCTAATGGTTAGTGAGGTTTTCTAATCCTAAAGAGCAAAAGGAAAAGAAAGAAGAAAAAGGATGCAACTTACTTCCTAAGGAAGATAAGTTGGTCCTAACAATGGGGAACCCTACCAATCACAAATATGGAAGGAAAAAGTGAATTAAATGCATAATGAAATGCATAAAAAATAAAAGGATAAGGTGTAAGGAAACATACCTTTCCCTCTCTATAAAACAAAGATTAGTGTGCATTTTATTAAAAATAATAAGGCAAACACACAACAATTAAATCCTAATAAATCTAAGACTCTATCTAAACTCTATCTTAATTCTAGAGGAATTAAAAAAATGCTAAAACAAAAATTCAGCACCTACTACAGCCTCTAAACTAAACAATAGCTATGAAATGCAGCACACAAAGCAAACAACATACTACAACTATCAAACAACATAAAAGTAGGTGTAAAAAGTCAAATACAGCATGCAAACATAACAAACAACATGTATTCTACAACACCTATATGCAAAGTCAGCTATGAAATGTAAAATACATTTGATTATTTTTCCTTTTTAATGCACAAACTTAATAAAAAATGTATCAATTCATCATGAATGTTCATTTGAACATAGATTAACATACACAAATGAGTGACATAATTATTTTGGTAGGATTCTGCAAGAATATACCACATGATTGATTGTGCAACAAGTATGCAAAATATGGCACATGAACATGGCATAGAACATAATGAGCATTGATCATAAATATGAAACATGCTAGATCAACAAGAATGCCAAGCTCAATGCAAAATTCAGAATTGAATTGATGTGAATGATATGATCAAACATGTAACCAAATTCAACCAAATGCACATACATACATGATTATGTGAAATGCAACATACATTGATACAATGACATGTAAAATGATTTAACGCAATGCGAAAGATGTAAAAACAGAATGCAACATGATTATTCACATGCCAAATGATGCATAAACATAGCAACAAAATGCAAGAAATCAAATTATACATAAAGGAACACATAAATGCATAATATGCAATATGAACGGAAACACGTCGAAAAGACTCGAAATGAGGGAATGAGATGTCGAAACTAACCTAAAATTAGTACCTAAACATGCATGAACATTAGAGGCACAAGAAAGCAAGACTAAGCTATCAAATAAGCTAAAATTCCAAAATCCAACAACGTTAACGGGTTAACCAAATGGTTAACCGGTTAACGGACCTAAAATTGCACTAGTTTGTGGCCAAAACGCACGCGTTAACCGGTTAACCAAATGGTTAACCGGTTAACACTGAACAGAATGTGAAAAAAAGTTTAGAAATAAGTGCTTTTGGCCACAAACTCACTTCTAATGATCTCTTACATACACATGGACATGTTAACACGCATTTCTACTCAATTAGGGCTTATTTACAAATGTTATATCCTATAACTATCTACACCTTAACTTCTAATCCATTAAAATTCCATAAATCGCAAGCAACACATAACGGAAACGTAATCTATCACAAGCAAAGCGAAAAGCATTTAAAGAATGCCGAAATGGTGAGATGAAGAGAATAACTTAAAGGAGAAGTGATTTAGATCACCAACCTATGAAGCGGAGAAGTGCTTCGGTGGATGTTGCAAGAATCAGAGCTTGATCGAAGAGAAAACCAAGAAAGCCGTGAATCCGCAAAATAAATGCATTCTTGATGCTTGAACCTTCGTGCACTTCTGATAAGTCGAAATCTTCACAAAATCAGTAGCTCCTTCTTCTACAATCCACAATTCAATGGAGGTTGGAGGCTAAGCTTCAAGATCTTCAAGCTTCAATGTGAAACTTGAAGAGCTTATTCAAAAGAAAAGCTTTGGTGAAAAGGGAAATGGAGGAAAAGTGAGAGAGAAAAAGTGATTCTAGAAATTGTGAGGGAGTGAAAAATTTGGAAAAAAACCTGGGACTATTGCATTGAAGTGATTAATGATTATATAGAGGATAGTGTTGGAGCTAGGTTTGGAATGGAGTTAGGTTTAGGAATGGAGTTAGGTTTGTAGTTAGTTAGGGTTAGGGTTGGAGAGGGAATATTCCTTGGAATATTCCATGGAATACTCTAGAATGTTGTAGAACATGGTAGAAGCATCCAAGGGAAAAGGAGTGGAATTGAAGTGGAAAAAATAAGAGGGGAAGAATGAAAGGAAATATGGAAGGAAAGTGGAAGGAAAATGGAGGGAAAGGTGAAATCTCCCCTTTTTTGGTTGGTTAGCTTGGAAGTGTTTTGGATTATTTTTGGGATATTATTTTTCTCTTGAACTCCAATATTTGGAAAGCCTCGATCGACCACACACCTCATGCGTATGCAAAGGATGATGATTTATTTATTTTTCAAATGCGATGCAATGATATGCGGAATGATGAGGGAATGAATCGTAAATCGCTCGAGGTTGATAATAAATAAGAGGGCAAATTTTGGGGTGTTACACATGCATGACGGCCTATACCACAATACCTCACACTTTTTCATAATTAATCTATGACAAAATCCCAAAGTTAATTTAGGGTTAAATAGGATCCCTTAAAAAATGTACGACTTAATTGAAATTAACTTCTTACGCAAAGCCCCTCAAATGTTTGAGATGACTCTGTTCAAAATACATATGATTGAAGAAAGGGAAGAGTTGAATTGATATAAATATACCCGCGTTTAAAAGGTCTGGATCTGCAACTACATTTTTACCAAGCTTCACTCCTGAGAGATACTTAACATTTTCCTATTATTCATGAAGAAACATTTATTATTACATAATAGTAGTTAATATTCATTGAAGAAACATATATTATATATGCAATTGATATGAAATATGCATGGCTAGGCTAGTCCTTACCTGGGTTTGGTTGATGACATCCAAGAGCTTTTCCCCATTTGGTAAAGTTTCTTCATATACCCACATTCTTACTTCATCTGATTTATATATTCAAGCATGAAGCATGCTATTAAAATAGGAAATGAAAAGTTTGTTTATTTTATGTCTGAGGGTTAAAATATCTGATTGAGTTCGTGCAATTAATCATAATTGGGTCTAAATAATATGATATATTAATTAATTTTAGGGTTAATTATATGAAACTCCCTTCCATTAGGGCGAGATTTGTTATTCCCTCCTTAAGGTTTTTTATGAAGTCCCCCTTATAAAACCAAAAACCATATTTTACCACGCCTGTTGACTGGGCCTGAATAAATTGATTATGTGGCGCTGAATGTGAAATATAAGAGCAAGAAAAAATGTGAGTATGAAATGCTAGCAATAGCAACATTAAACGGCAGCAATTCATCACATTTTTCATGAGTTACAAATTTCCCAAACCACCCTCAGGATCCTCTATATATCGAGCCATTAATTCACAATTTTTTCCAAGCTTGAATGAGCCAAAATAACACTGCAAAAATCTAAACCCAAGCTTCAATTCAATTAACAAATCCATTAATCTTCAATTTCAATCATATACTAAATTTAATTCACAACTTGCTACAAAAATTCCATCAATAATCTAATTCCAATTCAATCAAAACCTATGATATCCTTCTTTAAAATAGCAAATCTTTGCACACAAACTGAATCACAACAACAATAAGCTCGTGAAAAATTTCATCCATCATTATGAATAACTAAACCAATAGTTCATCATTCACAAATTCTGAACCAAAATTGCAACACAAGCCCAGTAGCCTCAAATTTCAAAAATAATAACTCACAAGTTCAACATACCATTCAACAAATTTGCAGCAATGTGTAACACGGTGGGAGAACTGACTTTCTATAAATGTTACGGATAGCAAGAGTCGCCACTGACTTTTATTTTATCCATATGGAAAGGACATAAAAGAACAGAAAAGACCTATTTTTAAAAGACTTGAGTTCAAGGGGTAGGTTATATAAAGGGAAGGTGTTATCACCCTTTATATCCATGGTTATCCATGGCTCTTAGTTACTTAGCTCACTTAATTGTTTTGAAAGTGTGAAATGTGTGATTAGAAAATTTTCTAAGTACTTTGTAATGATCATCGTATGGATGTATACAAAGTCTTTGTTTTGAAAATGTTTGAAAATAATGAGGTGTGAAAAGTATTGTTAAAGGGTGTAAGCCAGTAACTTAGAGTTCCTATCCTAGACTAAGTCATTCATGTTCTTTTATATTCTTTTAAGGGTAAGACTGTCCCTATTATTAAGGAATAGGTAGTCATTACCTTGAATTTTATTAAGGGATGGGCGTAGGGTCATCGTATGGTCAACGAACGCAACTTGAAGGGTGTCTTTAGCAATTGGGAGGGACTATCATCTTTTAAACCGAAGGGACAAGATCATTATCAAAGAAAACATCGTAGGCAACATTGTAGGGACTCGATCTTTTAAACTTGGGGGGGGGGGGACAAGATGATTTTTATTTGTAGGGTCGTTTGCTTAAGACACCCCCATTTTCGAGGGACTTGACCATATAAAAGCAACTTTTAAGACGAGTAACCCTAGGAGGTGCAGACGGCGATCATAGATCGACTTACGTGTGTGAGTGATTATATTCAAATATTTAATCTTTTTAATTAAATGATCTAAATTAATATTAATTTCAATTAGGTTTTTCCACTCCCTATTTACTAACCACACAATTATGAAATAAAAATAAATGGCGGAAAATTAAAGGCAAAAATAAGAAATTCCTAAACTATTACAATGCTTCGGAGCAGTTACATAATTATGAGGCGAAAAATAAAAAATATGAAAATTTACAGGTGATAAAAAGTTACATAATTATAATGGCGAAGGAAAAGCTTCAGAGCAACAATAACAAGACAGGTTATATGAATAACATAAAAAAGGGGAAAAGGTTTAAGGTTTGAAAAATATTTAAGGATTTGAAAAAGAAAAATTTAGGTTTAATAAGTAATTAGGGTTATAAGAAGATAAATTAGGGTTTAGAGAAAATTTAAATTATTTAAGAGAAAATTAGAGTTAAAAATAAAAAACCTAAGCTTATTTATTTAATTAATTTATAGTTTTAATAGTAAAATAAATTAAATAGATAATTTGATAAAAGGAAAATAAATATATGTTATTTAGAAATTGTTTTATTGTTAAGAAAATAATTAAAAGTAATTAACCTAAATACTAATTATCTAATAATATAATATATAATATAATAAATTAAAAAAAAACATAAAAAATAAATGGGGGAGGCCTGGATTTGAACCCAGGACCTCCCTAATACCAAGCTAATGCAAGAACCATTGGAGCTGCGTGCGCGCCTTGTACATGACATGGGCAAAGCAAATTAAATATTAAACCTGAAAATAAAAACAAGGCGTTAAAAAAATTGAGGAAACCTGGGATCAAACCCAGTCCCCTATGTTTACCAATGCGCACGTGTGACCACCAGGCTAACTGCGTAGTTTGTAACATAAACACAAATAATAATTAATAAAATAAGTCATAATTTTAAAAATCAGATTTTGCGCCCAGACTTCATCTTCTTCTCCAAATTTCCTGCGAACTTTCCTTCACATCTTCCTGCGAAGCTTCCTGCGAACGTATTTTCATAGGAATTCCTAGGTCTTCTCAACGGCCATGGTACATGCAAAATTTCACCAAATTGAACGCACCATTGCACTCACCATAACAATCTTAGTTCATTTAAGTCTTTAGAATCCATTTATATGTATTAAATCACGAAACCCTAAATTGGAGGTAAGAACCCTAACAATGGCGTTTTGGAGATTAAGCCATGAACCTTTGATTAAGTTGTCCAGAAATCATCCTTATGACATAACAAACATGAATGAATCATTAATTTTCAGTTATATCAAGTTAACATATGCAAATCGAAAAAAAAACAAATTAAGGATAAATAAGTTCGGTTATGGCATATGGATGCGAGTTGAGTGATGCAAATGATCATGATAACTTCAAGAGACATCAAGGATCATGTCTCAACCTTTGAAAAGCCTTGATACTACCTGCAAGTAAGAAACCAAATTAGTGTTTTTTTAGTGAAAGTTTGAAGTTTGAGTTCTATCTTTTGGCCTCTGATTCTCGTCCCCAACTGTTTGTTTATGTTTTGGTATATGTATGGAATCATATTAGGTCAAAATATGGGCCTCTTATTCATGGATTTCAATTACTTGATATGGAAGAAATCAATCACACACAATGATTCAAAAATCACATATATCCTTGACAATTTGGTTTAGCACGAATTTGTATGGTATCCAATCAGTTTAAATGTTGTGTGAATGCTTCTAGAACAAAGATTTGATCCAAATATTGACTTTTTATATTTTATTTTTATTAAAATTGAATTTTAACATATAAAATCCAAAATAATAGAAACTAAATTATAAAAATCAGAATAAATGGTCATTGGGTCGTGCATGACTTTATCTTTGAGATTGGGTTGCAATTTTATGGGCCCATTTGGAAAATTTTGAAGTTAATACCATTTTTGCTTCATACACCCCTTGAAAATTTTCCAACTTTGACAAGGCACAAATCCCTCAATTGTAAAGCTATGAGAGTGATATTGGACTCTTTAGAAAGCTTAGAGAGTCTTATAACCAACCTTTTTGGTCCCATGTCCATATATTTTACCATTTTCAAATTATGAGCTTTGGAAAAAGTTGACTTTTTGTTGACTTTCAAAAGGACCTATAATGTTTTAGCTCATACCTTCCAAATGAAGCATTTTTGGCCTTGGCTTGTGAGACACAAAGTTGTAGAGAATTCAATTTCCTTCAAAATGAGCTTTGGATGGGAAATTTTTGATGAAGTATGTGAAAGTTATGGCTGGTCAAAGTTCAGTTGACTTTTACTATGAAACCCTAATTTAGAAACTTCTTGATTCTTGATGATCTGAGATTTCCTTGATGAATCATGATCAACCCTTGATCAAATGATGAATTTTACCTCATAATATTGAATTTGACAAAACATCTTGAAGCTTTGACTTTGAGTTTACCACAATTTGACCTCAGTTTGACTTTTTTTATCAAGTTGACTGATTTTTAAATACTTGAACATTTGTCTGGTCAAACTTATTGGGAAAGCTCTGAAACTTGACATGAGGATTATTGAATACATGTGGGATGTTATGAAGCTTATTTGAGGCCTTGGAAGCCCATTTAACTTTGAGAAATTCAAAACCCTAGTTCGAGATCCATTGTTTAGGAGGATGCTTAGTCTAATGAAACTTTCAATCCTTTTGACCAATTGTGAACCTTGAGAAATCTTGAGATACATTGCCTTAATTGTGGGAGCAAATATTTGGGGTACAAAAGCTGCCCCTGTTCAATTTTCGGAAACCTGAGGAGTTAGATTGGCATGCACGCCATTCGTGACCAGAAGGTTAAAGGGGATTGAACATAAAAGCCCCAAAATTTGCACTCGCCGGTGCGTAGAGTAACACTGTTAGTTGGTTGTATTGCTTGAATGGGCTTAAAGGTTCCATTCAGAGAAAAAGTTCTTCAGATATACTTCTTTGAGGATAAGGTTGTCCAAAGAGTAAATTGATGCAATCTTGGGGGGATGTAGCAGTCCAAGAGGTTGTTTGATGTGATCCTGGAGGGTAGAGCAGTCCAAGATTATCCTGGGGTTTAGCAGCCCAAGGTATTGTGATATAGCTTTTGGGAGGATAAAGTAGCCCAAGGTATTGTGATATAACTTTTGGGAGGATAAAGCAACCCAAGGTATTGTGATATAGCTTCTGGGAGGATAAAGCAGCCCAAGGTATTGTCATATAGCTTTTGGGAGGATAAAGCAGCCCAAAGTATTGTGATATAGCTTTTGGGAGGATAAAGCAGCCCAAGGTATTGTGATATAACTTTTGGGAGGATAAAGCAGCCCAAGGTATAAGTTGTTGATGACGTTCATCTGTTGGGGAATTAACCTAAAAAATAAGGTTAGTTCTATGCAAATATCATGATGTATATAACACTTTGCAAGATGATATCTCATGAGAATGTTGTATGCGTATGATATGATGTAAATGATGTATGTATGAATTATGTAGTTGAAGCATATGAGTAGCTTCGTAGAACAACTGCTGGCTGGGGGAAATAAATCCCGATTCGTTGTTGAGGAATATGAAGACTTTGTTCCCGTCTTGTTTTGGAGTATCATACTTAGAACCTCCTGTTTTTGTTCATCGTACTTCTTATTGAAAGATTAAATTCCTGAATATCCTGACTGGGGATAAAAGAGATGGGTATTGCTCCGGGAGACTTATATGGTCAAGTATCAATTCTTTGGAGGATATATTGTATTTGAAATGAAACTATTTGAAGACCTCGTAGTGTTGGAAGTACAAGATACTGTTTGAAGTATTCCGTAAGAATATCCGTAAAGATTACTCTGTGTGCAAGAACCGACGAAGATTCGTTGAATTCCTACCTCCGCTCGTTCTTAGTAAATTCTATTATTGTATTTTATGCATTTCCGGTAAACATCAATCATATTCAAAATCATATATACATTCAAACATAATCATCAAACGTTTCTCGCTCTAGTAAAAGGGGAAAAGTAAACCTGAATTTGAAAATAGGTCTTTATTTATTTAGAAAGTGGCCTATAAACAGGGGAGTTTTAACACGAGGAAGAAAATCCTAGTAAGATGAATTCGTCGAAGAAACATTGAAAAGGTACAAGAACAAGGAAAAATAGCTATGTATAAATGATCCTATTGAGTTCCAACTCCGCTATTTCCATTATCTTCAAGTATCTCATCTTCAACTGTCAGAAAATAAACGATTGGACTGATCTGTATCTGTTGAATTTGACATAGATAACACAACTAGTAGAGTTTACATGGGTGATCCAACGAGACATAGTCATACGCTTTAATCCCTAACTTTTGTCTGGATTTCCTTTTCAGGTTTTCAATCCACCGGGATACCCTTTTTTGCCCAAGCCGCCTTTTCAGGTTTTCGACTTGCCGGGTGTACATTTTTTTTATATATATCCCTAATTTTTCTCGAACCCTTTTGGTTCGTCGAGATGCCCTTATTTTTTCCTAGGCTAGTCAACCTAACGGGTCTCTTTTTATGCGTAGTATTTTTAACTATGTCTGCGTTCACAGGCTGTGGGAAATCTTCACCATCCATAGTGGTAAGCATCATGGCACCTCCAGAAAATACCCTCTTAACAACGAATGACCCTTCATAGGTGGGGGTCAATTTACCTCTGGGATCACCCGGTGGTAATATGATACGCTTGATCACCAAATCACCAGTCTGATATACTTGCTGCTTAACTTTCTTATTGAAGGCTTTGATCATACGTTTCTGATACATCTGACCATGACAAACAACTGCCAACCTTTTATCATCAATCAAGTTTATCTGGTCAAGTCGAGTCTGAATCCATTCATCGTCATCTAAGCCTGCCTCCTTCATAATTCTCAAGGAAGGAATCTGAACTTCAATGGTTAGAACTGCTTCCATACTATAGACAAGGGAGAATGGAGTTGCCCGGGTTGAAGTACGTATTGTGGTACGATAACCTTGAAGATAAAATGGTAACATCTCATGCCAATCTTTGTATGTTACTGTCATCTTTTGCAAGATCTTCTTAATATTCTTGTTGGCAGCTTCCACTGCGTCATTCATCTTTGGTTGATATGGAGAAGAATTGTGATGCTTAATCTTGAACTGCGTGCAGAGGTCAGTAATCATAGTATTGTTCAGATTAGTACCATTATCTGTGATAATCCTTTTAGGGATGCCATACCTATAATCACCCAAATAGAATCATAACCACCTTGAGTACTAGGTAATCCCGCTGCAAAATCCATAGGAATACTATCCCACTTCCAAATTGGAATATCCAAAGGTTGTAACAAACCGCCTGGTCTTTGGTGCTCAATCTTCACTTGTTGGCACACCGCACACTCAGACACAAACACTACAATATCCTTTTTCATACCGGACCACCAATACTCTTTCTTTAAGTCTTGATACATTTTCAAAGAACCTGAATGTATCATAAAAGTACCTTTATGAGCTTCCTCCAAAATCTTTCTCTTTAAAACAACATCATTCGAAATGCAAATCCTTTGGTTAAATAGGATAATCCCATCCAACGCTCTTACAAAACCCGGTTGGAGTAACAACTATTGTAACTTCTCATATAGAACTTGTTCTTCTTGAATTTCACTTCTTAAAGTAGAATTGATATTCAAATTTCCCATAATCACACCATTCAGAGTCCATTCAAATTGGAGATTAAGATCTCGAAACTTCTCCAACAATGCATATTCCAACATCATCAACTCGACACCATGAATGACTTTCCAGCTCAATGCATCGGCCACTTTATTCACTTTTCCTGGACGATTTCTAGGTCATAATCCTTCAAATACTCCATCTACCTTCTGTGTCTCATAGTCAATTCTTTCTGATCAAATAGATACTTCAAACTTTTATGGTCGCTGAACATCTCAAAACGCACACCATAGAAATAATGCCGCCACACCTTTAGAGTAAACACAACGGACGCTAACTCCAAATCATGAGTTGGATAATTCTTCTCATGAACTTTCAACTGTCAAGAAGCATAAGCTACAACCTGACCTTCCTGCATAAGAACACCTCCTAATCTCATCTTAGAAGCATCACAAAACACTTCGTAAGACTTGTTAGGATTGGGAATGATCAACACCGAAGAAGTCTTCAATCTTTCCTTTAGATACATGAAACTTTGTTCACAACTAGAATCCTATTCGTAAGCGAAATCCTTTCTAGTAAGCTTAGTCACTGGCAACGCCAATTGAGAAAAACCTTTGATGAACCTTTTGTAGTAACATGCAAAACCTAAGAAACTTCTAACTTCCGAAGCATTCCTCGGTCTCTCCCAATTTATCACGACTTCAATTTTTGACGGATCCATTGCTACACCTCCTTGAGATATAACATGTCAAAGAAATTTGACTTCAGACATCCAAAACTCACACTTTCTAAACTTAGCAAAAAGTTGTTTCTCTTGTAATACTGATAGAACAATTCTCAGATGCTCTCCGTGCTCTTATGGAGTACGAGAATAAATGAGAATGTCATCAATAAATATTATAACAAATTGATCTAGATAATCTCTAAATATCCGGTTCATGTAGTCCATAAAAACAGTTGGAGTATTCTCCACACCGAAAGGCATCACTAGGAATTCATAATGTCCATAACGGGTTCTGAACACAGTCTTAGGTACATCAGAACTCTTAACATGAATAAGGTGATAGCCCGACCTCAAATCAATCTTCGAGAACACACAGGCTCCTTTCAATTGATCCAAAAGGTCATCTATTCTAGGTAAAGGATACTTGTTCTTGATAGTGACCTTGTTCAACTTACGGTAATCAATACACAACCGCACACCACCATCCTTCTTCTTTACCAATAAAACAGGAGCTCCCCACGGTGAAATACTTGCCTTAACAAAATGCTTTGCCATCAAATATTCTAATTGATCATTAAATTCTCTTAATTTAAGCGGTGCCATCCGATAAGGGGAAACAAATATAGGAGTCGTCCCCGGTATCAGGTCAACAGAGAACTCAACTTCCCTCACAGGAGGTAGAGAAGTGACATCCTCTTGAAAGACTTTAGGATACTCACAGACTATTGGGATACTCAACATTTACTGGTCACTACTCTCCTCTTTAGTAAGGACAAGTAAAACATATTTCTCTTTTTCAAACAAAAGGTTTACCATTCCAACCGTACCTTCTAAGATTATTGTAAACACATCCTTCGGAGGAGCCTCCACGGATGGAATGATGATTAATTTCTCTTTGCACCAAATAAACACAGAATTAGCAGACAACCAATCCATTTCTAAAACAACATCGACTTGCTTAAGGGATAGACAAATAAGATCAATCTGGAAAACTCTACCATCCACAGACAAAGTGCAATTTTCACACATTAGAGGTGTCTCAATCGTTTCATCCATAGAGTTAGTAATCACCATAGGAGGAGACAAGGGAATAACTCGTAACCCAAGTCGCTTCACTCAACGAGTACACACAAAAGAATGTATTTCTCTACAATCAAATACAAGAAGACAATGATGTTCATTAACAAGACATGTACCCGCAATCAGAGAGTTTTCGACTTTAGTCTTCCTCGCATCCATGGTACAAACCCTTCCTTGAACTTGATTCTTTCTCTGTTGACAATCTTTAGCAACATGCCCTTCTTTCTGGAAATGGTAACATATCACACCGCCTGAACTACGCCTTCCATAATGATTCTTATGGCACTTGGAGCATGAAGGAGAAGTATTAGGCCTAGGATTCTCCACTTGCTTCCCATTGAAGGGTTGGGGTCTTGGCCTATAAGGTTGATTCACCCTCCCATCATCATTTTGAACAACTCTTCCAACATTCGTTTCAGTCTGTACTTTCTTCAAACTATGCTCTGCAACATAACATTGCCTCAATAATTCAAAATAAGTAGTGAACTCCCTCTGAGAGACACTATGAGAAATCTCATCCCTTAACCCAAATAAAAACTGATTAATCCTCCACTTCTCATCTAGAGCATACATAGCTTACCTTAAGTAAGCTGCCATGTCTTCAAATTTTTCTGCATAACTAGCCACAATCATGCTTCCCTTCCTTAGCTATTGAAACTCAAACTCCTTCTGGATCCTTAGAGAATTTGGAAAATATTTCTCCATAAAAGTTACCTTAAATTGTTCCCATACCTTTGGAACCTCTTGCACAATGATAAGAGTAGAAGCATTCTTCCACCATCTAGCATTAGGACCTTTCAACGAGTGTGACGCAGACGTCACCTTATTCTCTTCATTGCACAACATAATCAGGAAGATTCTCTCCATACCAGTTATCCATTCATGAGCTTTTACTGGATCTAATTTTCCATGAAATTCTTTAGGATTCATGCGGAAAAGGTCACGGAAAGTTCCACCTTCAGTTTTAGGAATGACCACCTGAGGATGAAGACCCCATTCATTTGGTGAAACATCTCCTACATAAATTGGTTCTGTTGCTGCTGCATCTGCTGCATGAACTGATACAGAAGAGCATTCCCATCGCCACCTGGCGGATTCCCAGTAGGAGGAGTGGCATTCTACCTACCACGAGTTCTACATCCACTAGCCATATCCTTGAATGTCATCAAAATAGGATTAAGTTGATCAGGCTCAATGCCATAAACATAACATTTAGTTCTATCGCGAGATTACGTATATGAACAAAAAGAAACACTTATAATATTCCAAGGCTAGGTCGAGGATACGACCTGCTCTGATACCAACTGTAATACCCATATATGAAATACATACACAAAGCATATTTTTCATATATATGTTCATGTTTGGTATTGAAATACAAATAATTTCTTAGTACAACACATTATAAATTTTAGCCAACTATAAACATAAGGTACTACAACCAAAGGCTAACAATAATACAAGATGTCAAAACAAAAGGAAACCTAAGAACTAGATCCGAAGATCTCAAAACATCCATTGCAGAAGCAAAACCATAGATAAGTAAGGATAATCAAACTGCCTTATCCTTACCCTTCGCGGAACCCGAAGTACCTGAAAATATATCAACAACATGGGGTGAGATAATAACATCTCAATGAGTTCCCTATCTTAGAGTTCTCTCGGCTCTAAATGTTCGAATCTAACCGCTACTCAAGTCTAAGGTCATTTGTCTACAAGGAACCAAAAAAAGATGGAAATATCCATATAACGATCTCGAAACTTCACGTGGGACTCAATGTAATACCCACCTCAAGTGCTCACCATTTGCTTCTCGTGGGACTCAATATAATACCCACCTCAAGACTTTATTGATGCTTCCCGTGGGACTCAGTGTGATACCCACCTCAAGACTTACTCAATCAAGGTTTCCCATGGGACTCAATGTTATACCCATCTCAAGCCATTACCAATGTTTCCTGTGGGGCTCAGTGTAATACCCACCTCAAGACTTTATCAAGCAAGGCTTCCCATGGGACTCAATGTTATACCCATCTCCAGCCACTACCAAAGCTTCCCGTGGGACTCAGTGTAATACCCACCTCAAGACTTTATCGAGCAAGGCTTCCCATGGGACTCAATGTTATACCCATCTCAAGCCACTACCATTATATCTCATCAATGATTTTGCAACAACCTAGGGTAGTCCTAACCATCTCACAAGTTATACATTTTTATTCCAAAAGCTCACCATTATCTAACTAATAAAAGTTACGATTAATTATAAAAGTCGGGTAAAAGTCGGCTCAAAATAGTATTTCTCGGTCTTATAAGGTAGGATATATTATTAGCTTCAAATTGATACATAGAACAGCTAAGTCGGATAAAAGATGAAGAAGTTATGAATTTTTAACGAAAGAACAAAATAATATTAGTCTCCAAGACTTATAGTGTTAACCGGTTAACCAGATCAAAACTTCAGTTCCAGTAGCGTATCAGCATTCCGTTAACCGATTAATGCATTCTATTAACTGGTTAACCGACTACCAGTAGCTCAAAAACCTGCAATTTTTTATGCAGAAGCTAACCAAACTCAAACCAATTCAAACCAAACACCATAACAATTATCAACAGAGGTTCTCACACATATTGCAAACATACTCATGTACTTAATCGATATTTCAACCGTTCAAACTCTTGATTCTATGTCTTCTAGAAACATGCCCTAATCTCGAGAACACTATAACTTCTAGAAATAAAAGCTTATAACTAGAACCCACCTCTACCAAAGATGATTGAGAAGATTGAGGCATGAATGGATGATGAATGTTCAAGACCAAGAGCTTTCTTCTTCTTCTTCTTAAAGCTTTTCGCCCTTCTTCTCACTTCTCTATTCTTTCTCTTCCTCTTTCTCTTACTATGATTATGTTTCTATGTTAACATAACATAAGGAAACAAACTTAGGTTTATAAGGGAAAGTATAAATGTTCCCAAAGGGGTCCAAATAGAGGGTATCCAAAAATGTCTCTTAATTAACAATTTAATAAAACATCTGAGTCAAATAATATTAGTTACTAAAAAATTAAATTCGCCGATTGCTCTAAATTTTTTGTTAAAATCTCTCAGAGCAACCCGGAACCCTATTGATATCATATAATATTATTCAGAGCATTAAATAAATTATGGGGTATTACAGATTCACCCTCCCAATTCGCTATCTAAGCACAGGCCCATTAAACAATAATATACTCAAAACCTAAATGACAATGAGAGTCAGATACTCCCAACAACATCTTTCAAAATTATAAAGGATACGCCGTTCATACATTTGCCATAATTTGTATCAATCAGTTATCGTCTATACCCTTAACATTCAGAAATCACACTGATTCACAAGAAGCAACAAATTCGAAAGCAATACTTATTCGCACTACATGCATGACCTAAATAAACTAAATAAAAACTAGAAGAAAATGTATACCATTGAAGGAAGTGAGGTTGATGGTGTTAGAAGCAATAAGGTTTGCCGCAACACTGCCCCAATTACCACTACCAACAATGGTGACATTATTCTTGCTGTTGTTAATTATTGTTCTTGATTTCAAGCACAAGCTATAGAGAAGAGCAAGAATGGGGCCGTGTCGCTCCCGATAAGTGGGACGGGCCCAGATAAAGGTACAGACGCGAACGGTCGGCGAAGGGAACAGTGAGAACACACAGCCGTGAACCCACTGGAGAATGAATAGAGTCGCCAGCTAGGCATTTTTATCCCGGAGGAAAGGCAATGCTGCATAGACCTAGAAAAAGGTGGATAAGACGGTTGCGAACCAGAGAGACTGAGAAAGGGGGTTGGTTACAACCTGGGAAGGTATTAGCACCCAGATTGTCCGTCGTACTCGACGGGATCCACGCTTAAAAGATTTGTGTTTTAAAGGGGTAGTGTCAGTGCAATCTGTGTATAAAGTAGCTAGAAAAGAATGTACAGGTGTCAGTGCAAAAGAAGTGTGAAGTGAAGTATATATAAATGAAGTGTCAGTGTAAGAATAAAAATGAAATGCTCAAGATCATGAGGCTAAAAGAATGAGGCTAGAAAGAGGGGGAATATACAGAGACTTTTGTTCGATAACTGTTAAGTTATGCCTACGTATCCTCTCGTGCAATGAGGAAGTCAGAACACCGTAGTTCGACCCAAAGAGACTGAAAGATGAGTTGACTTGTGAACTGCTTGCTTGCCTATGCTCAAGTGTATGATCTGTCTGGCACAGATGCAAACTATCTTGCATTAGACGGAAGAAGCAAGTTCTCGTTTGTGAGTGAGGGTGGTGAGAAAAGAATCCCGGAGGAGACGATTATTGTTTGTTTTTTGTGTTTTCAGTCTTTTATTGCTTTTTGGATTTTTGTCATAAATTAATGAGCTTAAGTCTAAACCAATGGATTTAGTAAACTCATCACATCTTCCCTCTGTTTAGGGGTAATGAGAATACCTTAAGTGTGAAGTCAGATTCTCACACTTAATCACCTTAGGTGTAGAATTAAGATCATTAACCTACTTGTGATTATTTAGATGTTTTTGTTGTTTTTGTTTAGTGTTGAATAATGAGGTTAAGCCATAATTAGGGATTTAACAGACTCATTACACCATCCTAATAGAAGGATAATAGATGAGAATGTTTAAGCTGAGGAAAACTCCTCAACTTAATCCATGATTAGGAATTAAACTCATGACAAAACAAGCCTTTGATTAAGTGGATTTTATTTAGTGGTATGATGATGAAGTGTTCTTTATGTTTGTAAGACAACTTGAGGGGGACTTGTCCATTAACACTAGGGTTAGTCCTTCTTAACCAGTTAAGGAAGAATTAGAACCCTAACGCAAGGCCCAAGTTACAAGTGTGATGTCTTGATGATTATTAAGTGGATTGATTAAGAGATTTAAACACATTAAGGGTTTAACACTTAGGATTAAAGTTATACACTCCATCCTAAGAGAAGGATGCAGGCATAAGCTTAATCACAAAGCCTTAAAGCCTTTAGGGTTTAGTCCCTGATTATGAGGTGAGAAGAGAAGACTCAATGAGACACCAAGGTAAAACTAAGAGGGGAGACTAATCAAAACCCTAATCATTGTCATGCTTGGTTGTCCCTAAGGTTTGTGAGGTTTGCAAGAGAAATCTTCAATGAAACCACCAGGAAGCAGATGAACAGGATCAAGAGAAGCAAAGTGACTTGCTTCACTCAAGAAGTCAAGTCACTTGAAGAAAGAAAGTGGGAAGAGGAAGAATGAGCAAGCTCAAACTCAAACACATATAAAAAATGCAGCAATGGATGCAAGAGAGATGAAAAGAAAAGTTATGAGAAGTGAAGGCAAATTCACTTCTCAAGTCACTTACCACCTGAAAAGGTTAGAAAAGAAATGCAATGCAATGCAAAATGGGATGAGATGACATGATGAGAAACAAAACCAGAAGCATATACATGATGCTAAGGATGCTATGAGATGCTACAAACATGAGGCAGCACATGGAAATGTTCATACAAGTTCATGAATGCAAATGATGCAAGTTAAGGAGCATGAATGCACATGGAAAGTTATGAAGTGCATATGACATACAACATGGCAAATACAAGATGCAATGATCAAACATGCTTTCAATAGGTCTTATGATGTCAAATGAATCACATGGATGCTTGAAATGTCATGGCAAGTCATGTTATGCAAGGGAATGCAAGAAGGATGCAAATGGAAGCCCAAATTAGGGTTTATGGATCAAACAACAAACAAAAACCAAAAACAGAAGCAAACCCTAAGATAAAAAATGGAAAATGCCACCCAAAGAAACCCTAAACCTATACTAAACCAAGGTCCAAAGGGGAGGTCTCAACTCTTAGCCAATCTTAAGTTATGATTTTTCTAAGTTATTAGGGTTTTTAAGGCTCCTAAAAAAAGAAATGCCAAACAATTGAAAAATGCAAGATCAAATCATGGCCATTTTATCCTAGAAACTACATGCTAAACACAATGCAATGCAAAAAGAATCAAAGTCCAACTCTTCATGGATAGGCAGAAATGATTTTTTGAACTTAGGATCAAAATAATGCACAAAAATGATTTTAATTCAATGAGAAATTCTTAAAATGCATCAAGATCAAAAAAGAAATTTGGTTTGAAGGTTGGACAATGTTTCTAAATGTCTTAGAACCTTTCATGAATTTTTTGGTGATTTTTAAATACCTAAAAGTATTTTTAATTAATTAATTTCCATTAATCAATTAAAAATAATCCTTTAAATATTTAAAAATGCTTTTTTAATGATAAAAATAAAAATAAAAATGTTTTTGTGTCATAAAAATTAATAAAACTCAGGAGAAAAAGTTTCATAATTTTTAAAGACTTTTTACTATTTTAAATTAATTGTGCAAGTTAAATGAAAAAGAAACAAAAATAAATGAAAATAAAAGGAAAGTCAAATGAGTGGAGGGCCAGGATGAGCTCTGGGTTTGAATTGGTTGACCAGCGCGCATCTGGACGGCTGGGGTTGCATCTGAGCCAATTAACTTAATTACAAATTAATTAAACTAATTAAATGAATTAGGGCTAATCAAAGTGATTTGAGCCTTCCACTCACGCGCGAAGTCAACTGGTCAAAGGCATCCTACGGTCCAAATTCAAATGGGAGTTAATTACAGGATTAGGGCACAAATGACATTCAGGCCGCCGGAGAAGACCTCCGGTCGTCTTCTCCGGCCAGCATCCCCCCTGAGAATCCCCAAAAATCCAAAAACCTAACTAAAACGAAATCTAAAAACTGGGAAATGATCCCCACTCACTCACGAACCAAAACCCCTAATCAAAACAAATTTATATTTCCTAACAAGGCTGAATCGAAACAAACAAGAACTAGGGCACAAAAAACTCAGAGAGCAATTACATTCTCATTTCATCACCATTTGCAAAACCAAAGGCATATTCATGATCAGGAAGACACAAAGAACAAGTTTAGAACACAAAAAATGATTTCTGGAAAAATATTTCTTGAGCTACCTGAGATTCGAAGCTTTCACTTCAGCCACTTTCTGACCACTTCCTTCAGTGCAATCCACTCTACTTGGTCCCCAGATGATTCTTGAATGCTTAGGAAGAGTTTATGTTGGCTGGATAAGGAGTTTGTCAAGCTTCTGCTCAAGCTCAGTTGGAAATGGCAATGGTGATTCAGGCAGTTTCAGGCCAATGTAGGTGGTTGTTTGTGGTCCAGCTGATGAGTGGAGAAGGTCTATGGAGTTTGTTTTGAGGTTTGTGAGCTGTGGAGAGAGTTTCGAAGCAAACTGCAAATTGGAGTGAAAATGGTGAAGTGAGGTTACAGCTTGTTTCAGGCCTGGTCCTTGGCTGGTTTCTTCTCAATGAATCATAGTGAGATGTTTGGTGAAAATGGTTTAGATGTTTGATGGCTGGGCAGAGAGATTCGAAGCAATTTGCAAAAGGGAGTGTTTTTTGTGTATGTGATGTTGTGAAGTGTTTCAGCCTTGCTTCCTTTATGAAATGGCTTGCAAATTGATAGTATATTTTAATCCTATAGGTCAGATGATTTGACATGGCCTATAGTGATTGGTAAGTTTGCTTTTGCTCAAAGTCCACCTTTTGTGTAAGAGAAGTATGGCTTGGTTCTAGGCTTAGTACAAGGCATGGGCTGCGCAGCAAGGGTGAGGGGAAAGGCTAGCCAAAGTCAGCATCCAAGGTTGCAAGTTGTAGGAAGTGTGATGAGTGGTTTTGCAACTTGTTACTTTTTGAAACTTTCATGAAAAATGCCTTGTTACATGAACTAAACACATGTGATCTTTGGTCCAATTCTGACTTTTTAGGACATGTAGAATGTTTATGTCATGGTTTGAAGTGAATTAGAAGTTACAAATGACATTGGTTCATGGTTTTGCAAAATTCACATTTGAAGCATGCCTTGAAAATCAATGATTTTTGCCAACTTTGTCACATCATAACTTTTGATTCAAAAAGAATTTGATCATGTTCTTGTACTTTTTGAAAAGGGAAAGATGTAATCTACAACTTTCATGACCAAAGTTTTTCCATTTGAAGCATTTTTGGATCAAGAATCAAGGCTTGAAAAATGACCTAAAATGAAGCATTCTTGCAAAAGTCAACTATGCCCAAAAAGTCAACACTTGCAAAAACTCCAAATTCTTGATTTTTGTGAACTTCAACCCTCTTCCATGATCAAATAAAGATCATATACACTCAAAATGATGAAGATCACCCATTGGTTGGGTCATTGGGGGCCTCAGATGCCCTGATTTTGCACTGACTTGTCTGAAAAGTCAACTCTTGATCAGATGACTTCCCCATGGAATTTCTTCATGAAAATTGATATGCATACTCCCTATACCATATAGAGACCAATGGAAACAAGAATGACCAAAAAAATTTGGAGTTATGGCCTCTGAAACCAAAACCCTGATTTTAGGTCAACTGTGCAGTCTATCCTGGCTCTGCTTCCACACCAATCCCAGTTCTTGTGATTCTCTTGCATTTTTGACTTTGAGAGGATGTAATATGGTATAAGAACACACATGGATCCCTTGGAAGTGATTGGTGGCCTTTGGAGTGGCTCAAGAGGCTCTTGGATTGCTCAGATCACAAACCCTAGGTGCAGATGACTTTGAATCTATGCAGTGAATCAAAAATGAGATATGAGATGATATGATTGTGTTTATGCATATGAAATGATCACAAGCCATGGTGTGAGTGGGTGAGGGCAAATTTGGGGTGTTTACAGGCCGAAAAGAGAAATATAATTTGTTGTGAGTAATTAAGATATACCACACATGTTTCACAAGAAACTATGCTAAATGTGGTGGTTTACTACACAAGATATCGATGAATATACATGTTTTGAATCTCAATAACTTTAGTTTTATATTATGTTTTTATCTCATTAAAGTGGTATCTTTAATTATTTATTTTTAATATAAAAGTAAGTTATTTTTTACCTTGGTTTTCTTTGCAACGGAGATGAATATGTTTCTCTTATGTATATAGCTTTAGTTTGTAGCATTGAGTTTCACTTGTCTAAATAAAACAAACAGAACCCCTAACAAAAGAGCTCTAAACAACCAGAGACATAAACATATATCATCTTCAATACAAAGATGTTATATGTTTAAGACTCGTGTTTCTTCTTCAGAGATCTAAATCATTTTCTTTTACTTTTTCTTCAGAGATCTGGTACGTCAAACATCACTATTCATATTATTGTTGTTGTTATTGAGATCCAAAACCCTAAAGGTTTACTCTGGTTGTTTTTGCTGTTTAAATAAATTTATGTTATATGTTTATTGATGCTATTATTGTTTTTATTGTTGAGACCTTAAATCCTACAGGCATAATATTATTGTTGTTATTGCTAATTAAACAAATATATGTTTAGGGTCTATTGATGTTGTTTTTGTTTTTGTTAATGTTTTTTTTTTTGTTGAGACCATAAATCCTATATGTTATTTATTGATGTTGTTGTTGTTGATCTTGCTGACCTTTTTTTTGTTCACTACAAGAAAAGTGTGATTTAGCTTCAACGTAAAATGGAAGGTAAATGTTGGAATCTGGACGCTAACATCAATTTAGCGTCAATTTAGCATCCAATTCTATACAAAATTAATCCAGAGGATAAGGATCACTCATGAAGTTTTCCATAATTTTATCATAATCGAAACTATTTTTAATAATTGCAACGAAACGAGCGAAAAATGGTGATTAAGGGAAAGTGCAAGGAAATCAAATTCTATCATGCATAACCTAATCCCTAAGCTTTGATATCGTCACATACTATCATAAATAAAAACAAATAAAATGTCTTAGGTGGGAGGGCTCAATATACAACTTAAACTATATGATCCTAAGCCACATACAAACTAGAATGATGCATTAAAGTCGAGATATTTTAATTGGTTGAAGTGACGATTCCTCGCATAAAAAGAAACCCAAAAACATCGTGCAAGATCTTGTAACCTCCCATAAGAAAAATAAATGTTTATCTTCTATAATTAATTCATGGAGAACCACCGCAACCGAAATCGATCCATATCGATCAAAAATTTTCATGAACACTTTAATCCAAAATTAATTCAACCATGATCAAAATCAAACAAGATCAATAATTAAGAATCAAGCTACTCATCAAAATGTTAATCAACAAAATTAATTTAATAAGAAATTAATCAATTTTACAAGAAAATTAAATCATAATTTCTACAATAAAATTCATTAATAATTTCTAAATGAAAATAAAGAAAATAGGTGGGAGGTGTAGAACGAAATACAAGTGTGGGGATAATATTTCCATGGAAGCCTAGTCCAATTAGGAGACGCTGAGGGAGGTGTATTTAGTGAAACATGGATGTGGATATAAATTCATGGCCTAATGGCCCAACTCAACAACAATGGTGCAGAGAAAGGGTGCAAGTTGAATTGGGATGTGCCAATAGGATTCTCATGGATTCAAAGGGCCAATTCCACTATCTTTACCAATTAACCCTAAAAGCTAAAGAACACGTTCCTTAGACTCCATTTTATCCCTTTCAGTTTCATGTTAACTTTTTCACCCTTCCTCAACCAATTACGTCACCCTCATCCCTATCACCATCGTCGTTCTGTTATTCTCAACGTTATCAACAACACAACATCGCCGGTCTAACAACTTTTCCAGAGATCAACAATTCAAACTCATTGTGGCCAAGATATCACTCTGCATCACTGTCCTCTGTTCTGCGAGTCACTACTTTCATCGATATCACGAATCCGAATCAATGTTTTCTCCTCCACTTCTCACACAACATATTCTTTCCGAACTCGTTCAGGTATGCTCAGTGCAGTCCAATCTCTCACGCGATCCTTTTCTTCGATCTTCGTCTTTGCCTGATCTGAAATTTTCTATTATTGTGAATTCGTTCTTGAATCGTTCTTTGATTTCTGACTTTGTGATTTGCAGATTTTATGTGTTCTTGATTTAATTCTGCAGGACTCTTGTAAGAGATAATGAAACACGATGATTATGCGAATAGGAGTGGTGTTAATGCACAGTTAGAGAGATTGCAGAGGCAGATAGCGATTGAAGAGTGTTCTTGTGTAAGTCTTCCTCTACTTGAATTTTTTCAGTATGAGAATCAATTCAATGGATTTTATGATGCTGCATGCCTTGTAAAGATGATGTTGATGATGGATAAAGGTTGAAGAAGATGATGATGAAAATTGAAGGTTCAAAGTTGATAGAGGTTTTAAAGATTCAAGGAATTGAGGAAACTTATTGGTGGCTGATCAAGGTTGAAGAGAGAAGGAAGTATTCGGGATCCAAGAAGTTTGTTAGAGAAGAGGATTCTGTTAAGTTATCGAATTCAGAGGGTGATTGAGGATAAAGTTGAAGAGTGGAAAACATAATGATTGAGAGAGCCATGAAGGGAGAAACTTTTTTCTGTTACTGAGTTTTTCTCTCCTCCTGGATTTCTGTTATATCTGTTTTCTACTATCTATCTCTTAAAATTCAATTGCATGAACTTCCAAAATTATCCTTTCACCCAAATCATTTACACTAACAAAAGAGCATTTTAGTAATCAACTAATGTTTACTTTTTTCAGTCTCATCTCTTACTACATCATGACAAGTGGCATTCATTTATCATCCTCCACCAATTAAATTACAATTAAATAATACATACATTCATTCTCTCTCTTCATTCAAATTTCAAATCTCTCTCATATTTTTCTCACACTTTCTCACTATCATTTTAATTTTTTCTCCATTTATTTATTATCACTAAAAATACTAATAATCTACTTTTTATTTTATTTAAATAAAATTAAAAATTTATTTATCTCACGGGTCATTATCAACATAATATCTATTTCATTTTAATCAACATTTATCTTAATTTGAGAGACAAAATTTTTATTTTTAATTTTTTTCTTTCTCCTTCTTAATTTTTTTTCCTTCTAATATAATTATTTAATATAATATAATTTATATAATTATTTTTCATTTTACAATTAAGTATGTCATTTTAAATTTTGTATTTGTATCTAAATACATTTTATATCCCATCAAATAATTTTTTTATCTCACAGGTCATTATCGCATCAAAATTTCTTTTTTTGTCTATCTTCATCTCACGAGTCATTTCTTACATTTGTATTTTTTTAAAGAAAAACATTAATTTGTATCTAAATACATTTTTTACATTTTTCTTTCTCCATCAAAATTTGTATTTGTATATAAATACATTTTATATTGTATCAAATATTTTTTCTATTTCACGGGTCACTATAAACACAATATATGTTTTATTTTAACTAATAATTATCTTAATTTGAAATATAAAATTATTATTATCAAATATTAAGGTCCTCTGAATAAGAACTCCCAGATAAGAACTCAGAACCACAAATCAAGAACTCCAGAACCATAATAACCGGATCAAAACACATAAGATTGTACTGGTAATGAGGGTATGTTGAGGTCATGGGCTCCTGCAAACCTGTAAACCCCTCCCAATCTCACAGGTGTGCTCCAGGTCAAACATCACAGACTCTCAAAGCCGAATAGTAATAATACGTTCACCATTTCCGAGAAATGGATCATGACCAGATCAGGGAATTAGTTTGGCATTATGTACTACTCAGGGAGGTCTCAGCGTGAGTCCGGGAAAAATAAGCATCCTTTATAAGTCCCCAGCTTCAAGCGCTGAAATCGAGAAACAATAGTACATTCGGCTCTTGGGATACAGTACTATCGTCATACGACCAGATGCTTTAACTGAGTTCCTATAAGAGAACCAGGCCATCCTATGCGAGTTCCCAGTGGGCCCTCGGGTGCGAATGGGTTTGCCACAGAATGTGGTCTGCCACTGTCACCATTAGAGAGGGATGTTTCCACAAAGGTCCTCAATGATCCGTCCCCAAATGCACATAACTTCCGAGGTTGTGTAATGACCCAAAAAGATTCTGATATCGATACATTTCCAAGACGTTCGCAAGTCTGGGCGTGGAAGTCACTAATACCAACATAACAAGATGCCATGAAGCCAAAGTGGAACCACTCTAAGTCCTAGGGTGCACTCGAGCCCCGGTTACGAGCTGATCTCTCAGTAACAATCCCCAAACCCGCCAAAAGAAACCAGTACAGACAGTCTAATATATACATAAGATGCATGAAAACAAAATACTGAAAGCAGTGAATAAAGCTGTAAATAAATTGTAAATAAACAACAGTAAAATAAACACGCAACAACAAACAATCAATACCCAATGAAACAGAAACACGCAAGCGCTAGGAGAGACTCTCAAGGGAACCAGAGATACTCTGGTTAGGAAGTCCCCAGCATAGTCGCCAACTGTCGCTCCCTGGATTTCCATCCTGGTACAAACGCGAAAGTGGCGCGGAAAAGGTTAGAGTCGCCAGACAGGCATTTTTATCCCGAAGGAACAGGAATGGTAATGCTGCACAAACCAGAAGAAAAGAAAAGGAAGGACACAGGTCATGCGAACCAAAAAGACTGAGTTCGAGAGTCGGTTACGGCTTGGGAAGGTATTAGCATCCCAGATCGTCTACCGTACCCGACGGGATCACACTTGCAAAAAAACTGTTTCAAAGGGTGAAAGAATGAAAGTTGTTGCAAAAAGAAAGGAACTGGATCTGGAAAGAAAAGAAATGGGGAAAATGTAGGGAAAATAAAAGAGTGTGCTCGAACAGGCCCTACCCCGCTGCCTACGTACCTCATCTGGACAATGAGGATCAGAGTCGCCATAGTTCCCCTAACTAGGGTTGGAAAAAATTGTTGTGTCTTAAGGCTTGAACTGCCTATGTCAATGCTCAAGTGTTGCAGGCTCGGACGACGAGTGCCTTACCGTCTTGCAAAATGACAAGTAGGAGCAAGTTCACGTTCAGAGTGAAGGTGATGAGAAGAGAATTCCCGGAGGAAAGACGCTTATTGTTTGTTTGTGTTTTTTAGAAGTCTTTTAGGAGTGTGGCACAAGGAAGTGAACTCAAACTCTTTTCCATGGAATGTGTACTTGCTACTACATTCCAAGATGGAATAATAGAACAGGCATACCGAGTAAGGAGAATTTATCCAAGACTCGTTTCCAAGGGCTAGGGCCTAAGCTCACTAACTTGTTGAAGTTATTAGGTATCTTAGTGATTAAAATGAAGAATTGTTTTTTATGCTTTTCTTGATGAGGATGGTCTCATGATCAGACTTGTACATCATCCCAGACAAGCCCACATTATTCCTAGATGGAATGAATATGAGCGCCCCATGGAATAAGTCTATACACAAGAGACCACTTCTTTATTAAGTGTTTTTTATGGTTTTGTTTGGAGATGAGAAAGAGAAAGAACCACAAAGGATATTAAAGGTAAAAAGACTAAGGGGAAAGACTAATCCTAGTGTTATCATGCATAGATGAACCTAGGTTAGTGAGGTTTAAAGTCTATCCTAATGAAGAAGAAGGAGAGAAAAGAAAGAAAAGAAGAAGGAAGGGGAAGAAAGAAGAAGGATATAGAAGACAACTTACTTCTCTAATGAAACTAAGTTGTTTCTAAAGCGGGAGTGGTGAAGTTAAGCAAACAAAGCACAATGCTAAAGCAATCGCAACTTGAAAGCATAAAGAGATAAAGGAAGAATTTGTATGTGGGATACCCTCCCACACACAAGATTTACCATAACCCCCTAAAAAACAAAGATTAACTAAACAATTGAACATTGAAAGCATATTGAAAGCAAAAGTAAAGTAATGGTCAAAGAAAGGGAAAATAACGTATGGAAAAGAAAGTGTTATGCTCGGATGGGCCCTACCCCACTGCCTATGTATCCCTTTTGAGGAATCAGAGTTAACATAGTTCGACTAACTACTTTTTTTTGTTTTTGGATTTTTTAGTTGAACAATGTTAAATCACGTTCTACCGGCTGCTCGACCTTTGGAGACTCACGCACCTGGAGTAGAAGGAATTAACATGCTCTTATGAAAAGAAAACAAATAGTTTGATTTGTGTTTTAGGAATGCTCATGCAAAAAAGGTAGTCCTAGATGAAGGAATCGTGCTACCTAAGTTAACATTCAAACGAGAGACTATACAAAGCCTAGCAATCCTATGGGGAAATAATCGCATCACATAAATAAGCAAACAAGCTCGAGGAGTATCCACATCACTCGAGTAGCAAACAACCACCTGTGGATTATGTCTTCATAGTGGCAAAGAAAGGGCCTAGCAACGATACGGAGGATCGAAGTAGGACAAAAGTAGGGGTGACACCGAACCATGATATCGAGGATCGGGCAGGATGGGTACACGAAGCAAGGAGATCTCCTCGAGCTCGTGACTGTAGGAAAAGAGTATGTCTATACATGGTATCATATCACCAAGTAAGAACAGAATGGGGGAAATATCATGTGCGTACGAGCACAAAGCGTCAACGTCAACCGACGTGAGTTACACATAGCATGGGGATCCAGAAAGTGAGATCCTCTTCCACAGACTGACCGAACAAGAGCAGGATGGACTTTATCTAAAAGCATCAACACGAAGTGCAAGATAATGAAAGACTCAATGTAAACAAATACATACAGAGCCTCTGAAGGAGGACTTCTAGAAAATGCCCACGAAAAAGAAACGGTCGGGACTCAAGCCTATGTAAGCGATAAAGTGTGGAAATAGTAAATCAGATAAGAAACTATACCGCGCAGATGTAAATCCAAAGTACCAACAAGCTAAACAGAAAATAGAAACCCAGAGGTCCGCTCGAACAAGCTAGCATCCACAAACAAAGAAAGTCGGACATTTCATTTCCCATATAAGCTCAAGTCATTGGAGTGAAAATAAATCACTCAAGATGTGAAAATCGGATGCGACCATACAAATGCCCTGCACACAACACAATCCAGACAAAACAACGATACAAAATATCATTTGAAACCAAACGGTACCCCACAAATAAAGTGGAATACCAACCAAGCGACCGTCGTCAAGATCCTTGCGAGAACCTTACATGAACTCAACAAACGTATTAGAAACCAAAAAGAGGTGCAACCGGAAGTTGCACCTATGCCTCACAACTCAAAATCAAGTAGAAAGATGAGCATACGAGGTGTGGACATACATTGAAATGTATGTTTCAAAACGGGGCAGCACCTATGTACTAATATAAACAACATGCAAACTCAAACCGGAATCAAGCAAATTTACATGCAATGAATGACAAATGATCAACAAATATAAGTACAAGTCAAATAAAGATCAATGCATCAAAATTGCACCAAACCGGACTTAAAAAGCCTTAAAACGTAAAAACGCGTCAAAAATCACTGACTCAGAATTGAACGAAAATCACATAGTAACTTGTAAACGTGCCAATGGATTCAAATATGCAATCGGTTTTTGAAAATTCCGCTCGAAAGTGGTACTTTTTGGCTGATTTCTTCGTCTGGCAGTAGCGAAATATCCGAAAACAATTGTCCAAAATCGACTAAAAAGTTTACCAATGGCTCCTAAATAATCAACAAAGTCAACTTACACTATTCACATTCGCGAAACCGCGCTACGGTTAGGATGTTATGACCAAAACAAATTCTCGACACGCGACACATGAACAACATCATCGATTAGGCATCAATCTCTCCTATTCCGGATTTTCACATTGAAACAAGCATGAATTTAAAAGTCAAGCACTTCAATAATTTTTCAAGTCACAATAATGAGCTCTCCTAGGAATTTTGTCAAACACCTTACATGCACCGATTATTCTATGTCAATTTTAACAAGCATTTCCACTTATGCACCACAACAATTATTAGGATCAATTAATCAAGCATCAATCAACAATCAAATCAAGAATAAATGCACATAATCTCCACAACATTAAATCAACTTGACAATTCAATTCAAGAAACAATTCAACAATTATTCATGAATTAAAGTTTAAGAATCTTACCGAATGAAGAATCGATGAAGAAATTGCGAATCCGGAGGAAGTGAGATGTGGTTGTGAACGGAGGATAGAGGGAGAGGCCGTGTGGCCTCCAGCGGTGGAAAATGGTGGTTGCACGGTGGCGGAGTTGACCGGAGGTGGTGGTTCGCTGTGGTTCGGCTACCCGAAGCTTGATCGGAATTGTTGTGTTCTTGAGTTCTTGATGAAGTTGTTGTTGTGTTCTTGAGAAAGACTTGAGAGAATGAACTTTGATTATTTAGAGAGAGATTTTGAGAGTTTTTGGTGTTTGTAAATTGTGATTGAAGTTATGAGACAAATTGTGGGTTAAAAGAATATATAGTGGAGTGTAAAATGAAAGGCAAAAGGTAGAATTCCGGCTTAAGTGAAAATAACATTGTCTTCGACAAACTTTTTTGACTCTGAGCCTTCCACAACATCGTCCGCCTCTGAATCACGGTTGCAACTCAAAAAGAACGGATGTCATACGATCAAAATCGAGTGCGATCGATATGTTTAAGATGCAAGACCTCACTGAATAAGTTGTTTTTTTGGCTTATTTGGTGTCCGCTACTTGAAAATGTGACGAGGTCAACCTTTTTGGAGCATAATCTTGACTCAACTTTGTCAGTAAAGTTGTAGATCTATGAGTCAGTGACCTCGTGTTAAAATGTGAACTCAACCGGGCAAAGGACGAGGGAGATATGAATTTTCTCGTGAAACCACTTTCAGCCTTTTTCTTCGGTTCAACACTTCAGTTTTGCGAAATAAACCAAAACGAAAATCTTCGGGGCATCGTTTGAACTTGATCTTGTCTTGGAACTTGAAGATTATAAAATTTTTGAATCAACACTTCGAGAACGGACACAATTCGATAAAAATTGACCGAGTTATGAATTTTACAAAATCTGACAGACAGTGCACTGCATCAAAGAACCCCAATGGTAATTTGTATTTTCGGGATCCTTCCGCTTGGACCTAACCCAAAATGAATTCACAAAATGAAGATAACATCTAAACGGAATTTTAGGCGCTGGAACGACATCAATCCGATGAACGAGCTTAGAGTTATGAATTTTTTAGTGTTCAAAACTCACCGGTTCAGCACTGTTTTTCACTATATCGACTCTGAAAACTCGCACATTCGGAGATCTTCTTCAAAGAATTAGTTCTCGGCCAAAACCCAAAAGTTGAAAAGGATATCAAGACGGAACTTTTGGAATATGAATTTCTCAGAAATCTTGATCCAATCAGAAGTTACGAACTCTTGAATACCGTTAGCACAGTTAATCAGCGAAACCGAAATTTCAGAAACAAATAACTCCCACCACTTTCCATGATGAATTGGCCTCCGAGCCAAACATGAAAGTTATAGAGAATACCGAAACGGTTCTTAGCATTGAATTTCAGGCCAAAACAATTTTTTGGGCGAGAGTTACAACCTTTGCAAACTGCACCGTAAAACTGATATTACGCTTAAACTGCTCTGAATCAACCGAGAACTTTTGGCTTCTTCTGAGATTCATGTGCACGTGCTGCATGCAGAAATAAAGGTCTGTCGCAACCTATAAAAGCTCAATTGAGATGTATGATCATGTATGTTTATGATACAATTATGATCTAAATGCAATGTAATGTATGCAAGGATATGCTAAATGACATGAAAATGAGAGGACAAATTTGGGGTGTTACATTTGGTACATGCCTTTTTCTCATTTCTTTTCACAAAGGAATCACATTTCTCTTGCCTGTGCACATACGATATGCATTAGTTAAAGTATGAGAGCCACATGTCAACAACAACTTCCACCATTTGATTTTTAGTGTCCTTTCATCATGCAATATCATCACGCCAACACACCAACACACCATAGTAATTTTGGACTGCCATGCATGTGATTGCATTTGAAGAATTGCAAAGTTGAAAGAGGGAGCACGAGTTCCTCTATTTGGTGGTGATAACAAACTTTGTTACACACCCTCCATAAAAAGGAGTCTCCACGCATTTAGCAAAAAAAAAACACACATTACATCACACTTTTCATCACTTATCACTCTCAGCCTCTCTCTCATTACTTTGGCTCTAATTTTAGATCTGAGTTTTCTCTCATTCAACCATTCCTTCTTCATTTCTAAAGCATGTCAATATCATCATCCTTTCATAGTCATCATCCTCAAATTGTTCTTGGAGTTCAACAGAATGTGTTGATAATCGACGTCACTTTCGGATCCTTCCTTATTTTGCTCATTTTCAAAGTTGTTAACCTTTATTTGGCTTAAAGAAGATCAAAGGAGGCATAAGGAAGATATCTCAACCTTTAGACTTCTTTGAATCTCAAGAAAAGCTCAATACCAGGTTTGAGCATCACCTCATTTTTGCTTCGGTTTTGGCTTATTATTATATGTTTCATGATGTATATGCCTAATTTAAGATGTATGAAGTAAATGGAAACCTTGTGTTGCTTTAACTTTTGAATTTCAGTTTTGTCGTGTGAACTTGTTTGGGTTGATTTTCTCTCTATGTTGCTTGTTTGTGAAAACCAATGGTATATTCGTGATCCTCTTATTTCGGGCTTCAACTTTGGTCTTTATAATTTTGATTTTCATTGAATTTTGAGAAAGTTATGGTGATCTGAATATGGGTGTTCATGGTTTGTGTTGCTGCATTTTTCTATGGTGATGTTGCTGATCTTTTTCATTGCTTCATGGATGGAGGTTAGAGATGATGTGGTGGCGGTACGTGATTGGTTCCATTTTGGTATTCTATTTATTTCATTTTTGGTCACTTAAATGAGGATGACCGATTGAGTTGAGGTCACATGACTTTTGTTCTTTTCGTTTTTTGGTTTAATAACATTTAATTAAAAGAAAATGGAATAATTGGTTGGTGGCATAAATTTCGCATGGGCATAAGGACCGGTTGCTAATTGCGCCCCCTATCTACCCAAACCTGAATTAAAACGTGATACCCATGCTATCTGCACCTCTTGGTTTTTATTTTGAATTTTATTTTTCATTTTAAATGATTGTTTCATTTCACATTTTTAAAAATAGTTAGACTCATCTAAAAATCGCCAAAAACATCATGTTAACTTCTTTTAGTTTTCTTTAATTTTCTTGATTGAATTAATTGTTGACTTTTATTTATTTCTTTATTTTAGTTTCTTTTATGCATGATTTGTCTTGTTGATTTTATAACTTAAGTTAGAAGATAGTTATGAACTTGATTCTTGTTGGTATGGATTCTTAACATATTGAGGATTGTTTGAGAATTTTCCCCCGAATTTTAAGGTTCATTTGCTTATGTTTTAAGAGGTTGCTTTTTGATGAAGTATATGAAACCCTATTGGATCTTTGAGCCATTATTTTAGTGAGTTTGCTTCTGATTTTTGCTATGGGGTTTTGGTATGTTGTTCTCACATTTTTAAAGTGTATTGATGCTTAATTGTGGAATTTTTAGGACTCAATTGATATTTTTTTGAATTTTGTGATTGGTGTGTCATTATTCGAGGCTTATTTGTTCATAGCTTGTTTGTTAGGATAGGAGGGCACTTGTGCCAAATCCTAAGACTTTTTCTTTTGATTCTTAACTTGATGTTTGATACCGGGATGTGGTATGATAAATTTGTTCTTGGTCATGAGTCTTTGCTTGTTCTTACTTCCTTTGATCTCATTTGGTTTGTGCTTGCCACTTGTGATTTATTCTATCAGTTTCAGGGGCTTTGGTAAGTGAGAGGCGTGGATATGATTTCCATATCTCCAATTATTTTCTCTCCTCATTTATTCTTTCATATTTGTCTTTGAGATGTGCTTAGGCCATCATTTGTTCAACTCCTTTCATCCCCGTAGAGAACAACTTAACTTCTTTAGGACAAGTAAGTTGATTTTCTACCTCTATTCTTCTTCATTTTTCTTTCTTTTCTTCTTCTTCATTAGGATAGAACTCAAGCCACACTAACCTAGGGCTTCCATGCATGATAACTTTAGGATTAGTCTTTCCTCATTAGCCTTTTCTACCTATAAGGTCCTTTTTGGTCTCTTCTCTTTCCCATCTCCAAACAAAACCATAAAAAATACTTAATAAAGAAGTGGTCTCTTGTGTATAGCCTTATTCCATGGGGCACTCATATTCATTCCATCTTAGAATAGTGTGGGCTTGTCTAGCATGATGTATAGGTCTGATCATGAGACCATCTTCATCAAGAAAATCATAAAAAAACACTTCTTCATTTTAATCACTAAGACACTTAATAATTTCAACAAGTTAGTGAATTTAAACCCTAATCCTTGGAAACAAGTCTTGGATAAATTCTCCTTACTTGATGTGCTTGTTCTATTATTCCATCTTGGAATGTAGTAGCAAGTACACATTCCATCGAAAAGAGTTTTAGTTCACTTCCTTGTGCCACACTCATAAAAAACTCACAAAAAAAGCTAGACAAAGAATAAGCGTCTCTCCTTCGAGACTTCTTTTCTCACCTCATTCACTCTCTACGTACGAACTTGCTCCTACTTGTCACTTTGCAAGATAGTAACACACTCTTCGTCCGAGCCTGCAATACCTGAGCATTGGCATAAGCATTTTAAGCCTTTAAGACACAAGCAATATTTCTACCCATAGTTAGGGGAACTACGGTGACTATGATCCCCATGTCTAGATGAGGTACGTAGGCAGCGGGGTAGGGCCCGTCCGAGCATAATCTTTATTTTCCCTACATTTTTTCCTCTTCGATTTCTTTTTCAGTTCCCTTTCTCATTCTAGTTACAATCTTAGTTTTGCACCAACTTTCAGTTCTTCACCCTTTGAAACAGTTTCTTTACAAGCGTGGATCCCATCGGGTACGACGAACGATCTGGGGTGCTAATACCTTCCCAAGTCGTAACCGACTCCCAAACCTAGTTCTTTGGTTCACCGGACCTGTGTCCTTCCTTTTATTTTCTTTGGTTTGTTTAACATTACCATTCCCGATCCCTCGGGATAAAAATGTCTGGTTGGCGACTCTACCTCTTTTCTGCGCCACTTTCGCGTTTGTACCAGGATGAAAATCCAGGGAGCGACACGCCCTTTTGTAGTTAGGTTAAAATCTGTAAACCCTAGCCCGTGACTGGCATTTACACTGGCAATGATCGTCTCGATTTGATTCACAAATATCTCTTATGGAACTTAGGCGTTATTCTAGATCCTCAACAAAGCCTTCCTATGGGAGTCTGAGCACATAAGCAAGGATAGGATTGAGATTTTGGAAGGAGTCTATTAAAGGTGATCGACTATCTTGTAGTCACTTTTCTTAATGTTACTTAAGAACTCCTCAGCTTATTTATCAAAAGTAATGTCAGGATCAGGAGTAGGGATGTCATCAATCACAAGTTGCTTTCCCCTAGCCTTAGCCCGGGCTTCTGCATTATGATTTGATGGTACCCCACTGTTCCTCAGCATTTGTGGTGCAAACATCCTCCCATTCCTTGAAAATCCTCCAACCCCTACATTCTCAATATGATGTTGTGTTGTCCCGGAGGTAGTTACATCTTGCCTTTGGCCATTACAATAAACTTCTTCCCCATAATGCCATGGGACAACTCTTTCACTTTGGTATGGCACATACCCTGTAGTAGTAAATGTGACTGGCGTTGATCTTATGGAACCAAAATTTCGACCGGGGTGGAGTAGATAGTCATTATAGAGATCTCGTCTTCTTCATTAGATGCACGGTCAAACTGGATACCTCCATCATTAATCAGTTTTTGAATTCCCGTCTTCAATCTATCACATCCTTTAGTAGATTCTTCACACTCTTGTCAAATCTCCACGCAGCCTGGGAATAGACCCTTCTTTGCCAAACAATTCTTCACTGTTAGTAATGGAGTCTTCAGAGAATTGACATCACAAATTAAATTCAATCTGTCATCGTCTTACACTGTCCCTTCTGACTTCCCGTGCAGAGGCATGGGATTTTGTAGAACATTTGGAGTGGGAGCAAAGTTGATAGAGTTAGAGTCCAACATATCCTGAACCAGGTGTTTAAAGGCTTTGCAGTTCTCTGTAGTATGGCCTAGAGCTCCAGAATGAAACTCATACTAGGAATTGGCGTCATAACATTCTGGGATCTTTCCAGGATTAGGTGGTTGAAAAGTTCGGAGCAAGACCATCTATAATTGCAGAAGATTCTGTAACAATTATGAATATGACATTGGTGGTGTATCAATGTTTTTATCTTTCGGTCTTGGTGGACAGTACTTCCTGGGAGTTCTTTGCTGTTGGAAATTATGTTGCGGTTATTGTTGTGGTGCAGGTGGATTAGTTACTGCTGGAATAGTGACGACTGTAACTTGGTAGTAAGGATTCTGATTCCCTCTCTTTCTCTAGGCATACACTGCCCATGCTTCCCATTCTCTTCTCTTTTTTCTGTTTGCAAACAAATTTTTGGTTTCAGAAGTTGAAGCCCCACTGTTATGGATTTTACCTTGCTTCATCCAATTTTTGATCCTTTCCCCCGTTAGTATGATGTCAGAGAACCTACTTTATGAACACCCTGCAAGGCGTTCCATGAAATGCCCCAGGAGGGTATCAATGAATAAGTCTACTATCTCTCTCAAGAAGATGTGGTTGAACTCTAGCGGCTAGCTCAAACCACCTTTGCGCACTCTCCTTATAGCTCTCAGAATTCTTCTGCAAAAGACTTTGCAACTGAGTCCTTCTAGGGGCCATATCAATGTTGTATTGGTATTGTTTAAGGAATTCCTCTCCAAGCTCTTTCTAATTACGAACAACAGTTCGTTCTAGCTTCATATACCATTCGAGAGATCCTTCAGATAAGTTATCCTGGAAGAAATACATCCATAACTTCTTGTCCTTAGTGTAAGCAGCAATCTTACGGTAGTAAGCTTGAAGGTGAGTCTTGGGACATGAATTCCAATTGTACTTGTCGAAACCATGAGCTTTGAACTTTGGTTGAATTATCAACCCCTAAACAAACCCCATGTCTGAGACATCAATTCCCAAGGTATCCTTGCACTCGAGAGCCTGGACCTTTTCATCCAATATCTGGAAATCATGATGATTACCCCTAGCACCAAATCCAAAGTCCTAATTTAGAATAGAAAACTGATAAGCTTAATTGTCTTCCACTTGATGAATCGGAATAGGAATACCCACAGGGGTTGGAGGCCTTTCAACTCCCACTGGCACACCAGTGGTGTTGACAGGATTACCTTGTGCATCTACATTGACCTTGGCGCCCGGAGTCTCCACATGTTGCGTATCAAGCCTTTGAACCACAACCATCAGCTTATGTTACCCCTGGGAAACCCCTTGCATCATATTCATGAACTCATTCATATGTGTGCGGAGCTCGGCCAATTCAGTTTGAACAACATCCATGACGTTTCATTGATTTTGACGAGTGGCGTACCTATGAAGTTGATGGTCCGCAATCCTTCCTGAATAAAAAGATAAATTAGGAAACCTAGACAACATGCAAAAGAAATGCAAACATGATATGAATGATATGCAAATGTTGTGTTCTCTCATTCTCAAGGTCATTTTTATCCCCATTCCGGTATTCAAGAATATGAAAATCCAGATGGACTTTGAGACTTTGACTCTTGGGAAGAAACACTCATATGAAGCTCAAATAAGATAATTGTGACAAAGTAGCATTTGGAACACGTGTCGGTGCATAGACAACAATAAGAAATTTGAACCATATCAGATAACATGAAATTAAGCCTGAGAATAAAAAGATCTCCCCGAAGGGTGCCCGTTCTTATAATAAGGAGAAATAGCTAGAGTATAAAGGACTCCCACAACAAGTCCGTGGGTAATTCGGCACAAACAAAAGGAAACAAGGCCCTAGGAAAATCCAAATCCTCCAGCCTCCAACTAAGACGCTTGATAATCTTGAATAAATGGGCGACATCCGAATGACTTGAATCTTTAATGAGCTTCTAAATGAGAAAATCCATCTAATCAAAGGAAGCATAGAGCTCACTGATTTGTTGTAATAAGATCTCTTCATTCTCTTTGTTGGGACCTGGCTCAGACCTGGCCCTCTTGATCTCTGCATAGACTTTGAGCTCTTCTACTTCTTTCTGAACATCCTCCATTGTTTTCTGACCTTGTTCTAGCTTCTGAATGTAACCCCTATGATGTTTGTTGGCTAACTGAAGTTCTTCTTTCCATCTATCCAGTTGTACATGAAGGTCTTTAATTTTCTTCTTGTATTCAGCTTCAACCTCCTTCTGCTTCTTCTGATTTGTCTCCCACTTTACTTGCCAGAGAGTTATTGTTTCAATGGCCTCAGCCAAAGAATCCTTGATCCTTTGATGCTCATTTGCTTTGCTGATCTCAGCTAGGCCCTTTTTCTTAAATTAGACCTCTTTGTTCTCGAAGTTTGTCTGCTTGATTTTCACCATTCTTTCAGCCCTCTGAACCTTTTTTTCTAGATTTTGATTAGAATGCACCATCTCTTCATACAAACCACGAATCTTGTCATTCTATAAATTAAGCTAGTTTTCCAAAGCTTCCATATGTTTAAACTCCTCTAAAGGTACAATGGCCTGCGACTTGACTTCCTTGGGGTATAGAGAAGGCTCCATAGAGAATGGAAGAAGGCTAGTTTCAACAAGATGTTTCAGCCAATCAATGTATGGTGCATAAGACTTGGGATCCACTCTCCCAAACTCCCTTTTCCCCTTATTGACCTTCATAGTCCAAGCATTAGAAACCTGGATTGATAAATATTCATTTCCAGCAGCTGGAAAGTATAAGGATTCTGCAATGTCATCATCTTTGGGAATAGTCTTCAGTGGATAACCAAACTGACTGATAGCCAACCCCGGGTTGAAATTAATTCCTCCTTTTCTTCCAAGCAAGGGAACATTTGGGAAGGTGCCACAACCGGTGATCAATTTTTTCCAGCTAAGTTCTTGTTATAACACCAAGTGATGTCATCAAAAGTTAAACCCATAAGCCTCTTGGACCACTTAACATCTCCTTTGAGTTCCAAGAAAGGCCCTGACTTGGGAAGATGTCTAGCAAACCAGGTATAGAACAATGGTGCATAACAAAGTACTAGTCCTCCCCTTTTCTTTTCATTCTTGTAGTGAACGGAGTAATATAAATCTTCTAACAAGGTTGGTACAAGATTCTTCTTTACAAAGATGTCTATGACATCCATGCTTACAAACTCTTTGTCACCCAGAAAAACTGACTCCATACACAATCAAAGATAAAAGTGCACTGAAATCCAACCACCTTTGCTTTTAAGCACATTTCTTCACCTCAACAATCAAGAATGCCACATAAAATCCCTTGCTCTCTTTCTTTTCTTTGAGGTTGTCAATAACCCAAGGCAACTTCAAGCGGGTAGCTTTAGCAATATCTTCGTTTGGAAAAACCTTGTTTGGGCTATATAATGGAGGATTGTCCTTAACTGGGACCCTTAGGATACTGAAAATTTCCTCCAACATGGGTACCATAACATAATCAGGGAAGACAAAGCACCGTAACTGAGGGTCATAAACTGGAGAAGAGCGTGGAGGCCATCATGCTTCTCTAGAGTGGGTTTGTCCAAGTAACTCAGAATCAGCCCATATTGTGCTCTAAAATCATCTAAAACCTTGTCATTCATCAAGTTGACAAAATCTTGGATTTTTTTACTCTTTGGCTTGGAGAAGGTGTAATTCACATTGTTCTTGCGAAGAATATCTTGAGCCATCTGAATGAGAAGGTATAAACCACCAGAACTGGGAATATAAAACCAACTTGAGAAATGAGAAAACACAATGTGTTAATGATGATATGATGTAATGAAATACAAGGTATGTGATCAATGATGTGTGTCTGTGTTGGTGTTGAGCAGTGAACCAAGTTTCTATGGAGAGTCATAATAATAATATTATTTCTGTGCAGAACCCGATAAATAATAACCAAAGAAACACACAGAACTGGATCACATCATTTGAGAAACACTAATGAAGTGGGTATGTTGAAAGTTAAGGATCCTGCAAACCTGTAAACAATCCCCCTATCTCACAGGTGTGCTACTATGGGTTAACATCACGGACTCTCAGGTCGAGTAGCGATAATAAGTTCACCATTTCCGAGAAACAGTTTGGCATTATATACTAAAAGAGGAGGTCTCAGCTGAGTCCTAAAAAACAAGCATCATGTGTAAGATCCCAGCTTTAAGCACTGGAATCGAGAAACAATAGTACATTCATCCTGTAGGGTACAATACTATCGTCATACGAAGAGTGCTTTAACTGAGCTCTTATGAGAGAACCATACCATCCTATGTGAGTTCCCAATAGGCCTTTAGGTGCGAGTGAGTTTGCCAACAAATGTGGTATGCCACTGTTACCACTGGAGAGGGATGTTTCCACAAAGGTCCTCAATAATCAGTCCCCATATACACATAACTATCAAGGTCGTATCCTGAAGTAGGGATGACCCCTATATTAGAACATTTCCAAGACGATCACAATCTGGGTGAGGAACTCACTACTACTCGCATGACAAGACATCACGAAAGCAAAGTGATTGTACATGCTAAAAGTATAGGGTGCACTCGAGCCTTGGTATTGGGCTCATCGCACAGTAACTCCCATCCTACCAAAGGAAACCAGGTAGTCCACACAATATAATAATGACACATGATAAGTAAATACTGAAAGCAATAAATAAAGTTGTAAAGTAAGAATGTAAATAAAAATAGTAAACTATACACATAACAAAAAACAGATAAACACCCAAAGAAACCAAAACAGACAGGCTCTAGGATTGACTCTCATAGGGGAAACCAGCGATTTTGGGTTCGGTCCCCAGCAGATTCGCCAACTGTCGCTCCTGGGATTTTCATCCTAGTACAAACACGAAAGTGGCACGAAAAAGAAACAGAGTCGCCAGCCAGGAATTTTTATCCCAAGGAAATGGAAAGGTAATGCTGCATAAACCTAAGAGAAAAGGAAAGAACAAGGTCTTGCGAACCAAAGAGACTAGGTTTGGGAGTCGGTTACGAACTGGGAAGGTATTAGCAACCCGAATCGTCCGTCGTACCCGACGGGATCCACAGTTACATGAATTATTTCAAAGGGTAAGAATAAACTGCTGCTGAATTGGAAAGAGAGAAGGAATTAGAAAAATTTAGGGAAAATAAAGAATGTTCTTGAATGGGCCCTACCCCACTGCCTACATATCTCATCGGGAAATGAGAATCAAAGTCGATGTAGTTCCCCTAACTAGGCATGAAATTTGTTTGTTTATGTTTTTTTATGATTGAACTGCTTATGCCTATGCGAAGGTGTACAAGCTCGTCTGGTACGAGTGCGTTTACCATCTTGCAAAGAGACAAGTCGAAGCAAGTTCTTTCGTTAAGAGTGAAGGAGATGAGAAAAGAATTCCCGACGGAAAGACGTTTGTCACTGGTTTGTAGCTTTTAGAAGCTTTTATTGAATTTTGCATGAGAAAGTGTATTCAAGTCCTTTTCCATGGAGTGTGTACTTCATACATAACTCCAAGATGGAATGAGGAAGAATCAAATATTAGGGCTTAAGTACACAAGCCCATTGTACTAATTAAGTTTTTGTATTTTAAAATGAAGACTTGATTTTAAAGCTTTTCTTTGTGAGAATGACTTTAAGTTTATATTTGTGCATCATGCTAGACAAGTTCACATTATCCCAATATGGATAGATGCAAATTCCCCATGGAATAAATCCATAATAAAAGAAGTCCTTTCAACCTTTATTAGATATTTTTGAGTTGTTTTGAGATTAGAGAGAGAATACTCAAGTTAAGAAAGGGAAAAAACTAAGGGAAACTAAGACTCACCCTATGTTATTGTGTAATAAAGGTCCTAAGGTTACTGAGGTTTGATGAACTCTAAACCTAGAAGAAGAGAAGAAGAACAAGTTCTAACTCACTTCAAGGATTGAAGATGAGATTATTACTCAAAGGGAATGGAAGGAATGAAATGTCAAAGAAGCATAATGATGCTTTTCACAATCACATAAGAGAAAGCTTTTAAAAGAGAAGGGAGAAGAGGCATGAGTATGGATAAGAATCCACATACTCAATTAATTGCCATAGCCCCTAAATAAAAGGTAAGTGACAATTAACTTGCATATTGGAGACAAAATCAAAGCATAAAGACAACTAAGCACCAAACACATCCTAAAATGAACTAGGGTTCAAAATAAGGCCTAAGTCTAAAGGTGAAGGTACCTAAAGATGATATGACTTATATTGTCAGAACTTAATCTCGAAGATAACTTCCTAAGTCTAAGATACCAAACACAAACTAACTAAACTCAAACTAAGCCATAAACCCTAAGGAAGTTCTAAGAGAAGTGAATGTGGTAAGAATAGATGAATATGTAATATGAACATGTATTAATGCTTCATGAACTAACAAAGTCAGTAGAAAACACTCTTGATGGATGTTTTATAATTCTTATGAATGAACATAAAAGTCATGTTGAGAATCATTTGAGTGATTGAGATTAAGATGGAGGAGAAATGAGAAGAAGTAAACATACATCATGCAATAATGAACACATGTTAAGGTACCATTCAAATGAACTTAAAATGACCAAATATCATGGAAAGTTAGCAACAAGTGAGGAGAGTGGCATGTTAAGGATGAACACATACTCAACTTAGGTTTACATGTCACACAAGTTCAAACAATTCACAAAAGATGCAAAAAGTTATCACATAATGCAAAAGTATGTCATAATTGGGATGAATGGCTAATGATGCAACATATCATGTAAGCATGAATGATTATGTAAGAAGTCAGAGGCATATATGATGTATCATTCAAATTAGTTGATTGGTATGAAAGTAAAAGACGCATACAAGTTAATGTAAGAAGCATAAGATGAAAGATGTGGAAGCATTAGGTCCAACATGTTCATAAAATGCATCACACAAACCACAAGGATAACCCAAGGCTAATGATCATACAAGACCCATAACATCCTAATGAAACATGGAAAACATTCACAAGTGGCATAAAATGATGGCATCCATGTCCACAACCAATTAGGGTTAGAGGTGATTAAGGAAAGTTCATGAAAAAGTTACTTCACTTACAAGTAATTAAACAAGCATCAAACAATATTAAAAAAAATTCAAATTAAAATCCTAGGGTCCTAGATCAGAGACTTAACCTAAGATAAGAGTTCATGAAAACATTCTTAAGAGAACTAGTTCAATTAATGGATCAAATATCAAGTAGGTCAAACTTCAATGATGCAAAAAGAGGAAGGTAGAACTCTAACAAGAAATGATTATAAAAATTAGCAAAAATATGAGTTAGGTACCTTAAGATGTCCTATATACACATACCAAATGCCAAGTCAAAAATCAGAACCAAACTATGTCAATTAAAATAAATATGAACATGTGTCATGAAGTATGATTCTTTAAAAGGAAATTCAAAGAAAATATGAAATCAATGCAAAATAATAATGAAAATTAGAATTAAAAAATCCTAAAAATTATTTAAATGCATTTAGATGCTTCTTGAATTTGTTTGGAATTTTTAAGCATCAATTGATATTTTTAATAAAAGAATTCTGAAAACTATGTGAAAATAAAAATAAAAATGAATGAAAATATAGGAGGGTGCTACACTAGCAAAAATGCAGTTCGAAACAACCTTTGGGCCCAAACTGGGGGTGGAAATACCACAACTAAGTCCAGTCCACATACGCTGAGGGCAAATGGTTCTATGGTTCGCTCTGGTCAATATGTTGACTCAACTGAAGCCCTATGAACTATTCAACTCATGATGATCATGAAAGTAGCCTAATATAATGGCTCATCAATGATATGCACTCTAAGATGATGTGGATCACACGCAGAACACTAAGTCAAGGTCAACCATTGTAGCAATCAGAGTCACATGAGAGAGAGGAGGTTCATTAAAGCGTTGGCATCTTCAGGGACGTTAGATCATGCACATCCAAGGGTCACGACTTAAACTAAGTAAAGGTTAGGGTTCTTGGCCTCAAGAGTTTTCAGGTCACCAGAGAATATTCTGGTTATCTTCTCCGGTGAACCTCTAGTCATCTCAAGAACAAAATCTCAATAAATTCATAAGAATGGTACCAACAGAAAGCTTAGGTCACACAAATTCCAAATCTAGTCTCAAAACCACACATCATGCACACACAAGGAGAATCCAAGAGAAACATTTTCCCTAATTTCTGCAACTAAGCTCCTATAGAGCTATCAACTAGCAAGAGGTTCACATTGCTCCTAATGAGCTTCAATCAACACAAAACAAGCTTAAAATAATAAAATCATGCACTGAAAGTTTGAGATGAAACCTGCAATTTGAAGCTTTTAAGAGTTGCAAGAAGGCCAGGGATGAGATTCCTTGACTTGAAGAATTTGATCTAAGCCAAATAAAGGCTATGAACACCTTGATTCTTGCTCAACCAAGAAGAAATTCAATATGCATAATAAGCTCTGCTTGTGAGGAATTGAGCAATGCTTGTTGAATCTTGTTTCTACTCCATTGGTGATGATGATTTGATGAAGAGGATGGTGAAGAAGCTTGAGAATTCGTGGCAATGAGAGAGAATTCTGAGAGAAACGTTTGTGTGCAAAAATCAAAAAATGGTGAAAATGATCTAGCTCCCTGCAAATTCTATTAGAGATCCCTTTTATATCCCTGGTCAGCTTCTAACCATTATGGTTGATGGTTAGAACCATGTTTAATTGAGGTGTGTGGAGCAAGGGAAGGTGTAAGGCTCAATTTGAAGCTTGAATCAAAACCGAATGTGCAACTGGCTCTAGCAATGTTTTGGATCCACTATTGTGAAGTTCATGGAGTTTATCATACATCTGAAGTTTCTATCCAATTATCTATGGAAATGTTATGCATCTTTGGCTTCAAATGTCATTTTTTGAAAGTTTCTATGTTGCTGCATGATCATACAATGCTTTCATGCACATACTTGAATGATCTCTTGCTTGGCTAAATCACATAAACATGTATGGTACATGATACTTGTGTATGACTGAATCAATTAGCCAAAGATGTCATGACATGATGCTTTCCTTGCAAGAAACTTCAGTTTCATGTGCCTATGTTTAAAGATGAATATCTCCCATTTCCATGGATGGGTTTGGGATATCTTGTGCTCAAATGAAAGAAGATCTATCATAACACAAGCTTGATGTTTGATTCAAGATGAAATGAAGTCTAGAAATTCTTCAAAAGTGATCATGAACATTATCATGTGTGACTGTATAGGGCATGGCAAAATGTGCGTGCATGCCTGGCAAGTTGCCCAAGGTCAAGGTCAGTTTTGCCCTAGTACTTTGATCTCTCATAATTCTTCAACCTTTGATCAAATGAATTTTTGCCAAACATAAAAGTTGTAGAGATCATGGAAATGAACAACTTTGATGTTCAACATTTTTTAATTTGGAGCCTCCATAATAGAGATAATTCAAATTTGATCAAATGAATTTTTGCCAAACATGAAAGTTGTAGAGATAATTCACGTTGGCTCGCCCATGACTTGCCTGGCCAGTCAGATTTGCCTTGAAAACCTTCAACTTTGATCAATCACAACTTCTTCAATTTTGATCCAATGGAGGTGTTCTTTCTATGGATTTTAAGCTCAATATGTATTGCTTAATTAGCTCAACTTTTGCCTGAAGTTTGAAGCCTTTACCATGGAGAAAGAAGCCTTGCAAGTAGGTGCAAGAATGGTTTGAAACTTACCAAAAATGGAAACTCTAAGTTTCTATTTTAGGCATGTTTGTGATTTCTTTATTTTTCCATGATTCTCTTGACTTTTTTTGATCAAATTTCAACCATTGAACATATTTAATTTGTGGATCATGATTTTTACCTCAAAAAGTCAGGAGTTGAATTTTTCCTCTGCACAATTGACTTTCCCCAATTTCTTGATTTTCAAGCAACTGATCAATTGGAAACCTTCTATAATGATTCAATGGAAAATATTACATACCTATATACTTGTCATCATGTCGAAAATATTGAAATCAAGTTTGAACCAAAATTTCATTAGGAAGCCCTTTGAACCAGAAACCCTAATTTGGCCCCTTTTTGTTAGGAGATGTTGCACTGCTTGAATTTCTTGATCAATCCACTTCTTATGATGGCTTGAGGATTCAATTAAGATTTTTTAGACCATAATAGACCCTTGAGGCTTATTGGGAGACACTTGGTTCATACTCCTTGACTTTGAATGACCACAACTTTGCAAATCAACTGATCACACAACATGGGCTTCAACAAATGAATGTATACTTTATTTCTTTTGATTTTAATGCAATGCAAATGTATGAGAATGGTATGCCAAATGTTATGAAGATGAGAGGGAAAATTTTAGGGTGTTACAATATTGTCACTGCTTGACTAGGGGCAAATATTTGTCACTGTTTACCCAAAGATATGTTGCTGATGTCTTGCTCCTTCCTTTTTGGAAAGGAACCCCCATATATTTTACTTGAACTTGAAGGTTCAATGTCCTTTGGTAAACGTCCTTCTCTTACTTCCTCTTCCAAACATACTCCCATGTTTACCATCTCGGTAAAATCACTGAGTGAACTTGTAACCATTCGTTCATAGTATAATGAACTTAATATTTTCAAGAAAATTTTAGTCATTTATTTCTCTTTGAGAGGATGAGATATTTGAGCAGCAATTTCACGCCATCTTTGTGCGTATTCTTTGAAAGTATCTTTATCATTCTGAGACATTTCTATGAGTTGATCTTGATCAGGAGCCATATCCAAGTTGAATTTGTATTGCTCAACGAAATCTTTTTTGAGTCTCCGAAATTATTGATGTTTGTACGATTCAGCTTCATTTACCAATGAAGTGCTGCCTCAGTTAAACTATCCTGAAAGTAGTGAATCAGCAATTGTTGATTATCCATTTGAGTGAACATATTTCGAGCGTACATGGTCAGATGACTTTGAGGGCAAGAATTCCCTTTTTATTTTTCAAAGTCGGACACCTTAAACTTGTGAGGTATCTAAATATTAGGAACTAAGCAGAGATCTGTTGTGTTACGTACAAACAACTATTGTCCTCTAATAGAATGCAATTCCCTTTGCATTGTTGTGAACAGTTCTTGGAATTATTCTATTCTTTCGTTGATTCCTCGCCCTTCACATGGAGTAGGAGGGTATTTGTGAAATTTCAGGGTAATGTGTACTGACTGAGGTGGTACAGTCATTACTGTTGTTGGAACTTCAGTGACCTGGAATTTGTAACCTCCAGGTACGTGATTTCCCATTCTTGTTAGTGCATCTTCAAGAGTTCGAAGTTTGTAACCTTCAAACTGAGAAGGTCCTACGATGTTTCTAAATTCATCTGAGAGTCGTGGATAATATCCTTCCGGGATAAAACCAAGTGGCATGCCCCAAGGATGGTCCTTCGGCATGGCGAACCTCAGATACTTATAGGGTATCTCTTCAATGGCATAGAAACAATGTTGGAGATCACAGTCCTTTGTTGAATATTATGAGCTACAGTCAGAGTCTCGACCATTTCCACGAGTCCATCCATAGTTGACTTCATGTTAAAGAGTTCCTCTTTGAGTTCTCTATTCTCTTCCTCGATATCCTCCATCCTTTTTCTGACGACCGGCCCAAGTATTGTACGAATAAGACAATTTGACTCTAGAAGGACACGCGAGAATAAGACACGATAAAAAAGAAAATGCAAATGATGAATGATAATGCAAATTTTTTTAATTAAAATTTAATTAATTTTCTTCTCTGTTTTAAGAAAGAAACTGATTGAACGAATTGTTGTAAAATATTATAATGATTTTATTGAACTGAAACTGTTTACATTCAGAGTACATTATTCAAAATACGGGAAATAAAACTTAAAATTCTAGAGCTTTCTTTGTTGCGACTTTGGTTTCTTGTCGATCCTTCATTTGCCTCTTCAGCCGGGCTTATTCCAATTCAGGTGAATCTTCAACTCTTTTCCAAATGTAGAAGGTTCCACAATTGCCATTAGCAAATAATAGCTCCTCCTTTTCTGTGACATGGTACTCAAGTACCTCAATGAGTGCATCCTTTTCCTTTAGGACACTCTCAATTTTTGCATTCTTTAGGTTGAGAATCTGATATTTGTTCTTCCAGGAGTTTCTCTATCTCTCTCTCTCTCCGTCTCTTTCTGCATTTTGATGAAATATATCTAGAGCTTTTCTGTGTCATTCATGAAGTAAAGAACATGTTTCTTCAATCGAAACACTCCTTGTCAAGGATAAGGCATCCTCAGTTTAATGCCCTGGCTTGTACCCATTGGAGATAAGGATCTAAAGAGATACAATTTGGTTTTCCCAAAGATTATTTTCCTTTCTTGTGCACATGTTTTAAAGAATGTGCAATATCCTTCCTGATAATGATGTCATCTTCTCCTTCTTTGAAGAATTGACTTTCAAAATAAGCGTTGACAGTTATATCCCTCACCGGGTATCCCATCTGACGGCGAGCTAACTTTGGATGATAATTGATCCCTCCTTTGGTATCAATGAGAGGCACATTAGGGAAATTACCACAATGGTTGATGATCATAATTCCATCCTAGAACTGGTTAGACCAACTGATGTCTCTGTTGGTCAGAGATATGATTCTCTGAGACCAATGTATTCCACTTTTAGTCTTCCAAAATGTTGATGACTTAAGTAAGTGGGAAGTGAAATATTTGTAAAGAAGTGGTGCACAACAAGTGATCAATCCTCCATTGCATAGATTTATCAGGTGAACTAAATGATACGTGTCTGCGAACAATGTAGGAATTGGGTTTCTGATCAGAAAAACCTTTATCGTAGTGATGTCGACAAAGTTTCTACATTGGGGATAGGAATATCCCGTAGATGAGCAGTCCATGGATGACTTCAAATGCAACAGAATTTCCGATACTGGCAAAGTATAGTGCTTGTTCGATTAAAAACTTGGAAGCTAATCCTTTGATTCCTCCATTGGTAGTCCAATGTGCTTTGACGTCCAACTCTTCCAAAGCGGGGTTCTTAGCAATTGTTAACTCTCTTGGAGTCCCTTCTAATCCGTAGAATGAATCCTTCTCATTAATAGGGATATATATTAACTGAGAGTACTCTTCTAATGTAGGACTAAGTTGATAGTTGGGCAATGTGAAGCAGTGGTATATCGGGTCATTAAATTGGACCAGTGTAGCAAGAACTCCTTCTACCATACTGATCTTTAGTCGGGACACAAGTCCTTCAAACTTCGCCCTAAATGCTTCTGGATCTGTTACTAGCTTTCCTAGCTTTCTCATATCATCCATCTTTGAACTCTTGAATGTAAACTTGAGTTTTCTGTCACCCAAAGTCCATTTTTTGAAAACTGATAAATGCAACAGACATTCTTTCAGTTCTTTTGAAGAAGAAAAGTAAATGGTGATTTTTTTTTTGTTGAAAAATGATGTTTTTTAGATGAATGCATGAATGCAACACACACAAACATGGTGAAAACATAGGTTCAAAGGTTCGGCGTCATGAGGTTAGAGTTCTACCCATTCCCAAGGATTTTTATACTACGATAAAGATTTTTGTACTTTTAGTCATGCAAAGTCAAGGTCAAGGGGCAAATGTTTACTAAATCCTCGGCGTGATGAGTATCCAATTGGAAATCGCTGAGTTTTCACGGAGTATGCTATAAACATTGATTTCCACTTGATCCCTAGATTGATTCAGGGACTTTTAAGATTGAACTTGGTCGGGCTAAAATTGTAACATCCCAATTCTACTCAACAATCGTTAACGAGAACAGAGTATAAAAACTTCAACAAATTAAATTAAGATGATACATTTCAACTTTAAAGCGTCATTCGACACATGATAAGTATTTAAAACAAATACTTTATTACTACGTAGCGGATTCATCAAAAACAACTTAAATTGTATTCAACATCAAAGCAACTTAAGAAAAACAACAATTCTTTAATTAAACAACTTTAAAATTAAGCAACTATAACAAAAGGCAACATCAACATAAAACAAGCGTTATCCCCCCGAGTGCTACGTATCAGAGAGACAACACCAACTCAGATCTACTAAGGTACTCCGTTCTACTCTGGATTACATGCACGTTACCAACAAAGAGCAACATTCAAACAGAAGGAGTGAGATATCTAATAATATAATCAAGAATATGATAAATAATATATTCAATTAGATTACAAAATCACCACTTCACAACTTCACAAACAATTCAAAAACCAATACAAGATACAACATGACAATGTAATATACAACTTGATATGCAACTTTGACATATGCGATGCATATGGTACCATCGGAGCAAAACTCCAAACTTATAATCATGCCAATTAATAGAGGCGTAAACACAAGGCATAAGCCTTCAACTTTATTTTGCCCATCCATGCCAACTTACCGAGAAAATAGCTACAACTTAAATAATGATATGCTATACGAATCAACATGAGTATCAAACAACAACAACTATAACAACATAACAACGCAACAACATCCAACTTTGGCCAAAGGCCTGCAACTCATAATCTTGTCATTTTATAAGGCACTGCCACGTAAACAACAAACAACAACTTTTCAACTTACAACAAAGCAACACAACACAAGTGCAACAATTATACTACAATATTATTTACAAGTTTCGACTAAAAAGATTAATAAACTATATACTACACTGTATTATTACTACTTATTACTAATTTATTACCACACTTCTATTAAATTCCTGCAACGTTATCATTAGGCCAATTTACCAATACTTCTATCAACTACTACTATACTGGCATACAATTATTCTCCTTCCAAATTCATCACAATCCTACTACTTAAACTAGTCAAAGGTCCTAATTCAATTAATTAAATCTTAGTAATTAGTTACTTAATTTACTAATGTTTATGGGTAATAACGCGGAATTATATCATATATTTGACTTGACTTGCATGAATTTCCATTATGTTTTATTCACTTTTCCATATTTATGCTTTATATTATTCCATTTATTTATGTCTTCCAGGTACTCGAGCTGAATTGGAATTAATCAAGAAAAGTGAGGATTTAAAGAAGAAAATGAAGATTAGAAGAAAATAGAAGGAAAGAAAATAAAAAGAAAGAAAAGAAGAAAGAAAGAAAGAAAGAGGGAGGAAAGAAGAAGAGGAAAATAAATAAGAAAATAAAAGAAAAAGAAGGTGGGGCCCACCAACCCACACATGTGGCTTACGCCACATGGGGGTGGCGTCCACCACCACAAGAAAATGTGGCTTGCGCCACACAATGGGAGAGAGAAGAGGTGGCTTGCGCCACCTACTTCTAAGGAGATATTTCCTCCACTCTCCCACTTCTTCATCCCAACACCACTTTTTAGTCTTCTTCGCACACAAACGCATAGGTTCAAGCCCACAAATTCAGTTTCCTTTGAAACAATTTTCAAGCAACTAAAGCGAATTTTTAGGAACGACATTCAGTATAAATTAAAGGGAAGAGCTCCATTACGAGGAGCCAGAAGTTTTTAGAAAGAATAGCAGTTTTTACAGATTTTATATTTTACAGTTTCGTTTATTTTTTTTTGCAATTTCTTTCTGCAATTATTGTTCTGCAATTTTACTTTTTTGTTTCGTATCAACAAGATGTAATAGGATCAAAGTTTTCCGAAATTATCCTACAAGTTGTGTTACAAGATTTGTTAAAGTATTAAATTTCCAGGTCTTTATTTATATGCTTTTGAGTAGTTTAATTTTATTATGTTAAGTATGGTTATTATGAGTATTAATTACTGTGACTGCATTTCTTAGATTTAATTCTAGTTGCTCATACCTTAAAATGAATCGCCTTAGCTAAACGTAGTAACAATTTGATAGAATTAGTTTGATTAATAGTCCTTATGGGTTTGATATCTCTTAAAACTAAGCGATTAGATTGTGCACTTGCAGTTAGTACTCGATAGACTCTTAAAGTCGTGATCAAGTTGTTGGCGCCGTTGTCGGGGACTGATTTAGTCAATAGTGAAATTCCTTTGTTGTGTAGTATAGACTAAGGCAAAAAGCCAAACCTGTCGATTGTATGCCAAGTACTCGCTCATAAAGCGAAGACCTAGAGCTACCGATTGACGAAGTAGATAATTTTATTAGATTGAGACACCGAATACACGAATTTCCTATCAGGTACGATTTACCTGACCCTGAAGTTCCTATTCCCGAACCAGTTATAGAACCAGTCATGGCAGAAGAAGGACCACAAAACAGTCCTCTTATGTAGTACGCCACCCCATCTCAACGAGAGCCGCATAATAGTATTGTCGCTCCAGCTATCAACCAAAACGATTTCGAGTTGAAACCTTCATTGTTATCTTCCGTACAACAACATCAATTTTTTGGAAATCCCACAGATGATCCAAATGAACATCTGACTAAATTTGTGCAGTACACAGACACAATGAAAGCGAACAGTGTAACCCAAGATGCGGTAAGACTACGTCTTTTTCCTTTCTCTTTAAGAGATAGAGTTTGGGCTTGGTTGGAATCCTTGCTGTCAAACTCTGTTACTACATGGGAGGAATTAAAAAATGTTTCCTTAGAAAGATATTTTCCACCGAGCAAAACAAAAATACTGAGAGCCCAAATTAATGGATTTTAACAAAAGGATACATAATCTCTCTACGAAGCATGGGAGAGATACAAGGATTTAATGCGACTTTATCCATACCATGGTCTTGAAGACTGGGTGATAATCCACACCTTTTACAATGGACTTCTTTACAAAACCAGGCTAATGAAAGAAGCTGCCGCAGGCGGTGCACTCATGGAAAAACCTTATGACCAAGCCTATCAACTCATTGAAAACATGGCCTAAAACCATTGCCAATGGGGAGGTGAAAGAACTCCAGTAGAAAAATCCCAAACGAAAGGCGGAATGTACGAGATTAGTAGCCTAGAACATTTCCATGATAAGGTTGATGCCCTTACTCAAAAGTTAGATAACCTGACCATAACGCCTCCAGCCACCGTGGCTGCTATAACTCCAAACTTCAAGTTATGCGGAAATAATGGTCACACTACCCCAAACTTCGAGTTATGCGGAAATTTTGTTATATTATGAATTGGAAAAGAAGTAGAAGGACCAATAGATCCTAGGATCGAAAACCATGCCATGTATCAAAAACTAACTGAAGAGATTGAGAAGGAAAAGGAGGATACTAACCAAGAGGCTATAGAGAAAGAAAAACCTTACGTGCCTCCACCCCCATACAAACCACCAATTCCATATCCTCAAAGATTTGCGAATTCCAAAACCGCAGGGCAATTTAAGAAGTTTGTAGAGCTTTTGAAGTAATTGAATATCACAATACCTTTTACAAAAGCCATCACTCAAATGCCCTCATATGTTAAATTCCTTAAAAATATCCAATCTAATAAGAAAAATATTGAGGAAAATGAAACAGTTACACTTAATGTTGAGTGTAGCGCAATAATCCAAAACGACATGTCTCCTAAGTTGAAAGACCCAGGTAGTTTCTCCATACCTTGTGTCATAGGAAAGTTTGTCATAGACAAAACTTTATGAAAATTAGGAGCTAACATCAATGTTATGCCCTTATCCATATGCAAAAGGCTAGATATGGGAGAACTAAGACCAACTAAAATGTTTGTTCAATTAGCTGACTGATTTGTTAAATATCCTGTTGGCATATTTCAAAATGTTCCAGTATGTATAGGCCAATTTTATATTCCCACTGACTTCATAATCATGGACATTAAATAAGATGCCACTACTCCTATTATATTAGAAAGACCCTTCTTAGCTATATTAGGAGCTATTATAAATGTTAGGAAAGGTAGGCTAACATTCGAAGTCGGAGAAGAAAAAGTCGAGTTTATTTTGACACAATTCTTAAAAGCACCAGCAATGGATGCTACTTGTTATCTTTTAGATGTCAATGACGAATGCGTAAGGGAAATAGAGATGGAACCGACCACATATTTTGATATAATAAAAATCCAGATCCCACCGATTTTTGAAGATTATAATTGGTGTGAACCTTACTAAGATGATAGTCTAAGAGAATGTTTAACACTTACGCCTGATCATATGCCTTGATGAAAGAAACCAACCCTAGAACTTAAGGTCTTGCCTAAAAATCTAAGATATGAATTCCTAGACAAAGAACTCAAACAACCAGTGATAGTTAATGCAGATTTAGGACAAATTGAAACTGAAAAACTACTCGATATCTTAAGAAAATACCCAACTGCGTTAGGCTATAACATCACTGACCTTAAAGGAAGAAGTCCTTCAATATGTATGCATCATATCATACTAGAGGAATACTGCAGACCTCCAGAGAACATCAAAGAAGGATAAATCCAATCCTGAGCATTGTAGTCAGGGATAAAGTGAAGAAGTTGTTAGACGCTGGAATCATATACCAAATATCTGACATTCAATGGGTTAGCCCAGTACATGTCGTACCTAAGAAAGGGGGAATTACAGTTGTTAAGAACACAAAATGTGAGTCTATAAGACAAAGAGTGGTAACCGGAAGTAGGATGTGCATTGACTATAGAAAATTAAACAAAGCTACCCGAAAAGATCATTTCCCTTTACCCTTAATAGATCAAATGTTAGAAAGACTATCTAAACATTCTTACTTCTGTTATCTAGACGGTTATTCGAGATCCTTCTAGATTCCTATTCATCCCTATGACCAAGAAAAAAACACCTTCTCATGTCCCTACGAAACATTTTCTTACCGACAAATGCCATTTGGGTTATGTAACGCTTCATCAACCTTTCAGTGATCTATGATGTCGAGTTTTGTCGACTTCATAGATGACATCATGGAAGTGTTCATGGAAGACTTTTCTGTTTGTGGACAGAGCTTTGAAGGATGTTTATCAAACCTAGAAATGGTGCTCAAAAGATGCGTAAAAGTGAATTTAGTACTTAATTGGGAAAAATTCCATTTCATGGTTAGACAGGGAATCATGCTAGGACATGTGATATCTGACAAGGGGATTGAAGTTGATAAAGCATAAATTGAAGTTATAAAAGACCTTCAACCTCCAAAGACCGTACGAGAAATACAAATTTTCTTAGGACACGCCGATTTCTACCGACGATTCATTAAGGATTTCTCAAAAATCACAAAACCTCTAACTAGTCTATTAATGAAATGCGTTGAGTTCATCTTTGATGAAAATTGCCTGAACGCATTTGGAAAACTAAAAAAAGCTCTTATCACCGCACCCATTATGCAACCTCCTGATTGGAGATTACCATTCAAAATAATGTGCGATGCGAGTGACTACGCCGTAGGTGCAGTTCTAGGACAAAGGAAAGATAAGAAACTTCATGCAATCTATTACACTAGTAGAACCTTAGACCTTTCCCAAATGAATTACGCCACCATAGAAAAAGAACTTTTAGATGTTGTGTTCGCCCTCAATAAATTTCGTTCATACGTGGTAGGAGCAAAAATAATTATTTACACTAATCACGCCACCATTAGATACTTACTGACCAAAAAGGATGCCAAATCGAGACTTTTAAGGTGGTTCCTACTATAATAAGAATTTGAATTAGAGATCAAGGATAAGAAAGAAACTGAAAACGTAGTAGCAGGCCACTTATCTTTAATAGAAGGTATTAAGCTAGACCAAGTGCCTATCAATGAAGATTTCCCCTATGAACGTCTGATAGCCCAAGTAGAAAGTGAGATATCCTCATTAACTCTAAGCGAACCAAGCACATAAGAAGAGGTGGAAGCAATTCAAACACATATAACCCTGCCTTGGTATGCTGATTTTATCAACTAACTAGCTGTCAGAGTATTTCCACCAGATCTAACTTATCAGTAAAAGAAAAAAGTACTTTCATGATCTGAAACATTATTATTGGGATGAATCTCTGCTCTTTAAGATAGGAGTCGATGTAATTTTCCATTGATGCGTCCCTAAAAAAGAAATAAAAAAAATTATCTCCCATTGTCACGCTGCTCCATATGGTGGACATGCAAGCACTTCGAAGACATGCGCTAAAATCTTACAATCTAGCCTTTTCTGGCCTAATCTTTGGAAGGATGTCAACATTGCAATCTTAAACTGCGACCGATGCCAACGCACCAGTAACGTTTCTAGACGTGATGAGATGCCCCAGAAAGGTATTCAGGAAGTAGAAGTTTTCGATGTATGGGGGATCGATTTCATGGGACCATTCCCATCTTCTTTTGGTAAAAAGTATATACTCATTGCTGTCGATTATGTTTCCAAATGGATCGAGGCTGTAGCGTCTCCAACAAATGACACACGAGTTGTAATTAAACTTTTCAAGAACATAATCTTCCCTAGATTTGGTGTGCCAAGACTTGTCATAAGTGACAGAGGCTCCCTTTTTTAGAGGAACTTAGACAAGACGCATATGAGAATGCTAGGATATACAAAGAACGAACTAAAAAATGACATGATAAACGTACTTCATGGAAAGAATTTAATGAAGGAGACGTAGTGCTTTTATTTAATTCACGCCTTAAACGTTTCCAAGGAAAATTAATATCTCAGTGATCAGGACCTTTTATAATAACAAAAGTTTTTCCGAGTGGCGCCATAGAAATAAATAATAAATATAATCAACCTTTTATCGTAAACAAACAGTGTCTAAAGCATTACCATTGCGTAAACAATAGGGACTACACAACTAACCTTAAGTTAGTGGAGCTGCCAGTTGATTCTGAAAACTGACGTTGATTTAGAACTTCGTCAGGCTTAGGACGTTAAAAACAACGCTTAGTGGGAGGCAACCCACATTTTCATTTTGTGTTACACTTTAATTGTTATTTGCATTATTATTTTTTTTCCTAATTTCTCTCTTTCATCTCCATTCTTACTACCACAAATTTCCATGTTCATTACTAACGTCTTATTTATGTCTACACACTTACATGCTAACTTAGTTTAGTTAAGTACTAACTCTCATGATGCAAGTAGACTACATGTATATTGATTTCAGAGGCAGAGCCCAGAGAAAGAAATTCGAGGTTTTATCCAGGAAGAATATGGAACTGACCATTTATCATGATGACTTCACCATGGATACACTAGGTATCCACGACAGTGTTTCATTTTTGTTTAGCCAGCTGGAATGGGAAAGAGCCGCTATCAAGGGACAATTCGCTTCTTTTCCTAAGGTCACCCTTGAATTCCTAAGCTCTCTTGTTTACCTGCATAACCAGGAATTTAGATTTCATAGAGGGTTAATTTCTTTCAGACTATTTGGTAATGACTATAGTTATAATAATGGAGAACTAACTGACCTTTTAGGGTTTCCTAATGGCCCATTTGTGTTTGTTGTCACCCAAGAAGAACTGTTTATGGACCTTGAATTGAATAACTTCTGGAGTAGTATCGCTAGGAACGATGACCCTGATCCTTATCAAATGTTTTTTGAGAACATCCATAACCCAACAATCCGGTATTTCCATAAGATCTTATCACGCACACTATTTAAAAAAGAGGAAAACAACACCTCAATGTCCTGAGATGAGCTTTTCATCCTATTTTGTGCTTCACATAATTGTCCTATTAATGCTTCTACATTTATGATAGCTAATTTTATTCGCCTTGCACAAGACACTCGTGCACCTCTCCTAATATGCGGCTTAGTGACAATGATATCAAGTACCATAGGACCGAGACAACCACTTAACCATATTAATCCTTTAGGTGGCTTCCGACCCATGAACATTGAATTCTGTTTTGAATACCTAATAAATAATGAGGTCATCCGCCTATTCACCTTACCGAACCATTAGCGAACCAATGTCCATAATCGGGACAATTGACTCTATGACTTAGGTGAACCACAGATTTCTCCACCATCACCTCTTGAAACACCAAAAATTTATTAGTATTATGAGGATTATATATCTGATGCTGAATCAAGAGCACCTTTGGTAGCTGCTGCTCAACCCATTGATTTCAATGCTTCAATTAACGCTCTTGAGAACCGAATGACTAGCCTTCAGAACGATGTCAACAATTTGCGTACTGACCTTTTTGGATTCATGGATGTAGTAACCGAATAGATTGATCATCTTCGCCAGCAACTCTTTTCTATCAGTCTCAATAGGAATCCTAACCAACATGGCTAAGAGAGTGAATTTTACTGCGTTAAACGTCTAACATTTAACAGTAAGGACACTGATGGTTTTAAGTGTGGGGGAAGAACGAGTTAATCAGGATTTAATTTTCCGTTTTCTAAGTAGGAATTTTATTACTATTCGCATTTTTACCCATATTTTCGTTTTTGAATTTCTGTCTTGAATGTTTGTTCCAGTTTTGAATTTTAGCAAGTTTAATTAATTTCTATTTCTTAGTTAAATTTAATTTTATCACAGTTTTTATTTTGTTCTTCTAACTACTATATCATTGATATTGAGAGTTTTATTTTAAGTTATATATCACTAATATTGAGTTATTGCTGTATTGTTACTACTGCTAATTAACAGATACAAAAATTCACCTCAGTACACCACTTTACAATATCAGTACCAATTTATTGATCTGCAATTAATCTTCACTGGATAACCTGCTTTTTCATCGTTCAATATTTATTTGCTATCATCATTTACTTAATATTCAATATACAGGTTAAAAAGATGCATAAAATTAAATTCGTATGGTCCAATCAAAACATAATTCGTATTAGCACTCTGCACAACAAAAATTGAGAGACATACAAAATTTTAAGTGGCCCCCACCACTCCTAATGTGGCTCGCGCCACACATTAAAAGAGGGAGCATGACTCCCGCCACTCTTCAAGTGGCTCTCGCCACACATAAGGTGGCTTCTTCCACCTTTCCACCTATTGTGGCTCTCGCCACATTCCAAGTGCCTCCCCGCCACTTGCATGCTTCATTGCATGTTGTACATATGCTTATCACATCCTTTATTTCTATGCATGCTACACACTTGTCACGAATTTAATTTTCTTTGACCAACTTTAATATTTACCAACTACCCCATTAATTTTTTCTATCTATAAATACCACAACATGCAATGCATTATTCACACACTCATTACTGTCAAGAGAAAAAATCATGGAAGCAATGCAAGGAATTCAAATCGTCTTAAGTGATAAAGATCAAGCTAACCTTTTCAGAAGTCTTCTGCAATGAGAAATCGAACCAACCACGTATGATAATACAACTTTCTTAGAAACGTTTAGACTTCCTGATAGTTTAAGTTTTATATGTTTAGAATTGACATTAATTTTGTAAAACAAATATAGAAGAAGTGTGTATGTACAGGATCTTTGCAAATAAAGGAATATATGAAGAAAATAATCTTTTTGTTTTCTCCCAAACATGTTGTGTTGAAATGTTTCAACATCTAGAACAACATGTCAAAGAAGATGTCAAGACAGTTCATTCGATATCATGAACTACTGAAGATGGATTGAAGTTTCTGTTTTGGTTTCAACAAAAATAGAATACTATTGAAGATTTAAATCAATCCAAGTGGAGCTGATGTAAATGATCTTGAAGACTCAAACATAAATTGAAGACAAATATTGAAAAATATAGAGTTTCTATATTTAGAGATATTTTAAGAGTTTGTATATTTGAAGATCTTTTTGTATATTTGTAGAAGCTTTTTTCTGCATATTTGTAGAAGCTATTGTTTTGATTGTTTATGCCCAAGTCTAGTTGGGAATAGGTTATAAATGAAAACTTGTAACCTAGTTTAGAACCAACCAACCAACCGATTAAAATGTAAACATCATTAGGGTTGTGTTCTTGTGCAGCCGTACGCAAGAAGGAACCCTGTTGTGGCTGTGTATTTGTAAACCTCGAAGCTGCTAAGCAAGAGGTGGATTGTACTTAACTGAAGCTTCTAAGCATGGATAATGTATTGTAATGGAAGTGTAGCTTCTATTGTGAATTATTGTATAGGTGTAGAGCCGTCAATTTGTAGAAGCTTTTTTTCTGCATATTTGTAGAAGCTATTGTTTTGATTGTTTATGCCCAAGTCTAGTTGGGAATAGGTTATAAATGAAAACTTGTAACCTAGTTTAGAACCAACCAACCAACCGATTAAAATGTAAACATCATTAGGGTTGTGTTCTTGTGCAGCCGTACGCAAGAAGGAACCCTGTTGTGGCTGTGTATTTGTAAACCTCGAAGCTGCTAAGCAAGAGGTGGATTGTACTTAAATGAAGCTTCTAAGCAAGGATAATGTATTGTAATGGAAGTGTAGCTTCTATTGTGAATAATTGTATAGGTGTAGAGCCATCAATATCAGTATCTGAGAGGTGAGAACTGTGAGACATCACTGAGGTGATTGAAAGTGAGGATGAGTTTCTCATATTTAGGAGTTCCTTAGTAGAAGTTGCATTGGTAGTGATTAAGTGAGAAGACTGTAAATTGTAGGTGTTTACTGAGAAGTCTTTGAATTGATACTACATAGTGGATTTCCTTCCTTGCTTGGTAGCCCCTAGAGTATATGAGTTTGATCGAACTGGGTTAACAATTCTGTTGTGTTCTTTACAACTTTTCTCTCTTTATTTAAGTAGTACCTGATCTCAATGTACTATCAGTTGTCGACATCCTGAAGCATGTTTGACTCTGATATATCATAATTTTTAAGTACCGATGGGTACTATTGTTACACCCCAAATTTGTCCTACCTTTTCTAATTTTTCTTTTAAAAAAAAATCATTTGACATTTGGCCTTGATCCCCTTGGATTTAGTTCATAAAATTATTTTTGTGACTAATAAATATGTAGGTACATTAAATCCAAGAAGAGGTGGTGTTCATTGTTTATGATCGAGCATTTTAAAGCATAGTCAATTGTTGATGGGCTTGAAGTTTTTTTTTGGATTGGTTTGGACCATGTTGGTGATCCATAAAGTCTGGAGGAGGATTCCCAATTTGCTTACTTTCCTAAAGGTTTTCATCATGGTGCGAAAGGTTGATCTAGGAGGCTCATGGTTCCATTCAATTCCAATAGGTGCATTGAATTCAAGAAGGTGGGAAATTCACTTTCATGACCAGAAAGTCGAAGCATGGTTAATTGGCTCTTAATTGGTTCAAAAGCATAATCCAATTTGGATAACCATGTGCCATGTATAAGATTAGTTCAAAGTGGTTTTAAAAGGATGATTGGAACAATGTTTTAAGACATATTTCAAGGTATTTCAAGATTGGCTCCATATTTAATTTCAAAGTGACTTTTGAAATTGGTGCATTTTTTGTTCTCTAAACGTTACCTTAGGTTATGGTTAAGAGGTCCATTGCGACGTTATTTAAAAGGTCAATTATGGAGATGGAATTTAAGTGTTATTGAGAAGGGCTATGACAAATATATGCGAATAGAGATGGAGCTTCACATGGTAACTAAATTCATTCCAGCTAACAAAAAGACTCAGAATAAGTTGCAATACAAAGGTTCATTACACAAGTGAAGGAAAAGAAAGTGCTGCAATTTACAAGAAACAATTTGCACTTGATATAAAGGCCCATTAAACTTAATACACACTTGGTAGCTTAAAGCTTCATGAAGAAAAAAAAACATTTACAGGAAATATGTAATTTAAACTTCAAGTTTAATGCATGGACAAGGTTTGCCATTGGTTTGGTCGTGGACTACTAGAAATTTCTCCCATTAGTGCTGACTTTTTGAGCAAGCCTGGGGGGACATTAAACTAGGTATGTGCCAAGATGTCCATATATCAAAGATGGGTACATGAAATCCAAAATAAAGCAGCGGTTAGTTCAAGAATAATACAAAGATCATCATTAGTCATAATACTAACAGCCCATGGAAATGAATGTTACACAATGCAGTTGTTCACAAAGTATCGCAAGAGCTACATATGTTTTAATTCATGCACTTTCTAATTGATAGAATCCTTCCTATTAGTGCTTGAGCCTACCCATAATCTATGACAACCATTAGATCATACCTTGCTACCGCGGCTTTTCCATCACACTCCATGCTTCAGACTTCATCAATTTTCGATTTGATGCCATAATCTTCAAATATCCTCACCCTGTATGTACACCAGGTCTGTAATCAACCATCCATCAATTCTATTCACCCTTGCACTTTTGCTCCATGTTCATGTTTTCTTTCTCCATTGATTCCACAGCAAAGCACCAAGAAGACCGTGTACATGACAGAATAAAGAATGTTGACACGAGGTGGATAAAGCCGTATACGGTAGCCTGAGACATCAAACCAGAAACCGAGTCAAAGTCAGAATTTTCAGAGTATTATGCAGCAAATGTTAAATGATCATAAGAGTTGATTACCTTGACGTTAAACACGGGCAGTAGCATTCTTTTCTTTCACCCAAGTATTCTTAGCTAACAAATCTCTCCATTTGAACTCAGGAACAATGTAAAAGCTCGGAGAATCATCTATGTGCACTTGCCATAAAGTCAGAATCATCTTTGTTGCATAAGATGGAAGCCGTTGAACATAATTTATATGATTTGAAATCTACGACAATAGAGAACTGAAATAAGATCAGGATATCAATGGATAATGCAATTAAACTCTACTGCAATGACTTTGTCCTATATCACAAAAATTCACCTGGTTCAAAATCAAGAAATCTCAACTACAGTTCATGCTAAAATGGATTCTAGCTCTTCATCAAGTTGCGAATATCTCTTCAGACTTCCAGCCAGGTTTACGAGCATCTGTGTATCAATCCCCATGACAAAAGTATTGGCAAACTTACAAGCAAGTTCTATGCAACAAGCAAGAAGTCGTAACATACCAATATGCAACAACACCAAAACAAGTTTGATCAAGGAAAGCAAGGCAGGCTGCTACATCTCACAAACCATTGAGACATCACTTATTCCAAGCAAACTTGTGGATGAAACAATACCTGCAAAAGCAAAAAACATCATCAACAGGTCACCAGTCCATACAAGTTCTATAAAGTGCAGGTATCATGCTCATGGAGATAAACCAACGACCTGTAGAACATCAGGCGCGAGAAAACCAATTCAAATTGAAGCAAAAATCCGTGGCATTGTTTCTGAGATAAAGAAAAGCAAGTCAGTGATGATGTCTTACAGTGAAAAACCAGCCATTAAAGAAAAACAAAGCAGAAATGGAATATCATGTTAAGAGCAAAAGTTACAAGGATTTAACAGCAGTAAAACTTAAAGTTATGGCATTGAAAATTTAGTGAAAACCTTTTGCTTCTAGAATCTCTTCTCCTTACTACAAACAAAACTTCACAGCCTGTCACTTGAGGTCCCCACATGATATCTTGTAAAATATTCCCTAACGGTTTCAGAATTCCATCTCACATGATTCTCACGCACAAACTTTCCTATATAAGCCAATCATTGGCAATCAATGAAGGACAGCTACCAACACCACAGAAAAACCTAGCCACCACCAAACATCATCATCCACCTCCTGCCATTCTTCATATCCACCTGCAAACAACCCTTTCACATAACAAAATCAAAAAAACCAAAAAAACAGAGAAGTGAGTGAAAAATGATGAAACCGAAATCATAACCTTCAAACATTTTTCTTCATTACAACCGTGAATCCTCCCTTCACAAACCTTCACAAACCTCACCTTGTCAACCACCCAGCCAAACACAACAACCGACCATCACTACCACCTAAACTCGATTTCAGAATCAAAGAAAAACCAAAAATGATGAACTGAACCAACACCAATAACAGAACCAAATCATTGATACAAAAAACCGAATTGTAAAACCCACTGAAACCTTCATCCGCCACTGTCACCAGGCTCAAAACAACCAAAACAGAAAACCCAACAACATTCCAAAACTCAAACCCCCGTGACCTTCATCTCCTTCACCGAAAACCCTCAGCCACAACCATCACCACCATCGGTCGTCACCCTCACAAATCCAAGCTTTTCACTGCCGACCGCGAAATCGCTAAACAAACCGATCTAGAACCACCTCATATCATCCATACCGCCGGTAAACCTCACAAACCACCTACCGCCGCGAGTTCACCCTCCGTAGACCCCCAAATCCACCGATCACAGCCGCAAACCGAGAGTCGCGAGAAATCACCGAGCCACCGCGGACGACACCACCCACCGTGAGAGAAACTCCGAGCAAAGACGAGCGAGCGCGAGGAAGAGACGGAAGTGTCCGTAGCCGCTGCGGAGAAGCCGATAACCGACGGAGGGAGAGGGAGCGCCGCTGAATTTGGAACAAGGTATTTCTTCTTCTGTTGCTGCATTTTGAGAGGAAGACTTGTTCTTCTTTTTTATTGTTTTAATAAGCATATACTGATTGTTTCTTTTTTAGTTGAAAAACTATTATTCTATATTTTTTTGGGCTCAGGGTTTCGTAATATACTGATTGTTTTTATTTGTTTTTTATGTCATAAACTCTTTTGGGTTGGATCCGTTTTTGTTTTTCACACCATTGTGCACAGACACCCCCTTTTTAGTATTTGTTTCTTTCTTTGAATTTTAGTTAAGTATCATAATTCACTTTTAATCTTTTTTTGTCTAGAAGTGGTTTCTCATCCATTTTAAATCTTATTTTTATAGGGAAGACTCTTTTAGTTAGATCTTTTATTATTTTGTATTCATTTTTCTTAATCAATTAATTTTTAGGGCCAATGACTTGATAAAAGGCCAATTTTTCCCCCGATTTTAATCGGTGATATTTGGTCAATCTGAGGCCCTCTTTGTAATTAATTTTTTTATTATTTTATTATTTCGACAAACAAACTTGTAAATTAATTTAATTTATTTTATTTATTCTTGATATTATTTGATTTATTTATTTATATTCATTGTTTTATTTTTAATTCTAGCAATTCAATTTAATTTAATTTTATTTAATTTCGCATTTTAAATTACGATTCGACTCCTCATAGAACGATTTCATTAAATCGGCTCTAAGGCAGTAAACGAACCAAATTCCGACGCGTCCGGAAAAGGTCCAACGCCTTCGAATAGTTGCGCTCGATTAAAAGGTCCAACGCCTTCGAATAGTTGTGTCCCGATCCAAAAGGCCGAACGCCTTCGAATAGTTCAAAAACACTGCACACACGTTTCCTCTTGGGCAAACTACAACGAGACCTCTTTATTTCTCGCAATCCCCTGTATTTATTTTGTATCCCTCTCCCATTACTTTGTACGCATTTTATTTTCCGTATTTCATTTAATTCTGAATCCTTGGTCCAACGCCAAGCGATTGCACTTGCACACTCGCACTTTATTATTCAGTTATTCGTTTCGTTTAGGATCCACTCCACCTTTGCGAGCTGAGCGCTTCGTGCCTCGCTAACAAACCAGAAAATAAACTCCATTTGCATGTACCCTCTAAACCTCAAAAAACCAAAACGTTTCGATTAGATCCAAACCCTTGATCCAACGTCAAGCGGTCTTAGAAAATAAAACACTCTAATAATACGAGAAGATTTGTACGCCACGAGCCTTAAGCGGTAGAAAGGAGGATAACGAGCTCTCGTTACTCGCTCCGATTATTTCGACGCAGGACGCTCGTCTTGTTGGGCGAGATAAACTATCCATAGTCTTTAGTACATTTCAACTCCTAAACCCTTTCATCGACGAAAGGTAATAAAACCAAACAACCATTACCCTTAGTAGGTCGAACTACGAGGCTCTGACTTTCCCATTGCACACGGGAGTACGTAGGCACGAGGATCTCAATCCTTTCTGAGCACCTAGGATCAATCTAACTTATAATTCAACTCATTTCCCTCTAGCAAGCAATTCGTTTAAGCATAGACATCCTTTCTCGCGCGTTAACTTAGATGGTTCCCATCGAGTACGATGGATGTAGGGGGTGCTAATACCTTCCCCCTACATAACCGACTCCCGAACCCAAGCAATGGTTCCGTTGACCTTTGTCCTCATCCTTTTCCTCCCGGGTTGTATCTATATCTTCCCTTTCCCTCTTCGGGAATAAATAGAATTAGGTGGCGACTCTTCAGTCCGTCTAGCACGCGGCTCCCGTTCATTTCGGATCGCGTAAGGTCGTATTTTTCGGGGTACGACAGCTGGCAACTATGCTGGGGACTGGTTCGCCCCTATGCGAGTCAGGCCTAGTCTAGGTTCCCGTGTTTGTTTGGATGTTTGCTTCTATGCCTGGCTTGTTTATTTTATCGCTTTCTTTATCGCATTCCATTTTATATATCTTGTGGCTCCTTGGTAATATAATTTGGATCGATACTTTGCAAAAGAAACTTGAGGGAAAAGCTCTATACCCGGGCTTGCGAGTACAAACATAAGTTAGCGAGGTTGTGTAGTATGGGCTCCCGAGAGAACCACTCTCGTGGGTTGTCGATACGAAAACCTCACTTGGAGTAGATTCTAATGAGAATACTGACAACCGTCAAGTCCTTGACGTGTGTGCTCATTTGCTTTCATTAGGGTCATCAACTCTGAGAGCCTTTAGAACCTTTAGGTTAAAACATCGGTTGATGGTTGCGTAGTATTGGGCACCAGGGTTCGCCCTCGTGTGGCTCGATACGAAAACCTCACTTGGAATAGACTTACTCAATGGAGTTGATTGACTGTCAAGAATGTATAAAATTGACACGTGCATCAAACAGTTGAGAAAGTTCCATAACTCCAGGGCTTTGTTTTAAACCTTGTGTCGATGATCACGTAGTATGGACTCCCGAGAAAATTTGCTCTCGTGGGTTGTCGATATGAAGATCTCACCCAAAATAGATTCATATGGCGGAGTCAATCAACCGTCATGCTTATGGCGTGTGTGATGAACAACCATATGAATTGATAACTTTGGGATCCCTAAAACCTTAGAGTCTACCCAGTGAGTTCCTGATCAGAGTATCATCCATCTGTACCTTGGACTCGTGAGACCTTGATCTTGTGATCCTGGATTCTGACATTGCATATCATCTCATTTGCATTAATTATTCATATTTCATTTCATTCCAAATTCGATAACTTATTTTCATGTTCCTCCATCTTCAGTAAATCAAGTTGGTTTCCCGACGCCCGTATCGTGCTAGACGACCGTATTTAACTCGAGCCAACACTAGAAGACTGATGGACGTGATTCAAGAAGAACAAGCATCTATGAGGGAAGAGATTGACTCGGTCAAGAGCAAGATTGACCAGGTTTATGAGACTTTGCAAGCTTTGGCAAGAATGGAAGAACGTCGCGAAGCTGCTGCCGCAATGAACAATGCTCAAGTTCAAGGATCTACTTCACGAGCAATAACTTCAGTTCCCATTCCAAATCCTTTGGTTTATGGTTTGCCTCCAGGCTTCACTCCTGCTGTTGAAGAGGTCGCTTCTCAACCAATACCTGCTTCTGGTGTCACTGTTGGTGCTATTCCTCAAGCTCAACCTATTCCAACTCAAGTCCAGTTTCCTCAAACTGAAGAGAACCATCAAGTTGAGTATGAGATGCATACTGTCGTTCCAATCACAAACCCTCACGCTGTTCAAGAGTCTGAAGCTATGAAGATGTGTCGCGAGTTAGCTGAAAAACTCCGAATCATGGAAAGACACAACTCAACTTCTCTGAGTGCCTCAGACATGTGCTTAGTTCCAGATGTTGTGATCCCTGCTAAATTCAAACTTCCAGAATTCGAGAAATACAAAGGCCTCAGCTGTCCTGAGCTTCATTTGAGGATGTACTGCAGGAAAATGGCCGCTCATGCCAAAGATGATAAGCTTATGATCCATTGCTTCCAAGACAGCCTATCTGGAGCATCTCTAGAATGGTACATGCAGCTCGAACGCAAAAATGTTCGTACTTGGCTTGATCTATCCGATGCATTCAAAAAGCAGTACAAGTACAACACTGACCTTGCTCCTAACCGTACTCAACTTCAGAGTATGTCTCAAAAGGAGAGCGAATCCTTTAAAGAGTACGCCCAACGCTGGAGGGAGTTAGCTGCCAGAGTTCATCCGCCATTGGTTGACCGTGAATTGATCGATATCTTCATGGGTACCCTATAGGGGCAATACTATGAAAAGCTGATCAGCAGCGTATCTTCTGGATTTTCAGACATGCTGATGGTCGGAGAAAGAATTGAGGAAGGTTTGAAAAGTGGAAAGATTCAAGGAGGTTCTAGCAACCAAACTAATGCCAAGAAACCTTTCAACGGGTACAAAAAGGGCGAAACAAATGTCATTTCCGCTGCAAATAGGAATTTCCAACAGAGTGCACCTGCACCAGTTCCCTACTACCAGTATCCTTATGTTGCTGCTGCGCAATATGCTCCTATGCCATATCAGCCAGTTCCTCCAATGCCTTATCAGCAGGCTTTTCAAGCTTTATTTACGCCTCAGATGGCTCATCAACCAAGTCCACCTCCTATGGTTACAGCTGCGCAGTATGCGCCCAATCCATACCAACAACCGGCTTATCCACCACGGCCTGGTCAACAGCAACAACGCGCTCCTTAACAGCGTCCACCATATCAGCAAAGAAGGCCTGAAAGAACCTTTGATCCCTTGCCTATGACGCATTCTGAAATCTTTAATCAGATGATGGCAAAGGGAACTCTTGTTTTAAAAGACTTGCCACCACAACTGGTACTGCCCGAGACTATGATGCCAATGCCCGCTGTGAGTATCACAAGGGTGCTTCAGGTCACACGCTCGAGAACTGCAAATCGTTCAAGCACAAGATTCAAGATTTGATCGACTCTAAGGATCTTACCTTCACCCCGAGAAATCCAAATGTCCAGAACGATCCAATGCCGTCACACGGTGCCAACAAGTAAAGACATTTGAAAGGGGTTGTTGAAGACCAAGCTGGGTAGTCACCAACTTTGAAGCATTCAATCAAGAGAAGTTCAATTCCTCAAATCAAGGCAGCCATCGCCATTTTATTATTTACGCATTGCTGTTGTTTTGTAATGTTTGTTTAAGTACTATTTGCTCTGAACATTGTTATCGTTTGTACTTGGTTATGTTAATGATATGTTTATGCATGTTTTGAATCAATTTATTCGCATTCGCTCATATTTATCATTTATCACAAAATCACAAAAAATATTCCCTCACTTAACTTTAGCAAATATTTGAGGGAGGATGATGAAAACGAAATACCCATAACTGTAGTGGTATGCTTTCAGATAAAACCTCGTCAATGATGTACAGGCATTTGTTCAAATCCCTAAACACTGGAGATATAAGGAGTTAACCCCTAGTCAACCACTTCGAGCCTAGAAGTAGGAGTTTCTTTCGGATACAACCCTTACATTTAACCCGGGGCAGGGTAGTTGTTTAGTTAACCTGACTACACCTTGGAATCGCAAGATGAGACATCCCGTCAGAGGACCATCAACAAATGACTTGACAGTCACAACATTCAACCAAAAAAAATAGAAAAAGAAAAAACCACTAAGTTGAGCACCCAAAGGGAGACTTAGTCGGAAAAAAAAATAAAAAAAAGGAACTCAAATCCTACGCAAAAGCAAAACAAATATCAGTGACCACCAAATCAAGAATCAAATGGTCACCAACAAAATAAGATGATTGTCACCTCCAAGCGAACTCTGAAGCTTCATCTTCATTCTTGCAAAGTCAAAACAAATGCATATGTAGAGTTAACTGAACATAGGACAGGAGAACAATACGAAGGAGGGATGGGTACAAATCATTTGAGCCTTATATCCTTTGTTTCTCAAACCATTAACCAGACCACGTTACAACCCTCACAAGACCTAATTGAGGCGTGGTTTATTCTGAAAACATACTACCAACAAGGTTGCGTAAATTGACTCCCATATATTTGCTAATCTTCAATCTCGATTGCACGATATTCTTGCTGCATCTTTCACGCACTTTCTAAATCAGCACCTCGTTTGGGCTAACGGTCCATTCGTCACACTTTCACAACATTCAAATAAATCGACTTTTTCAAAAATTACATGAAATTTACATTAACACTACCATTTGCGTATGAACAATTTAATCGCAATTTAGTGCTTGACATCAGTGCAATCCCAACAAGGGGCGATCAAAAGAGGAATTTGACTCAATACTTCTTCAAAACCAACCCAATCAGGGGCAAAATTATTTTCAACGGCCCAATCAGGGGAAAACCATCTTCCAACAGCTCAATCAGGGACAGGCGCCTATCAAATCCAAATATTGGGGCAGATCATACCATGGCCATTGTCAAAGCTTCCCCGTCAAATTTATTTCAGATACCCTACAGACAGAGGCAAGCAAACGAGGAGCGAGTCTTCCTATCTCTTCTCCCCAGCTGAACAGGCAGTCCTTGCCAGACATTGGCAACCATTCAAAGCAAATCAGTCTTCATGTGTCAATTAAGTCGCTTCGCTCATCAGCAAATAACCGAACTTTGAGCATTCAGATCCATCTTCTGACCATACATCGTCGAAGATCGAGTGTCGGGGAATCAATCCCTCCACCCACCCAAAGTCCAATTACCATTGGCAACTACCAGACCAAAAGTCCACCAAGCTGGCACCTTTCAATCGCTCATATGCATCATTGTGCATCATATGCAGTCATACGCATCATTTACATCAATCATTTACAACATGTGCATCATATGCATACCCAAAAAGAATAGACTTTTTTAACTTTTTCAACTTATATCTCAGTGCATAAACATTTGCATCGTATCTCCATCTTCATGGAATACCATTTCAACAGGCATAGTCGCATAACTCAGGATCCAGGATCAATCCAAGATTTCAGGCCTTTCCCCAACAGAAGTCAGAATTCATGGTCTGCCGAAGATTCCAAAGAGTCACCTAAGGTGTTATTCAGTGGACGTCCCCGGTGGATATTTCTCTTCCAGATTGTTTAATTTTCAGTTACTCAACATCCTTTTGATGTTGGGGTCGCTTTATCATCCTTTTGGTGATAGCGATTTTATTTAATTTTCAGTTACTCAGCATCCTTTTGATGTTGGGGTCGCTTTATCATCCTTTTGGTGATAGCGATTATTTATTTTGCTGGTGCTCGTCATCCTTTTGGTGTCGGGATATCTTTTTCATCCTTTTGGTGATAGCGATTTTATTTAATTTTCAGTTACTCAGCATCCTTTTGATGTTGGAGTCGCTTTATCATCCTTTTGGTGATAGCGATTATTTATTTTGCTGGTGCTCGTCATCCTTTTGGTGTCGGGATATCTTTTTCATCCTTTTGGTGATAGCGATTTTATTTAATTTTCAGTTACTCAGCATCCTTTTGATGTTGGAGTCGCTTTATCATCCTTTTGGTGATAGCAATTATTTATTTTGCTGGTACTCGTCATTCTTTTGGTATCGGGGTCGCTTTATCACCCTTTTGGTGATAGAGATTTTTATTTTCTGTCTTTTGCCTTATCATACTCTGTCAATGAGTGATTTTATTTTTTCAGCTATTCGCCTTATCATCTTCTGGTGATAAGTGATTTATTTTGTCAATTTGTTTCTTGCTGTGTCACCCACCATTTTCAATTTTATTCATCTGTTATTTTCGCAATTTCTTTTCGGACAAATTTGAAGTCTGTTAATATCTAATTATCTTATACCTTGAAAGTTTGAACGCGAGCCAGTTCACCTTACTCGGTCTAAGCCAATTCGATAGGGGCATCTGTTACACCCCAAATTTGTCCAACCTTTTCTTATTTTTCTTTTTAAAAAAAATCATTTGACATTTGGCCTTGATCCCCTTAGATTTAGTTCATAAAATTATTTTTGTGACTAATAAATATGTAGGTACATTAAATCCAAGAAGAGGTGGTGTTCATTGTTTATGATCGAGCATTTTAAAGCATAGTCAATTGTTGATGGGCTTGAAGTTTTTTTTTATTGGTATGGACCATGTTGCTGATCCATAAAGTCTGGAGGAGGATTCCCAATTTGCTTACTTTCCTAAAGGTTTTCATCATGGTGAGAAAGGTTGAGCTAGGAGGCTCATGGTTCCATTCAATTCCAATAGGTGCATTGAATTCAAGAAGGTGGGAAATTCACTTTCATGATCAGACAGTCGAAGCATGGTTAATTGGCTTTTAATTGGTTCAAAAGCATAATCCAATTTGGATAACCATGGGCCATGTATAAGATTAGTTCAAAGTGGTTTTAAAAGGATGATTGGAACAATGTTTTAAGACATATTTCAAGGCATTTCAAGATTGGCTCCATATTTAATTTCAAAGTGACTTTTGAAATTGGTGCATTTTTTGTTCTCTAAACATTACCTTAGGTTATGGTTAAGAGGTCCATTGCAACGTTATTGAAAAGGTCAATTATGGAGATGGAATTTAAGTGTTATTGGGAAGGGCTATGACAAATATATGCGAATAGAGATGGAGCTTCACATGGTAACTAAATTCATTCCAGCTAACAAAAAGACTCAGAATAAGTTGCAATACAAAGGTTCATTACACAAGTGAAGGAAAAGAAAGTGCTGCAATTTACAAGAAACAATTTGCACTTGATATAAAGGCCCATTAAACTTAATACACACTTGGTAGCTTAAAGCTTCATGAAGAAAAAAAACATTTACAGGAAATATGTAATTTAAACTTCAAGTTTAATGCATGGACAAGGTTTGCCATTGGTTTGGTCGTGGACTACTAGAAATTTCTCCCATTAGTGCTGACTTTTTGAGCAAGCCTGGGGGGACATTAAACTAGGTATGTGCCAAGATGTCCATATATCAAAGATGGGTACATGAAATCCAAAATAAAGCAGCGATTAGTTCAAGAATAATACAAAGATCATCATTAGTCATAATACTAACAGCCCATGGAAATGAATGTTACACAATGCAGTTGTTCACAAAGTATCGCAAGAGCTACATATGTCTTAATTCATGCACTTTCTAATTGATAGAATCCTTCCTATTAGTGCTTGAGCCTACCCATAATCTATGACAGCCATTAGATCATACCTTGCTACCGCGGCTTTTCCATCACACTCCATGCTTTAGGCTTCATCAATTTTCGATTTGATGCCATAATCTTCAAATATCCTCACCCTGTATGTACACTAGGTCTGTAATCAACCATCCATCAATTCTATTCACCCTTGCACTTTTGCTCCATGTTCATGTTTTCTTTCTCCATTGATTCCACACCAAAGCACCAAGAAGACCGTGTACATGACAGAATAAAGAATGTTGACACGAGGTGGATAAAGCCGTATACGGTAGCCTGAGACATCAAACCAGAAACCGAGTCAAAGTCAGAATTTTCAGAGTATTATGTAGCAAATGTTAAATGATCATAAGAGTTGATTACCTTGACGTTAAACACGGGCAGTAGCATTCTTTTCTTTCACCCAAGTATTCTTAGCTAACAAATCTCTCCATTTGAACTCAGGAACAACGTAAAAGCTCGGAGAATCATCTATGTGCACTTGCCATAAAGTCAGAATCATCTTTGTTGCATAAGATGGAAGTCGCTGAACATAATTTATATGATTTGAAATCTACGACAAAAGAGAACTGAAATAAGATCAGGATATCAATGGATAATGCAATTAAACTCTACTGCAATGACTTTGTCCTATATCACAAAAATTCACCTGGTTCAAAATCAAGAAATCTCAACTACAGTTCATGCTAAAATGGATTCTACCTCTTCATCAAGTTGCGAATATCTCTTCAGACTTCCAGCCAGGTTTACGAGCATCTGTGTATCAATCCCCATGACAAAAGTATTGGCAAACTTACAAGCAGGATCTATGTAACAAGCAAGAAGTCGTAACATACCAATATGCAACAACACCAAAACAAGTTTGATCAATGAAAGCAAGGCAGGTTGCTACATCTCACAAACCATTGAGACATCACTTATTCATAGCAAACTTGTGGATGAAACAATACCTGCAAAAGCAAAAAACATCATCAACGGGTCACCAGTCCATACAAGTTCTAAGCAGAAAAATAAGGTGCAGGTATCATGCTCATGGAGATAAACCAACGACCTGTAGAACATCAGGCGCGAGAAAACCAATTCAAATTGAAGCAAAAATCCGTGGCATTGTTTCTGAGATAAAGAAAAGCAAGTCAGTGATGATGTCTTACAGTGAAAAACCAGCCATTAAAGAAAAACAAAGCAGAAATGGAATATCATGTTAAGAGCAAAAGTTACAAGGATTTAACAGCAGTAAAACTTAAAGTTATGGCATTGAAAATTTAGTGAAAACCTTTTGCTTCTAGAATCTCTTCTCCTCACTACAAACAAAACTTCACAGCCTGTCACTTGAGGTCCCCACATGATATCTTGTAAAATATTCCCTAACGGTTTCAGAATTCCATCTCACATGATTCTCACGCACAAACTTTCCTATATAAGCCAATCATTGGCAATCAATGAAGGACAGCTACCAACACCACAGAAAAACCTAGCCACCACCAAACATCATCATCCACCTCCTGCCATTCTTCATATCCACCTGCAAACAACCCTTTCACATAACAAAATCAAAAAAACCAAAAAAACAGAGAAGTGAGTGAAAAATGATGAAACCGAAATCATAACCTTCAAACATTTTTCTTCATTACAACCGTGAATCCTCCCTTCACAAACCTTCACAAACCTCACCTTGTCAACCACCCAGCCAAACACAACAACCGACCATCACTACCACCTAAACTCGATTTCAGAATCAAAGAAAAACCAAAAATGATGAACTGAACCAACACCAATAACAGAACCAAATCACTGATACAAAAAACCAAATTGTAAAACCCATTGAAAACTTCATCTGCCACTGTCACCAGGCTCAAAACAACCGAAACAGAAAACCCAACAACATTCCAAAACTCAAACCACCGTGACCTTCATCTCCTTCACCGAAAACCCTCAGCCACAACCATCACCACCGTCGGCCGTCACCCTCACAAATCCAAGCTTTTCACTGCCGACCGCGAAATCGCTAAACAAACCGATCTAGAACCACCTCATATCATCCATACCGCCGGTAAACCTCACAAACCACCTACTGCCGCGAGTTCACCCTCCGTAGACCCCTAAATCCACCGATCACAGCCGCAAACCGAGAGTCACGAGAAATCACCGAGCCACCCAGGACGACACCACCCACCGTGAGAGAAACTCCGAGCAAAGACGAGCGAGCGCGAGGAAGAGACAGAAGTGTCCGTCGCCGCCGCGGAGAAGCCGATAACCGACGGAGGGAGAGGGAGCGCCGCTGAATTTGGAACAGGGTATTTCTTCTTCTGTTGCTGCATTTTGAGAGGAAGACTTGTTCTTCTTTTTTATTGTTTTAATAAGCATATACTGATTGTTTCTTTTTTAGTTGAAAAACTATTATTCTATTTTTTTTTGGGCTCAGGGTTTCTTAATATATTATTTACACACCCTCAAAAAACATGCGATGCCACTCCTGCTGTTTTATTTATTTATTTGTTTTTATTTGTTTTTTATGTCATAAACTCTTTTGGGTTGGATCCGTTTTTGTTTTTCACACCATTGTGCACAGACACCCCCTTTTTAGTATTTGTTTCTTTCTTTGAAATTTAGTTAAGTATCATAATTCACTTTTAATCTTTTTTTGTCTAGAAGTGGTTTTATCATCCATTTTAAATCTTGTTTTTATAGGGAAGACTCTTTTAGTTAGATCTTTTATTATTTTCTTTTCATTTTTCTTAATCAATTAATTTTTAGGGCCAATGACTTGATAAAAGGCCAATTTTTCGCCCGATTTTAATCGGTGATATTTGGTCAATCTGAGGCCCTCTTTGTAATTAATTTTTTATTATTTTATTATTTCGACAAACAAACTTGTAAATTAATTTAATTTATTTTATTTATTCTTGATATTATTTGATTTATTTATTTATATTCATTATTTTATTTTTAATTCTAGCAATTCAATTTTATTTAATTTTATTTAATTTCGCATTTTAAATTACGATTCGACTCCTCATAGAACGTTTTCATTAAATCGGCTCTAAGGCAGTAAACGAACCAAATTCTGACGCGTCCCGAAAAGGTCCAATGCCTTCGAATAGTTGCTCTCGATTAAAAGGTCCCACGCCTTCGAATAGTTGTGTCCCGATCCAAAAGGCCGAACTCCTTCAAATAGTTCAAAAACACTGCACACACGCTTCCTCTTGGGCAAACTACAACGAGACCTCTTTATTTCTCGCAATCCCCTGTATTTATTTTGTATCCCTCTCCCATTACTTTGTATGCATTTTATTTTCCGTATTTCATTTAATTCTGAATCCTTGGTCCAACGCCAAGCGATTGCACTTGCACACTCGCACTTTATTATTCAGTTATTCGTTTCGTTTAGGATCCACTCCACCTTTGCGAGCTGAGCGCTTCGTGCCTTGCTAACAAACCAGAATATAAACTCCATTTGCATGTACCCTCTAAACCTCAAAAAACCAAAACGTTTCGATTAGATCCAAACCCTTGATCCAACGTCAAGCGGTCTTAGAAAATAAAACACTCTAATAATACGAGAAGATTTGTACGCCAAGAGCCTTAAATGGTAGAAAGGAGGATAACGAGCTCTCGTTACTCGCTCCGATTATTTTGACGCAGGACGCTCGTCTTGTTGGGCGAGATAAACTATTCATAGTCTTTAGTACATTTCAACTCCTAAACCCTTTCATCGACGAAAGGTAATAAAATCAAACAACCATTACCCTTAGTAGGCCGAACTACGAGGCTCTGACTTTCCCATTGCACACGGGAGTACGTAGGCACGAGGATCTCAATCCTTGCCGAGCACCTAGGATCAATCTAACTTATAATTCAACTCATTTCCCTCTAGCAAGCAATTCGTTTAAGCATATACATCCTTTCTCGCGCGTTAACTTAGATGGTTCCCATCGAGTACGATGGATGTAGGGGGTGCTAACACCTTCCCCCTGCATAACCGACTCCCGAACCCAGGCAATGGTTCCGTTGACCTTTGTCCTCATCCTTTTCCTCCCGGGTTGTATCTATATCTTCCCTTTCCCTCTTCGGGAATAAATAGAATTAGGTGGCAACTCTTCAGTCCGTCCAGCGCGCGGCTCCCGTTCATTTCGGATCGCGTAAGGTCGTATTTTTCGGGGTACGACAGCTGGCGACTCTGCTGGGGACTGGTTCGCCCCTATGCAAGTCAGGCCTAGTCTAGGTTCTCGTGTTTGTTTGGATGTCTGCTTCTATGCCTGGCTTGTTTATTTTATCGCTTTCTTTATCGTATTCCATTTTATATATCTTGTGGCTCCTTGGTAATATAATTTGGATCGATACTTTGCAAAAGAAACTTAAGGGAAAAGCTCTATACCCGGGCTTGCGAGTACAAACATAAGTTAGCGAGGTTGTGTAGTATGGGCTCCCGAGAGAACCACTCTCGTGGGTTGTCGATACGAAAACCTCACTTGGAGTAGATTTTAATGAGAATACTTACAACCGTCAAGTCCTTGATGTGTGTGCTTATTTGCTTTCATTAGGGTCATCAACTCTGAGAGCCTTTAGAACCTTTTGGTTAAAACATCGGTTGATGGTTGCGTAGTATTGGGCACCAGGGTTCGCCCTCGCGTGGCTCGATACGAAAACCTCACTTGGAATAGACTTACTCAATGGAGTTGATTGACTGTCAAGAATGTATAAAATTGACACGTGCATCAAACAGTTGAGAAAGTTCCATAACTCCAGGGCTTTGTTTTAAACCTTGTGTCGATGATCACGTAGTATGGACTCCCGAGAAAATTTGCTCTCGTGGGTTGTCGATATGAAGATCTCATCCAAAATAGATTCATATGGCGGAGTCAATCAACCGTCATGCTTATGGCGTGTGTGATGAACAACCATATGAATTGATAACTTTGGGATCCCTAAAACCTTAGAGTCTACCCAGTGAGTTCCTGATCAGAGTATCCTCCATCTGTACCTTGGACTCGTGAGACCTTGATCTTGTGATCCTGGATTCTGACATTGCATATCATCTCATTTGCATTAATTATTCATATTTCATTTCATTCCAAATTCGATAACTTATTTTCATGTTCCTCCATCTTCAGTAAATCAAGCTGGTTTCCCGACGCCCGTATCGTGCTAGACGACCGTATTTAACTCGAGCCAACACTAGAAGACTGATGGACGTGATTCAAGAAGAAAAAGCATCTATGAGGGAAGAGATTGACTCGGTCAAGAGCAAGATTGACCAGGTTTATGAGACTTTGCAAGCTTTGGCAAGAATGGAAGAACGTCGCGAAGCTGCTGCCGCAATGAACAATGCTCAAGTTCAAGGATCTACTTCACGAGCAATACCTTCAGTTCCCGTTCCAAATCCTTTGGTTTATGGTTTTCCTCCAGGATTCACTCCTACTGTTGAAGAGGTCACTTCTCAACCAATACCTGCTTCTGGTGTCACTGTTGGTGCTATTCCTCAAGCTCAACCTATTCCAACTCAAGTCCAGTTTCCTCAAACTGAAGAGAACCATCAAGTTGAGTATGAGATGCATACTGCCGTTCCAATCACCAACCCTCACGCTGTTCAAGAGTCTGAAGCTATTAAGATGTGTCGCGAGTTAGCTGAAAAACTCCGAATCATGGAAGGACACAACTCAACTTCTCTGAGTGCCTCAGACATGTGCTTAGTTCCAGATGTTGTGATCCCTGCTAAATTCAAACTTCCAGAATTCGAGAAATACAAAGGCCTCAGCTGTCTTGAGCTTCATTTGAGGATGTACTGCAGGAAAATGGTCGCTCATGCCAAAGATGATAAGCTTATGATCCATTGCTTCCAAGACAGCCTGTCTGGAGCGTCTTTAGAATGGTACATGCAGCTCGAACGCAACAATATTCGTACTTGGCTTGATCTATCCGATGCATTCAAAAAGCAGTACAAGTACAACACTGACCTTGCTCCTAACCGTACTCAACTTCAGAGTATGTCTCAAAAGGAGAGTGAATCCTTTAAAGAGTATTCCCAACGCTGGAGGGAGTTAGCTGCCAGAGTTCATCCGCCATTGGTTGACCGTGAATTGATCGATATCTTCATGGGTACCCTACAGGGGCAATACTACGAGAAGCTGATCAGTAGCGTATCTTCTGGATTTTCAGACATGGTGATGGTCGGAGAAAGAATTGAGGAAGGTTTGAAAAGTGGAAAGATTCAAGGAGGTTCTAGCAACCAAACTAATGCCAAGAAACCTTTCAACGGGTACAAAAAGGGCGAAACAAATGCCATTTCCGCTGCAAATGGGAATTTCCAACAGAGTGCACCTGCACCAGTTCCCTACTACCAGTATCCCTATGTTGCTGCTGCGCAATATGCTCCTATGCCATATCAGCCAGTTCCTCCAATGCCTTATCAGCAGGCCTTTCAAGCTTTATTTCTGCCTCAGATGGCTCATCAACCACGTCCACCTCCTATGGTTGCAGTTGCGCAGTATGCGCCCAATCCATACCAGCAACCGGCTTATCCACCACGACCTGGTCAACAGCAACAATGCGCTCCTCAACAACATCCACCATATCAGCAAAGAAGGCCTGAAAGAACCTTTGATCCCTTACCTATGACGCATTCTGAAATCTTTAATCAGATGATGGCAAAGGGAACTCTTGTTTTAAAAGACTTGCCACCACAAACTGGTACTGCCCGAGACTATGATGCCAATGCCCGCTGTGAGTATCACAAGGGTGCTTCAGGTCACACGCTCGAGAACTGCAAATCGTTCAAGCACAAGATTCAAGATTTGATCGACTCTAAGGATCTTACCTTCACCCCGAGAAATCCAAATGTCCAGAACGATCCAATGTCGTCACACGGTGCCAACAAGTAAAGACATTTAAAAGGGGTTGTTGAAGACCAAGCTGGGTAGTCACCAACTTTGAAGCATTCAATCAAGAGAATTTCAATTCCTCAAATCAAGGCAGCCATCCCCATTTTATTATTTACGCATTCCTGTTGTTTTGCAATGTTTGTTTAAGTACTATTTGCTCTGAACATTGTTATCGTTTGTACTTGGTTATGTTAATGATATGTTTATGCATGTTTTGAATCAATTTATTCGCATTCTCTCATATTTATCATTTATCACAAAATCACAAAAAATATTCCCTCACTTCACTTTAGCAAATATTTGAGGGAGGATGATGAAAACGAAATACCCATAACTGTTGTGGTATGCTTTCAGATAAAAACTCGTCAATGATGTACAGGCATTTGTTCAAATCCCCAAACACTGGAGATATAAGGAGTTAACCCCTAGTCAACCACTTCGAGCCTAGAAGTAGGAGTTTCTTTCGGATACAACCCTTACATTTAACTCGGGGCAGGTTAGTTGTTCAGTTAACCTGACTACACCTTCGAATCGCAAGATGAGACTTCCCGTCAGATGACCATCAACAAATGACTTGGCAGTCACAACATTCAACCAAAAAAAAAAATAGAAAAAGAAAAAACCACTAAGTTGAGCACCCAAAGGGAGACTTAGTCGGAAAAAAAAATCAAAAGAGGAACTCAAATCCTCAGCAAAAGCAAAACAAATATCAGTGACCACCAAATCAAGAATCAAATGGTCACCAACAAAATAAGATGACTGTCACCTCCAAGCAAACTCTGAAGCTTCATCTTCATTCTTGCAAAGTCAAAACAGATGCATATGTAGAGTTAACTGAACATAGGACAGGAGAACAATACGAAGGAGGGATGGGTACAAATCATTTGAGCCTTATATCCTTTATTTCTCAAACCATTAACCAGACCACGTTACAACCCTCACAAGACCTAATTGAGGCGTGGTTTATTCTGAAAACATACTACCAACAAGGTTGCGTAAATTGACTCCCATATATTTGCTAATCTTCAATCTCGATTGCACGATATTCTTGCTGCATCTTTCACGCACTTTCTAAATCAGCACCTCGTTTGGGCTAACGGTCCATTCGTCACACTTTCACAACATTCAAATAAATAGACTTTTTCAAAAATTACATGAAATTTACATTAACACTACCATTTGCGTATGAACAATTTAATCGCAATTTAGTGCTTGACATCAGTGCAATCCCAACAAGGGGCGATCAAAAGAGGAATTTGAATCAATACTTCTTCAAAACCAACCCAATCAGGGGCAAAATTATTTTCAACGGCCCAATCAGGGGAAAACCATCTTCCAACAGCTCAATCAGGGACAGGCGCCTATCAAATCCAAATATTGGGGCAGATCATACCATGGCCATTGTCAAAGCTTCCCCGTCAAATTTATTTCAGATACCCTGCAGACAGAGGCAAGCAAACGAGGAGCGAGTCTTCCTATCTCTTCTCCCCAGCTGAACAGGCAGTCCTTGCCAGACATTGGCAACCATTCAAAGCAAATCAGTCTTCATGTGTCAATTAAGTCGCTTCGCTCATCAGCAAATAACCGAACTTTGAGCATTCAGATCCATCTTCTGACCATACATCGTCGAAGATCGAGTGTCGGGGAATCAATCCCTCCACCCACCCAAAGTCCAATTACCATTGGCAACTACCAGACCAAAAGTCCACCAAGCTGGCACCTTTCAATCGCTCATATGCATCATTGTGCATCATATGCAGTCATACGCATCATTTACATCAATCATTTACAACATGTGCATCATATGCATACCCAAAAAGAATAGACTTTTTTAACTTTTTCAACTTATATCTCAGTGCATAAACATTTGCATCGTATCTCCATCTTCATGGAATACCATTTCAACAGGCATAGTCGCATAACTCAGGATCCAGGATCAATCCAAGATTTCAGGCCTTTCCCCAACAGAAGTCAGAATTCATGGTCTGCCGAAGATTCCAAAGAGTCACCTAAGGTGTTATTCAGTGGACGTCCCCAGTGGATATTTCTCTTCCAGATTGTTTAATTTTCAGTTACTCAACATCCTTTTGATGTTGGGGTCGCTTTATCATCCTTTTGGTGATAGCGATTTTATTTAATTTTCAGTTACTCAGCATCCTTTTGATGTTGGGGTCGCTTTATCATCCTTTTGGTGATAGTGATTATTTATTTTGCTGGTGCTCGTCATCCTTTTGGTGTCGGGATATCTTTTTCATCCTTTTGGTGATAGCGATTTTATTTAATTTTCAGTTACTCAGCATCCTTTTGATGTTGGAGTCGCTTTATCATCCTTTTGGTGATAGCGATTATTTATTTTGCTGGTGCTCGTCATCCTTTTGGTGTCGGGATATCTTTTTCATCCTTTTGGTGATAGCGATTTTATTTAATTTTCAGTTACTCAGCATCCTTTTGATGTTGGAGTCGCTTTATCATCCTTTTGGTGATAGCGATTATTTATTTTGCTGGTGCTCGTCATCCTTTTGGTGTCGGGATATCTTTTTCATCCTTTTGGTGATAGAGATTTTTATTTTCTGTCTTTTGCCTTATCATACTCTGTCAATGAGTGATTTTATTTTTTCAGCTATTCGCCTTATCATCTTCTGGTGATAAGTGATTTATTTTGTCAATTTGTTTCTTGCTGTGTCACCCACCATTTTCAATTTTATTCATCTGTTATTTTCGCAATTTCTTTTCGGACAAATTTGAAGTCTGTTAATATCTAATTATCTTATACCTTGAAAGTTTGAACGCGAGCCAGTTCACCTTACTCGGTCTAAGCCAATTCGATAGGGGCATCTGTTACACCTCAAATTTGTCCTACCTTTTCTAATTTTTCTTTTAAAAAAAAATCATTTGACATTTGGCCTTGATCCCCTTGGATTTAGTTCATAAAATTATTTTTGTGACTAATAAATATGTAGGTACATTAAATCCAAGAAGAGGTGGTGTTCATTGTTTATGATCGAGCATTTTAAAGCATAGTCAATTGTTGATGGGCTTGAAGTTTTTTTTTGATTGGTTTGGACCATGTTGCTGATCCATAAAGTCTGGAGGAGGATTCCCAATTTGCTTACTTTCCTAAAGGTTTTCATCATGGTGCGAAAGGTTGAGCTAGGAGGCTCATGGTTCCATTCAATTCCAATAGGTGCATTGAATTCAAGAAGGTGGGAAATTCACTTTCATGATCAGACAGTCGAAGCATGGTTAATTGGCTTTTAATTGGTTCAAAAGCATAATCCAATTTGGATAACCATGGGCCATGTATAAGATTAGTTCAAAGTGGTTTTAAAAGGATGATTGGAACAATGTTTTAAGACATATTTCAAGGCATTTCAAACGTTACCTTAGGTTATGGTTAAGAGGTCCATTGCGACGTTATTGAAAAGGTCAATTATGGAGATGGAATTTAAGTGTTATTGAGAAGGGCTATGACAAATATATGCGAATAGAGATGGAGCTTCACATGGTAACTAAATTCATTCCAGCTAACAAAAAGACTCAGAATAAGTTGCAATACAAAGGTTCATTACACAAGTGAAGGAAAAGAAAGTGCTGCAATTTACAAGAAACAATTTGCACTTGATATAAAGGCCCATTAAACTTAATACACACTTGGTAGCTTAAAGCTTCATGAAGAAAAAAACATTTACAGGAAATATGTAATTTAAACTTCAAGTTTAATGCATGGACAAGGTTTGCCATTGGTTTGGTCGTGGACTACTAGAAATTTCTCCCATTAGTGCTGACTTTTTGAGCAAGCCTGGGGGGACATTAAACTAGGTATGTGCCAAGATGTCCATATATCAAAGATGGGTACATGAAATCCAAAATAAAGCAGCGGTTAGTTCAAGAATAATACAAAGATCATCATTAGTCATAATACTAACAGCCCATGGAAATGAATGTTACACAATGCAGTTGTTCACAAAGTATCGCAAGAGCTACATATGTCTTAATTCATGCACTTTCTAATTGATAGAATCCTTCCTATTAGTGCTTGAGCCTACCCATAATCTATGACAACCATTAGATCATACCTTGCTACCGCGGCTTTTCCATCACACTCCATGCTTCAGACTTCATCAATTTTCGATTTGATGCCATAATCTTCAAATATCCTCACCCTGTATGTACACCAGGTCTGTAATCAACCATCCATCAATTCTATTCACCCTTGCACTTTTGCTCCATGTTCATGTTTTCTTTCTCCATTGATTCCACACCAAAGCACCAAGAAGACCGTGTACATGACGGAATAAAGAATGTTGACACGAGGTGGATATAGCCGTATACGGTAGCCTGAGACATCAAACCAGAAACCGAGTCAAAGTGAGAATTTTCAGAGTATTATGCAGCAAATGTTAAATGATCATAAGAGTTGATTACCTTGACGTTAAACACGGGAAGTAGCATTCTTTTCTTTCACCCAAGTATTCTTAGCTAACAAATCTCTCCATTTTAACTCAGGAACAACGTAAAAGCTCGGAGAATCATCTATGTGCACTTTCCATAAAGTCAGAATCATCTTTGTTGCATAAGATGAAAGCCGCTGAACATAATTTATATGATTTGAAATCTACGACAAAAGAGAACTGAAATAAGATCAGGATATCAATGGATAATGCAATTAAACTCTACTGCAATGACTTTGTCCTATATCACAAAAATTCACCTGGTTCAAAATCAAGAAATCTCAACTACAGTTCATGCTAAAATGGATTCTAGCTCTTCATCAAGTTGCGAATATCTCTTCAGACTTCCAGCCAGGTTTACGAGCATCTGTGTATCAATCCCCATGACAAAAGTATTGGCAAACTTACAAGCAGGTTCTATGCAATAAGCAAGAAGTCGTAACATACCAATATGCAACAACACCAAAACAAGTTTGATCAATGAAAGCAAGGCAGGCTGCTACATCTCACAAACCATTGAGACATCACTTATTCCAAGCAAACTTGTGGATGAAACAATACTTGCAAAAGCAAAAAACATCATCAACAGGTCACCAGTCCATACAAGTTCTAAGCAGAAAAATAAGGTGCAGGTATCATGCTCATGGAAATAAACCAACGACCTGTAGAACATCAGGCGCGAGAAAACCAATTCAAATTCAAGCAAAAATCCGTGGCACTGTTTCTGAGATAAAGAAAAGCAAGTCAGTGATGATGCCTTACAGTGAAAAACCAGCCATTAAAGAAAAACAAAGCAGAAATGGAATATCATGTTAAGAGCAAAAGTTACAAGGATTTAACAGCAGTAAAACTTAAAGTTATGGCAGTGAAAATTAAGTGAAAAACTTTTGTTTCTAGAATCTCTTCTCCTCACTACAAACAAAACATCACAGCCTGTCACTTGAGGTCCCCACATGATATCTTGTAAAATATTCCCTAACGGTTTCAGAATTCCAGCTCACATGATTCTCACGCACAAACTTTCCTATATAAGCCAATCATTGGCAATCAATGAAGGACAGCTACCAACACCACAGAAAAACCTAGCCACCACCAAACATCATCATCCACCTCCTGCCATTCTTCATATCCACTTGCAAACAACCCTTTCACAGAACAAAATCAAAAAACCAAAAAAACAGAGAAGTGAGTGAAAAATGATGAAACCGAAATCATAACCTTCAAACATTTTTCTTCATTACAACCGTGAATCCTCCCTTCACAAACCTTCACAAACCTCACCTTGTCAACCACCCAGCCAAACGCAACAACCGACCATCACTACCACCTAAACTCGATTTCAGAATCAAAGAAAAACCAAAAATGATGAACTGAACCAACACCAATAACAGAACCAAATCACTGATACAAAAAACCGAATTGTAAAACCCACTGAAACCTTCATCCGCCACTGTCACCAGGCTCAAAACAACCGAAACAGAAAACCCAACAACATTCCAAAACTCAAACCACCGTGACCTTCATCTCCTTCACCGAAAACCCTCAGCCACAACCATCACCACCGTCGGCCGTCACCCTCACAAATCCAAGCTTTTCACTGCCGACCGCGAAATCGCTAAACAAACCGATCTAGAACCACCTCATATCACCCATACCGCCGGTAAACCTCACAAACCACCTACCGCCGCGAGTTCACCCTCCGTAGACCCCCAAATCCACCGGTCACAGCCGCAAACCGAGAGTCGCGAGAAATCACCGAGCCACCGCGGACGACACCACCCACCGTGAGAGAAACTCCGAGCAAAGACGAGCGAGCGCGAGGAAGAGACGGAAGTGTCCGTCGCCGCCGCGGAGAAGCCGATAACTGACGGAGGGAGAGGGAGCGCCGCTGAATTTGGAACAGGGTATTTCTTCTTTTGTTGCTGCATTTTGAGAGGAAGACTTGTTCTTCTTTTTTATTGTTTTAATAAGCATATACTGATTGTTTCTTTTTTAGTTGAAAAACTATTATTCTATTTTTTTTGGGCTCAGGGTTTCTTAATGTATTATTTACACACCCTCAAAAAACATGCGATGCCACTCCTGCTGTTTTATTTATTTATTTATTTTTATTTGTTTTTTATGTCATAAACTCTTTTGGGTTGGATCCGTTTTTGTTTTTCACACCATTGTGCACAGACACCCCCTTTTTAGTATTTGTTTCTTTCTTTGAATTTTAGTTAAGTATCATAATTCACTTTTAATCTTTTTTTGTCTAGAAGTGGTTTCTCATACATTTTAAATATTGTTTTTATAGGGAAGAATCTTTTAGTTAGATCTTTTATTATTTTCTTTTCATTTTTCTTAATCAATTAATTTTTAGGGCCAATGACTTGATAAAAGGCCAATTTTTCGTCCGATTTTAATCGGTGATATTTGGTCAATCTGAGGCCCTCTTTGTAATTAATTTTTTATTATTTTATTATTTCGACAAACAAACTTGTAAATTAATTTATTTTATTTTATTTATTCTTGATATTATTTGATTTATTTATTTATATTCATTATTTTATTTTTAATTCTAGCAATTCAATTTAATTTAATTTTATTTAATTTCGCATTTTAAATTACGATTCGACTCCTCATAGAACGATTTCATTAAATCGGCTCTAAGGCAGTAAACGAACCAAATTCCGACGCGTCCGGAAAAGGTCCAACGCCTTCGAATAGTTGCGCTCGATTAAAAGGTCCAAAGCCTTCGAATAGTTGTATCCCGATCCAAAAGGCCGAACGCCTTCGAATAGTTCAAAAACATTGCACACACACTTCTTCTTGGGCAAACTACAACGAGACCTCTTTATTTCTCGCAATCCCCTGTATTTATTTTGTATCCCTCTCCCATTACTTTGTATGCATTTTATTTTCCGTATTTCATTTAATTTTGAATCCTTGGTCCAACGCCAAGCAATTGCACTTGCACACTCGCACTTTATTATTCAGTTATTCGTTTCGTTTAGGATCCACTCCACCTTTGCGAGCTGAGTGCTTCGTGCCTCGCTAACAAACCAGAAAATAAACTCCATTTGCATGTACCCTCTAAACCTCAAAAAACCAAAACGTTTCGATTAGATCCAAACCCTTGATCCAACGTCAAGCGGTCTTAGAAAATAAAACACTCTAATAATACGAGAAGATTTGTACGCCACGAGCCTTAAGCGGTAGAAAGGAGGATAACGAGCTCTCGTTACTCACTCCGATTATTTCGACGCAGGACGCTCGTCTTGTTGGGAGAGATATACTATCCATAGTCTTTAGTACATTTCAACTCCTAAACCCTTTCATCGACGAAAGGTAATAAAATCAAACAACCATTACCCTTAGTAGGCCGAACTACGAGGCTCTGACTTTCCCATTGCACACGGGAGTACGTAGGCACGAGGATCTCAATCCTTGCCGAGCACCTAGGATCAATCTAACTTATAATTCAACTCATTTCCCTCTAGCAAGCAATTCGTTTAAGCATAGACATCCTTTCTCGCGCATTAACTTAGATGGTTCCCATCGAGTACGATGGATGTAGGGGGTGCTAATACCTTCCCCCTGCATAACCGACTCCCAAACCTAGGCAATGGTTCCGTTGACCTTTGTCCTCATCCTTTTCCTCCCGGGTTGTATCTATATCTTCCCTTTCCCTCTTAGGGAATAAATAGAATTAGGTGGCGACTCTTCAGTCCGTCCAGCGCGCGGCTCCCGTTCATTTCGGATCGCGTAAGGTCGTATTTTTCGGGGTACGATAACTATTAGTAACAGATAAGATGTCACAACATCATATTCGACATATGCGTCTGTCATACCAGAATTTCAATTCGTATCAGAGTAGGCATCCTAGTCTGATTCTGGATGAGAACTAAGGGGGTTACTTTCTGGTTCATGGTCAAGGTAGAAGGGTTTTACTAAAAATTTGTTTAGATGTGTGAATGGTCCCTAGAAGTGGACGATCGACTGTTCTATTGTTATAGCATGGGGTTCGTGCTTCTACTATGTCATGTTTGATTTATTTTCAAAGCTATGGCTGCTAGTGTCACCTAGAGATGATTTCTAGGGTGAATTTGTGACAATTGAAGCTTCTAAGGAGTTTGTTATCCATTGCTTATCTATCTGATAACTTCTTTGTGTGAGAAGATTGCTCTTCTTTGGAGATATATCCTATGGTGTTGGGGATATATGTTTATCTGCTTTTGTCAACTATGCTAATGATACTTGAAAACTCTTTTTCAAGTCCACTCAAGGCACTATGAAAAGAAGTGGTTGTTTGGAGATCTGAAGACTGTTATTAATAAACCTATCTTCTGTCTGTAGATCTCTTTGTGATCCTTAGAATGATGTCTTATCCCATGATAGAACATCACATCAGAATTAGGCATGATTATGTTGTCCAAGGAATGGCTATATTGATGCTTGGGGTGCTAAACTATTGTGTTTATTTCACAAGTGTTTGGAACCTACTCCTGATCTGGAAGAGGAGGCATCTATATGGTGTGTCTAAGAAGGTCCTGGCCCTAGAACTTCTCTTAAATTTGTGTGTTGATAAAGGAGTGATCAACATGTCCTTTTCATCTGAGGACAATTTATTTCGGGTCCTTGCTACAGGAGTGAAGTACATGAGCTTCAAGGAGGATTATTTCAAAGAGACTCCTTGTACATGAAGGTCAAGATGTGTCAACTAGTGGAGTTGACTACTGTGGATATAGTTTATCAGTAGTTATTTTGTGTGTGAAGATATCTCAAATCAGACAATCAGAATACTGGGTCTGAAGAAGAAGTCTATGGAAGTGTCCCAGCTGCTGCTTATGTCTGTGTTTTGGTAGCCTGATCAACTGCTGATGGTTGATTCCCCTATGTTTCCATGCATATGGTTTGTGTGGAGATTTATGTGACTGATGCTGATGTTTGAACGAATGTTAGAACATCATCTCAGAAAGTGTCAGATTTCTTCAAAAGAAGAAAAAGTCAGATTACATGTTCAACATTGTGTGAGAATGTAATCTTATCTAACCATTAGTAAATACCTTGACGGGAGACTTGGTATTTGTCTATTGTTTTTATGATGCAAATAGATGGATACTTAGATGGGAGACTTAGTGTTTATCTGGAAGTATGCATATTTGCAGTCTGAATCTTATGGTTCAGGAAATGTATTGAGTAACTAATGCTCATCTTCAAAAGGATATTTGGTTGTTCATGAAAGGGGGAGTTAAGAAGTGCTATCTATGGTCTATTGGTGCAAGAGTGCATACTGGTTTTGGTGGATGCAGCTGGAGTTTTGTTCTTCCCATGACAAGGAAGGTGTTTATAATCATGAAATTATTATTGATAAATCATCCGGTCTTTGTGAAGATTACTTTACTCAGGGAGAAATGTCATCATTGGTATTGCTGCAAGGTGTAGTTCTGAACTATTCCTTCTGAAGATTCAGACAGTAGAAGGTTTGAAGACTTTGGAGAAACATTGAAAGTTTCTCATCAATATGTGTTATTGGTAGGAATTTCTGCAAAACCAACAGAATGGAGGTTGTTTACTCAAACTTGGTGGATAAATCAAGTCTATGAGAGCATGGAACTCTTGTTATGTAAAGGAAGGAGGTTCTTTCAAGTGGTAGAAGAATGAGTTGATTTTAATATCTGGATGTGGACTAACAATGTTCAAACATCTAGTTCAACATCAGAGTCTAATTGGTGAAGTGGCACATCAATTTAAGATAGAATGATCTACATAGATTGAATGCTTCAATAGGCCTATTGTCTTGATAGCTTGGTGAAGATCAAATTTATTGATTAGGATATCTTTGGAACATTTCTAATAAACGTGAAGAAGACAATTGTGGAAATTGGCTTTTTCATATGAGGATTCATAAAGGAGGTGATCAAAGTGTGGCAAATGGTTGACCTCTACAGTGGATTCGAAGAATCAAGATAATCAGAGTGTGGAAGCTAGTTGTTCTTGAGGATTTTCTTTGAACAAATTGCTCTTGGGAAGAAGAGTGACGAGTTGAAGACTCAAGGAGATTTGTTCTTCTTAAAGGTGGGTGAGAGTTTATATCTCTTTCTAGATTTCTGATTCTAGCTGGTGGCACAGTGCAGTTGAAGATTTTTAGTTCTTGGATTATTATATTATAGTAAGTCCAGTTGGTGGAACACATCTAAGATCATGGTGATAAGGTCTTGGTGTGAGGAGAATGTTCTAACTAGATGTTAGGACATTATCTTGGGTGGTTTTCTATATGGTTTCTATTCTTAGCCTACCTAATCATAAGGGAGAATGATGAAGTAGATGATATGTACTGGAAGAAACATGTAGAAGAGACTGAAGTAGATCAGGTATTAATTGCTTAGAAGTCTGATTGTGAACATTCATTATAATGTCAGAATTAATTTGGATGTGTTTTATTTGGATTGTATGGCCTTTAGTGTGTGAAGGCTTAGTTTCAAGAACATGTGTGCTAGAAGATGTTCAGCTTGTGTAGTCTGTGGTAACTACAAACCAAGAAGGGGTTAGGTATGCTTTGGTACAAGAAGTGAATGTGTTCAATTGGGAATTGAACAGAGGGTGAGCTCTTGAAGACATGAAGATGCGTCTTATGTTTTCATTTCATCAAAGTGCAGAGAAGCATGGAGTATCCTAGACAGGGGGAGCTTGTTACAATTTTGTGCAGCTGATTTTATGAAGTTAAGGGGGAGTTGTACCTTAACCAGGTTTTGTGATGTTACACATCATGTTGTGACATGTGCTACTAAGTATGTCTCCTTGATTAATTTTTATTACTTAGTAGTTGTGGTGTGCATGTCCTTGTGATCTAGATGAGGAGTGTCCTAGAAGTCCAAAAGGCTATATTGTTTAAAGCTGCTCTCTGCAGTTTATGTTGGATTATTGAGGTGTTGTGAACCATATTGTTGCACTGTTAGCAGACAATATATAGTTAGTTGTCAGATTATGTTTCAGAACATGTCTGTTGTGGATAACTAGGTTTGCTGTGTGGACGGTATAGGTGTGAAACGCGTGCTGATTCAAAACTCTTTTTGGCCGGTTCACTTTATTGGGTGGAGATGCTTTTGTGCCTAAAATAACAGTCTGTTGACTAGGAGTGCATCTGTTCCTAGGCATCATCGTTACTCTCAAGTTTTTCTTGTGCTATTTATAGAGAGTAATTAATCTCCTTCAGACAGTGTGTGGTTTTCATTTATCTTCCTTCTGATGGGGTTCTTATGCTTCTGGGAGAGTAATGCATGGGTTTGACACTGTGTGGGTTGTTTTTGCCAACTTTTTACTAAAAAGGGGGACAAAAAGTTTGGTGTCGTGTCTGGTTGTGTGTGTCCAATGTCTGTATTGGATGATGTATTATGTATGTGTGGCATGTGGAGTAGCTAATGATATCAATATGGTTGTTGTAGCTTGTCTTTGTGACTTGTGTCCTGAGTTGTGAACACAGTTGTAACTTGTGTTCTGAGTTCCATAAGAGAATGAATACCTTGTTCTCTTATGAAACCATTGGTCTCTCTGAAGAGGGATACTTTTTGGAACCTGAACGGATAGGGTTAGTAGTAGGTCTTCTCTTTCAAGAGCTCTAGACTTTCTGCTCAGAGTTCAGGAGGTATTTCTCAGAGTTCATAAGGACTTTCTACTTCTTGTCCACTGCTATTTCCACTGGAAGAAGAGCTAGGCCAGTGTGGAAGATGTCAAGCAACATGTCCTAACATGATCAAGAAAAGGATGATGTTTCTACTTTTGTTTTTGCTGCTGAAGATTTTTGATATATTTTTTTTAATATTTATTTTAGCCAAAATTTGTCAAAGGGGGGGATTGTAAGTTCTATATGTTTAGAATTGGAATTAATTTTGTAAAACAAATATAGAAGCATTGTGTATGTATGGGATCTTTGCAAATAAAGGAACATATGAAGAAAAGAATCATGTTGTGTGCATCCAAACATGTTGTGTTGAAATGTTTCAACATCTGGAACAACATGTCGAAGAAGATGTCAAGACAATTCATTCGACACCATAAACTGCTGAAGATGGATTGGAGTTTCTGTTTTGGTTTCAACAGAAACAGAATATTATTGAAGATTTAAATCAATCCAAGTGGAGCTTATGTAAAAGATCTTGAAGACTAAAATTTAAATTGAAGACAAATATTGAAAAATATAGAGTTTCTATATTTAGAGATATTTTAGGGGTTTTTATATTTGAAGATCTTTTTGTATATCTGTAGCAGATTTTTTCTGCATATTTGTAACAGCTATAGTTGTGATTGTTTAGGCCCAAATCCAATTGGGAATAGGTTATAAAAGAAACCTTGTAACCTAGTTTATAACCAACCAACCAACCGATCAAAATGTAAACATCATTAGGGTTGTGTTCTTGTGCAGTCGTGCGCAACAAGGAACCCTGTTGTGGCTGTGTATTTGTAAACCTCAAAGCTGCTAAACATGAGGTGGATTGTACTTAACTGAAGCTAATAAGAAAGGTTAATGTATTGTAATGGAAGTTTAGCTTCTATTGTGAATTGTTGTATAGGTGTAGATTCTTCAATATCAGCAACTGAGAGTAGAGAACTGTGAGACATCACTGAGGTGATTGGAAGTGAGGATGAGTTTCTCATATTTAGGAGTTCCTAAGTAGAAGTTGTATTGGTAGTGATTAAGTGAGAAGACTTTAAACTGTAGGTGTTTACTGAGAAGTCTTTGAATTGATACTACATAATGGATTTCCTTCCTGGCTTGTTAGTCCCCAGAGTAGATGAGTTTGATTGAACTGGGTTAATAATTCTGTTGTGTTCTTTACAGCTTTTCTGTCTTTATTTTATGCAGTACTTGAACTCAATGTCCTATCAGATGTCGCAACATACTGAATCATGTTTAACTATGATATATTAGAATTTTTAAGTACTGATATGTATGCCTTACCGTGTTTATTAGTAATAGATAAGATGTCTCAAAATCATATTCGACATCTGAGTCTGTCATACTAGAATTTTAGATAGTTTAGATTAATTGATAGATCACATAAATTTAAAAGATTTCTTATCTTCTAAAGACCCTGTTTATGTTCAACTCACATTAGAATTTATCAGCTCTATGATTTTTTATCCAGATGAAGAAAAAGTTCAATTTAGAATGTTTAGTAACAAATATAGTTTCACGTTTGATGAACTTACTGATGTACTAAAATTTCTGTATGGAGAAGAGGGAGTATGTTATAATGTGCCAAGTGGATCTAGATGGGTACATACTTATGATTTCCTCTGGAAGGCAATAACGAGAATGCACACAACTTCTCTTGAAGGAAATAAGGCCTCATTAATCCAGAACCTGACTATACGATACTTTCGCCAACTGTTGGCACAAACAATTTTCAGCTGGTCAAACTCTAATAAAGTAAATGAGAAATAACTTTTTTATCTTATTACTACCTTGTCTCCTAAACAAATTAATCATGTCCCGTTCATGTTTAATCACATGCAAACAATAGTCAACTCAAACAAGGGTCCTATAACTTTAGGTGGTCTGATAGCCACGATAGCCCGAGCTCTTAAGCTCGAAGCTAATCTCTCATCCATACCACATTTACCTCCCAGTACTATCACCCTTAAAATAACTGAGCGTATGGAGTTAGTGAAGAGAAGAAAAGATGGTACTTTTGATTTGATGATAGGTAACAAAGTTTTTCCGAACTTTATTCTTCCAAACCTAGGTCGCACAAATGTGTGTAATGAAATAAACTTTTGTTATGTTCCTTACCCAGGCCCCACGCACATTCCTGATGATGTTGCTGCTGGCGGGGCCAATGCTGACACACAAGCACACACCGTACCACCATCTTCTGAATTTGTTGCAGGTACCTCATACAGGCCTATATCGAGAATAAGGGAGGAGGAGTCATCTGAAACCCTTGATAGCATTTATGCTGCGATGATGAAACATAGTGAATGGAACGTTGTACGCGACCAAAGGATACAAAGCATCAAAATCCAGTAGGCCCAAATGCTGACCCAACAAGCTCAGATGATGTTGCAGCAAAACCAAATGTATATCCAACAAAATGAAATGTTGCAAATCCTTTAAGGCATGCAACAAGGCCAGAACGAAATGGCTTAACTTATCCATCGGATGGCTGGAGTGTCTTTCCAAGAGCAAGATTCAGATTTGGGTACTTCAGACCCACAACCCGGAAATGTTAGGAAATCTTGTACTCGAGGAAGAGGTCATCGGTAGCTCAGCATTCCAGGTTTCCCCTTCCTTTTCTACCTTACGTTGTTGCATTGGGGACAATGCTCAATTTAAGTGTGGCGGAGCAAGTTGTATCGCTTTAATTTAATTTAATTTAATAAATTATCAATTTGTGCAATTTTTAGGTATATTTTAAATTATGTTTTTCTAGTTAGTATCAATAAATAAGAAATTCATGTATGGCCGATGTAAACACCCAAAATTTGCCCTCACCCATTCACATCATGGCTTGTGATCTCTTCATATGCATAAATTCAACCATGGCATCTCATACCACATATTTGCTTCACTGCATTGATTCTAAGTCATTTGCACCTAGGGTTTGTGATCTGAGCTATCCAGGGGCCACTTGAGCCACTCCAAAGGTCATCAATCACTTCAGAGGGGTCCATGTATGTCCAATCATCATATTATATCCTCTCAAAGTCAAAGAAGCCAACAAATCACAAGAAATGAGATTGGCATGGAAGCAGAGCCAGGTTTAACTGCACAGATGACCCAGAATTAGGGTTTTGGTTTCAGAGGCCATAACTCCAAATTTTTTGGTCATTCTTATTTCTATTGGTCTCTATATGCTATAAGGATCATGCATATCAAGTTTCATGAAGAAATTCCATGGGGAAGGCATCTAATCAAGAGTTGACTTTTTGAGCAAGTCAGTGCAAAATCAGGGCATCTGAGGCCCTCAATGACCCAACCAAAGGGTGTTCTTCATCATTTTGATTGTGTATGATCTTTATTTGATCATGGAAGATGTTATAAGTTCACAAAATTGAAGAATTTCAAGCCATTTGTAAAGTTGACTTTTTGGGAAAATGACTTGTAATGGAAACTTGCCATTTTGGGAAACTTTTTCAACCCTTGCTTTTTGATTCAAAAATGCTTCAAATGGGAAAACTTTGGTCATGAAAGTTGTAGAATGGATCATTCCCTTTTCAAAAATTACAAGAACTTGTCCTAATTCATTTTGGATCAAAAGTTATTGCTTGTTAAAGTTGGGAAAAATCACTTAATTTCAAGTTTTCCACCAAAGAGGTATTTTGCAAAATGGTATGATCAAGCATTCTAAAGACTTCAAATGTGCACAAACTCATTACAATATGATCATGTGACTTCTAAAAGTCAGAATTGGCCCAAGAATTATGCCTTTGATGCTTTGAACCTCATGAATTTCAAAAGGGACCAAACTTTGTGAAAATTGCAAAACATCTCATAAGCTTTGATCCACTTGCTGATTTGTCTCATAACCAATTCCATGGACATCCTTAATCCCAGCTGAGCAAAGACAAGCCAAAAGGCTAGCTATACCATTGCCCATACCTCAAGTATAAGTCAAGTTGACATTTTGGCAACTTGCCCATACCAATCACAGCAGGCCACCAACAACTTTCTGCCCAATCCAGACTTTACAAACACACTCCAAGGATTCATTTGCATCACACACACAAGCCTGAAACTCTCTCTAAGCCAGCATTCTCATTTTTCACCTCTTATGCAACTTCCTTCGAAACTCATCATACAAGCATCAAACATTCAAACAAACTTCACAAAACATCTCAGCATACTCCCCTGATCATTTCCCTGCCCTCCTTCATCCCTGAAACATCCTCAAACTGAAACATGATTTCTCTCCCTCACTGAACAGAACTCACTCAATCTCTCAAACCAGCCAAAAGAAACTCCAACCAAGCATTGCAAGCTTCTCAGGAGGTCCATTAGAGGCGTTTTGGATCAAAGGGGCAGCCAGAAAGTTCCAGAAATCAAAGCTTCAGTTCAGGTGAGCTCAAGAACATTTTTTCCAGAAACATGTTTTTAAGTTCCTAAATGATTCTCTATGCTTCACTGATCATGCTGATATATTTTGTTTCGAAAATGATTGAGTATTGAGTATGTATGATGCTTCTGAAACTTTTCTGACCTAAATGCATTTTGCTTCGATTCAGCTTTGTTATGAAAAATAAATGTGTTTTGATTGTTGATTCTTGCTCTATGATGTTTGGGGATGGATTCTGGGCAGAGAGATTAGGTTTTAGGGACCTGGGGAAGAAGTTAGCAACTTTCAGGTGAGGGTTTGGCCGGAGAAGACGACCGGAAGTCTTCTCCGGCCACCTGAAAGTGATTAGAGTCTTAATTGCGTTTAGGGCAAAATTTGAATTTGGACCCTTGATCTTGTGGACTTTGGTTGACTCCCCGCGCGTATAGACGGCCAAGATCAGTCATTAAGCCCTAATCTTTAATTAATTAAATTAATTTGAATTAATTAGTCAGAATGCATCTGGACCATTCCTTTACGCGCCAGTCAACTCCCTCCACCCAACTTTGAATCTCAGCCATAGATTGCGCATACTTCTCATTAATTCTTTTTTATTTTTTATTTTATTTGATTTATTTTGTACATTTAATTTAAAATAGCAAAAAACCTTTAAAAATTGTGAAATTTTTTGTCAAAGATTTAATTAATTTTCAGAACACAAAAATATTTTTATTTTTATTTTTTGCATTAAAAATTATTTTTAAATCATTTAAAAGTTTATTTTTAATTAGTTAATGGAGATTAATTGATTAAAAATACTTTTAAGTATTTAAAAATCACAAAAAAATTCATGTAACCTTTAAAAACATTTAGAAACATTGTCCAACTCTCAAACCAAATTTATTTTTTGTTCTTGATGCCTTTTGATAATTTTCTTTGGATTTAATTTCATTTCAAGGCATTATTTTGTTTCAAACTTCAAAAATTCATTTCTGTCTAACCTTTGAGAGTTATATCATGATTCTTTTTGCATTGTATCTTGCATAGCATCTAGTTTATAGGTTAAAATTGGCATGAATTGATCTTGCATTTTCAATTTGTTTGGCATTTTTCTTTGATGAGGTACCTTAAAACCCTAGCAATCTTAGGAAATTCATAACTCTCACTAGGTTAAGAGTTGGATCCCCTCCTTTGGGCAGTGAGTTTGTATAGGTTTAGGGTTCCTTTGTTTGCATTTTCAAATTTTTATCATGTCATTTGCTTCTGGTTTTGGATTTTGCTTTGTGTGTTGATCATAAACCCTAATTTATGCCTTCCTTTGCATTCATCTTCCATTTACTTGCATACCATGACTTGCCATGACATTTTGTGCATTCATTTGATTCATAAAACATCTTAGGACATATTAGAATCATGTTTGATCATTGCATCTTTCATTTTCCATGTTGTATGTCATTTGCATTTCATAACTTTTCATGAACTTTCATGTTTCAATACATGCCTCATTTGCATCCTTATGCTTGTATGATCATTCTCATGCCTTGTCTCATGTTTGTATCATCTCTTAGCATCATTAACATCATGTATTTGCTTCTGACTTTGTCTTGCATCATGCCATTCCATCTCATTTGCATTGCAATTCATTTCTTTCACTAACTTTTCAGGTGGTAAGTTACTTTGAGAAGTGAATTTGCCTTCACTTCTCATGTTCTCTTTTCATCTCTTTCATAATCCCCTTGCTGAATTTTGTATGTGTTTGGGTTTGAGCTTTCTCATTCTTGTTCATCTTACTTTCTTTCTTCAAGCAACTTTACTTCTTAAGTCAAGCAAGTTGTTTTGCTTCTCTTTGCTCCTCTCATCTGCTTCTCTCCTTGGTGGCTCTTTGAAGATTTCTTTCTTAAGCCTAACAAACCCTAGGAATGACCAAGCATGATAACAATTAGGGATTATTTAGTCCCCCATTTAGCTTTTACCTTTGTGTCATCTTTGAGTCTTCTCTTCTCACCTCATAATCAGGGACTAAACCATAAAGTTTTTAAGGCTTTATGATTAAGCTTATGCCTGCATCCTTCTATTAGGATGGAGTGTATAACTTTAATCCTAAGTGTTAAACCCTTAATGTGTTTAAATCCTTTAATCAATTCACTTAATAATCATCAAGACATCAAGCTTGTAACTTGGGCCTTGCATTAGGGTTCTAATTCTTCCTTAATTGGTTAAGAAGGACTAACCCTAGTGTTAATGGACAAGTCCCCCTCAAGTTGTCTTACCAATCATAAAACTCACTTCTTAATCTTATCATTAACTAAAATCCATCTAATAAAGGCTTTGTTTTGTCATGAGGTTAATCCCTAATCATGGATTAAGTTGAGGAGTCTTTCTCAGCTTAAATATTCTCATCTATTATCCTTCTATTAGGATGGTGTAATGAGTCTGTTTAATCCTTGATTATGGCTTAAACTCATTACTTAACACTAAACAAAAACAACAAAAACATTTAAATAATCACAAGTAGGTTAATTATCTTAATCCTACTTCAGGGTTGTTAAGTGTGAGATGCTGACTTCACACTTAAGGTATTCTCATTACCCCTAATCAGAGGGAGGATGTGATGAGTTTACTAACCCTTGGTTTAGGCTTAAGCTCATTAACTTATGACAAACTTAAAAAAGAAATAAAAGAATGAAAATACAAAAACAAACAATAATCGTCTCCTACGGGATTCTTTTCTCATCTCATTCACTCACAAACGAGAACTTGCTTCTTCCGTCTAATGCAAGATAGTTTGCACCTGAGCCAGACAGGTCATACACTTGAGCATAGACAAGTAAGCAGTTCATAAGTCAATTTATCTTTCAGTCTCTTTGGGTCGAACTACGGTGTTCTGACTTCCTCATTGCACGAGAGGATACGTAGGCATAACTTAACAGTTATCGAACAAAAGTCTCTGTATATTCCCCCCTCTTTCAGCTTTATTCTTCAGCCTCATAGTCTTGAGCATTTCATTCCTATTCTTACACTGACACTGTACATACTACATTTCACATTTCTTTTACACTGACACTTGCATTCTTTTCCAGCTTTGATACACAGATTGCACTAACACTACCCCTTTTAAACACAACGTGGATCCCGTCGAGTACGGCGGACAATCTGGGTGCTAATACCTTCCCACTTTGTAACCAACCCCCTTTCTCAGTCTCTCTGGTTCGCAACCGTCTTATCCATATCTTTTCTTAGGTCTATGCAGCATTACCTTTCCTCCGGGATAAAAATGCCTAGCTGGCGACTCTTTCTTTCTCTTGAGTTCACCCCTGTGTGTTCTCATCTCTCCTTTCGCCGACCGTTCGCGTCTGTACCCCTTCTGACCTTGGTTTCATTTGGTGGGAGCGACAGCTTGGCGACTCTGCTGGGGACCCTTATACTGTAACCAGGGCTTCTGGTTCTTTTTGTGGGTTCCTCCTAGCGCTTGTTTGATTTGTCTTTACTGGGGTGTTATGTGCTGATTGTGTTTGTATATTTGTATTTATTTTTGCTTTATGTACCGTTGTTTATTGCTTTCTTTACAGCTTTATATATCATATTGTTATATTGTCATCTGGCTGGATCTGGTTTTTGTTTTGGTGGGTGGGGTTCTACTGAGAGTTTTAGGTCCTATACCTGGGACCTGAGTGACACCTAGGCTAGAGTGGTTCATGTTCTTTCCCATTCCATTTCGGTCTGGTGCGGGAATATGAAACACGGTTCAGATATGGGTTTCTTCTTGAGAACTCTGTGCTACAGATCTCCTGTAGTGCTAGGGCTATCTGGGAAGCCTGCTAAGTCTGGATGACCTTTACTATGACCTTCAGAAACTGAGATGAATTAGAGGAGGATCTTTTATGGTTGTTGTAAACACTGTACCTTCGGGTTAGAAGTGTTTACACTTCTCATAACTGATCCAAGTCTGAGGATCCTTGTTTTAGAACACCACCTGTGAGGGGGGTTGGGCTGTTTACAGGTTTGCAGGTACCCTTGACCACAACATACCCTGATACTTTGTTTTGAATAAGAGTACTCCATTTTAGGACAGTTCTTGTGATTTTAACCCTGGACATGTGACTCTTTATTTGAGTCCCCTACCTTGGTTACTGGATCTCTGAACCTCCATCTGGACTTCTTGAACATACATGGACTTATATCAAGGCAGTAATCAGATCCAGCTTGATCACAAACCCTTGCATATCATTTGCATACATCATCATTTGCATCATTTAACACTTGTTTATTTCTTTTTCAGGGTATCCACATCCTATTTGGCTTGGTTTTGACCCCTTCATCTGCATAGACCTCTGTTCATCAGTTATCTGCTCCAGCTATCTTCATCAGTTGCCTGCATCAGCTATTTTCATCACCAGCCTCAACCTATCAGTGGCTCATCACCAGTATCAGTCTTCATCATCAGCATTTGTTTCAGCTCTTCATCAGCAGTCATGGCACCCAAGAAGAGCAACATTTCATACCATTTCTTTGAGCCTGTGCTGACTGGCATCAGGCAGGTCCAGGCACTTATCACTCCAGACCACATCCCATTATTCAGAGAGCATTATGGAGGCATCCTTGATATGGTTATGGACTTAGACCCTTCTCAGAGGAGCCTGATCCACACCTGCCTACAGTTTTATGACCCTCCTTTGAGATGTTTCACTTTCCAGAACTTTCAGCTAGGACCTCTGCTGGAGGAGTTCTCATCATTGATTGGAGTACCTGTCAGGGGTGGTATCCCCTTCAACCCAGAGATGGCTTCTCCCAGCAATGAAGAAGTGGCAAAAGCACTGTGCCTGGAGCCTATTTTGATTGAGCAGAACATGACAACAAAGGCTGGGATCCCTGGCCTGCACTTGGACTTTCTGATTTCTCAGGCCATCCTGAAGGCCTCCTTGGGAGAATGGAGGGCAGTTTGTGCATTGTTAGCCCTCAGCATTTATGGGGTGATATTATTTGCAGATGAGCCCAAGTTTATCAGCAAGAATGTCATTCATCTTTTCCTTCTGAGGAACCCAGTGCCCACATTGCTGGGAGACTTCTATTATTCTATTCACCAGAGGAATGAGAAGCAGAGAGGGAGGTTGGTGAGGTGCTGTGCTCCCCTGTTTCATACTTGGCTGCTTAAACACTTACCCAAGACTGATGCCTTCCTGAATCCTCATCAACAGAAAAATTGGGCTAGGAGACTTATTGCTTTGACTTCAGATGACATCAGGTGGTGCACCCAGAGCACCAAAGGCAGGGACATAATTACTAGTTGTGGACAGTTCCCCAATGTACCTCTAATAGGAGTGAAGGGCTGCATCAACTACAACCCTTTGTTGTTCAAAAGACAGTTGGGCTATGCTTTGGTTCACCCTCCTAGAGTGCAAGACTTAGCTGAAACCTTGTATTATGAGATAAAGCCTAATCTAGTTGTGGTCAGACAAGCATCCTGGGCTTGGGACAACATCCAGACCAAAGGGATGGCCATTCTTGGGAGGTGCAACAATGTGGCTTCAGCTCAGTACTATGAATGGTCTCATGCTAGGGCTCAAATTTCTGGGATGCCTTTCACCATTGAGGATACACCTGGACCATCCACAGCACCACCTCCAGCCACTGTCAGCCTGGAAGAATTTGAGAAGCTGAAGGAGAGGAATGAGAATCTGTCTCAAGCTCTAAAGAGGACCCTCTGGGAAATGAGTGATGGTCGTATAGACATTGAGAGGTTAGAGAAGCTCAAAGTGGAGCATCTAGCCAAGATTGAGAAATCAGAGGACTACATCAAGAAATCAAGAGCTGGGGAGCAAATTTTGAAGAATTCCTGTAAAGAGGCCTAGTTTCAGAAGGCTAGGATTGATCTCTATCTGAAAGAAAGTCAAGCTAGGTGGGTCAGGATCACTGAAGCTCGTACTCAAGAAGATAAGAGAACTCAAGCCAGGATTGAGCAATTGGAGGCCAATGAAAAGAAACAACAGGAGGCTCTGCTAGCAGCCCGAAAGGAGATTTCAGAGTTGAAACTTAGGGCTGGTGTGAAGAGGTCAAAGGACCAAGACAGGCACAAGAAGCTGACCACTGCTATTGCCACCAGAAACCTTCTTATCAGAAACATTACAGAGCATCCGGCTGGTCCTGTAACTGAAGCACTTTTGAAGGAGGTTCAGGAGGATGAGTTTGGTTTAGATGTTTGATTTCTTTGCTTGTTGTTGTTTCCATTTCATGTACTTTTCCTTTTATGCTGTATTTTGACCCCTCAGGGGCATGTATTGTAAAAACAAACTATGTGTTATGCACCATTTGTAATATATTTATTAGTTTGTTTCATTTGAGTTTCTCAAGCAACATCAAAGCATCTTCCTCAGGGTCTGGAAAGGTCAAAACCAAGAGCCAAGCCGGATACCTTGGAAAATAAATAAGCATACTAGATTGCATACTGACTTTTGTTTTGTTTTGTAGGGTTTTGTTTTGTTTGTTACTAACCCTGTTGTGATTCAGGAATTATTGCTCGCCGTCGGGTGTTCCCTCTCAACCGTCCGCACAGATATCCTACTCGCAACAATCTTCCTGGTACCAGATGGATCAAGTACAGCAAGATCTGACAGAGGTCAGAACTCAGATGGCTAATGAAAGGCTGGAGATGAGAAACCAAATGACCCAATTCATGGAAGTCATGAATGGCTTGGCCCAAAGCCAAGAAAGGTTGAGGGCATTGGTAGAAAGACAAAACCCGGAAGAACCCCATCTAGGGACTGGAGGAACAAGTAACAATGAAAGGGGTCAGCCCCATGTTAACCCACCAGTATATGGGCCTCATCTTCATCCGGAGATCAACATCCCGACTAATGTGCAAGGAAATACTACTGGGGGGAGGATTTTACAAGAAGACCCCCAAGAGGAGCAATTCACTGTGATGGGAGCTGGGGATGAAGCCTATGATAGAAGGTTTGATGAAATTGCTGAGAAGTTGAGATCTCTGGAGTCTCAAAATTCCCTGGGTTTTGATGTCATGGATATGGGGTTAGTGGATGGGGTAAGGATCCCTCACAAGTTCAAACCCCCTTGCTTCGAGAAGTACAATGGAACTTCCTGTCCACGAACTCACTTACAGTCATTTCTGGGAAGGCTTAAGGCATACACCATGGATGAAAAACTGTGGATGTTTTATTTTGAAGACAGCTTGACTGGGGCTTCAAGGGAGTGGTACTCACACTTGACCAGAGCTATTATCAGATGCTGGAAAGACCTAGCTGAAGCCTTCATCAGGCAGTACCAATACAATCTTCACATGGCTCCTAACAGGACCCTTTTGATGGGAATGTCTTAGTCCTCCAGAGAAAGCTTCAGGGAATATGCCCAGAGGTGGAGACAGCTTGCTGCTGCTGTCCAGCCACCCATGTCGGAAAGAGAAATGGCCGACATGTTTATGAATACGCTGCAAGGAACATATATTGATAGGCTAGCTGCCTTTTCTTCCACCAGCTTCGCTGACGTTGTTATAGCTGGAGAAAGAATTGAAAGCCTTCTGAAGATGGGTAAGATTTCTGATAATGGTGCAAGCTCGTCCAGTAATCCCAGGAAGCCTTTTGTGGGACCAAGAGGAACTGGTGAGACAAATGCCATCCATGCCAGCAGGGGCAGACCTCAGTACGTCCACAGATCAGTAGCAGCTGTCACTATTCCAGCTCTGATTCCTCAGCAACCAGCATATCCACCACAACAACAACCACACTATCAACAGCAAGTTCAGTATCCGCCACAGAGGACCTACAACAACAATAACAACAATCAGCAGCAAAGACCTTTTCAGCAAAGACCATCACAGGTCAATAGGGTGATTGATCCAATCCCTATGCCTTATGTCGCTTTATTGCCACAACTCCTGAAACTCAACTTGGTTGAATTAAGGACATTGGCACCACCAGATCCCTCCAATCTTCCAAGAAATTATGATGTCAACGCCAGATGTGCTTTCCATTCCAATGCACCTGGCCACAATACGGAAAAATGCAGGGCTTTACAAATGAAGGTACAAGACCTGGTGGACTCTAAAGCCCTCAACTCTACACCCCCTCCAAGTGTCACCAAGAATCCCATGCCCAATCATGGAGGACCAAGAATTAATGCCATTGAGGAAGACAAGCCATCTTTCTTAATCACCAGTGTTGGACAGATTCGGATACCTCTGGTCGAAATTAAAGCTCGGCTCCTAGAATGTCAGATGTTCCCCGGGTGTGAGCTCGGTTGTGGGTATTGCAACATTTCGGTCAACGGGTGTGATAATTTGAGAAGCGGCATAGATGGTCTTATCAAAAGTGGTATACTTCAGATCACAACAACGGCGCCTACAAATCCAGCAATCCCTTTGACAACAATTCATGACTCTTCTACAACTGCAACAACAATCATTCCAACTAATTCATCAATTTCATCAACAATGGCTTCCTCTATCACTTCAACAAATCAGATGTCAACAACCATTTCTTGTACAACATCAGCATCCATTTATTCAGCAGGATCTTCTACAACACCAACAGACATTAATGAAGATATCTCAGCAGTCACTATCTACTATGATCCATCAGGTGTTCCTCCAGACAACAACTTTCAACAACAAACAGTGGCACCTCCTACCAGGTCACCAGTCACCATTTACTACGATCCGCACACCATTTCAGTACTCTCCTCTGCAGCAGTCAGTCCAGTTACCATCACAGTACCTGGACCAGTTCCATATGAAAGCAGTAATGCCACACCTTGGCATTATGGCTCTGACCTCTACTGCAACAGGGAGAAAATCATTTTGGACTCTTCAACTTCTTCTCCATAGATTGATAATGTTGGGGGAGGCGGAGGCTTCACCAGAAGCGAACGCCTTTTTGCCTCACAATTGCAAAGACCTAATGCTGAAGCAGAAGCAGCTGCCAAAGCAAAGGGGAAGAGGGTAATACCTGAAGAACCAGTCATCAAGGAAACTCAGAAGACATCTTTTGAACAAGATGTAGACGAGTTTATGAGGATTATAAAGAGAAGTGATTACAAAGTGGTGGATCAGCTTCACCAAACTCCCTCAAAGATCTCCATATTATCCCTGCTGATGTGTTCTGAAGCTCACAGGAATGCATTACTGAAAGTCCTGCACGCAGCATATGTGCCCGAGGAGATCACTGTTAATCAGCTGGAAACTGTGGTGGCAAATGTCAACACCAGTCATGGACTGGGCTTCACCAATGCTGACTTAACAACTGAGGGACGTAACCACAACAAGGCTTTACATATCACCCTATAATGCAAGGGTGTTGTTCTATCTCATGTGCTGGTGGACACTGGGTCTTCACTCAATGTTCTACCAAAGAAAGCCTTGGTGAAGCTGGAGTACGATGGCTTGGCATTGCGTCCAAGTAATTTGGTGGTGAGAGCATTTGATGGCTCTAAAAGATCAGTTCTTGGGGAGATTGATCTGCCTGTGATGATTGGCCCGCATACTTTTAAAATTACCTTCTATGTGATGGACATTCAGCCGGCCTACAGCTGTTTGTTAGGTAGACCTTGGATCCATGCCGCTGGCGCTGTTACGTCTACCCTTCACCAGAAGCTGAAATTCGAGTGGGAAGTCCAGATCATCACCATCTTTGGTGAAGAAGATATCTTTGTTAGCCATCTGGCTACGTACAAGTACATTGAGATGGATGGAGAAATCCATGAAACTATGAGCCAAGGGTTTGAAGCCCTGAACATTAATGAAGCATCCGCTGTATTGGGGACCTCCATGACATCTTATCAGCAAGCCAGGAAGGTTGTTGAAGAGGGGACTGCCCAAGGCTGGGGCAAGTTGCTGCCCGTGGAAAAGAAGGAGGACAGATTTGGGTTGGGTTACAAACCAACTCAACAAGATCAATCAGAGGCTGCCAAGAAGCCCAATTTTGTCAGCGGGGGAATGCTCACCCCGGATGCAGTGAACAACTTGGAAGACGAGGATGGAAGCGACCACAACCTGGAGAGCTGGATACGTCCAAGGATCCCAGGGAGCCAAGTCCTTAACTGGTCTTCCCAGGAAATTATAAGGGTTACTCCCGCAGAGTAATTATTATTTCCTGTATTTTTAAGCATGCATCAAGTCTTGCATCTTGCCCAAGATGACAAGACTCATTTTGTAATCGGGCCATCTTGTAATTTTGTGCAAACAGATCAATCAATGAATATCGGACATCTTTTGCAAATGAGTCTTTTCCTTTTCCGCTCACTGTTTTTCATTTTTCTTTTTGTACAAAAATAAAATGGCAATGTTTTCCAAAATGATAAACTTCATTTCACTTTTTTCTAAACAAGATTAAAATCAATCACTAAAATGAACAATCTAAACCCTTGCAGAGAGTGCCTTTCAGACTGCACCGACAACAACACTGCTATGGCTTCGTATGACTTTGACAATCCAATCAATCAAGCTGATGAAGGGGTTGAAGAAGATTATGAGCTTCCTGAAGAGCTAGCCAGGTTGTTAAGGCAAGAGGAGAAGGTTATCACTCCTCATCAGGTGGAAGTCGAAACGGTTAATCTTGGTACGAAAGAAGATGTGAAAGAAGTTAAGATCGGGGCCTGCCTACAAGACTCAGTGAAAGAACAACTGATTGATATGCTTCGAGAGTATGTGGATGTGTTTGCTTGGTCTTATCAGGATATGCCAGGGTTGGACACTGATATCGTCATGCACAAGCTGCCTTTAAGAGAAGACTGCCCGCCGGTTAAACAGAAGTTGCGCCGTACTCGCCCAGATATGGCAATGAAGATAAAGGAAGAGGTACAAAAGCAGTGGGACGCCGGATTCCTTGCTGTAACTAGCTATCCGCTGTGGGTTGCTAATATTGTACCAGTACCTAAGAAAGACGGCAAGGTGAGAATGTGTGTGGACTACCGGGATCTGAACAGAGCCAGCCCGAAAGATGATTTCCCATTACCTCACATTGATGTATTGGTGGATAATACGGCTCAGTTCTCGGTGTTCTCCTTCATGGACGGATTTTCAGGGTACAATCAGATCAAGATGTCACCTGAAGACATGGAGAAGACAACTTTCATCACACCGTGGGGCACGTTCTGTTACAAGGTGATGCCATTCGGACTGAAGAATGCTGGTGCAACGTATCAACGGGCTATGGTAACATTATTCCACGACATGATCCATAAAGAAATCGAATGTTATGTGGATGACATGATTGCCAAGTCCCTCACAAAAGAAGACCACCTGGTGAACCTGCTGAAGTTATTCAAGCGCCTGAGGAAGTACGAACTGAAGTTAAACCCAAACAAATGCACATTCGGGGTGCGATCTGGTAAGCTGCTGGGCTTTATTGTAAGCGAGAAAGGGATTGAAGTAGACCCTGATAAAGTTAAAGCCATTCAAGAGATGCCTGCACCGAAGACAGAAAAAGAAGTTCGGGGGTTTCTAGGTAGATTGAACTACATTTCAAGGTTCATATCTCACCTTACTGCAACCTGTGAACCCTTGTTCAAGCTGTTAAGAAAAGAAAAAACGGTCAGGTGGAACGAAGACTGCCAGAGGGCTTTTGACAAAATCAAGGAATACTTACAAGAGCCTCCAATCCTTATGCCTCCATTTGAAGGAAGACCTTTGATAATGTACTTGACAGTACTAGAAGAGTCAATGGGGTGTGTGATGGGTCAGCATGACGAGTCTGGTCGAAAAGAGTATGCAATTTACTACCTAAGCAAAAAGTTTACCGACTGTGAACAACGTTATTCACTGCTCGAGAAAACTTGCTGTGCTTTAGCGTGGGCTGCTCGCCGACTAAGGCAGTATATGTTGACCCACACCACTTTATTGATATCAAAGATGGACCCAGTTAAGTACATTTTTGAGAAGCCAGCGCTTACCGGACGGGTTGCAAGATGGCAAATGATCCTCACAGAATATGACATCCAGTACACATCTCAGAAAGCCATCAAGGGCAGTGTATTGTCTGATTACCTTGCTGAGCAACCCATTGATGATTACCAGCCTATGAGATTTGACTTCCCTGATGAAGACATCATGTTCATAAAAGCAAAAGATCATGAAGAGCCTATTCACACTGAAGGGCCTGACCCGGAAGAAGAATGGACTATGATGTTTGATGGGGCTGTCAATATGAATGGTCGTGGTGTTGGTGCAATACTCATTACACCTAAGGGAGTTCACATGCCTTTCTCGGCAAAACTCACCTTTAACTGCACTAACAACGAAGCTGAATACGAAGCTTGTATTATGGGTCTGTAGGAAGCCATTGACCTCAGGATCAAAACTTTGACTGTGTTCGGAGATTCAGCTCTGGTAGTTAATCAAACCAACGGCAAATGGTACACCCACCAGGATCATCTGATACCTTACAGGGATTATACAAGAAGGTTATTGACTTTCTTCACAATTGTCAAGCTTGAGTATATCCCTCGGGATGAGAATCAGTTTGCAGACGCTCTGGCTACCATTTCATCCATGATCAAAGTTCAAGCTGCCAACTTTGTGCCTCGGATTTCAGTGTCCAGACTTGACAGACCAGCGTATGTATTTGCAGCAGACGTTGTTAAAGATAATAAGCCTTGGTTCCATGACATTAAATGCTTCTTGGAGGATCAAACATACCCACCTGGGGCATCTTCCAATGATAAGAAGACTTTGAGAAGGCTTGCTGGTAGTTTCTTCCTGAATACTGATGGTTCCCTATACAAGAGAAATTTTGATATGATACTCCTCAGGTGCGTTGATAGAACGGAAGCAGACTTGTTGATGCACGAGGTGCACGAAGGATCCTTTGGCACCCATGCTGGAGGGCATGCCATGGCCAAGAAGTTGCTAAGATCAGGTTATTACTGGATCACAATGGATGCTGACTGTTGTACTTATGCCAGGAAATGCCATAAATGCCAGATTTATGCGGATAAAGTGCATGTGCCTCCGAATCCTCTGAATGTGATGTCTTCACCCTGGCCTTTTGCTTTGTGGGGCATTGATATGATTGGCAAGATTGAACCAACAACTTCAAATGGCCACAGATTCATCCTGGTAGCCATTGACTATTTTACCAAGTGGGTTGAAGCAGCTTCCTATGCAAATGTTACAAGGCAAGTGGTAGCCCGATTTCTGAAGAGAGACATCATCTACCGATATGGAGTTCCCGAGCGAATCATTACTGACAATGGTTCCAACTTAAACAACAAAATGATGGCAGAGCTATGCCGGGACTTCAAGATCCAACACCACAATTCTTCTCCTTACAGGCCAAAGATGAATGGCGCTATTGAGGCAGCTAATAAAAACATTAAGAAGATTGTGCAGAAGATGGTAGTCACCTATAAAGATTGGCATGAGATGCTACCGTTTGCCTTGCATGGGTACCATACATCAATCAGAACATCCACTGGGGCAACACCGTATCAATTGGTATATGGTATGGAGGCAGTCCTACCTGTTGAAGTTGAATTACCCTCCCTACGGGTACTGATGGATGTTAAGCTGAACGAAGCAGAATGGGTCCGGTCCCGATACAAACAACTAAATCTGATTGAAGAGAAGAGATTGGCTGCGATCTGTCATGGGCAGTTATATCAGAAAAGAATGAAGAAAGCCTTCGATCAGAAAGTCAGGCTCCGAGAGTACCAAGTAGGAGATCTTGTACTGAAAAGACTCCTCCCTCCTCATACAGACCACAGGGGCAAGTGGACTCCGAACTATGAAGGACCATTCGTAGTAAAGAAAGTTTTCTCTGGTGGAGCATTGATGCTCAGTACTATGGATGGTGAAGACTTCCCGTCCCCTGTGAATTCAGATGCAGTTAAAAAATACTTCGCATGAAAATGACCCGCTGGACATAAAAACAGAATGTAAGTCCAGGCAAAAATGGGGCATCCCGGCGAGTCAAAAAACAGAATAAAAGACTCGGGCAAAAATAAGGGAAAATAAACAAAAAAATGTACACCCGCTGAGTTGAAAAGCCGCATTGGACAACTCAGGAAAAAATGGGTATCCCGTTGGATTGAAAACCCGAAAGGGCGATCCATGCAAAATAAGGGAATAAGCAAACAACTGCATTCTGAATTCGTCTGTATCACTTACAACTTGGTAAGCTTCGAAAGGATCAAGCTTCTTTCAGAATCAGCCTTCTTCAGAAAGCAAGACGAGAAGAACGTCAAATGTCATACGAGTCATAGCAGAAGGGAAGCTCCTTGAAGCGTCGCCAACATTGCCAACATCTTGTTTCTCAATTTGTAACGATCTCCTCATTTTAGGGGACTTGTTTCTTTGACTGTATCTTGCCAATTCAGGGCACATGAATTAATAAAATCAGATTTTCAGTCATGTTTCGTCTCGTATATTTTATTTTTGTTTGCAAAAATGTCCGATATCCTTAAGATACTGATTGCATAAATACAGATGCTTCTCTTCTAAAAATATGTGCTTGCAGGAAATATACTTACTCCCGGGAGTGTCTAGACTCCTATGATGGAATCCAGTAAGGGATACCTCGGGATTACTTGTGCGTTTCTCTGTCTTTTTGGGATTGCAGGAATTCAAAGCGCAACATGGGGGATGAAAGCTTCACCCCAGCAAGCTGGCAAATCATTATCTACTCAGTCTTAGCACCGGAGGTGTTTTCTCCCCAGCTGAGTTGCCATCCATTATTCCTCCTTAGCCAAGTACAAAAGCCAGGGAACCATCTCCCCACATGGTGTTAGCCTCTACCCAGAAGAGCAACGCGCGAAGGAATCACAACAGAGTGAAGAAAGCTTCTACAAACCCCAGCTGGGTCCCTCTTTAAAGAGATAGGTTTATCAATGACCTATTCCCCAAGCAAAGTCATACATGACAGACCTACCAGTGATCTCATCCCCAGCTGGGATGTCCACTTCAAGCAGATCAGCCAGAGATCTTCACAGCAACGGGATCCGAATCCCGGATCTGTATCTTTGCATAATCATGGCATTCGCATCATATTCTCCCCACAGAGCGTAGCATTCCGTCTAATACGGAGCATTACGGCAAAAATCAAACATATTGCATAATCATGAGCCATGTTCTGAATCGAACACTTGTGAATACCGACAATCCGTCAGCGATATACAGAAAACTCCCCGGATTCCCCGGCAGAAAGCCAAGGCATTTGACTTACACTCAAAAATACAAATGCACAATCCTCTTGGCACCCGTCCGTGTCATTATTCCCCAATAAAGTCACCCGAGCACTCTTTACAAACAGACCATTTGTATTACAGATACTTCGTGACACCCGTCCGTGTCATACCCCTAGTAGAAAGCCAAAGCGTCACCTTTGCACTCACCATACAAATACATACCTACACAATTCCTTGACACCCGTCTGTGTCACCTTCCCCAGCATAGTTGCCTGAACACTTTGTAAATCAGATATTTGTTTATACTATACTTTTCTCCTTTTGACACTCGTCCGTGTCACTCTCCCCAGCGAGTTAAACACTCATCCGTACACCACTCATACTTATTACTCCTGTTCCACTCATATAGATACTCATCCGTATCTTGTATATACCACTTATGCCCCCTTTAGAATCAACACTCGTCCGTGTTCTTTGTTAACCAGTTGGTACTCGTCTGTATCATCATCTCAGAACATGCATCAAGCGTTTGTTTCTACCTGATACCCGTCCGTATCACAGTCTTAAGGATGCTCGTCCGCGTCTTTAATCCATACACTATGTCAAACACTTATGTCTTCTTGAATTTAGACACTCGTCTGTGTCTACTATTCCCCAGAAGAGTCCCCGCAGAGTCGACACTCGTCCGTGTTCTTTGTTAACCAGTTGATACTCGTCCGTATCATCATCTCTGAACATGTGTCAGTTTTTTTTGTTTCTACCTGATACTCGTCTGTATCATAGTCTTAAGGATGCTGATGGGCTAAAGACGTGTCTAATTATGCGTCTAGCGGTATCTTAACTGCAAGTGCACAGCCTATCGAAGTAATATTTAAGATTATCGATCCACAGGGATTCTATGGTTACTTAGTGCTAGATGAACTTCTAGTTTACCTAAGGCGAATGGTTGTCACGATTTTTTGTTGATTTTAGAATATTAAAGGCTAAATTAAATTTAAGTTTTAATGAAATGATACTAAGGCGGTCGGTATGTAATTATACTAACTTAGGTGGGTCAATCTAACCTAGGCTTATAAGGATGTTTACTTAATCTATTCGGTAGAGATTACCAGTTTGAATACCCTCAACTCACACTCTCGTGGTCTTATATCAGATCTTATCCCTAAAGCCCTATGCCTGCTCTCGCTAGCCCATAAGTGTTTAAAGCGCTCTCGCTGTGTTTAATTTAAATGCCTAACTTTAGCTATCTGGTTAAAACCTCACACTCTCGTGGTCTTGACCTAACCTAATACTCTTTTCTTACTCTCGTAACGAAAAGGTCTATTTAATTAAAAAGTTTCAGCCAGAATGTTAAGTGATTAATTATTTTTAGCCTATGGTTATATTTTACCGGTTAAGTTTGTTCTAACTACATACCGCCCTAAGGTGTTTAGCTACTCATCGATGTTGAACCAGACAGAGACAGAAAATTAAATAATAAAATACTCATGGCAGGAAAATAAATAAACATTATAAATAATTAAATTGCAATATAATAAAAACCTGGTTAACAATATTAGAGCAGACTCCTTCTTCCACAGACCGGAAAGCTCGGAGTTGGCGAAATCAAAAATAAACGAATGCTGAAGGTTTAGAAAAAAAATATAAATATATATAACAATTTCCTGATGTTGGAAATTGTTATATGGCGGGTTTGGATACAATAAGACGAAACAGAAAATAATGCAGAAATAAGAAAAGGGTCGTAAATCAGTTCGGCAGAGCTTCCGCAGGAAATTCAATAATAAAATGCTCTGTACATTCTTCATAGAACTGGTGCTATTTATAGAACTCTAAATGGGCTGGATTTTTGGATCTTTGTTGTTTGGGCCTTGCTGAATTTGTGGAGAGAATGCAGGAACGTGGCAAATATTTAGGAAACAAATTCTTCACGTAATGGCTTGACGTAGTCTTGGTCAAAAACCTAAAATAATCCTTGTCACGGTCGTGATAATGCTTTCACGTTCGTGTCCTGCAGTTTTTAAGTGTCACGGTCGTGACACTTCTCTTACGGTCGTGATGCTTCCTTTTGGGGTGTCACGGTCGTGACACCCTTGTAACGGTCGTGACTGCTGCAAAATATGCAGTTTTGCAGGAAGCTTCATTTCTTCATCTTTTTATGATTGATTTTGTTCCTTTTTCTCTTAGTTCATGATTTAGCTCCACATAATGGTGTACCTGCAAAATGGTAAGAAAAACTCGAGAAATCGAGTGTTAAAACGATGATTATTCGATAAAACGCTAATGAAACCTAGCAATAAAATCGATACGTTTTCTCGTTATCAAACTTCCCCAAACTTAAACCTTTGCTTGTCCTCAAGCAAATAGTCGGTTGAAAATCGGCGGACAAGATGTTATTCACGCATACTCATAACAAATCATACGAGGGATCGTTTTGTCGGATAATCCGATACTTTGATAGAACACTACCGATACACTAATGACGCAAGCAACAAGCTATGTCGTCGATTTCCCGTTAAACGAAACAATCGGCAATTACTTTACGATTTCACCTAAAGTTTTTCGATCTTATTTCGCCCGGTTTCATTCTAGCGCAATCACATTAAGCCCTTTGCCTTAGCACGCACGTAGTGGAGTAGCCGGTTAGCGACTTTGATCCTTTTTAAGCACGGGGTCTGGTACACGATTGTGGTAACCCTACATTTTGTATCCGATTTGGAGGTTGTGGGGGATCGAGCTGTAGCACGCCCTACCAAGTTCAGAACCAGTACCTCTGAACCAACCCGCAATGGACTCCTTCTCATATGTCTCGTTTCTTATATGCGACCGTGTACTTTGGTGCAATTTCTTTTCATTTTGCGTCGAGATATGAAGGATCCTTATTGATTAGGCATCAAACGCTTATATTCATCGGCTCCCCACGTGGTTTGTGTTCAGACGGTGCTGACTGCTAGTATAAACTACTAGGGGTTACTTTTGAACTGAAACTAGAAGTGTACTCGTAATGGTAATCGGGATAGAATCGCTTAAGTAGGAAGTCAAAGGTGTCAAGATTGTATTGGTCTTGTTTAATCGTTCTCAGCTTCCTATTTACGATTTCGTAGGTAAGTCGGGTAATGCGAATAATTAAAAAAATTTCGGTTATGGCTAAATAAGCGGGGAAAATTCGAAACTAAGGAAAATATCATAAAGATTTTGCACGCTTCATTAACTTACTAAAAGGAAATACAACGGAATTGAAAATACAACGAAATGGAAAAATGCGAAAAGGAAAAATGCGGAAATGAAAGGTACCTCTCCCACACTATATCAGACATTGTCCTCAATGTTGTGATATAAATGCGGTTAAAGTACAGTACAAACTACAAAAACTAAAAAAAAACATAAGAAAAACTAAAACTATGGCTGCTGAGGACCGCGGGGTCGGCTTCTGGTGCGGGAGCGGCGTCTGGAAGGAGTCGCTTCAGGATCAGAACCGGTGGTGGTGGTCCTAGTGATGTCGATACGCAAGGCGTCTAACTCGCTGAAAATCTCGTTAAACCTCTCATTAGTAGCTGCCTGGTTTGCTGCAATCGTGCCGAGTAAAGCATCGTACTGCTCCTTCTGCCTGCGCTCCAGTGCGGCGTTCATCTGGTTCTGCTGATGAATCGCACGGAGGACATCCTCAAGAGTGAAATCTGGTGCAGTAGGCTGTCGGGTAGATGACTCTGGTATATCCTGGACAGTCTCAGCTGCATCCATAGCGTCCTGCATCTCATCTGCAGGGAGATCTGCCTGATCATGGATAGGAGCGTGGTCAGCAGCATCAGGTAGAACAAAGAGCCAGTTGGCTCGGCTGGATGGGTCGATGCGGTCGCGGGACGGCAGAATGATATGGTGAAATACGGTGCCATGGACAACAGGGCTATACCTGCCATCTTCTCGCTGCGCAATCAGGTGAGCGGACCTGCAATAACTCTTGGTGAGGAATTCTGCGGCTAGGTGAGGCTGATCTGCGACTAAGTCACCAAGCCCCAACTGGATGGCGAGGGTGGTGACAATGCCGCCAATGAAGAACGGAGTGGATCCTCTGTGCGCAATAGCCTGGATGTGGTAAAGCATGAAAGGGGCAGCGTTGATCGGCTCGTCATTAAGAGCACAATGCAAGAATAGAAGCTCCTTAGAGTTGAGCTTATGGTTGCTTTCTCGAGCGAAGATGGTGTTGAAAATGACTCGGTGGAAGTAGCGGATGGCCGAATTGTGAATGTGCGTAGCGTTGAGGCTTTGGAAGGCGGATGCACGGGTGTTGGTTAAGTCGTGCCATAGAGTGAAAGCTTGTTCACTAAAATTATCGGGCACGCGACGGTGAGCTTCAGTTCTGTGATCGAAGCCTAATAACTCGGCGATCCTATCTTGCGAAAGGTTGAACTCTTGGCCATGCAATCTGAATTTTGCAAAACCGGTGAGCTGACTCAGAGAACCGGTGCCGGTGATGTAACTGAATGAACTTAAGAACTCCAGTGTCAGAAGTTCGAAGGTTGGCTGAGGTTGACTGCAAAGGTCCCAGAGCCCGACTTTTTGAAGCAGGTTCGTAACACTGGCAAGCATTCCGAGCTCCCTCAAACACACAGTGTCGATGTAACGTGTAGGTTGCACACCGCGGCTTTGGAATCGGAGAAATCGTTCTCTCTGAGTTTCTCCAGCATCACCTTCTCTAAAAGTAATAGTTTCCATTGCATGCAAGAGCTTAGAGTGAAGAATGAAGATTTTTGAAGTTTTGTGAAAAAATTGGTAAAATGAAAGAAAAATTGATTCCGGATAAATAATGGAGAGTGAGAATGTAGTAGGTTGTGATAATGGGTGGTTAATGAGTTTAAAGATGGTAAATGGGGGGTTACGGAGGTTATGGAGAAGATGGGTAGTTTTTTAGGAAGTTATGGAGAAGAAGAAGAAGAGGCACGAAGAGAAACAGTTCTGTTTCTCACGAATCCTGGTATATGGGTCGTCACGGTCGTGACAGGGGTACGACGGTCGTGACACTCAAAATGAGCGCGTCACGATCGTTATGGGGCAGTGACGACCGTGAGGGCTTGCTTCTTAGAATAATTTCCAGAAAACACTTTCTCACTTGTTTCACATATTTTATAATAATGTATTTTCTTCACTAACACTCATATTAAATTATAAACACCATATAGTATATAGTTTCAACACAGTACTTCAATAACTTGCAAGGCATGAGAGATTTGTATATATAATGAATAAATGCAAGCATAACAGTACATAGAATGAAAAATACATAAATTGCTAAAAATGGAGAATTTTTGGAATTAAAGATGCATTGCATAAAGTAATTGAAAATGAAGTTACATAAACGGAAATTTGCGGTAAGAAATTGTTGCGAAAAATAAATCTAACTAGAAACGAAAACAATGGGAAAAATAAACTAAATCACTTATAACATTATCAAAAGCGTTTCTTCAAGTCTTCGATGGCGGAATTCAAGTGATAGAACTGTTCGCAGGTTATGTCAGTCAACCCTATAATATCTAATCGCATGCTCTTAATGTCTTCTTTAAATAAGTTAATGTCAGTTTGGTAAGCATTGAGAGTGTTCATGATGTTTTGCAAGTTGTTAGCATAATCTCCTTGATTCACTTCAGGGGTTTCATAAACTTCTTCAGTGTGGCCAATGTCATGGTAACCAGGAGGTGTCTCAGGGTCAGTTTCGACATCGGTCATTGTATCATCTTTTATCTTGTAAGACTGAGGTGTTTCAGGAGTGGGTGGATAATCAGGTGGGTTTAACTCATAAAGCCAGTTATCCTTATTGTGAACACTTACTCTAGCATGGTTAGGCAATGTGAACAGGGTTACTACCTCGTTCCGGATTAGGTACTCAAAAGGTGGATGTCCTAAATTCCTTATGATATGTCTATTAAAGCAGAAGTTAAGATCCATAGGACGGATGTTACCTAAGCGGTTGCACCTGTGCAATTGGTACCTAAGTCCTAAAGCATCAGCAATCATGGTTACAAGACCTCCTACTAAGATAGGTAATTCAGGTTCTTCTTGGATACGGGTGAAGGTTTGCATCATGAAAGGTACACCATTAACAGGCTGTCCATTAGTGAAACATGACATAATAAATATTTCATCTTTAGAAACTCCGGTAATGTTTTCTTCTTTTCCAAAGAATGTGTGGGCAAGGAATTTATGGAAGTAACGGAGAGCAGGGTTATGGATCTCATCATTATTCATGCCATTTGGTTCAGGGTGGTAGTTTCCGGTTAAAGTTCCCCAAAAGAAATCTAGCTCAATATCCATCAATTCTACCTGTGTGGTAGTAAAAGCAAATGGTCCACTAGGGAATCCTAACAAGTCAGCTAGTTCCTTATGGTTAAAGTCATATTCTATTCCAAATAGGCGGAAACTAATAAATCCTTTCCTAAATCCAAAACCGCGCTCAGGTAGGTAAATTAAGGAGCTAAGGAACTCAAGGGTGAGCTCGCGGTAAGTCACAAACTTATGTTGGATCAATGCATTCTCCCATCCGAGTCGGTTAAGCAAGTACATGATGCTATCATGTATTCCTAAGGTTTCCATAGTCCGATCATCCGGGTACAGGGTCAAATCCATTTGCCTCTGTGATAACTCTTCAAATTTCATTCTTTGGTTCCTACCTCTAAATTTGGTTTCCATATGGTTAATTTGTTGGTTAGCCATGGTCAGTGCAAATATGGAGGAAACAAATCGGGGGAAGAAGGAAAGTGGAAAAAGACTTTTTAGAAAATCTGTAAAAAGTGATTTAAGATAAAAATAAGAAAATGAAATGCATAATGTAATGGCAATAATAGTAATATAAAATAAAACTATAAAATGACAAAACAAATAAACAAATAGTAAACGATAAATAATAAAATGATAAAGAGAATAATTTAAATAATTAAATGAGTAAATGGGTTGCCTCCCACTAAGCGCTGTTTTTATCGTCAAAAGCCTGACGTAATGCTTAGGTTTAGATTAATCAGGGGATTCAGTGGACAATTCTAAAAGCTTTAGATTATTCGCATAATCTCTATTTTCAACTTTATGATAATGTTTTAAACGTTGTCCGTTTACTATGAATGGTTCACTATTCCTACCCTTAATTTCTATTGCTCCACTCGGGAATACTTTAATTATTTCAAAGGGTCCTGACCATCTAGATTTTAATTTTCCAGGAAAGAGCCTAAGTCTTGAATTGAAGAGGAGTACAACGTCTCCCACACTAAATTCTTTCCTAGATAGGCGTTTATCATGCCATCGCTTAGTTCTTTCTTTATATATCTTAGCATTCTCATAAGCATCTAACCTTAATTCTTCTAATTCGTTAATGTCTAGGATTCGCTTTTCTCCTGCAGCATTATAGTTTATATTGAGAGTTCTAATCGCCCAATAAGCTTTGTGTTCTAGTTCTACCGGGAGGTGACAAGATTTTCCATAAACTAGTTTGAAAGGTGTAGTACCTATGGGTGTCTTGTAAGCGGTCCTATAAGCCCATAAAGCTTCATTAAGTTTAGATGACCAATCTTTCCGAGATATGGCGACAGTCTTTTCTAAGATTTGTTTAATTTCTCTGTTTGAGACTTCGACTTGTCCACTTGTTTGTGGATGATATGGTGTAGCCACACGGTGTCTTACTCCATACTTAGATAGTAATTTGTCAAATATTTTTGAGATGAAGTGCGAGCCACCGTCACTTATGACGAGTCTAGGCACACCAAATCTGGGAAAGATTATATTTTTGAAAAGCTTTATTACTACTCGTGTATCGTTTGTAGGAGAAGCTATGGCTTCAATCCATTTCGAAACATAATCAACAGCTACGAGTATGTAATTATTACCGAAAGATGATGGGAATGGTCCCATGAAATCTATTCCCCAGACGTCAAAGATTTCTACTTCTAATATTCCTTTTTGAGGCATTTCATCTCTTCTTGAAATATTGCCAGTGCGTTGACACCGATCGCAATTTATAACAGCGATGTGGACATCCTTCCATAGATTAGGCCAGAATAAGCCGGCTTGCAAGATTTTTGCACAAGTTTTGGAAGTGCTTGCATGTCCACCATAAGGAGATGAATGGCATTGAGCAATGACATCTTCTATTTCTTCTTCGGGAATACATCGGCGAAAGATTCCATCTGGTCCTCTTTTGAACAATAATGGTTCATCCCAATAGTAATGTTTCAGATTATGAAAGAATTTCTTTTTCTGCTGATAGGTTAGATCGGGTGGAAGGGCTCCTGCGGCTAGGTAGTTGACAATGTCAGCGTACTGTAAACACCCCAAATTTGCCCTCACTCATCCACACCATGGCTTGTGATCATCCTCATATGCATAAATACAATCATATCATCTCACATCTCATTCTTGATTCACTGCATAGCTTCTAAGGCATCTGCACCTAGGGTTTGTGATCTGAGCAATCCCAAAGCTTCTTGAGCCACTCCAAAGGCCACCAATCATCTCAAAGGGGTCCATGTGTGTTCTTATGTCATATTCCATCTCCTCAAAGTCAAAATTGCAGAGGAATCACAAGAACTAGGGTTTGAGTGGATGCAGAGCCAGGATGAACTGCACAGTTGACTGAAAATTAGGGTTTTGGTTTCAGAGGCCATAACACCAAATTTTTTGGTCATTCTTGTTTCCATTGATCTTTATATGGTATAGGGAGTATGCATATCAATTTTCATGAAGAAATTCCATGGGGAAGTCATCTGATCAAGGGTTGACTTTTCAGACAAGTCAGTGCAAAATCAGGGCATCTGAGGCCCCCAATGACCCAACCAATGGTTGATCTTCATCATTTTGAGTGTATATGATCTTTATTTGATCATGGAAGAAGGTTGAAGTTCATAAAAATCAAGAATTTAGGGTTTTTGCAAATGTTGACTTTTTGGGCATAGTTGACTTTTCAAGAATGCATCATTTTAGGTCATTTTTCAAGCTTTGATTCTTGATCCAAAAAGGCTTCAAATGGAAAAACTTTGGTCATGAAAGTTGTAGATCTCATCTTTCCCTTTTCAAAAAGTACAAGAACATGATCAAACTCTTCTTGGATCAAAAGTTATGGCAAGGCAAAGTTGGCTAAAATCATTGATTTTTAAGGCATGCCTCAAATGGAAAATTTGCAAAGTCATGAACCAATGCATTATGTGACTTCTAATTCACTATAAACCAGCACACAAACATCATGTAAGTCCTAAAATTCAGAATGAACTAGGCATTGCTCAAGTTTCATGACTTTTGGAACAAGAAATCACATGTGAACCAAAGTCACAACAACTTGCAAAAGCACTCATAACAATTCACCAACTTGCTGCCTTGAATGCTGGACCAAGCCTAGCCTTTCCCTTCACTTTGCTGCACCAGAACCAGCCCATGTACTTGCCTAGCACCTCACCATACTTGCCTTACACAAAAGGTGGACTTTATGCAAAAGTAAACATCCCAATCACCACAGGCCATGTCACATCCTCTGGCCACTTGCATTTGTTTATTGTATCCTTTAGCAAGCAAAACATAAGACAAGGCAAGGCTGAAACACTTTACACAATGACATTCACAAAATCACCCCACATTGCATAAGCCTTCGAATCTCTCTGCCCAGCCACAAAACACTCAAGCCAACTTCACCATTCAACTCACCTTGCTCCATAGACCACAAAGCACCAAGAACACAAGTCTGAAGCAGCCTGAACATCTCACTGCCATTTCTCACTTCATTTTGCAGTTTCATTCGAAACTCTCACCACAGCTCACAAACACACCAACAAACACCACAGACCTTCTCCATTCATCCTCAGGACCACAAACCATCATTCACAATGGCCTGAAACCTCCAGAAACTCCATTGCCATTTCTGACCAAGCTTGAGCAGGAGCTTTCGAAACTCACTATCCAGCCAACTTAAACTCTCATTGAGCATTCAAACATCTTTTGGGGATCAAGTGGAGTGGTTTGCACTGAAAGAAGTGGCCAGAAAGTCCTCAAGTTGAAAGCTCCAAATCTCAGGTAGCTCGAAAATTATTTTTCCAGAAATCATTTTTCTTGTTACAAACTTGTTCTATGTGATTCACTGATTATCATGATGTCATTGGTTTTGAAAATGGCTTTGATTTGAGCATTTAATTTGTCTCTGAAGCTTGCGTGCCCTAGTTTTTATTTCTTTCGATTCAGTTTGTTTAGGAAGAAGAAATTTGTTTTGAGAGAGGGGTTTGATTCGTGAGAGGTTGGAGATCATTTCCCAGTTCTTAGTTTTCATTTTTGATACGATTTGAGGGGTTTGGGGATTTCTCAGGTGAGGTGCCGAGTCTTCTCCGGCCGCCTGAAAGTAATTTGTGCCCTAATTGCGTAATTAACTCCAGTTTGAATTCTGGCCGTAGATGGCCTTTGACTTGTTGACTTCCCTCCCTTTTGGATGGCCCAGATCCTTTTTTCATTAGCCCTAATCTCCCTCATTAGTTTAATTAATTTTTAATTAGGATAATTAATTCAGGAGCCATCTGGGCCCTTCATTCACGCTCCAGTCAACACATTTAAACTCAGGCTCCATCCTGGCCCTCCATCTAGCTTACTTTCTTTTTTATTTGATTTTTAATTCATTTTATTTCATTAAACTTGCATAATTATTTTAAAATAGCTAAAAATTCTTAAAAATTATGAAACTTTTTCTTAAATGTTTTATTAATTTTTAAGACACAAAAATATTTTTATTTTATTTTTTATCATTAAAAAAGTATTTTTAAATATTGAAAAGATTATTTTTAATTGATTAATGGGAATTAATTAATTAAAAATACTTTGAGGTATTTAAAAATTACAAAAAAATTCATGAGATGTTCTAAGACATTTAGAAACATTGTCCAACCTTCAAACCAAATTTCTTTTTTGATCTTGATGCATTTTGAGAATTTTTCATTGAATTAAATCATTTTTTATGCATTAATTTGATCATAAGTTTAAAAATTCATTTCTGCCTATTGGAGAAGGTTGAGACATTGATTCTTCTTGCATTGTTTTGTGTTTGGCATGTAGTTTCTAGGGTAAAATGGCCATGATTTGATCTTGCATTTTCTATTTGTTTGGCATTTCTTTTGTTAAGAACCCTAAAAAACCCTAATAACTTAGAAAATTCATATCTTGAGATTGGTTAAGAGTTGAGAGTCCCCCTTTGGGCAGTGGTTCATTATAGGTTTAGGGTTTTCTTTGGTTGGCATTTTCCATTTTTTATCTTAGGGTTTGCTTCTGTTTTGGGTTTTTGTTTGATGTTTGATCCATGAACCCTAATTTGGGATTTCTCTTGCATCCTTCTTGCATTTCCTTGCATAACATGACTTGTCTTTGCATTTTGTGCATTCTTGTGATTCATTTGGCATCTTAGGGCACATAGAAAGCATGTTTGATCATTGCATTGCATATTTGCCATGTCATTTGCCTTGTATGCTTCATGACTTTCCATGCTTGTTCATGCTCCTTAACTTGCATCATTTATATTCATAATCTTGTATGAGCATCTCCATGCCTTGCCTCATGTTTGCAGCACCTCATAGCATCATTTTCATCATCAACATGCTTCTGGTTTTGCTTTGCATCATACCATTTCATCTCATCTTGCATTGCATTGCATTTCTTTCTAACATTTCAGGTGGTAAGTAAACTTGGGAAGTGAATTTGCCTTCACTTCTCATAACTTTTCTTTTCATCTCTCTCGCATCCATTGCTGCATTTCTATTTGTGTATGAGTTTGAGCTTGCTCATTCTTCTTCTTCCCACTTTCTTTCTTCAAGTGACTTGACTTCTTGAATGAAGCAAGTCACTTTGCTTCTCTTGGTCCTGTTCATCTGCTTCCTGGTGGCTCCTTTGAAGATTGTTCTTGAAAGCCTCACAAACCTTAGGGTCAACCAAGCATGACAATGAATTAGGGTTTTGATTAGTCTCCCCTCCTAGTTTTACCTTTGTGTCTCTCTTTGAGTCCTCTCTTCTCACCTCATAATCAGGGACTAAACCCTAAAGGCTTTAAGACTTTGTGATTAAGCTTATGCCTGCATCCTTCTCTTAGGATGGAGTGTATAACTTTAATCCTAAGTGTTGAACCCTTTATGTGTTGAAATCTCTTAATCAATTCACTTAATAATCATCAAGACATCACACTTGTAACTTGGGCCTTGCATTAGGGTTCTAATTCTTCCTTAAGTGGTTAAGAAGGACTAACCCTAGTGTTAATGGACAAGTCCCCCTCAAGTTGTCTTACAAACCCTAAAAATCACTTCATCATCATACCATTAAAATAAAATCCACTTAATCAAAGGCTTGTTTTGTCATGAGTTTAATCCCTAATCATGGATTAAGTTGAGGAGCTTTCCTCAGCTTAAACATTCTCATCTATTATCCTTCTATTAGGATGGTGTAATGAGTCTGTTTAATCCTTGATTATGGCTTAACCTCATTACTCAACACTAAACAAAAACACCAAAAACATCTAAATAATCACAAGTAGGTTAATGATCTTAATCCTACACCAAAGGTGGTTAAGTGTGAGAATCTGACTTCACACTTAAAGTAATCTCATTACCCCTAATCAGAGGGAAGATGTGATGAGTTTACTAAATCCATTGGTTTAGGCTTAAGCTCATTAACTTATGACAAACTTTCAAAAGCAATAAAAGACTGAAAATACCAAAAACAAACAATAATCGTCTCCTTCGGGATTCTTTTCTCATCACCTTCACTCACAAACGAGAACTTGCTTCTTCCGTCTAATGCAAGACAGTCAGCACCTGAGCCAGACAGGTCATACACTTGAGCATAGACAAGCAAGCAGTTCACAAGTCAATTCATCTTTCAGTCTCTTTGGGTCGAACTACGGTGTTCTGACTTCCTCATTGCACGAGAGGATACGTAGGCATAACTTAACAGTTATCGAACAAAAGTCTCTGTACATTCCCCCTCTTTCTAGCCTCATTCTTTTAGCCTCATATTCTTGAGCATCTCATTTTTGTCCCTACACAGACACATCATTTATACACTTCACACTTTTTTTTCAGCACTGACACCTGTACATTCTTTTCCAGCTATTTTACACACAGATTGCACTGACACTACCCCTTTATAACACAAATCTTTTAAGCGTGGATCCCGTCGAGTACGACGGACAATCTGGGTGCTAATACCTTCCCAGGTTGTAACCAACCCCCTTTCTCAGTCTCTCTGGTTCGCAACCGTCTTATCCGTATCTTTCTAGGTCTATGCAGCATTGCCTTTCCTCCGGGATAAAAATGCCTAGCTGGCGACTCTATTCATTCTCCAGTGAGTTCACGGCTGTGTGTTCTCATTGTCCCTCTCGCCGACCGTTCGCGTCTGTACCCTTATCTGACCCTGTGTCACTTATCGGGAGCGACAGCTTGGCGACTCTGCTGGGGAGACTTATACTGGCAACCAGGGCTTCTGGTTCTTTTTGTGGGTTCCTCCTAGCGTTTGATTGAATTGTGTTTACTGGGGTGTTATGTGCTTATTTGTGCTTGTATTTATTTTGTTTATTGCTTTACTGCTTTCTTTACTGCTTTTGTATATATCATACTGTACTGCTGGCTGGATCTGGTTATTTGCTTTGGTGGGTGGGTGATTCATTGAGAGTTAAGGTCCTATACCTGGGACCTGAGTGACACCTAGGCTAGAGTGAATCATATTCTTTCCCATTCCATTTCGGTCTGGTGCGGGAATATGAAACACGGTTCAGATGTGGGTTTCTTCTTGAGAACTCTGTGTTGCAGATTTCCTGCAATGCTAGGGCTATCTGGGAAGCCTGCTAAGTCTGGATGACCTTTTAGTATTGACCTTCAGAAACTGAGGTGAATTAGAGGAGGAATTGTTATGGTTATTGTAAACACTGTACCTCCGGGTTAGAAGTGTTTACACTTCTCATAACTGATCCAAGTCTGAGGATCCTTGTTCTAGATCATCACCTGTGAGGGGGTTGGGCTGTTTACAGGTTTGCAGGTACCTTGGCCTCAGAATACCCTGTTACTTTGACTTTGTTAAGAATACTCCATGTTGGATAGTTCTTGTGATTCTAAAACCTTGGACTTATGGCTCTTTATTTGAGTCCCCCACCCTGGTTACTGGATTTTTAGACCTCCATCTGGGATTCTTGAACACACATGGACTTATATCAGGGCATTTTGATCAGATCCAGCTCAGTCACAAACCCTTTGCATATCATTTGCATACATAACCATTGCATCATATTAACATTTGCTTATTTGTGTTTCAGGGTATCCACCTTCATCTGGTTTTGGTTTTGACCCCATCTGCAGTATTGACCTATCTCCACCAGTACTTGCTTCAGCTTGTCAACCATATACTTCAGTTACTTGCACTATCCAGCCAGTGGCCCACGCCTCAGCATCTTCATCAGCACTCTACTCAGTCTTCAGCATCATGGCTCCAAAGAAAAGCAACATCACCTATCATTTCTTCCAACCAGACTTATCAGACATCAGGAGGATCCAAACCCTGATCACTCCAGATCACATACCCTTGTTCAGGGAGAGTTATGGAGATATACTGGACATGGTTATGGATCTGGACCCTTCACAGAGGAGCCTCATCCACACCTGCATTCAGTTTTATGATCCTCCACTGAGATGTTTTACTTTTCAAGACTTTCAGTTAGGCCCCTTATTGGAAGAGTACTCCTCATTAGTTGGCATGCCTATCAGGAGAGAAATTCCTTTCAACCCTGAGATGGTCTTTCCTGCTAATGGAGAAGTAGCAAAAGCTTTGCACCTGGAACCTGTTCTGATTGAGCAGCATATGACCTCCAAAGCTGGGATCCCTGGTTTTCATCTTGACTTCCTGATTTCCCAAGCTAGTCTGAAGGCCTCCCTGGGGGAGTGGAGAGCTGTTTGTGCTCTGTTGGCCTTAAGTGTATATGGAATTGTGTTGTTTGCAGATGAGCCTCGATTCATCAGCAAGAATGAAATCCATTTGTTCATCCTGAAGAACCCAGTGCCAACTTTGCTAGGAGATCTCTATTACTCAGTACATCAGAAGAATGAGAAGCAGAGGGGAAGGCTAGTGAGGTGTTGTGCTCCATTATTCCATGCTTGGCTTCTAAAGCATCTACCCAAGACAGATGCATTTCTCAATCCTCATCAGCAGAGCAACTGGGCTAAGAGGCTCACTACCCTAACTTCAGCAGATATCAGATGGTGTACTCAAAGCATCAAAGGCAGGGATATCATCACCAGCTGTGGGCACTTTCCCAATGTGCCCTTAATAGGAGTTAAGGGAAGTATCAATTATAACCCTCTGCTGTTCAGGAGGCAACTGGGCTATGCACTGGTCCATACTCCTAGGGCACGGGACCTGGTGGAGACTCTCTATTGTGAGAACAAGATCAGTTTGACTGTTGTTAGGCAGGCTGCCTGGGCCTGGGATAATGTCCAAACCAAGGGAGTCACCATTCTGGGGAAGTGTAATAATGTGGCATCAGCGCAATATTATGAGTGGTCCCATGCCAGGGCCCAATTCTCTGGAATGCCCTTCACCATAGAAGACATGCCTGAGTCATCTTCAGCACCACCCCCTGCCACTATCAGTTTGGAGGAGTTTGAGAGCTTGAAAGAAAGAAATGAGAAGTTAACCCAGGCTTTGCAGAAGACCCTCCGGGAGAGGAGTGAAGGTGTGAGGGAGATTGAGAGATTGGAGAAGCTGAGAGTGGAACACTTGACTAAGATTGATAAGTCTGGAGATTATATCAAGAAGTCTAAGGCTGGTGAACAGATTCTGAAGAATGCTTGTAAAGAAGCCCAGTTCCAGAGAGCAAGAACAGACTTGTACTTGAAAGAGAGTCAGGCCAGGTGGGTCCGGATCACTGAGGCCCGTACTCTAGAAGACAAGAGAGTCCAGGACAAGATGGAGCAGATGGAAGAAGCCCTGGCAGCAGCCCAAAGGGAGATATCAGAACTAAAGATCAGAACTGGAGTAAAGAGGTCTAAGGACCAAAGTCAGAACAAGAGGTTGACTGCAGCTGTTGCAACTAGGAACCTTCTCATCAGGAATCTTACGGAGCGTCCGGCTGATCCTGTGACCGACGCACTTCTCAAGGAAGTTCGTGAGGATGAGTTTGGCCTTGGAGTTTGATTATTTGCTTGTTGTTGTTCCTTTTCCATGTACTTTTGTTTTTTTTGTGATGTATTTTGACCCCTTAGGGGGCTGGTGTGTAAAATGAACAAGTTGTATTATTTCACCTTCTGTAATATATTTGTGTTAGTTTCCATCTGGGTTTACTTCGAAAGCAACTTCAACAGCAGCATCTTCAAGGGTCTGGAAGGGTCAAAACTGAAGGCCAAACCGGATACCTTGAGAACAAATAAGCATAACTGCATTGCATACTAACCCCTTTGTTTGTTTTGTAGGTTTTTGTTTTGTTGTTGCTAACCTCTGTTGTGATATTCAGGAATTATTGCTCGCCGCCGGGTATTTCCCCTCAACAGGCCACACAGGTACCCAACTAGAAACAACCTTCCGGGAATTCAGATGGATCAGATGCAGCAGGACCTTACGGAGGTCAGAAACCAGATGGCCAACGAAAGGTTGAAGATGAGAACTCAGATAACACAATTCATGGAAGTAATGAACAACTTAGCTCAAAGCCAGGAGAGGCTCAGGGCTTTGGTAGAAGGGAGGAATCAAGAGGAGCCCCATGTGGGGACTGCTGGCACAAGTAACAATGAAAGGGTGCAACCGCATGTTAATCCCCCTGTGTTTGGCCCACATCTACATCCTGAGATTAACATCCCTGCAAATGTTCAAGGGACGACCACTGCAGCCAGGGTACTTCAAGAAGACCCTCAGGAGGACCAATTTACAGTAATGGGTGCTAGAGAGGAAACTTATGATAGACGGTTGGAAGAAATAGCTGAGAAGTTGAGGTCCTTAGAATCTCAAAATTCTTTGGGTTTCGACGTTATGGACATGGGTTTGGTAGACGGGGTCAGGATCCCCCATAAGTTCAAGCCTCCTTGTTTCGAAAAGTATAATGGGACTTCATGCCCCCGAACTCATCTACAATCATTTCTGGGAAGGCTGAAGGCCTATACAATGGATGAGAAATTGTGGATGTTCTATTTTGAGGATAGCTTGACTGGAGCTTCGAGGGAGTGGTATTCCCATCTGACAAGAGCAACAATTAGATGCTGGAAGGACCTGGCAGAGGCCTTCATCAGACAGTATCAGTATAATCTAGACATGGCACCCAACAGGACTCTCCTGATGGGAATGTCACAGTCTTCGAGGGAGAGTTTCCGAGAATATGCCCAAAGATGGAGGCAACTGGCTGCTGCTGTTCAACCACCAATGTCTGAGAGAGAAATGGCAGACATGTTTATGAACACTCTCCAGGGAACGTATATTGACAGGTTGGCTGCTTTCTCCTCCACTAGCTTTGCAGATGTTGTCATAGCCGGGGAGAGAATTGAAAGCTTGTTAAAAATGGGAAAGATCTCAGACAACGGTGCAAGCTCGTCCAGTAGTACAAGAAAGCCTTTTGCAGGCCCGAGAAGAACTGGCGAGACCAATTCCATCCATTCAAACAGGGGTAGGCCCCAATATGCTCAGAGGTCCGTAGCAGCAGTCACCATTCCTGCTCCAGCTCATCCTCAGCCAGTCTATCAACCTCCTCAACAAAACTACCAACAACAACCTCAGTATCAGCCGAATCAATATCCTCCAAGAAACTACAACAACAACACCAACAACAACAATCAACAGAGGCCATTCCAACAAAGGCCATCCCAAGCTAACCGAGTGATCGACCCGATCCCAATGCCGTATGCTGCCTTGTTGCCACAGCTTCTGAAACTCAACCTAGTTGAGCTAAGAACGTTGGCACCCCCGGATCCCAATAGCCTACCAAGGAACTATGACTCTAATGCTAGGTGTGCTTTTCATTCAAACGCACCTGGTCACAGTACAGAAAAATGCAGGGCTCTGCATATGAAGGTACAAGACTTGGTAGACTCCAAGGCTCTGAATTTTGCACCTCCGCCCAATGTCAATAAAAACCCTATGCCAAACCATGGTGGTCCCCGAATTAACGCTATTGAAGAAGACAGCCCGTCTTATTTAATAACCAGTGTGGATCAGATCAGGACACCATTGGTGGAAATCAAGGCTCAACTTCGTGAGAACCAAATATTTCCAGGGTGTGAACTAGGGTGTCCATATTGCAATATTTCATGGAATGGGTGTGAGGACCTGAGGAATGGCATTGACAGCCTTATTCAGAGTGGCTTGCTACAGATCACTACATCGTTCCCGACAAACCCGACAACTTCATCAGCAACGGTTTCAGACCCTCCTACAACTGCAGCAACTATTGTTCCCGACAATTCGCCAGCAACATCAACAAGTACTTCGTCTGTCCTCCCAAATGATCAGTTTTCAACAGTTTCTCCTGCTACAACTTCAGCTTCATTCCATTTCGAATCTCCATCAACAACAACATCAGTCCTTCCAACAACACCTCCTACAACACCAGCAATCAATCATGAAGATGTCTCTACTGTTACCATATTTTACGATCCTGAAAATAATTCCGCCTACCATTCAGAAGGTGCTGCTCCCGCCAGAGCACCAGTTACAATCTTTTATGATCCACAAACAATTACAGTCCCTTCAGCAGCAGCAATCAGTCCAGTCACTGTCACGGTGCCTGGACCAGTACCATATGAAAGCAACAGGGCCATCCCTTGGCACTATGGCTCTGACGTGTATTGCGAAGGAAAAAGAATCACTCTTGAAACATCAACACCTGCACCACAAATTGACAATGTGGGGGGAGGCGGAGGCTTCACTCGAAGCGGACGTCTCTTTGCTCCACCAGTCCAAAGACCTACAGCCGAAGCAGAAGCTGCTGCCAAGGCAAAAGGAAAAGGCCCGGTGCAGGAAGATCCAGCTGCCAAAGAAACCCTGAAGACACCATTTGATCAGGAAGTTGATGAGTTTATGCGAATCATCAAAAAGAGTGATTATAAAGTTGTGGATCAGCTTCACCAGACGCCATCCAAAATCTCTATCCTCTCACTGCTTATGTGCTCCGAAGCCCATCGGAATGCACTACTCAAAGTTTTGCACGCAGCTTACGTGCCTGAGGAGATTACTGTCAACCAATTGGAAACCGTGGTTGGAAATGTTACTGCTAGCAATGGGCTAGGGTTTACCAATTCTGACCTGACAGTGGATGGCCGCAACCACAACAAAGCCTTGCACATAACCATGGAATGCAAAGGAGCTGTCCTTTCTCATGTGCTGGTGGACACAGGTTCTTCCCTGAATGTCTTACCAAAGAAGGCTCTGGTGAAGTTAGAATATGATGGATTGGCATTGAGACCCAGCAACCTGGTGGTAAGAGCCTTTGATGGTTCGAAGAGATCAGTTCTGGGAGAGATCGAGCTGCCCGTGACAATTGGCCCGCAGACCTTTAAAACTATCTTTTATGTGATGGACATTCAGCCCGCCTACAGCTGTTTGTTGGGAAGGCCCTGGATTCACGCCGCCGGCGCAATAACGTCTACCCTTCACCAAAAGTTAAAATTTGAGTGGGAAGGTCAAGTTGTCACAATCTGTGGAGAGGAGGACATTTTTGTCAGCCACCTGGCAACCTATAAGTACATTGAAATGGATGGGGAGATCCATGAAACAATGAGCCAGGGGTTTGAAGCTTTGAATGTGAATGAAGCATCTGCTGTATCTGGTACTCCCATGTCATCTTACCAACAAGCCCGAAAGGTTGTTGAAGAAGGAACTGCCCTAGGCTGGGGCAAGGTTTTAGCTGTGGAGGAGAAGAAGGACAAATTTGGGTTGGGTTACAAACCAACTCAATATCAAGCGAAGGCTGCTGCAGAGCCAGGTTTTGTCAGTGGGGGAATGCTTACCCCTGATGCTATCAACTGTCTGGAAGACGAGCTGGAAGAGGAGCGCAATCTGGAGAATTGGATTCGTCCAAAGATCCCGGGGAGCAGTGTCTCGAACTGGTCTTCCCAGGAAATTATAAGAGTTACTCATGCAGAGTAATTATTATTTCCTGTATTTTTATAGCATGCATCAAAGTCTTGCATCTTGCCCAAGATGACAAGGCTCATTTTGTAATCAGGGCCATCTGTACTTTTGTGCAAACAAGATTAAATTAATGAAATATCAGACATCTTTTTGCAAACAAGTCTTTTTCTTTTTCTGCTCACTGTTTTTCCATTTTTCTTTTTGTACAAAAATAAATGGCGGTGTTTTCAAAATGATAACTTCATTTCACCTTTTTTCTAAAGCAAGATTAAAATCAATCACTAAAATGAACAACTTAACCCTTGCAGAGAGTGCCTTCCTGACAGCACCGACAACAGCACGGCTATGACATCGTATGACTTTGACAATCCAATCAATCAAGCTGATGAAGGGGTTGATGAAGAATATGAGCTTCCTGAAGAGCTAGCTAGGTTGTTGAGACAAGAGGAGAAGGCTATTACTCCTCACCAGGAGGAGATTGAAGTGATTAATCTTGGTACAGACGAAGACGTGAAGGAAGTTAAAATCGGGGCCTGCCTGCAAGACTCAGTGAAGAGACAACTGATAGATCTGCTTCAAGAGTATGTTGATGTGTTTGCTTAGTCGTATCAAGATATGCCAGGGTTGGATACCGACATTGTTGTGCACAAGCTGCCTTTGAGAGAAGAATGCCCACCAGTTAAACAGAAACTACGCCGAACTCGCCCAGACATGGCTATGAAAATCAAAGAAGAGGTACAAAAGCAGTGGGACGCCGGGTTCCTTGCTGTAACTAGCTATCCGCCGTGGGTTGCTAACATAGTACCTGTGCCTAAGAAAGACGGAAAAGTAAGAATGTGTGTTGACTACCGGGATCTGAACAGAGCCAGCCCGAAAGATGATTTCCCATTACCTCACATTGATGTATTGGTGGATAACACGGCTCAGTTCTCGGTATTCTCCTTCATGGACGGATTTTCAGGATACAACCAGATCAAGATGGCACCTGAAGACATGGAGAAGACAACATTCATTACACCTTGGGGCACGTTCTGTTACAAAGTGATGCCATTCGGACTGAAGAATGCTGGTGCAACATATCAACGGGCTATGGTGACATTATTCCACGATATGATCCACAAAGAAATAGAATGTTATGTGGATGACATGATTGCCAAATCCCTTACAGAGGAAGAACACCTGGTAAATCTGCTGAAGTTGTTCAAACGCCTGAGGAAGTACCAACTAAAGTTGAACCCCAACAAATGCACATTCGGGGTGCGATCCGGTAAGCTGCTGGGCTTTATTGTAAGCGAGAAAGGGATTGAAGTTGACCCTGATAAAGTCAAAGCTATTCAAGAAATGCCTGCACCTAAAACAGAGAAAGAAGTTCGAGGGTTCTTAGGTCGATTGAACTACATCTCACGGTTCATATCTCACCTTACAGCAACCTGTGAACCCTTGTTCAAGCTGTTAAGAAGGGAACAGACGGTCAGGTGGAACGAAGACTGCCAGAAGGCTTTTGACAAGATCAAGGAGTATTTACAAGAACCTCCAATCCTCATGCCGCCAGTTGAAGGAAGACCTCTGATTATGTACTTGACAGTTTTAGAAGAGTCAATGGGGTGTGTACTAGGCCAGCATGACGAGTCTGGTCGAAAAGAGTATGCAATATACTACCTAAGCAAAAAGTTTACCGACTGTGAACAGCGTTATTCACTGCTCGAGAAAACTTGCTGTGCTTTAGCGTGGGCTGCTCGCCGACTGAGACAGTATATGTTGACCCACACTACTTTATTGATCTCAAAGATGGATCCAGTTAAGTACATCTTCGAGAAGCCAGCTCTTACCGGACGGGTTGCAAGATGGCAGATGATTCTCACGGAATACGACATACAGTACACATCTCAGAAAGCCATCAAGGGCAGTGTACTATCTGAATATCTTGCTGAGCAACCCATTGGTGACTACCAACCTATGAGGTTTGACTTCCCTGATGAAGACATCATGTTCATTAAAGCAAAAGATCATGAAGAGCCTATTCACACTGAAGGGCCTGACCCTGAAGAAGAATGGACTATGATGTTTGATGGGGCCTTAACATGAATGGTCGTGGTGTTGGTGCAATACTCATTACACCCAAAGGAGTTCACATGCCTTTCTCGGCAAAACTCACTTTCAACTGCACTAACAACGAAGCTGAATACGAAGCTTGCATTATGGGTCTTGAGGAAGCCATTGACCTCAGGATCAAAACTTTGACTGTATTCGGAGATTCAGCTTTGGTAGTCAATCAAACCAACGGGAAATGGTACACCCACCAAGATCATCTGATACCTTACAGGGATTATACAAGGAGGTTATTGACTTTCTTCACAACAGTCAAGCTTGAGTATATCCCTCGGGACGAGAATCAGTTTGCGGATGCTCTTGCTACCATTTCATCCATGATCAAAGTTCAAGCCGCTAACTTTGTACCTCAGATTTCAGTATCAAGACTCGAGAGACCAGCATATGTGTTCGCAGCAGACGTTGTAAAAGACGATAAGCCTTGGTTCCATGACATTAAAAGCTTCTTGGAGGATCAGACATACCCACCTGGGGCATCTTCCAATGATAAGAAGACTTTGAGAAGGCTTGCTGGTAGTTTCTTCCTGAACACTGATGGGTCTTTATACAAAAGGAACTTTGATATGGTACTCCTCAGATGTGTGGACAAGACGGAAGCAGATTTGTTGATGCATGAAGTGCACAAAGGCTCTTTTGGTACCCATGCTGGAGGACATGCAATGGCTAAGAAGTTGTTAAGATCAGGCTATTATTGGATCACAATGGATGCAGACTGTTGTGCCTACGCCCGAAAATGCCACAAGTGCCAGATCTATGCAGACAAAGTGCATGTGCCTCCTAATCCTTTGAACATCATGTCTTCACCTTGGCCCTTTGCCATGTGGGGCATTGATATGATTGGCAAGATTGAGCCGACTGCTTCAAATGGTCACAGATTCATCCTGGTCGCCATTGACTATTTCACTAAGTGGGTTGAAGCAGCTTCCTATGCAAATGTTACAAGGCAAGTGGTAGCCAGATTTCTGAAGAGAGATATCATCTGTCGATATGGAGTTCCCGAGCGAATCATTACTGATAATGGTTCCAATCTAAACAACAAGATGATGGCTGAACTGTGTCGGGACTTCAAGATCCAACATCACAATTCTTCTCCTTACAGGCCAAAGATGAATGGCGCTGTTGAGGCAGCAAATAAAAATATTAAGAAGATTGTGCAGAAGATGGTAGTTACCTACAAATATTGGCACGAAATGCTACCGTTTGCCTTGCATGGGTACCGCACATCAATCAGAACATCCACTGGGGCAACACCGTATCAGCTTGTGTATGGTATGGAGGCAGTCCTACCTGTTGAAGTTGAACTACCCTCGTTACGGGTATTAATGGATGTTAAACTGAGTGAAGCAGAATGGGTTCGGGCCCGATACGAACAACTGAGTCTAATTGAAGAGCAAAGGTTGGCTGCAATTTGTCATGGGCAGTTGTATCAGAAGAGAATGAAGAGAGCCTTCGATCAGAAAGTTAGGCACCGAGGGTACCAAGTAGGGGATCTTGTGTTGAAAAGAATCCTCCCTCCTCATACAGACCACAGGGGCAAATGGACTCCAAATTATGAAGGACCATTCGTTGTAAAGAAGGTTTTCTCTGGTGGAGCGCTGATGCTCAGCACCATGGATGGTGAAGATTTCCCGTCCCCTGTGAATTCAGATGCAGTTAAAAAATACTTCGCATAAAATGACCCGCTGGACATAAAAACAGAATGTAAGTCCAGGCAAAAATAGGGCATCCCGGCGAGTCAAAAACAGAATAAAAGACTCGGGCAAAAATAAGGGAAATAAACAAAAATGTACACCCGCTGAGTTGAAAAGCCACATTGGACAGCTCAGGCAAAAATGGGTATCCCGATGGATTGAAAACCCGAAAGGGCGATCCATGCAAAATAAGGGAATAAGCGAACAACTGCATTCTGAATTCGTCTGCATTATCTACAACTTGGTAAGCTACAAAGGATCAAGCTTCAATCAGAATCAACTCTCTCCAGAAAGCAAGACGAGAAGAACGTCATTGTCATACGAGTCATAGCGGAAGAGGAAGCTCCTTGAAAGCCTCGTCAACATCGCCAGCATTTTGTTTCTCAATTTGTAACAATCTCTTCATTTCAGGAGATATGTTTCCTTGACTGTATCTTGCCAATTCAGGGCACATGAATTAATAAAATCAGATTTTCAGTCATGTTTCGTTTTTTACATTTTATTTGCAAAGAATGTCTGATGTCTCTAAAAAACTAATTGCATAAGTACAGATGTTTTTCACTGAAAAGAAAGAAAATGGAACACATGCTTGCAGGGAATATACTTACTCGTGAGAATGCTTAACTCCTTTGACGGAATCCAGTAAAGGATACCTCGGGACCTTTTGTGCGTTTCCTTATCTTTGCAGGATTGCAGGTATCCAGGACGCAACCTGGGGCATGCAAGTTACGTTTCAGCAAGCAGGCGAATCATTATCAACTCGCTCTATCTTCCACGTGGCACTGGAAGGTGCCCCCTTCCCCAGCAAAGTTGCCAAATCAACATACACTCAATCTCAGCATCTGAAATGCTCTATCCCCAGCTGAGTTGCCACTTGTTGCTCTCCCCAGCTGAGTTGCCTCTCATAATTCCCCAGCCAAGTTGCCGTGTCATCCTCAGCTGAATACAGAAGTCAGGGAACCATCTCCCCACAGAGTTCCAGCCTCTATCCAGAAGAGCAACGCATGAAGAGATCACAACAGAGTGAAGAAAGCTTCTACAAACCCCAGCTGGGTCCCGTATTACAAGGATATGTCAACCAGTGACCTATACCCCCAAATGAATACATCTCACCAGATCTACCAATGATCTCATCCCCAGCTGGGAGGTCCTTTTCAAACAGATCGACCAGAGATCTTCGCAGCAACGGGATCCGAATCCCGATCTGTGCCTCCTTGCATAATCATAGCATTCGCATCATATTATCCCCTCAGAGCGTAGCATTCCGTCTAATACAGAGCATTACGGCAAAAAAATCAAATACATAGCATAATCATAAGCCATGTTCTGAAGAAACACTTGTGAATAACAAACCGTTCATCATCATTGTACAGAAAAACCCCCCACCAGAGTCCCAGCAAAAGCAGTTGCCTCTCCAATCACCCAAACACCAGTATATATTTCTGACACCCGTCCGTGTCATCACTTCCCCAAACAGGTGGCCTGAATACACTTTACAAACAAAATCACCCGTACTACAGGTACTTCCTGACACCCGTCCGTGTCAAATCACCAGCATAAAGCCAAAGACATCCTCTTTGCACTCACATATACTTATATATACACTTTCTTGACACCCGTCCGTGTCATGTCCCCAGCGCAGTCGCTTACACTTTCATCACCCATATACTTGTTATTATTATACTTTTCCCTTTTGACACTCGTCCGTGTCATTCTCCCCAGCAGATAAACACTTATATATATATACTCACTACTCAATGGTACACCTATGCAGATACTCGTCCGCATCTTGTATACATCATCTATATCCCCACAGATTCGACAGTAGTCCTTGTTCTTTGTTAACCAGTTGGTACTCGTCCGTACCATCATCTCAGAACAGTGCGTCTAGTGTTTGTTTCTACATGATACTCGTCCGTATCATAGTCTTAGGGATGCTCGTCCGCATCTTTAATCCATACACCGTGTCAAACACTTGTGTCTTCTTGGATATAGATACTCGTCTGTATCTACTATTCCCCAGAAGAGTCCCTTCAGATTCAACACTCGTCCGTGTTCCTTGTTAACCCGTTGATACTCGTCCGTATCATCATCTCTGAACATGTGCCAGTTTGTTTCTACATGATACCCGTCCGTATCATAGCCTTAAGGATGCTCGTCCGCATCTTTAATCTATACCATACCAAACACTTATACTTTCCTTTCGTGGTTGTAAACGCCCGTCCGTGTTTACTATACCCCCAGTAGATCGCCAAGTAAGCTTTTTTCCATTATCTAACACTCGTCCTGTGTTATGATACCCCGAGAGCAGCCGTCCCCTGCTGAGTGGTCGTCCTCCACTTCTTGATGGTCGTCCTCCATCATGCTCATCCGATGGCTGTCCCCATCGTTGATATTTTAGCAGCCGTCCCCTGCTAGGTGGTCGTCCTCCACCTCTTGATGATCGTCCTTCATCACTTTATCCAATGGCCGTCCCCATTGTTGATTTTGGTTATCTGGCATTCGTCCTATGTCATGATAAACCCCGAGAGCAGCTGTACCCTGCTGAGTGGTCGTCCTCCACTTCTTGATGGTCGTCCTCCATCATGCTCGTCCGATGGCCGTCCCCATCGTTGACCTTTTCTATCCGATGGCCGTCCCCATCGTTGATATTTTCGGCAGCCGTACCCTGCCAGGTGGTCGTCCTCCACCTTTGATGGCCGTCCCCATCATATTTTCTTTTATCCCCAACAGAGCAGCCGTCCCCTGCTAGGTGATCGTCCTTCACCTTTGATGGCCGTACCCCATCATCTGTTTATTTCATTTATTCTTTAACCCGATGGCCGTCCCCGTCGTGGTCCCTTTTCCTTTTAGCCCGATGGCCGTCCCCATCGTTGGTTACTTTACCTTTATGAACTTGATGGACGTCCCCGTCATGTTTCATTAATTTCCGGAGAATTTTACAGCTTTATCTCGATGGCCGTCTCCATCACGATTTTATTTTCCCCAGCTAGTCGGTCGTCCCCGTCTTGGCTTTACCTTTTATCCCCAGCATGTCGGCCGTCCCCGTCATTGCTCTTTACCCAGCAGTCGTCCTCTGCTCGACGGTTGTCCTCCGTCGCCCACTTTACAATATACTTTATTTTCCTTTTGCAATCTATGTCCCTTTTCTTCTTCATTTCTGTGAGTGCAAATTTTGGACTGTCTTTGGTATTCAACCACAAGTTATCTTGTTTGCCTGTTAAGCCGTCGCTTACATCCAGCACAGCTAACTCATGTTTGAATAGGGGCAGCTGTAAACACCCCAAATTTGCCCTCACTCATCCACACCATGGCTTGTGATCATCCTCATATGCATAAATACAATCATATCATCTCACATCTCATTCTTGATTCACTGCATAGCTTCTAAGGCATCTGCACCTAGGGTTTGTGATCTGAGCAATCCCAAAGCTTCTTGAGCCACTCCAAAGGCCACCAATCATCTCAAAGGGGTCCATGTGTGTTCTTATGTCATATTCCATCTCCTCAAAGTCAAAATTGCAGAGGAATCACAAGAACTAGGGTTTGAGTGGATGCAGAGCCAGGATGAATTGCACAGTTGACTGAAAATTAGGGTTTTGGTTTCAGAGGCCATAACACCAAATTTTTTGGTCATTCTTGTTTCCATTGCTCTTTATATGGTATAGGGAGTATGCATATCAATTTTCATGAAGAAATTCCATGGGGAAGTCATCTGATCAAGGGTTGACTTTTCAGACAAGTCAGTGCAAAATCAGGGCATCTGAGGCCCCCAATGACCCAACCAATGGTTGATCTTCATCATTTTGAGTGTATATGATCTTTATTTGATCATGGAAGAAGGTTGAAGTTCATAAAAATCAAGAATTTAGGGTTTTTGCAAATGTTGACTTTTTGGGCATAGTTGACTTTTCAAGAATGCATCATTTTAGGTCATTTTTCAAGCTTTGATTCTTGATCCAAAAAGGCTTCAAATGGAAAAACTTTGGTCATGAAAGTTGTAGATCTCATCTTTCCCTTTTCAAAAAGTACAAGAACATGATCAAACTCTTCTTGGATCAAAAGTTATGGCAAGGCAAAGTTGGCTAAAATCATTGATTTTTAAGGCATGCCTCAAATGGAAAATTTGCAAAGTCATGAACCAATGCATTATGTGACTTCTAATTCACTATAAACCAGCACACAAACATCATGTAAGTCCTAAAATTCAGAATGAACTAGGCATTGCTCAAGTTTCATGACTTTTGGAACAAGAAATCACATGTGAACCAAAGTTACAACAACTTGCAAAAGCACTCATAACATTTCACCAACTTGCTGCCTTGAATGCTGGACCAAGCCTAGCCTTTCCCTTCACTTTGCTGCGCCAGAACCAGCCCATGTACTTGCCTAGCACCTCACCATACTTGCCTTACACAAAAGGTGGACTTTATGCAAAAGTAAACATCCCAATCACCACAGGCCATGTCACATCCTCTGGCCACTTGCATTTGTTTATTGTATCCTTTAGCAAGCAAAACATAAGACAAGGCAAGGCTGAAACACTTTACACAATGACATTCACAAAATCACCCCACATTGCATAAGCTTTCGAATCTCTCTGCCCAGACACAAAACACTCAAGCCAACTTCACCATTCAACTCACCTTGCTCCATAGACCACAAAGCACCAAGAACACAAGCCTGAAGCAGCCTGAACATCTCACTGCCATTTCTCACTTCATTTTGCAGTTTCATTCGAAACTCTCACCACAGCTCACAAACACACCAACAAACACCACAAACCTTCTCCATTCATCCTCAGGACCACAAACCATCATTCACAATGGCCTGAAACCTCCAGAAACTCCATTGCCATTTCTGACCAAGCTTGAGCAGGAGCTTTCGAAACTCACTATCCAGCCAACTTAAACTCTCATTGAGCATTCAAACATCTTTTGGGGATCAAGTGGAGTGGTTTGCACTAAAAGAAGTGGCCAGAAAGTCCTCAAGTTGAAAGCTCCAAATCTCAGGTAGCTCGAAAATTATTTTTCCAGAAATCATTTTTCTTGTTACAAACTTGTTCTATGTGATTCACTGATTATCCTGATGTCATTGGTTTTGAAAATGGCTTTGATTTGAGCATTTAATTTGTCTCTGAAGCTTGCGTGCCCTAGTTTTTATTTCTTTCGATTCAGTTTGTTTAGGAAGAAGAAATTTGTTTTGAGAGAGGGGTTTGATTCGTGAGAGGTTGGAGATCATTTCCCAGTTCTTAGTTTTCATTTTTGATACGATTTGAGGGGTTTGGGGATTTCTCAGGTGAGGTGCCGGCCGGAGAAGACGACCGGAAGTCTTCTCCGGCCGCCTGAAAGTAATTTGTGCCCTAATTGCGTAATTAACTCCAGTTTGAATTCTGGCCGTAGATGGCCTTTGACTTGTTGACTTCCCTCCCTTTTGGATGGCCCAGATCCTTTTTTCATTAGCCCTAATCTCCCTCATTAGTTTAATTAATTTTTAATTAGGATAATTAATTCAGGAGCCATCTGGGCCCTTCATTCACGCGCCAGTCAACACATTTAAACTCAGGCTCCATCCTGGCCCTCCATCTAGCTTACTTTCTTTTTTATTTGATTTTTAATTCATTTTATTTCATTAAATTTGCATAATTATTTTAAAATAGCTAAAAATTCTTAAAAATTATGAAACTTTTTCTTAAATGTTTTATTAATTTTTAAGACACAAAAATATTTTTATTTTATTTTTTATCATTAAAAAAGTATTTTTAAATATTGAAAAGATTATTTTTAATTGATTAATGGGAATTAATTAATTAAAAATACTTTGAGGTATTTAAAAATTACAAAAAAATTCATGAGATGTTCTAAGACATTTAGAAACATTGTCCAACCTTCAAAACAAATTTCTTTTTTGATCTTGATGCATTTTGAGAATTTTTCATTGAATTAAATCATTTTTTATGCATTAATTTGATCATAAGTTTAAAAAAATTCATTTCTGCCTATTGGAGAAGGTTGAGACATTGATTCTTCTTGCATTGTTTTGTGTTTGGCATGTAGTTTCTAGGGTAAAATGGCCATGATTTGATCTTGCATTTTCTATTTGTTTGGCATTTCTTTTGTTAAGAACCCTAAAAAACCCTAATAACTTAGAAAATTCATATCTTGAGATTGGTTAAGAGTTGAGAGTCCCCCTTTGGGCAGTGGTTCATTATAGGTTTAGGGTTTTCTTTGGTTGGCATTTTCCATTTTTTATCTTAGGGTTTGCTTCTGTTTTGGGTTTTTGTTTGATGTTTGATCCATGAACCCTAATTTGGGATTTCTCTTGCATCCTTCTTGCATTTCCTTGCATAACATGACTTGTCTTTGCATTTTGTGCATTCTTGTGATTCATTTGGCATCTTAGGGCACATAGAAAGCATGTTTGATCATTGCATTGCATATTTGCCATGTCATTTGCCTTGTATGCTTCATGACTTTCCATGCTTGTTCATGCTCCTTAACTTGCATCATTTATATTCATAATCTTGTATGAGCATCTCCATGCCTTGCCTCATGTTTGCAGCACCTCATAGCATCATTTTCATCATCAACATGCTTCTGGTTTTGCTTTGCATCATACCATTTCATCTCATCTTGCATTGCATTGCATTTCTTTCTAACATTTCAGGTGGTAAGTAAACTTGGGAAGTGAATTTGCCTTCACTTCTCATAACTTTTCTTTTCATCTCTCTCGCATCCATTGCTGCATTTCTATTTGTGTATGAGTTTGAGCTTGCTCATTCTTCTTCTTCTTCCCACTTTCTTTCTTCAAGTGACTTGACTTCTTGAATGAAGCAAGTCACTTTGCTTCTCTTGGTCCTGTTCATCTGCTTCCTGGTGGCTCCTTTGAAGATTGTTCTTGAAAGCCTCACAAACCTTAGGGTCAACCAAGCATGACAATGAATTAGGGTTTTGATTAGTCTCCCCTCCTAGTTTTACCTTTGTGTCTCTCTTTGAGTCCTCTCTTCTCACCTCATAATCAGGGACTAAACCCTAAAGGCTTTAAGACTTTGTGATTAAGCTTATGCCTGCATCCTTCTCTTAGGATGGAGTGTATAACTTTAATCCTAAGTGTTGAACCCTTTATGTGTTGAAATCTCTTAATCAATTCACTTAATAATCATCAAGACATCACACTTGTAACTTGGGCCTTGCATTAGGGTTCTAATTCTTCCTTAAGTGGTTAAGAAGGACTAACCCTAGTGTTAATGGACAAGTCCCCCTCAAGTTGTCTTACAAACCCTAAAAATCACTTCATCATCATACCATTAAAATAAAATCCACTTAATCAAAGGCTTGTTTTGTCATGAGTTTAATCCCTAATCATGGATTAAGTTGAGGAGCTTTCCTCAGCTTAAACATTCTCATCTATTATCCTTCTATTAGGATGGTGTAATGAGTCTGTTTAATCCTTGATTATGGCTTAACCTCATTACTCAACACTAAACAAAAACACCAAAAACATCTAAATAATCACAAGTAGGTTAATGATCTTAATCCTACACCAAAGGTGGTTAAGTGTGAGAATCTGACTTCACACTTAAAGTAATCTCATTACCCCTAATCAGAGGGAAGATGTGATGAGTTTACTAAATCCATTGGTTTAGGCTTAAGCTCATTAACTTATGACAAACTTTCAAAAGCAATAAAAGACTGAAAATACCAAAAACAAACAATAATCGTCTCCTTCGGGATTCTTTTCTCATCACCTTCACTCACAAACGAGAACTTGCTTCTTCCGTCTAATGCAAGACAGTCAGCACCTGAGCCAGACAGGTCATACACTTGAGCATAGACAAGCAAACAGTTCACAAGTCAATTCATCTTTCAGTCTCTTTGGGTCGAACTACGGTGTTCTGACTTCCTCATTGCACGAGAGGATACGTAGGCATAACTTAACAGTTATCGAACAAAAGTCTCTGTACATTCCCCCTCTTTCTAGCCTCATTCTTTTAGCCTCATATTCTTGAGCATCTCATTTTTGTACCTACACAGACACATCATTTATACACTTCACACTTTTTTTTCAGCACTGACACCTGTACATTCTTTTCCAGCTATTTTACACACAGATTGCACTGACACTACCCCTTTATAACACAAATCTTTTAAGCGTGGATCCCGTCGAGTACGACGGACAATCTGGGTGCTAATACCTTCCCAGGTTGTAACCAACCCCCTTTCTCAGTCTCTCTGGTTCGCAACCGTCTTATCCGTATCTTTCTAGGTCTATGCAGCATTGCCTTTCCTCCGGGATAAAAATGCCTAGCTGGCGACTCTATTCATTCTCCAGTGAGTTCACGGCTGTGTGTTCTCATTGTCCCTCTCGCCGACCGTTCGCGTCTGTACCCTTATCTGACCCTGTGTCACTTATCGGGAGCGACACGTACCATGGCAGTCCTACAGTTGTCTGGATTGTTTCCACGGATTCTGGTTCATTTATGTCTAACTGAGCTAGGTCGCTTCCTATTTGTGCTATCAGCTGTTCATACGAAAAATCATCGTTAATCGGCACTTGTTCTGGTTTAATACCTTCTATTCTAGATAAATGGTCCGCTACGACGTTCTCAGTACCTTTCTTATCTTTTATTTCTAGATCAAACTCTTGTAAAAGTAAAATCCATCTCAAGAGTCTTGGTTTAGCATCTTTCTTAGTTAGTAAATATCGGATAGCAGCATGGTCTGTATAAATGATAATTTTCGCTCCAACTAGGTAAGAACGGAATTTGTCAAGCACAAAGACAACTGCTAACAATTCTTTTTCGGTAGTGGCGTAGTTCATCTGGGCAGAATCCAAGGTTCTACTGGCATAGTAAATCGCATGAAGTTTCTTTTCCTTCCTCTGGCCTAGAACTGCGCCTACAGCATAGTCACTCGCATCGCACATGATTTCAAAAGGTAATCTCCAGTCAGGGGGTTGCATGATTGGTGCGGTGATGAGGGCTGTTTTTAGAGTTTCGAATGCTTTAAGACAATCTTCATTGAATATGAACTCAGCGTCTTTCATTAATAAACCAGTAAGAGGTTTAGTAATTTTCGAGAAATCTTTGATGAATCGTCGGTAAAAACCGGCGTGTCCTAAAAAGCTTCGTATTTCTCGAACGGTTTTAGGGGGTTGAAGATCTTTTATTACTTCAATCTTAGCTTTATCAACTTCAATTCCCTTGTCGGATATTACATGACCTAATATGATTCCTTCGTTGACCATAAAATGACATTTCTCCCAGTTAAGCACGAGGTTTACTTTTACACATCTTTCTAATACCATTTCTAAGTTTGATAAACATCCTTCAAAACTTTGCCCGCATACAGAGAAGTCGTCCATGAACACTTCCATGATGTTGTCTATAAAATCTGCGAAGATTGACATCATACATCTTTGAAAGGTTGCTGGAGCGTTGCATAATCCAAAGGGCATTCGTCTATAGGCGAATGTTCCATAAGGGCATGTGAATGTAGTCTTCTCTTGATCATCTGGATGGATAGGGATTTGGAAAAATCCTGAGTAACCGTCAAGATAACAGAAGTAAGAATGCTTGGCTAATCGTTCTAACATTTGATCTATAAAAGGTAGTGGGAAATGATCTTTTCAAGTGGCTTTGTTTAGTTTACGATAATCTATGCATACTCTATATCCCGTCACTACTCTTTGCGATATCGATTCGCCTTGAGCGTTCTTCACAACAGTGATACCTCCTTTCTTTGGCACTACATGTATTGGACTAACCCATTCACTATCAGAGATTGGATATATTATTCCGGCATCTAGTAATTTTTTTACTTCTTCTTTTACTACAGTGCTAAGGGTTGGGTTAATTCTTCTTTGAGATTCTCTGGAGGTTCTGCAATCTTCTTCTAGCAGAATACGATGCATACAAACTGAAGGACATATTCCTTTGAGATCAGATATGTTATATCCTAATGCAGTTGGATATTTCTTCAAAACATCTAAAAGTTTCTTTGTTTCTATAGTTCCTAAACTGGAATTTATTATAACTGGTCTTTTACATTCAATGTCTAAGAATTCGTACCTTAGGTTATGAGGTAAAGTTTTTAATCCTAATGTAGGTTTATCTTTACTTGGCATGGGATCCGGTGTAAGTGCTAAACTTTCGCTTAGACTATCATCCTGATATGGTTTACGCCAATTATCATCTTCGAAAATCGGAGGGATTTGAATTTTCATTATTTCAGAATAAGTGGTCTCTTTTAGTTCCATTTCTCTTACACATTCGTCAATTACGTCCAATAGATAGCATGTATCCTCTATAGCTGGTGATTGTAAGAATTGTGTTAAAATAAATTCAACTTTTTCTTCACCTACTTCAAAGGTTAGCTTTCCTCTTTTTACGTCTATTATAGCTCCGGCGGTAGCTAAGAATGGTCTTCCTAGTATGATAGGTGTAGTGGAGTCTTCAGAGATGTCCATGATTATAAAATCAGTAGGGATGTAGAATTGTCCTATACGTACTGGGACGTTCTCTAGTATGCCTACAGGATATTTAATAGAGCGATCGGCTAGTTGAACAGACATTTTAGTTGGTCTCAGGTCTCCCATGTCTAGCCTTTTGCAAATCGTTAAGGGCATAACACTGATACTAGCTCCTAAATCACATAGAGCTTTGTCAATGACGAATTTTCCTATTACACAGGGTATAGAGAAACTTCCTGGATCTTTTAGCTTAGGAGGCATTTTATTCTGAATTATAGCGCTACACTCGGCAGTAAGTGTAACTGTTCCGTTATCCTCTATCTTTTTCTTATTGGATAAGATTTCTTTTAAAAACTTAGCATACGAGGGTATTTGGGTAATTGCTTCTGTAAACGGAATAGTAATATTCAACTGTTTCAGAAGTTCGACAAATTTCTTAAATTGACCCGTCGTCTTGGAATTTATTAATCTTTGAGGGTACGGAATTGGTGGTTTATAGGGTGGTGGAGGCACATAAGGTTGTTCTTTCTCCACTACCTCTCGATTGTCATCTTCCTTTTCTTCTGGATCATTCACCACTTCAGTCGGTTTATCCGGTTTTTGGTACATGGCTGGATTGTCAAGTCTTGGATCGGTAGGTCCGTCAAGTTCCTTGCCACTTCTTAATATCACAACGTTAGCATGTCCTTTCGGATTAGGTTGAGGTTGTCCAGGGAATACTCCAGCTGGTGCAGCAGTAGGTGCTTGTTGTTGAGCTACTTGTGAAATTTGAGTTTCTAGCATTTTGTTATGTGTAGCTAATGCATCTACTTTGCTCACTAATTGTTTAATCTGCTCACTAGTGTGAATGTTTTGGTTTAAGAAGTCCTTGTTTGTTTGAGATTGGTTAGCTATAAAGTTCTCCATCATCAACTCAAGGTTCGATTTTCTAGGGACATTAGGAGCAGTCTTTTGATATCCTGGTGATGTAGCTGGTGCTTGACCTGGTGCGTATAAAGCATTGTTATTCTTATAGGAGAAATTCGGATGATTCTTCCAACCTGGGTTATATGTGTTTGAGTAAGGGTTTCCTTGAGCATAATTCACTTGATCAGTGGGAGTTCCTGTCAATAGTTGACAATCAGAAACTTCGTGTCCTGAAACTCCACATAACTCACAGTTAGGTGTTACTGCAGCCACGTTGGCTGTTGGTGTTATGGCCAAGTTGTCGATCTTTTGGCTTAGTTGGTCAAACTTCGCATTGACTTGGTCCATACTACTTACTTCGTACATACCTCCCTTTGTTGGTTTCTCAGTTGCGACTCTCTCGCTTCCCCAAAGGTAATGATTTTGAGCCATACTTTCGATGAGTGCATAGGCATCATTATATTCTTTATCCATCAATGCACCGCCCGCGGCACCGTCAATTGTCATTCTTGTATTGTACAAGAGTCCATTATAGAAGGTATGGATGACCATCCATTCTATTAATCCGTGATGTGGACAAAGTCTCAGCAGATCCTTATAGCGTTCCCAAGCTTCGAATAATGATTCACTTTCTCGTTGCTTAAATCCGTTGATCTGAGCTCTCAGCATAGCTGTCTTGCTAGGTGGAAAATATCTATTCAAGAAAACTCTCTTTAGTTCCTCCCACGTAGTTACTGAGTTCGAAGGCAGAGATTGAAGCCAAGCTCTTGCTCTGTCTCGAAGCGAAAAAGGAAATAAACATAATCTAATAGCTTCTTGGGTAACTCCATTGGCTTTTACGGTATCGGCATATTGCACAAAGATCGAAAGATGAAGATTCGGATCCTCGGTAGGATTTCCGGCGAATTGATTTTGTTGCACGGCTGATATCAACGAAGGTTTTAGTTCGAAATCGTTTCGGTTGATAGCCGGCGCTGCAATGCTTGAATGTGGTTCAGCTTGCGAAGGACTGGCGTAATACTTGAGTGGATGATTTTGTTCTTCAGCCATCTCTGCGTCCTTTGATGTTACGACTGGTTTAGGCGGATCTAATTGAAGATCTGGAATATTGTAATTATTTTCGTAATCGAATATACGTCTTCTTACGTGTAAGAAGCGTTCCGATTCAGGGATTAGAGGTTGCAAGTCTTCGCTTTTAGAGCGAGTACTTGGCATACACTCGGAAATTAAATTAAATTAAATAGTTGATACCTTAGTCTAGACAATGCTACCTAAATGCACTAGTAACTAAATTAAGGAATCCCCGGCAACGGCGCCAAAAACTTGATGGGCTAAAGACGTGTCTAATTATGCGTCTAGCGGTATCTTAACTGCAAGTGCACAGCCTATCGAAGTAATATTTAAGATTATCGATCCACAGGGATTCTATGGTTACTTAGTGCTAGATGAACTTCTAGTTTAGCTAAGGCGAATGGTTGTCACGATTTTTTGTTGATTTTAGAATATTAAAGGCTAAATTAAATTTAAGTTTTAATGAAATGATACTAAGGCGGTCGGTATGTAATTATACTAACTTAGGTGGGTCAATCTAACCTAGGCTTATAAGGATGTTTACTTAATCTATTCGGTAGAGATTACCAGTTTGAATACCCTCAACTCACACTCTCGTGGTCTTATATCAGATCTTATCCCTAAAGCCCTATGCCTGCTCTCGCTAGCCCATAAGTGTTTAGAGGTAATTTTTGGAAACTAAGTAATTCTAATTTATCTTAAAGCGCTCTCGCTGTGTTTAATTTAAATGCCTAACTTTAGCTATCTGGTTAAAACCTCACACTCTCGTGGTCTTGACCTAACCTAATACTCTTTTCTTACTCTCGTAACGAAAAGGTCTATTTAATTAAAAAGTATCAGCCAGAATGTTATGTGATTAATTATTTTTAGCCTATGGTTATATTTTACCGGTTAAGTTTGTTCTAACTACATACCGCCCTAAGGTGTTTAGCTACTCATCGATGTTGAACCAGACAGAGACAGAAAATTAAATAATAAAATACTCATGGCAGGAAAATAAATAAACATTATAAATAATTAAATTGCAATATAATAAAAACCTGGTTAACAATATTAGAGCAGACTCCTTCTTCCACAGACCGGAAAGCTCGGAGTTGGCGAAATCAAAAATAAACGAATGCTGAAGGTTTAGAAAAAAAATATAAATATATATAACAATTTCCTGATGTTGGAAATTGTTATATGGCGGGTTTGGATACAATAAGACGAAACAGAAAATAATGCAGAAATAAGAAAAGGGTCGTAAATCAGTTCGGCAGAGCTTCCGCAGGAAATTCAATAATAAAATGCTCTGTACATTCTTCATAGAACTGGTGCTATTTATAGAACTCTAAATGGGCTGGATTTTTGGATCTTTGTTGTTTGGGCCTTGCTGAATTTGTGGAGAGAATGCAGGAACGTGGCAAATATTTAGGAAACAAATTCTTCACGTAATGGCTTGACGTAGTCTTGGTCAAAAACCTAAAATAATCCTTGTCACGGTCGTGATAATGCTTTCACGTTCGTGTCCTGCAGTTTTTAAGTGTCACGGTCGTGACACTTCTCTTACGGTCGTGATGCTTCCTTTTGGGGTGTCACGGTCGTGACACCCTTGTAACGGTCGTGACTGCTGCAAAATATGCAGTTTTGCAGGAAGCTTCATTTCTTCATCTTTTTATGATTGATTTTGTTCCTTTTTCTCTTAGTTCATGATTTAGCTCCACATAATGGTGTACCTGCAAAATGGTAAGAAAAACTCGAGAAATCGAGTGTTAAAACGATGATTATTCGATAAAACGCTAATGAAACCTAGCAATAAAATCGATACGTTTTCTCGTTATCAGATGCTCGTCCGCACCTTTAGTCTATACACAATGTCCAAACACTCATACCTTTCATTTTCTTGGATGTAGACGCTCGTCCGTGTTTACTATTTCCCCAGCGAAGTCCCCAACAAAGCTTGTTGAACTATTTCCCTTTTATCTGGCATTCGTCCTATGTCATGATACCTTTTCGGCAGCCGTACCCTACCAGGTGATCGTCCTTCACCTTCGGATGACCGTCCCTCATCCTTTCCCCAGCGGAGTCTCTATTCATTAGACCCCTTTTCCATCCGACATCCGTCCTATGTCGTGGTATTTTCAGCAGCCGTCCCCTGCTAGGTGATCGTCCTTCACCTCCTGATGATCGTCCTTCATCACTTTATCCGATGATCGTCCCCATCGTTGATCTTGTTATCTGACATCCGTCCTATGTCATGATAAACCCTGAGAGCAGCAGTACCCTGCTAGGTGATCGTCCTTCACCTCTTGATGATCGTCCTTCATCATGCTTATCTGATGGCCGTCCCCATCGTCGACCTTTTTATCCGACATTCTTCCCATGTCGTGATATCGTTCGGCAGCCGTACCCTGCCAGGTGATCGTCCTTCACCTTAGATGACCGTCCCTCATCTTATCCCCAACAAAACAGCCGTCCCCTGCTAGGTGATCGTCCTTCACCTTTGATGACCGTACCTCATCATTTATTTCATTTACCTATAATCCCCGGAGAGTCTTATATATTTACTTGATGGTCGTCCCCATCACAATCTCTCATATCCCCAGCTTGTCGGTCGTCCCCGTCACAGCTTTATTCTTCGCATCTTCCCCCAGCATGTCGGTCGTCCCCGTCATTGCTTTTCCCCAGCAGTCGTCCTCTGCTCGACGGTCGTCCTCTGTCGCCCGCACTTTATAATTATACTTTATTTTATTTTACAATCTATATCCCTTTTCTTCTTCATTCTGTGAGTGCAAATTTTGGACTGTCTTTGGTATTCAACCACACGTTATCTTGCTTGCCTGATAAGTCGTTGCTTACATCCTACACAGCTAACTCATGTTTGAATAGGGGCAGCTGTAAACACCCCAAATTTTCCCTCACCCATTCACATCATGGCTTGTGATCTCTTCATATGCATAAATTCAACCATGGCATCTCATACCACATATTTGCTTCACTGCATTGATTCTAAGTCATCTGCACCTAGGGTTTGTGATCTGAGCTATCCAGGGGCCACTTGAGCCACTCCAAAGGTCATCAATCACTTCATAGGGGTCCATGTATGTCCAAGCCTCATATTATATCCTCTCAAAGTCAAAGAAGCCAAAAAATCACAAGAACTGAGATTGGCATGGAAGCAGAGCCAGGTTTAACTGCATAGATGACCTAGAATTAGGGTTTTGGTTTCAGAGGCCATAACTCCAAATTTTTTGGTCATTCTTATTTCTATTGGTCTCTATATGCTATAAGGATCATGCATATCAAGTTTCATGAATAAATTCCATGGGGAAGGCATCTAATCAAGAGTTGACTTTTTGAGCAAGTCAGTGCAAAATCAGGGCATATGAGGCCCTCAATGACCCAACCAAAGGGTGTTCTTCATCATTTTGATTGTGTATGATCTTTATTTGATCATGGAAGATGTTAGAAGTTCACAAAATTGAATAATTTCAAGCCATTTGTAAAGTTGACTTTTTGGGAAAATGACTTGTAATGGAAACTTGCCATTTTGGGAAACTTTTTCAACCCTTGCTTTTTGATTCAAAAATGCTTCAAATGGGAAAACTTTGGTCATGAAAGTTGTACAATGGATCATTCCCTTTTCAAAAAGTACAAGAACTTGTCCTAATTCATTTTGGATCAAAAGTTATGGCTTGTTAAAGTTGGGAAAAATCACTTAATTTCAAGTTTTCCACCAAAGAGGTATTTTGCAAAATGGTATGATCAAGCATTCTAAAGACTTCAAATGTGCACAAACTCATTACAACATAATCATGTGACTTCTAAAAGTCAGAATTGGCCCAAGAATTATGCCTTTGATGCTTTGAACCTCATGAATTTCAAAAGGGACCAAACTTTGTGAAAATTGCAAAACATCTCATAAGCTTTGATCCACTTGCTGATTTGTCTCATAACCAATTCCATGGACATCCTTAATCCCAGTTGAGCAAAGACAAGCCAAAAGGATAGCTATACCATTGCCCATACCTCAAGTACAAGTCAAGTTGACATTTTGGGAACTTGCCCATACCAATCACAGCAGGCCACCAACAACTTTCTGCCCAATCCAGACTTTACAAACACACTCCAAGGATTCATTTGCATCACACACACAAGCCTGAAACTCTCTCTAAGCCAGCATTCTCATTTTTCACCTCTTATGCAACTTCCTTCGAAACTCATCATACAAGCATCAAACATTCAAACAAACTTCACAAAACATCTCAGCATACTCCCCTGATCATTTCCCTGCCCTCCTTCATCCCTGAAACATCCTCAAACTGAAACACGATTTCTCTCCCTCACTGAACAGAACTCACTCAATCTCTCAAACCAGCCAAAAGAAACTCCAACCAAGCATTGCAAGCTTCTCAGGAGGTCCATTAGAGGCGTTTTGGATCAAAGGGGCAGCCAGAAAGTTCCAGAAATCAAAGCTTCAGTTTAGGTGAGCTCAAGAACATTTTTTCCAGAAACATGTTTTTAAGTTCCTAAATGATTCTCTATGCTTCACTGATCATGCTGATATGTTTTGTTTCGAAAATGATTGAGTATTGAGTATGTATGATGCTTCTGAAACTTTTCTGACCTAAATGCATTTTGCTTCGATTCAACTTTGTTATGAAAAATAAATGTGTTTTGATTGTTGATTCTTGCTCTATGATGTTTGGGGATGGATTCTGGGCAGAGAGATTAGGTTTTAGGGACCTGGGGAAGAAGTTAGCAACTTTCAGGTGAGGGTTTGGCCGGAGAAGACGACCGGAAGTCTTCTCCGGCCACCTGAAAGTGATTAGAGTCTTAATTGCGTTTAGGGCAAAATTTGAATTTGGACCCTTGATCTTGTGGACTTTGGTTGACTCCCCGCGCGTATGGACGGCCAAGATCAGTCATTAAGCCCTAATCTTTAATTAATTAAATTAATTTGAATTAATTAGTCAGAATGCATCTGGACCATTCCTTTACGCGCCAGTCAACTCCCTCCACCCAGCTTTGAATCTCAGCCATAGATTGCGCATACTTCTCATTAATTCATTTTTATTTTTTATTTGATTTGATTTATTTTGTACATTTAATTTAAAATAGCAAAAAACCTTTAAAAATTGTGAAATTTTTTGTCAAAGATTTAATTAATTTTCAGAACACAAAAATATTTTTATTTTTATTTTTTGCATTAAAAATTATTTTTAAATCATTTAAAAGTTTATTTTTAATTAGTTAATGGAGATTAATTGATTAAAAATACTTTTAAGTATTTAAAAATCACAAAAAAATTCATGTAACCTTTAAAAACATTTAGAAACATTGTCCAACTCTCAAACCAAATTTCTTTTTTGTTCTTGATGCCTTTTGATAATTTTCTTTGGATTTAATTTCATTTCAAGGCATTATTTTGTTTCAAACTTCAAAAATTCATTTCTGTCTAACCTTTGAGAGTTGGATCATGATTCTTTTTGCATTGTATCTTGCATAGCATCTAGTTTATAGGTTAAAATTGGCAGGAATTGATCTTGCATTTTCAATTTGTTTGGCATTTTTCTTTGATGAGGTACCTTAAAACCCTAGCAATCTTAGGAAATTCATAACTCTCACTGGGTTAAGAGTTGGATCCCCTCCTTTGGGCAGTGAGTTTGTATAGGTTTAGGGTTCCTTTGTTTGCATTTTCAAATTTTTATCATGTCATTTGCTTCTGGTTTTGGATTTTGCTTTGTGTGTTGATCATAAACCCTAATTTATGCCTTCCTTTGCATTCATCTTCCATTTACTTGCATACCATGACTTGCCATGAGATTTTGTGCATTCATTTGATTCATAAAACATCTTAGGACATATTAGAATCATGTTTGATCATTGTATCTTTCATTTTCCATGTTGTATGTCATTTGCATTTCATAACTTTTCATGAACTTTCATGGTTCAATACATGCCTCATTTGCATCCTTATGCTTGTATGATCATTCTCATGCCTTGTCTCATGTTTGTATCATCTCTTAGCATCATTAACATCATGTATTTGCTTCTGACTTTGTCTTGCATCATGCCATTCCATCTCATTTGCATTGCAATTCATTTCTTTCACTAACTTTTCAGGTGGTAAGTTACTTTGAGAAGTGAATTTGCCTTCACTTCTCATGTTCTCTTTTCATCTCTTTCATAATCCCCTTGCTGCATTTTGTATGTGTTTGGGTTTGAGCTTGCTCATTCTTGTTCATCTTACTTTCTTTCTTCAAGCAACTTGACTTCTTAAGTGAAGCAAGTTGTTTTGCTTCTCTTTGCTCCTCTCATCTGCTTCTCTCCTTGGTGGCTCTTTGAAGATTTCTTTCTTAAGCCTCACAAACCCTAGGAATGACCAAGCATGATAACAATTAGGGATTGTTTAGTCCCCCATTTAGCTTTTACCTTTGTGACATCTTTGAGTCTTCTCTTCTCACCTCATAATCAGGGACTAAACCATAAAGGTTTTAAGGCTTTGTGATTAAGCTTATGCCTGCATCCTTCTATTAGGATGGAGTGTATAACTTTAATCCTAAGTGTTAAACCCTTAAAGTGTTTAAATCCTTTAATCAATTCACTTAATAATCATCAAGACATCAAGCTTGTAACTTGGGCCTTGCATTAGGGTTCTAATTCTTCCTTAATTGGTTAAGAAGGACTAACCCTAGTGTTAATGGACAAGTCCCCCTCAAGTTGTCTTACCAATCATAAAACTCACTTCATAATCTTATCATTAACTAAAATCCATATAATAAAGGCTTTGTTTTGTCATGAGGTTAATCCCTAATCATGGATTAAGTTGAGGAGTCTTTCTCAGCTTAAATATTCTCATCTATTATCCTTCTATTAGGATGGTGTAATGAGTCTGTTTAATACTTGATTATGGCTTAAACTCATTACTTAACACTAAACAAAAACAACAAAAACATTTAAATAATCACAAGTAGGTTAATGATCTTAATCCTACTTCAGGATGATTAAGTGTGAGATGCTGACTTCACACTTAAGGTATTCTCATTACCCCTAATCAGAGGGAGGATGTGATGAGTTTACTAACCCTTGGTTTAGGCTTAAGCTCATTAACTTATGACAAACTTCAAAAAGCAATAAAAGACTGAAAATACAAAAACAAACAATAATCGTCTCTTATGGGATTCTTTTCTCATCTCATTCACTCACAAACGAGAACTTGCTTCTTCCGTCTAATGCAAGACAGTTTGCACCTGAGCCAGACAGGTCATACACTTGAGCATAGACAAGTAAGCAGTTCATAAGTTAATTTATCTTTCAGTCTCTTTGGGTCGAACTACGGTGTTCTGACTTCCTCATTGCACGAGAGGATACGTAGGCATAACTTAACAGTTATCGAACAAAAGTCTCTGTATATTCCCCCCTCTTTCAGCTTTATTCATCAGCCTCATAGTCTTGAGCATTTCATTCCTATTCTTACACTGACACTGTACATACTACACTTCACATTTCTTTTACACTGACACTTGCATTCTTTTCCAGCTTTGATACACAGATTGCACTAACACTACCCCTTTTAAACACAAATCTTTTAAGCATGGATCCCGTCGAGTACGACGGACAATCTGGGTGCTAATACCTTCCCAGGTTGTAACCAACCCCCTTTCTCAGTCTCTCTGGTTCGCAACCGTCTTATCCATATCTTTTCTTAGGTCTATGCAGCATTACCTTTCCTCCGGGATAAAAATGCCTAGCTGGCGACTCTTTCTTTCTCTTGAGTTCACCCCTGTGTGTTCTCATCTCTCCTTTCGCCGACCATTCGCGTTTGTACCCCTTCTGACCTTGGTGTTATTTGGTGGGAGCGACAGCCGAGTCTTTACACGTAGTTTCTGCTTTTATTTAGACTTTCCAACTTTCTTGAGCCATAATAAAAATTTGTAAGTTTGTTACATGATATGACATATATTCTAAGTTAGAAAGACTTGGGAAAGTGTTAATAATATCGGTATTGTCTTGACACCTAGAACCCCTTGATTATGCAAAAGAATTTGAATACTTATTATGCTGAGGCCAACCTCTTCAGTAATTTATATTAGCAGTCAACACCATACTAATGCACAAACTAAGTAATAAACCAATGCAAATATTTGTTTGATCTCAAAAATGCAATTGAATTATTTTTATGCAAAAAGAAAACAAACTGAAGATATGTTCCCTCTAAGTTAGGTGGTCCTTACCTGACCATTTAGCCTAATGGATCAGACTCTTAATTTAGAAACCAAATGCAAAATGCAAAGCAATTTAAAAAGAGAAGAAATGAGATCATTAAACACTAATAGGTTTACTTACCATGGGAGTACGGGGATAACGGGCTTAATGTTATTGTGATAATGAAAGAGAGGTAAGAAAAAGCTATAGGTCGAGTTATAGTAACATGATCCGGATTTGTTTGCATAGGATAGGATTTTTTGTTCGTGTCATTACGGTATCCTTAGAATTAATACTTAGTACCTATCTTTTCGACTGAAACTCAACATCGTATGTGTTTGTTTCAAACTCGTGCCTAAATTTTTTTATTAGCTTGAGGACAAGCAAAGGTTCAAGTACGGGGGAGTTTGATAACGCGAAATTATATCGTATATTTGAATTGACTTGCATGAATTTCCATTATGTTTTATCCATTTTTTTCCTTATTTATGCTTTATATTATTCCATTTATTTATGTCTTTCAGGTACTCGAGCTGAATCAGAATTAATCAAGATATGTGAGTAATTAAAGAAGAAAATGAAGATTAGAAAAAAATAAAAGGAAAGAAAATAAAAGGAAAGAAAAGAAGTAAGAAAGAAAGAAAGAAAGAAAGAGAGAGGAAAGAAGAAGAGGAAAATAAATAAGAAAAAAAGGTTGGGCCCACCAACCCACACATGTGGCTTGCGCCACATGGGGGTGGAGTCCACCACCACAAGAAAATGTGGCTTGGGCCACACAATGAGAGAGAGAAGAGGTGGCTTGTGCCACCTTGTTCTTAGGAGGTACTTCCTCCACTCTCCCACTTTGTCATCTGGTCTCCACTTTTTCGTATTCTTCGCACACGAACGCACAGATTAAAGCCCACAAACCCAGTTTCCTTTGAAGCAATTTTCAAGCAACTAAAGCGAATTTTTAGGAATGACATTCAATATAAATTAAAGGGAAGAGTTCCATTATGAGGAGCCGGAAGTGTTTAGAAAGATTAGCAGTTTTTACAGATTTTATATTTTCCAGTTTCGTTTGTTTTTCTGCAATTCGTTTCTGCAATTTTATTTTTTGTTTCGTATCAACAAGTTGTAATCAGATCAAAGCTTGCCAGAATTATCCTACAAGTTGTGTTAGAAGATTTGTTCAAGTATTAAATTTCCAGGTTTTTATTTATATGCTTTTGAGTAGTTTAATTTTATTATGTTAAGTATGGTTATTACGAGTATTAATTACTGTGACTGCATTTGTTTCCAAATCATGTCTAGCTAATTTACTAAGTATCAGTATGTAGCAAAATTAATCGGAAGGGATTAAATAATAATCGGTGTTTTATTTTTACAAATTATTGTTTAGGCTGAGTTTTCATGTTTCTAATTAAAATAATCTTTGTTACGAGAGTAAAATGAATAATTACGGTTAAGGTCAAGATAAATGAGAGTTTGAGAGTTTAAACGGATAGCTGAAACTAGGCATTCATTCTAAATTCAGTGAAAGCGCTTTAGAATTAATTAGGATTTATTTACTTACAAAAAATATTTTTAAATTCAAAATGATACAACGAGAGCGCTCATTCCGATTTAATAGTATAGTTTGAATCAATAAACACGAGAGTGTGAGACGAGGTCTTTTAAATAAATATTTTCTACTAAAGAATATTTTGACCCATAAATTTACACCGAGGAATTATTAAATCCTTGACGATCAATTGTGCTGCATACTGATATCCCTATATTGATTATTCTTATTAAAATTTTAATTTTCTTAGATTTAATTCTAGTTGCTCATACCTTAAAACGATTCTCCTTAGCTAAACGTAGTAACAATCCGATATCATTAGTTTGATTATCAGTCCTTGTGGGTTTTTTATCTTTTAAAACTAATCGATTAGATCGTGCACTTGCAGTTACTACCCGATAAACTCTTAAAATCGCGACTAATGGGTCAAAACAAATCTATTCGTAAGTATGCATAACAAAAAACACTTAACTATGAAACAAAATCCAAAACTCCATTTAACCCGTGTGACCATCTTCATAATTGTGTGACCCTCGCCACACTTGGACTTGTGACGATCTCCCTAGGGATGTGACAGACGTCACAGTTCCCAGAAGAACGTCAGGAAGAAGGAAAGTCGTCACACATCCCAAACTTGCAATGCTCTTTGCTTCTCTCTTCTTCGTCTTTGCCACACTCCTCAGTCCAATTCCTTCTTCGATTATTTTACCAATCAACCGACACACAATTCAACTAACAACACAACACTAACATAATTTTCGTAATCATCTAGAAACAACTTATACATCAAAATAACTTATTTATCACAAACAACTCATTAATCCACACAAACAACAATTGACTGCAATAAATTATGTACCCAATCCCATACAAATTCATCATATAATCCCAATTATAAGGTTAGAACCCCATCCTTACCTTTGGATTGAAGGCGACTCTAACACTTTTCGATCGGAACCCTAGCTTTTTCCTCTCTAGGAACTTCACGTAACCACCTTTTTCCAACTTCTTTTTTTCCTCCTTACTGATAAACTATTTCCTCTAATCCCATCTAACTTATGGTTTTTATTTTAATTTATCTTAATAATTTCTATTGGGCTTAAACCATACACGTCCCACAAACAAGCCCATATATCAAAATAGCACAATTATACTTATAACTCACAACTTAATTAATTCAACTTAGTCCAAATAACAACAATACAACTTAATCCACTTATTCAACTAAATTAAATTAATTCAACCACAAGTTAGAAACTCGACGCAAAACAACACTAACCACACGACAATATTTATTTAAATAAATAATTAAATAAACAGGGCATTACAACTCTCCCCACTTAGAATATTTTCATCCTCGAAAATATTACCTTGCTCAAACAACTCAGGGTAAGACCCCCACATCTTGCTTTCCAACTCCCACGTCATACTTTCTTAGGGTACTCCCAACCAAACTACTTTAACCAACAAAATCTCTTTACCTCTTAGAGTCTTCATTTCACGCTCCGTGATTCTCACATGCATCGTCTCAATAGTAAGATTATCCCGTACTGGCGCGTAATCCATACTAATCATATGTGATGGATCTGAAATGTACTTCCGAAGTTGCGACACGTGAAACACATCATGCAAATTCGACAGATTATGCGGTAAAGCCATCCTATAAGCAACATTTCCAACTCTGTCCGAAATCTAATACGGACCAATAAAACAAGGAGTGAGCTTCTTAGACTTCAACGCTCGCCCAAAACCGGTTACATGTGTAACTCTAAAAAATACATGATCACCAGCTTGAAATTCCAAATCCTTCCTTCTCTTGTCATGATAACTCTTTTGCCGAATCTGAGAAGTTTTCATCTTCTCTCGAATAAACATTACTTTCTCAGTAGTCTCTCAAACAATCTCTGGTCCAAGCACTACATTTTCTCTAGATTCATGCCAACATAAAAGAGTTATACATCTCCGACCATACAATTCCTCAAAAGGTACCATCCCAATACTAGAATGGTAACTGTTATTATAAGTGAATTATATCAAAGGAAGATAAGTATCCCACATACATCCTTGTTCAAGAACACACACTCTCTCAAAAAATCCTCTAACGACTGAATAGTTCTCTCCATTTGACCATATGTCTGAGGATGATACGCCGAACTCAACCTCAACTTAGAACCCAACGAAGCTTGAAAACGCTTCCAAAAAATCAGAAGTAAACCCCAGATCTTTATCCGGAACAATACACAAAGGAACACCATGAAACTTAACAATCACGCGAGTATAAATATCTGCTAACTTAGATATTGGAAAACTGATGTTAATAATAAAATGAGGCGACTTAGTAAGCCTATCAACAATCACCCAAATTGAATCATGTCCTCTTGAAGTATTAGGCAACCCCATCACAAAGTCCATCAAAATGTTATCCTATTTTAACTTTGGAATTTCTAACAGTTGCATCAACCCTGCAGGCTTCTAATGTTCAACCTTTGATTTTTGACAAGTTAAACATGCATACACAAAACACGCTACATCTTTCTTCATCCCAGGCCACCAAAATAAATTCTTCAAATCTTGATACATCTTTGTAGCACCTAGATGAATACTCAACTTACTTCTCTGACTCTCTTCAATAATCATTCTCTACATCTCCACATCATCAAGAATACAAATTCGATCACAGAACCTTAACACACCTTGCACATCCAATTTGAAACCATTATTCTCAGACTGATCGATTCCTACCATCGAATTTACCAATTTCAAATCTAACTTCTGAGCCTCTCTGATACTATCCAGAAAATCATTGTTAATCTTCAGCATTCCCAACATAACACACTTTGATGTCACTTTGCAAACTAAACTCATATCCATGAACTTTTCAATAAGTTCCAACTCTTTAACCATCATCACCTACATATGCAACGTTTTCCGACTTAAGACATCAACTATAACATTAACTTTACAAGGATGATAGTTTATACCAAAATCATAATCCTTTAATAACTCCAACCACCTTCGCTGCCTCATATACAATTCCTTCTGATCAAATAAATACTTTAAATCTTATGGTCACTAAACACTTCAAATCTAGAACCATAAAGATAATGTCTCCAAATCTTCAGCATAAAAACAACTACAGCAAGTTCCGAATCATTTGTAGGATAATCCTTCTCATGATTTCTCAAATTCCTCGATGCATAAGCAAGCACATTATTATTATGCATAAGCACACCTCAAAAACCATCATGGAAGCATCACAATACACCACGAACGATTCTATTGAATTCGGTAATGTCAAAACCGGATTCGACATCAACCTCTTCTTTAATTTGGTAAAACTTACTTAGTCAATGGAAGTGCCAACTTAGAAAATCCTTCGATAAACCTTCTATAATAACCAGCTAGACCCAAAAAGCTTCTAATCTTGGTAATCGAGTATGGATTTTCCCACTGCAACATAACATCTACTTTAAATGGATCCACAACTAGGCCACTACCTAAAATGACATTGCCAAGGAAAATAACTTCCTTCAACCAAAACTCACACTTAGACAACTTCGCATACAACTTATTCTCTTTCAAAACTTGAAATACTAACTTCAAATGTTCTGCATGCTCTTCTTCTGACTTGGAGTAAATCAATATGTCATCAATGAATACCACCACAAAATGATCCAAATAAGTATGAAAGATACGGTTCATGTATTCCATAAATATTACCGACGCATTACTAACACCGAAAGGCATCGGCGAATAGTCGTAATGTCCATAATGTGTTTTGAACGCCATCTTCTGAATATCCTCATCCTTCAGTTTAATCTGATGATATCCCGGTCTCAAATAGATCTTGATAAACACACAAGCACCTACCAACTGATCCATCAAATCATCTATTCTTGGAAGCAAATACTTGTTCTTAATCATCACTTTATTCAACTGTCTATAATCAAAACAAAGTCTCATACTTCCATCTTTCTTCTTTACTAATAAAACTAGAGCTCCCCACAACGATATACTTGGTCTCACAAACTTCTTCTCAAGCAACGCCTCCAATTGCTTCTTTAATTCCGACAGTTCAAATGCATACATCCTGTATGGTCCCATAGACATAAGTCTAGTACCATGTACAAGATCAATCGCAAATTCAACTTCTCTCTCTGGCGATACATCGGGAATTTTATCAGGAAAAACATTAGGAAATTCATGTACCACCTGCAACTCCTCAATCTTATCTTTGCTCTCAATAGACAACGTCACCATCAACGAAAACATCTGAGCTTCTCCTTTCATCAACTGTTGCAATTATCTAAAAGACAAACAACCAATTCCTTCCTCTTCATGAGTAGAAAACCTCACTGACTTACTATAACAATTGATATGAACATAGTTATACTCTAACCAGTTCATTCCTAAGATCACATCCAGTCCGATTAACGGTAAACATACCAAATCAACAACAAAGTCTCTATCAAAGATAAACAACAGACACTTCAAACACACAAGAGAAGTAGTCACTGATCCCTTAGCCGGAATCTCGACGACCAACTCTCCATTCATAGTAGACAACTTAAGACCTAATATCTTAACACAATCAGCAACAATAAAAAAATGTGTTACACCAGTATCAATAATAATAATTAAAGGAGTACTATTAATGAAACATGTACCTCGGATGAGTCTGTCCTCATTAGTTGTCTGAGTCCCAGCCAACGCGAACACCTTTCCAGTTTGCACCTTCTTTGGTTTCTCACACTGACTACCAATGTGTCCCTCTTCATCATAGTTGAAGCAAATAATCTCTTTATGCTTTCATTCAAATATTGCATGTTAAGTCTTACCACAACGGAAACACCTCTTAGCCTCAGCAGTACACACATTACTCCTATGACCAGGTTTCCCACATTTGAAACAAACAATACCAGCAGGAGAATCTCCCCCACTAGTCCAATTACCATCAGATACTTTCTATTTACCCTTCCTAGTTAGAGAATCATAAGGCTTGCCACAACTATGATGGTGCTTGCCTTTCCTCTCATTAATAATATTGTAATGAGCATTGTTATCCTCTTCATAAATCATACAACTATCAACCAAATTAGTAAAGACGCAAATCTTTTGATGTCCATCTGCTTTCTTAATCTCAAGACACAACCCATTCTCAAACTTGATACACTTTGAAAATTCAGCATTCACCTCATTGTAGTGCAGGTAAAACTTAGCCAACTCCACAAAATTCGCAACATAATCAGTAACCAACAGGTTACCTTGCTTCAGCTCAAGAAATTCAATCTCCTTCTTCCCATAGACATCCTCCGGGTAGTACTTCCTCGGAAATTCCCCAAGGAACATGAAATTATGGCAACAGATATACGATGTCTAATACGATGTCACGACACTAATATCTGACAAGGTTAAAAGTAACAAGATAAATGAACAAAATAGAAGTAAAGAACACGGGGAATTGTTAACCCAATTTGGTGCAAACACACCTACTCTGGGGGATACTAAGCTAGGAAGGAACTCTATTATCAGTAGTATCAATTCAAAGACCCTCAACAAACATCCCAGTTTATGATCTTTTCACTTAATCACTACCCAATGTTAGTTCTACTTAGGAACTCCTAAATATGAGACCCCTCTCACTCCCCCTCAATCACTACAGTGATAACAAACAAACAATTTAGAAAAAATGAAGACACACTTCAAGAAACAATCCTTGACCTTGGTTCAAAGCTTCAGTTAAGTACAAACACTCTTGCTTAAAAGCTTTGAGTGGACAATAATTACAACTCAATAAACCTATTCCAAAACAACCATCAACATGATAATTGCTTGGCTTACAAGAAAACTAACACACACACACACACAAAATTGCTGAATACGACAATCCTTATTCTTTCTATTTGTCTTCGTTCTCAACCTAGGGTAACAACATCCTTTAAATAAGGTCTTGAATCATGGGCATGGGCCTGCTGAACTTGCACAAAACAAATAAAATATTTCCTTAAATAAAGGAACAAAAATAGCAGCATACAATGTTCTGCTAAAATATCTCCAAACTGAATCCTTGACATCTAATAAACCGCGCTAATTTATACTCAACAAAACACACAATAAATAACAGAAAATTGCACGCACAAAATAAGGATTCATCTAGGTCTTCAAGCCCAATCAGGGATGTCATGGCATCAGTCTTGACATCCTGATAAAACAGTTACATACAAACATCTTCACACCTACATAATGCTTAAATCACATGTCATAATATTACATTTGACATTCAGAATCAGAAAGCATGTTTTACCATAAAATATAACCAATCTAAACATCTACAAACTCCCCCTTTGGAAAGATTTTTGCTAAAAGAATTTAAGCATTATTCAGCTCTAAACAGCATAGTAGAAGCACACAGATAGCAGCACAGAGAAAGACAGGTTCCCAACTGTATCTGAGTATAACACAACAGCAAAAGTAATTTCTAATTTCCATCAGTAGAGAGATTTCATCTCCCCCTCAACTTGTTAAGCCCGACAACAAATAGTATGACTATACTAAAATAAATAATATACAATCAGATCACATATCATCTAGCTAGCTATAATTACTCCCTCTTTTAGCCATAAATTGAGCCAAACATAGAAATAATTATAGACCCAAGAACATTTAGAATCACAAGCTCATAAAGAGAAGAAATCTTGGGTATCGCAGAAACCCCAACAAATAGTACAAGTACCAGTAATCCAAATATTACAAGGGTGCCTTCATGGGCAAAAATCCACACAAAAAACCAAAAATAATCTCCAGCAGACAAAAGCAGCAACCCTACAAAAATAGAACCAAATTAATCAAAACCAGATTCAACATCATCTCTACCAGCATCTTCTCCCTCACTATCTGAACCATCATCAGAATCACTTTCAAATTCCTCCCCAGCCTACTCTCCATCATTAGTTTCCTCTTTCTCCAACATTTCAATCATTTTCTCAAATTTTACCTTTCTTGCATCTAACTCCTTACAAGCTTCTTTTAGCTCAACAATGATTGAAGTTTTGTTGAGAGTTTTTTTGCTTGTAGATGTTGCAGTGGATGTCACAATAATGTCAAAGACATGTGATCCCTGAAACAACTTATAATGGAAAGAGAGAGCACTCTCCCTCTTGCAAGTCATGTCAGATTCATTCAATATAGCAGGGTATTGGTTCAGAATAATCCCACAGATGAGGGAAGGAAAAGCAATAGGTAACTTTACAACCAATGTACTAGCATGCTTCATGGTTTGTTCAAATATATAAGTACCATAATCAAATTTTTTTTTGGTACCTATAACATATATAATTCTCCCTAAACCAGTAGAAATGTTTGAGGTATGGTTTGTTGGTACCTAGTTGGCTGCCCCTATTTTATTCCACATGGCATACTTAACACTAAGCATGCTGGTTAAAAGCTTTCCCTTTCCAGGCCAGTGTTTAACTTGGTCAGCAGTGATAGTTTTACATATCTTATTATTAGTGACCTCCAACTCAGGATAACAAGAAGTGTCTCTTCCTAGGTAGGTATTTATTAAAGTAGGAGAAAAATTAATACACTTACCTATTACATACACCTTCCTGATGCCCTTTGATTTTCCATCAGGACATTCCTCAAATAGATTTACAATGAACTCCTTAACCAGAGTTTTATAGCACTGTGAGAACCTAGAAACAGTTTTAAGCAGGCCTGCATAGTAGATCAGTTCCATAACTTCAGAGCATCCCAACACAAAATCAAAAATATCTCTTTCCAATGCTAACCTCCTTTGATACACGAATTTCCATTTTCTTACACTGCTGATGCAGTGAAAGGAAATTTTATCCAGAGGTGCATCAGGCACCCTAGATGCAAGCTTGTTTGAAGTAGGTTTCTTTCTAGGTGTGATTTCTGGGAAATCACTCTCAACATCAGTAGCAGATTCAAAAAAAAGACTCTGGCCTTTCTCTTTGTAGTGATCACCTTGCTTCATCCTTTAGATTGACCAACAACAATCTTTTTACGGGTTTCCTTAGGAATATCTTTCCTGGACATAAGCTTACTCTATGGATAACCTTGATGTCGCTCCTACCAAATGAAGACAAGTCAAATGGGGTACAGACGCGAACGGTCGGCGAAAGGAGAGATGAGAACACACAAGAGTGAACTCAAGAGAAAGAAAGAGTCGCCAGCTAGGCATTTTTATTCCGAAGGAAAGGTAATGCTGCATAAACCTAGAAAGGTATGGATAAGACGGTTGCGAACCAGAGAGACTGAGAAAGGGGGTTGGTTACAACCTGGGAAGGTATTAGCACCCAGATTGTCCGTCGTACTCGACAGGATCCACGCTTAAAATATTTGTGTTTAAAAGGGGTAGTGTCAGTGCAATTTGTGTGTCAAAGATGGAAAGAATGCAAGTGTCAGTGTAAAAGAAATGTGAAGTGTATAAGTGAAGTGTCAGTGTAAGGAAAAGAATGAAATGCTCAAGATCATGAGGCTTTAAAGAATAATGCTGGAGGAGGGGGAATATACAGAGACCTTTGTTCGATAACTGTTAAGTTATGCCTACGTATCCTCTCGTGCAATGAGGAAGTCAGAACACCGTAGTTCGACTCAAAGAGACTGAAAGATAAATTGACTTGTGAACTGCTTGCTTGTCTATGCTCAAGTGTATGACCTGTCTGGCTCAGGTGCAAACTGTCTTGCATTAGACGGAAGAAGCAAGTTCTCGTTTATGAATGAATGAGATGAGAAAAGAATCCCGTAGGAGACGATTATTGTTTGTTTTTGTATTTTCAGTCTTTTATTGCTTTTGGAAATGTGTCATAAGTTAATTAGCTTAAGCCTAAACCAATGGGTTAGTAAACTCATCACATCCTCCCTCTGATTAGGGGTAATGAGAATACCTTAAGTGTGAAGTCAGCATCTCACACTTAATCACCATGGTATAGGACTAAGATCATTAACCTACTTGTGATTATTTAGATGTTTTTTGTTGTTTTTGTTTAGTGTTAAGTAATGAGTTTAAGCCATAATCAGGGATTAAACAAACTCATTACACCATCCTAATAGAAGGATAATAGATGAGAATGTTTAAGCTGAGGAAGACTCCTCAACTTAATCCATGATTAGGGATTAACCTCATGACAAAACAAAGCCTTTATTAGATGGATTTTAGTTAATGGTATGATTAAGAAATGAGTTTTATGATTTGTAAGACAACTTGAGGGGGACTTGTCCATTAACACTAGGGTTAGTCCTTCTTAACCAATTAAGAAAGAATTAGAACCCTAATGCAAGGCCCAAGTTACAAGCTTGATGTCTTAGTGATCATTAGGTGGATTTGATTAAAGGATTTAAACACATTAAGGGTTTAACACTTAGGATTAAAGTTATACACTCCATCCTAATAGAAGGATGCAGGCATAAGCCTAATCACAAAGCCTTAAAGCCTTTAGGGTTTAGTCCCTGATTATGAGATGAGAAGAGAAGACTCAAAGATGACACAAAGGTAAAAGCTAAATGGGGGACTAAACAATCCTAAAAAGTTATCATGCTTGGAAGTCCTAGGGTTTGTGAGGTTTACAAGAAGGAAATCTTCAAAGAACCACCAAGGAAAGGAGCAGATGAGAGGAACAAAGAGAAGCAAAACAACTTGCTTCACTTAAGAAGTCAAGTTGCTTGAAGAAAGAAAGTAAGATGAACAAGAATGAGCAAGCTCAAACCCAAACACATACAAAATGCAGCAAGGGAAGTATGAAAGAGATGAAAAGAGAACATGAAAAGTGAAGGCAAATTCACTTCTCAAAGTAACTTACCACCTGAAAAGTTAGTGAAAGAAATGAACTGCAATGCATATGAGATGGAATGGCATGAGGCAAGACAAAGTCAGAAGCAAATACATGATGTTAATGATGCTAAGAGATGATACAAACATGAGACAAGGCATGAGAATGATCATACAAGCATAAGGATGCAAATGAGGCATGCTTAGAACCATGAACATACATGAAAAGTTATGGAATGCAAATGACATACAACATGGCAAATGAAATATGCAATGATCAAACATGCTTCTAATATGTCTTAAGAGGTATCATGAATCAAATGGATGCACAAAATGTCATGGCAAGTCATGGTATGCAAGCAAATGGAAGATGGATGCAAAGGAAGGCATGAATTAGGGTTATATGCAACATACAAAGCAAAAATCCAAAACCAGAAGCAAATGACATGATAAAAATTTGGAAATGCAATCAAAGTAACCCTAAACCTATACAAACTCACTGCCCAAAGGAGGGGATCCAACTCTTAACCTATCAAAAGTTATGAATTTCCTAAGATTGCTAGGGTTTTAAGGTACCTCATCAAAGAAAAATGCCAAACAAATTGAAAATGCAAGATCAATTCATGCCAATTTTACCCTATAAACTACATGCTATGCAAGATACAATGCAAAAAGAATCATGATCCAACTCTCAAAGGTTAGACAGAAATGAATTTTTGAAGTTTGAAACAAAATAATGCCTTGAAATGAAATTAAATCCATTGAAAATGATCAAAAGGCATCAAGAACAAAAAAGAAATTTGGTTTGAGAGTTGGACAATGTTTCTAAATGTTCCTAAATGCAACATGAATTTTTTTGTGATTTTTAAATACCTAAAAGTATTTTTAATTAATTAATTTCCATTAATTAATTAAAAATAAACTTTTAAATGATTTAAAAATAATTTTTAATGCAAAAAATAAAAATAAAAATATTTTTGTGTTCTGAAAAATAATGAAAACCTTGACAAAATTTTTCATAATTTTTAAACATTTTTTGCTATTTTTAATTAAATGTACAAAATAAATCAAATAAAATGAAAATAAAAATGAATTAATGAGAAGTCAACTGATCCAAAGGCTGGAATTTGAACCTAGGGCGCGGGAATTGACTGGCGCCAGATCTAAGGGTTGAAATTCAAACTTAATGGATTTTAATTAAACCTGATTAATTAAATTAATAAATTAGGATTAGGGTTAAGTGATGAATCTGGACCACACGTTTGCGCGCCAGTCAACCAAAGTCCACAAAATCAAGGGTCCACATTCAAAGTTCATTAATTACACAGATTAGGGTTAATGAGTTTCAGGTGGCCGGAGAAGACTTCCGGTCGTCTTCTCCGGCGAGACCTCCAACCTAACTCTCTCAAAACCTCACTAAATCATGCCAAAATCTCCAGATCAACTCAACTAAACACCCTAAACAACAATCCAGTAACAAATTCCATTTCTTTTCCATGAATCATGAAGAACAAACAAAAATCAAGTTTACGGGCAAAGTTTCAGACAAGCCATACATCTTCAAAACTCAATCATTTTCCAAAATAAAAGGTTCAATGCATTCAGGGAAGCATGTAGATCATTTTAGAAACAAGAAATAAGAGTTCTGGAAAAATGAATTTCCATGGCTACCTGAATCGAAGCTTTCAACCCAAGAGCTTCTGGACCAGTTCCTTGCTTCCAATCAACTCCACTGACCTCCCTCAAGTGTTTGCAAAGCTTATCTGGAGTTTATTTGGGCTAGTTTGAGAGATTTCTTGAGGTTTCAGGGATGAGTGAGGGCAAGGAAATGATCAGGGGAGTGTGCTGAGATGTTTTGTGAAGTTTGTTTTTGTGTTTGATGCTTGTGTTGTGTGTTTCGAATGGTTTTGCAAGTTGGAGGATTTTTTGTAACTATGGCTTGGGGAGAGCTTCAGCATGAGTTGTGTGTTGTGTTGAGTTCCATTTTGTCCACTTATCACTCTTGGATAGGTCAGAGAGTGGGTGCTGGCCTAGGTTGATTGGTATGGGTATTTTGCAAAAAAGTCAAGCTTTGTGTAAGAGAGGTATGGGCTCATGGCTAGCCAAGGACAAGAGGGGTGTCCTGCGCATCAAGAAGTGAGGAGGACCATAGGATCAATTTTGAAGTCAGCCAGCACATGGATTAGGGTTTGAGTGAGGTTTTGCAACTTTGTTCAATTTTGGCCCCTTTGAAGTTTCTTGACCCACAAGTCATAAAAATGAGCAAACTCTTGATGCAATCTGACTTTTAGACATTGGTTCATGTTTGTGTGTAGTCTAGAAGTCACTTTGAGGTCTCAATTTGTCTTGGCAAGTGGTTTTGCAACTTTGCCTCTTTGGTGCATAACTTGAAATTATGTGATTTTTCCCAACTTTGACAAGCCATAACTTTTGATCCAAAATGAATTAGAATAAGTTCTTGTACTTTTTAAAAAGGGAATGATCCATTCTACAACTTTCATGACCAAAGTTTTCCCATTTGAAGCATTTTTGAATCAAAAAGTAAGGGTTGAAAAAGTTTCCCAAAATGGCAAGTTTCCATTACAAGTCATTTTCCCAAAAAGTCAACTTTGCAAATGGATTGAAATCCTTCAAATTTGTGAACTTCTAACATCTTCTATGATCAAATAAAGATCATACATAATCAAAATGATGATGAACACCCTTTGGTTGGGTCATTGAGGGCCTCAGATGCCCTGATTTCACACTAACTTGCTCAAGAAGTCAACTCTTGATTAGATGCCTTCCCCATTGAATTTCTTCATGAAACTTGATATGCATGATCCTTATAACATATAGAGACCAATAGAAACAAGAATGACCAAAAAAATTGGAGTTATGGCCTTTGAACCCAAAACCCTAATTCTAGGTCATCTGTGCAGTAAAACCTGACTCTGCTTCCATGCCATCCTCAGTTCTTGTGATTCTTTGACTTCCTTGACTTTGTGAGGATATAATATGAGGCTTGAACATACATGGACCTCTTTGAAGTGATTGATGACCTTTGGAGTGGCTCAAGAAGCTCTTGGATTGCTCAGATCACAAACCCTAGATGTAGATGACTTAGAAACAATGCAGTGAATCAAAAATGTAATATGAGATGCTATGACTGAATTTATGCATATGAAAAGATCACAAGCCATGGTGTGAATGGGTGAGGGCAAATTTGGGGTGTTTACACTTGATCAGCATAATTCTTCCCTTTTCATGAAATCAACCTATTAGCTACACTTGGATTTATGTTGGCAATGATATCATTGTTATATATATCATCGAGATCAATCACCTCATCAGAATTTGCATCTTGGTTATTGGCATCATCAAGAATAACATCAGCTTCTTGAGCAAATTCATCCTCTTTGTGTGTACCCTCAACATTAGATTGAGAAGCTTTACCTTCAGGTGTTATAACATCTTCTTCAGCATCATTGGTACCACCTTCAATAGCATAAACAACATCATATTCTTTGGCTGCATCATCAACTGGACCAGTACTTGGATTTTGTTAACTATCCTGAGAAGCAGGAATACAGGCCAATGGAACAGAGACCCCAACAACATTATGGTCTTCATTCAAAATTCTTGTGATGAGATCTTTATTGGCTTCGTTTGCATAAACAACGCCCTTTTTAGTGCTAGAGGATGAACATGCAGAAGAATCCTTTGGTCTACATACTTTATATATTCTAGGTTTAGAAACCCTAGCAGCATCAAGAACAACCACATTCAAGGGGAAGACATCCAGGACATCTTCAGATAAATGATGAACCCTAGATTCAAGCTTGGATGAAGATTCTTAGATGGAGAAGCAAATGACTGTTGAGACATTTTGATGTTGATTAAAATTTGTAGAGAGAGAGAGAGAGCAAAAAAGTTTTGAGTAGTGAATGGGAGAATAGATACGCAGTACGGAGTAATGAAATATTTGATGACGAGTGACGGGCCTTTTAATGTATTTTCTTTGAATAAATGAATTGATGATAAAATCAAATTTTCCATGCCTCCACTTAAAGTGCATTAGTCACAAGTTCCATCCACATCATCTAGAGTAGTCATGATATTCTCTTATGTACCTTTTTTGGAGTAAATTGGATCTTGATTAACCCAAAGATAACATTTATCTCTAGATTTGACTCCCTTCATGATTACTACCTTTTCTTCACTTGTGACAATACATTCTGACTCTGTGAAATTGACATGGAATCCTTGATCACACAGTTGCTTGATGCTAATGATATTAGCAGTCAATCCTTCCAAAAGTAATACACCATCAAGATTTGGAACACTTGAACCTTCAAGTTTTCCAATTCCTTTGATTTCTCCTATAGCTCCATCACCAAAAGTCACATAATTGGTAGGGTGAGGGTTGATATCAACCACCAAATTTTTATTCCAGTCATATGCTTAGAACAACAACTGTCAAAATACCAATCCTCCTTAGCTGACACTCTGAGAGAAGTATGAGCTATCAAAGCAACATGCTTAGGAACCCACTGATGTTTCTTGATGACCATGTTTTGCTTAGGTTTGGTTTGTGGATTATGATCAGGATATCCATGAAGTCTGAAACAGAAGGGTTTTATGTGACCAAATCTCTCACAGTAGTGACACCTCCACCTTTGATATCTTCTCCTTTGATGAGTTGATCTTCTTGTTTCATGATGTTGAGACACTGGTTTCGACATCTATTTTGAAACATCATTCTTGAGCTTAGGTTGGCTGCTACTTGAGGAATTGATTTTGGAACCATTAAATCTTATCCCAGATAGGTCTCCTGCACTTCTTCTAGTCTGAAGAATATCATCAAGTGTTTTAGATCCACTGTTCAGCATTCTGATGGATTTGGTCATCTGATCTAGCTTAGAACTCAACATGGTGACGTCATTATTCAGATTAAATATTGTTGACAAATGCTCTTATTTTTCAGCCTCCAGTGTTGCTATGATCTTCTTCTTCTTTTCTCCTTCTTGAATCACTTGAGCACTTCTAATACATAGATTTTTGTAAGTATCACCAAGTTCTTCAAAGGTTAGTTCATCTTCACTAGAGTCTTCATCAGACACACATGTCTCTATCCACACAGTGATATGTTTAGTTGATTCCTCATTAAAGTCACTTTCAGAATCTCCATCAGACCATGTAACAGACAGGCCTTTCTTTTTCCCTTCAGATAGGTAAGACATTCAGATCTAATGTGGCCAAAACCATCACACCCATGACATTGAACTCTTTTGATTTGAATTTACTTCTCTTCAGGCTTTGTCCTAGACTCATTTGATCCACTGATGTCAGATGCAATGTCCCTGACATTTGGCCTTGAGATCATATTCATCCTTTTTAAGACCTTGTTGAATTGTCTTTCTAACATGGCAACAACTTCTTTCCGGCTTTCTTCATTTTCCACTTCACCTGCTTCTTCCTTAGTATTTGACACAAGGATTATGCTTTTATTCTTCTTTTCAGGCACATCACTGAATCTCATTTCAAATGTCTGAAGAGATCCAATAAGATCTTCAACCTTCATATTGCAGATGTCCTGTGCCTCTTTTATAGCAGTCACCTTCATGAAAAACTTTTGGGAAGTGATCTGAGAATTTTCCTCATAAGCTTTTTATCAAACATTTTTTCTCCTAGAGCTCCTGAGGTGTTAGCAATATCTAGAATATTCATGTGAACATCATGAATAGTCTCATCTTTTTCCATTCTCAGATTGTCAAATTTGGTTGTGAGCATTTGAAGTCTTGACATCTTGACTTTGGAAGTTCCTTCATAAGTGGTTATGATAATATCCCAAACTTCCTTGGCCAATTCACAATGATGCACCGATCTGAATATGTTCTTATCAATGCGATTGAACAAAGGATTCAAGGCTTTAGAATTCCATAGTGCCAAATCATCCTCATCTTTTCTCCAATCCTTCTCAGGCTTTAAAGTCATATTTCCATCTTTATCAGTAATAACAGGATATTCCCATCCTTTATTTGCAGCTTTCCACACCTTCTTGTCTAGAGATTTCAAGAAAGCAACCATGAGAGGTTTCCAATAATCATAGTTATATCAATCCATAATAGGTGGTCTATTCACAAATCCTCCATCCTCTTCAATAGTGCCAGAAAATTTCCCTTAGATCTCACCCAGAAAAGCAAGTAGGGTGCCTGCTCTGATGCCAATTAAAATTTTGGCAACATATAAATGATGTTGAATACGATGTCACAACACTAATATCTGACAAGGTTAAAAGTAACAAGATAAATGACTAAAATAGAAGTAAAGAACACAGGGAATTGCAAACCCAGTTCGATGCAACCACACCTACTCTTGGGGCTACCAATCTAGGAAGGAACTCCACTATCAGTAGTATCAATTCAAAGAACCTCAGGAAACATCCTAGTTTACGATCTTTTCACTTAACCACTACCCAATGCTAGTTCTATTTAGGAACTCCTAAATATGAGACCCATCTCACTCCCCCTCAATCACTACAGTGATAACAGACAAACAATTCAGAAAAATGAAAACATAGTTTAATAAACAATCCTTGACCTTGCTCTAATCTTTAGTCAAGTACAAACACTCTTGCTTAAAAGCTTTGAGTGGACAACAATTACAATTCAATAAACCTAGTCCAAAACAACCATCAACATGATAATTGCTTGGCTCACAAGAAATCTAACACACACACGAAAATGATGAATACGACAATCCTTATTCTTTCAATTTGTCTTCATTCTCAACCTAGGGTAACAACAACATTTAAATAAGGTCTTGAATCTGGGCATGGGCTTGCTGAACATGCACAAATCAAATACAATATTTCCTTAAATAAAGGAACAAAAATAGAAACATATAATGTTATGCTAAAATATCTCCAAGCTGAATCCTTGTCATCTAATAAACTGTGTTAATTGATACTCAACAAAACAAACAATCAATAACAGCAAACTGCACGCACAAAATAAGGATTCATCTAGGTCTTCAGGCCCAATCAGGGATGTCATGACATCAGTCTTGACATCCTGATAAAACAGTTGCATACAAACATCTTCACACCTACATAATGCCTAAATCACATATCATAACATCACATATGACATTCAAAATCATAAAGCAAGTTTTACCATAAAATATAGCCAATCTAAACATCTACAAAACACACCCCAAGTGATCTCCTCACCTGAAGCATCCAATATCTGACGAGTCTCTAGCCACCAGTCATCAACCTCGACTGCCAGGATATGAGTCCCATACCGAACCTTATGAGCTCGAGTGCAATCCGTTACACGAAAGATCCTCTCAATCTCTTTCAACCAAGTCAAAACTGCATTAGGATCATACTTACCCTTGAAGGTAGGCAAATTCTCTCTCTAAAAAGTCGCCAAACTACGAGACCCAACATCCTCACCAGTGTTCGACAGATTTTGCACAGCCTGAGCCATTTCTTGCAAAGCAGCGACCATCGCAGCATTAGTCCTTCCATCCATCTCAACTTAATCACTACAACACAACAAAATTTAGAACTAGCTAACCATACTCGATTATTAAATGACTACGACTCGACAACTTGGTCGGACAGACCGACCTGCTCTGATACCACTAATGTAACACCCCAATTCAACCCGAAAATCATTAACAAAAATAGAGTATAAAAACTTCAACAAATTAAATTGAGATGATACATTTCAACTTTAAAGCATCATTCAACACTTGATAAGTCTTTAAAACAAATACTTTATTACTATGCAGCGGATTCATCAAAAACAACTTAAATTGTATTCAACATCAAAGCAACTTAAGAAAAACAACAATTCTTTAATTAAACACTTTAAAATTCAGCAACTATAACAAAAGGCAACATCAACATAAAACAAGCGTTATCCCCCTAAGTGCTACGTATCAGAGCGACAACACTGACTCAAATCTACTAAGGTACTTCGTTCTACTCTGAATTACCTACACGTTACCAACAAATGTCAACATTCTAACAACAGGGGTGAGATATCAAATAATATAATCAAGAATATGATAAATAACACATTGAATTAGATTACAAAATCACCAATTCACAACTTCACAAACAACTCAAAAACCAACACAAGATACAACATGACAACGTAATATGCAACTTGATATGCAACATAGACAAATGCAATGCACGTGGTACCATCAGATAAAAAATCCCAACTTAAAATCATGACAATTAATTTAGGCGTAAACACAAGGCATAAGCCTTCAACTTTATTTTGCCCATCCAGACCAACTTACCGAGCAAATAGCTCCAACTTAAATAATGATGTTATACAACTCAACAACTATAATAACATAACAACACAACAACATCAAACTTTGGCCAAAGGCCTACAACTCATAATCTTGTCATTTTATAAGCCACTGGCACATAAAAAACAAACAAAAACTTTTCAACTTACAACAAAGCAACACAACCCAAGTGCAACAATTATAATACACTCTTATTTACAAGTTTCGACTAAACCGATTAATCAACTATTTACCACACTCTATTATTACTGCTTATTACTAATTTAGTACCATACTTCAATTAAGTTCCTACAATGTTGTCATTAGGATAATTTACCAATACTACTATACTGGCATACAATTATTCTCTTGCTAATTCATCACAGCCCTACTACTTAAACTAGTCACAAGTCCTAATTTAATTAATTAAATCTTAGTGATTATTTACTTAATTTACTAATGTTTATGGGTCAAAACAAATGTATCAGTAAGTCTTCATAACAGAAAAACACAGAACTACGAAACTGAATCCAAAAATCCACTTAACCTGTGTGACCATCGTCACACTTGTGTGACCCTCATCACACTTGGACTTGTGACGATCGTCCCAAGGATGTGACAGACCTCACAATTCCCAAATGGATGTCAGGAATAAGGAAGGGTCGTCCCACATCCCAAACCTGCAACGCTCTCTGCTTCTCTTTGCTTCATCTCTGCAACACTTCTCTGTCCAATTCCTTCTCCGATTATTTTACCAATCAACTACACACAATTTAACAAACAACATAACACTGATATAATTTTCTTAATCATCTAGAAATAACTTATACATCAAAACAACTTATTTATCACAAATAATTCATTAATCCACACAAACAACAATTGACATCAATAAATTATGTACACAATCCCATACAACTATATCATATAATCCCGATTATAAGGTTAGAACCCCACCCTTACCTTTGGATTGAAGGCGACTCTAACACTTTTCAATCAAAACCCTAGCTTTTGCCTCTCCAGGAACTTCAATTAACCACCTTTTTCTAACTTCTTGTTTTCCTCCTTACTGATAACCTATTTCCTCTAATCCCAATTAACTTATGGTTTTTCTTTTAATTAATCTTAAGAACTTTTATTGGGCTTAAACCATATACCTCCCACAATTACTACTCCTACTCACCAAACAAGCTTATATATCAAAATAGCACAATTCAACTAATAGCTCATAACTTAATTAATTCAACTTTGTCCAAATAACAATAATACAACTTAAATCAACTTAATCCACTCATTCAAATTAATTAGGTTAATTCAACAACAACTTAGCAACTCGACGCAAAACATCACCAACCACATGACAATATTTAATTAAATAAATAATTAAATAAACAAGGTGTTACACAAATCCTTACAAGTCATCTTAAGTATGCCCTAACTATCTTAGAGAGCACTCAAACTCACACACTTGCAGATTAATCGCATTCTCATTTTGAAGAGACCACCCCAAGGTTATCAATTGAACATATATTTTGCGGAAACATAAACATAAAGTAGTATAAAAGCAATTTATAAAAAAGATATAAAAGCGTTATATATACATGTTCCTAATCTTAAGGCTTTCTAACTAAAAGGGTTAAAAAATAGTTAGAAGAAAATATAATATCCCCAGCAGATTCGCCATTCTCCTGTTGCGTGGTTTTCGTGACCTTATCACTAAAATCCTTTGATTTTCAATGTGGTTGTGAATCACTATCAATGGTCAATAATTCGATTCATTTTTTATCCTATGAAGATGATTAAGGAATGGTAATAAAAGTCTCCAACTAACCTTGCTCTCAAACTGAGTTTAAACAGATGACTGTTAATTTACAGATGCTACCAAGAGATCGGGATTGAGAGTGTGTTGAGATACAATAACATAAGTGAGATTTGTGTTTTTGGTATTTTGGAGGATTTTCTGATGTTTTTGGATAGGTCTGAGAACCTATATGTTGTTTTTGATTTAGTGTGCTCGCAAAGATCTTATGACATTTTTTCTACATACCTCTAAAAAGATAATTGAGGGATCAGAGCATCATAGTTCCTCCTAAGGCTAAGGTTAGGAGGAGAAATTGTTTGTATCTATGTTTTCATAAAAGCCCAAGATTGAAGCTGAAAAGTTTGTTGTAACTGATAAGGTGTTTGAATTGCATAGCTCAAGGAATAAGCTGAATCTGGTGTCTTGATTTGCATAGCTCAAGAAAGGCTAAATAGGTACCATGAATTGCATATCTCTAGGAGGACTGAATGTTGACCTGAATTGCATAGCTCAGGAAAGCTGAATTTGGGTGGAGATATGACTGGTGGAAAATGATGTTTGTTATAGTCCTAGTGTAAGACTGAATATTAGCTTAGTTAGAGTCCAAGACTATGACTATAATTGAGTTTATCTTAGTTAGACTCCAAGACTATAATTGTAATTGTTGGATTGACTGGTAAGTGTTTGACTTTTTGTGCCTTGATTAAAGCCCAAGGTTGAAGCTAAAAGACTCAGTAGAGAGAGTTTGTCATCTCTAAAGAGGGAAATTTTGATTTATATATGCCTTAGTTGAAGCCTAAGGTTGAAGCTAAACAAAGAAAACTGGGTCTATGGGGAAAGTTTTATTTGTGTCCTGATTTTGAAGCCCAGGTGTGAAGCTTATTTGGTGAGAAACTGACTCTTGATCTATATGTATCCTGAATGAAGCCTAAGATGAAAGGCTGACTTTTGATGGGAGACTGACTCTTGATGAAAAGTGTTTTGTCTGTTTTATTTATAAAAGGTCATTAGACTTTCCTTTGTCTAGAGAGGTTCAATTGCTTAAAGCCCAAGATGAGTCTATCTTGGTCATCCATTGGGGAGAGGGAGACTATTGTATGTGTTTGATTATAAGGATATGTTCCTATTATTTTAGGAAGCCCTTGAGGGTCCTTGTGTTTAAGCCCAAGAGGAGGTTGGATTAACTTTAAGAGGCCCATGGGTCCTTGAACAAAGCCCAAGAGGAGGTTGGGGACAGTTTACAAAGAAGCATTTCACTGGGAAACTTCTTATTTATGTAAACCACTAGTAAAGTTGTAAAGAAAAACCCTAATTTTGAGTTTGAATGTTGTATCTGTTTGGATGAAGATAACCTAACTACTTATAGATTCTAGCAGAGATGTGAATATATACAGATAAAGATGCATGCAGACAAATAAATGTGTCAGTGAATGTGTTAAGCATTTTTTAGTATGTCATTGCTATGGTTTGAGTATTCTTAAATGATTTTTAAGAATGATGTTGGGAGTTACACTAGGAAGTAGAGGCCCAAAATCCTGAGGGAGAGAGAAATTATAGATATGTTTTATATTTTATCCTCTTTGATGAGTTAATAAATTTTTTATTATCTTAGCTTTAGTATGAGATAAATAAAAGATAGTTTTAAATAGAACCCATAATCTAACAAGCAAACAACATTTTAACAAAACAACGAGAAGTTAGGGAGAGAAGAGATGGATCAAAAGAAAATAATAGGGCTTATACATAAGGATGCCTATGTAACTTTTTGTATTTTATTATCTTCTGATTTCATACACAAGATATGACCTGGGTGTTGAAAAGCTGCCTACCGCCTAGAAAGTAGTTCCACCTGGTTGTGGGCTCAGTCTATTGCAGATGTATTAGATCTTTAATTTGTAAATATGAAATAAGAAAAAGAGATAGGACTTGTGAATATGTGGCCCATGAATCTCTGTTTAGGAGATTGAGAAACTGTTTAAAAAAAGAGTTGGGGGAGTTTTCAAACAGTCCGGAGAAATTTAAAAAAAAAATGGGTGCTAAACACAAAGGATTCCCCATGACACATTTTTTGAAATCATTTTAGAAAACAAAGAGTTATGTGTAAGATTATCAAAGAAAGAAAGAAATTCACAGATGAACATACATTCACAGATGAACATACATTTTTTGTGTTTTATCCATGAGATGACTTGAATATCGTTTATGTTTGAAAAGATAAGTAAAAGAAATAATTTTGAAATGCTTAAAAACATACAAGAATAAATTCTTTATGAGAATATTAAATAAATAATATTTTTGGATTTTTTTTCATGGAATAAAATAATTAAATATTTTTGAAAATAAATGAAAAAGGAATTATTCAAAAACTACAAAAAAAACAGAGAGAAATTAATTATGGGGAATCAATTAATGAAAATATAGAAAATTCAAATATAAAAAAATTTAAAAAGGTCGCCAAAAACACATGAAAAACACACGCGTGTTCTTCATCTTGCCCAGAAATGCAGATTTTGCAAAATCTATCATATCTCAATGATTACTTAATGAAATTAAATTAAATAGACATCAAACTTGCTCGATTTTAACTCACGAACACGATGGTAACAATTAATTTCATTTATTTTAAGTGTAGAGTGAGAAATCAGTGTATAAGTAGATAAACCCTAATTTTGGCCTAAGCCTCATGAAATTCTACATGATGATGTTTCTATGCAATTGATTAAGGGAAAACACTTAAAATATGTTTATGCATACATGGTAAAAAGATAGCGTGAGAAAATATGCATGGATTATGAAATGACCAAGTTTTAGGCTTACTTGAACTTGTAGCGACAAGAGAAATTTGATCTTTGAGATGGAGGTGTTACATAAGAGTTATGGTGATTTGAACAACTTCCCTACACCATATGGAATGTGTTTGAACACTTGGACTTGATTGTAACTGGCTGGAACAAGTTGTCGTGTTCAAGTTGCAGAAAGTGAACTCTTTTGAGGTTTTGAAGAGTGATTTTGGGTTAAAGGTGTTTCAGAGGTGGTATGAGTGTTTGAACACCTTTAATACATCATATGTGATATGTTAGAGCAATTGGTTTGAGCTTGTTGTGGCTTAAACCCAAAACTCGATGGTGTTTGCTCAAAATATTAAGTTTGGAGTCTCTGAGAGTGAAAGAGAGAAAGCTATGAATTGTGGAGCTTTGGAGTGATTTTATGAGTCACTTGAGGTCTCTATTTATAGGCCAAAATATTGAGATTACTAAGCCTACAAGTTTTGAAGAGATAAGTTCAACATTGTTGATCATTTGCTTTCCAAATATCTCTTACACATGGAATGATGAAATTCTTAAATAGCTCAGCTATGTGGCAGCTAATTTCACATTCTTCAGATATTATAATCTTTGTTTATGAACACATGTTGCTCATTGATCAAGATATTCTAGGATATACCTCTTTGGAGCACCATGACCCTTGGATCAAGTGCATAGGTGTTGAAATCCATGTATGCCATAAATAGAAGTTCCTTGAATGCAATCATGAATTTGTAGGTTGCTCAGGTATGTGATGATTTCTTAGATGCTCTTAACTAGCTGATCTTATCCCTTGACTCACCAAAATACAAATATCAAGTTTAGTAAAAATCTGTTTTTGAAAATTAGTTGTGACATTGTGTGTTTGACGAGATATTTCCTCATGCTCAAGCAATATCTTTTCATGCCAATTGGTTCTTTGAATTGTTAGTAACATTTGTGATAACATTGGTGTTTTCACAAGGATCTGAATCAGCTTGAAACTATGTGAAAAAAGCCTCCAAATTTTGATGTTTTGACTATTTTTTAACTTAGATAGATTTTTTCTACGTGTTGAAACATTCAACTTTTTCTTGATTTTGATCATTCTTCAACTTAAAATCCATGATGAATTAGAGTACATGCACCATTTTACAAGTTACCTCAAAATTCTTGATCTTTTGTGATCAAATGCATTGATAAACCATATATTATTGTAATATAGGCCATAGGGATCATTTTAGGTCAAAAAGTCAAAATTTTACTTTTTGGTCCAGTTGAAAATTACACTAGATACCTCTGAATTTTTTTGAATGAGCACCCTTTGAGGTATTTTGAACTTGTGAATGGATTTATATGAGCTTTAAACCATTCCCTATGGTAGTGGCTCATGTCAAGTTGAAAATTTCAACTTTGAGTTCCTCGATCAGTCAAAACCCTAATTCGGGCACTATGAAACCCTAATTTTGGGATTCTTGATATCTGCATCCTTTGATCTTGATTCCTATTTTTAGATGGTCTATTAGCATTGATTTAAGATCTTTGAATGACATGTGGATGTCTTGGCTCATTTTCCCATTAAAATATTCTTCTAGAGGGCACATTCGACTAAAAACCCTAAATTGTGACACTGAGGCCTCGAGGCTCAGATCACTGAAAATTTGTGAAATCTTTGCATGAATTCTCACCATTTGAGATTCCCTAAACCTTTGAGGATTTTTTTGAAAGGTTTAAAATCTTAGGATTTTATAATTGATCCCTTACCTCAATCCTCTGAGGGACTCAGGAATCCTGATTCACTGTGGGGATGTGACTAGGTACACTTCAACACTGTCCATTGAACTGATGGGTGTGTGGGTATTCTAGGGTCAAAATTTAGGATATGACTGATACCCTTATTTAATCTTCTTGGACCCGAAGATAAGAATGGTGAAAACATTGGAAGATTCGGGTTACAAGAGGATTAAATATCGAATACCCGAAGGATAAAGAGACTTTCAAAGAATACATGCAAAGATGGTGTGAAATTGCTGCTTAAATTTCTCCTTCTTTCGGAGAGAAAGAAATGACTAAAATTATTTTGAAGACGTTAAGTTCAGTCTACTATGAACAGATGGTCGCAAGTGCACCCAATGATTTTACTGAATGGTGAACATGGGAGTACGTTTAGAAGAGGTAGTGAGGAAGGACGTTTAACAAAGGACGTTGAATATTCAAGTTCAAGAAAAATATATAGGAGTTCTTTTCCAAAAAGGAAGGAAAACAACATCAACAACATATCTCTAGGTAAATAGCAAAAACGATTTGCACCTCATCAAGCAGCAACGATGTCTCTTGTTATTACCTCATCATTAGCTCCGACGTATCAACCTCAGATCGCTATAAGCTCTTCTAATCAACAACAATATCAACAAAGGAAACAACCTCTTCAGTAGGCTCGTCCGCAATTCAAAAACAATGGGTATCCGTGGGTTCCAGCAATTGACCCTATAGCGTCAACATATGCCAAATTGTTTCCTTTCTCATTGAACAAGGGGAAAATTCAAACCAGGACTCTTGTAACGATTCATGTTGATCCCCATCCATGGCACAAAGCTGATCAATTATTTCCTTATTTTCGTACCCCGAAAAATACGACCTTACGTGATCCGAAAGGACGGAGTCACGCGCCGGACGGTCTGAAGAGTCGACACCTAATTCTATTTATTCCCGAAGAGGGAAAGGGGAGATATAGATACAACCTAGGAGGAAAAGGATGAGGACAAAGGTCAACGGAACCATTTTCTGGGTTCGGGAGTCGGTTATGTAGGGGGAAGGTATTAGCACCCCCTACATCCATCGTACTCGATGGGAACCATCTAAGTTAACGCGCGAGAAAGGATGTCTATGCTTAAACGATTGCTTGCTAGAGGGAAATGAGTTGAATTATAAGTTAGATTGAACCTAGGTGCTCGGCAAGGATTGAGATCCTCGTGCCTACGTACTCCCGTGTGCAATGGGAAAGTCAGAGCCTCGTAGTTCGGCCTACTAAGGGTAATGGTTATTGATTTTATTACCTTTCGTCGATAAAAGGGTTTAGGAGTTGAAATGCACTAAAGACTATGGATAGTTTATCTCTCCCAACAGGACGAGCGTCCTGCGTCGAAATAATCGGAGCGAGTAACGAGAGCTCGTTATCCTCCTTTCTACCGCTTAAGGCTCGTGGCGTACAAATCTTCTCGTTTTATTAGAATGTTTTATTTCCTAAGACCGCTCGACGTTGGATCAAGGGTTTGGATCTAATCGAAATGTTTTGGTTTTTTTGAGGTTAAAAGGGTAAATGCAAGTGGAGTTTGATTTTGTGGTTTGTTTAGCGAGGCACGAAGCGCTCGGCTCGCAAAGATAGGTGGATCCTAATAAAGATAACTGGAAAATAAAGTGTAAGTGTGCAAGTGCAATCGCTTGGCGTTGGACCAAGGATTCGGAATTAAATAAAGTGCGGAAAATAAAATGCGTACAAATTAATGGGAGAGGGATACAAAATAAATACAGGGGATTGCGAGAAATAAATGGTATCATTGTAGTTAGCCCAAGAGGAAGCGTGTGTGCAGTGTTTTTGAACTATTCGAAGGCGTTCAGCCTGTTTGATCGGGACACAACTATTCGAAGGCGTTGGACCTTTTAATCGAGCGCAACTATTCGAAGGCGTTGGACCTTTTTGGGACGCGGAGAAATTTTGTTCGTGAACTGCCTTAGAATCGGTTCAAAATGGGAACCATTCTATAAGGAGTCGAATCGTAATTTGAAATGCAAAATGAATAAATTAAATTGCGAAATATTAAATAAATAATAAATTGAATAACTAAACAAATTAAATAATGAATAAAATAGTGAATAAAATGAATTAAATTATATTACAAGTGTTTTTTTTGTTCAAAACAAAAATAATAGAATAAAAATAAAAGAGGGCCTCATATTGACCGCTCATCACCGATTAAATGTAATCGGGCGAAAAACGGCCTTTTATAATATCATCGGCCCTTAATAAAAATATTAAATATCCATATATAAAAGTAACATAATGGAGATACAAGTAATATTAAAAACTTTAAACTAACAAATAAAATAAAAACTAACAAATAAAAATAGAAACTAGTAAGAAAAAAATCAAATTAAATAAACAATTAAAAGGGAAGGGGTTTGTTTTGCAGACAATGGTGGTGTTGTGTAGAAATTTGGATGGGCTTGGCCCAACAACTAGAAAAAAAGAACATCTTGTAAGCTAATAGCAGAGAAGGAGGTGCGTTGCTATCAGTATGTGTGTAATGTGAGATTAGTGAATCCTTGCTAGTTTTAAAGCCCAACAGAATTTAAGAATTTTGAAAATAAAAACATTAAACTAAAAACCTAAAGAAAAAAACATGCTTTTTTAAAGGAAAACGAAAAAACAGCAGTAATATACAAAATGAAGAAAAGCAAAATTTGGGCAATTCACACTTCAGAACATAACAAAAAAAACGAAAAAACTCAGGAAGTTCACCCTTTACCCTCACGGCGGTGGCCTCGCGGAAACGTCTCTCTCTCACTATCGACGGCAGTTTGTTCTTGATGATGGCTCGCGCTTGTTTTTCGTTCAACGGTGGTAAAGGAAAGGAGCAACGACGGCTTCCTCCGTCTCTCTCGCCGATTCCACTCCTCACGGACCACGGCGGCGTTTCTCTGTTCGGTGCCGGCTTCGGCTCGGTTTCGGTCTCTGTCTCTTTCTCTCCGGCTCGCGATGGCGGCTATGGGGTTACGATCTGCGGATGGAAGAAGGTGATTTGCGGGCGGTGAGAGTTACGGTGAGTTTTGGCGTTAACGGTTTTGGTTTGAAGAGTTTGGTTTGTGAAGGGATTTCAGCGGTGGTTTGTGATTTGTGGTGGAGTTGGTTTTGATTGGTTTGTTGCAGGTTGTGTTAGTGTGAAAGTTTCAGCCGGCTTAGTGAGGTCGCGGCTGATATGGTGGTTGAAGTTTGGTGCGGCGGATATGTTTTGAATGAAGGTGGTAAAAGGGTGATGGCCGACGGTTTCTTGAAAATAGGCCCGTCGAATCTCACTGGTTCTTCTCTTTTCAGATTCGCTCGCGGTTCACGTTCTCCATTGATCTCTCGGCTTCTCAGCCTTGCGGTGAGGGTAGTGAGTTCCGTTTGGTTCTTGAAATGGTGAGAATAATGAGTTTAGGATTTTGGTGGTTAGGTTCGCGGCGGCTTGAAGATGGTGGCCGGCGGAAGTTTTCGGTTAAGGTGTTTTCTGGTTTGCTGGTTTTGACGGCACAAGTATGGGCTGGCTGTGAGTTGGTTTGGTGAAGGTTTCGGCTAAGGGTGTTGTTTGCGGTTGTGTTTCTGCATTTTTGTTGGTGGAGGTTCTGTGAAAATGGTTATAAGGATTGTTATCTGAGTTTGTTGAAGAATAAAGTTATCAATTTTTCGGAAAGATTTTAAAAGAAACTGGTTTTATTTTTTTTGGCCTCTCCCTCTTGATGAATGAAAAAATTGTCTTTATAGAGGATTGAGGTAAGGGTGAAGTTGGAATTGGTTGATAAATTTTTGGATAAGATAGAATATTTTTGTTGTTATGAGGCTGAAGAAATTGAATTGGCTATGGAAACCGTTGGAAATGGTAATGGAGTGCAACGCGTTGTAAGATTTTTGTTTAGCCAGGCTGTGTTTGTTGTGTAATTGGTGGGATGGAATGCATATTTACCTGTACTAGTTTGTTCACTCCAACAAAAAAACAAAAAACAAAATATATATACAATAACAATAACAAAGAGAGTTCAAATAGACAAACAATAATCATATAGTAAAATAATAATGGTAGTAGTAGTGATGAAAATAATAAGGATAATAATGATAGTAGAAATAATAATATAAAACAGAATTAAAAACAATAATAATAATAATAATAATATAAAAAGTAATAATGAAAAATAGATAACAACAATAATAAATGGTAATGAATAATAATATAACTAAATTAATAATAATAATAATAATAGAATGAAATTTTAATAATAATAATAAAGAATAAAAAAAAAAAATTAATAACAATAATGGAATGGAGAGTATATTTTGGTATTTTTTTTTTTGTATAGACAAATGGGCCTGGGTAAATGGAAATGAAACCCTTTTTTTTATATTTTTTGGAGAATTGGACTTAATAATAAGATATAAACAAATAATGGTAGTATGATAAAGCTAAGAAAGATTTTTTTGTAAATTTTTTGGATAATGACTAAATATTAAGAATAAAATAAAAACTTATAAAAAGAAAATTTGATTTTATTAATTTGAAAATAAATAAATACATTTTTTGGATTCTCTTTTAATATTAGACAGGATAATAAAATAATACATATTTTGGGTTTCCGGAAAAAATGATAAGACAGTAAAATGGCACGGGTAGGACAAATTTGGGGTATGACAGATGCCCCTATCGAATTGGGTTAGACCGAGTTAGATGAACTGGCTCGCGTTCAATCTTTCAAGGTATAGGACAATTAGATATTAACAGACTCCAAATTTGTCCGAAAAGAAATTGCGAAAACAACAAATGAAATATACTGGAAAGGATGAGCGACACAGTAAGAAATAATTGACAAAATAAATCACTTATCACCAGAGGATGATAAGGCAAATAACTGAAAATAAAAACTTTCATCAACAGAGGATGATAAGGCAACTGACTGAAAATAAAATCGTTATCACCAAAAGGATGACAAAGATATCCGGCACCAAAAGGATGACGAGTAACTGAAAATTAAAATAATTGCTATCACCAAAAGGATGATAAAGCGACCCCGACACCAAAAGGATGTTGAGTAACAAGAATTAAATAGTCGCTATCACCAAAAGGATAATAAGGCGACCCCGACACCAAAAGGATGCTGAGTAACAAGGATTAAATAATCGCTATCACCAAAAGGATGATAAGGCAACCCCGACACCAAAAGGATGCTGAGTAACAAGAATTAAATAATCGCTATCACCAAAAGGATGATAAGGCGACCCCGAAACCAAAAGGATGCTGAGTAACAAGAATTAAATAATCTCTATCACCAAAAGGATGATAAGGCGACCCCGACACCAAAAGGATGTTGAGTAACAAGAATTAAATAATCGCTATCACCAAAAGGATGATAAGGCGACCCCGACACCAAAAGGATGACGAGTAACAGAAAATTAAATAATCGCTATCACCAAAAGGATGATAAGGCGACCCCGACACCAAAAGGATGTTGAGTAACAAGAATTAAATAATCGCTATCACCAAAAGGATGATAAGGCGACCCCGACACCAAAAGGATGCTGAGTAACAAGAATTAAATAATCGTTATCACCAAAAGGATGATAAGGCGACCCCGACACCAAAAGGATGTTGAGTAACAAAAAATTAAATAATCTGGAAGAGAAATATCCACTGGGGACGTCCACTGAATAACACGTAGGCGAATCTTTGGAATCTTCGGCCGACCCTGGATTCTGACTTCTGCTGGGGAAAGGCCTGTAAACTTGGATTGATCCTGGATGACTTATGCACGTATGCTCGACTAATTTTGAAATGGTATCCCATAATGATGGAAATACGATGCAAATGTTTATGCACTGGGATATAAATTCGATAATAATGGGGATATGTAAAGCTGGTTTATTTAGGCATGCATATGATGCATATGTTGCAAATGATTGATGTAATGATGCTTTATGACGTTAATGATGCATAATGATGCATAATGATGCATATGAGTGATTGAAAAAAAGAAAGGTGCCAGCTTGGTGGACTCTTGGTCTGGTAGTTGCCAATAATGATTGGACTTTGGGTGGGTGGAGGGACTGATTACCCGACACTCGATCTTCGACGATGTATGATCAGAAGATGAATCTGAGAGCTCCAAGTTTTGGTCACTTGCTGATGAGCGTAGCGACTTAATTGACACATGAAGACAGACTTTGCTTCGAATGGTTACCAACGTCTAGCAAGGACTGCCTATTTGGCTGGGGAGAAGAAAAAGGAAGATTTGCTCCTTGTTTGCTTGCCCCTGCCTGCAAGGTATCTGAAATAAATCTGGTGGGGAAGCTTTGACAATGGCCATGGCATGATCTGCCCCTGATTGGAATCGGTAGGCGTCTGCCCCTGATTGAACTATTTGAAGATGATTTTCTCCTGATTGGGCCGTTGAAGGTGTTTTGCCCCTGATTGAGCTGATTTCACAGAAGTACTTGATTCAAATTCCTCTTTTGATTGCCCCTTGTTGGGATTGCACTGATGTCAAGCACTGAATTGCAATTAAATTGTTCATACACAAATGGTAATGTTAATGTAAAGTTCATGTAAGTTTTGAAAAAGTCAATTTATTTGAATGATTGTGATAGTGTGACGAATGGACCGTTAGCCCAGACGAAGTGCTGATTTAGAAAGTGCGTAAAGGATGCAACAAGAATAATGTGCAATCGATAATGAAGATTTAGCAAATATATGGGAGTCAATTTACGCAACCTTGTTGGTAGCATGCTTTCAAAATAAATCGTGCCTCAATTAGGACTTTTGAGGGTTATAACATGGTTTGGTTAATGGTTTGAGAAACAAAGGATATAAGGCTCAAATGATTTGTACCCATCCTTTCTTCGTATTGTTCTCCTGTCCTATGTTCAATTAACCCTACACATTCATTTGTTTTGACTTTGCAAGAGTGAAGATGAAGCTTTTAAAGTTTGTTTGAAGATGGCAGTAATCTTTTTTGCTGTTGGTGACCCTTTGATTTTTTGATTTTATGGTCACTGATGTTTGTTTTTGCTTTTTTTGCTGAGGATTTGAGTTCCTCTATTGATTTCTTTTTTTTGACTAAGTCTCCCTTTGGGTGCTCAACTTAGCTGTTTTTTCTTTTCTATTTTTTTGAATATTGTGACTGCCAAATCATTTGTTGATGGTCCTCCGACGGGATGTCTCATCTTGCAATTCGAAGGTGTAGTCATGTTAACTGAACAACTACCCTGCCCCGGGTTAAATGTAAGGGTTTGTATCCGAAAGAAACTCCTACTTCTAGGCTCGAAGTGGTTGACTAGGGATTAACTCCTTATATCTCCAGTGTTTGGGGATTTGAAAGAAATGCCTGTACATCATTGACGAGGTTTTTATCCGAAAGCATACCGCAACAGTTATGGGTATTTCGTTTTCATCATCCTCCCTCAAATATTTGCTAAAGTGAAGTGAGGGAAATATTGTGTGATTTTTTGTGATAAATGATAAATATGAGCGAATGCGAATAAATTGATTCAAAACATGCATAAACATAACATTAACAAAACCAAATACAAATAACAATGTTCAGAGCAAATAGTACTTAAGCAAACATTACAAAACAACAGGAATGCGGAAGTAATAAATGGCAATGGCTGCCTTGATTTGAGGAATTGAACTTCTCTTGATTGAATACTTCAAAGTTGGAGACTACTCAGATTGGTCTTCAACAACCCTTTCAAATGTCTTTACTTGTTGGCACCGTGTGACGGCATTGGATCGTTCTGGACATTTGGATTTCTCGGGGTGAAGGTAAGATCCTTAGATTCGATCAGATCTTGAATCTTGTGCTTGAACGATTTGCAATTCTCGAGCGTGTGACCTGGAGCACCCTTGTGATACTCACAGCGGGCATTGGCATCATAGTCTCGGGCAGTACCAGTTTGTGGTGGCAAGTCTTTTAAAACAAGAGTTCCCTTTGCCATCATCTGATTAAAGATTTCAGAATGTGTCATAGGCAAGGGATCAAAGGTTCTTTCAGGCCTTCTTTGCTGATATGGTGGATGCTGTTGAGGAGCGCGTTGTTGTTGTTGACCAGGCCGTGGTGGATAAGCCGGTTGCTGGTATGGTCCAGGTGCATATTGCGCGGCTGCAACCATTGGAGGTGGACGTGGTTGATGTGCCATCTGAGGTGGCAATAGAGCTTGAAAGGCCTGCTGATAAGGCATTGGAGGAGCTGGATGATATGGCATAGGAGCATATTGTGCAGCAGCAACATAGGGATACTGATAGTAGGGAACTGGCGCAGGTGCACTCTGTTGAAAATTCCCACTTGCAGCAGAAACGACATTTGTTTCACCCTTTTTATACCCGTTGAAAGGTTTCTTGACATTGGCTTGGTTGCTAGAACCTCCTTGGATCTTTCCACTTTTCAAACCTTCTTCAATTCTTTCTCCGACCATCACCATGTCCGAAAATCCAGAAGATACGCTGCTGATCAGCTTCTCGTAGTATTGCCCCTATAGGGTACCCATGAAGATATCGATCAACTCACGGTCAACCAAAGGAGGATGAACTTTGGCGGCTAGCTCTCTCCAGCATTGGGCGTACTCCTTAAAGGATTCGCTCTCCTTTTGAGACATACTCTGAAGTTGAGTACGGTTAGGAGCAAGGTCAGTGTTGTACTTGTATTGCTTTTTGAATGCATCAGATAGATCAAGCCAAGTACAAACATTGTTGCGTTCGAGCTGCATGTACCATTCTAGAGATGCTCCAGACAGGCTGTCTTGGAAGCAATGGATCATGAGTTTATCATCTTTGGCATGAGCGGCCATTTTCCTGCAGTACATCCTCAAATGAAGCTCAAGACAGCTGAGGCCTTTGTATTTCTCGAATTCTGGAAGTTTGAATTTAGCAGGGATCACAACATCCGGAACTAGGCACATGTCTGAGGCACTCAGAGAGGTTGAGTTGTGTCCTTCCATGATTCGGAGTTTTTCAGCTAACTCACGACACATCTTTATAGCTTCAGACTCTTGAACAGCATGAGGATTGGTGATTGGAACAGCGGTATGCATCTCATGCTCAACTTGATGATTCTCTTCAGTTTGAGGAAATTGGACTTGAGTTGGAGTAGGTTGAGCTTGAGGAATAGCACCAACAGTGACACCAGAAGCAGGTATTGGTTGGGAAGTGACCTCTTCAACAGCAGGAGTGAAACCTGGAGGCAAACCATAGACCAAAGGATTTGGAACTGGAACTGAAGGTATTGCTCGCGAGGTAGATCCTTGCACTTGAGCATTGTTCAATGCGGCAGCAGCTTCGCGACGTTCTTCCATCCTTGCCAAAGATTGCAGTGTCTCATAAATCTGGTCAATCTTGCTCTTGACCGAGTCAATCTCTTCCCTCATGGCAGCTTGTTCTTCTTGAATCACGTCCATCAGTCTTCTAGTGTTGGCTCTAGTTAGATACGGTCGTCTAGCTCGATACGGGCGTCGGGAAACCAGCTTGATTTACTGAAGATGGAGGAACATGAAATGAGTTTTTGGCTTTGGAATGAAATGCAATATGAATAATTAATGCAAATGAGATGATATGCAATGTCAGAATCCAGGATCACAAGATCAAGGTCTCACGATTCCAAGGTACAGATGGAGGATACTCTGATCGAAAACTCACAGGGTAGAATCTAAGGTTTAGGAACCCCAAAGTTATCAATTCATATGGCTGTTCATCACACACGCCATAAGCATGACGGTTGATTGACTCCGCCATATGAATCTATTTTGGGTGAGATCTTCGTATCGACAACCCACGAGAGCAAATTTTCTCGGGAGTCCATACTACGCGATCATCGACACAAGGTTTAAAACAAAGTCCTGGAGTTATGGAACTATCTCAACTGTTTGATGCACGTGTCAATTTCATACATTCTTGACAGTCAATCAACTCCATTGAGTAAGTCTATTCCAAGTGAGGTTTTCGTATCGAGCCACACGAGGGTGAACCCTGGTGCCCCATACTACGCAACCATCAACCGATGTTTTAACCAAAAGGTTCTAAAGGTCCTCAGAGTTAATGACCCTAATGAAAGCAACTGAGCACACACGTCAAGGACTTGACGATTGTTAGTATTCTCATCAGAATCTACTCCAAGTGAGGTTTTCGTATTGACAACCCACGAGAGAGGTTCTCTCGGGAGCCCATACTACACAACCTCGCTAACTTATATTTATACTCGCAAGCCCGGGTATAGAGCTTTTCCCTCAAGTTTCTTTTGCAATGTATCGATCCAAATTATAGTACCAAGGAGCCACAAGATATATAACATGGAAGGCGATAAAGAAAGCAATGAAAATAAACAAGCAAGGCATAAAAGCAAACATCCGAACAAACGCGAAAACCTAGACTAGGCTTGACTCGCATAGGGGTGAACCAGTCCCCAGCAGAGTCGCCAGCTGTCGTACCCCGAAAAATACGACCTTACGTGATCCGAAAGGACGGAGTCACGCGCCGGACGGACTGAAGAGTCGCCACCTAATTCTATTTATTCCCGAAGAGGGAAAGGGGAGATATAGATACAACCTAGGAGGAAAAGGATGAGGACAAAGGTCAACGGAACCATTGTCTGGGTTCGGGAGTCGGTTATGTAGGGGGAATGTATTAGCACCCCCTACATCCATTGTACTCGATGGGAACCATCTAAGTTAACGTGCGAGAAAGGATGTCTATGCTTAAACGATTGCTTGCTAGAGGGAAATGAGTTGAATTATAAGTTAGATTGAACCTAGGTGCTCGGCAAGGATTGAGATCCTCGTGCCTACGTACTCCCGTGTGCAATGGGAAAGTCAGAGCCTCGTAGTTCGGCCTACTAAGGGTAATGGTTGTTGATTTTATTACCTTTCGTCGATAAAAGGGTTTAGGAGTTGAAATGCACTAAAGACTATGGATAGTTTATCTCGCCCAACAAGACGAGCGTCCTGCGTCGAAATAATCGGAGCGAGTAACGAGAGCTCGTTATCCTCCTTTCTACCGCTTAAGGCTCGTGGCGTACAAATCTTCTCGTTTTATTAGAATGTTTTATTTCCTAAGACCGCTTGACGTTGGATCAAGGGTTTGGATCTAATCGAAATGTTTTGGTTTTTTTGAGGTTAAAAGGGTAAATGCAAGTGGAGTTTGATTTTGTGGTTTGTTTAGCGAGGCACGAAGAGCTCGGCTCGCAAAGATAGGTGGATCCTAATAAAGATAACTGGAAAATAAAGTGTAAGTGTGCAAGTGCAATCGCTTGGCGTTGGACCAAGGATTCGGAATTAAATAAAGTGCGGAAAATAAAATGCGTACAAATTAATGGGAGAGGGATACAAAATAAATACAGGGGATTGCGAGAAATAAATGGTAACATTGTAGTTAGCCCAAGAGGAAGCGTGTGTGCAGTGTTTTTGAACTATTCGAAGGCGTTCAGCCTGTTTGATCGGGACACAATTATTCGAAGGCGTTGGACCTTTTAATCGAGCGCAACTATTCGAAGGCGTTGGACCTTTTTGGGACGCGGCGAAATTTTGTTCGTGAACTGCCTTAGAATCGGTTCAAAATGGGAACCATTCTATAAGGAGTCGAATCGTAATTTGAAATGCAAAATGAATAAATTAAATTGCGAAATATTAAATAAATAATAAATTGAATAACTAAACAAATTAAATAATGAATAAAATAGTGAATAAAATGAATTAAATTATATTACAAGTGTTTTTTTTGTTCAAAATAAAAATAATAGAATAAAAATAAAAGAGGGCCTCATATTGACCGCTCATCACCGATTAAATGTAATCGGGCGAAAAACGGCCTTTTATAATATCATCGGCCCTTAATAAAAATATTAAATATCCATATATAAAAGTAACATAATGGAGATACAAGTAATATTAAAAACTTTAAACTAACAAATAAAATAAAAACTAACAAATAAAAATAGAAACTAGTAAGAAAAAAATCAAATTAAATAAACAATTAAAAGGGAAGGGGTTTGTTTTGCAGACAATGGTGGTGTTGTGTAGAAATTTGGATGGGCTTGGCCCAACAACTAGAAAAAAAGAACATCTTGTAATCTAATAGCAGAGAAGGAGGTGCGCTGCTATCAGTATGTGTGTAATGTGAGATTAGTGAATCCTTGCTAGTTTTAAAGCCCAACAGAATTTAAGAATTTTGAAAATAAAAACATTAAACTAAAAACCTAAAGAAAAAAACATGCTTTTTTAAAGGAAAACGAAAAAACAGCAGTAATATACAAAATGAAGAAAAGCAAAATTTGGGCAATTCACACTTCAGAACATAACAAAAAAAACGAAAAAACTCAGGAAGTTCACCCTTTACCCTCACGGCGGTGGCCTCGCGGAAACGTCTCTCTCTCACTATCGACGGCAGTTTGTTCTTGATGATGGCTCGCGCTTGTTTTTCGTTCAACGGTGGAAAAGGAAAGGAGCAACGACGGCTTCCTCCGTCTCTCTCGCCGATTCCACTCCTCACGGACCATGGCGGCGTTTCTCTGTTCGGTGCCGGCTTCGGCTCGGTTTCGGTCTCCGTCTCTTTCTCTCCGGCTCGCGATGGCGGTTATGGGGTTACGATCTGCGGATGGAAGAAGGTGATTTGCGGGCGGTGAGAGTTACGGTGAGTTTTGGCGTTAACGGTTTTGGTTTGAAGATTTTGGTTTGTGAAGGGATTTCAGCGGTGGTTTGTGATTTGTGGTGGAGTTGGTTTTTATTGGTTTGTTGCAGGTTGTGTTAGTGTGAAAGTTTCGGCCGGCTTAGTGAGGTCGCGGCTGATATGGTGGTTGAAGTTTGGTGCGGCGGATATGTTTTGAATGAAGGTGGTAAAAGGGTGATGGCCGACGGTTTCTTGAAAATAGGCCCGTCGAATCTCACTGGTTCTTCTCTTTTCAGATTCGCTCGCGGTTCACATTCTCCATTGATCTCTCGGCTTCTCAGCCTTGCGGTGAGGGTAGTGAGTTCCGTTTGGTTCTTGAAATGGTGAGAATAATGAGTTTAGGATTTTGGTGGTTAGGTTCGCGGCGACTTGAAGATGGTGGCCGGCGGAAGTTTTCGGTTAAGGTGTTTTCTGGTTTGCTGGTTTTGACGGCGCAAGTATGGGCTGGCTGTGAGTTGGTTTGGTGAAGGTTTCAGCTAAGGGTGTTGTTTGCGGTTGTGTTTCTGCATTTTTGTTGGTGGAGGTTCTGTGAAAATGGTTATAAGGATTGTTATCTGAGTTTGTTGAAGAATAAAGTTATCAATTTTTCGGAATGATTTTAAAAGAAACTGGTTTTATTTTTTTTGGCCTCTCCCTCTTGATGAATGAAAAAATTGTCTTTATAGAGGATTGAGGTAAGGGTGAAGTTGGAATTGGTTGAGAAATTTTTGGATAAGATAGAATATTTTTGTTGTTATGAGGCTGAAGAAATTGAATTGGCTATGGAAACCGTTGGAAATGGTAATGGAGTGCAACGCGTTGTACGATTTTTGTTTAGCCAGGCTGTGTTTGTTGTGTAATTGGTGGGATGGAATGCATATTTACCTGTACTAGTTTGTTCACTCCAACAAAAAAACAAAAAACAAAATATATATACAATAACAATAACAAAGAGAGTTCAAATAGACAAACAATAATCATATACTAAAATAATAATGGTAGTAGTAGTGATGAAAATAATAAGGATAATAATGATAGTAGAAATAATAATATAAAATAGAATTAAAATCAATAATAATAATAATAATAATATAAAAAGTAATAATGAAAAATAGATAACAACAATAATAAATGGTAATGAATAATAATATAACTAAATTAATAATAATAATAATAATAATAGAATGAAATTTTAATAATAATAATAAAGAATAAAAAAAATAAAAATTAATAACAATAATGGAATGGAGATTAAATTTTGGTTTTTTTTTTTTTGTATAGACAAATGGGCCTAGGTAAATGGAAATGAAACCCTTTTTTTTATATTTTTTGGAGAATTGGACTTAATAATAAGATATAAACAAATAATGGTAGTATGATAAAGCTAAGAAAGATATTTTTGTAAATTTTTTGGATAATGACTAAATATTAAGAATAATATAAAAACTTATTAAAAGAAAATTTGATTTTATTAATTTGAAAATAAATAAATACATTTTTTGGATTCTCTTTTAATATTAGACAGGATAATAAAATAATACATATTTTGGGTTTCCGGAAAAAATGATGAGACAGTAAAATGGCACGGGTAGGACAAATTTGGGGTATGACAGATGCCCCTATCGAATTGGGTTAGACCGAGTTAGATGAACTGGCTCGCGTTCAATCTTTCAAGGTATAAGACAATTAGATATTAACAGACTCCAAATTTGTCCGAAAAGAAATTGCGAAAACAACAAATGAAATATACTGGAAAGGATGAGCGACACAGTAAGAAATAATTGACAAAATAAATCACTTATCACCAGAGGATGATAAGGCAAATAACTGAAAATAAAAACTTTCATCAACAGAGGATGATAAGGCAACTGACTGAAAATAAAATCGTTATCACCAAAAGGATGACAAAGATATCCGACACCAAAAGGATGACGAGTAACTGAAAATTAAAATAATTGCTATCACCAAAAGGATGATAAAGCGACCCCGACACTAAAAGGATGTTGAGTAACAAGAATTAAATAGTCGCTATCACCAAAAGGTTGATAAGGCGACCCCGACACCAAAAGGATGCTGAGTAACAAGGATTAAATAATCGCTATCACCAAAAGGATGATAAGGCAACCCCGATGCCAAAAGGATGCTGAGTAACAAGAATTAATAATCGCTATCACCAAAAGGATGATAAGGCGACCCCGAAACCAAAAGGATGCTGAGTAACAAGAATTAAATAATCGCTATCACCAAAAGGATGATAAGGCGACCCCGACACCAAAAGGATGTTGAGTAACAAGAATTAAATAATCGCTATCAGCAAAAGGATGATAAGGCGACCCCGACACCAAAAGGATGACGAGTAACAGAAAATTAAATAATCGCTATCACCAAAAGGATGATAAGGCGACCCCGACACCAAAAGGATGTTGAGTAACAAGAATTAAATAATCGCTATCACCAAAAGGATGATAAGGTGACCCCGACACCAAAAGGATGCTGAGTAACAAGAATTAAATAATCGTTATCACCAAAAGGATGATAAGGCGACCCCGACACCAAAAGGATGTTGAGTAACAAAAAATTAAATAATCTGGAAGAGAAATATCCACCGGGGACGTCCACTGAATAACACGTAGGCGAATCTTTGGAATCTTCGGCCGACCCTGGATTCTGACTTCTGCTGGGGAAAGGCCTGTAATCTTGGATTGATCCTGGATGACTTATGCATGTATGCTCGACTAATTTTGAAATGGTATCCCATAATGATGGAAATACGATGCAAATGTTTATGCACTGGGATATAAATTCGATAATAATGGGGATATGTAAAGCTGGTTTATTTAGGCATGCATATGATGCATATGTTGCAAATGATTGATGTAATGATGCTTTATGACGTTAATGATGCATAATGATGCATAATGATGCATATGAGTGATTGAAAAAAAGAAAGGTGCCAGCTTGGTGGACTTTTGGTCTGGTAGTTGCCAATAATGATTGGACTTTGGGTGGGTGGAGGGACTGATTACCCGACACTCGATCTTCGACGATGTATGATCAGAAGATGAATCTGAGAGCTCCAAGTTTTGGTCACTTGCTGATGAGCGTAGCGACTTAATTGACACATGAAGACAGACTTTGCTTCGAATGGTTACCAACGTCTAGCAAGGACTGCCTATTTGGCTGGGGAGAAGATAAAGGAAGATTTGCTCCTTGTTTGCTTGCCCCTGCCTGCAAGGTATCTGAAATAAATCTGGTGGGGAAGCTTTGACAATGGCCATGGCATGATCTGCCCCTGATTGGAATCGGTAGGCGTCTGCCCCTGATTGAACTGTTTGAAGATGATTTGCTCCTGATTGGGCCGTTGAAGGTGTTTTGCCCCTGATTGAGCTGATTTCACAGAAGTACTTGATTCAAATTCCTCTTTTGATTGCCCCTTGTTGGGATTGCACTGATGTCAAGCACTGAATTGCAATTAAATTGTTCATACACAAATGGTAATGTTAATGTAAAGTTCATGTATGTTTTGAAAAAGTCAATTTATTTGAATGATTGTGATAGTGTGACGAATGGACCGTTAGCCCAGACGAAGTGCTGATTTAGAAAGTGCGTAAAGGATGCAACAAGAATAATGTGCAATCGATAATGAAGATTTAGCAAATATATGGGAGTCAATTTACGCAACCTTGTTGGTAGCATGCTTTCAAAATAAACTGTGCCTCAATTAGGACTTTTGAGGGTTATAACATGGTTTGGTTAATGGTTTGAGAAACAAAGGATATAAGGCTCAAATGATTTGTACCCATCCTTTCTTCGTATTGTTCTCCTGTCCTATGTTCAATTAACCCTACACATTCATTTGTTTTGACTTTGCAAGAGTGAAGATGAAGCTTTTAAAGTTTGTTTGAAGATGGCAGTAATCTTTTTTGCTGTTGGTGACCCTTTGATTTTTTGATTTTATGGTCACTGATGTTTGTTTTTGCTTTTTTTGCTGAGGATTTGAGTTCCTCTATTGATTTCTTTTTTTTTTGACTAAGTCTCCCTTTGGGTGCTCAACTTAGCTGTTTTTTCTTTTCTATTTTTTTGAATATTGTGACTGCCAAATCATTTGTTGATGGTCCTCCGACGGGATGTCTCATCTTGCAATTCGAAGGTGTAGTCATGTTAACTGAACAACTACCCTGCCCCGGGTTAAATGTAAGGGTTTGTATCCGAAAGAAACTCCTACTTCTAGGCTCGAAGTGGTTGACTAGGGATTAACTCCTTATATCTCCAGTGTTTGGGGATTTGAAAGAAATGTCTGTACATCATTGACGAGGTTTTTATCCGAAAGCATACCGCAACAGTTATGGGTATTTCGTTTTCATCATCCTCCCTCAAATATTTGCTAAAGTGAAGTGAGGGAAATATTGTGTGATTTTTTGTGATAAATGATAAATATGAGCGAATGCGAATAAATTGATTCAAAACATGCATAAACATAACATTAACAAAACCAAATACAAATAACAATGTTCAGAGCAAATAGTACTTAAGCAAACATTACAAAACAACAGGAATGCGGAAGTAATAAATGGCAATGGCTGCCTTGATTTGAGGAATTGAACTTCTCTTGATTGAATACTTCAAAGTTGGAGACTACTCAGATTGGTCTTCAACAACCCTTTCAAATGTCTTTACTTGTTGGCACCGTGTGACGGCATTGGATCGTTCTGGACATTTGGATTTCTCGGGGTGAAGGTAAGATCCTTAGAGTCGATCAGATCTTGAATCTTGTGCTTGAACGATTTGCAATTCTCGAGCGTGTGACCTGGAGCACCCTTGTGATACTCACAGCGGGCATTGGCATCATAGTCTCGGGCAGTACCAGTTTGTGGTGGCAAGTCTTTTAAAACAAGAGTTCCCTTTGCCATCATCTGATTAAAGATTTCAGAATGTGTCATAGGCAAGGGATCAAAGGTTCTTTCAGGCCTTCTTTAATGATATGGTGGATGCTGTTGAGGAGCGCGTTGTTGTTGTTGACCAGGCCGTGGTGGATAAGCCGGTTGCTGGTATGGTCCAGGTGCATATTGCGCGGCTGCAACCATTGGAGGTGGACGTGGTTGATGAGCCATCTGAGGCGGCAAGAGAGCTTGAAAGGCCTGCTGATAAGGCATTGGAGGAGCTGGATGATATGGCATAGGAGCATATTGTGCAGCAGCAACATAGGGATACTGATAGTAGGGAACTGGCGCAGGTGCACTCTGTTGAAAATTCCCACTTGCAGCAGAAACGACATTTGTTTCACCCTTTTTATACCCGTTGAAAGGTTTCTTGACATTGGATTGGTTGCTAGAACCTCCTTGGATCTTTCCACTTTTCAAACCTTCTTCAATTCTTTCTCCGACCATCACCATGTCCGAAAATCCAGAAGATACGCTGCTGATCAGCTTCTCGTAGTATTGCCCCTGTAGGGTACCCATGAAGATATCGATCAACTCACGATCAACCAAAGGAGGATGAACTTTGGCGGCTAGCTCTCTCCAGCATTGGGCGTACTCCTTAAAGGATTCGCTCTCCTTTTGAGACATACTCTGAAGTTGAGTACGGTTAGGAGCAAGGTCAGTGTTGTACTTGTATTGCTTTTTGAATGCATCAGATAGATCAAGCCAAGTACAAACATTGTTGCGTTCGAGCTGCATGTACCATTCTAGAGATGCTCCAGACAGGCTGTCTTGGAAGCAATGGATCATGAGTTTATCATCTTTGGCATGAGCGGCCATTTTCCTGCAGTACATCCTCAAATGAAGCTCAAGACAGCTGAGGCCTTTGTATTTCTCGAATTCTGGAAGTTTGAATTTAGCAGGGATCACAACATCCGGAACTAGGCACATGTCTGAGGCACTCAGAGAGGTTGAGTTGTGTCCTTCCATGATTCGGAGTTTTTCAGCTAACTCACGACACATCTTTATAGCTTCAGACTCTTGAACAGCATGAGGATTGGTGATTGGAACAGCGGTATGCATCTCATGCTCAACTTGATGATTCTCTTCAGTTTGAGGAAATTGGACTTGAGTTGGAGTAGGTTGAGCTTGAGGAATAGCACCAACAGTGACACCAGAAGCAGGTATTGGTTGGGAAGTGACCTCTTCAACAGCAGGAGTGAAACCTGGAGGCAAACCATAGACCAAAGGATTTGGAACTGGAACTGAAGGTATTGCTCGCGAGGTAGATCCTTGCACTTGAGCATTGTTCAATGCGGCAGCAGCTTCGCGACGTTCTTCCATCCTTGCCAAAGATTGCAGTGTCTCATAAATCTGGTCAATCTTGCTCTTGACCGAGTCAATCTCTTCCCTCATGGCAGCTTGTTCTTCTTGAATCACGTCCATCAGTCTTCTAGTGTTGGCTCTAGTTAGATACGGTCGTCTAGCTCGATACGGGCGTCGGGAAACCAGCTTGATTTACTGAAGATGGAGGAACATGAAATGAGTTTTTGGCTTTGGAATGAAATGCAATATGAATCATTAATGCAAATGAGATGATATGCAATGTCAGAATCCAGGATCACAAGATCAAGGTCTCACGATTCCAAGGTACAGATGGAGGATACTCTGATCGAAAACTCACAGGGTAGACTCTAAGGTTTAGGAACCCCAAAGTTATCAATTCATATGGCTGTTCATCACACACGCCATAAGCATGACGGTTGATTGACTCCGCCATATGAATCTATTTTGGGTGAGATCTTCGTATCGACAACCCACGAGAGCAAATTTTCTCGGGAGTCCATACTACGCGATCATCGACACAAGGTTTAAAACAAAGTCCTGGAGTTATGGAACTATCTCAACTGTTTGATGCACGTGTCAATTTCATACATTCTTGACAGTCAATCAACTCCATTGAGTAAGTCTATTCCAAGTGAGGTTTTCGTATCGAGCCACGCGAGGGTGAACCCTGGTGCCCCATACTACGCAACCATCAACCGATGTTTTAACCAAAAGGTTCTAAAGGTCCTCAGAGTTAATGACCCTAATGAAAGCAACTGAGCACACACGTCAAGGACTTGACGATTGTCAGTATTCTCATCAGAATCTACTCCAAGTGAGGTTTTCGTATTGACAACCCACGAGAGAGGTTCTCTCGGGAGCCCATACTACACAACCTCGCTAACTTATATTTATACTCGCAAGCCCGGGTGTCGCTCCCAAAGATTTGCATCCAGGTACAAGCGCGAACGGTCGGCGAAAGGAACAGTGAGAACACACAGCCGTGAACTCACTGGAGAATGAATAGAGTCGCCAGCTAGGCATTTTTATCCCGGAGGAAAGGTAATGCTGCATAGACCTAGAAAGAGATGGATAAGACGGTTTGCGAACCAGAGAGACTGAGAAAGGGGGTTGGTTACAACCTGGGAAGGTATTAGCACCCAGATTGTCCGCCGTACTCGACGGGATCCACGCTTAAAAGATTTGTGTTTTAAAGGGGTAGTGTCAGTGCAATCTGTGTATAAAGTAGCTGGAAAGAATGTACAGGTGTCAGTGTATAGTGTATGAGTGATGTGATGTATGAAAGTGTCAGTGTAGGAACAGAATGAAATGCTCAAGATCATGAGGCTAAAGAATGGAGCTGAAAGAGGGGGAATATACATAGACTTTTGTTCGATAACCGTTAAGTTATGCCTACGTATCCTCTCGTGCAATGAGGAAGTCAGAACACCGTAGTTCGACCCAAAGAGACTGAAAGATGAATTGACTTGATGAACTGCTTGCTTGCCTATGCTCAAGTGTATGACCTGTCTTGCTCAGGTGCTTACTGTCTTGCATTAGACGGAAGAAGCAAGTTCTCGATTGTGAGTGAATGAGATGAGAAAAGAATCCCGAAGGAGACGATTATTGTTTGTTTTTGAATTTTCAGTCTTTTATTGCTTTTTTGAGTTTGTCATAGGATAATGAGCTTAAGCCTAAACCAATGGGTTAGTAAACTCATCACATCTTCCCTCTGATTAGGGGTAATGAGAATACCTTAAGTGTGAAGTCAGATTCTCACACTTAATCACCTTTGGTGCAGAATTAAGATCATTAACCTACTTGTTGATTATTTAGATGTTTTTTGTGATTTTGTTTAGTGTTGAGTAATGAGGTTAAGCCATAATCAAGGATTAAACAGACTCATTGCACCATCCTAAAAGAAGGATAATAGATGAGAATGTTTAAGCTGAGGAAGACTCCTCAACTTAATCCATGATTAGAGATTAAACCCATGACAAAACAAACCTTTATTAAGTGGATTTTAGTTAATGATATGATGATGAAGTGAATTTTATGATTTGTAAGACGACTTGAGGGGGACTTGTCCATTAACTCTAGGGTTAGTCCTTCTTAACCAGTTAAGGAAGAATTAGAACCCTAATGCAAGGCCCAAGTTACAAGTGTGATGTCTTGATAATTATTAAGTGATTTGATTAAGAGATTTAAACACCTTAAGGGTTTAATACTTAGGATTAAAGTTATACACTCCATCCTAAGAGAAGGATGTAGGCATAAGCTTAATCACAAAGACTTAAAGCCTTTAGGGTTTAGTCCCTGATTATGAGATGAGAAGAGAGACACAAAGAGACATAAAGGTAAAAACTATGAGGGGAAACTAATCAAAACCCTAATTCATTGTCATGCTTGGTTGGTCCTAAGGTTTGTGAGGTTTCACCAAGAAGATCTTCAATGGAACCACCAGGAGGCAGATGAACAGGATCAAGAGAAGCAAAGTGACTTGCTTCATTCAAGAAGTCAAGTCACTTGAAGAAAGAAAGTGGGAGGAAGAAGAATGAGCAAGCTCAATCTCAAACACAAATAGAAATGCAGCAATGGATGCAAGGAAGATGAAAAGAAAAAGGTATGAGAAGTGAAGGCAAATTCACTTCTCAAGTTCACTTACCACCTGAAATGTTAGAAAGAAATGCAATGCAATGCAAGATGAGATGAAATGATATGATGCTAAGCAAAACCAGAAGCATGTTGATGATGATTATGATGTTATGAGGTGCTGCAAACATGAGGCAAGACAATGGGGATGTTCATACAAGATCATGAATGCAAATGATGCAAGTTAAGGAGCATGAACAAACATGAAATGTTATGAAGCATACAAGACAAATGACATAGCAAATATGGGATGCAATGATCAAAGATGCTTCCTATATGTCTTAAGATGTCAAATGAATCATAAGAATGCACAAAATGCAAAGACAAGTCATGTTATGCAAGAGAATGCAAGATGGATGCATATGGAAGCCCAAAAATTAGGGTTTATGGATCAAACATCAAACACAAACCAAAAACAGAAACAAAGCCCTAAAGTAAAAATGGAAAATGGCACCCAAAGAAACCCTAGGCCTATGATGAACCACTGCCCAAAGGGGAGCTCTCAAATCTCAACTAAACTCAAGTTATGAATTTTGCAAGTTATTAGGGTTTTTAAGGGTTCTTAACAAAAGAAATGCCAATCAATTAGGAAATGCAAGATCAAATCATGGCCTTTTTATCCTTGAAAATACATGCAAAATGGAAAACAATGCAAGAAGAATCAATGTCTCAACCTTCACCAATAGGCAGAAATAAATTTCCAAACATATGATCAAAATAATGCATAAAAAATGATTTAATTCAATGGAAAATTCTCAAAATGCATCAAGATTCAAAAAGAAATTTGGTTTGAAGGTTGGACAATGTTTCTAAATGTCTTAGAACATTTCATGAATTTTTTTGTAATTTTTAAATACCTAAAAGTATTTTTAATTAATTAATTCCCATTAATCAATTAAAAATAATCTTTTAAACATTTAAAAATACTTTTTTAATGATAAAAAATAAAATAAAAATATTTTTGTGTCATAAAAATTAATAAAACCTTAAAGAAAAAGTTTCATAATTTTTATGAATTTTTAACTATTTTAAATTAATTGTACAATTTAAATGAAAAAGAAATGAATTAAAATTAAAAGAAAATGAAAGTCAACAGAATGGATGGATGAGATTGATCCTGGATTTAAATGGATTGACCACGCGCCAGATCCAAGGGTCCACACAGTTTCTGATTTAATTAAACAAAATATGATTAATTAACCCTAACACGTGGATTAGGGCTAATTAAAGTGATCCTGGCCTTCTATCTGCGCGCGAAGTCAAGGGAGTCAACGCATCCTACGGCCTAAATTCAAATTGACATTAATGACTGGATTAAGCCCTAATCACATTCAGGTGGCCGGAGAAGACTTCCGGTCGTCTTCTCCGGCCAGAAGCTCACCTGAAAATCACCCAACTTCCTCAAAACGTAATATAAATGAAATCTATGAATTGGGAAACGTTTCTAACACCCTCACGAATCAAACCCCTAACCTAAAACAAATTTATCTTTCCTAAATCATCTGAATCGAAGCAAACAATTTCTAGGGTTCGTGAGCTTCAGACACAAATTAAATGCTTAAAACAAAACCATTTCAAAAACTAAAGGTACCAGAATGATCAGTGCATCATGAGGAACAAGTTTGTAACATAAAAAACTATTTCTGGAAAAATAATTTTCGAGCTACCTGAGTTTTGGAGCTTTCAGTTTTGGAACTTTCTAGCCACTTCCTTCAGTGCAAGCTGCTTCTCTTGGCCTCCCAAATGTGCCTGAATGCTCAAAATGAGTTTGTGTTGGCTGGAGAAAGAGATTCGAATGCTCCTGCTTCAGTTCAGTCAAAAATGGCAGATGAGATTCTGGCACTTTCAGGTCATGGTGATGGGGTGTTTAAGGTCCAGATGATGTGTATAGATGATTTGTGGTGTTGGTTCGTGTGTTGGTGGCTTGTGGAGAGAGATTCGATAGAATCTGCAGTTTGAGGTGAATGATGGCAATGGAGTTTTCAGGCTTGTTTCAGGCTTATGCTTGGGGTGTTTCTTGTCTATGAGGTGTGGTGAGTTGAATGATGATGAGAGTTTGAATGTTTGATGGCTGTGGAAAGAATTTCGAAGGAACTTGCAATGAGGTGAGTTTTTGTGAATGTGATGAGTGTGTGTGTTTCAGCCTTGGCTTGTCTTATGTTCAACTTGCAAATTGAAATCATAAACAATTCTGATTGGCTGGCTGATGTGACTTGTGCTTTATGGATTGGTAGATCACTTTTTGCTCAAAAACCACTTTTGTGTAAGATAGGGCATGGCTCCAAATCTAGGCAAGGACAAAGCATGGCTGGCGCAGCAAAAGGTGAGGAAGAAGCTAGCCAAAGTCAGCTTCCAATGCACCAAGTTGTAGGAAGTGATCATGAGTGTTTTGCAAGTTGGTTGGCTTATGTTTCACATGTGATCCTTTGCATAACCAAACATGAAACCAAGGGCAAACTTAGTTCAAATCTGATTTTTGTAACTTAGAGAATGTTCACATGCTGATTTGAGATGAATTAGAGGCTGCAATGTGTTTTGATCCAAGACTTTGCAAAATTTCCACTTGATGCATAACTTGAAAATAAGTGATTTTTGGCAACTTTGCATGGTCATAACTTTTGATCCAAGAAGCATTTGATCATGTTCTTGTACTTTTTGAAAAGGGAAAGATGAGATCTACAACTTTCATGACCAAAGTTTTTCCATTTGAAGCCTTTTTGGATCATGAATCAAGGCTTGAACATTGACCTAAAATGGTGCATTCTTGAAAAGTCAACTATGCCCAAAAAGTCAACATTTGCAAAAACTCCAAATTCTTGATTTTTATGAACTTCAACCTTCTTCCATGATCAAATAAAGATCATATACACTCAAAATGATGAAGATCACCCATTGGTTGGGTCATTGGGGGCCTCAGATGCCCTGATTTTGCACTGACTTGTCTAGAAAGTCAACTCTTGATCAGATGACTTCCCCATGGAATTTCTTCATGAAAATTGATATGCATACTCCCTATACCATATAGAGATCAATGGAAACAAGAATGACCAAAAAATTTGGAGTTATGGCCTCTGAAACCAAAACCCTAATTTTCAGTCAACTGTGTAGTTCATCCTGGCTCTGCATCCACTCAAACCCTAGTTCTTGTGATTCCTCTGCAATTTGGACTTTGTGAGGATGTAACATGATACAAGAACACACATGGACCTCTTTGAGTTGATTGGTGGCCTTTGGAATGGCTCAAGAAGCATTGGGATTGCTCAGATCACAAACCCTAGGTGCAGCTGCCTTAGAGACTATCCAGTGAATCAAAAATGAAATGTGAGATGATATGATTGTGTTTATGCATATGAGATGATCACAAGCCATGGTGTGAATGGGTGAGGGCAAATTTGGGGTGCTTACAGCTGCCCCTATTCAAACATGAGTTAGCTGTGCAGGATGTAAGCGACGGCTTAACAGGCAAACAAGATAACTTGTGGTTGAATACCAAAGACAATCCAAAATTTGCACTCACAAAATGAAGAAGAAAAGGGATATAGATTGTAAAAGCAAAATAAAGTATATTGTAAGTGTGGGCGACGGAGGACGACCGTCGAGCAGAGGACGACTGCTGGGTAAATAGCAATGACGGGGACGGCCGACATGCTGGGAAAAGTGTGTAAAGTAAAGCGATGACGGGGACGGCCGACATGCTGGGGATATAAGGAAAAGCTAAGACGGGGACGGCCGACTAGCTGGGGAAAGTCAAAATATGATGGGGACGGCCATCAAGATAAAGTAGGGTTCTCTGGGAATTAATGAAACATGACGGGGACGGCCATCAAGTTCATAAAGGTAAAGTAACCAACGATGGGGACGGCCATCGGGCTAAAAGGAAAAGGGACCACGACGGGGACGGCCATCGGGTTAAAGAATAAATGAAATAAACAGATGATGGGGGACGGCCATCAAAGGTGAAGGACGATCACCTAGCAGGGGACGGCTGCTCTGTTGGGAATAAAAAGTAAATATGATGGGGACGGCCATCAAAGGTGGAGGACGACCACCTGGCAGGGTACGGCTGCCGAAGATATCGACGATGGGGACGACCATCGGATAGAAAAGGTCAACGATGGGGACGGCCATCGGACGAGCATGATGGAGGACGACCATCAAGAAGTGGAGGACGACCACTCAGCAGGGGACGGCTGCTCTCAGGGTTTATCATGACATAGGATGAATGTCAGATAACCAAAATCAACAATGGGGACGGCCATTGGATAAAATGATGAAGGACGATCATCAAGAGGTGGAGGACGACCACCTAGCAGGGGACGGCTGCTAAAATCAACGATGGGGACGGCCATCGGATGAGCATGATGGAGGACGACCATCAAGAAGTGGAGGACGACCACTCAGCAAGGTACGGCTGCTCTCAGGGTTATCATAACACAGGACGAGTGTTAGATAAAAAGGAAAGATTTGCTTTGTTGGCGATCTACTGGGGAGATAGTAAACACGGACGAGCGTTTACATCCAAGAAACAAAAGGTATAAGTGTTTGGTATTGTGTATAGATTAAAGATGCGGACGAGCATCCTTAAGACTATGATACGGACGAGTATCACGTAGAAACAAACTGACACATGTTCAGAAATGATGATACGGACGAGTATCAACTGGTTAACAAAGAACACGGACGAGTGTTGCATCTGAAGGGACTCTTCTGGGGAATAGTAGACACAGACGAGTATCTATATTCAGGAAGACATAAGTGTTTGACATGGTGTATGAATCAAAGATGCGGACGAGCATCCTTAAGACTATGATACGGACGAGTATCATGTAGAACAAACATTAGACGCAATGCTCTGAGATGATGGTACGGACGAGTACCAACTGGTTAACAAAGAACAAGGACTACTGTCGAATCTGTGGGGATATGAGTGGTGATGTATACAAGATACGGACGAGCATCTGCATAAGTGTACCAATGAGTAGCGAGTGTATATATAATGTATTGATGAGTGTTTATCTGCTGGGGAGAATGACACGGACGGGTGCCAAGAGAGAAAAGTATAATATTAACAAGTATATGGGTTGCAAAAGTGTAAGCGACTGCGCTGGGGATATGACACGGACGGGTGTCAAGAAAGTGTATATACAAGTATGTGTGAGTGCAAAGAGGGTGTCTTTGGCTTTCTGTTGGTGATTTGACACGGATGGGTGTCAGGGAGTATCTGTAACACGGGTGATCTTGTTTGTTCAGGCGACTTTACTGGGGAACAATGGCACGGACGGGTACCAAAAGGTGCATGCTGGTATTTGAATATGGGGCAACTGCTTTTGCTGGGATTCTGGGGGATTTTGGGGGAACTATTCTGTATAACGACGGATTGTCAATACTTACAAGTGTTCAATTCACAACATGACTTATGATTATGCTATGCGTTTGATTTTTGCCGTAATGCTCCGTATTAGACGGAATGCTACGCTTTGAGGGTATATTATGATGCAAATGCTATGATTATGCAAAGAAGCACAGATCCGGGATTCGGATCTCGTTGCTGCGAAGATCTCTGGCTGATCTGCTGAGGAAGACATCCCAGCTGGGGATGAGATCATTGGTGTATCTGCTTGGGGGATATAGGTCACTGATCAACATATCCTTATAATACGGGACCCAGCCGGGATTTGCAGAAGCTTCCTTCACTCTGTTGTGATCTCCTTCGTGCGTTGCTCTTCTGAATAGAAGCTGGGGCTCTGTGGGGAGATGATCCCCTGATTTTTGTACTCGGCTGAGGGCGAGATGACAACTCGGCTGGGGAGAGAGAGAGAGGCATCACTGAAAGACCTCCCTAGAAACTCTGTTACGGTGGCTTCTTGACTCGGCCAGGGATATGGGCATCTTCTGTGATACCTGCCCATTCTTATGGGGATAAGTAATGAGTGACCAACTCAGCTGGGGAACAATGAGATGCAACTCAGCTGGGGATAGCAACGAAAAGCAAATCAGCTGGGGATGGAGTGTTTCCGATGCTGTATGTTGATTTGGCAACTTTGCTGGGGAAGTGGGCACCTCCCAGTGCCATGTGAGTTGATAATGATTCGCCAGTTTGCTGAGACGTAACTTGCATGCCCCAGGTTGCGTTCTAGGTACTTGCAATCCTGCAAAGATAAGGAAACGCACAAAAGGTCCCGAGGTATCCTTTACTGGATTCCGTCATAGGAGATAAGTACTTTCGAGAGTAATCACATTCCCTGTAAGCATGCGTTTTATTATTTTTTTTTAGAGAGAAGCATCTGTACTTATGCAGTCGTGTTTTTCAGAGATATCAGACAATTCTTTGCAAAACATAAATGTAAAACGAAACATGACTGAAAATCTGATTTTATTAATTCGCGTGCCCTGAATTGGCTGGATACAGTCAAAGAAACACATCTCCTGAAATGAGGAAATAGTTACAAATTGAGAAATAAAGTGCTGGCGGTGTTGATGACGCTCTGAGGAGCTTCCTCTTCTGCTATGACTCGTATGACAATGACGTTCTTCTCGTCTTGCTTTTTGGAGAGAGTTGATTCTGATTGAAGCTTGATCCTTTGGAGTTTACCAAGTTGTAGATGATACAGACGAATTCAGAATGCAGTCGTTCGCTTATTCCCTTATTTTGCATGGATCGCCCTTTCGGGTTTTCGATCCATCGGGATACCCATTTTTGCCTGAGCTGTCCAATGCGGCTTTTCAACTCAGCGGGTGTACATTTTCTTAATTATTTCCCTTATTTTTGCCCGAGTCTTTTATTCTGTTTTTGACTCGCCGGGATGCCCTATTTTTGCCTGAACTTACATTCTGTTTTTATGTCCAGCGGGTCATTTTCATGCGAAGTATTTTTTAACTGCATCTGAATTCACAGGGGATGGGAAATCTTCACCATCCATGGTGCCGAGCATCAGTGCCCCACCAGAGAAAACTTTCTTTACAACGAATGGTCCTTCATAATTTGGAGTCCATTTGCCCCTGTGGTCTGTATGAGGAGGGAGGATTCTTTTCAACACAAGATCTCCCACTTGGTACTCTCGGTGCCTGACTTTCTGATCGAAGGCTTTCTTCATTCTCTTCTGATATAACTGCCCATGACAGATTGCGGCCAATCTCTTCTCTTCGATCAGACTCAGTTGTTCGAATCGGGACCTCACCCACTCTGCTTCACTCAGTTTAACATCCATCAACACCCGTAAGGAAGGCAATTCAACTTCAACAGGTAGGACTGCTTCCATACCATACACAAGCTGATACGGCGTTGCCCCAGTGGATGTTCTGATTGATGTGCGGTACCCATGCAAGGCGAACGGTAGCATTTCATGCCAGTCTTTGTAGGTGACTACCATCTTTTGCACAATCTTCTTGATATTCTTATTTGCTGCCTCGACAGCGCCGTTCATCTTTGGCCTGTAAGGAGAAGAATTGTGATGTTGGATCTTGAAGTCCCGACATAATTCAGCCATCATTTTGTTGTTGAGATTGGAACCATTATCAGTAATGATTCGCTCGGGCACTCCATATCTACAGATGATATCTCTTTTCAAAAATCGCGCTACCACTTGCCTGGTGACATTTGCATATGAGGCTGCTTCAACCCACTTTGTGAAATAGTCGATGGCGACCAGGATGAATCTGTGGCCATTTGAAGCAGTTGGCTCAATCTTACCAATCATATCGATGCCCCACATGGCAAAGGGCCAGGGTGAAGACATTATGTTCAAAGGATTGGGAGGTACATGCACTTTATCTGCGTAGATCTGGCATTTATGACATTTCCTGGCATAGGCACAACAGTCTGCATCCATTGTGATCCAGTAATAGCCTGATCTTAACAGCTTCTTAGCCATTGCATGCCTTCCAGCATGGGTACCGAAAGAGCCTTCATGCACTTCATGCATCAGTAGATCTGCTTCCGTCTTGTCAACACATCTGAGGAGTACCATATCAAAGTTCCTCTTGTATAAAGATCCATCAGCGTTCAGAAAGAAACTTCCAGCAAGCCTTCTTAAAGTCTTCTTATCATTGGAAGATGCCCCAGGTGGGTATGTTTGATCCTCCAAGAAGCATTTGATGTCGTGGAACCAAGGCTTATCATCTTCAGCAATATCTGCTGCAAATACATATGCTGGTCTATCAAGTCTTGATACTGAAATCTGAGGTACAAAGTTAGTAGCTTGAACTTTGATCATGGACGAAATGGTAGCAAGAGCATCCGCAAACTGATTCTCGTCCCGAGGGATATACTCAAGTTTGACTGTTGTGAAGAAAGTCAATAATCTTCTTGTATAATCCCTGTAAGGTATCAGATGATCTTGGTGGGTGTACCATTTTCCGTTGGTCTGATTGATTACCAAAGCTGAATCTCCGAATACGGTCAATGTCTTGATCCTGAGGTCAATGGCTTCCTCAAGACCCATAATGCAAGCTTCGTATTCAGCTTCGTTGTTAGTGCAGTTGAAAGTGAGTTTTGCCGAGAAAGGCATGTGAACTCCTTTAGGTGTAATAAGTACTGCACCAACACCACGGCCATTCATGTTAACAGCCCCATCAAACATCATAGTCCATTCTTCCTCCGGGTCGGGCCCTTCAGTGTAAATAGGCTCTTCGTGATCTTTTGATTTAATGAACATGATGTCTTCATCAGGGAAGTCAAATCTCATAGGCTGGTAATCATCAATGGGTTGCTCAGCAAGATATTCAGATAGTACACTGCCCTTGATGGCTTTCTGAGATGTGTATTGGATGTCATATTCTGTGAGGATCATTTGCCATCTTGCAACCCGTCCGGTAAGTGCTGGCTTCTCGAAAATGTACTTAACTGGATCCATCTTGGATATCAATAAAGTAGTGTGGGTCAACATATACTGTCTCAGTCGGCGAGCAGCCCACGCTAAAGCACAGCAAGTTTTCTCGAGTAGTGAATAACGTTGTTCACAGTCGGTAAACTTTTTGCTTAGGTAGTATATTGCATACTCTTTTCGACCAGACTCGTCATGCTGGCCCAGCACACATCCCATCGACTCTTCTAATACCGTTAAGTACATAATCAGAGGTCTTCCTTCAACTGGCGGCATGAGGATTGGAGGTTCTTGCAGATACTCCTTGATCTTGTCAAAAGCCCTTTGGCAGTCTTCGTTCCACCTGACCGTTTGTTCTTTTCTTAGCAGCTTGAACAAAGGTTCACAGGTTGCTGTGAGGTGAGATATGAACCGCGAGATGTAGTTCAATCGACCTAAGAACCCTCGAACTTCTTTCTCAGTTTTCGGTGCAGGCATCTCTTGGATGGCTTTGACTTTATCAGGGTCAACTTCAATCCCCTTCTCACTTACAATGAATCCCAGCAACTTACCGGATCGCACCCCGAATGTGCATTTGTTGGGGTTCAACTTCAGTTGGTACTTCCTCAGACGCTTGAATAACTTGAGCAGATTCACCAGGTGGTCTTCCTCTGTAAGGGACTTGGCGATCATATCATCCACATAACACTCGATTTCCTTATGGATCATATCGTGGAATAATGTCACCATAGCCCGTTGATATGTTGCACCGGCATTCTTCAGTCCGAATGGCATCACCTTATAACAGAACGTGCCCCAAGGTGTAATGAATGTCGTCTTCTCCATGTCTTCAGGTGACATTTTGATCTGATTGTACCCTGAAAATCTGTCCATGAAGGAGAATACCGAGAACTGAGCCGTGTTATCCACCAATACATCAATGTGAGGTAATGGGAAGTCATCTTTCGGGCTAGCTCTGTTCAGATCTCGGTAATCAACACACATTCTTACTTTGCCGTCCTTCTTAGGCACAGGTACTATGTTAGCAACCCACGGCGGATAGCTAGTTACGGCAAGGAACCCGGCGTCCCATTGCTTTTGTACCTCTTCCTTGATTTTCATAGCCATGTCTGGACGAGTTCGGCGCAGCTTCTGTTTGACCGGTGGGCATTCTTCTTTCAAAGGCAGCCTGTGCACAACAATGTCGGTATCCAACCCTGGCATGTCTTGGTACGACCAAGCAAACACATCAACATACTCTTGAAGCAGATCTATCAGTTGTCTCTTCACTGAGTCTTGCAGGCAAGCCCCGATTTTAACTTCTTTCACGTCTTCGTCAGTACCAAGATTAATCACTTCAACTTCCTCCTGATGAGGAGTAATGACCTTTTCCTCTTGTCTCAACAACCTAGCTAGCTCTTCAGGAAGCTCGTATTCTTCTTCAACCCCTTCTTCAGCTTGATTGATCGGATTGTCAAAGTCATACGATGTCATAGCCGTGCTATTGTCGGTGCTGTCAGGAAGGCACTCTCTGCAAGGGTTAAGTTGGTTCATTTTAGTGATTGATTTTAATCTTGCTTTAGAAAAAAGTAAAATGAAGTTATCATTTTGAAAACACCGCCATTTATTTTTGTACAAAAAGAAAAATGGAAAAAACAGTGAGCAGAAAGAAAAAGACTCGTTTGCAAAAAGATTGTCTGATATTTCAATAATTTAATCTTGTTTGCACAAAAGTACATATGGCCCTGATTACAAAATGAGTCTTGTCATCTCGGGCAAGATGCAAGACTTTGATGCATGCTTATAAAATACAGGAAATAATAATTACTCTGCTCGAGTAACACTTATAATTTCCTGGGAAGACCAGTTCGAGACACTGCTCCCCGGGACCTTCGGACGAATCCAAATCTCCAGGTTGCGCTCCTCTTCCAGCTCGTCTTCCAGACAGTTGATAGCATCGGGGGTAAGCATCCCCCCACTGACAAAACCAGGCTCTCCAGCAGCCTTTGCTTGATGTTGAGTTGGTCTGTAACCCAACCCAAATTTGTCCTTCTTCTCCTCCACAGCTAAAACCTTGCCCCAGCCTAGGGCAGTTCCTTCCTCAACAACTTTCCGGGCTTGTTGGTAAGATGACATTGGAGTACCAGATATAGCAGATGCTTCATTCACATTCAAAGCCTCAAACCCCTGGCTCATTGTTTCTTGGATCTCTCCATCCATTTCAATGTATTTGTAGGTCGCCAGGTGGCTACAAAAATGTCCTCCTCTCCACAGATAGTGACAACTTGACCTTCCCACTCAAATTTTAACTTTTGGTGAAGGGTAGACGTTATTGCGCCAGCGGCGTGAATCCAGGGTCTACCCAACAAACAGCTGTAGGCGGGCTGAATGTCCATCACATAAAAGATAGTTTTAAAGGTCTGCGGGCCAATTGTCACGGGCAGCTCAATCTCTCCCAGAACCGATCTCTTCGAACCATCGAAGGCTCGTACCACCAAGTTGCTGGGTCTCAATGCCAATCCCCCATATTCAAGCTTCACCAGAGCCTTCTTTGGCAAGACATTCAGGGAAGAACCTGTGTCCACCAGCACATGAGAAAGGACAGCTCCTTTGCATTCCATGGTTATGTGCAAGGCTTTGTTGTGGTTGCGGCCATCTACTGTCAGGTCAGAATTGGTAAACCCTAGCCCATTGCTAGCAGTAACATTTCCAACCACGGTTTCCAATTGGTTGACAGTAATCTCCTCGGGCACGTAAGCCGCGTGCAAGACCTTAAGTAGTGCATTCCGATGGGCTTCGGAGCACATAAGCAGTGAGAGGATGGAGATTTTGGATGGCGTCTGGTGAAGTTGATCCACAATTTTGTAGTCACTCTTTTTGATGATCCGCATAAACTCATCAACTTCCTGATCAAATGGAGTCTTCAGGGCTTCTTTGGCAGCGGGATCTTCCTGCACCGGGCTTTTTCCTTTTGCCTTAGCAGCAGCTTCTACCTCAGCAGTAGGTCTTTGTACTTGTGAAGCAAAGAGACGTCCGCTTCGGGTGAAGCCTCCGCCTCCGCCCACATTATCAATTTGTGGTGCAGGTGCTGTTGTTTCAAGAGCGATTCTTTTTCCTTCGCAGTAAACGTCAGAGCCATAGTGCCAAGGGATGGCCCTATTGCTTTCATATGGTATGGGTCCAGGCACCGTGACAGTGACTGGACTGACTGCTGCTGCTGAAGGGACTGTTATTGTATGTGGATCATAAAAGATTGTAACTGGTGCTCTGGTGGGAGCAGCACCTTCTGAAGGGTAAGCAAAATTATTTTCTGGATCGTAGAATATGGTAACAGTGGAGACATCTTCGTGATTGATTGCTGGTGTTGTAGGAGGTTCCGTTGGAAGAACTGTTGTTGTTGTTGATGGAGAGTCGAAATGGAATGAAGCTGAAGTTGTAGCAGGAGAAACTGTTGAAAACTGATCATTCGGAAGGACAGGTGAAGTACTTGTTGATGGTGCTGATGAATTGTTGGGAGCATTAGTTGCTGCAGTTGTAGGAGGGTCTGAAACCGTTGCTGATGAAGTTGTCGGATTTGCAGGAAACGACGTAGTGATCTGAAGTAGGCCACTCTGAATAAGGCTGTCAATGCCATTCCTCAAGTCCTCACACCCATTCCATGAAATATTGCAGTAGGGACATCCCAGTTCACACCCCGGAAATATATTGTTTTCACGGAGCTGAGCTTTGATTTCCACCAATGGTGTCCTGATCTGATCCACACTAGTTATCAAATAAGACTGTTGGTCTTCTTCAATAGCATTAATTCGAGGACCACCATGGTGTGGCATTGGATTTTTGTTGACATTGGGCGGAGGTGCAAAATTCAGAGCCTTGGAGTCTACCAAGTCTTGTACCTTCATATGCAGAGCCCTGCATTTTTCTGTACTGTGACCAGGTGCGTTTGAATGAAAAGCACACCTAGCATTGGAGTCATAATTTCTTGGTAGACTGTTGGGATCCGGAGGTGCCAACGTTCTTAGCTCAACTAGGTTGAGTTTCAGAAGTTGTGGCAGCAAGGCAGAGTATGGCATTGGGATCGGGTCGATCACTCGGTTAGCTTGAGATGGCCTTTGTTGGAATGGCCTCTGTTGATTGTTGTTGGTGTTGTTGTTGTTGAAGTTTCTTAGAGGATACTGACTCTGAGGATACTGGGGTTGTTGTTGGAAGTTTTGTTGCGGAGGTTGATAGACGGGCTGAGGATGAGCTGGAGCAGGGATAGTGACTGCTGCTATTGTTCTTGGAACATATTGGGGCCTACCCCTGCTCGAATGGATGGCATTGGTCTCGCCGGTTCTTCTCGGGCCTGCAAAAGGCTTTCTTGTGCCACTGGACGAACTAGCACCATTATCAGAAATTTTACCCATTTTCAATAGGCTTTCAATTCTCTCTCCGGCTATGACGACGTCTGCGAAGCTGGTGGAGGAGAAGGCAGCTAGCCTATCAATATAGGTTCCTTGCAGGGTATTCATGAACATATCAGCCATTTCTCTTTCAGACATTGGTGGCTGGACAGCAGCAGCAAGCTGTCTCCATCTTTGAGCATATTCTCTGAAGCTCTCTCTGGATGATTGTGACATCCCCATTAGGAGGGTCCTATTGGGTGCCATATCCAGATTATATTGATACTGTCTGATGAAGGCCTCTGCCAGGTCCTTCCAGCATCTCACAGTTGCTCTCGTCAGATGGGAATACCATTCCCTAGAAGCTCCAGTCAAGCTATCTTCGAAGTAGAACATCCACAATTTCTCGTCCATGGTGTAAGCTTTTAATCTTCCGAGAAAAGATTGCAGATGGGTTCGAGGACAAGAAGTCCCATTATACCTTTCAAAACATGGAGGCTTGAACTTGTGGGGAATCCTAACCCCGTCTACTAAGCCCATATCCATCACGTCAAAACCCAAAGAATTTTGAGATTCTAAGGATCTTAACTTCTCAGCTATTTCTTCCAATCTCCTGTCATAAGTTTCCTCTCCAGCACCCATTACAGTAAATTGGTCCTCCTGAGGATCTTCTTGAAGTACTCTGGCCGCGGTGGCTGTCCCTTGAACGTTTGCAGGGATATTAATCTCAGGATGTAGATGTGGACCAAACACCGGGGGGGTAACATGTGGCTGCACCCTTTCATTATTACTTGTGCCTGCAGTCCCCACATGAGGCTCATCTTGGTTCTGCCTTTCCACCATAGCTCTCAACCTCTCCTGGCTCTGAGCCATGTTGTTCATAACCTCCATGAACTGAGTCATTTGGTTCCTCATTTCTAGCCTTTCGTTGGCCATCTGGTTTCTGACCTCCGTAAGGTCCTGTTGCATCTGATCCATCTGGATTCCCGGAAGGTTGTTTCTAGTTGGGTACCTGTGTGGCCTGTTGAGAGGAAATACCCTGCGGCGAGCAATAATTCCTGAGATTCACAACAGAGGTTAGAAACAATAAAACAAAACCTACAAAACAGAAAAAAGGTTAGCATGCAATGCAGTTGTGCTTATTTGCTCTCAAGGTATCCGGTTTGGCCTTCAGTTTTGACCCTTCCAGACCCTTGAAGATGATGCTGTTGAAGTTGCTTTTGGAGCGAACACAAATATATTACATAAGATGAAATAATACAACTTGTTCTTTTTACAACTCAAGCCCTCTAAGGGGTCAAAATACATCACAAAAGCAAAGTACATGAAAAGGAACAATCAACAAGCAAATAATCAAACTCCAAGGCCAAACTCATCCTCGCGAACTTCCTTAAGAAGTGCTTCGGTCACAGGATCAGCCGGATGCTCCGTGAGATTCCTGATGAGAAGGTTTCTGGTTGCAACAGCTGCAGTTAACCTCTTGTTCTGACTTTGATCTCTGGACTTCTTCACTCCAGCTTTGATCTTTAGCTCTGAAATTTCCTCCTGGGCTGCTGCCAGGGCTTTCTCCATCTGCTCCATCTTGTCCTGAACTCTCTTGTCTTCTAGAGTACGGGCCTCAGTGATCCGGACCCACCTGGCCTGACTCTCTTTCAAATACAAGTCTGTTCTTGCTCTCTGAAACTGGGCTTCTTTACAAGCATTCTTCAGAATCTGCTCTCCAGCTTTAGACTTGTTGATATATTCTCCAGACTTCTCAATCTTGATCAAGTGTTCCAACCTCAACTTCTCCAATCTTTCAATCTCCCTCACACCTTCACTTCTCTCCCGGAGGGTCTTCTGTAAGGCTTGAGATAACTTCTCATTCCTTTCCTTCAGGCTTTCAAACTCTTCCAGACTGATAGTAGCAGGGGGTGGTGCTGAAGATGACTCAGGCCTGTCTTCTATGGTGAAGGGCAATCCAGAGAATTGGGCCCTGGCATAGGACCACTCATGATATTGGGCTGAGGCCACATTATTGCACTTCCCCAGAATGGTGATTCCCTTGGTTTGAACATGATCCCAGGCCCAGGCAGCCTGCCTAACAACAGCCAAGTTAACCTTGTTCTCACAGTAGAGGGTCTCAACCAAATCCTGCACCCTAGGAGCATGGACCAGTGCATAGCCTAACTGCCTCTTGAACAGCAGAGGGTTGTAATTGATACTTCCCTTAACTCCTACCAAAGGCACATTGGGAAAGTGTCCACAGCTTGTGATAATATCTCTGCCCTTGGTGCTCTGAGTGCACCATCTGATGTCTGCTGAAGTGAGAGTAGTGAGCCTCTTAGCCCAGTTGCTTTGCTGATGAGGATTTAGGAATGCCTCTGTCCTGGGCAGATGCCTGAGAAGCCAAGCATGGAATAGTGGAGCACAACACCTCACTAACTTACCCCTCTGCTTCTCATTCCTCTGATGCACTGAGTAGTAGAGATCTCCTAACAAGGTTGGCACTGGGTTCTTCAGGATGAACAAGTGAATTGCATTCTTGCTGATGAATCGAGGCTCATCTGCAAACAACACAATTCCATATACACTTAAGGCCAACAATGCACAAACAGCTTTCCACTCCCCCAGGGAGGCCTTCAAACTAGCTTGAGAAATCAGGAAGTCAAGATGAAAACCAGGGATCCCAGCTTTAGATGTCATATGCTGTTCTATCAAAGCAGGCTCCAGGTGTAAAGCTTTTGCTATCTCTCCATTGCTGGGATAGACCATTTCAGGATTGAAAGGAATTCCTCTCTTGATAGGCAAGCCAACCAATGCTGAGTATTCTTCTAAAAGAGGTCCCAACTGAAAGTCTTTAAAGGTGAAACACCTCAATGGGGGGTCATAGAACTGAATGCAGGTATGGATTAGACTTCTCTGAGATGGGTCCATATCCATAACCAAGTCAAGTATATCCCCATAATGCTCTCTGAACAGAGGTATGTGCTCTGGAGTGATCAGGGTTTGGATCCTCCTGATGTCTGATAAGTCTGGTTGGAAGAAATGGTAAGTGATGTTGCTTTTCTTTGGAGCCATGAGTGCTGAGGACTGAGTAGAATAAGTGCTGATGAAGATGCTGAGAAGTGGGCCACTGGCTGGCTAGTGCAAGTAACTGAAGTATATGGCTGACAAGCTGAAGCAAGATGCTGGTGGAGACAGGTCAAAACTGCAGATGGGGTCAAAACCAAAACCAGATAAAGGTGGATACCCTGAAACACAAATAAGCACATGTTAATATGATGCAATGAGTATGAATGCAGATGATATGCAAAGGGTTTGTGACTGAGCTGGATCTGATTAACTGCCTTGGTCTAGATCCATGTGTGTTCAAGAATTCCAGATGGAGGTCTATAAATCCAGTAACCAGGGTAGGGGACTCAAATAAAGAGCCACATGTCCAGGGTTTTAGAATCACAAGAACTATCCAACATGGAGCATTCTTAACAAAGTCAAAGTAACAGGGTATTCTGAGGTCAAGGTACCTGCAAACCTGTAAACAGCCCAACCCCCTCACAGGTGGTGATCTAGAACAAGGATCCTCAGACTTGGATCAGTTATGAGAAGTGTAAACACTTCTAACCCGGAGGTACAGTGTTTACAATAACCATAACAATTCCTCCTCTAATTCACCTCAGTTTCTGAAGGTCAAACTAAAAGGTCATCCAGACTTAGCAGGCTTCCCAGATCCCCCTAGCATTGCAGGAAATCCGCAACACAGAGTTCTCAAGAAGAAACCCATATCTGAACCGTGTTTCATATTCCCGCACCAGACCGAAATGGAATGGGAAAGAATATGATTCACTCTATCCTAGGTGTCACTCAGGTCCCAGGTGTAGGACCTTAACTCTCAATGAAATACCCACCCACCAAAAAACAAGGAAACCAGATCCAGCCAGCAACAGTGACAGTATGATATATACAAATGCAATAAAGAAAGCGGTAAATAAAGCTGTACAGAAAGCAATAAATAAAGCAAATATACAAACACATAACACCCCAATAAACACAAATCAATCAAGCGCTAGGAGGAACCCACAAAAAGAACCAGAAGCCCTGGTTGCAGTATAAGGTATCCCCAGCAGAGTCGCCAAGCTGTCGCTCCCAAAGATTTGCATCCAGGTACAAGCGCGAACGGTCGGCGAAAGGAACAGTGAGAACACACAGCCGTGAACTCACTGGAGAATGAATAGAGTCGCCAGCTAGGCATTTTTATCCCGGAGGAAAGGTAATGCTGCATAGACCTAGAAAGAGATGGATAAGACGGTTTGCGAACCAGAGAGACTGAGAAAGGGGGTTGGTTACAACCTGGGAAGGTATTAGCACCCAGATTGTCCGCCGTACTCGACGGGATCCACGCTTAAAAGATTTGTGTTTTAAAGGGGTAGTGTCAGTGCAATCTGTGTATAAAGTAGCTGGAAAGAATGTACAGGTGTCAGTGTATAGTGTATGAGTGATGTGATGTATGAAAGTGTCAGTGTAGGAACAGAATGAAATGCTCAAGATCATGAGGCTAAAGAATGGAGCTGAAAGAGGGGGAATATACAGAGACTTTTGTTCGATAACCGTTAAGTTATGCCTACGTATCCTCTCGTGCAATGAGGAAGTCAGAACACCGTAGTTCGACCCAAAGAGACTGAAAGATGAATTGACTTGATGAACTGCTTGCTTGCCTATGCTCAAGTGTATGACCTGTCTGGCTCAGGTGCTTACTGTCTTGCATTAGACGGAAGAAGCAAGTTCTCGATTGTGAGTGAATGAGATGAGAAAAGAATCCCGAAGGAGACGATTATTGTTTGTTTTTGAATTTTCAGTCTTTTATTGCTTTTTTGAGTTTGTCATAGGATAATGAGCTTAAGCCTAAACCAATGGGTTAGTAAACTCATCACATCTTCCCTCTGATTAGGGGTAATGAGAATACCTTAAGTGTGAAGTCAGATTCTCACACTTAATCACCTTTGGTGCAGAATTAAGATCATTAACCTACTTGTTGATTATTTAGATGTTTTTTGTGATTTTGTTTAGTGTTGAGTAATGAGGTTAAGCCATAATCAAGGATTAAACAGACTCATTGCACCATCCTAAAAGAAGGATAATAGATGAGAATGTTTAAGCTGAGGAAGACTCCTCAACTTAATCCATGATTAGAGATTAAACCCATGACAAAACAAACCTTTATTAAGTGGATTTTAGTTAATGATATGATGATGAAGTGAATTTTATGATTTGTAAGACGACTTGAGGGGGACTTGTCCATTAACTCTAGGGTTAGTCCTTCTTAACCAGTTAAGGAAGAATTAGAACCCTAATGCAAGGCCCAAGTTACAAGTGTGATGTCTTGATAATTATTAAGTGATTTGATTAAGAGATTTAAACACCTTAAGGGTTTAATACTTAGGATTAAAGTTATACACTCCATCCTAAGAGAAGGATGTAGGCATAAGCTTAATCACAAAGTCTTAAAGCCTTTAGGGTTTAGTCCCTGATTATGAGATGAGGAGAGAGACACAAAGAGACATAAAGGTAAAAACTATGAGGGGAAACTAATCAAAACCCTAATTCATTGTCATGCTTGGTTGGTCCTAAGGTTTGTGAGGTTTCACCAAGAAGATCTTCAATGGAACCACCAGGAGGCAGATGAACAGGATCAAGAGAAGCAAAGTGACTTGCTTCATTCAAGAAGTCAAGTCACTTGAAGAAAGAAAGTGGGAGGAAGAAGAATGAGCAAGCTCAATCTCAAACACAAATAGAAATGCAGCAATGGATGCAAGGAAGATGAAAAGAAAAAGGTATGAGAAGTGAAGGCAAATTCACTTCTCAAGTTCACTTACCACCTGAAATGTTAGAAAGAAATGCAATGCAATGCAAGATGAGATGAAATGATATGATGCTAAGCAAAACCAGAAGCATGTTGATGATGATTATGATGTTATGAGGTGCTGCAAACATGAGGCAAGACAATGGGGATGTTCATACAAGATCATGAATGCAAATGATGCAAGTTAAGGAGCATGAACAAACATGAAATGTTATGAAGCATACAAGACAAATGACATAGCAAATATGGGATGCAATGATCAAAGATGCTTCCTATATGTCTTAAGATGTCAAATGAATCATAAGAATGCACAAAATGCAAAGACAAGTCATGTTATGCAAGAGAATGCAAGATGGATGCATATGGAAGCCCAAAAATTAGGGTTTATGGATCAAACATCAAACACAAACCAAAAACAGAAACAAAGCCCTAAAGTAAAAATGGAAAATGGCACCCAAAGAAACCCTAGGCCTATGATGAACCACTGCCCAAAGGGGAGCTCTCAAATCTCAACTAAACTCAAGTTATGAATTTTGCAAGTTATTAGGGTTTTTAAGGGTTCTTAACAAAAGAAATGCCAATCAATTAGGAAATGCAAGATCAAATCATGGCCTTTTTATCCTTGAAAATACATGCAAAATGGAAAACAATGCAAGAAGAATCAATGTCTCAACCTTCACCAATAGGCAGAAATAAATTTCCAAACATATGATCAAAATAATGCATAAAAAATGATTTAATTCAATGGAAAATTCTCAAAATGCATCAAGATTCAAAAAGAAATTTGGTTTGAAGGTTGGACAATGTTTCTAAATGTCTTAGAACATTTCATGAATTTTTTTGTAATTTTTAAATACCTAAAAGTATTTTTAATTAATTAATTCCCATTAATCAATTAAAAATAATCTTTTAAACATTTAAAAATACTTTTTTAATGATAAAAAATAAAATAAAAATATTTTTGTGTCATAAAAATTAATAAAACCTTAAAGAAAAAGTTTCATAATTTTTATGAATTTTTAACTATTTTAAATTAATTGTACAATTTAAATGAAAAAGAAATGAATTAAAATTAAAAGAAAATGAAAGTCAACAGAATGGATGGATGAGATTGATCCTGGATTTAAATGGATTGACCACGCGCCAGATCCAAGGGTCCACACAGTTTCTGATTTAATTAAACAAAATATGATTAATTAACCCTAACACGTGGATTAGGGCTAATTAAAGTGATCCTGGCCTTCTATCTGCGCGCGAAGTCAAGGGAGTCAACGCATCCTACGGCCTAAATTCAAATTGACATTAATGACTGGATTAAGCCCTAATCACATTCAGGTGGCCGGAGAAGACTTCCGGTCGTCTTCTCCGGCCAGAAGCTCACCTGAAAATCACCCAACTTCCTCAAAACGTAATATAAATGAAATCTATGAATTGGGAAACGTTTCTAACACCCTCACGAATCAAACCCCTAACCTAAAACAAATTTATCTTTCCTAAATCATCTGAATCGAAGCAAACAATTTCTAGGGTTCGTGAGCTTCAGACACAAATTAAATGCTTAAAACAAAACCATTTCAAAAACTAAAGGTACCAGAATGATCAGTGCATCATGAGGAACAAGTTTGTAACATAAAAAACTATTTCTGGAAAAATAATTTTCGAGCTACCTGAGTTTTGGAGCTTTCAGTTTTGGAACTTTCTAGCCACTTCCTTCAGTGCAAGCTGCTTCTCTTGGCCTCCCAAATGTGCCTGAATGCTCAAAATGAGTTTGTGTTGGCTGGAGAAAGAGATTCGAATGCTCCTGCTTCAGTTCAGTCAAAAATGGCAGATGAGATTCTGGCACTTTCAGGTCATGGTGATGGGGTGTTTAAGGTCCAGATGATGTGTATAGATGATCTGTGGTGTTGGTTCGTGTGTTGGTGGCTTGTGGAGAGAGATTCGATAGAATCTGCAGTTTGAGGTGAATGATGGCAATGGAGTTTTCAGGCTTGTTTCAGGCTTATGCTTGGGGTGTTTCTTGTCTATGAGGTGTGGTGAGTTGAATGATGATGAGAGTTTGAATGTTTGATGGCTGTGGAAAGAATTTCGAAGGAATTTGCAATGAGGTGAGTTTTTGTGAATGTGATGAGTGTGTGTGTTTCAGCCTTGGCTTGTCTTATGTTCAACTTGCAAATTGAAATCATAAACAATTCTGATTGGCTGGCTGATGTGACTTGTGCTTTATGGATTGGTAGATCACTTTTTGCTCAAAAACCACTTTTGTGTAAGATAGGGCATGGCTCCAAATCTAGGCAAGGACAAAGCATGGCTGGCGCAGCAAAAGGTGAGGAAGAAGCTAGCCAAAGTCAGCTTCCAATGCACCAAGTTGTAGGAAGTGATCATGAGTGTTTTGCAAGTTGGTTGGCTTATGTTTCACATGTGATCCTTTGCATAACCAAACATGAAACCAAGGGCAAACTTAGTTCAAATCTGATTTTTGTAACTTAGAGAATGTTCACATGCTGATTTGAGATGAATTAGAGGCTGCAATGTGTTTTGATCCAAGACTTTGCAAAATTTCCACTTGATGCATAACTTGAAAATAAGTGATTTTTGGCAACTTTGCATGGTCATAACTTTTGATCCAAGAAGCATTTGATCATGTTCTTGTACTTTTTGAAAAGGGAAAGATGAGATCTACAACTTTCATGACCAAAGTTTTTCCATTTGAAGCCTTTTTGGATCATGAATCAAGGCTTGAACATTGACCTAAAATGGTGCATTCTTGAAAAGTCAACTATGCCCAAAAAGTCAACATTTGCAAAAACTCCAAATTCTTGATTTTTATGAACTTCAACCTTCTTCCATGATCAAATAAAGATCATATACACTCAAAATGATGAAGATCACCCATTGGTTGGGTCATTGGGGGCCTCAGATGCCCTGATTTTGCACTGACTTGTCTAGAAAGTCAACTCTTGATCAGATGACTTCCCCATGGAATTTCTTCATGAAAATTGATATGCATACTCCCTATACCATATAGAGATCAATGGAAACAAGAATGACCAAAAAATTTGGAGTTATGGCCTCTGAAACCAAAACCCTAATTTTCAGTCAACTGTGCAGTTCATCCTGGCTCTGCATCCACTCAAACCCTAGTTCTTGTGATTCCTCTGCAATTTGGACTTTGTGAGGATGTAACATGATACAAGAACACACATGGACCTCTTTGAGTTGATTGGTGGCCTTTGGAATGGCTCAAGAAGCATTGGGATTGCTCAGATCACAAACCCTAGGTGCAGCTGCCTTAGAGACTATCCAGTGAATCAAAAATGAAATGTGAGATGATATGATTGTGTTTATGCATATGAGATGATCACAAGCCATGGTGTGAATGGGTGAGGGCAAATTTGGGGTGCTTACACCGGGTATAGAGCTTTTCCCTCAAGTTTCTTTTGCAAAGTATCGATCCAAATTATAGTACCAAGGAGCCACAAGATATATAACATGGAAGGCGATAAAGAAAGAAATGAAAATAAACAAGCAAGGCATAAAAGCAAACATCCGAACAAACGCGAAAACCTAGACTAGGCTTGACTCGCATAGGGGTGAACCAGTCCCCAGCAGAGTCGCCAGCTGTCGTACCCCGAAAAATACGACCTTACGTGATCCGAAAGGACGGAGTCACGCGCCGGACGGACTGAAGAGTCGCCACCTAATTCTATTTATTCCCGAAGAGGGAAAGGGGAGATATAGATACAACCTAGGAGGAAAAGGATGAGGACAAAGGTCAACGGAACCATTGTCTGGGTTCGGGAGTCGGTTATGTAGGGGGAATGTATTAGCACCCCCTACATCCATCGTACTCGATGGGAATCATCTAAGTTAACGCGCGAGAAAGGATGTCTATGCTTAAACGATTTCTTGCTAGAGGGAAATGAGTTGAATTATAAGTTAGATTGAACCTAGGTGCTCGGCAAGGATTGAGATCCTCGTGCCTACGTACTCCCGTGTGCAATGGGAAAGTCAGAGCCTCGTAGTTCGGCCTACTAAGGGTAATGGTTGTTGATTTTATTACCTTTCGTCGATAAAAGGGTTTAGGAGTTGAAATGCACTAAAGACTATGGATAGTTTATCTCGCCCAACAGGACGAGCGTCCTGCGTCGAAATAATCGGAGCGAGTAACGAGAGCTCGTTATCCTCCTTTCTACCGCTTAAGGCTCGTGGCGTACAAATCTTCTCGTTTTATTAGAATGTTTTATTTCCTAAGACCGCTTGACGTTGGATCAAGGGTTTGGATCTAATCGAAATGTTTTGGTTTTTTTGAGGTTAAAAGGGTAAATGCAAGTGGAGTTTGATTTTGTGGTTTGTTTAGCGAGGCACGAAGCGCTCGGCTCGCAAAGATAGGTGGATCCTAATAAAGATAACTGGAAAATAAAGTGTAAGTGTGCAAGTGCAATCGCTTGGCGTTGGACCAAGGATTCGGAATTAAATAAAGTGCGGAAAATAAAATGCGTACAAATTAATGGGAGAGGGATACAAAATAAATACAGGGGATTGCGAGAAATAAATGGTATCATTGTAGTTAGCCCAAGAGGAAGCGTGTGTGCAGTGTTTTTGAACTATTCGAAGGCGTTCAGCCTGTTTGATCGGGACACAATTATTCGAAGGCGTTGGACCTTTTAATCGAGCGCAACTATTCGAAGGCGTTGGACCTTTTTGGGACGCGGCGAAATTTTGTTCGTGAACTGCCTTAGAATCGGTTCAAAATGGGAACCATTATATAAGGAGTCGAATCGTAATTTGAAATGCAAAATGAATAAATTAAATTGCGAAATATTAAATAAATAATAAATTGAATAACTAAACAAATTAAATAATGAATAAAATAGTGAATAAAATGAATTAAATTATATTACAAGTGTTTTTTTTGTTCAAAATAAAAATAATAGAATAAAAATAAAAGAGGGCCTCATATTGACCGCTCATCACCGATTAAATGTAATCGGGCGAAAAACGGCCTTTTATAATATCATCGGCCCTTAATAAAAATATTAAATATCCATATATAAAAGTAACATAATGGAGATACAAGTAATATTAAAAACTTTAAACTAACAAATAAAATAAAAACTAACAAATAAAAATAGAAACTAGTAAGAAAAAAATCAAATTAAATAAACAATTAAAAGGGAAGGGGTTTGTTTTGCAGACAATGGTGGTGTTGTGTAGAAATTTGGATGGGCTTGGCCCAACAACTAGAAAAAAAGAACATCTTGTAAGCTAATAGCAGAGAAGGAGGTGCGCTGCTATCAGTATGTGTGTAATGTGAGATTAGTGAATCCTTGCTAGTTTTAAAGCCCAACAGAATTTAAGAATTTTGAAAATAAAAACATTAAACTAAAAACCTAAAGAAAAAAACATGTTTTTTTAAAGGAATACGAAAAAACAGCAGTAATATACAAAATGAAGAAAAGCAAAATTTGGGCAATTCACACTTCAGAACATAACAAAAAAAACGAAAAAACTCAGGATGTTCACCCTTTACCCTCACGGCGGTGGCCTCGCGGAAACGTCTCTCTCTCACTATCGACGGCAGTTTGTTCTTGATGATGGCTCGCGCTTGTTTTTCGTTCAACGGTGGAAAAGGAAAGGAGCAACGACGGCTTCCTCCGTCTCTCTCGCCGATTCCACTCCTCACGGACCATGGCGGCGTTTCTCTGTTCGGTGCCGGCTTCGGCTCGGTTTCGGTCTCCGTCTCTTTCTCTCCGGCTCGCGATGGCGGTTATGGGGTTACGATCTGCGGATGGAAGAAGGTGATTTGCGGGCGGTGAGAGTTACGGTGAGTTTTGGCGTTAACGGTTTTGGTTTGAAGAGTTTGGTTTGTGAAGGGATTTCAGCGGTGGTTTGTGATTTGTGGTGGAGTTGGTTTTTATTGGTTTGTTGCAGGTTGTGTTAGTGTGAAAGTTTCGGCCGGCTTAGTGAGGTCGCGGCTGATATGGTGGTTGAAGTTTGGTGCGGCGGATATGTTTTGAATGAAGGTGGTAAAAGGGTGATGGCCGACGGTTTCTTGAAAATAGGCCCGTCGAATCTCACTGGTTCTTCTCTTTTCAGATTCGCTCGCGGTTCACGTTCTCCATTGATCTCTCGGCTTCTCAGCCTTGCGGTGAGGGTAGTGAGTTCCGTTTGGTTCTTGAAATGGTGAGAATAATGAGTTTAGGATTTTGGTGGTTAGGTTCGCGGCGACTTGAAGATGGTGGCCGGCGGAAGTTTTCGGTTAAGGTGTTTTCTGGTTTGCTGGTTTTGACGGCGCAAGTATGGGCTGGCTGTGAGTTGGTTTGGTGAAGGTTTCAGCTAAGGGTGTTGTTTGCGGTTGTGTTTCTGCATTTTTGTTGGTGGAGGTTCTGTGAAAATGGTTATAAGGATTGTTATCTGAGTTTGTTGAAGAATAAAGTTATCAATTTTTCGGAATGATTTTAAAAGAAACTGGTTTTATTTTTTTTGGCCTCTCCCTCTTGATGAATGAAAAAATTGTCTTTATAGAGGATTGAGGTAAGGGTGAAGTTGGAATTGGTTGAGAAATTTTTGGATAAGATAGAATATTTTTGTTGTTATGAGGCTGAAGAAATTGAATTGGCTATGGAAACCGTTGGAAATGGTAATGGAGTGCAACGCGTTGTACGATTTTTGTTTAGCCAGGCTATGTTTGTTGTGTAATTGGTGGGATGGAATGCATATTTACCTGTACTAGTTTGTTCACTCCAACAAAAAAACAAAAAACAAAATATATATACAATAACAATAACAAAGAGAGTTCAAATAGACAAACAATAATCATATACTAAAATAATAATGGTAGTAGTAGTGATGAAAATAATAAGGATAATAATGATAGTAGAAATAATAATATAAAATAGAATTAAAATCAATAATAATAATAATAATAATATAAAAAGTAATAATGAAAAATAGATAACAACAATAATAAATGGTAATGAATAATAATATAACTAAATTAATAATAATAATAATAATAATAATAGAATGAAATTTTAATAATAATAATAAAGAATAAAAAAAATAAAAATTAATAACAATAATGGAATGGAGATTAAATTTTGGTTTTTTTTTTGTATAGACAAATGGGCCTAGGTAAATGGAAATGAAACCCTTTTTTTTTATATTTTTTGGAGAATTGGACTTAATAATAAGATATAAACAAATAATGGTAGTATGATAAAGCTAAGAAAGATTTTTTTGTAAATTTTTTGGATAATGACTAAATATTAAGAATAATATAAAAACTTATTAAAAGAAAATTTGATTTTATTAATTTGAAAATAAATAAATACATTTTTTGGATTCTCTTTTAATATTAGACAGGATAATAAAATAATACATATTTTGGGTTTCCGGAAAAAATGATGAGACAGTAAAATGGCACGGGTAGGACAAATTTGGGGTATGACAGATGCCCCTATCGAATTGGGTTAGACCGAGTTAGATGAACTGGCTCGCGTTCAATCTTTCAAGGTATAAGACAATTAGATATTAACAGACTCCAAATTTGTCCGAAAAGAAATTGCGAAAACAACAAATGAAATATACTGGAAAGGATGAGCGACACAGTAAGAAATAATTGACAAAATAAATCACTTATCACCAGAGGATGATAAGGCAAATAACTGAAAATAAAAACTTTCATCAACAGAGGATGATAAGGCAACTGACTGAAAATAAAATCGTTATCACCAAAAGGATGACAAAGATATCCGACACCAAAAGGATGACGAGTAACTGAAAATTAAAATAATTGCTATCACCAAAAGGATGATAAAGCGACCCCGACACCAAAAGGATGTTGAGTAACAAGAATTAAATATTCGCTATCACCAAAAGGTTGATAAGGCGACCCCGACACCAAAAGGATGTTGAGTAACAAGGATTAAATAATCGCTATCACCAAAAGGATGATAAGGCAACCCCGATGCCAAAAGGATGCTGAGTAACAAGAATTAATAATCGCTATCACCAAAAGGATGATAAGGCGACCCCGAAACCAAAAGGATGCTGAGTAACAAGAATTAAATAATCGCTATCACCAAAAGGATGATAAGGCGACCCCGACACCAAAAGGATGTTGAGTAACAAGAATTAAATAATCGCTATCACCAAAAGGATGATAAGGCGACCCCGACACCAAAAGGATGACGAGTAACAGAAAATTAAATAATCGCTATCACCAAAAGGATGATAAGGCGACCCCGACACCAAAAGGATGTTGAGTAACAAGAATTAAATAATCGCTATCACCAAAAGGATGATAAGGCGACCCCGACACCAAAAGGATGCTGAGTAACAAGAATTAAATAATCGTTATCACCAAAAGGATGATAAGGCGACCCCGACACCAAAAGGATGTTGAGTAACAAAAAATTAAATAATCTGGAAGAGAAATATCCACCGGGGACGTCCACTGAATAACACGTTGGCGAATCTTTGGAATCTTCGGCCGACCCTGGATTGTGACTTCTGCTGGGGAAAGGCCTGTAAACTTGGATTGATCCTGGATGACTTATGCACGTATGCTCGACTAATTTTGAAATGGTATCCCATAATGATGGAAATACGATGCAAATGTTTATGCACTGGGATATAAATTCGATAATAATGGGGATATGTAAAGCTGGTTTATTTAGGCATGCATATGATGCATATGTTGCAAATGATTGATGTAATGATGCTTTATGACGTTAATGATGCATAATGATGCAAAATGATGCATATGAGTGATTGAAAAAAAGAAAGGTGCCAGCTTGGTGGACTCTTGGTCTGGTAGTTGACAATAATGATTGGACTTTGGGTGGGTGGAGGGACTGATTACCCGACACTCGATCTTCGACGATGTATGATCAGAAGATGAATCTGAGAGCTCCAAGTTTTGGTCACTTGCTGATGAGCGTAGCGACTTAATTGACACATGAAGAAAGACTTTGCTTCGAATGGTTACCAACGTCTAGCAAGGACTGCCTATTTGGCTGGGGAGAAGATAAAGGAAGATTTGCTCCTTGTTTACTTGCCCCTGCCTGCAAGGTATCTGAAATAAATCTGGTGGGGAAGCTTTGACAATGGCCATGGCATGATCTGCCCCTGATTGGAATCGGTAGGCGTCTGCCCCTGATTGAACTGTTTGAAGATGATTTGCTCCTGATTGGGCCGTTGAAGGTGTTTTGCCCCTGATTGAGCTGATTTCACAGAAGTACTTGATTCAAATTCCTCTTTTGATTGCCCCTTGTTGGGATTGCATTGATGTCAAGCACTGAATTGCAATTAAATTGTTCATACACAAATGGTAATGTTAATGTAAAGTTCATGTAAGTTTTGAAAAAGTCAATTTATTTGAATGATTGTGATAGTGTGACGAATGGACCGTTAGCCCAGACGAATTGCTGATTTAGAAAGTGCGTAAAGGATGCAACAAGAATAATGTGCAATCGATAATGAAGATTTAGCAAATATATGGGAGTCAATTTACGCAACCTTGTTGGTAGCATGCTTTCAAAATAAACCGTGCCTCAATTAGGACTTTTGAGGGTTATAACATGGTTTGGTTAATGGTTTGAGAAACAAAGGATATAAGGCTCAAATGATTTGTACCCATCCTTTCTTCGTATTGTTCTCCTGTCCTATGTTCAATTAACCCTACACATTCATTTGTTTTGACTTTGCAAGAGTGAAGATGAAGCTTTTAAAGTTTGTTTGAAGATGGCAGTAATCTTTTTTGCTGTTGGTGACCCTTTGATTTTTTGATTTTATGGTCACTGATGTTTGTTTTTGCTTTTTTTGCTGAGGATTTGAGTTCCTCTATTGATTTCTTTTTTTTTGACTAAGTCTCCCTTTGGGTGCTCAACTTAGCTGTTTTTTCTTTTCTATTTTTTTGAATATTGTGACTGCCAAATCATTTGTTGATGGTCCTCCGACGGGATGTCTCATCTTGCAATTCGAAGGTGTAGTCATGTTAACTGTACAACTACCCTGCCCCGGGTTAAATGTAAGGGTTTGTATCCGAAAGAAACTCCTACTTCTAGGCTCGAAGTGGTTGACTAGGGATTAACTCCTTATATCTCCAGTGTTTGGGGATTTGAAAGAAATGCATGTACATCATTGACGAGGTTTTTATCCGAAAGCATACCGCAACAGTTATGGGTATTTCGTTTTCATCATCCTCCCTCAAATATTTGCTAAAGTGAAGTGAGGGAAATATTGTGTGATTTTTTGTGATAAATGATAAATATGAGCGAATGCGAATAAATTGATTCAAAACATGCATAAACATAACATTAACAAAACCAAATACAAATAACAATGTTCAGAGCAAATAGTACTTAAGCAAACATTACAAAACAACAGGAATGCGGAAGTAATAAATGGCAATGGCTGCCTTGATTTGAGGAATTGAACTTCTCTTGATTGAATACTTCAAAGTTGGAGACTACTCAGATTGGTCTTCAACAACCCTTTCAAATGTCTTTACTTGTTGGCACCGTGTGACGGCATTGGATCGTTCTGGACATTTGGATTTCTCGGGGTGAAGGTAAGATCCTTAGAGTCGATCAGATCTTGAATCTTGTGCTTGAACGATTTGCAATTCTCGAGCGTGTGACCTGGAGCACCCTTGTGATACTCACAGCGGGCATTGGCATCATAGTCTCGGGCAGTACCAGTTTGTGGTGGCAAGTCTTTTAAAACAAGAGTTCCCTTTGCCATCATCTGATTAAAGATTTCAGAATGTGTCATAGGCAAGGGATCAAAGGTTCTTTCAGGCCTTCTTTGCTGATATGGTGGATGCTGTTGAGGAGCGCGTTGTTGTTGTTGACCAGGCCGTGGTGGATAAGCCGGTTGCTGGTATGGTCCAGGTGCATATTGCGCGGCTGCAACCATTGGAGGTGGACGTGGTTGATGAGCCATCTGAGGCGGCAATAGAGCTTGAAAGGCCTGCTGATAAGGCATTGGAGGAGCTGGATGATATGGCATAGGAGCATATTGTGCAGCAGCAACATAGGGATACTGATAGTAGGGAACTGGCGCAGGTGCACTCTGTTGAAAATTCCCACTTGCAGCAGAAACGACATTTGTTTCACCCTTTTTATACCCGTTGAAAGGTTTCTTGACATTGGCTTGGTTGCTAGAACCTCCTTGGATCTTTCCACTTTTCAAACCTTCTTCAATTCTTTCTCCGACCATCACCATGTCCGAAAATCCAGAAGATACGCTGCTGATCAGCTTCTCGTAGTATTGCCCCTGTAGGGTACCCATGAAGATATCGATCAACTCACGGTCAACCAAAGGAGGATGAACTTTGGCGGCTAGCTCTCTCCAGCATTGGGCGTACTCCTTAAAGGATTCGCTCTCCTTTTGAGACATACTCTGAAGTTGAGTACGGTTAGGAGCAAGGTCAGTGTTGTACTTGTATTGCTTTTTGAATGCATCAGATAGATCAAGCCAAGTACAAACATTGTTGCGTTCGAGCTGCATGTACCATTCTAGAGATGCTCCAGACAGGCTGTCTTGGAAGCAATGGATCATGAGTTTATCATCTTTGGCATGAGCGGCCATTTTCCTGCAGTACATCCTCAAATGAAGCTCAAGACAGCTGAGGCCTTTGTATTTCTCGAATTCTGGAAGTTTGAATTTAGCAGGGATCACAACATCCGGAACTAGGCACATGTCTGAGGCACTCAGAGAGGTTGAGTTGTGTCCTTCCATGATTCGGAGTTTTTCAGCTAACTCACGACACATCTTTATAGCTTCAGACTCTTGAACAGCATGAGGATTGGTGATTGGAACAGCGGTATGCATCTCATGCTCAACTTGATGATTCTCTTCAGTTTGAGGAAATTGGACTTGAGTTGGAGTAGGTTGAGCTTGAGGAATAGCACCAACAGTGACACCAGAAGCAGGTATTGGTTGGGAAGTGACCTCTTCAACAGCAGGAGTGAAACCTGGAGGCAAACCATAGACCAAAGGATTTGGAACTGGAACTGAAGGTATTGCTCGCGAGGTAGATCCTTGCACTTGAGCATTGTTCAATGCGGCAGCAGCTTCGCGACGTTCTTCCATCCTTGCCAAAGATTGCAGTGTCTCATAAATCTGGTCAATCTTGCTCTTGACCGAGTCAATCTCTTCCCTCATTGCAGCTTGTTCTTCTTGAATCACGTCCATCAGTCTTCTAGTGTTGGCTCTAGTTAGATACGGTCGTCTAGCTCGATACGGGCGTCGGGAAACCAGCTTGATTTACTGAAGATGGAGGAACATGAAATGAGTTTTTGGCTTTGGAATGAAATGCAATATGAATCATTAATGCAAATGAGATGATATGCAATGTCAGAATCCAGGATCACAAGATCAAGGTCTCACGATTCCAAGGTACAGATGGACGATACTCTGATCGAAAACTCACAGGGTAGACTCTAAGGTTTAGGAACCCCAAAGTTATCAATTCATATGGCTGTTCATCACACACGCCATAAGCATGACGGTTGATTGACTCCGCCATATGAATCTATTTTGGGTGAGATCTTCGTATCGACAACCCACGAGAGCAAATTTTCTCGGGAGTCCATACTACGCGATCATCGACACAAGGTTTAAAACAAAGTCCTGGAGTTATGGAACTATCTCAACTGTTTGATGCACGTGTCAATTTCATACATTCTTGACAGTCAATCAACTCCATTGAGTAAGTCTATTCCAAGTGAGGTTTTCGTATCGAGCCACGCGAGGGTGAACCCTGGTGCCCCATACTACGCAACCATCAACCGATGTTTTAACCAAAAGGTTCTAAAGGTCCTCAGAGTTAATGACCCTAATGAAAGCAACTGAGCACACACGTCAAGGACTTGACGATTGTCAGTATTCTCATCAGAATCTACTCCAAGTGAGGTTTTCGTATTGACAACCCACGAGAGAGGTTCTCTCGGGAGCCCATACTACACAACCTCGCTAACTTATATTTATACTCGCAAGCCCGGGTATAGAGGTTTTCCCTCAAGTTTCTTTTGCAAAGTATCGATCCAAATTATAGTACCAAGGAGCCACAAGATATATAACATGGAAGGAGATAAAGAAAGCAATGAAAATAAACAAGCAAGGCATAAAAGCAAACATCCGAACAAACGCAAAAACCTAGACTAGGCTTGACTCGCATAGGGGTGAACCAGTCCCCAGCAGAGTCGCCAGCTGTCGTACCCCGAAAAATACGACCTTACGTGATCCGAAAGGACGGAGTCACGCACCGGACGGACTGAAGAGTCGCCACCTAATTCTATTTATTCCCGAAGAGGGAAAGGGGAGATATAGATACAACCTAGGAGGAAAAGGATGAGGACAAAGGTCAACGGAACCATTGTCTGGGTTCGGGAGTCGGTTATGTAGGGGGAATGTATTAGCACCCCCTACATCCATCGTACTCGATGGGAATCATCTAAGTTAACGCGCGAGAAAGGATGTCTATGCTTAAATGATTTCTTGCTAGAGGGAAATGAGTTGAATTATAAGTTAGATTGAACCTAGGTGCTCGGCAAGGATTGAGATCCTCGTGCCTACGTACTCCCGTGTGCAATGGGAAAGTCAGAGCCTCGTAGTTCGGCCTACTAAGGGTAATGGTTGTTGATTTTATTACCTTTCGTCGATAAAAGGGTTTAGGAGTTGAAATGCACTAAAGACTATGGATAGTTTATCTCGCCCAACAGGACGAGCGTCCTGCGTCGAAATAATCGGAGCGAGTAACGAGAGCTCGTTATCCTCCTTTCTACCGCTTAAGGCTCGTGGCGTACAAATCTTCTCGTTTTATTAGAATGTTTTATTTCCTAAGACCGCTTGACGTTGGATCAAGGGTTTGGATCTAATCGAAATGTTTTGGTTTTTTTGAGGTTAAAAGGGTAAATGCAAGTGGAGTTTGATTTTGTGGTTTGTTTAGCGAGGCACGAAGCGCTCGGCTCGCAAAGATAGGTGGATCCTAATAAAGATAACTGGAAAATAAAGTGTAAGTGTGCAAGTGCAATCGCTTGGCGTTGGACCAAGGATTCGGAATTAAATAAAGTGCGGAAAATAAAATGCGTACAAATTAATGGGAGAGGGATACAAAATAAATACAGGGGATTGCGAGAAATAAATGGTATCATTGTAGTTAGCCCAAGAGGAAGCGTGTGTGCAGTGTTTTTGAACTATTCGAAGGCGTTCAGCCTGTTTGATCGGGACACAATTATTCGAAGGCGTTGGACCTTTTAATCGAGCGCAACTATTCGAAGGCGTTGGACCTTTTTGGGACGCGGCGAAATTTTGTTCGTGAACTGCCTTAGAATCGGTTCAAAATGGGAACCATTATATAAGGAGTCGAATCGTAATTTGAAATGCAAAATGAATAAATTAAATTGCGAAATATTAAATAAATAATAAATTGAATAACTAAACAAATTAAATAATGAATAAAATAGTGAATAAAATGAATTAAATTATATTACAAGTGTTTTTTTTGTTCAAAATAAAAATAATAGAATAAAAATAAAAGAGGGCCTCATATTGACCGCTCATCACCGATTAAATGTAATCGGGCGAAAAACGGCCTTTTATAATATCATCGGCCCTTAATAAAAATATTAAATATCCATATATAAAAGTAACATAATGGAGATACAAGTAATATTAAAAACTTTAAACTAACAAATAAAATAAAAACTAACAAATAAAAATAGAAACTAGTAAGAAAAAAATCAAATTAAATAAACAATTAAAAGGGAAGGGGTTTGTTTTGCAGACAATGGTGGTGTTGTGTAGAAATTTGGATGGGCTTGGCCCAACAACTAGAAAAAAAGAACATCTTGTAAGCTAATAGCAGAGAAGGAGGTGCGCTGCTATCAGTATGTGTGTAATGTGAGATTAGTGAATCCTTGCTAGTTTTAAAGCCCAACAGAATTTAAGAATTTTGAAAATAAAAACATTAAACTAAAAACCTAAAGAAAAAAACATGCTTTTTTAAAGGAATACGAAAAAAACAGCAGTAATATACAAAATGAAGAAAAGCAAAATTTGGGCAATTCACACTTCAGAACATAACAAAAAAAACGAAAAAACTCAGGAAGTTCACCCTTTACCCTCACGGCGGTGGCCTCGCGGAAACGTCTCTCTCTCACTATCGACGGCAGTTTGTTCTTGATGATGGCTCGCGCTTGTTTTTCGTTCAACGGTGGAAAAGGAAAGGAGCAACGACGGCTTCCTCCGTCTCTCTCGCCGATTCCACTCCTCACGGACCATGGCGGCGTTTCTCTGTTCGGTGCCGGCTTCGGCTCGGTTTCGGTCTCCGTCTCTTTCTCTCCGGCTCACGATGGCGGCTATGGGGTTACGATCTGCGGATGGAAGAAGGTGATTTGCGGGCGGTGAGAGTTACGGTGAGTTTTGGCGTTAACGGTTTTGGTTTGAAGAGTTTGGTTTGTGAAGGGATTTCAGCGGTGGTTTGTGATTTGTGGTGGAGTTGGTTTTGATTGGTTTGTTGCAGGTTGTGTTAGTGTGAAAGTTTCGGCCGGCTTAGTGAGGTCGCGGCTGATATGGTGGTTGAAGTTTGGTGCGGCGGATATGTTTTGAATGAAGGTGGTAAAAGGGTGATGGCCGACGGTTTCTTGAAAATAGGCCCGTCGAATCTCACTGGTTCTTCTCTTTTCAGATTCGCTCGCGGTTCACGTTCTCCATTGATCTCTCGGCTTCTCAGCCTTGCGGTGAGGGTAGTGAGTTCCGTTTGGTTCTTGAAATGGTGAGAATAATGAGTTTAGGATTTTGGTGGTTAGGTTTGCGGCAACTTGAAGATGGTGGCCGGCAGAAGTTTTCGGTTAACGTGTTTTCTGGTTTGCTGGTTTTGACGGCGCAAGTATGGGCTGGCTGTGAGTTGGTTTGGTGAAGGTTTCAGCTAAGGGTGTTGTTTGCGGTTGTGTTTCTGCATTTTTGTTGGTGGAGGTTCTGTGAAAATGGTTATAAGGATTGTTATCTGAGTTTGTTGAAGAATAAAGTTATCAATTTTTCGGAATGATTTTAAAAGAAACTGGTTTTATTTTTTTTGGCCTCTCCCTCTTGATGAATGAAAAAATTGTCTTTATAGAGGATTGAGGTAAGGGTGAAGTTGGAATTGGTTGAGAAATTTTTGGATAAGATAGAATATTTTTGTTGTTATGAGGCTGAAGAAATTGAATTGGCTATGGAAACCGTTGGAAATGGTAATGGAGTGCAACGCGTTGTACGATTTTTGTTTAGCCAGGCTGTGTTTGTTGTGTAATTGGTGGGATGGAATGCATATTTACCTGTACTAGTTTGTTCACTCCAACAAAAAAACAAAAAACAAAATATATATACAATAACAATAACAAAGAGAGTTCAAATAGACAAACAATAATCATATACTAAAATAATAATGGTAGTAGTAGTGATGAAAATAATAAGGATAATAATGATAGTAGAAATAATAATATAAAACAGAATTAAAATCAATAATAATAATAATAATAATAATATAAAAAGTAATAATGAAAAATAGATAACAACAATAATAAATGGTAATGAATAATAATATAACTAAATTAATAATAATAATAATAATAATAGAATGAAATTTTAATAATAATAATAAAGAATTAAAAAAATAAAAATTAATAACAATAATGGAATGGAGATAAAATTTTGGTTTTTTTTTTGTATAGACAAATGGGCCTAGGTAAATGGAAATGAAACCCTTTTTTTTATATTTTTTGGAGAATTGGACTTAATAATAAGATATAAACAAATAATGGTAGTATGATAAAGCTAAGAAAGATTTTTTTGTAAATTTTTTGGATAATGACTAAATATTAAGAATAATATAAAAACTTATTAAAAGAAAATTTGATTTTATTAATTTGAAAATAAATAAATACAATTTTTGGATTCTCTTTTAATATTAGACAGGATAATAAAATAATACATATTTTGGGTTTCCGGAAAAAATGATGAGACAGTAAAATGGCACGGGTAGGACAAATTTGGGGTATGACAGATGCCCCTATCGAATTGGGTTAGACCGAGTTAGATGAACTGGCTCGCGTTCAATCTTTCAAGGTATAAGACAATTAGATATTAACAGACTCCAAATTTGTCCGAAAAGAAATTGCGAAAACAACAAATGAAATATACTGGAAAGGATGAGCGACACAGTAAGAAATAATTGACAAAATAAATCACTTATCACCAGAGGATGATAAGGCAAATAACTGAAAATAAAAACTTTCATCAACAGAGGATGATAAGGCAACTGACTGAAAATAAAATCGTTATCACCAAAAGGATGACAAAGATATCCGACACCAAAAGGATGACGAGTAACTGAAAATTAAAATAATTGCTATCACCAAAAGGATGATAAAGCGACCCCGACACTAAAAGGATGTTGAGTAACAAGAATTAAATAGTCGCTATCACCAAAAGGTTGATAAGGCGACCCCGACACCAAAAGGATGTTGAGTAACAAGGATTAAATAATCGCTATCACCAAAAGGATGATAAGGCAACCCCGATGCCAAAAGGATGCTGAGTAACAAGAATTAATAATCGCTATCACCAAAAGGATGATAAGGCGACCCCGAAACCAAAAGGATGCTGAGTAACAAGAATTAAATAATCGCTATCACCAAAAGGATGATAAGGCGACCCCGACACCAAAAGGATGTTGAGTAACAAGAATTAAATAATCGCTATCACCAAAAGGATGATAAGGCGACCCCGACACCAAAAGGATGACGAGTAACAGAAAATTAAATAATCGCTATCACCAAAAGGATGATAAGGCGACCCCGACACCAAAAGGATGTTGAGTAACAAGAATTAAATAATCGCTATCACCAAAAGGATGATAAGGCGACCCCGACACCAAAAGGATGCTGAGTAACAAGAATTAAATAATCGTTATCACCAAAAGGATGATAAGGCGACCCCGACACCAAAAGGATGTTGAGTAACAAAAAATTAAATAATCTGGAAGAGAAATATCCACCGGGGACGTCCACTGAATAACACGTAGGCGAATCTTTGGAATCTTCGGCCAACCCTGGATTCTGACTTCTGCTGGGGAAAGGCCTGTAATCTTGGATTGATCCTGGATGACTTATGCACGTATGCTCGACTAATTTTGAAATGGTATCCCATAATGATGGAAATACGATGCAAATGTTTATGCACTGGGATATAAATTCGATAATAATGGGGATATGTAAAGCTGGTTTATTTAGGCATGCATATGATGCATATGTTGCAAATGATTGATGTAATGATGCTTTATGACGTTAATGATGCATAATGATGCATATGAGTGATTGAAAAAAAGAAAGGTGCCATCTTGGTGGACTTTTGGTCTGGTAGTTGCCAATAATGATTGGACTTTGGGTGGGTGGAGGGACTGATTACCCGACACTCGATCTTCGACGATGTATGATCAGAAGATGAATCTGAGAGCTCCAAGTTTTGGTCACTTGCTGATGAGCGTAGCGACTTAATTGACACATGAAGACAGACTTTGCTTCGAATGGTTACCAACGTCTAGCAAGGACTGCCTATTTGGCTGGGGAGAAGATAAAGGAAGATTTGCTCCTTGTTTGCTTGCCCCTGCCTGCAAGGTATCTGAAATAAATCTGGTGGGGAAGCTTTGACAATGGCCATGGCATGATCTGCCCCTGATTGGAATCGGTAGGCGTCTGCCCCTGATTGAACTGTTTGAAGATGATTTGCTCCTGATTGGGCCGTTGAAGGTGTTTTGCCCCTGATTGAGCTGATTTCACAGAAGTACTTGATTCAAATTCCTCTTTTGATTGCCCCTTGTTGGGATTGCACTGATGTCAAGCACTGAATTGCAATTAAATTGTTCATACACAAATGGTAATGTTAATGTAAAGTTCATGTAAGTTTTGAAAAAGTCAATTTATTTGAATGATTGTGATAGTGTGACGAATGGACCGTTAGCCCAGACGAAGTGCTGATTTAGAAAGTGCGTAAAGGATGCAACAAGAATAATGTGCAATCGATAATGAAGATTTAGCAAATATATGGGAGTCAATTTACGCAACCTTGTTGGTAGCATGCTTTCAAAATAAACCGTGCCTCAATTAGGACTTTTGAGGGTTATAACATGGTTTGGTTAATGGTTTGAGAAACAAAGGATATAAGGCTCAAATGATTTGTACCCATCCTTTCTTCGTATTGTTCTCCTGTCCTATGTTCAATTAACCCTACACATTCATTTGTTTTGACTTTGCAAGAGTGAAGATGAAGCTTTTAAAGTTTGTTTGAAGATGGCAGTAATCTTTTTTTCTGTTGGTGACCCTTTGATTTTTTGATTTTATGGTCACTGATGTTTGTTTTTGCTTTTTTTGCTGAGGATTTGAGTTCCTCTATTGATTTCTTTTTTTTTGACTAAGTCTCCCTTTGGGTGCTCAACTTAGCTGTTTTTTCTTTTCTATTTTTTTGAATATTGTGACTGCCAAATCATTTGTTGATGGTCCTCCGACGGGATGTCTCATCTTGCAATTCGAAGGTGTAGTCATGTTAACTGAACAACTACCCTGCCCCGGGTTAAATGTAAGGGTTTGTATCCGAAAGAAACTCCTACTTCTAGGCTCGAAGTGGTTGACTAGGGATTAACTCCTTATATCTCCAGTGTTTGGGGATTTGAAAGAAATGCCTGTACATCATTGACGAGGTTTTTATCCGAAAGCATACCGCAACAGTTATGGGTATTTCGTTTTCATCATCCTCCCTCAAATATTTGCTAAAGTGAAGTGAGGGAAATATTGTGTGATTTTTTGTGATAAATGATAAATATGAGCGAATGCGAATAAATTGATTCAAAACATGCATAAACATAACATTAACAAAACCAAATACAAATAACAATGTTCAGAGCAAATAGTACTTAAGCAAACATTACAAAACAACAGGAATGCGGAAGTAATAAATGGCAATGGCTGCCTTGATTTGAGGAATTGAACTTCTCTTGATTGAATACTTCAAAGTTGGAGACTACTCAGATTGGTCTTCAACAACCCTTTCAAATGTCTTTACTTGTTGGCACCGTGTGACGGCATTGGATCGTTCTGGACATTTGGATTTCTCGGGGTGAAGGTAAGATCCTTAGAGTCGATCAGATCTTGAATCTTGTGCTTGAACGATTTGCAATTCTCGAGCGTGTGACCTGGAGCACCCTTGTGATACTCACAGCGGGCATTGGCATCATAGTCTCGGGCAGTACCAGTTTATGGTGGCAAGTCTTTTAAAACAAGAGTTCCCTTTGCCATCATCTGATTAAAGATTTCAGAATGTGTCATAGGCAAGGGATCAAAGGTTCTTTCAGGCCTTCTTTAATGATATGGTGGATGCTGTTGAGGAGCGCGTTGTTGTTGTTGACCAGGCCGTGGTGGATAAGCCGGTTGCTGGTATGGTCCAGGTGCATATTGCGCGGCTGCAACCATTGGAGGTGGACGTGGTTGATGAGCCATCTGAGGCGGCAATAGAGCTTGAAAGGCCTGCTGATAAGGCATTGGAGGAGCTGGATGATATGGCATAGGAGCATATTGTGCAGCAGCAACATAGGGATACTGATAGTAGGGAACTGGCGCAGGTGCACTCTGTTGAAAATTCCCACTTGCAGCAGAAACGACATTTGTTTCACCCTTTTTATACCCGTTGAAAGGTTTCTTGACATTGGATTGGTTGCTAGAACCTCCTTGGATCTTTCCACTTTTCAAACCTTCTTCAATTCTTTCTCCGACCATCACCATGTCCGAAAATCCAGAAGATACGCTGCTGATCAGCTTCTCGTAGTATTGCCCCTGTAGGGTACCCATGAAGATATCGATCAACTCACGGTCAACCAAAGGAGGATGAACTTTGGCGGCTAGCTCTCTCCAGCATTGGGCGTACTCCTTAAAGGATTCGTTCTCCTTTTGAGACATACTCTGAAGTTGAGTACGGTTAGGAGCAAGGTCAGTGTTGTACTTGTATTGCTTTTTGAATGCATCAGATAGATCAAGCCAAGTACAAACATTGTTGCGTTCGAGCTGCATGTACCATTCTAGAGATGCTCCAGACAGGTTGTCTTGGAAGCAATGGATCATGAGTTTATCATCTTTGGCATGAGCGGCCATTTTCCTGCAGTACATCCTCAAATGAAGCTCAAGACAGCTGAGGCCTTTGTATTTCTCGAATTCTGGAAGTTTGAATTTAGCAGGGATCACAACATCCGGAACTAGGCACATGTCTGAGGCACTCAGAGAGGTTGAGTTGTGTCCTTCCATGATTCGGAGTTTTTCAGCTAACTCACGACACATCTTTATAGCTTCAGACTCTTGAACAGCATGAGGATTGGTGATTGGAACAGCGGTATGCATCTCATGCTCAACTTGATGATTCTCTTCAGTTTGAGGAAACTGGACTTGAGTTGGAGTAGGTTGAGCTTGAGGAATAGCACCAACAGTGACACCAGAAGCAGGTATTGGTTGGGAAGTGACCTCTTCAACAGCAGGAGTGAAACCTGGAGGCAAACCATAGACCAAAGGATTTGGAACTGGAACTGAAGGTATTGCTCGCGAGGTAGATCCTTGCACTTGAGCATTGTTCAATGCGGCAGCAGCTTCGCGACGTTCTTCCATCCTTGCCAAAGATTGCAGTGTCTCATAAATCTGGTCAATCTTGCTCTTGACCGAGTCAATCTCTTCCCTCATGGCAGCTTGTTCTTCTTGAATCACGTCCATCAGTCTTCTAGTGTTGGCTCTAGTTAGATACGGTCGTCTAGCTCGATACGGGCGTCGGGAAACCAGCTTGATTTACTGAAGATGGAGGAACATGAAATGAGTTTTTGGCTTTGGAATGAAATGCAATATGAATAATTAATGCAAATGAGATGATATGCAATGTCAGAATCCAGGATCACAAGATCAAGGTCTCACGATTCCAAGGTACAGATGGAGGATACTCTGATCGAAAACTCACAGGGTAGAATCTAAGGTTTAGGAACCCCAAAGTTATCAATTCATATGGCTGTTCATCACACACGCCATAAGCATGACGGTTGATTGACTCCGCCATATGAATCTATTTTGGGTGAGATCTTCGTATCGACAACCCACGAGAGCAAATTTTCTCGGGAGTCCATACTACGCGATCATCGACACAAGGTTTAAAACAAAGTCCTGGAGTTATGGAACTATCTCAACTGTTTGATGCACGTGTCAATTTCATACATTCTTGACAGTCAATCAACTCCATTGAGTAAGTCTATTCCAAGTGAGGTTTTCGTATCGAGCCACGCGAGGGTGAACCCTGGTGCCCCATACTACGCAACCATCAACCGATGTTTTAACCAAAAGGTTCTAAAGGTCCTCAGAGTTAATGACCCTAATGAAAGCAACTGAGCACACACGTCAAGGACTTGACGATTGTCAGTATTCTCATCAGAATCTACTCCAAGTGAGGTTTTCGTATTGACAACCCACGAGAGAGGTTCTCTCGGGAGCCCATTCTACACAACCTCGCTAACTTATATTTATACTCGCAAGCCCGGGTATAGAGCTTTTCCCTCAAGTTTCTTTTGCAAAGTATCGATCCAAATTATAGTACCAAGGAGCCACAAGATATATAACATGGAAGGCGATAAAGAAAGCAATGAAAATAAACAAGCAAGGCATAAAAGCAAACATCCGAACAAACGCGAAAACCTAGACTAGGCTTGACTCGCATAGGGGTGAACCAGTCCCCAGCAGAGTCGCCAGCTGTCGTACCCCGAAAAATACGACCTTACGTGATCCGAAAGGACGGAGTCACGTGCCGGACGGACTGAAGAGTCGCCACCTAATTCTATTTATTCCCGAAGAGGGAAAGGGGAGATATAGATACAACCTAGGAGGAAAAGGATGAGGACAAAGGTCAACGGAACCATTGTCTGGGTTCGGGAGTCGGTTATGTAGGGGGAATGTATTAGCACCCCCTACATCCATCGTACTCGATGGGAACCATCTAAGTTAACGCGCGAGAAAGGATGTCTATGCTTAAACGATTTCTTGCTAGAGGGAAATGAGTTGAATTATAAGTTAGATTGAACCTAGGTGCTCGGCAAGGATTGAGATCCTCGTGCCTACGTACTCCCGTGTGCAATGGGAAAGTCAGAGCCTCGTAGTTTGGCCTACTAAGGGTAATGGTTGTTGATTTTATTACCTTTCGTCGATAAAAGGGTTTAGGAGTTGAAATGCACTAAAGACTATGGATAGTTTATCTCGCCCAACAGGACGAGCGTCCTGCGTCGAAATAATCGGAGCGAGTAACGAGAGCTCGTTATCCTCCTTTCTACCGCTTAAGGCTCGTGGCGTACAAATCTTCTCGTTTTATTAGAATGTTTTATTTCCTAAGACCGCTTGACGTTGGATCAAGGGTTTGGATCTAATCGAAATGTTTTGGTTTTTTTGAGGTTAAAAGGGTAAATGCAAGTGGAGTTTGATTTTGTGGTTTGTTTAGCGAGGCACGAAGCGCTCGGCTCGCAAAGATAGGTGGATCCTAATAAAGATAACTGGAAAATAAAGTGTAAGTGTGCAAGTGCAATCGCTTGGCGTTGGACCAAGGATTCAGAATTAAATAAAGTGCGGAAAATAAAATGCGTACAAATTAATGGGAGAGGGATACAAAATAAATACAGGGGATTGCGAGAAATAAATGGTATCATTGTAGTTAGCCCAAGAGGAAGCGTGTGTGCAGTGTTTTTGAACTATTCGAAGGCGTTCAGCCTGTTTGATCGGGACACAATTATTCGAAGGCGTTGGACCTTTTAATCGAGCGCAACTATTCGAAGGCGTTGGACCTTTTTGGGACGCGGCGAAATTTTGTTCGTGAACTGCCTTAGAATCGGTTCAAAATGGGAACCATTCTATAAGGAGTCGAATCGTAATTTGAAATGCAAAATGAATAAATTAAATTGCGAAATATTAAATAAATAATAAATTGAATAACTAAACAAATTAAATAATGAATAAAATAGTGAATAAAATGAATTAAATTATATTACAAGTGTTTTTTTTGTTCAAAATAAAAATAATAGAATAAAAATAAAAGAGGGCCTCATATTGACCGCTCATCACCGATTAAATGTAATCGGGCGAAAAACGGCCTTTTATAATATCATCGGCCCTTAATAAAAATATTAAATATCCATATATAAAAGTAACATAATGGAGATACAAGTAATATTAAAAACTTTAAACTAACAAATAAAATAAAAACTAACAAATAAAAATAGAAACTAGTAAGAAAAAAATCAAATTAAATAAACAATTAAAAGGGAAGGGGTTTGTTTTGCAGACAATGGTGGTGTTGTGTAGAAATTTGGATGGGCTTGGCCCAACAACTAGAAAAAAAGAACATCTTGTAAGCTAATAGCAGAGAAGGAGGTGCGCTGCTATCAGTATGTGTGTAATGTGAGATTAGTGAATCCTTGCTAGTTTTAAAGCCCAACAGAATTTAAGAATTTTGAAAATAAAAACATTAAACTAAAAACCTAAAGAAAAAAACATGCTTTTTTAAAGGAAAACGAAAAAACAGCAGTAATATACAAAATGAAGAAAAGCAAAATTTGGGCAATTCACACTTCAGAACATAACAAAAAAAACGAAAAAACTCAGGAAGTTCACCCTTTACCCTCACGGCGGTGGCCTCGCGGAAACGTCTCTCTCTCACTATCGACGGTAGTTTGTTCTTGATGATGGCTCGCGCTTGTTTTTCGTTCAACGGTGGAAAAGGAAAGGAGCAACGACGGCTTCCTCCGTCTCTCTCGCCGATTCCACTCCTCACGGAGCATGGCGGCGTTTCTCTGTTCGGTGCCGGCTTCGGCTCGGTTTCGGTCTCCGTCTCTTTCTCTCCGGCTCGCGATGGCGGCTATGGGGTTACGATCTGCGGATGGAAGAAGGTGATTTGCGGGCGGTGAGAGTTACGGTGAGTTTTTGCGTTAACGGTTTTGGTTTGAAGAGTTTGGTTTGTGAAGGGATTTCAGCGGTGGTTTGTGATTTGTGGTGGGGTTGGTTTTGATTGGTTTGTTGCAGGTTGTGTTAGTGTGAAAGTTTCGGCCGGCTTAGTGAGGTCGCGGCTGATATGGTGGTTGAAGTTTGGTGCGGAGGATATGTTTTGAATGAAGGTGGTAAAAGGGTGATGGCCGACGGTTTCTTGAAAATAGGCCCGTCGAATCTCACTGGTTCTTCTCTTTTCAGATTCGCTCGCGGTTCACGTTCTCCATTGATCTCTCGGCTTCTCAGCCTTGCGGTGAGGGTAGTGAGTTCCGTTTGGTTCTTGAAATGGTGAGAATAATGAGTTTAGGATTTTGGTGGTTAGGTTCGCGGCAACTTGAAGATGGTGGCCGGCGGAAGTTTTCGGTTAAGGTGTTTTCTGGTTTGCTGGTTTTGACGGCGCAAGTATGGGCTGGCTGTGAGTTGGTTTGGTGAAGGTTTCAGTTAAGGGTGTTGTTTGCGGTTGTGTTTCTGCATTTTTGTTGGTGGAGGTTCTGTGAAAATGGTTATAAGGATTGTTATCTGAGTTTGTTGAAGAATAAAGTTATCAATTTTTCGGAATGATTTTAAAAGAAACTGGTTTTATTTTTTTTGGCCTCTCCCTCTTGATGAATGAAAAAATTGTCTTTATAGAGGATTGAGGTAAGGGTGAAGTTGGAATTGGTTGAGAAATTTTTGGATAAGATAGAATATTTTTGTTGTTATGAGGCTGAAGAAATTGAATTGGCTATGGAAACCGTTGGAAATGGTAATGGAGTGCAACGCGTTGTACGATTTTTGTTTAGCCAGGCTGTGTTTGTTGTGTAATTGGTGGGATGGAATGCATATTTACCTGTACTAGTTTGTTCACTCCAACAAAAAAACAAAAAACAAAATATATATACAATAACAATAACAAAGAGAGTTCAAATAGACAAACAATAATCATATACTAAAATAATAATGGTAGTAGTAGTGATGAAAATAATAAGGATAATAATGATAGTAGAAATAATAATATAAAACAGAATTAAAATCAATAATAATAATAATAATAATATAAAAAGTAATAATGAAAAATAGATAACAACAATAATAAATGGTAATGAATAATAATATAACTAAATTAATAATAATAATAATAATAATAATAATAGAATGAAATTTTAATAATAATAATAAAGAATAAAAAAAATAAAAATTAATAACAATAATGGAATGGAGATAAAATTTTGGTTTTTTTTTTGTATAGACAAATGGGCCTAGGTAAATGGAAATGAAACCCTTTTTTTTTATATTTTTTATATTTTTTTTGTAGACAGCTTTTCAGCACCCAAGTCCTACCCTGTTGTAACACCCCAAATTTTCCATCTCCCTTTTATCATCATTTTCACATCATAATCATCATATCCTTAGCATCTAGCATAGAAAATGAGGCATAACACTCACATGTTCTAGCATTGGGCATATGATTAATCATCTGAGGATTTGAAGTTCTACAAGCCAAGTCAAGAGGCTAAGTGACAGTGAAAAAGGTCCACAAGGTTTCTTCATATCCTATACAAGCACAAAGTCATCTAAAAAAGCCAAGAAGGGTGAGAGATCATCAGAAGATCAAGGAAGCAATAATCTCCTACACAGATGATTCATGAATTAGGGTTTTGCATCTGGACAAGGATACCTTATACATTTGACCAATTATTGTGGTCAAAGTCCTTCATATGATATTTGAAGCCTAGTTATGAAATTTGGTGGGAAAAATCAATGAGGAAGTCAGTCAATTCATTAGTTACTTGTAAAGGAAGAAATTGGTCAAATCGGGCATCTGAAAAGTCAACTGTGAGAATTCAAGGGGTCCAATCCCATTTTTCAAGTTAAGGGATATCCTTAAGGTCAAATAAGGGCTTTGGTGGTGGCAAAAGTCAAGAATCAAGATGTTTTGAAGGAGTTTCCATTTTTGGCATGTGACTTGTAATAAAAGTTTCCATTTTTGGCAAGTTTTGCCCTAGTTTTCAAAGGCCTCTTACATAATCAAGATGGCTCCAAATGTATTTTATTCAAACATGAAAGTTATATGGAATGCTCTCCCAATTCCAAAAAGTATAAGAACTTATCCATAGCATTTGTGGTTTGGAAATTATGATCATTTGAAGTTTGGTCATTTTTAGGGTTTTACTTCATTTTAAAGTTTACACCAAGTTGCAAATTGTCATGTAACTTACTTTCAAGCTATTTTATGGATCATTTGTGACCATAATATTCCAAGGAAATGCATGAAAGCCATTTTTTTCCAAAGAAGCAAGGAAATTTGTAGCTTGGTACATGGGCATTTCACAAAATGCATTTTTGCAATTTCATCCAAAGGGCATGATCCACTTAGTTTTAAGTTGCAAGATTAATCCAAGGGTAATAAAGGAATCATAGAGAATCACTTTGTGCACATGGGTAAGGGTTTTCACGCATGAGTAAGGATATCACACTTTTCATGCCAAATTGCATTTTCACTCCCATTACACTCTCCATGTCTCTATTTGATCACAAACCCTAATCAGCATTCAAATATCATCATATATAAGCAACACACACGAATTTGGAAGCTCAACCTCTCTCATTTCACCATTCTCAAGTTTTTGCTCCATTTGCATTTTGCTTCGAATCCTTTCATTCTCTCACTCATTTCAAAAATCAATTGCACATTCTTCATCCTCAAGCTCCATAGATCACAAATCCATACATCATTAAGGTTGAATATTATGATTTCTCAAGGTGCAAGTGTGGTGCATTTCTATTCGAATCTCAAGATCTAGAGCAATACAAGCTCTCTCTTGCATTTATTTTGCAAGGAGAGGTTAGAAGAGGTTGATCTGCAGCTGGAGAAGGAATTTCTGGATCTATTTTGAGCTCTGCAAATCTCAGGTAGCTCCAAAATTCATAGATCTATATTTGATTTTGCTTGTGTGCATTATGATCTACGTGTTTTACTGATGATTCTGATATGTTTATTTTTGGAAATGAGTAAGAATTGAAGCTATATTGTTGAATCGAAGTTTGATGTATGAGTATGTTTTTGTTTGATTTGCTTTGCTATTTGACTTAATCGAAAATCCATGGCCATATTTGAAATCAGTATGTGTGAATTTGTGGATCTGGATAGTTTTGTTGATTTTGGTGATAGTTTGTTCATCTGTATGAGTTTTCCGGCGCCGGAGCTGGGGCTCGGGTCGCCGGATTCTAGAAATGTTTTGTGAATTTGAATTGAGGAAAAAGACTTCTCCAGCCTTGGATCTTTAATCTGGACGTCTCAAGCCTTGCCAACACATTAAAAACACACACTCCTGGTCACGTGCCATTTTTATGTTATAATTTCTGAATAATGCCTCATGTGATGCACCTCATGGTAAGTAACATGTACACACACGCATTCCTCTTGGATGTTTGACCTTGCTGATCTTGTTGACTCATTTTTTGCATTTGATTGATCCATTGGTTTCTCATTTTTCCTGATTTTATGAATATTCACCATAACACTTTGTGTCACACGCTGAATCCAATGGGTCTCAGATGCTATTTGCGCCCCCTCCATTTATAAGCCCATCTAGTTTGAACTGATTTTTTTACTTATTGCACCTCCTTCATCTGTTGTTTAATTTTTATTTTGTTTTATTAATTGTTTGCTTTTGATTTTTTTTGAAAAGCTAGAAATTCCTAAAAATCACCCAAAAAAATCATGTGAATCAAATTTAATTTTCTTTAATTTTATATATTTTTCTTTTCCATTTATATGAATTTTTTCAAGTTTCTTTGTGTATGAACTTCAAAACCTTAATTGCAATGTATGCCCTCCATTACCCTAGTATGATTCTGTTTGTGGACCTCTCCTTTTGGTATGTTGATTTCATAGGATTAAAGAACCTTTGTGTTTATTTGTGGAAATTTTTAATGAAGTTTTGATTTAATGTGAATTTTATTGCTTGTTTGCCTTAATTTGTGTCTTTTCTTGTTACATGCTTGATTCTTAGACTAGGAGGGCATTTGTGCCGACTCCTATAGGTTGTTTAGAGACCTTTTGACATGAGTATAGGTCTCTGGTCCTTGTATAATGTATGCATCTTGACTTGATTTGAGGTACTTGTTCTTGAAGGTTCTCACAATTGTATGTATGCTCACTTCACTTCTTATATCTATTTGCTTCTCATGTTGACAATAATTGAACTTGTTTGCTTCCTTTCATGATTTCTTTTATTGCTTAGGCACCTCTTTGATATGTTAGGTTTCTGGTATTGAATTGTATGATGCTTGTTTACTTTGTGTGCTTTGTGTTATCTCATAGATGTCTTGTTCTTTCATAGTGGCTTGTAATGTTTTATGATGAGTTGTTTGCTCCAATCCTTTCATAGTTTTGTGTATGTAATCATAGCATATGAATGGAGTGTGTTACTTCTGGTTGTGATGTTTTAAATTGATCTTTTGCTTGTTTACATCTCATTTGGGTTTAATTGTTTCATCTTATTACTTGTGTATGTTATCACCTTTCCTTGTAGGGGTTCATGGTAAGTGAAGTGTGGATGATATCCACATTTCAAGTCTTCATCTCATCTTCTATTTTGCTTTCTCATTTGTATTTGTGATGTGCCTTATGCCATCTTGTGATTAACTTCATCTCTTCCCCCTTTAGAAACAACTTATCTCCTTTAGAGGAGTAAGTTGTATTCTAGTTCTTTCTTCTTCTTCTTTCTTCTTTCCTTCTTCATTAGGATAAAATTCAAACCACACTAACCTAGGACTCCCATGCATGATAACATTTAGGGTTGTTAGTCCCCCCTTTACTTTTACCTTTGAGGTCTTTTGGTTTCTTCTCTTTCTCATCTTCATACAAAAACCTAAAAAAAACACTTTAATAAAGTTTGAAGTGGTCTCTTGTTTATAACCTTATTCCATGGGGCACTTATATTCATTCCATCTTGGAATAGTGTGGGTTTGTCTAGCATGATGCACAAGTCTGATCATGAGACCATCTTCATCAAGAAAACCATAAAAAACACTTATTCACCTAATCACTAAAGCATCTAATAAGTTTAACAAGTTTGTGAGCTTAGGCCCCAGCCCTTGGAAACAAGTCTTGGATAAATTCTCCTCACTTGGTGTGCTTGTTCTATTATTCCATCTTGGAATGTAGTAACAAGTACACATTCCATGGAAAAGAGCTTGAGTTCACTTCCTTGTTCCAAACTCATAAAAAAAACTCCTAAAACACACTGGACAAAAAATAAACGTCTCTCCTTCGGGACTTCTTTTCTCATCATCCTCAATCTTTACGTACAAACTTGCTCTTACTTGTCACTTTGCAAGACGGTAATGCACTCGTCGTTGTAAACACCCCAAATTTGCCCTCACTTTTTCTCACACCATGGCTTATGGTCTTTCATTTTTGCATAAGCATATGCATACCACCTCATATTTCATATTGTTTCATCTGCATAGTTTCATTTCATCTGCATCTAGGGTTTGTGATCTGAGCAATCCAAGAAGTGATATGAGCCATCCCAAAGGTCTTGAAGCTTTAAAAGAGGGTCCATGTGTTTTCCATGATCATAATATGTTCCCCAAAGTTCATGAAAGTCAAGAGATCACAAAAAATGGCAAAGGCATATAGACAGAGCTAGGGTTTTCCTACACAGATGACCAAAATTAGGGTTTTGGTTTCAGAGGCCTTAACCCTAAATATTTTGGTAATTATTGTTTCTAATTGTCCTAATATGTTATAAGGATCATGTGTACCAAGTTTTTTGAAGAAATTCATTGTGGAAGTCATCTGATCATTGGGTAACTTCTTGAGCAAGTAAAGTCAAAAGCAGGGCATCTGAGGCTCCCATCAAGAGTACCAAAGGGTCATCATCATCATTTTGAGTCTCTATGATCTTTATTTGATCTTATAAGTGGTTGGAAGTTCACAAAGTTGAAGAATTTTGAGCCAAATGCAAACTTGCTATTTTTGGAAATGACTTGTAATGGAAACTTTCCATTTTTGGAAAGATTTTCAACCTATTCTTTCATGACCAAAAATGCTTCAAACGAAAATATTTTGGGCATGAAAGTTGTAGATTATGTCTTTTCCTTTTCAAAAATTAATAGAACATGTCTTGATTCATCCTAGAACTCAAGATATGGCCCTTCAAAGTTGGCAAAAATCCTATAATTTTCAAGTTCATGCCAAAGAGGATTTTTTGCAAATTCAAGTTCCAAGCCATTTCATGACCTCTAATGGATTGCTAGGCATCATACAAACATAGTGCAATGCATTTGAACCAAAATTTTGTCTTGGATTGCAAGTTTCCACAAGACATTTTCATGAAATTCTCAAAGAGGGAAAAGTTGCAAAACCTCTTGAAACCTTCCCTCCACTTGTGCCAGTTGCATAAAACCAATCCTATGGCCCTCCATGAATCTTGCTGAGGCCAAACACCCCTTTGAGCAGCTCCTGCCATGGCCCATGCTTGAAGTACAAAGTTGTTGACTTTTTCGCAACTTGCCCATACCAATCAAAGCATGCCACTAACCACTCTCTGACCAATCAAGACATTACATGCAAAGATTATGGAGCTCATTTAGCACAAGAAGCAAGCCCGGAACCTCCAAGAACTCAGCATTCACAAAAATCCCTAAAAGCTTCTCTTCTTCGATTCTCAAAAACCAACCATCAAAATTCAAAACAAACTTCACCAATCATCTTCAAATCACTCATAGAACACAAACCATCCACTAAAATGGTCTGAAAGCCCACAAAACCAAAATACGATTTCTGGTGCAGCAGAGTTAAATCTCCAAAACCAGCCATCACAAACTTCATTCAAGCCTTCCAGAAGCCTAAGGGGATCAAGTGGGGTGGATTTGCATCAAGGAAAGGTCCAGAAAGCCCAGAATCAGAAAGCTCCATCTCAGGTATACCTCAAGAACATTTTTTCCAGAATCTTTGTTTTAAGTTCCTAAATGATTCTGTATGCTCCACTGATCATTGGGATGTAATTTGTTTTAAAAATGGTTGAGAAATGGCCATGTATGCTTGCTATGAAATTTTGCCCGTAAATTTTGTTTGCTTCGATTCTTGTTTTTGATGCAATATAAATGGATTTTATGCTTGGATTCTTGTTTAATGTTGCTTATGGATCATTTCTGGAGAGTTTGAGGCATTAATTTGAGGTTTGGAGTGTGCTCAGGGGATGGGGTGTCGGAGAAGATGAACGGAGCTAGCTCCGGTCATCTGAAAGTGCTTAGGGTTTCTAATTAGGGTTTTGTTCTCAGTTTGAATATGAGCCGTCTGATTAGGTTTAGCGCGTGAATAGAGGGCTAGGATGTGTCCACTTAAACCCTAATCTGTTTTAATTAGTTTAATTAATTAGGGTTAATTTAAATATGCCAGATTGAATCTCATCCACAGAAATACGCGCCAGTCAACTCCCTCCATTCTCATTTGAATCCTGACCCTTGGATGCGTTTACTTTTCATTTAAATCATTTTTATTTCATTTTTATTCATTTCTTTTGCATATTTTATTTAAAATAGTTAAAAACATCATAAAAATATAATCTTTTGCATTTCTGATCCAAATAATTTTCTTAACCTAAAAATAATTTTTATTTTATTTTTTGCATTTAAAAAGTATTTTTAAAATATTTAAATGTTATTTTTAATTAATTAATGGATTTTAATTAATTAAAAATGCATTTAGGTTTCTAAAAATCACCAAAAAATTCATGAACCATTCCAATACATTTAGAAACATTTTCAAACTCATCATATAAATTTATTTTTAGGTTTGATCATAATTTCACAATTTTCTTTGAATTAGGGTTCTTAAAAATCACATTTTCTAACCCTAACTTGAAAAATTCATTTCTACCTAACCATGATGATTTGAATTTGATTCTTTTTGCATTGTTTCACATATTGCATGTAGTTTCTAGGTTATTTTTCTCATGAATTTATATTTCATTTTCAATTTGATTTGCATTTTCCCTTAAGAATCACTCAAAAACCCTAGCAAATTTAGAAAATCCATAACTTTAAATAGGATTAGCTTATGACCTTCTCCTTTGGGGTTTGATCTTGTATGGGATTAGGGTTTAATTGAGCTTGATTTCAATTTTTTATCATGTTGAATGCTTCTGTTTTGGTCATTTTCATCTCATACATTCATAAAACCCTAATTTCTCATGTTCATTTGCATTCATCTTTGCATATCATCATCATGTGAACTTGCCATGACATTTCAAACATTCATATGAAATCTTAGACATCTTAGGACATGTTAGAACATTGCTTGATCATTTCTTCATTCATTTTCCATATCTTGCATTCATTACATTTCATAAACATCCATGTGTTTTCATGCTTCTATGCATGCTTCCTTTGCATCTCATCTTTGTATGATCATTCATATGCATCTTGTATGACATTGAATCATCTCATATGCCTTTTAAATTTAATTTCCACTTCTGACTTTGGTCTTTATATCTGATTTCAATTCATTTCTTCATGATTTATGTCTTATGCATTCATACTAACATTTTCAGGAACCTTTGGTAAGTTATTTGGGAAGTGTATTTGCCTTCACTTCCCACCTCTTCTTATCTCATTCATATTCATGTATTTGAAGTGAATCTAATTCACTTATGTTACATCCTTCTTAATTTCTTTCTTTAAAGTCACTTATCTTCTTCAGGAAGTAAGTAACTTGTTCTTCTTTCTCCTTCTCTTTTCATCTGCTTCTTCCATTGGTGGCCTTGAAGATCTTTTTCTCTTAAGCCTAACAAACCATAGGATACCTAAGTATGATAAATTTTAGGGTTGTGTATAGTCCCCCTTTATCTTTTACCTTTGATTCTCCTTGAGTCTCTTTTCTCATCTCAATAATCAGAGACTAAACTCTTAAAGTTTTAGGACTTTGGAATTAGGGTTGTGCCTGCATCCTTCTCTTAGGATGGAGTGTACAAATTTAATCCTAAGTGTTAAACCTTTAATTTGTTTACACCTCTTAATCAAAACACATTAATAACCACTAAGACTTTATCTTGTTACTTGGGCCTTATATTAGGGTTCTATCTCTTCCTTATGGTTAAGAGGGACTAACCCTAATGTTTAATGGACAAGTCCCCCTCAAGTTGTCTTACAAACCTAAAATCCACTTCTTAATCTCATCCCTTAATTAAAATCCACTTAATAAAGGTTTGTTATATAATGAATTTAATCCCTAACCATGGATTTAGTTGAGGTATCTTCCCCAGCTTAAGTGTTCTCATCTATTATCCTTCTATTAGGATGGTGTAATGAGTTCATTAATCTGCGATTAGAGATTAAACTCATTACTTAAAACTAAACAAAAACCCAAAAACATCTAAATAATCACAAGTAGGTTAATGATTTTAATCCTACATCATCATGGTAATTAAGTTGAGATGTTTATCTCACACTTAAGTATGCTCATTATCCCTAATCAGGGAGGATATAATGAGTTTGCAAACCCTTGATTTAGGCTTAAGCTCATTAACTTATGCAAAACACCAAAAAACAATAACAAAATTGAAAACACAAAAAACAAACAATAATCGTCTCCTCCGAGATTCTTTTCTCATCACCCTCATTCACAAACGAGAACTTCATTCTTCCGTCTAATGCAAGACAGTTAGCACTCGAGCCAGACGAGTCATACACTTGAGCATAGGCAAGTAAGTAAATCACAGTCAATTTTATTTTTTAATCTCTTTGAGTCAAACTACGGTGTTCTGACTTCCTCATTACACGCAAGGATACGTAGGTATAACTTAATAGTTATCGAACAAAAGTCTTTGTGTCTTTCCCCTCCTTCAGTATTCTTTAAAAGCCTCAGTTCTTGAGAAATTCACCTTTTTGCACTGACACCTGTACATTCATTCTTTAGCTTTTGCACACAGATAGCACATACATTTACCCCTTTTAACACAATCTTGTAAGCGTGGATCCCGTCGAGTACAACGGACAATCTGGGTGTTAATAACCTCCCAGGTTGTAACCAACCCCCTTTCTCAATTTCTCTGGTTCGCAACCGTCTTATCCATCTCTTTCCAGGTTTATGCAGCATTACTTTTCTTTCGGGATAAAAATGCCTAGCTGGCGACTCTATTCAATTCATTCCTTTTTTCTCTTTTCGCCGACCGTTCGCGTCTACACCGGGATGCAAATCTTTGTGAGCGACAACTTGGCGACTCTGCTGGGGAAGCCTTATCTTGCAACCAGGGCTTCAGGTTCTTTTTGTGGGTTTCTCCTAATGCTCGTTTGATTTGTGTTTATGGGGGTGTTATATGTTATACGTGCTTTTGTTTATTGCTTTATTGATTGCTTTTTGTACAACTTTATTTATTGCTTTCATTTACTATTTTTATGCATTTCATACTATTATCATCATATCATGTGCTGGATCTATTGTTTGCCTTGGTGTGAGGGATATTCAGTGAGTAAGGTTCCATACCGGGAGCCTGAGTGACACATAGGATATAGTGGCTTCATATTCTTTCCCATTTCATTTCGGTCTGGTGCGGGAATATGAAACACGGTTCAGACATGGGTTTCTTCTTGAGAACTCTGTGCTACAGATTTCCTGTAGTACTAGGGCTATCTGGGAAACCTGCTAAGTCTGGATTACCTTTTTAGATGACCTTCAGCATCTGAGGTGAATTAGAGGAGGATCCTTTATGATTAATGTAAACACTGTACCTCCGGGTTAGAAGTGTTTACACTTCTCATAACTGATCCAAGTCTGAGGATCCTTGTTCTAGAACAATACATGTGAGGAGGTTGGGATGTTTACAGGTTTTCAGGAACCCTTGGCCTCATCATACTCTGTTACCATATTTGTTTTAGGGTTACATCATTTTGGACTGATTCTATGAAACCTTAGACTTGTGACTCTTTATTTGAGTCTCCCACCTGGTTACTGGTTCTCTAGCCTCCATCTGGACTTATAAACACACATGGACCTTATCAAAGCAGATAACAGATCCAGCACTTGATCATAAACCCTTGAATATCATTCTGCATACATCATTTTGCATCATTTTAACATTTGTCTATTTTTTTTACAGGGTATCCACATCTTATTTGGTTTGGTTTTGACTGTTCTTCTGCTCAGACATCTTCATCAGATATATTCACCAACTATCTTCATCAGAGATTTTCTTCAGCATCTTCATCATTTGTCTTCATCAACATTTCTCCTCAGTTATTTCCTTCAGTATCCATTGTTAGTATGGACTCATCCAGGAAGAGCAACATTACTTATAATTTCTTTGAGCCCTCTCTAGCAGGCATCAGGCAGATTCAGACACTCATCACTCTTAATCATGTCCCTTTATTTAGGGAACACTATGGTGGTAACATGGACATGATCATGGACTTGGATGTATCATAGAGGAGCATGATCCACACTTGTCTTCAGTTTTATGACCCTCCTCTCAGATGCTTTACTTTCCCAGACTTTCAGTTGGGTCCTTTGTTAGAAGAATTTTCCATGTTGTTGGGTGTCCCCATCAGGAGGGGGATTCCTTTCAACCCTGAGATGACTGCTCCTAGGAATGAAGACATAGCTAAGGCTCTGCATTTGGAAATCACCATCATTGATTAGCATACGACTACCAAGGCTAGAATCCCAGGCCTCCATTTGGACTTCTTGATCACTCAGGCCACCAGTCATGCTGCAGCAGGGAAGTGGGACATTGTTTGTGCTCTTTTGGCCCTTAGCATATATGGTATAATCTTGTTTGCAGACGAGCCTAAGTTTGTAAGCAATAATGTTATCCATCTCTTATTGCTGAAGAATCCAATTCCTACCTTGCTAGGGGATTTCTACTATTCAGTGCATCAGAGAAATGAGAAACAAAGGGGAAGATTAGTCAGATGTTGTGCACCTCTCTTCTAGTGTTGGCTATTGAGACACTTGCCAAAGACAGAAGCTTTCTTGAACCCTCATTAGTCAAGAAACTAGGCTAAGAGAATGATTGCCCTTACATCGGAAGACATCAGGTGGTGCACTCAGAGCACCAAGGGCAGAGATATAATTACAAGTTGTGGGCAGTATCCCAATGTACCTCTTATTGGAGTGAAGGGTTGCATCAACTACAATCCTTTGCTGTTCAAAAGGAAATTAGGGTATGCCTTAGTACATCCACCAAGAGAGCAGGACTTATCAGAAACCCTTTACTGTGACATCCAGAATAAGCATGCCATCACCCGACAAGCAGCCTGGGGTTGGGATAACATTCGGACAAAAGGGACTGCTATTCTTGGCAAGTGTAATAACATAGCTTCAGCTCAGTACATTGATTGGTCTCGCGTCAGAGGACAGATCACCCGCATGCCATTCACCCTGGAGGATGTGCCAGGACCATCAGCAGTAGAGCCTGTAGCTACAGTTAGTTTATAGGAGTTTGAGAAGTTGAAAGAGAGGAATACTCAGCTTTCTGAAGCTCTAAAGAAGACCCTCTGGGAGAGGAATGATAGTCGTCTGGACAATGAAAGGTTAAAAAAGCTCTGGATCAAGCATATGACCAATATTGAGAAGACAGATGATTACATCAGAAGAGCCCGGTCAGGGGAGTTAGAATTGAAGAATGCTTGCAAAGAAGCTAAGATTCAGAAGGCCAGAGCTGAGCACTACTTGGAAGAGAGTCAGGCTAGATGGATCAGAATTACTGAAGCTCGTTCACAGGAAGATCAGAGGATACAGGCTAGGATAGAGAAGCTAGAAGCTAATGAGAAGAAGATTCAGGAAGCCTTGTTAGAAGCACAGAAGGAAATCTCCGAGTTGAAACTTTGGGCGGGGTTGAAGAGATCCAAAGACCAAGACAAGTATAAGAAGTTTACAAGTGCCATTTCCACCAGGAACCTTCTTATCAGGACCATCACAGAGCATCCAGTTGGACCAGTAACTGATGCTCTCCTGAAGGAAGTCAAAGGGGATGACTTTGGGTTGGATGTTTGATTTCTTTGTATTTGTGCTTCATTTTGTTTGTACTTTTGTTGATTTTATTGTATTTTGACCCATCATGGGAACTTGTTGTAATCATAAACTATGTATCTTTGAATTTGTAATATATGGTTTGTGTGTTATCCTTTGGGTTTCGTTTCTCTTCAACATCATCATTCCTCGAGGTCTGGAAGGTCAAAACCAAAGAACCAAACCGGATACCCTTGGAAGACAAATAAACATACTGCATTGCATACTAACCTTTTTCTTTGTTTTCAGGTATTTCTGTTATTGTTCTCTCACTTTGCTTTGGTTTCAGGAAACATTTCTCATACGAGGGTCTTTCCCATCAACTGAGTTCACCGGTATCCTACAAGAAACAACCTTCCGAGCTTACAGATGGACTAAGTTCAACAAGATTTGACTGACGTGAGAACTCATATGGCTAATGAAAGAACTTAAATAAGGGCTCAGATCAACCAGTTCATGGAAGTAATGATTGGGTTGGCCCAAAGCCAAGAAATATTGAGAGAGTTGGTTGAGCTGCAAACTCCTGAAGAAAATCACCCAGGTATATGGGGTACCAGCAACAATGATCATGTACAGCCACGTACTGACCCCCCTGGAGTTTGGGCCTCACCTCAACCCTGAAGTTAATACTATCAGGAATACCCCAAGGTAACACTGGAGAGCGTGCCTTCAAAGAGGACCCTCAAGAGGAACAATTAACTGTAGTTGGTGCGAGAGATGAAGTCTATGATCGTCGTCTGGATAAAATAGCAGAAAAGTTGAGATCTCTGGAGTCCCAAAACTCCTTAGGATTTGATGTTATGAATATGGGCCTAGTTGAGAGAGTAAGAATTCCTCACAAATTCAAACCTCCCTACTTTGAAAGATATAATGGAACATCTTGCCCTCGCACCCATCATCAATCCTTTTTTGGAAGATTGAAGGCTTACACTATGGATGAAAAGCTGTGGATGTTCTATTTTGAGGATAGTTTTACCGGGGCATCCCGTGAGTGGTACTCTCATCTGACTAGGGCAATAGTCAAAAATTGGAAGGATTTGGCCGAGGCTTTCATACGCCAATATCAATACAATTTAGACATGGCTCCTAACAGAACTCTTCTAATGGGTATGTCACAATCCTCCCGAGAAAGCTTCAGAGAGTATGCTCAAAGATGGAGATAGTTAGCTGTTGCTGTTTAACCTCCAATGTCGGTAAGAGAAATGGCCCACATGTTTATGAATACCCTACAGGTGACATACATTGATAGGATGGATGCTTTTTCTTCCACTAGCTTTGCTGACGTGGTCATAGCAGGAGAGAGAATTCTGATAATGGCGCCAGCTCTAGCAGCACAAGGAAACCTTTTGTAGGGCCTCGCAGGTCGGGTGAAACCAATTCAGTACACATGGGCAGAGGTAGGCCCCAGTACATGCCCTGATCAATAGTCGTTGTCACTATTCCCACCCACCACCTTAACAACAATACACTCCACAACCACAACATTTCCCTCAGCAACAACACTTTCCTCAACAAAGGTCTTACAATAACAAAAACAACCAACAACAATGTCCTTTCCAGCAAAGGCCATCTCAAGTCAACATGGTAATCGATCTTATACCGATGCCCTGTGCCACTTTACTACCACAACTTCTGAATCTTAATATCGTTGAATTAAGGACTCTGGCTCCACCAGATCCTAAGAACCTTCCAAGGAATTACGACGTCAATGCCAGATGTGCCTTCCATTCAAATGCACCTGGCCATACCACAGAAAAGTGCAAAGCATTGAACATGAAGGTCCAGGATTTGGTGGATTCCAAGGCATTAAACTTTGCACCTCCTTCTAATGTCACAAAGAATCTTATGCCTAGCCATGGTGGGCCCAAGATAAATGCAATCAAGAAGGATCAACCAGTGAACCTAATTGAAGATACTGCAAGCATTCAAATACCTTTGGCCGAGGTTAAAACTCAGCTTTTAAAGGGCCAGGTGTTCCTAGGTTGTGAGGCCTGCTGTGAATCTTGCAAAGTTTCCGCCATTGGTTGTGCAAGTTTAAAATGTGGCATCAATGGCCTTATTAGAGAAGGTATCTTGCAGATAACATCAACGGTTTCAGCTCCTACAACATCAACAGCAATTCCTCCTATAGTACCAACAAGCATCCCTCTTACAACTTCAAAAACAATTGTTCCGACAGACTCTGCTACAAAGTCGACAATCATCTCTTCTACCACTTCAACAAACATTAGTTCAACCGCATCCGCTTCTACAACGACAGCAACCATTAATAATGACATCTCCACAGTCACCATATACTATGACCTGGCAATGGTCCCCGATTCCAACAATTTTCAGCAACAATCTCAACAACAACCCAGCTTCAGTCTTTCGCCACCACCATCAATCAGAAATCCTGTTACCATTTATTACGATCCACAGATAATAACAGTTCCTACTTCCGCCGCAGTTAGTCCAGTCACCATCACGGTACCTGGACCCATTCCGTATGAAAAAGATAATGTTGTACCATGGCACTATGATTCAGACCTCTACTGCAACGGGGAGAGAGTCGTTCTTGATTCTTCAACTCATACACCACAGATCGATAATGTCGGGAGAGGCGGAGGCTTCACTCGAAGCAGACATCTCTTTGTGTCACAAATTCCAAGAGTTAACACTGAGGCAGAGGCTGCTGCCAAAGCTAAAGGCAAAAATGTGGTGCCTGAAGAACCAGTGGCAAAAGAAGCTCATAAGACGTCCTTTGATCAGGATGTGGATGAATTTATGAGAATAATCAAGAGAAGCGATTATAAGGTTGTGGACCAACTCCACCAAACTCCTTCCAAGATCTCCATTTTATCCCTGCTATTATGTTCCGAAGCTCATCGGGATGCATTACTTAAAGTTTTGCACGCAACCTACGTGCCTGAGGAGATTATGGTAAATCAGCTAGAGATAGTGGTTTCTAATGTTAATACTAGTCATGGGCTAGGCTTCACCAACGCTGATTTAACTACGGAAGGTCATCATCATAATAAAGCTTTGCACATCACTCTGGAGTGTAAAGGGGTTGTGCTTTCACATGTTCTAGTTGACACTGGGTCCTCACTCAATTTCTTGCCAAAGAAATCCCTTATTAAGCTTGAATATGATGGTATAGCTCTCCGACCAAGCAATCTGGTGGTTAGGGCTTTTGATGGTTCCAAGAGGTCTGTTCTTGGAGAGGTGGAGCTGCCTATAATAATTGGCCCACAGGTCATTCAAACTACTTTCTACGTGATGGACATTCAGCCGGCCTACAACTCTTTGTTGGGTCAACCACGGATTCATGCAGCTGGCGCAGTTACGTCGACCCTTCACCAGAAATTAAAATACGAGTGGGAAGGGCAAATTATCACAATCTGTGGTGAAGAGGAAATTTTTGTTAGCCATCTGGCTACTAATGCACCCCAAAATTTGCCCTCACCTAGTCAAGGCATTGTGTACCAAGGTGTCCAAAGAGGTTCACAAGGTTCACAAGGTATCCCAAGAGGTTCACAAGGTTCACAAGGTTCATCATTAGTCAGAAAGCTTGGAAGTTCCCTCAGACAAAGCTTCCTCCTAAGCAATGCACCCTAAACTAGGGTTTTGAATTTCATCAGGCTAATTGGACTTTCAAGGTTTCAAGTGAGCTTCATAACATCACACGTGTCTTCAAGAATCCCTATGTCAAGTTTCAAGGCTTTCCCAAAAAGTTTGCTCAATCAGATGATTAGATATCCAAAAATCAGTCAAAGTGGTTAAAAAGTCAAACTGAGGTCAATTGTGGTCAAACCAAAGTCAAACTTCATGATTTCTTTCCAACATCAAATTTATGAAGTAAAATTCATCATTTGATCAAGGGTTGATCATGATTCATCAAGGAGATTTCAGATCATCAAGAATCAGGAGTTTCTAAATTAGGGTTTTCACAGGGAAAGTCAACTGAACTTTGACCTTCCATAACTTTCACATGCTTCATCAAGAATTCTCTATCCAAAGCTCATTTTGAAGGAAATTGAATTCTTTACAACTTTGTGTCTCACAAGCCAGTCCCAAAAATGCTTCATTTGGAAGGTATGAGCTAAGACATTATAGGTCATTTCAAAAGTCAACAAAAAGTCAACATCTTCCAAAGGGAATAACTTGAAAATGGTAAAAGATATGGACATGAGACCATAGAGGTTTGTTAGAGGACTCTTTAAGCTTTCCAAAATGTCCAAGAACACCCTCATAGCCTTAAAATTGAGGGAGATATGTCTTTGCAAAGTTGGGAAATTTTTGAGAGGTTTATTAAGCAAATGGGGTCTTAGAACCAATTCTTTCCACATGTGCTTGCATTTTTATGACCCAATCACTACCATGACATCATGCATGAACCAAAAATCATTTATTCAGATTTTTATTAATTTTATTTTATTTATTTTGATTTTATACATTAAAAATCATTTTAAATCAAAATAAAATATGAAAGGCTCAATATTTGATATGATCTTCATTCTAGAAATTCATAAACATGATTTAAAGTTGATTGGAAGATGAAAATTCGTGCTAAACCAAAGAGGAAAGGATTTGTGTGATTTTTTGACCAAAATAGCAAGTTGTATCTTCATGATCAAGTAATCTTTACAAGGCCCATAAACCTATGACTTTCTGTCCTAATTTGTTTCCAATATATACATAGAAGTGATCACAAGCAAGGATACGAATTTGGGCAGCCTCCAAGAACACTTTTCACATTCAAAATTTTCCTTGAAATTTCAATTTTTCGGTTTCATATTTATAGGGCAATTAAAGGTATTCTAAGGACATAAACATGATCCTTGGACTCTCATGATGCTATTCACATAATCATAAGCATCCATAACCACATGAATAATGAAAATCGAATCGGTTTTATGTCAAATAATTTTTTTTTTCGATTCATAAGTTTAATGCATGATTAATCAAATTTGAGCTTGTAATATTGTTTGTTGAATGATGTAGATGGATTCTGGGTGGTTTGTTATGAGTTTCGATGCAGGTTTGGAGTTCCACCATTGTTAGGGTTTGTAGCTCGTTTTAGGGTTTTGTGTGTGGAGCAATATAAATTCATTCAAAGACCATGGCTAGACTCTATACATCCCAAGGATCACATTAACCTAATCAATTTGATAAAACAATAGGCCTGGCTATAAGATACGATTTTCGCAGGTTATGAATATGGAAAAATTCGCAGGAAATCTCATATGTAATTTTGCAGGTATATTCGCAGGTACCGAGGAAGAAGATGATGAATTGGCGCTGAAAATCAAATTCAAAAATTGGTTTAAAAATATAATGTTTTATTATTGATTATATATTGAACGTGCAGTATTGGCTCAGTTGGTTTGTGTGTTTGTGTGTGAAGGTGATGGTCCTAGGTTCGATTCTCCCCCAGGCCATTTTGTTTTGCTGCATTTTATTTGATTTTTACAGGATTATAACAAAAGGAATACTAATCGTATCATGGACACAAGGACGCGCTTGGCCTGGTGGTTGTGGTTGTGGGACTGAAGGATTGAAGCCTAGGGCCTGGGTTCGAATCCCAGCCCCAAGTATGTCTTTTTCTTCAATTTTTTGTTTTCTTTTATATTATATTTTTTTTAATTTAATTAATTTCTAAATAGCAATTTCTAAAATAAAATGTTCATATTATTTTTATATAAAAACTTATATTTTTTAAATTCATAATTTATTTTCTCAAAAATCAAATTATTTATATTTATTTCATTATATATTTATATTATTATTATTGTATATATTTTGTAAATAAATTAATTGTGTTTAAATTAATAATAAAAAACCCTAATTTTTTTTAATGAGGCATAAACCCTAATTTTTATAATTCTAACCCTAACCCTAATTTTTCTTAACTTTAAAATTTAACCTAATATTTTTATAAATTATAATTAATCATTAATCATTTGTTAAATATGTAAATAATTTAGTAGTTATTTATTATTAAAAAGCTAATTTCTTATTTCTCTTATTTTTATTTTTTCTAACCTTTTATCTTAATTCTTATTATTACTAATTATTGCTTATTTATTATTATTTATCTTTATTATATTTCTCGATTATATTGTAATTGTCCCGAAGCTATGTAATAGCTTAGATTTATATTTTTGCTTTATTTTTATTATGAATATATTTACTGTATGGTTAGTAATTCTAGGGTGTGAATAACATACTTGTAATTAAAATTGACTTAGAATAATTAACGTAAATAAGATTAATATTTGAAAATAAACACGCACACACGTAAGTCGATCTTTGATCGCCATCTTGCACTTTCTAGGATTACCTCTCATGTTGCCTATTTCAAAAGGTCAAGTAAGGTGTCTTAAGCAAAGTCCCTTCACAAATATCATCAAGTCTCTTCAATTTATAAGATCAAGTCCCTTCGAGGTTGCCTATGATAAATGATCCTGTCCCTTCGAATAAAAGATGATAAGTCCCTACGTGTTGCTAAAGACACCTTACAGTTGCCTATATTCAGATGTCCCTACACATGTCCCTTATTACATCCAAGGTAATGACTACCTATTCCTTAATAATAGGGATATTCTTACCATTGAAAGAACATAAGAACAATAAAGACTTAATATAGGGTAGGTTCCTCTTAATTACTTGCTCACACATTTCAAAATACTTTTTACACCTCACTTTTCAAACAAATTTTCAAAAACAAGTCTTTGTATACATCCATATGAGGATCATTACAAAGTACTTAGAAAGTTTCTAATTACACACTACACTTTTCAAAAACAATTTAAGTGAGCCAAGTAACTAAGAGCCCATGGATAACCATGGATATAAAGGGTGCTAACACCTTCCCTTTGTATAACCTACCCCCGAACTCAAAATCTTTTTAAGGTCTTTCCTGTTCTTTTATGTCCTTCCCTTTTGGATAAAATAAAAGTCGGTGGAGACTCTTGCTATCCGCAACATTTTTAGAAAGTCAGTTCTCCCACCGTGTTACAGCTACCTACAAATATATTGAGATGGATGGTGAAATCCACGAGACCATGAGCCAAGGTTTCGAAGCACTAAACATCAACGAGGCGACAACTGAAGTATTTGCTACATCCCAAGAAGATAGGATGGATATTTCAATTGTCTCCTACCAACAAGCTCGGAAGGTTGTTGAAGATGGAAATGTCCAAGGCTGGGGCAAGCTGCTACCTGTGGAGAAGAAGGAGGACAGTTTCGGTTTGGATTACAAACCATCCCGACAAGATCAAGCAGAGGCTACTAAAGAGCCCAATTTTATAAGTGGGGGAATGCTGGCCCCAAATGTTGTCAATGACGTGGAAGACGAGGCTGAAAGCGACCTCAACCTGGAGAGTTGGATTCGTCCAAAGATCCCGGGCCAACAAGTCCTTAACTGTTCTTCCCAGGAAATTATAAGAGTTACTCCTGCAGAGTAATTATTATTTCCTTATTAAGCATGCATCAAGTCCTTCATCTTGCCCAAGGTGCCAGGTCTCATTTTGTAATAGGGCCATATTTGTATTTTGTGCAAATGGAATATCGATGAACAATGGACATCTTTTGCAAACAATTTTCCTTTTTTCGCTCACTGTCTTTTCATTTTTGTTATTTTTCGCACAAAATAATAAATGGCAATGTTTTCAAAATAATAACTTCATTTACACTTTTTCTAAACAAGATTAAAATTAATCACTAAAAAGAACAAATCTCAACCCTTGCAGAGATAATCCTCCAGATTGCACCGACAACAGCACTGCTATGACCTTGTATGACTTCGACAATCCAATTAATCAAACAGCTGAAGGGGTTGAAGAAGACTATGATTTGCCTGAAGAGTTAGCCAGGTTGTTGAGGAAAGAAGAGAAAGTGATTACTCCTCATCAGGAGGAAGTTGAAATTGTTAATCTTGGTACCGAGGAAGATATAAAAGAGGTGAAGATTGGGGCCAGTCTGCAAGCTCCGGTGAAAGACCAGCTTATCAGTATGCTTTGGGAATACGTCAACGTCTTTGCTTGGTCATATCAAGATATGTTAGGTCTATATACGAATATTGTTATGCACCGGCTACCATTGAAAGAAGATTTCCCTCCAGTTAAAAAGAAGTTGTGCCGCACTCGCCCAGATATTGCCATGAAATTCAAGGAAGAAGTACAAAAGCAGTGGGACGCCGGTTTCCTTGTTGTAACTAGTTACCCACCGTGGGTTGCTAACATTGTACCAGTGCCTAAGAAGGACGACAAGGTGCGTATGTGTGTGGATTACCGGGACCTGAACAGAGCTAGCCCGAAGGATGATTTCCCATTACCTCACATTGATGTATTGGTAGACAACACAACTCAGTTCTCGGTATTTTCTTTCATGGACGAATTTTCTAGATACAATCAGATCAAGATGTCACCCGAAGACATGGAGAAAACAACTTTCATCACACCTTGGGGCACATTCTGTTACAAGGTAATGCCGTTTGGACTGAAGAACACTGGTGCAACTTATCAACGGGCTATGGTAACATTATTCCATGATATGATCCATAAAGAAATCGAATGCTACGTGGATGATATGATTTCTAAGTCCTTTATTGAAGAAGACCATCTGATGAATCTGCTAAAGTTGTTTAAGCGTCTGAGGAAGTATCAGCTGAAGTTGAACCCCAACAAATGCACATTCGGGGTACGTTCTGGTAAGCTGCTGGGTTTTATTGTAAGTGAAAAGGGAATTGAGGTTGATCCCGACAAAGTCAAAATCATTCAGGAAATGCATGCTCCTAGGACTGAGAAAGAAGTTCGAGGGTTCTTAGGTAGATTGAACTATATCTCAAGGTTCATATCTCACCTCACTGCAACCTGTGAACCTTTGTTCAAGCTGTTAAGGAAAGAACAAACAGTCAGGTGGAACAATGATTGTCAGAAAGCTTTTAACAAGATCAATGAGTACCTACAAGAACCTCCAATTCTCATGCCTCCAATTGAAGGAAGACCTCTAATCATGTACCTGACAGTATTAGAAGGGTCAATGGGGTGTGTGTTAGGCCAGCATGACGAGTCTGGTCGAAAAGAGTATGCAATATACTACCTGAGCAAAAAGTGTACCGACTGTGAACAACGTTATTCACTGCTCAAGAAAACTTGTTGTGCTTTAGCGTGGGCTACTCGCTGACTAAGATAGTATATGTTGACTCATACTACCTTGTTGATCTTAAAAATGGATCCTGTCAAGTACATATTTGAGAAGCCAACACTTATCGGAAGGGTTGCAAGATGGAAAATGATTCTAACAGAGTACAACATTCAGTACACTTCTCAAAAAGCCATCAAGGGCAGTGTATTGTCTGACTACCTGGCTGAGCAACCCATTGATGATTACCAGCCCATGAGATTTGACTTCCCTGATGAAGACATCATCTTTTTAAAAGCAAAGGATTGTGAAGAGCCAGTTCACACTAAAGGGCATGACCCAGAAGAAGCATGGACTATGATGTTTGACGGGGAAGTTAATTGTAACGGTCGCGGAGTTGGTGCAGTACTTATCACACCTAAAGGAGTTCATATGCCTTTCTCGACAAAACTCACCTTTGCCTGCACTAAGAACGAAGCAGAATACGAAGCATGCATCATGGGTCTTGAGGAAGCTATTCACCTCAGGATCAAAACCTTGAAGGTATTCGGAGATTCAACTTTGGTAATCAATCAGACCAACGGTAAATGTTTCACTCATCAGGAGCATCTAATTCCATACCGTGATTATACGAGGAGATTGTTGACTTTCTTCACAACAGTCAAACTTGAATACATCCCTCAAGATGAGAATCAGTTTGCAGACGCTTTAGCTACCATTTCATCCATGATCAAAGTACAAGCTTCCAATTATGTGCCTCGGATTTTGGTATCCAAACTGGACAGACCGACATATGTATTCTCTGTGGACATCAAATGATAAGAAGACATTAAGAAGGCTAGCCGACAGTTTCTTCCTCAATACTGATGGTTCATTATACAAGCGAAACTTCGACATGGTCCTGCTCAGATGTGTTGACAAGAAGGAAGCAGACCTACTGATGCACGAAGTACATGAAGGTTCATTCGGTACCCATGCCAGAGGACATGCAATGGCGAAGAAATTGTTAAGATCAGGTTACTACTGGATTACAATGGATGCAGACTGTTGTGCCTATGCCAGAAAATGCCACAAATGCCAGATCTACGCAGATAAAGTGCATGTGCCTCCGAATCCCTTGAACATGATGTCTTCACCCTGGCCCTTTGCCATGTGGGGCATTTACATGATTTGAAAGATTGAACTAACTGCTTCAAATGGTCACCGATTCATCTTGGTAGCCATTGATTACTTCACCAAATGGGTTGAAGTAGCTTCATATGCAAATGTCACCAGACAAGTGGTAGCCAGATTTCTGAAAAGAGACATCATTTGTCGATATGGAGTTCCCGAGCGAATCATTACTAATAATGGTTCCAATTTGAACAACAAAATGATGGCAGAACTTTGCCGGGACTTCAAAATCCAACATCACAACTCTTCTCCTTACAGGCAAAAGATGAATGGCGCTATTGAGGCCGCTAACAAGAACATCAAGAAGATTGTAAAAAACATGGTAGTTACCTACAAAGATTGGCATGAGATGCTACCATTTGCTTTGCATGGGTACCGAACCTCAATCAGAACATCTACTAGGGCAACGCCTTATCAGCTTGTGTATGGTATGAAAGATGTCCTACCTGTTGAAGTTGAGCTACCCTCCTTACGGGTAATGATGGATGTGAAAATGGATGAAGCAGAATGGATCCGGTCTCGATACAATCAACTGAGTCTGATTGAAGAGAAAAGATTAGCTGCCATCTGTCATGGGTAGTTATATCATAAGCGAATGAAGAAAGCCTTCGATCAGAAAGTCAGACCTCGGGAATACCAAGTGGGAGAGCTTGTTTTGAAGAGAATCCCTCCTCCTCATACAGACCACAAGGGCAAGTGGATACCAAACTATGAAGGTCCCTATGTAATAACCAAAGTCTTCTCAGGTGGAGCACTGATGCTCGCAACCATGGATGGTGAAGACTTCCCGTCTCCTGTGAATTCAGATGCAGTTAAAAAATACTTCGCATAAAAAGACCCGCTGGACATAAAAACAGAATTTAAGTCCAGGAAAAAATAGGGCATCCCGGCGAGTCAAAAACAGAATAAAAGACTCGGGCAAAAATAAGGGAAAAATCAAAAAAATGTGTACACCCGCTGAGTTGAAAAGCCGCATTGGACAGCTCAGGAAAAAATGGGTATCCCGGTGGATTGAAAACCCGAAAGGGCGATCCGCACAAAATCAGGGAATAAGCGAACAACTGCATTTTGAATTTGTCTGTGTTGCTCACAACATGGCAAGTTTCGAAAGAATAAAGCGTCGGTCAGAATCAGCCTTCTTCAGAAAGCAAGATATGAAGAGCGTCAAGGCCATACATGTCATAACAAAGGAAGCTCACTGGAGCGTCATCTTCAATATTGCCAACACTTTTATTTTCTCAATTTACAACAATCTCTTCCTTTCAGGGGATTTGCTTCTTTGACTGTACTTGCCTACTCATGGCACACAAATCAATAAAATCAGAATATTCAGTCACATTTTGTTTTTACCTTTTGTTTTGTTTACAAAATGTCCAAAGTTCATAATACAACACTTGCATAAAACATATGAGCCATTTTTAATACATGCTTGCAGGAAATATGTTTCTCTCAGATAAATCTAACTCCTATGACAGAATCCGGTTGAGGATACCTCGGGACACTTGTGCGTTTTCCTTTGTCTTAACAAGTTGCAGACACCCAAGGTAGACAATCTTTCGCAACACGGGGCATATAAAGCATTAAATCCCCAACATACTACTTCCCAGAAGTTATCTCCTCCCCGAGCAGGACCTCCCGAGCAGTGCCTGACAGCCTCTTCCATAGTAAAGTGGTCCAAGAACTTTCTTTTCCCCACCAGAGATACCAGATTTCTCTCATCCTCAGCAGATTTGGTGGAATTTATTCCCCACATAATTGCCTCCCCAAAAGAGCAATACCTGAAACACGTCCCCAATGGAGTTACCAAAAATTCCTCATCCTCATTAAGAGTTCTCCCTCCTGACAGATCTATCAATGATATATTTCCCCAGCTGAGTTCTCTCTCCAAACAGATCGGCCAGAGATCTTTATCCCCGCAGGATTCGGATCTCGGATCAAGTTCCTCACTTGCATAAACATAACATTCACATCATATTTCCCAAAATAAGCGTAGCATTCCGTCTAATATGGAGCATTACGGCAAAAATCAAACATTTGCATGATCGTGAGCCAAGTTCGAGCCAACCACTTGCAAATACCATCAATATTTCACCAGCAGTATACAAAACTCATATCCCCTGCAGATAAAAGCCAAAGCATCCCCTTTGCACTCTCAAAACATAGATGCATGTTCATATGCTCTTTTCGACACTCGTTCGTATCATCCTATCCCCCGCAGGTCGCCAGAATACCTTTTGCACTCTCAAATACAGATATTGGTTCATAGCTTGTACATGTTCTTTTTGGCACTCCTCCGTGTCATATTTCCCCAGCAAGTCAAACACTTGTCTGTGTCCCTTGCCCAATCTTTTGACACTCGTCTGTGTCTTGCACATACTTCACCGATAGGTCAACACTTATACATATACAATCCTCTGATACTCGTATGTATCTTGTATATATCACCCCCCGTCAGAATGAACACTCGTCCGTGTTCCTTGCTTAACTGATTGATACTCGTCTGTATCGTCATCCTTAAACATGTGTCAGCGTTTGCTTCTATCGATACTCGTCTGTATCATGGTCCTAAGGATGCTCGTCCATATCTTTAGTCTATGCGCACCGTCAAACACTTATATCTTTTATCTTAAAGTAGTAAGCACTCGTCTGTGTTTACCATTCCCCATTAAGTCGCCAACAAAACAACTTTCTTCTATCCGGAATTCGTCCTATGTCGTGATACTTTCGGCAGCTGTCCCATGCCAGGTGATCGTCCTTCACCTTCGGATGATCGTCCCTCATCTTTTTCCCCGGTGTAATATCCATTGTTGGAACCTTCTATCTGGCATTCGTCCTATGTCGTGATATTTTTAGAAGTTGTCCCCTGCTAGGTGATCGTCCTTCACCTTTTGATGATCGTCCCTCATCATTTATCTGATGGTCATCCCCATCGTTGATCTTTGTTATCCAACATTCGTCCTATGTCGTGATATTTTCAACAGCCGCCCCCTGCTAGGTGATCGTCCTTCACCTTTGATGACCGTCCCTCATCATTATTTCATGTATTCTTTCACCCGATGATCGTCCCCATCGTTGTTTACTTTACTTTTCAAACCTGATGGTCGTCCCCATCAGTGCTTTCCTCATTTCTTTAATCCCTAGAGAGTTTTATTTCCTTACCCGATGGCCGTCCCCATCGTGGTCTCTTTATTTCCCCAACTTGTCGGCAGTCCCCGTCAGTACTTAACTTACCATTTTATCCCCAACAGTCGTCCTCTGCTCGATGGTCGTCCTCCATCGCCTTCATTTGATAATCATACTATACTACCTTTTACAATTTATATCCCTTTTCTTCTTCTCCCCAGCGAGTGCAAATTTTGGACTGTCTTTGGTATTCAACCACAAGTTATCTTGTTTGTCTGTTAAGCCAGACACTTACATCCTGCACAGCTAACTCATGCTTGAATAGGGGCAGCTGTAAACATCCCAAATTTGCCCTCACTTTTTCTCACACCATGGCTTATGGTCTTTCATTTTTGCATAAGCATAGGCATACCACCTCATATTGCATATTGTTTCATCTGCATAGTTTCATTTCATATGCATCTAGGGTTTGTGATTTGAGCAATCCAAGAAGTGATTTGAGCCATCCCAAAGGTCTTGAAGCTTTCCAAGAGGGTCCATGTGTGTTCCATGATCATAATATGTTCCCCAAAGTTCATGAAAGTCAAGAGATCAGAAAAAATGGCAAAGGCATAGAGGCAGAGCTAGGGTTTTCCTGCACAAATGACCAAAATTAGGGTTTTGGTTTCAGAGGCCTTAACCCCAAATTTTTCGGTCATTCTTGTTTCTAATGGTCCTAATATGTTATAAGGATCATGCGTACCAAGTTTGTTGAAGAAATTCATTGTGGAAGTCATCTGATCATTGGGTAACTTCTTGAGCAAGTAAAGTCAAAAGCAAGGCATCTGAGGCTCCCATCAAGAGTACCAAAGGGTCATCATCATCATTTTGAGTCTCTATGATCTTTATTTGATCTTAGAAGTGGTTGGAAGTTCACAAAGTTGAAGAATTTTGAGCCAAATGCAAACTTGCTATTTTTGGAAATGACTTGTAATGGAAACTTTCCATTTTGGGAAAGATTTTCAACCTATTCTTTCATGACTAAAAATGCTTCAAATGAAAAATTCTTGGGCATAAAAGTTGTAGATTATGTATTTCCCTTTTCAAAAGGTACTAGAACATGTCTTGATTCATCCTAGAACTCAAGATATAACCCTTCAAAGTTAGCAAATATCCTATAATTTTCAAGTTCATGCCAAAGAGGATATTTTGCAAATTCAAGTTCCAAGCCATTTCATGACCTCTAATGGAATGCTAGGCATCATACAAATATAGTGCAATGCATTTGAACCAAAATTGTGCTTTGGATTGCAAGTTTCCATAACACATTTTCATGAAATTCTAAAAGAGGGAAAAGTTGCAAAACCTCTTGAAACCTTCCCTCCACTTGTGCCAGCTGCATAAAACCAATTCTATGGCCCTCCATGAATCTTGCTGAGGCCAGACACCCCTTTGAGAAGCTCCTACCACGGCCCATGCTTGAAGTACAAAGTTGTTGACTTTTTTGCAACTTGCCCATACCAATCAAACCATGCCACTAACCACTCTCTGACCAATCAAGACATTACATACAAACATTATGGAGCTCATTTGGCACAAGAAGCAAGCCCGAAACATCCAAGAACTCATCATTCACAAAAATCCCAAAAATCTTCCTTTCTTCGATTCTCAAAAACCAGCCATCAAACTTCAAAAAAAACTTCACTAATCATCTTCAAATCACTCATAGAACACAAAACATCCACTAAAATGGCCTGAAAGCCCACAAAACCAAAATACGATTTCTGGTACAGCAGAGTTGAATCTCCAAAACCAGCCATCACAAACTTCATTCAAGCCTTCCAAAAGCCTAAGGGGATCAAGTGGGGTGGATTTGCTCCATCTCAGGTATACCTCAAGAATATTTTTTCCAGAATCTTTGTTTGAACTTGATTCTTTTTGCATTGTTTCACATATTGCATGTAGTTTCTAGGTTATTTTTCTCATGAATTTATCTTGCATTTTCAATTTGATTTGCATTTTCCCTTAAGAATCACCCTAAAACCCTAGCAAACTTAGAAAATCCATAACTTTCAATAGGATTAGCTTATGACCTTCTCCTTTGGGGTTTGATCTTGTATGGGATTAGGGTTTTATTGAGCTTGATATCAATTTTATATCATGTTGATTGCTTCTGTTTTGGTCATTTGCATCTCATACATTCATAAAACCCTAATTTTTCATGATCATTTGCATTCATCTTTGCATATAATCATCATGTGAACTTGCCATGACATTTCAAACATTCATATGACATCTTAGACATCTTAGGACATGTTAGAACATTGCTTGATCATTTCTTCATTCAGTTTCCATATCTTGCATTCATTACATTTCATAAACATCCTTGTGTTTTCATGCTTCTAGGCATGCTTCCTTTGCATCTCATCTTTGTATGATCATTCATATGCATCTTGTATGACATTGCATCATCTCATATGCCTTTTACATTGCATATCCATTTCTGACTTTGGTCTTTATATCTCATTTCAATTCATTTCTTCATGCTTTATGTCTTATGCATTCATACTAACATTTTCAGGAACCTTTGGTAAGTTATTTGGGAAGTGGATTTGCCTTCACTTCCCAGCTCTTCTTATCTCATTCATATGCAAGTATTTGAAGTGAATCTAATTCACTTTTGTTCCATCCTTCTTACTTTGTTTCTTTCAAGTCACTTATCTTCTTCAAGAAGTAAGTAATTTGTTCTTCTTTCTCCTTCTCTTTTCATCTGCTTCTTCCATTGGTGGCCTTGAAGATCCTTTTCTATTAAGCCTAACAAACCATAGGATACCCAAGCATGATAACTTTTAGGGTTGTGTATAGTCCCCCTTTATCTTTTACCTTTGAGTCTCTTTGAGTCTCTTTTCTCATCTTAATAATCAGAGACTAAACTCTTAAAGTTTTAGGACTTTGGAATTAGGGTTGTGCCTGCATCCTTCTCTTAGGATGGAGTGTATAACTTTAATCCTATGTGTTAAACCTTTAATTTTTTTACACCTCTTAATCAAAACACATTAATAACCACCAAGACTTTATCTTGTAACTTGGGCCTTACATTAGGGTTCTATCTCTTCCTTATGGTTAAGAGGGACTAACCCTAATGTTTAATGGACAAGTCCCCCTCAAGTTGTCTTACAAACTTAAAATCCACTTCTTAATCTCATCCCTTAATTAAAATCCACTTAATAAAGGTTTTTTATATAATGAATTTAATCCCTAACCATGGATTTAGTTGAGGTATCTTCCTCAGCTTAAGTGTTCTCATCTATTATCCTTCTATTAGGATGGTGTAATGAGTTCATTAGTCTGCGATTAGAGATTAAACTCATTACTTAACACTAAACAAAAACCCAAAAACATCTAAATAATCACAAGTAGGTTAATGATTTTAATCCTACATCATCATGGTAATTAAGTTGAGATGTTTATCTCACACTTAAGTATGCTCATTATTCCTAATCAGGGAGGATATAATGAGTTTGCAAACCCTTGATTTAGGCATAAGCTCATTAACTTATGCAAAACACCAAAAAACAATAACAAAATTGAAAACACAAAAAACAAACAATAATCGTCTCCTCCAGGATTCTTTTCTCATCACCCTCATTCACAAACGAGAACTTGCTTCTTCCGTCTAATGCAAGATTGTTAGCACTCGAGCCAGACGAGTCATACACTTGAGCATAGGCAAGTAAGTAGTTCACAGTCAATTTTATTTTTCAGTCTCTTTGAGTCGAACTACAGTGTTCTGACTTCCTCATTGCACGCGAGAATACGTAGGCATAACTTAACAGTTATCGAACAAAAGTCTTTGTGTCTTCCCCCTCTTTCAGTATTCTTTAAAAGCCTCAGTTCCGTAGCAATTCACCTTTTTACACTGACACATGTACATTCATTCTTTAGCTTTTGCACACAGATAGCACAAACTTACCCCTTTTAACATAATCTTGTAAGATTGGATCCCGTCGAGTACGACGGACAATATGGGTGCTAATACCTTCCCAGGTTGTAACCAACCCCCTTTCTCAGTTTCTCTGGTTCGCAATCGTCTTATCCATCTCTTTCTAGGTTTATGCAACATTACCTTTCCTTCGGAATAAAAATGCCTAGCTGGCGACTATATTCAATTCATTCATTTTTTCTCTTTTCGTCGACCGTTCGCGTCTGCACTGTGATGAAAATCTTTGGGAGCGACAGTCATCCGAGCCCGCAACACCTGAGCATTGACATAAGCAGTTCAAGCTTTTAACACACAGGAAACCTTTCCACCCCTAGTTAGGGGAACTACGGCGTCTCTGATCCTCATGTCCAGATGAGGTACATAGGCAGCGGGGTAGGGCCCGTTCGAGCACTGTTTTATTTTCCCTACATTTTCCCATTTCTTTTCTTTTCTTATCCAGTTTCGGTCTTTCTTTTGCAACAACTTTCATTTCTTCACCCTTTGAACAATTTCTTTGCAAGCATGGATCCCTTCGGGTACGGCGGACGATCTGGGGTGCTAATACCTTCCCAGATTGTAACTGACTCCCGAACCCAGTCTCTTTGGTTCGCAGGACTTGTGTCCTTCCTATTTTTTCCTTTTGGTTTGTGCAGCATTACCATTCTCGTTCCTTCGGGATAAAAATGTCTGGCTGGCGACTCTACCTCTTTTTCACGCCATTTTCGCGTTTGTACCAGGATGGAAATCCAGGGAGCGACAGCTGGCGACTCTGCTGGGGATCGAGCCTAGAATCTCTAGTTTCCCCTTGAGAGTCTCTCCTAGAGCTTGCGTGTTTCTGTTTCATTGGTTGTTTGATTGTTTGTTGTTTCCTGTTTATTTTACTGTTTGTTTATGTACAGTTTTATTTACAGCTTTATTTATCGCTTTCAGTATTTATTTTCATGCATCATATGTATATACTGGACTGTCTGGCTGTGATGGTTTTCTTTTGGCGGATTATGGATTGTTACTGTGAGATGAGCTTGTAACTTGGGCTCGAGTGCACCCTAGGACTTAGCGTGGACAGTCACTTTGGCTTCATGGTATCTTGTTATGTTGGTAGTAGTGAGTTCCACACCCATACTTGCGACCGTCTTGGAAATGTTTTGGTGCGGGAATCTTTCTTGGATTATTACACGACCTCGATAGTTATGTGCATCTGGGGACTGATCATTGAGAACCTTTGTGGAAACATCCCTCTCCAGTGGTGACAGTGGCAGACCATGTTATGTGGCAAACCCATTCGCACTTGAGGGCCCACTGGGAACTCGCATAGGATGGCCTAGTTCTCTTATATGAACTCAGTCAAAGCATTTGGTCGTATGACGATAGTACTATATCCTACAGGCTGAATGTACTATTGTTTCTTGATTTCAACGCTCAAAGCTGGGGACCTATAAGGGATGCTTGTTTTTCCCAGACTCACGCTAAGACCTTCCTGAGTAGTACATAATGCTTAACCGATTCCCTGATTTGGTCATGAGCCATTTCTCGGAAATGGTGAACGTATTATTGCTATTCGGCTTTGAGAGTCTGTGATGTTTGACCCAGAGCCCACCTGTTAGAAGGGAGGGGTTTACAGGAGCCCTTAACCTCATCAAACCCTCATTATCAGTGCAGTCCTATGACTTGATATGGTTACTTTGATTATGGAAATATTGAGTTATCTGATATTTGATTTGGGCTTATTTGAGACTGAATTCCTATTCATGGGGCTTTATTCATATGATTCTGGTTCCTGGTCACTTGGCTCTAATATTCAGTGTCCAGACAATCCCAAATGTTGATCATATGCATGCATTGCATTTGAATTGCATCATACTCTCATTAACTGTTTGTGTTTTCATTTTCAGGTTGCCATTTGCATATTGTACCCAGTTTCGGTAATTACCACTTATCCAGATGGAAGAGAATAGTGAGGCTCCTAGAAAGAGGAATATGCATTATACTTTTCCCCAACCAGAAATTGAGGGTATTCATAAATTGATTGGCTTAATGAATGACAAGGTTTTAGATGATTTCAGAAGAAAGTATGGAAAGATTTTGGGCTACATGAACAAGCCTAATGTTGATTAGAGAGATAGTCTTCATTCCTTGTTACAGTTCTACGATCCTCGGCTAAGAATTTTTGTGTTCCCAAATTATATTCTAGCCCCTACCTTGGTAGAAGTTTCTGATATTCTGAAGATTCCTATCAAAGAAAGTATTCCTTATTATGCTTCAGAGAGGGTTCCTCCGTATGAGGATATAGCAAGTGCTTTCCATTTAAGTATGCTTAGGGTAAAGATAGGCTTGGAAGCAGGTAAAGGAAAAGGGTTTGCCTTGGACTTTCTTATCACAGAAGCTCATGTTTTTTCCTTGGGAAGCAAATGTTTAGAGTTCAGTGCGTTGTTGGCCTTGATGGTGTATGGGATAAGTTTGTTTCCTGGAGAGAAAGGTTGGGTCAGTATGGAGGCCATCATTATCTTCATTAAAGGAAACCCAGTGCCCACATTGCTGGGAGATTTCTATTATGGTGTCCATTACAGAAATGAGAAAAGAAAGGTGTATGTGAATTGTTGTGTTCCTTTATTTGCTGAGAGGTTTGCTAAGAGACTGCCAAAGTCAGGACCCTTCAAGGATCTTAAGCCAGAGTGGAAGTGGGATAGAAGATTGATGGGGATAACTTCTGATGACACAGCTTGGGGATGCAACAGAGATTTAGTGGGAAAAGAGATCATTACCAGGTGTGGTGAATTTCCTAATTTACCTCTACTAGGAAAAAAGGAGTGATAAGTTACAATCCGGTGTTGTCCAGAAAGCAGCTTGGCTACCCCCTGAAGAATCCTCCACACAATGGAGAGTTAGTAGAGTCTTTGTATTTTCCAGCAGAAGGAAATGAGAAGTGGGTTATTCAGGCATCCCAGGCTTGGGAAGTGAAGACAAAGGAAGGTAAGAAAGAGTTTGGAAAGGTGGATCCGAAGACGTACCCTCCTTTTGTTGCTTGGTTACAAGAGAGAATGGACACTTTCCTTCTTCCATTTTCAGTTGAAGCTCCGTTGTACCCATAAGAAGTAACTTTTCAGGCCATTGTCTCTGTTGAAAAATACAAGAAGCTGGAAGCATTGATACAAGGGTTAAAAGTTGAGAACACAGATGACTGGTTTGTACCATCGTACAGTCATTTCTAAGGAAGAAATAGAAGATAAGCTCCAGAAGATACAGAGAGCCCAGGAAGCTAAGGAGAAGGAGTTTGCTGGAAGGGAAGCCTACTTCCAAAGAAGAGGTTTGATGGACTCGAGGAGAGAAGAAGAGCATAAGAAAATTCAGAAGACTCTCAGAGAGGCTAGATAATCCATTACTTGGTTGCAGGAAATGAGAGACAAGGATCTAAAGGTGTATGAGGAAAAAGAGAAGGCATACAAGCTACATATCCAGGACCAGAAAGATGAGATTGAGAAAATTCACAAATACGGAGGGAGAAGACCCAACATTTGGCACAAAGTCAGCAGGCTTTGGAGGAGGAACTCAAGGAGATTGTAGATCTCAAGTTGATGGCTGGAGTGAAGAAAGCTAGGGAAGAGTTGGGACTGACATGAGAAGAGGCAGAGTCTTCTTGCAGCTTGGAGTTTTAGTTGTTGTTTCAGATTACCTACAGGCTTGTTGTAGGAATCTCATTTATTTTTCCTGCATTTTATTTGTAAGATCTGTAACCCTTCTGGGAATTGTTGTTACTCTTGCCTTATTGGGTTTTTGCTTATTATAATGGTTTCCTTTGTTCAGTATTCTGGTTTTTCTCTGAGTATACTAAAACCTGTTTGTCTAAGGCCATCAGGATCTGAATACCTCTCAAAGAAATTTTGTGATGGAAAGTCAATTTCCAAAGGCCGTATGGGGAAATTCATGCTAAACACCGGAACCGGGGGCACCCAAATGCCTGACCATGGAAACACGAATAGTTGCATTGCATGCATATAACCTTGTGTTTATTTTTCTGGTATAGTTACCGGGTTTCTAATGTCTCTTCTCATTTTAGGCACTATAGCTCCAAAGAAAGTTCCCAAGAAGATTCACAGAAATCCAACAAAGGAGAACATAGAACGAGTGATGGATCAGATGCAAGCTGACTTGGCAGACTTACATACAAGAATGGATCAGTTCATGACCCTTATGGCTGGTATGGGTCAGACTCAACAACGCTTGCGAGAGTTGGTGGAAGGGAATCAAGTTAGGAACAATGGTCAAGGAGATGGAGGCAATCATAATGGGGCAGGCGCCCGTCATACTGAAGTTCGTGTGGTATAGCCTGACATTACTATTATCAATGATGGAGTGAACAATATTTAGATGGATGGACAAGATGAAAAATTTACATTGTTGGATGAAGCTGAAGGACAAGGGGCTGATATGAATCGTCGCTTTGAAGAGATGGCTGAACAAATTCGTTCTATCCAATCCCAGAACTCCTTGGGATTTGATATTACTGATTTGGGGCTGGTGCCTGGAGTGAGGATCCCTTAAAAGTTTAAGGCTCTAACATTTGATAAGTACAACGACACTGCATGTCCAAAAAATCATCTTCAATATTTCGTCAGAAGAATCACTGCCCATACGGACGACGAAAAGTTATAGATGTATTACTTTCAAGATAGTCTTGTTGGGGCGTCTTTGGAATGGTATATGAAACTAAGCAGGGTTACTGTCAGAAGTTAGAAAGATTTGGCGGAGGCATTTATTAAGCAGTATCAATATAACCTGGACATGGCTCCCAATCGCACGCAGTTGTAAAGCATGTCACGGAATGCGAAGGAGAGTTTTAAAGAATATGCTCAAAGATGGTGTCAGCTTGCTGCCAGGATGCAACCTCCATTGTTGGAAAACGAGATGGCTGACATGTTCATGGGTACTTTGCAAGGAGTATTCATTGAACGTTTAACGTCATGCTCGACAACCAAATTCAATGATGTTGTTATAGTAGGGGAGAGGGTTGAAACCCTATTGAAGATGGTTAAGATCAGGACAATGGAGCTGGAAGTTCTTCTGGAGCGAGAAAGCCTTTTGTTGGCCCTCAAAGAAGAAGAGAAGGGGAGATTAATGTTGTCTATGGAAGAGGAAAAGGCCGTGGATACAGGAATTCATATGACCAAGTGGCAACTGTCACTATACCCACAAGTCCTATTCCTAACCACAACAACAATGCAATAATTATCAGCAGAGGCCATACCAGCAACGTCAGCCTCGCCCTACTGATCGTGTTTTCGAAGTTATTCCTATGACTTATACATCACTGCTACAGAGGTTGATATACTTGAACATGATACAATTGAGGATGTGGGCTCCACCCCCACCGGGTGATCTCCCACTAGGGTATAATATTAATGTAAGATGTGCTTTCCACTCAGGAGTTCCGGGACACTCAACAGAAAAATGCAGGGCGCTGCATAACAAAGTTCAGCACTTGATAGATTCAAAGGCTATCAACTTTGCGCCACCACTAAATGTTACCTCTAATATTATCCCTAATCATGGTGGGGCTAGGATTAACGTGTTGAAGGTGGAGAGCATTTGAATCTGATTTTGGATGTAATGGAGGTGCAGACTCCCCTCTTGTTTGTGAAGGAAAGATTGTTAAGAGGATATGTGTTTCCGGGCTATGATTTTGATTGTGAGGAATGTGAGATGCCTGTTAATGGCTATGATAAATTGAGAGTTGGGCTACAAAATTTGATAAATGAAGGATCATTACAGTTTGACAAAGTTAACAAATAAAGTGACTGTGTTTCTACTATGACCATTTTTTATGACCCTACTGATATGCCAGTCCCGGTCCGGAGAGATCCTGTTACCATCTATGTTCCACATGAAGTTAGTCCTATTACAATTACTATGTCGGGTCCCGTACCATACGACGATGATAAAGTTGTGCCATGTGGTGGAGGCTTGGGTGGCTTCACTCGAAGTGGGCGATTGTTTGCACAACAGACTCTCCAGAACAATGATGAAGTTGAAGCAGATGCTAAAGCTAAAGGCAAACAAGTAGCTATTGAGGAGGTGATAACCCCGACTGCTGATCAGAATGTCTTTGAGAAGGAAGTAGAGTAGTTTATGAGGATAATAAAGAAAAGCGACTTTAAGATAGTGGAGAAATTGAACCAAATGCCATCCAAGATTTCCATACTATCATTGTTGATGTGCCCGCAAGCACATAGGGAAGCTCTGTTGAAGGTACTGCAGTTGGCATACGTGCCTCAGGAGATTACCGTTAATCAATTGGAAGCATTAATGGCCAATGTAAATGCTAGCCATGGGCTAGGGTTTACTGACAAAGACCTTACAATTGAAGGAAGGAACTATAACAAGGCTTTGCACATCATAATGGAGTGCAAAGGCACTGTTCTGTCACACGTCCTGGTTTACACAGGTTCTTCCCTAAATGTGCTGCCAAAAAAGGCCCTGATGAAATTGGAGATTGATGGTCTTATTCTCCGACCCAATGATTTAGTGGTAAAGGCTTTTGATGGCTCTAGGAGGTCTATTTTCGGGGAAGTGGAGTTACTAGTGAAGATAAGGTCACAGGTGTTTAAATGTATTTTCTATGTGATGGACATTCAACCCGCTTATAGCTGTTTGTTGGGACGTCCTTGGATTCATGCTGCGGGATGATATTTTTGTTAGCCACTTGTCTACATTTAAGTATGTTGAGATGGACGGCGAAATCCATGAAACCTTGTGCCAGGCGTTTGAAGCAGTAAATGTTAGCTCATTCTCTCCCACTTCCATGTTCCAGAGCAGTGAAAAAGAGGGAGCTTCTATCTCTTCGTATACACATGCTAAAGAAGTGGTACAATCAGGGCAAGCCCAAGGTTGGGGTAGGTTGTTAGAGGTTGAGAAGAAGGATGATAAGTTTAGTATTGGTTACCAACTGGGGTAGGCTGGACGGTCCCAGAATAGCAAGGCAGTGAACTTCACGAGTGTTGGGATGATTAATCCCAATCATGTGTGGGCCATGCACGAAGATGCTGACAGCGACTGTGATCTGGACAACTGGGTGCACCCATGTGCTCTCAGAGAAGAGTTGCAAAACTGGTTTGCTGAGGAGATCATCCAAGTTACCGGTCCAATAGAGTAATTTTTTTTCCTGTTTTCCTTTTATTCATTTGCATGTCAAGTCCTACACTCTGCCCAGGGTGTATGGACCCATTGTAGGGCCACCATTGCATTCTATGCAGTTAATTTTACCATGAATAAAGGACATTTTTATGCAAATGGCGTTCCTTTTCTTTCTTTTAAAAATTTTCACAAAAAAAAATGGCAATGTTTTTCTTTTTATTTTGTTCATTTTCATTAAAAAAAAGCAGAATCTGAAATAATCACATCCTTGTGCAGACTCAATTATTCGGATTTCTCTGATAACTCTTCTTCTATGACCAAGTATGACTTTGATAATCCAATCTGCCATGCTGATGAAGGGTTTGAAGAAGACTGTGAACTCCCTGAGGAATTTTCCAGGTTATTGAGACAAGAGTAAAGGCTTATTCAGCCTCATCAAAAAGAGCTTGAAGTCATCAACATTGGATCTGAAGACGTGAAGAAAGAAATTAAGATCGGGGCCAGTCTGTAGGCCAAGGTAAAGGAAGAACTGATTGGCATGCTTCGAGAGTATGTGGATATCTTTGCTTGGTCATATCAAGATATGCCAAGTTTCGATACCGACATCGTTGTGAATAAGCTGCCATTGAGGGAAGATCGCCCTCCTGTCAAGTAAAAGCTTAGAAGAACCCGTCCTGACATGACGTTAAAGATTAAAGAAGAGGTTCAGAAGCAATGGGATGTCGATTTTCTTGTTGTGACTAGTTATCCAGCCTGGGTAGCTAATATTGTACATGTCCCAAAGAAGGACGGCAAGGTCCGAATGTGCATTGATTATCGGGATTTGAATAGAGCAAGCACAAAAGACGATTTCCCCTACCTCACATTGATGTATTGGTGGATAATACGGCTCAATTCTCGATATTTTCCTTCATGGATGGCTTTTCCGGTTATAATCAAATCAAAATGGCGCCGAAAGACATGGAGAAGACAACGTTTATTACCCCTTGGGGAACATTCTTCTATAAGGTTATGCCCTTTGGTTTGAAAAACACCGGGGCAACGTACAAACGGGAAATGGTGACTCTAATTCATGACATGATCCATAAGGAAATTGAATGCTATGTGGATGACATGATCGCCAAGTCCCGTGATGAAGAAGAGCATTTGGTTAACCTCAAGAAATTGTTTGAAAGATTGAGAAAGTATCGTTTGAGGTTAAATCCAAACAAGTTCACCTTTAGGGTGCATTCTGGTAAGCTGCTAGGTTTCATTGTTAGTCAAAGAGGAATTGAGGTAGATCCTACAAAGGTTAAAGCAATACAAGATATGCCTGCACCGCGAACTGAAAAAGAAGTGTGTGGTTTCTTGGGGAGATTGAACTACATTGCTCGGTTCATATCTCACTTAACAGCCACATGTGAGCCCATATTTAATTTGTTAAGGAAAGAACAGGCGGTCAGGTGGAATGAAGATTGTCAAAGAGCATTCAAAAAGATAAAAGAATACTTGCAGGAACCTCTAATCCTAATGTCTCCAGTTCCAGGAAGGCCACTAATCATGTATTTAACTGTGTTAGAAGGATCAATGGGGTGTGTTCTAGGCCAACATGACGAGTCTGTTCGAAAAGAGCATGCAATATACTACCTTAGCAAAATGTTTACCGACTGTGAATCCCGTTATTCACTGCTCGAGAAAACTTGTTGCGCTTTGGCATGGGCTTCTCGCCGACTGAGACAGTACATGTTGACTCACACAACCTTGTTAATTTCAAAGATAGATCCTGTTAAATACATTTTTGAGAAACTAGCGTTAACCGGAAGGGTCGCTAGATGGCAGATGGTGCTGACAGAGTATGACATTCAATACACTTCTCAGAAATCCATCAAGGGAAGTGTACTTTCAGACTATCTTGCGCAACAACCCTTTGAAGACGATTATCAGCCAATGAGATTTGATTTCCCTGATGAGGATATCATGTACCTCAAAGCAAAAGATTGCGAGAAACCACTTCCGGAGGAGGGGCCAGACCCTGAATACAAATGGAAGTTGATGTTTGATGGGGCAATAAATATCAATTGACGTGGAGTTGGTGTTGTTCTCATTACTCCCGTAGGTGTTCATTTTCCCTTCGCTGCCAGAATTACTTTTGGTTGCACCAACAATGAAGTGGAATATGAGGCGTGTATTATGGGAATAGAGGAGGCTATTAACCTCAGGATTAAGACCCTTGATATATTCGGAGACTCCTCCCTCATGATAAATCAGTTTATTGGAAAGTTGTATACACACCAAGAACACTTAATTCCTTAGAGGGATTATGCCAGAAGATTGTTGACGTTCTTCACAACAGCAAAGCTTCAGTATATACCACGAGATGAAAATCAATTTGTCGATGCATTGGCTACGCTCTCTTCATCAATCAAAGTCTTATGTTGGAATTACGTTCCCAAAATTGACATCTCCAGGCTTGATGTACCAGCTTATGTGTTTTCTATGAACGTGGTGTCTGATGAGAAACTTTGGTATCATGGTATCAAACATTTCCTGGAAAGCAAAGAATATCTAACTGGGGCAACTTCCAATGACAAGAAGACCTTAAAGCGACTTGCTTCCAGTTTCTTCTTAAACACTGACAGTGCTATATATAAGAGAAACTTTGACATGGTCTTGCTCAGATGTGTGGACAAGCAGGAAGCGGACATGTTAATGCAGGAAGTTCACAAGGGATCTTTCGGTACTCATGCAGGAGGACATGCAATGGCTAAGAAATTGTTGAGGTCAGGGTATTATTGGCTAACAATGGATGCAGACTGTTGTTCATATGCCCGTAAATGTCATAAATGCCAGATCTATGCAGACAAGGTGCATGTACCTCCAAGCCCACTCAACGTCATGTCATCTCCTTGACCCTTTTCTATGTGGGGCATTGACATGATCGGAAAGATAGAGCCTACTGCTTCAAATGGCCATTGTTTCATTTTGGTCGCAATCGACTATTTCACCAAATGGGTCGAAGCAACGTCTTATGCCAATGTCACTCGCCAAGTGGTGGCTATATTTCTGAAAAGAGATATCATTTTTCGATATGAATAACAATATGATGGCAGAACTGTGTCAGGACTTCAAAATTCAACACCATATTTCTTCTCCTTACCGACCAAAGATGAAAGGTGCGGTTGAGGCAACAAACCAGAATATTAAGAAGATTGTGCAGAAGATGGTCGTCACCTATAAAGATTGGCATGAGATGTTACCATTCGCATTGCAAGGGTATTGTATGTCAGTCAGGATGTCTACTGGGGCACCTTCGTTTTCCCTAGTATATGGTATGGAGGCAGTCTTACCTATGGAGGTGGAAATTACTTCTTTGCGTATGATGATGGACGTCAAGCTTGACGAAGCTGAATGGGTGTGTGCCCGATATAACCAATTTTGTCTCATTGATGAAAAGAGATTAGCATTTTTGTGTCATGGTCAGCTTTATCAGAGGGGAATGAAAAAAGCATTTAATCAGCGAGTACGCACTCAGGAGTACCAAGTAGGTGAGCTTGTACTCAAGAGAATCATTCCTCCAGGTTCAGATCACAGGGGCAAGTGGACACCAAATTATGAGGGCCCATTCATAGTAAAGAAAGTTTTCTCTGGTGGAGCACTGACGCTCACTATTATGGATGGTGAAGACTTCCAATCCTCTATTAACTCGGACACATTCAAAAAATACTTCGCATAAAAAAGACCCGCTGTACACAAAAACAGAATTTAAAGTACAGGCAAAAAAGGGGCATCCCGACGAGCTAAAAACAGAATAAAAAGCTCGGGAAAAAGTTAGGGAAATAAAAAACAAATGTACACCCGCTGACTTGAAAAGCCACATTGGACAGCTCAGGCAAAAAAGGGTATCTCGATGGATTGAAAACCCGAAGGGGCGATTCACGCAAAGTAAGGGAATAAGCGAATAACTGCGATCCGGGTAATCTGTACCATATCATTGTCTCAATTAATCTAGAAATATCCAAAGGATAGAAATCAGTCTCATTTTCCTCTTCATAAGGCAAAGGCAGGAACGAAAAACGTGAAGATATACTGGTCATAGCAGAAAGGAAACTCATTCGAATGCCGTGTACGTTGCCATTAGGATAGTTTCTTTTTCTCAATTTTGTGGTGACTACCTCTTTCCAGGTGGTTGCTTCCTGATGTAAATTCTCGCCTATTCATAGGCTCATCAATAAAAGAATATACAGTCAAAAGTCTTAGTCTTTGTGTCCTGTTTTATTTACTTTGTTTGTAAAAATGTCCTGAATTTTTGGTAAAAGAACATTGCATATAAACTTGTTGGCTTTATGGATAATGTGCGAAAGGAAAACATATAAAAATAATTTGAACGACAGGTGACATATGATGATTAACCCATGACATGTAATTTACCGGGGCATATGAACGCACTTTGGTTGTTGCAGGTTTACAGATAGTGAGTGTTTGTTCCCATTTAGCCTTTTCACAGCTGAGTCAAGGTGAAAATGTTAACCCCAGCAGAAATTCAAGTTTAGTTGAACGGTTCTTTTCCCCAAGCGGAGTCTATAGTAAAGTATTCACAGCAGGTAGCTGAAGGCCTTGCATTTCCCCACAGAGTTTAGAATGTCAGAATTCGTTTCCCGGCAAGGGTTATTCAACCAAGCATATTCCCCAGCCAAGTCTAAACCAAGCATTGTTAGAGCATCTTGATTTTGTTCCTCAGTAGAGTGTTCTACAGATTTTGTTCTCCCCTGCAGAGTCGTTAATATCCTCTCCAAATAAGCTTTTATTTATTGATACTCGTCTATATCGTGTTTAACACTCGTCTGTGTTATATTTTGACAAACACTCGTCCGTGTTTGATATCTTTCCGATAATCGTCTGTATCATGTTTAACACTTGTCTATGTTATCTTTTGACAAACAATCGTCCATGTTTGATATCTTTCTGATACTCGTCTGTATCGTGTTTAACACTCGTCCGTGTTATCTTTTGGAAAACACCCGTCCGTGTTTGATACCTTTCTGATACTCGTCCGTATCAGTGGCTGATACTCGTCCGTATCATTTCCTGAAGCACTCGTTCGTGTTTCTTTGGTCATCGTCTGATACTCGTCTATATCATTGACTTAGGGCACTCTTTTGTATTGAAGAGGTTTGAAGTCCTGACAGTGGGATTAAACGTCAAAATGTTTACCGGTTCCTTGGCATAACAGGTTATCCGAAGAAGACTCGTCCGTTTTAAGAACCACACATCTAGGCAAGATTTGTGAAAAGGGCTCATCCATCCTAGAACCATATACCTACGCAAGGTATATGAAGAGGGTTCGTCTATCCTATTTGTGCATGTCTATCCCATAGGCTTAAGTGCACTACCGGTCCTGGCGTAACAAGTTATCCGAAGAAGACTCGTCCGTCTTAAGCTCCATATATCTGAGCAAGATATATGAAGAGGGCTCGTCCATCCTGGTTTTTATTCACTTGGCGTAACAGGTTTGTTAGTTATTCACCTGGCATAATAGGTTTGTTTGAAGGAAGCTCATCTATTCTGTTTGACGTTGAATTTATACAAGGCTTTGTATCTGAGTTACTTTTCATCACAATAAGGGTCTCAAGCAGTTTGTTATATTGGATTGGGTTTATTTCCCATTTCTTTTATTCTCCGGCAGAGTGCAAAATTTTTGGTTCTTGTGAGTATTCAATCACAGTTCATCTCGAACGACCGACAACATATGCTTTCGTCCTTTTCAGATTAACAGTTGCTTGAATAGGGGCAGCTGTAACACCCCAAATTTTCCCTCTCCCTTTTATCATCATTTTCACATCATAATCATCATAAGCACATCATATCCTTAGCATCTAGCATAGAAAAATGAGGCATAACACTCACATGTTCTAACATTGGGCATATGATCAATCATCTGAGGATTTGAAGTTCTACAAGCCAATTCAAGAGGCCAAGTGACAATGAAAATGATCCACAAGGTGTCTTCAATCATATATAAGCACAAATTCATCTACAAAATCCAAGAAGGGTGAAAGATCATCAGAAGATCAAGGAAGCAATGATCTCCTACACAGATGAATCCTGAATTAGGGTTTTGCATTTGGGCAAGGATATCTTATACCTTTGACCAATTCTTGTGGTCAAAGTCCTTCATATGATATTTGAATCCTAGGTATGAAATTTTGTGGGATAACTCATTGAGGAAGTCAGTCAATTCATCAGTTACTTGTAAAGGAAGAAATTGGTCAAACTGGGCATCTGAAAAGTCAACTGTGAGAATTCAAGGGTTCCAATCCCATTTTTCAATTAAAGGGATATCCTTAAGGTCAAAGAAGGGCTTTGGTGGTGGAAAAAGTCAAGAATCAAGAGGTTTTGAAGGAGTTTCCATTTTTGGCATGTGACTTGTAATAAAATTCATAGATCTAGATTTGATTTTGCTTGTGTGCATTATGATCTACGTGCTTTGCTGATGATTTTGATATGTTTATTTTTGGAAATGAGTAAGAATTGAAGTTGTATTGTTGAATTGAAGTTTGATGTATGATTATGTTTTTGTTCGATTTGCTTTGCTCTTTGACTTAATTGAAAATCCATTGCCATATTTGAAATCAGCATGTGTGAATTTGTGGATCTGGACAGTTTTCTTGATTTTGGTGATAGTTTGTTCATCTGTATGAGTTTTTTGGCGCAGGAACTACGGCTCCGGTAGTCGGATTCTGCCAACACATTAAAAACACACACTCCTGGTCACGTGCCATTTTTATGTTATAATTTCTGAATAATGCCTCATGTGATGCACCTCATGGTAAGTAACATGTACACACGTGCACTCCTCTTGGATGTTTGACCTGGCTGATCTTGTTGACTCACTGTGTGCATTTGATGGATCCATTGGTTTCTCATTTTTCCCGATTTTATGAATATTCACCATAACACTTTGTGTCACACGCTGAATCCAATGGGCCCCAACCCCTCCTTTTATAAGCCCATCTAGTTTGAACTGATTTGTTTACTTATTGCACCTCCTTCATCTTTTGTTTTATTTTTATTTTGTATTATTAATTGTTTGCTTTTGATTTTTTTAAAATTAGCTAGAAATTTCTAAAACTAACCAAAAAATCATGTGAATCAAATTTAGTTTTCTTTAATTATGTATATTTTTTTTTTCCATTTATTTTTATTTTTCGTGGTAGAATTAATTGTTTAGTTTAATATTTCTTTTAATTCTTTTAAAAATGCATGCTTTCTTGTTTAATTTTTATCTTTACCATACATTTGAATTTTGATTTGGTTCTTTTTGCTCTGGATCATGGACATGATGTAGTTTGTTAAGGTTTTATCTCATAATTTTTAGGAATTTTTATGTTGAATTATTTCAAGTTGCTTTGTGTATGAACTTCAAAACCCTAATTGCAATGTATGCCCTCCATTACCTTAGTATGCTTCTGTTTTTGGACCTCTCCTTTTGGTATGTTGATTTCATAGGATTAAAGTACCTTTGTGTTTATTTGTGGAATTTTTTAATGAAGTTTTGATTTAATGTGAATTTTCTTGCTTGCTTGCCTTAATTTGTGTCTTTTCTTGTTACATGCTTGCTTCTTGGCCTAGGAGGGCGTTTGTGCCAACTCCTATAGGTTTTTTAGAGACCTTTTGACATGAGTATAGGTCCCTGGTCCTTGTATGATGTTTGCATCTTGACTTGCTTTGAGGTACTTGTTCTTGAAGGTTCTCACAATTGCATGTATGCTCATTTCACTTCTTATGCCTATTTGCTTCTCATGTTGACAATAATTGAACTTGTTTGCTTCCTTTCATGATTTTTTATTACTCAGGCACATATTTTATATGTTAGGGTTCTGGTATTGAATTGTATGATGCTTGTTTACTTTGTGTGCTTTGTGTTATCTCATAGATGTTTTGTTCTTTCATAATGGCTTGTAATGCTTTATGATGAGTTGTTTGCTCCAATCCTTTCATGGTTTTATGTATGTAATCATGGCATATGAATGGAGTGTGTTACTTCTGGTTGTGATGTTTTAAATTGATCTTTTTCTTGTTTATATCTCATTTGTTTTTAATTGTTTCATCTTATTACTTGTGTATGTTCTCACCTTTCCTTGTAGGGGTTCATGGTAAGTGAAGTGTGGATGATATCCACATTTCAATTCTTCATCTCATCTTCTATTTTGCTTTCTCATTTGTCTTTGTGATGTGCCTTATTCCATCTTGTGATTAACTTCATCTCTTCCCCCTCTAGGAACAACTTATCTCCTTTAGAGGAGTAAGTTGTATTCTAGTTCTTTCTTCTTCTTCTTCTTTCTTCTTTCCTTCTTCATTAGGATATAATTCAAACCACACTAACCTAGGACTCTCATGCATGATAACATTTAGGGTTGTTAGTCCCCCCTTTAGTTTTACCTTTGAGATCCTTTGGGTTCTTCTCTTTCTTATCTTCATACAAAAACCTAAAAAACACTTTAATATAGTTTGAAGTGGTTTCTTGTTTATAGCCTTATTCCATGGGGAACTCATATTCATTCCATCTTGGAATAGTGTGGGCTTGTCTAGCATGATGCACAAGTTTGATCATGAGACCATCTTCATCAAGAAAACCATAAAAAACACTTCTTCACCTAATCACTAAAGCATCTAATAAGTTTAACAAGTTAGTGAGCTTAGGCCCTAGCCCTTGGAAACAAGTCTTGGATAAATTCTCCTCACTTGGTGTGCTTGTTCTATTATTCCATCTTGGAATGTAGTAACAAGTACACATTCCATGGAAAAGAGCTTGAGTTCACTTCCTTGTTCCAAACTCATAAAAAAAACTCCTAAAACACACTGGACAAAAAATAAACGTCTCTCCTTCGGGACTTCTTTTCTCATCATCCTCAATCTTTACGTACAAACTTGCTCTTACTTGTCACTTTGTAAGACTGTAACTCACTCGTCGTCTGAGCCTACAACACCTGAGCATTGACATAAGCAGTTCAAGCTTTTAACACACAAGCAACCTTTCCACCCCTAGTTAGGGGAACTACGACGTCTCTGATCCTCATGTCCAGATGAGGTACGTAGACAGCGGGGTAGGGCCCATTCGAGCACTCTTTTATTTTCCCTACATTTTCCCCTTCTTTTCTTTTCTTATCCAGTTTCAGTCTTTCTTTTGCAACAACTTTCATTTCTTCACCCTTTGAACAATTTCTTTGCAAGCGTGAATCCCGTCGGGTACGGTGGACGATCTGGGGTGCTAATACCTTCCCAGGTCGTAACCGACTCCCGAATCCAGTCTCTTTGGTTCACAGGACTTGTGTCATTCCTTTTCTTTCCTTCTTGTTTGTGCAGCATTACAATTCCCGTTCCTTCGGGATAAAAATGCCTGGCTGGCGACTCTACCTCGTTTTCCTGCCACTTTCGCATTTGTACCAGGATGGAAATCCAGGGAGTGACAAATGTGTATGAAATCATCAGATAATTAAAATACAAACTTCCATAGGCATCCTTATGTATAAGCCATATTATTGAATTTTGAGCCATCTCTTATCCTTCTAACTTTTCGATGTATTTTAAAACTGTCGTTTGAGTGTTAATATAAGAGTCTTAATTAAAACTATATTTCTTTTCTCGTACTAGAGCAAAGTTTCATAACCTAAATTTTGAACCTAAGATGTATACCTCATCAAAGAAAATCCATTGACCAAAGGATTGTCTCAGACTGGTCAGAACACTATCCCCGTAATGAATCATGATTCTTGAGTCCCTTAGAGGATTCAAGCAAAGGACCAATAATTAATTCATAAGATTTTAAAACTTTTAATAATTATCAAAGGATCAAGGAATCTCAATTGATGAAGAATCATTCAAAGACTGTTCAAATATTTCAATCATTTGGGCCTCGAGTCATCAGTGTCACAAATTAGGGTTTTTAGTCAACTGAGCCCTCCATATGAAATTTTTCATGGAAAAATGAGCCAAGGCCTCCACATGTCATCAAAAAAGGTTTACATGACTTTGACAAGCCACCTACAAGTTCAAAAGGTGCAGATATCAAGGATTTCAAGATTAGGGTTTCATAGTTCCCAAATTAGGATTTCTGACTAATTGGGGAACCAAGAAACAAATTTTTCATCTGGACAAGATTTTATACCATAGGGAATGGTTTAAATAGTTCATATACATCATGGAAGTCCATTCATAAGGTCAAAATACATTAGAGGATGCCCAGTAAAAAAATAAGAAAACCATGGTATCTAGTGTAATTTCCATCTGGACATAAAAGTCAAAGTTTGAATTTTTTACCTAAAATGATCCTCATGACCTATATTACTAGAATATATGGTCCATGAATACATTTGATCACAAAATATCAGAAATTTGAAGATAACTTGTAAAAGGGGCAACCTTTGAAACTTAGAAATTTTTCTTAGTTATGGAAAAAAATGTTCAAGTACCCTACTTCCAAGCATCAGATTTTTGTAAATCAAAGCTCAAATTAAAGATACTATCACAAAATACAAATAATTAAACTACACAAAACTCCAATTCATTATGGATTTTAAGTTGAAGATTTATCAAAATAAAGAAAAAACCTGAATTTCAACACTTAAACAAAATCTGCCTAAGTACAAAATCAGCAAAACATCAAAACTTAAAGGGGTTTTCCACCTAGTTCCAAGTTGATTCAGGTCCTTGTGAAAACGTCAATTTTGTTGCAAATGTTTCAAACAATTCAAAGAACCAATTGGCATGAAAAGATCTTGCTTATACATGAAGAAATCGTGGATCAAAGTGACCTTACAAAACCGTTTTTCAAAAACAGATTTTCTCAAAACATGGAAATCTGATTTTGTGAGTCAAAGGATAAGATCAAGTGGTATTAAACATCTTAACAATCATTACAAACCTGATCAAACCTACAAATTCATGATTGCGCCAAGGAATTCCCATAAATGGCATTTATGAATTTCAACACATATGCATTTTGATCCAAGGGTCACCATGCTCTAAAATGGCATATTTTTGGATCTCTTGATCAACAAGAAATAGGTGTACACAATCCAAGCATAAAAATTCCGAGGAGTGTGATTTAGCCTGCTGCATAGCTGAGCCGATTGTGAATCTCATCATTTCACTATTTAAGGGATTTTATGGCCAACAATGATCACCAATGTTGATCTTATCCCTTTAAGACTTAAGGGATAAGTAATATCAACATGTTTGCCTATAAATAGAGACCTCATTTGGTCATAAAACATACACCAAAGCCTCTGATATCAAAGCTTTATCTCCTTCGCACCTAAAGACTCAAAACATGATGTTTTGAGAAATCACCACTGGTTTTTAAGTTTGAGCCACAACAAGCTCAAAACAATTTCTCAAACACATCATATATGATGTATCTAAGGTGTTCAAACACTTGAACCAACCCAGAAACACCTCCAACCCAAAATCACGATTCAAAACCTCAAAAACAACTTGTTTTTGCAACTTGATGGCTACAACTTGATCCAACCATTTGCAATCAAGTCTAAGGGTTCAAACACACTCCATACCATCCAAGGAAGATGTCCAGATCATCACTAGTCATCTTTAACACCTCCTACTCGAAATCACTTCAGCTGCTGCAACTCCAAGTTCAAGTAAGCCTCAAACTTGGTCATTTCATAATCCATGCATATTTTCTTGCATTATATTTTAACCATGTGTGCGTAATCATATTCTAAGTAACCCACCTCAATCAATTTCACAAAATAATCATCATGTAGAATTTCATGAGGCTTAGGCCAAATTAGGATTCTTCAGTGTTCATCATTGATTTTTCACTCCACACACAAAATAAATAAAATTAAATGGTTCTATTGTATTCGTGGGATCAAAACACACAATTTTGATCTTTATTTCATCTCAAATGCATGCTTATTCCATGAGATATGATTGATTTTGCAAATTCTGGGAAAGAACCCTTCGCGCGTGTTCTTCAGCAATGTTCTTGGTGCCCTTTTTGAAAATTTGAAAATTTGAATTTTATCATTTTATTTAATTCATTCCAAAATTACTAACTATCTGATTCTTGAGTTTTTAAATGATTCATTTTTCATTAACTCTAAAAAACTTTTAAATATTTTATTCCATGAAAAAATCACCAAAAAATATATATTTTTAATATATTTTATATTTTTATAAAAAAAATAATTTTATTTATTTCTTAACATTAAAAAAATCATTTCTTTCACTTGGCTCTTCAAACACAAATGATATTCAAGTAATCCCATGGATAAAATATAAATTTTCAAACATTGATCCAAGGTTTCAACTTGTTTTTCATTTATGTTTGAATTTATCAAAGTTTTAAATATTTTAAAAGTAAAAAATTAGGGTTTTGATTTAATCACCATCAAATTTATTTTTATCTCACTTTTGGGCCTCTATTAGAGTGTAAGACCTATCCTTTTTTGAAAAATGAACCATTAGGGTTCATTTGATCCATTTTCAAAAACTCGGCGCGATCGCCATTTTCACCGCATTAAGTTTTCATCTGTGAATCTTTTTTTGTGAACTTCTTTACACATAACCGTTTATTTTATAAATTGAATTGTGAAAATGTATCACGGGGATTCCTTTGTGTTTAGGACCCATTCTTCTGTTTTAAACTTTCTCCGTTCTGTTTTAAAACTCCGCCAGGCTTCCGTATAAGTCCTGAATCCACTAGTTGTTTTCTTAAACAATTTTCAATATCCTAAACAGAGATTATGGGCCCACCTGTTTACAAGTCCCATCTCTTTCAAATTAAAGATATAATACACCTGTAGTATGTCCCTCTCGGGATTTTCATCCTAGTACAAATGCGAAAGTGGCACGGAAAAAGAAGAAGAGTCATCAGATAGGCATTTTGATCCCATGGAAAGGGAAAGGTAATGTTGCACAAACCTTAGGGAAAGGAAAGAATAGTGTCTTGCAAACTAAAGAGAATGGGTAAGGAAGTCGGTTACGTGAAAGGAGGTTTTTTAAGAGTTTTTCATTTGAAGTGTTTTGTGTAAGAGAGTGTACTAAAGTCTCTTGCAATGGAGTGTGTACTTCATACATCACTCCTAGATGAAATGATAATGAAACACACTAAGTATGAGGAAAACCCTCACATTTATTTCCAATGTATAAGGCTTAATCACACTAAATTACTTCCTTTATTAGATGTTTTTATTGTTATAGAATGAAGATGTTTTATTTTTTATTTTTTTTGTGATACAACTCCATGCTAAAGACTCGTTCATCATGTTAGATGACTTACAACGCATTCCAAGACGAAATGTTTGCAATAACCCCATGGCATAAGTCTCATGGCACATGAAGAAGTATCAACCTTTATTAAGTATTTTTAAATTATTTTGAGATGGGAAGAGAAGACTCAAAGGAGAGAAAGGAGAAATATAATGAGGGAACTAAGACTCACCCTAATGTTGTCATGCTTGGAGATCCTAAGGGTTAAATGTGGTATAAGAAAACTAATCCTAAAAGAAGAGAGAAGAATAAGGTCTAACTCACTTCAAAGATTGAAGATGAGATAAGAACTTAAAAAAATGGAAAGAAGTTACTTGTCAAAGAAGCATCAAATGCTTTTCACAAACACAAATTGAAATCTTAAAAGAGATGAGAGAATAAATTGTATGTGGATGCACATCCACACACTTGACTTACCATTAGTCCCTGAATGTGTTAGCAAAACAATTTACAAGTGAAGGAATAGGGAAAGAAGAACAAAGAAGGATCACACAAGTCCTAAAATGAGATTAGGATTCAAACAAAGTCTAAGTCTAAAGCTTAAGGACCCTAAGGGTTAAGTGAATTCCAAAGCCAGTAGTTACATATTTTAGGTCTCTAAAGATGCTAGGGTACCTCACAAGTTCAAACTATGTCATACTATGCACAAAAAGTTCACACAAGTCCACATGAATGCAAATTATGGTTCATGGATGAAGTATGAATGTTTATGTAAGATGAACTTGTATTAATGCATGATGAAAGGTCAAAGTCAGTAGCATATTGTCATACCCCAAATTTGTCCTACCCGCTCACTTTTTATTTTTACGGTCTAACCATTATTTCAAAAATATCAAAAAATATGTTTTCATTATTATTTTCTTTTATATACCACTTTATTTCAAAAAGAAAAGATATCAAAAAAATATTTGTATTAGATATATATATATATATATATATATATATATATATATATATATATATATATATATATATGTGTGTGTGTGTGTGTGTGTGTGTGTGTGTGTGTGTGTGTGTGTGTATATATATATTCATATCACTTTATCCAAAAAATGTCAAAATATTAAATTATGGTTTTTATTTAATTTACTGCTATTATTATTATTTTGTGCTTTTTTCTTTTATTTTATTATTTTATTAACTTTATTAGTATTATTATTAAACAAGTTTCATCATGCTTTCTACCTAATTTTCCTCCACAAGCCACTTAGTCATTACCAACTACCAGTATCACGTGAGATTCACAAATAATCACTTGTTAATTTTTTTCTTACAACAAAATATCCTAGATAGGTTCCCACATAACAGCAAAAATATGATTGAGAAAAGTATAAAACAAATAATAAAATAATTATGCAAAGTCCAGCTTGCAACATCCAGCTAGCACAACAACCTTTGCACATGACAACGTTTTTTTCCTTCCAGCCACTACCCCAAAACAAATCACGCATCAGCATCACAAATTTCATACACAAATATTCCATAATTTTTTCCTATAATACCCTCACCTCAATCTCCCTATAAGACACAATCTCACACACTGCAAAAAGGGAGAGGATTCTAACTGCATATTTCAACAAATTACTCTCATAATAATGCCTCACCTTCACATTTTTTCTGCCAAATAATAATAATATAATATTTCCCCTGCACCATCTTCTTCAACCTTACAAATTTAAGACCACCTGCAAATACTTTTCTTCATTACAACCGCGAACCAAATCGTCACTTTACCATCACCGAACTTGAACCCTCAATGACCAAACAGAAAACCTCCCTGTGAACCAACCGGGAGCCGCCGCAAAACCATCCACCACACCTTCACCGTTTCTGCAAAAGACCAAACCAGAAAAACCTTGAATCCCACTGTCAACACCAAAGTCGAACCTAACGCCCCCTTCAACCTCCATTCAATCCACCACCTTCCATTCTGCATTACCTTCAAAGATCCATCAAAAACCACAAACCCCAAGCCGATCCAAACACAGTAAACCTCACAAACACAGTAAATCCGACCCACCACAGCCACCATCACAACTCAGAAACCCAAAATCACACAAATCCGCAAAAATTACCAAATAATCGCAGAAAGAAATCAAACAAGAACTGAACAAAACCGTCCTCTGCTTCATAATCCCGCACCACAACACCGCACACAGAACCTTATTTTTCTTCAAAAACCACCCAACCACGTCATCTTCATCTTCACCAAAACTCAAAACCTTCCGGCCACCGCATCAAATCGAACCATCTCAGCCAAACACAAACCATTTGAGACCAAAAACGAACCCACATCACCACCACGAGCTTTGAACCGAAGCAACCACCAAAAATCACCGTTCGCGCATTAGTCGCATGAGGACGAGGATGAGAGGCCGCGAGCGTGAGGAGCGGCGCCGTTGAGATGCAGAGACGGCCGAGGGAGATCGCGAGTTCGTGATTTTGTGAGAGGGAGAGCGACGACACGACACAGAAGCCATATCTTACAATGAAAATACAAAGTCATTCAAAACCACTAAACCGCGAATAGGCATATAAAGTTTTTCGGGGTACGACACATATGTCAATTATAAATTACTTATGATGCCTATGAATAGGCATATAAAGTATGAGAATGAATGTTCAAGTATAAGAAGTTAGATGAAGTAGAAGTGAGAAGAAGTGAACAAGTATCCCCTAAGAAATGAAATAACATGGAACACAAGTCAAAGTTGAAAACCAAAAATTAATTAACATGGATAAGGTCAGAACCAAATTACATTTAAGATGGAATTAAGATGCAAGAGGATATCATACAACATGTATATGCAAGTCACTTTGAAACTAGATGAGAAAGAAGTGCAAGCTAGGCAAATATGTTCAAGTAATCATACAAGTCAGGGCATGAATGACATTTGAATGCATGGAGTGATTATAGGTCAGTGGCATACTTAATATGAAATGTAAATAGGATTTATGAATGAGCATAAATGATTCAAACACAAGTCATGTTGATGATTAGAAGAGAAGAGAAATGAAATTAGGTCAAAAGGATTCAAGTTAAGGAGGCATTATAACACAACACACAAACAAAATAAAGGTAGCTCAAACATGATCTCTAAAGCAAGTAAAGTGTCCTATAATGTAACCCTAAAGGCGATCCCAAAGTATTTCACACAAATGGCATGAATGCCTTATTATGGACTAATGCATAAACCAAAGTACCTGAAATTAGAACCTATAATCCAAGAGAAAGGAAAAATAGTAAAATGGTTTACAATTTTATAAAATTTAATCATGGAATTGTGAAGTGAGTAGCTTACATTGACCAAAAGGAATTCACAAAATTACGCACCAAAGTGTCAAAACAATTCGCTCAACGAGCAAGATAACATGGCATGATCGCCGAAAAACAACTTCACAAAGTTGATTCAAAATGACACTAAAAATTATGAAAAAAATGCCCAAGGAGCATCAAAGTGTCATATATTCCAGTGGTTAACCGCACACAAAATATTAGTTTCATACCTATAGGAAAAAATTACTTTTCGGTCCTTTAAACCAAAACAATGTCTTTCAGGAAAGCTTTGAATCAAAAATCCAATTTAATTATTAAAACCATTAAAATCTGGAAAAAAAAATATACAAAATAAATTAAGAGGATAAGGATCACTCATAAATATTCCTATAAATTTATCACACCAGAAACTATTTTTAATAATTGCAACGAAACGAGCAAAAAATGGTAGTTAAGGGAGAATGCGAGGAAAGCAAATCTTATCATGCATAACCTAACCCCTAAGCTTCGATATCATTACACATTGTCATAAATCAAAATATATCCAGTGCCTCATGTGGGAGAGCTCAATATGCAACTTAAACTATATGATCCTAAGCCACATACAAACTAGAATGATGCATTAAAGTCGAGATTTCTCCCATAAGAAAAATAAACGCTTATCCTCCATAATTGCTTCATGAAGATCCGCCGTAACCAAAATCAATCCATATTGATAAAAAAGCCATGAACACTTACATCAAAATTAGTCCTAAACAATAATTAAAATTAAAGCAAAATTTTTAATTAGAAATTAACAGAAAATTGATCAAGATGTTAATCCATAAAAATTAGTTGACAAGAAAATTAATCATGATTTTTTATCCAATTACCAATAATCATCTAATAAAAATTAAAAGAAGATAAATGATAGAGACAGGAGGTGTAAAAGGAATCTAGGGGTGTGGACCAAAATTCAGTTGCACTTGAGGCCCAATATCCATGGTTGGCGCAGGGGGTGGTGTCTAAGTGAAAACATGGTGCAAATGGAACTTTCATAGGGATAAGCCCAATTCCCTTGTCAATATTTGCAGGTGGCGTGTAATAAGTGAACTTAGAGGTGCGGATAGTGATTTTATGGAGTCTTGGCCTAATCCACTCAGCTCTTGCGTAGGGGAGGGTGTGAACTGAAATTGGAATGTGTAGAATAGCAATTACATGGAGTTTACGAAGCCCAATCCATATTGTTGGCTTAACCCTAAAAACACGAGTCAACTTCAAAATAAAGAAGAAGCATAAAAAGCTTTCTTCTGAAATGAGCACGGCGGCGCCAAGCCTCCCATGAATGTTACGGCGCCAAGCATCCTCTGTCTCCCTTCGTTCTCATCTCTTTTTCAATTCACTGTCAGAGAATGAATCCAACCATAGCGATCTAACAATCCCTGCCTTTCTCTCATAAGGACCAATAAACCTCATCAGCAGAGATCCATTTCATCGGAGGAAATCAACTTCATTGTCGGAGATCAACTTCATCGCCGGTTTCTGAACTTGTTATTCCATGACTTCCTTCGCTTTGTTCAATCATACTCCTCCTCTCAACTTAATGCAAGAACTCTCCGGCCACACTCTCCGTCATTGTAGGTTTCCAATCACGAAAATTTAGGGGGGAATAAACACAATAACAACTAAAACAATTGATACACCAGTTTTAATCTGCGAATTGAATATGCGAAAGAAGTTTACGCGTCAGAGTGCGTCAGCGACGATGAATTGGAACTCGCAACCCAGGTATGTGCGTCTTGCTCCATTATTCTCTCTTAACTCGATTTAATTCTTCTTCTTGGTTTCTGCTTTTGTTTCTTCGATTCGAATCATTGCGATGCATGAATCATTGTTGTTGCGATGTTATCGTTACGAGACTTTGCTGTTGCGAATTATAATTGAATGATGTTATCGTTACGAGACTTTTCTTGTTCCTGAATTCTCTTCTGAATCACAGTGATGATTTTTGTTGTCATGGATTCTTGCAGGGAAGATTTAAGATGATGAAATTTGAAGGTGATGATGATGAAGAATGTTGGAGTTTTTGCCTTGTTGTTGCTCTTGATGCATATTCGATAGTTTTGGCTATCGATGGTTGATGAAGATGAAGGTCGATGGAAGTGTGCGGTGGAGTGTGATGATGATGTAAAGAAGTTTTTGTTAAAGAAGTTTTTGTTAAAATGATTGAGATGATAAAGATGGATTGGTGAAGAATCTCGGGAAGTGAAAGAAGGCCCGATGCAGAGAGTGAAGTAGAGAATATTTTTTCTGTTATGAATTTTCTGTTGTGCCTTGTAATTGAATTTTTTTTGTATTTATGTTAGCGATTTTTTTGTAACTGAATCCCATTTTCTGTTATCCAATTTGTTATGTATTTTTTCCTTTGATAAAAAAATTGTTATGAGTTTCTCTATGAAAACTAATTTTCCATCATCAGTTTCACCTCTTCCCCTCAATTTTGCTTTTGTAATTGTATTTTTGTTGTATTGGGTTCTTGATTTTCTGTGGCGTTATACTGCTTTTGCAATTTCTTTTATGATTGGTATTTTACGTCAAATAAAAAATGGTGAAAAATAATGGCTTCTCTTTTCCACTTGAATCAATTTCCTTAACACTTATTGACTTTGGATTTTCATTGTAAGATATGGACTCTTGTCGTATTTTTGAGCATAGACAAGCCTAGTCTCGGTTCCCGCGTTTGTTTGGATGTTTTCTTTTATGCCTTGCTTGTTTATTTTTATTGCTTTCTTTATCGCATTCCATCTTATATATCTTGTGGCTCCTTGGTACTATAATTTGGATCGATACTTTGCAAAAGAAACTTGAGGGAAGGGCTCTATACCCGGGCTTGCGAGTATAAACATAAGTTAGCGAGGTTCTGTAGTATGGGCTCCCGAGAGAACCACTCTCGTGGGTTGTCGATACGAAAACCTCACTTGGAGTAGATTCTATTGAGAATACTGACAACCGTCAAGTCCTTGACGTGTGTGCTCAGTTGCTTTCATTAGGGTCATCAACTCTGAGGACCTTTAGAACCTTTTGGTTAAAACATCGGTTGATGGTTGCGTAGTATTGGGCACCAGGGTTCACCCTCGCGTGGCTCAATACACAAACCTCACTTGGAATATGTAAACACCCCAAATTTTCCCTCACCCATTCACACCATGGCTTTTGATCTTTTCATATGCATAAATTCAATCATAGTATCTCATACCACATTTTTGATTCACTGCATTGCTTCTAAGTCATCTGCACCTAGGGTTTGTGATCTGAGCTATCCAAGAGCCACTTGAGCCACTCCAAAGGTCATCAATCACTTCAAAGGGATCCATGTATGTTAAAGCATCATATTATATCCCCACAAAGTCAAGAAAGTCAAAGAATCACAAGAACTGAGAAAGGCATGGAAGCAGAGCCAGGTTTAACTACACAGATGACCTAGAATTAGGGTTTTGGTTTCAGAGGCCATAACTCCAAATTTGTTGGTCATTCTTGTTTCTATTGGTCTCTATATGTTATAAGTATCATGCATATCAAGTTTCATGAATAAATTCCATGGGGAAGGCATCTAATCAAGAGTTGACTTCTTGAGCAAGTCAGTGCAAAATCAGGGCATCTGAGGCCCCCAATGACCCAACCAAAGGGTGTTCTTCATCATTTTGAATGTGTATGATCTTTATTTGATCATAGAAGATGTTAGAAGTTCACAAAATTGAAGAATTTCAAGCCATTTGCAAAGTTGCCTTTTTTGGGAAAATGACTTGTAATGGAAACTTGCCATTTTGGGAAACTTTTTCAACCCTTACTTTTTGATTCAAAAATGCTTCAAATGAGAAAACTTTGGTCATGAAAGTTGTAGAATGGATCATTCCCTTTTCAAAAAGTACAAGAACTCATTCTAATTCATTTTGGATCAAAAGTTATGGCTTGTCAAAGTTGGGGAAAATCACATAATTTCAAGTTATGCACCAAAGAGGCAAAGTTGCAAAATCCCTTGCCAAGGCAAATTGAAACCTCAAAGTGACTTCTAATCTTTGCACAAACATAAATCATTGCCTAAAGTTCAGAATGCACCAAGACTTTGTCCATTTTCATGACTTGTGGATCAAGAAACTTCAAAAGGGCCAAAGTTGATTAAAGTTGCAAAACATCATACAAACCCTAATCCATTTGTTAATTGGCTTCAAAACTGATCCCATGGCCCTCCTCATTCCTTGCTGCGCAGGACACCCCTCTTGTACTTGGCCTACCATTGACCCATACCTCTCTTACACAAAACTTGACTTTTTGCATAAAGACCCATACCAATCACAATAGGGCACACCAACTCCTCTGACCTCTCTAGTAGTGATAAGTGGACCAAATGCAACATAACACATTACAACACACAAGCTGTAAAACACAGATTGCCATAGTTATAAAAAATCCTCCAACTTGAAAAACCATTCGAATCTCTCAGCTCACTCAACCATTCTTCAAACCAACTTCACCATTGATCTCAAGATAACTCACCGACCCAAAACCACCCATCAAAACAGCCAAGAACCTCCCATAAACCAAACACGATTTCTGACCAGTTGGCTTGCAAACTCTCAAATCAGCCAAAAGAAATTCTTTCCAAGCATCAAAACTTCATCAGGAGTTCAAGGGGAGTGGTTTGCACAAAGAGAGGAGGCCTGAAAGTCCAGAACTGAGAAAGCTCAAGCTCAGGTACCTCCTTGAAACATTTTTCCAGAACTCTTATTTTTTGTTTCTAAATGATAAAGCATGCTCTCCTGATCATACTGAACTTTGTATTTTTGAAAATGGTGGAGAGATGAGCATTTATTGAGCTTCTGAAATTTTTACCATTTTTGATGTTTTGTTCGAATCTTGATTTTGGGTGAAAAGAAATGAAGTTTGGGAGTGGATTTGATCTTAGGGGAGTGAGAGGAGTGAATCTGGAGCTTTAGAGCTCCAAAAAGTACCTAGGGAAGAAGTTGGAAACTTTCAGGTGAGGGTCTGGCCAGAGAAGATGACCGGAGGTCTTCTCCGGCCACCTGAAAGTCATTAGGGCTTTAAATGCGTTTAGGGTTCAGTTTGAATGTGGACCATAGATTAGGCTGACTTTGGTTGACTCCCGCGCGTTTGAATGGCCAGGATGGCTTCACTTAGCCCTAATCCACGTCATTAGTTAATTAATTAGGTTTTTAAATTAATCCTCTCAGTTTGAATTTCAGCCACAAGATCTGGCGCCAGTCAACTCCCGCGCGTCCCATTTAAACCTCAGCCACTGGATCTGTTGACTTCTCATTAAAATTCATTTTAATTTCATTTTTCTTGCATTTTCTTTCTCATTTTATAAAAAATAGTAAAACAAATCACAAAAATCTCATTTTTTGCATGTTGACTTAGAATATTTTTCTCATCCCAAAAATATTTTTATTTTTATTTTTTGCATTAAAAATTATTTTTAAATCATTTAAATGTTTATTTTTAATTAGTTAATGAAAATTAATTAATTAAAAATACATTTAGGTATTTAAAAATCACAAAAAAATTCGTATTGCACTTTAAAACATTTAGAAACATTGTCCAACTCTCAAACCAAATTTCTTTTTTGTTCTTGATGCCTTTTGATCATTTTCATTGGATTTAATTTCATTTCAAGGCAATATTTTATGTCAAACTTCAAAAATTCATTTCTGCCTAACCCTTGAGAGTTGGATGATGATTCTTTTTGCATTGCATCTTGCATAACATGTAGTTTATAGGATAAAATTGGTTTGAATTGATCTTGCATTTTCAATTTGTTTAGCATTTGTCTTGACAAAGTACCTTAAAACCCTAGAAATCTTAGGAAATTCATAACTTTCAATAGGTTAAGAGTTGGATCCTCTCCTTTGGGCAGTGAGTTTGTATAGGTTTATGGTATCTTTGATTGCATTTTCAAATTTTTATCATGTTGTTTGCTTCTGGTTTTGGAATTTTGCTTTGCATGATGCATGAAACCCTAATTTGTGCCTCCTTTTGCATCCATCTCTCATTTGCTTGCATCCTATGACTTGCCATGAAATTTTGTGCATTCATTTGATTCATAAGAAATATTAGGACATATTAGAATCATGTGTGATCATTGCATCTTTCATTTGCCATGTTATATGTCATTTGCATTTCATAACTTTTCATGTATGTTCATGGTGCAATGCATGCCTCATTTGCATCATTATGTTTGTTTGATCATTCTCATGTCTTGCCTCATGTTTGTATCCCCTCTTAGCATCATTAACATCATGTAAATGCTTCTGACTTTGGTTTGCATCATGACATTTCATCTCATTTGCATTGCATTTCATTTCTTTTGCTAACTTTTCAGGTGGTAAGTTGTTTAGAGAAGTGGATTTGCCTTCACTTCTCTCAATCTCTTTTCATCTCTTTCATATTCTCTTTGCTGAATTTTGTATGTGTATTTGAGTGAGATTGCTCATTCATGTTCATCTCTTACTTTCTTTCTTCAAGCAACTTGCTTCCTTGAGTGGAGCAAGTTGTTTTTGCTTCTCTTTGCTTCTTGTTCCTCTCATCTGCTTCCTTCCTGGTGGTTTCCCTGAAGATCTTTCTTGCAAACCTCATAAAACCTAGGAACAACCAAGAATGACAATAATTAGGGTTTTGATTAGTCCCCCATTTAGTTTTACCTTTGTGTCATCATTGAGTCTTCTCTTCTCACCTCATAATCAAGGACTAAACCCTAAAGGCTTTAAGGCTTTGTGATTAAGTTTATACCTGCATCCTTCTATTAGGATGGAGTGTATAACTTTAATCCTAAGTGTTAAACCCTTAATGTGTTTAAATCCTTTAATCAATTCACTTAATAATCACCAAGACATCAAGCTTGTAACTTGGGCCTTGCGTTAGGGTTCTAATTCTTCCTTAATTGGTTAAGAAGGACTAACCCTAGTGTTAATGGAAAAGTCCCCCTCAAGTTGTCTTACAAAACACAAAAATTACTTCTTCATTTTACCATTAACTAAAATCCATTCAATAAAGGCTTTGTTTTGTCATGAGGTTAATCCCTAATCATGGATTAAGTTGAGGGGCTTTCCTCAGCTTAAATGTTCTCATCTATTATCCTTCTATTAGGATGGTGTAATGAGTCCATTAAATCCCTGATTATGGCTTAATCTCATTACTCAACACTAAACAAAAACAACAAAAACATCTAAATAAACACAAGTAGGTTAATGATCTTAATCCTACATCAGGGTGATTAAGTGTGAGATGCTGACTTCACACTTAAGGTATTCTCATTACCCCTAATCAGAGGGAGGATGTGATGAGTTTACTAACCCATTGGTTTAGGCTTAAGCTCATTAACTTATGACAAACTTCAAAAAGAAACAAAAGATTGAAAGCATCAAAAACAAATAATAATCGTCTCCTCCGGGATTCTTTTCTCATCTCATTCACTCATAAACGAGAACTTGCTTCTTCCGCCTAATGCAAGACAGTTTGCACCTGAGCCAGACAGGTCATACACTTGAGCATAGACAAGTAAGCAGTTCATCAGTCAATTTATCTTTCAGTCTCTTTGGGTCGAACTACGTTGTTCTGACTTCCTCATTGCACGAGAGGATACGTAGGCATAACTTAACAGTTATCGAACAAAAGTCTCTGTATATTCCCCCTCTTTCCAGCATCATTCTTTAAGCCTCATGATCTTGAGCATTTCATTCTTGTTCCTACACTGACACTTCTCTTATACACCTCACATTTCTTTTACACTTACACTTGCATTCTTCCCAGCTTTGATACACAAATTGCACTGACACTACCCCTTCAAAACCCAAATCTTTCAAGCGTGGATACCGTCGAGTACGACGGACAATCTGGGTGCTAATACCTTCCCAGGTTGTAACCAACCCCCTTTCTCAGTCTCTCTGGTTCGCAACCGTCTTATCCATACCGTTCTAGGTTTATGCAGCATTACCTTTCCTTCGGGATAAAAATGCCTAGCTGGCGACTCTTTTCTTTCTCTCCATTCGCCGACCGTTCGCGTCTGTACCCCATTTGACCCGGCCTCATTTGGTGGGAGCGACAAAATAGACTTACTCAATGGAGTTGATTGACTGTCAAGAATACATGAAATTGACACGTGCATCAAACAGTTGAGAAAGCTCCATAACTCCAGGACTTTGTTTTAAACCTTGTGTCGATGATCACGTAGTATGGGCTCCCGAGAAAATTTGATCTCGTGGGTTGTCGATACGAAGATCTCACCCAAAATAGATTCATATGGAGGAGTCAATCAACCGTCATGCTTATGGCGCATGTGATGAATAGTCATATGAATTGATAACTTTGGGATCCCTAAAAATTTAGAGTCTACCCAGTGAGTTCCTGATCAGAGTATCCTTCATTTGTACCTTGGACTCGTGAGACCTTGATCTTGTGATCCTGGATTCTGATATTGCATATCATCTCATTTGCATTATTTGTTCATCTTGCATTGCATTCCAAAACCATAAACTCATTTCATGTTCCTCCATCTTCAGTAAATCAAGCTGGTTTCCCGACGCCCGTATCGAGCTAGACGACCGTACTTAACCCGAGCCAACACTAGAAGACTGATGGACGTAATTCAAGAAGAGCAAGCTGCCATGAGGGAGGAGATTGACTCGGTCAAGAGCAAGATTGACCAGATTTATGAGACTTTGCAAGCTTTGGCAAGAATGGAAGAACGTCGCGAAGCTGCTGCCGCAATGAACAATGCTCAAGTGCAAGGATCTACTTCACGAGCAATGCCTTCAGTTCCCGTCCCAAATCCTTTGGTCTACAGTTTTCCTCCAGGCTTCACTCCTGCTGTTGAAGAGGTCACTTCCCAACCAATACCTGCTTCTGGCGTTACTGTTGGTGCTATTCCTCAAGCTCAACCTATTCCAACTCAAGTCCAGTTTCCTCAAACTGAAGAGAACCATCAAGTTGAGTATGAGATGCATACTGCTGTTCCAATCACTAATCCCCATGCTGCTCAAGAGTCTGAAGCTATGAAGATGTTCCGCGAATTAGCTGAAAAACTCTGAATCATAGAAGGACACAACTCAACTTCTCTGAGTGCCTCAGACATGTGCTTAGTTCCAGATGTTGTGATCCCTGCTAAGTTCAAACTGCCAGAATTCGAGAAATACAAAGGCCTCAACTGTCCTGAGCTTCATTTGAGGATGTATTGCAGAAAAATGGCCGCTCATGCCAAAGATGACAAGCTCATGATCCATTGCTTCCAAGACATCCTGTCTGGAGCATCTCTAGAATGGTACATGCAGCTCGAACGCAACAATGTTCGTACTTGGCTCGATCTATCTGATGCATTCAAAAAGCAGTACAAGTACAACACTGACCTTGCTCCTAACCGTACTCAACTTCAGAGTATGTCTCAAAAGGAAAGCGAATCCTTTAAGGAGTACGCCCAACGCTGGAGGGAGTTAGCTGCCAGAGTGCATCCGCCATTGGTTGACCGTGAATTGATCGATATCTTCATGGGTACCTTACAGGGGCAATACTACGAGAAGCTGATCAACAGTGTATCTTCTGGATTTTCAGACATGGTGATGGTCGGAGAAAGAATTGAAGAAGGTTTGAAAAGTGGAAAGATCCAAGGAGGTTCTAGCAGCCAAAACAATACCAAGAAGCCTTTCAACGGGTACAAGAAGGGCGAAACAAATGCCGTTTCTGCTGCAAGTGGGAATTTTCAACAGAGTGCACCTGCACCAGTTCCCTACTATCAGTACCCTTATGTTGCTGCTGCCCAATATGCTCCTATGCCATATCAGCCAGTTCCTCCAATGCCTTATCAGCAGGCCTTTCAAGCTCTATTTCCGCCTCAGATGGCTCATCAACAACGTCCACCTCCAATGGTTGCAGCTGCGCAATATGCACCTGGACCATACCAGCAACCGGCTTATCCACAACGACCTGGTCAACAACAACAACGCGCTCCTCAACATCGTCCACCGTATCAACAAAGAGGATATGATAGGAACATTGATCCCCTGCCTATGTCATACACCTAAATCTTTAAACAACTGACGGTAAAAGGACCTCTTACTTTGAGAGATATGCCACCTCAGACTGGTAATGCCCGAAACTATGATGCCAATGCTCGCTGTGAGTATCACAAAGGCGCTCCAGGTCATACAATTGAGAATTGCCATGCCTTCAAACACTTGATTCAGGATATGATCAACTCTAAGGACCTCACTCTCACTCCGAGAAATGCAAACGTCCAGAACGATCCAAAGCCGCCGCATGGTGCCAACAAGTAAATACATTTGAAGGGGTTATCAAAGACCAAGCTGAGTAGTCTCCAACTTTGAAGCGTTCAATCAAGAGAAGTTTCATTCCTCAAATCAAGGCAGCCATCGCCATTTATGATTTCCGCATTCCTGTTGTTTTGTAATGTTTGTTTAAGTACTATTTGCTCTGAACATTATTATCGTTTGTACTTGGTTATGTTAATGTTATGATTATGCTTGTTTTGAATCAATCTATTCGCATTCGCTCATTATTTATCATTTATCGCAAAAATCACAAAAAATATTCCCTCACTTTACTTTAGCAAATATTTGAGGGAGGATGATGAAAACGAAATACCCATAACTGTTGTGGTATGCTTTCGTATGAAAACCTCGTCAATGATGTACATGCATTTGTTCAAATCCCCAAACACTTGAGATACAAGGAGTTAATCCCTAGTCAACCACTTCGAGCCTAGAAGTAGGAGTTTCTTTTGGATACAACCCTTACATCTAACCCGGGGCAGGGTAGTTGTTCAGTTAACCTGACTACACCTTCGAATCGCAAGATGAGACATCCTGTTAGAGGACCATCAACAAATGACTTGGCAGTCACGACGTTCAAAATACAAAAGAAAAGAAAAACCACTAAGTTGAGCACCCGAAGGGAGACTTAGTCGGAAAAAAAAAATCAAAAGAGGAATTCAAATCCTCAGCAAAAACAAAACAAATATCAGTGACCACCAAATCAAGAATCAAAGGGTCACCAACAAAAAAGATGACTGCCATTTTCAAAGCGAACTTTAAAGCTTCATCTTCACTCTTGCAAAGTCAAAACAAATACATGTGTAGAGTTAAATGAACGTAGGACAGGAGAACATCACGAAGAAGGGGTGGGTAGAAATCATTTGAGCCTTATGCCTTTGTTTCTCAAAACCATTAACCAGACCACGTTACAACCCTCGAAAGTCCTAATTGAGGCAGGGTTTATTCCGAAAGCATTCTACCAACAAGGTTGCGTAAATTGACTCCCATATATTTTCTAATATTCAATCTTAATTGCACATTATTCTTGCTGCATCTTTCACGCAATTTCTAAATCAACACCTCGTTTGGGCTAACGGTCCATTCGTCACACTATCACAATCATTCAAATAAATTGACTTTTTCAAAACTTACATGAACTTTACATTAACACTACCATTTGTGTATGAATAATTTAATTGCAAATCAGTGCTTGACATCAGTGCAATCCCAACAAGGGGCAATCAAAAGAGGAATTTGACTCAATACTTCTTCAGAAAGCTCAATCAGGGGCAAAATTATTCTCAACGGCCCAGTCAGGGGCAAGATCATCTTCAAAGGCTCAATCAGGGGCAGGTCATGTCATGGCCATTGTCAAAGCTTCCCCATCAATCTAATTTCAGATACCCTACAGGCAGGGGCAAGCAAACGAGGAGAAAATCTTCCTATCTCTTCTCCCCAGCTAAGCAAGTAGTCCTTGCTAGAAGTTGGCAACCCTTCAAAGTAAATCAGTCTTCATGGGCCAATTAAGTCGCTCCGCTCATCAGCAAGTAACCGAACTTGGAACATTCATATCCATCTTCTGACCATACGACGTTAAAGATCGAGTGTCGGGGAATCAAGCCCTCCACCCACCCAAAGTCCAATCATTATTGGCAACTACCAGACCAAAAGCCCACCAAGCTGGCACCTTTCAATCGCTCATATGCATCATTAGGCATCATCAATGGCATAAGCATCATTCATATCAATCATTTACAACATGTGCATCATATGCATACCTAAATAAATCAGACTTTTTATTTTCCCCAGCAGTTTTAACTTACATCTCAATTCATAAACAGTTGCATCGTATTTCCATCTTTATGGAATACCATTTCAAAACAATCAAGCGTAGTTGCATAATTTAGGATCCAGGATCAACACAAGTTTCCAGTCCTTTCCCCAGCGGAAATCAGGATCGTGTCAGTCAAAGATTCCAGGCGTCCCCTTGGCAGATTCAATGGTTGTATTTAAATTTCTTTTGCCTTATCATCCTCTGGTGATAAGTGATTTTATTTTTCAGTTATTTGCCTTATCATCCTCTGGTGATAAGTGATTTTATTGTTCAGTTATTGGCCTTATCATCTTCTGGTGATAAGTGATTTTATTTTTCTGTCTGTTGCCTTATCATCCTCTGGTGATAAGAGATTTTACTTTCAGTCTATTGCCTTATCATTCTCTGGTGATAAGTGATTTTAAATTTCATTTGCCTTATCATCCTCTATTGATAAGTGATTTTATTTTCAGTCATTCGCCTTATCTTCCCCTGTTGATAAGTGAGTTTATTTTCAGTCTTTCGCCTATCATCCTCTGTTGATAGTGATCTTTATTTTCTGTCTTTGCGCCTATCATCCTATGTTGATAGTGATCCCTTATTTTTCTGTCTTGCGCCTATCATCCTCTGTTGATAGTGATCTTTATTTTTCTGTCATTCGCCTATCATCCTCTGTTGATAGTGATCTTTATTTTTCTGTCTTTCGCCTATCATCCTATGTTGATAGTGATCTTTATTTTCCCGTCTTTCGCCTATTATCCCCTGTTGATAGTGATTCTTTATTTTTCTGTCTTTTGGCATCCATATCGACCTAGTTCAAGTGCCGATTTTGCCTTATCATCCTCTGGTGATAAGTGATTTCTTATTTTTCAATTATTCGCCTTATCATCCTCTGGTGATAAGTGATTTATTTTTTCAAATTGTTTCTTGCTGTGTCACACATCATTTCTAGTTTATTTTATTTGCCATTTTCCCCAATTTCTTTCTTTTCGGACAAATTTGGAGTCTGTTAATATCTAATTATCTTATACCTTGAAAGATTGAACGTGAGCCAGTTCATCTTACTCGGTCTAAGCCAATTCGATAGGGGCATCTGTCATACCCCAAATTTGTCCTACCCGCTCACTTTTTATTTTTACTGTCTAACAATTATTTCAAAAATATCAAAAAATATGTTTTCATTATTATTTTCTTTTATATACCACTTTATTTCAAAAAGAAAAGATATCAAAAAAATATTTGTATTAGATATATATATATATATATATATATATATATATATATATATATATATATATATATATATATATATATATATATATATATATATATATATATTCATATCACTTTATCCAAAAAATGTCAAAATATTAAATTATGGTTTTTATTTAATTTACTGCTATTATTATTATTTTGTGCTTTTTTCTTTTATTTTATTATTTTATTACCTTTATTAGTATTATTATTAAACAAGTTTCATCTTGCTTTCTACCTCATTTTCCTCCACAAGCCACTTAGGCATTACCAACTACCAGTATCACGTGAGATTCACAAATAATCACTTGTTAATTTTTTTCTTACAGCAAAATATCCAAGATAGGTTCCCACACAACAGCAAAAATATGATTGAGAAAAGTATAAAACAAATAATAAAATAATTATGCAAAGTCCAGCTTGCAACATCCAGCTAGCACAACAACCTTTGCACATGACAACGTTTTTTTTCTTCAGCCACTACCCCAAAACAAATCACGCATCAGCATCACAAATTTCATACACAAATATTCCATATTTTTTTCCTATAATACCCTCACCTCAATCTCCCTATAAGACACAATCTCACACACTGCAAAAAGGGAGAGGATTCTAACTGCATATTTCAACAAATTACTCTCATAATAATGCCTCACCTTCACATTTTTTCTGCCAAATAATAACAATATAATATTTCCCCTGCACCATCTTCTTCAACCTTACAAATTTTAGAACACCTGCTAATACTTTTCTTTATTACAACCGCGAACCAAATCGTCACTTTACCATCACCGAACTTGAACCCTCCATGACCAAACAGAAAACCTCCCTGTGAACCAACCGGGAGCCGCCGCAAAACCATCTACCACACCTTCACCATTTCTGCAAAAGACCAAACCAGAAAAACCTTGAATCCCACTGTCAACACCAAAGCCGAACCAAACGCCCCCTTCAACCTCCATTCAATCCACCACCTTCCATTCTGCATTACCTTCAAAGATCCATCAAAAACCACAAACCCCAAGCCGATCCAAACACAGTAAACCTCACAAACACAGTAAATCCGACCCACCATAGCCACCATCACAACTCAGAAACCCAGAATCACACAAATCCGCAAAAATTACCAAATAATCGCAGAAAGAAATCGAACAAGAACTGAACAAAACCGTCCTCTGCTTCATAATCCCGCACCACAACACCGCACACAGAACCTTATTTTTCTTCAAAAACCACCCAACCGCGTCATCTTCATCTTCACCAACACTCAAAACCTTCCGGCCACCGCATCAAATCGAACCATCTCAGCCAAACACAAACCATTTGAGACCAAAAACGAACCCACATCACCACCGCGAGCTTTGAACCGAAGCAACCACCAAAAATCACCGTTCGCGCATCAGTCGCGTGAGGACGAGGCTGAGAGGCCGCGAGCGTGAGGAGCGGCGCCGTTGAGAAGCAGAGATGGCCGAGGGAAATCGCGAGTTCGTGATTTTGTGAGAGGGAGAGCGACGGCACGACACAGAGATGGAAGGTCGAAATCATCGCACGCCGACCACCGCCCAAAACCACTAAACCGCGAAGCTTCACCAAACCGCCGGCGAGAAAATCCGAACCAAAAACGAATCGCCCTTGAGAGAGATTTGTCGTGAAACGAAATACTGAGAGAGAGGAACACAAGATCAAACCGAGAGAAAATAACGACGTGGGGTTCGCTTTCTGACGGTGTTTTTTTTAGAGAAGTGTGATTGAGGCATCAGGTTTTACAATGAACAATAACTCGTTTTACAAAATGCATTTCTTACTGTTATAAAAAAATTTATTTTGTTTATTTTATGTTCATATGGTTGTCTCTTGGGCTAAGCCCATGGTGATTTCAAATCCAACATTACCATCCAGCGTTGCACCGTTTTTTTTCGCTGTTTGTTTCTTTTCTTTTTTCTTTTTTTTTTGTCCTTAAATGATTTATTTGGGCTGACTAAGCCCATGATGATGATTCTGGTCACACACCCTTCTGCCAGAGCGCTGCACCCTTAATGGTCTCATTATTCTTATATATATATATATATATATATATATATATATATATATATATATATATATATATAAATATATATATATATATATCCTATTTGATTTTCCTTTGCTTTTATTATGTTATTTGTTTTCTAGTATTGGTTCTTAGTAATTTATTCTATTGGTGAACCTTGATAGATTTATAGTACGTCATTTTCGATTTTATATATAGGGCCAATGACTTGATAAAAGGCCAATTTTTCGCCCGATTTCATTAAATCGGTGATATTTGGTCAATATGAGGCCCTCCTTGTAATTAGTTTTTTTTATTATTCATTTTTATTATTTTGGCAAAACAAACATTTAATTTAATTTAATTTATTTATTATTTTTAAATATCACTCAATTCATTTAATTATTTAATTCAGTATTTTATTTCAATTTAATTCTAGCAATTTAATTTAATTTTATTTAATTTCGCATTTCAAATTACGTTTCGACTCCTTATAGAATGATTCCGATTTTGAATCGATTCTAAGGTAGTTCACGAACTAAATTTCGACGCGTCCCAAAAAGGTCCAACGCCTTCGAATAGTTGTTTCTCGATTAAAAGGTCCAACGCCTTTGAATAGTTGTTCTCGATTAAAAGGCTGAACGCCTTCGAATAGTTCAAAAACACTGCACACACGCTTTCTCGTGGGCGAATTATAACGAGACCTCTTTATTTCTCGCAATCCCCTGTATTTATTTTGTATCCCTCTCCCATTACTTTGTACGCACTTTATTTTCCGTATTTTATTTAATTTTGAATCCTTGGTCCAACGCCAAGCGATTGCACTTGCACACTCGCAACTTTTTATCTTGTTTCGTTTATTAGGATCCACCTCTCCTTGCGAGCCGAGCGCTTTGTGCCTCGCTAAACAAACCACAAAATAAACCTCCACTTGCATTCACCCTCTATACCTCAAAAAACCAAAACGTTTCGATTAAATCCAAACCCTTAATCCAACGTCAAGCGGCCTTAGGAAATAAAACATTTTAATAAATGCGAGAAGATTTGTACGCCACGAGCCTTAAGCGGTAGAAAGGAGGATAACGAGATCTCGTTACTCGCTCCTATTATTTCGACGCAGGACGCTCGTCTTGTTGGACGAGATAAACTATCCATATTCTTTAGTGCATTTCAACTCCTAAACCCTTTCATCGAAGAAAGGTAATAAAATCAACGACCATTACCCTTAGTAGGCCGAACTACGAGGCTCTGACTTTCCCATTGCACACGGGAGTACGTAGGCACGAGGATCTCCATCCTTGCCGAGCACCTAGGTTCAATCTAACTTATAATTCAACTCGATTCCCTCTAGCAAGCAATTCGTTTAAGCATAGACATCCTTTCGCGCGCGTTAACTTAGATGGTTCCCATCGAGTACGATGGATGTAGGGGGTGCTAATCCCCCCTGCATAACCGACTCCTGAACCCAGACAATGGTTCCGTTGAACTTTGTCCTCATCCTTTTCTTCCCGGGTATTATCTATATCTCCCATTTCTCTCTTCGGGAATAAATAGAATTAGGTGGCGACTCTTCAGTCCGTCCGGTGCGTGACTCCGTCCTTTTCGGATCACGTAAGGTCGTATTTTTCGGGGTACGACACATATGTCAATTATAAATTACTTATGATGCCTATGAATAGGCATATAAAGTATGAGAATGAATGTTCAAGTATAAGAAGTTAGATGAAGTAGAAGTGAGAAGAAGTGAACAAGTATCCCCTAAGAAATGAAATAACATGGAACACAAGTCAAAGTTGAAAACCAAAAATTAATTAACATGGATAAGGTCAGAACCAAATTACATTTAAGATGGAATTAAGATGCAAGAGGATATCATACAACATGTATATGCAAGTCACTTTGAAACTAGATGAGAAAGAAGTGCAAGCTAGGCAAATATGTTCAAGTAATCATACAAGTCAGGGCATGAATGACATTTGAATGCATGGAGTGATTATAGGTCAGTGGCATACTTAATATGAAATGTAAATAGGATTTATGAATGAGCATAAATGATTCAAACACAAGTCATGTTGATGATTAGAAGAGAAGAGAAATGAAATTAGGTCAAAAGGATTCAAGTTAAGGAGGCATTATAACACAACACACAAACAAAATAAAGGTAGCTCAAACATGATCTCTAAAGCAAGTAAAGTGTCCTATAATGTAACCCTAAAGGCGATCCCAAAGTATTTCACACAAATGGCATGAATGCCTTATTATGGACTAATGCATAAACCAAAGTACCTGAAATTAGAACCTATAATCCAAGAGAAAGGAAAAATAGTAAAATGGTTTACAATTTTATAAAATTTAATCATGGAATTGTGAAGTGAGTAGCTTACATTGACCAAAAGGAATTCACAAAATTACGCACCAAAGTGTCAAAACAATTCGCTCAACGAGCAAGATAACATGGCATGATCGCCGAAAAACAACTTCACAAAGTGGATTCAAAATGACACTAAAAATTATGAAAAAAATGCCCAAGGAGCATCAAAGTGTCATATATTCCAGTGGTTAACCGCACACAAAATATTAGTTTCACACCTATAGGAAAAAATTACTTTTCGGTCCTTTAAACCAAAACAATGTCTTTCAGGAAAGCTTTGAATCAAAAATCCAATTTAATTATTAAAACCATTAAAATCTGGAAAAAAAAATATACAAAATAAATTAAGAGGATAAGGATCACTCATAAATATTCCTATAAATTTATCACACCAGAAACTATTTTTAATAATTGCAACGAAACGAGCAAAAAATGGTAGTTAAGGGAGAATGCGAGGAAAGCAAATCTTATCATGCATAACCTAACCCCTAAGCTTCGATATCATTACACATTGTCATAAATCAAAATATATCCAGTGCCTCATGTGGGAGAGCTCAATATGCAACTTAAACTATATGATCCTAAGCCACATACAAACTAGAATGATGCATTAAAGTCGAGATTTCTCCCATAAGAAAAATAAACGCTTATCCTCCATAATTGCTTCATGAAGATCCGCCGTAACCAAAATCAATCCATATTGATAAAAAAGCCATGAACACTTACATCAAAATTAGTCCTAAACAATAATTAAAATTAAAGCAAAATTTTTAATTAGAAATTAACAGAAAATTGATCAAGATGTTAATCCATAAAAATTAGTTGACAAGAAAATTAATCATGATTTTTTATCCAATTACCAATAATCATCTAATAAAAATTAAAAGAAGATAAATGATAGAGACAGGAGGTGTAAAAGGAATCTAGGGGTGTGGACCAAAATTCAGTTGCACTTGAGGCCCAATATCCATGGTTGGCGCAGGGGGTGGTGTCTAAGTGAAAACATGGTGCAAATGGAACTTTCATAGGGATAAGCCCAATTCCCTTGTCAATATTTGCAGGTGGCGTGTAATAAGTGAACTTAGAGGTGCGGATAGTGATTTTATGGAGTCTTGGCCTAATCCACTCAGCTCTTGCGTAGGGGAGGGTGTGAACTGAAATTGGAATGTGTAGAATAGCAATTACATGGAGTTTACGAAGCCCAATCCATATTGTTGGCTTAACCCTAAAAACACGAGTCAACTTCAAAATAAAGAAGAAGCATAAAAAGCTTTCTTCTGAAATGAGCACGGCGGCGCCAAGCCTCCCATGAATGTTACGGCGCCAAGCATCCTCTGTCTCCCTTCGTTCTCATCTCTTTTTCAATTCACTGTCAGAGAATGAATCCAACCATAGAGATCTAACAATCCCTGCCTTTCTCTCATAAGGACCAATAAACCTCATCAGCAGAGATCCATTTCATCGGAGGAAATCAACTTCATTGTCGGAGATCAACTTCATCGCCGGTTTCTGAACTTGTTATTCCATGACTTCCTTCGCTTTGTTCAATCATACTCCTCCTCTCAACTTAATGCAAGAACTCGCCGGCCACACTCTCCGTCATTGTAGGTTTCCAATCACGAAAATTTAGGGGGGAATAAACACAATAACAACTAAAACAATTGATACACCAGTTTTAATCTGCGAATTGAATATGCGAAAGAAGTTTACGCGTCAGAGTGCGTCAGCGACGATGAATTGGAACTCGCAACCCAGGTATGTGCGTCTTGCTCCATTATTCTCTCTTAACTCGATTTAATTCTTCTTCTTGGTTTCTGCTTTTGTTTCTTCGATTCGAATCATTGCGATGCATGAATCATTGTTGTTGCGATGTTATCGTTACGAGACTTTGCTGTTGCGAATTATAATTGAATGATGTTATCGTTACGAGACTTTTCTTGTTCCTGAATTCTCTTCTGAATCACAGTGATGATTTTTGTTGTCATGGATTCTTGCAGGGAAGATTTAAGATGATGAAATCTGAAGGTGATGATGATGAAGAATGTTGGAGTTTTTGCCTTGTTGTTGCTCTTGATGCATATTCGATAGTTTTGGCTATCGATGGTTGATGAAGATGAAGGTCGATGGAAGTGTGCGGTGGAGTGTGATGATGATGTGAAGAAGTTTTTGTTAAAGAAGTTTTTGTTAAAATGATTGAGATGATAAAGATGGATTGGTGAAGAATCTCGGGAAGTGAAAGAAGGCCCGATGCAGAGAGTGAAGTAGAGAAGATTTTTTCTGTTATGAATTTTCTGTTGTGCCTTGTAATTGAATTTTTTTTGTATTTATGTTAGCGATTTTTTTGTAACTGAATCCCATTTTCTGTTATCCAATTTGTTATGTATTTTTTCCTTTGATAAAAAAATTGTTATGAGTTTCTCTATGAAAACTAATTTTCCATCATCAGTTTCACCTCTTCCCCTCAATTTTGCTTTTGTAATTGTATTTTTGTTGTATTGGGTTCTTGATTTTCTGTGGCGTTATACTGCTTTTGCAATTTCTTTTATGATTGGTATTTTACGTCAAATAAAAAATGGTGAAAAATAATGGCTTCTCTTTTCCACTTGAATCAATTTCCTTAACACTTATTGACTTTGGATTTTCATTGTAAGATATGGACTCTTGTCGTATTTTTGAGCATAGACATTTATTGAATGAACTTGGATAGAAACTTAAAGTTAAAATGGTTTAAGAAAAATAGGCTTGTTCTTGAAATTAAATTGAAACCAAATTTGCGAATGGCCATAAATAATCTTCAAATAAATTTTCTCAACTATTCACCCCGAAAACCAAGTTTGAAAATAATTTGCGAAATAATATGCTCAACTTCAACCCACGTCACAAACCAATTTAAGAAAACATGACCTATGCCCTAAATCACATTTAAGCTATAATGCCTCAAAGCCCAATATTATCTTGAAGTCCCACTCGAATCTAACATGAGATGTCTTAAGTGTGTCTTCAAAGCAATGGTCTAAATATCAATGAGGTACTATCTTGTAATGGCCAAACAAGCTTTCTCGATAAAACATGATGAATGGTATAAAGATATGGTGCTAACCAATTGTAAACTCCAGGAGCATAAACAACAACGATGAAGACCCAAAACACTTGACACTCTTGAAGACCCTTGAATAAGATGAATTTGAAGGAAAGTTCCACATTCTTCATGAACTAAGAGCTTTATTTCCACAAATCATGTTCATAGAAGAACCCGATGAATTTTTCTCGTAGAGATCTTCAAACTAACATAAAAACCCTTGTATCAGGCCTCCATGATACCTTAATCCCATGCTTTAGGAGCTCATACAAATGCATGAATGTGAATGTTATGACCTAATGGAATATGCATATGAATGTCAAGCGTAAAACCAGTTAGTGGTAATAAATATGAGGGCAAAATTTGGGATGTTACAGCTGCCCCTATTCAATCATTGTAGACCTGAATGGGTGATAGCAATGGCTTTCAATCGTTCGAGGTATGCAGGGATTGAATCCAAAATAACTAGAAAATTTTCATTTTGTGGGAAGAAGAAAAGGGATATAAACCCAACCATGGGAACTCTACTTGGGGAACCACCATTAATACGACGAGTATCAAAAGCGAGATACGGACAAACATCGGAAGAAATACAGACACAATGAGTGACTGGATCCAAAAAATGATACAGACGAGTATCAACAAATAAATAATTAACACAAACGAGTGCTTACAATCGAAAGGGAACATGGACGAGTGTTCAAGTCAATGTTACGACGAGTATAAGACGATCATCAAAGAAACAAAGAAGTGCTATAGTCAACAGTAGAGACAAGTATCAAAAGATGATAGAAAGGGCAGCACGAACGAATGTTCAAGTCAATGATACAAAAAAGTATTAGACGATGATATGAACGAGTATCAAAAGGTATGACATCAACCACTGACGAGTGCTTGAATCAAAGGCCAACACATACGGGTGTTGCAAAACTTCGTTGGGGATTGTATAACAAATGGGGAATGTCTTTTGAGTGATGCTAGAACACTACTGGCTTGCCAAATGGAGGTTGGATTTAGCCAGAAGGAGACTGGGCTGGAAAAATGTCTTTTTAAGTGAAGCAAATCGACTTACTAACTTGCCAAACAGAGGTTGGACTTGGCCAGATGGAGGTTGGGCTTGAAAAATGTCTTTTGAAGTGAAGCCAAACGACTACTAACTTGTCAAAATGATGTTGGACTTGGCCATACTACATTTGGGCTTTGAAAAATGTCTTTTCTATGACTCCAGACGACTATTGGGTTGCCAATCTGCGGTTGGGCTTTGAAAAATGCCTTTTGTACGACGCCAGACGACTACTGGCTTGCCACACTGCGGGTGGACTTTTTCCAGGCTGCGGCTGGGCGTTAAGAATGTCTTTTGGATGGATTTAGACGACTAGTGACTTGCCACACTGTGCGTGGACTTTTTCCAGTCTGCGGCTGGACTTTAAGAATTTCTTTTGGATGGAGTCAGACGAATATTGACTTGCTACACCGCGGGTGGACTTTGTCCTGCCTGCGACTGGACTTTAAGAATGTCTTTCTGATGGAGTCAAATGACTAATGACTTGCTACACTACAGGTGGACTTTGGCCAGTGTGCGGCTGGAATTTAAGAATGTCTTTTGGATGGAGTCAGACAACTACTGACTTGCCACACTATGGGTGGACTTATGCCAGGTTGCGGTTGGGCCTTGAGAATGTCTTTTGGATGGAGTCAGAAAACTATTGACTCGCCACACTGCGGGTGGACTTTTTCCAGGCTGCGGATGGGCCTTAAGGATGTCTTTTGGATGAAGTCATACAACTACCAATTTGCCACACTATGGGTAGACTTTTTCCAAGCTGCGGCTGGGCTTTTATGAAAGGTATCAACACTAGATTTGCTTTGTATGCACATGTTGAATTTCATGACATGATGCCCCATGATGAAGGGAATGCTACATTTTGAGTATGCAAATGAAATGATACAAATGCAAATGGGTCTCTTGATGAGGAGGTAACAAGTCCCTGTTGACTCTGCTGAGAATACAAATGATCGTTGATTTTATCTCGGAAGTCCCTTCGAGGATAACATCTCTGCTGGATAAGAGTGTGAACAATCCATCTTCTTCAAATCGTCACGCTTGCCAAAAATAAATTGGACTTAGATATGAGGATCCTACTAGGGGATACTTCAATGGTTCGGAGATGTATCTCGATCATGAAACTCCACTGGGGGATTGACAACTTTCCGACTTTGTTGGGGAAATATCTTGTCAAGGTTTTGATGAGGAGAAAACTTTGCCAACCTAAATTTTCAAATCTCTATAGGGAAGAAAGCACTCAGCTGGCTGTTGGGAATACCTGGAGTATTGTAAGAAATACCTCACCGCTTGAGGATAACTCTCTATTTGGGGAATATCAATCTCCGTTGCTTTGTTGGAGCAAGGGAATAAACTGATATCTCACTAAGGAAATAAGATCCATAGCGGGGTGTAAATGATATAAGTATGGTTGGGTATTGGTGGGGCATAGGGCCAGGATGTGTTAGAAGATAGCGTGGATCTAGAATGGGGGTTTGAATAGATCCCTTTTTCAAAATTTACTTTTCAAAAATTAATTAAAAAAATATTGCGGAAGTTTCCCGGAAAATCGTCTAATTAAAATTGAAGTTACCGAAGATCGGATATATGCTTTAACCAAAAGGGAATAAAATGTTGACAAGATGAATTAATACTTCACAAAAGATTCACTTGATAATACCATAATTGATAAACTACTCTTAACAATGATATAGAGTAAGAAAATAAGCACAAGCAAATTAATTTTGTGTGGTTTGACTTTTTGACAAACACTTGGTGTGCAAAACACAAAGTGTAACTTTGTTGTATTAAGTAGTGCCTAATTTTACACAATGTAGTTATCACTTTTGAGTATGACAAGTTGTCAAACACCTTGAGTGCACTACTTAGATACACCAGAATTTTTAGAACACACAAAATCAAAATGAGCAAAAGTAAAATGCGAGAATAGTAAAGAACCCAAGGAATTTGTTTAGGCAGTTCCTTTGTCGTCCTCGCTCGAAGTACTCTACCCCCAATTCACAATCAAATTGGGCAATTTTATTTAGACGTGGTGCTCCCTTCTTGCAAGGATATATGATCCTTCAAACTTTGAGCACGACTGAGTTTCTTCAATACTTGTGAACCCACAAAGATCTTCACAATCCTCCGTCTACCATGATATGAAAGAACGATCCACTTGATCTTCAATCTACCTCACTCGGCTGAATCTACGAACGATAGTTGTGTGCAAAAACCCCCAAATCTTCTAAGATCTTGGAGGAGAAAACCCTTCATATTTTTCCAAGAAAAACCCACACTCTCTAGACCATATCTGAGACACTAATTCACGATTGAACGTTATCTTCGAAGCAAGCACCTTAATCAACAAAGATTATTGTGTGTGATTGTTGATGGATGCAAGAAGGAAGAAGACGAAGAGAGAAGTGTGTATATCTTTCACTTTTCTTGTTTTTTCTCAAAAGAAATAAAATCAGTTATTTATATTGGTCAGATAAAAATTGAAAAGTAAAAGGCAAGAATTAATTAAAAATATTGAAAGCTACAGGAACGAGCCTGCTCAAATCAACAAATGAGCCTGCTCAAAATACTGGATGAGCCTGCTCAAAACATGCTCAGTCAGCCTATTGATACCCGCAAGAACCAGAGGAAAACATGTCTTCAATGAGCCGACTCAAATGGAGGGATGAGCCGACTCAAACATCCCAATGAGCCGGCCAAATTTTGGCCTTAGGCAGCCTGTTTGGACCCGTGAAATCTGGAGGTAAAATCACTTCAATTGAGTCTGCTCACGGCAAGCAGTGAGCCGACTCAAATCTGAATGAGCCTGCTCATGGCAAGTAGCGAGCCGACTAAAATCTGAATGAGCCTGCTCGTTCAGTCAGCCTGTTGAGACATCACATGCATTCAAAATTTCTTCAATATGATTTTTCTTCATGAGATCATTCCTTCTTTCTTGTGGTCCCTAAAACATTCTTGTGTTCCCCACAACATTTCAATCATACCAAGTTTTTGACATTATTCAAAACATAGGCCATGTCTCACAAACTCCCCCTTTTTGATGATGGCAAAAACTTGTTGAATTAGTCACCATATGTTGCAAAGCTCCCCTTGAATGTATGCCACAAATACGATCTATGATATATTCTATGCTTCCAATATAATCTCCCCCTTTGACAACATCAAAAAGAGAAATAGAACTATAAGTAACCAAAAACAAATATTACGCTGAGCCTATGTTCAAGATGAGATACCAATTGCAATAAAAGCACGCCTTCACAAACACACAATATGGAATGACGTGAAAAAGTCGAATATAAACAAAGCTAAAGAAGGTAACAATCAAATGATAGAACCATGAAAGCATACATAATCAAAGAAAAATCCACTATCCATAACAAACTAAAAGGAAACTACATCAAAATTCACTTATTGTTCATCAAATGACATGCAACCACTTATAAAAAAAAGGAAGGCATAAAAAAAACACAAGCACAAGAAAACACAAATTAATATGTATTCTATATCATGGATGAACAAGGAGTATCAAAAATCAACAAAGAGATTAGAGACAAACTAAGTTTAGAAGGATATTGTCGTACCTCGAAAAATACGATCCTCGTGCCGACCGCGGAACAGATGGAAATAACAGAGTCGCCACCTAATTCTATTTATTCTAATGAAAGAATAGGAAGATATAGATAAAACCTAATAAAGAAAGACGGATAGAACAAGGTCATTGAAACCAAATTCTAAGTTCTGGAGTCGGTTACATAAGGGGAAGGTATTAGCACCCCTTACGTCCGTTGTACTCAACGGGAACCTCTTAGTTTAACTTGCGATTAAATGTTGACTTACGCTTTCTATTTTCTTCGACTAAAATAAATGTAAATGATTCTAAATTTAGGTTACGAGAAATGGGTGATTTTATTCCTAGGGTACTCGGCAGGGAGTAAGATCCGTGTGCCTACGTATTCCTTTGTGCAATGGGAAAATCAGAGCCTCGTAGTTCGTGGTACTAAGGTTCGTTGGTTAGTTTGTTTTAATGAACAGTTGTTTGAACCGCAATCTAACTGCTAAGCGTTGGCTTATCTGCTCGCGATAGGAGGCGGAAGCGCTAGCTTGTTTGCGAGAAAGAATGAGTTTAAACAAAGTTCGCTTTAAAGAAGAATGTTTGATAAGTTAAATGTTTTAGGAACGGAAGGGCGAATGAACCACGTCCCGTGGGGCGAGGCTCAGGAGCGTTCATTCAAGAATTCGAGGAATGCTAGACTCCAGAATTCAATTCTTCGGTTAATAGTTTAATTAAAAATATTTGATTAATTTGATGGCGGTGCACGATGCGAACAATTTATAAGGAAAAGTTCTAATGGAGATTAATCGTTTAATTTATGAACGAGATAAAAAGTAATAAATATGGGAATAAAAGATAATAAATAAAAGTCGAATTTCTAAGAAATAAATAAAGTGGTCTCATATTGATTTAAATAACGTTAATTTGTTAGAATCGAATATTTAAATTGTTTATTATATCATCGACCATAAAAATAAATTAAAGTAAAAAAATAATAGTAAATAAAAGAATTGGCCTCATATTTAATTTAAATAACGTCGATTTATTTGAAATCGAATATTTAAATATTTATTCATCGGCCAAAATAATAATAAATCGAGACAATGTGAAATAATAAGAAAAATAAAGGTGTGACCTCAAATTAGGGGATAACGTCGATTTATTAGAAATCAAATATCACCATTTATCATAGGCCGATTAAATAATAAAGTCGATAAATAATGGATCTAAATTAATTAGAAACCATAAAAAAAATAGAAAACGGTCTCATATCGATTCGGACAACATTGATAAATTGAATGTCACAAAATCGAATCATAATATCATAAAATAAAATAATGAGAAAATAATGAAATCGGTATCAATTTAATGGATAACGTCGATTAAATAATTGAATATCTCATTTTATCATTAACCGAATAATAAAATACAAAAGTGAATAAGATAATAAAATCGGTCTCAATTTAATGGATAACGTCGATTAAATAATCGAATATCTCATTTTATCATTAACTGAATAAATTGAATAATCAATTAAATAATAGCGAAAAATAAAAGCGGCCTCATAACGGTTTAGATAACGTCGGATCAAAATGATCGAATATCGATAAACCGAAATTATATCATTGGCCAAATAATAAAAATAATAGAATCATATATAACAAATAAAATAAAATAAAAATAATAAAAAACCAGCAGAGGGTTGCATCGAGTGAATCTATGGGTGTAAATATCAGTCCCGTATGGGCTCAAAGCCCAATCACATATGTGGTCAAAGCACAACAAAAAAAATAGACCAAACCTAAATATTTTCCCCAAAAATGTAACCATAGCAGACAAAGAACTATTACAATATATATTAACTGATCTTGGTCAAAACAAACCATAATTATAGGAAAAAAAATTAAAATATTAAATAAGGATCAGAAAAAAAAACAAAACAAAAAATGGATAAATCAATAAAGGAATCGTGTTCTGTGGAAAACAATATAAAATGGCTCAACGAAAAAAAACGTGTTCTTGCCCCTTTCTATTTTCCAAAATTGCTTTTAAAAAAATATCACTTTCCAAACTCAAAGATTCAGAGAATAAACAAACCACCCTCGACAGCGCTTTCACGGTCTCTCGCGGTCTCTCACGACTTTGACCTCTGCTCTCAATCGCGGCGACGATGCCATGCTTCGACGGTATCCATTTGAACCTCACGAATCTCGTTGCAGTTCAAATTGAAGATCCGGTTTTGGGCTAGTTTCGATACAAGGTTTGTTGCGAATTTTGGTGGGGGTTACGAAAGGTTTGTGGTAGTGAATGCTCTGAGTTTCAAATCTAAGTGTTTCTCTTCATCTCACAATTTTCTGATTTTATATTTTGATGGTGGGTTGTTGGGTTTTGTTTCTCTGTGATTTTTTTTCGTGTTTTATGGAAGTGGTGGTGAGATTGATGAAGAGGCTGCAGATTGGTGTTATGCGAAAGGTATTATGAGTTTCCTATGAAGGTTTATGAATTTTTGAAGAATTAAAAAAATGTTATGTGTTAGAGTTAATGGATGATTATGAGTTATGAGGATGAAGAAAGCTATGGAAGTGGTGAGTTTTTATTTCTGTGTTTTCAATTTGTTCTTGGTGATGAAGATTGGCTTAAATTTTTTTGCAGGTTTTTTCGATTTCTCTCCCCCCCTCTAATGTGAATGGAACAGATTGAATTTAAGGGAGAGTTTTTTGGAAGGGCATAATAGGGAACCCTGAGGATAAAGATTGAGAATCCAATTAGGCGGAATATGTTATTGTGTGTATCCGTTTTTGTGAGTGGAAGGCGTATTGGGGTGTTTTGTGAGTTGGTTGCTGCAAAATGGATTTGGATGAAAACAAATCACGTGCGTTTGCCTGTGTGGTGGTCCCTTAGAAGAATATTTGGAGGAACAAAAAAAACATGGATGCTGCATTCTTTTGAAAAAACTGAATGTATGGACAAATTGTGTATAATTGTTTTACTATGAATTTGGTAGGCAGTTAATTATAAGAACAAGAACAATAATAATAATAATAATAATAAATATAATAATAATAAGAAAATTATAGTTATATATATAATAGTTATAATGGAAGAAATAAAAAATAAAAAATAAAAATAAAATGTATGATTATTAATGAATGAAAAAAAAATGAAAAATAGGAGAAATTTGGTTTTAAGTAAAAATAGATTTTTGAATTAGAATTGAAAAAGATTATGGATAAAAATTATAAAAAATGGAAATTGGATGACAAAAATCGAAATGGACTCGAATTTCTTCTGATAAATCTCAAAAGAAACTTTGATTGAACAAACTGGAATATATATATATATATATATATATATATATATATATATATATATATATATATATATATATACATACTTTTAATTTTCTGAGTAATAATAAAAAATATGCGGGTAGGACAAATTTGGAGTATGACAGATGCCCCTATCTAATTGTCTTGAACCCGGAGAAGTGAACTGCTGCATGGCGTTCAATTTTAGGGTAAAAGTCAATTAGATATAAGAAAACCCTAAAATTTATCCAATGCAGAATGCAATGCAAAAAATATGATATGCTTGTATGGATGCAATTGCTGGGGATTTCAGATATGAATGCGATACGATACTAGACATAAGGTTTGTGGGGATATTGATATGATTGAATAAAAAGAACACATTGAAAAAGTAAGATAAGAAAATTTGGTTGGGAAAACAAGATATTTCTGAAAATTTGTCTGGACGACATGGGATAATCATAAACACTTGGACAAAAAGGGATTAAGCCCTGGAAGAGGTATTAAAGACATCCAGAAAATTCTATAGATGCACAAGTGTCAAACTTGGAAATCAACGCCCGAAACATCTAGAAAAGTACTAGATGTGGAATGAGACCAAATTATGAAGGTATACCAAGGGAGACAATCAAAATTTTCAACGAGACATTCAGAGAGATGCTACTTGAAATAAATATTAGTGCCAAACTTCTCAATGGGATGAACCGGAGAGAGACAATTGAAAGAAAGGGGTCCACGCCAAACTTCACAAAGTTTGAAGGAAAAGAAAAAATCCACGTCAAATTTTCTTAACAAGACAAATTTGAAGGAAGGAGGTCCACGTCAAACTTAACAAAGTTTGAAGGAAAAGATAATATCCACGTCAAATTTCTCAATGGAAATTATCCAAAGAGAGACCTTTGACGGAAGAGGGTCCACGTCAAACTTAACACCGTTTGAAGGAAAATAAAGATATCCAAATCAAATTTCTCGATGGAAATTATCCAAAGAGAGACATTTGAAGGAAATGGTCCATGTCAAACTTCACAAAGTTTGAAGGAAAAGAAAATAAACATATGAAAGACATGGTGACAGACACGACTGCTTTGGCAGGTACCAAGTGAGTTGGACTTTGACTTTTGGTGGTTACCAATGGAAATTGGACTTTAAGGGTGCCAAATAAAATTGGACTTTGAATTTTGTTGGTTGCCAATAGAAATTGGACTTTGACCACAAGGTAAGATGAGAAGACCTCGGGAAATGCAAATGAGCACGAAGTAATTCGAGCTATGCTTGGTATGAAATTTTGTATGATGTAAATGGTCAACGTTTGCAATGCATAATCTAAGACCACTGGATAAGACTCTTTTGGAGAGATGCGGCTGAAACAGCTGATTCCACAAACACAAGGAACTTTGCCAACTCTGCCTTTGAAAGATGTCCTGAACACAACCCCTATTATATTTGTTAGAAGTATTAGGATGTTGATCCTGTTAGGAAGGAGTGATGAGCTTTGCTTGGGGATTGCTTTAAGTAAACTGCCCAATGTTGATTTATTCTGGAATGACTGCTTGTCTGGTCGCTTGAATTGCTTGCCCCAACATGAGTCTTGAAGAGATTCTCTGAATAACAAGATCTTTGAATGTGACATGCCCCTTATAGGACTACGAGTCAAGTTTCTCAATTGTTTAAAAATTCCTTGATTACGAGTGCTTACTTGCAAATAAAATATTCATTCAAAAATGTTAATTTTAATGCAACACTCAAGCAAAAATCTGAAATCAAAATCATTATTGGAATGATATTGGCGTAAAGCAAATGAATTACTGGTAAGAATGCAATGTTTATTCAGACACTCAAGATAATGCAAAATGAAAGATAATGCAAAAAGGTATGATACCAAAGCAAATGATTGGAAAATCCCTTGGGGAGTCAGCTTACGCAACCTTACCACGATATGCTTTCAAAACAAACCTAGCTTCAATTAGGTCTTTAAAAGGTTGTAACGTGGTCTGGTTCACGGTTTATGAAACAAAGGATATAAGGTTCAAAATTTAATTTTTACCTAACCCATTCTCCATGATGATCTTCAGTCCTACGCTCAATTAACTCAACCTATACATTCAGGTTATTTGCAGTTGCACTGACAATGATGGCTCAGAAGCCAAAGGATTATTGGATGGCAATCATTGCTTCTTCGCAACATTTTGCTGTCTTTTTTGTTAAAGATTTTGGGTCAACTCATCCTTGTCTATGCTGAGGAATTTTAGTGACCTCTCTTGATTTGGATTTTTTTATTATCCCTAACTTTTGCCTGGAATGTATCTTTGATGTTTTCAATCCACCAGAATGCTTTTATTTTGCCTAAGTCGCCTTTTAGGTGTTGACTTAGCTGCCTTTTCCATCATTTTTTATTTGGACAATGACTTCCATTAACTTCCTTGACAATTGTGCGAAGGAAAACTCGTGCTTGAAAGCCTTATTGAAAGGTGTAAGGAATAATCCTCCTGAAATTGAATGCATATTCGAATTAATTGAGAACTACCCTGCCCCGGGTTAAGATTTTGTTTTTTTTTGTGTAGAAAGAAACTCCAACTTCAAGGCTCAAAGGGGTTGACAAAGGATTAACTTCCTTATTTCTCCGGTGTTTGGGAATTGAAACAATTCATGTATATCATCAGCCAGGTTTTATTTTGAGAGCATATCATTCAACAATATGGGTATTTTTTTTCGTCATCCCCCCTCCAATCATTGCTCAAACAAAATATGAATAAGAGAAACAATGGTATATATATTTTGAATTTTTGAAAAGTAAAAGCATGAATATACACAAATATGAAAGTGAATGAATTGATTCAAAACATGCGATGCTCATTTCATTAACATTAACATTAGAGAATAAACAAAGTCTTTAAACAAGTACACATAATACAAACAAGGAAATTAAAACTGAAAAGAAACAAGGCCTAGTGTCTAATCAGTAGCAAGGATGAGCTTTCCCGTCTGACCCACTGGCTTTAGGTAGTAACTTGTGATTCTTCGACCAAATCTTCAGCCACTTTGTTCTGGCATATGATCTCTTCCAACATAGGGAATCCCTCTCGGTGTGAATGTGAGCACATCTCCTTTGACCAAATCCTGAACTCGAGACTGGAAAGCATAACAACTTTCAATATCATGACCTACAGCTCCATCATGGAATGGGCAATAAAGATCAGTTCTGAACCCATCTGAAAGAGTATTTGGAGGAGTAAGTGTCCTAGTTGTGATAAGGCCTTTCAGAACCAAGTAAGGATATAGCTCAACATATTTCATGGGAATAGGATCAATTGGAGTTCTAGGCCTGGGATTACGAGTTTGACTCTGACGAGCATTCCTTTGTGGGGGAGCCCTATCTTCAGCTTTTGTCACAAACTCCTTCCTCTTTTGAAGCTTTTCAGAGGACTTTCCAGAAGACTCAGCATGATGGTGAAAAAAGTAAGGATTATCATAAACAACTTGGGAAACAATACCCGTAAGGGTAACATTAATTTGAGGTATGACAATCCTCTGGGACTGAGCTTCCCTAGCCAACAATGTTTGCATCATCTCCATGAGTATATTCACGTTTCCTTTCAATTCATTAAGGTCTTCTCTAATCCTTCTGTTATGCTGCTCCTGATTTTCCATTCTTTTTCCTATGATGGCTTTAGTTCCGAATTTGTGCTTAGGAATCAGCTTGACGGGTACTCAACAACTCTGAAGATGAGAACGAATGAACATGAGTGACTATGAATGCAAAATGAATGCAAATATGAATGCAATGATATGAAAATAATATGCAAAAAGTAGTTGTAATTAGAAGGATGATAAATCAAATTCCAAAGTTGATCACCAAAACGAGAGAGTAACCAATATCAATGATAAAAAGAACTTTACATGTATGCACTAGAAGGATAGTTCTAAGTTCTTTACCCACACAAACCTCTCACATGATAGTTTCTACGGTGATGGATTAAGATACTCAAGGTCACGAACGCTAATCGAACTAACGTTCTGCCACATACTAGCTGTATTATGACGATAGTGACGATAAGGTCTACCTTGAGTGGAGTTCTCATGTTAGGCACACAAGGAGCGGGTCCTTGGAGACTAACACTACACAACTACCAATAATGAAATTGGTTCTAGGAGATCCCCGAGTCATAGACCCTTCAAAAATCAAGTCATGCGACAGGCTAGCTGCGTTACGACAAGATCTACGATTAAATCTACTCTCGGGGGGAGCTTTCATGCTAGGCTTGCAAGGAGCGAGTCCTTGGAGACTAACACTAATAACTTCCAATTCTAAACTTAGATGTTCCCTCTTCTTTTTCTAAATCTCGGGTGTAAAACCTTACACATGATACCAACCCAAGATCCAATGGAAAAATAAAGAGCATAATAAAGAGAGAGCAATAAAGGAGTACATACAAAAGTAAAAGGAGAAAGCATAAAGAAAACAGATAAGCAATTTCAACAATAATCAAGAAGTTAACTAAGTTAGGTTTGACTCGTCCCCAACAGAGTCGCCATCTGTCATACCTCGAAAAATACAATCCTCGCGCCGACCGCGGAACTGATGGAAATAACAGAGTCGCCACCTAATTCTATTTATTATAATGAAAGAATAGGAAGATATAGATAAAACCTAATAAAGAAAGATGGATAGAACAAGGTCATCGAAACCAAATTCTAAGTTCGGGAGTCGGTTACATAAGGGGAAGGTATTAACACCCCTTACGTCCGTTGTACTCAACGGGAACCTCTTAGTTTAACTTGCGATTAAATGTTGACTTATCCTTTCTATTTTCTTCGACTAAAATAAATTTAAATGATTCTAAATTAAGGTTACGAGAAATGGGTGATTTTATTCCTAGGGTGCTTGGCAGGGAGTAAGATCCGTGTGCCTACGTATTCCCTTGTGCAATGGGAAAGTCAGAGCCTCGTAGTTCGTGGTACTAAGGTTCGTTGGTTAGTTTGTTTTAATGAACAATTGTTTGAACCATATTCCAACTGCTAAGCGTTAGCTTATCTGCTCGCGATAGGAGGCGGAAGAGCTAGCTTGTTTGCGAGAAAGAAAGAGTTTAAACAAAGTTCGCTTTAAAGAAGAATGTTTGATAAGTTAAGTGTTTTAGGAACAGAAGGGCGAATGAACCACGTCCCATGGGGCGAGCCTCAGGAGCGTTCATTCAAGAATTCGAGGAATGCTAGACTCCAGAATTCAATTCTTCCGTTAATAGTTTGATTGAAAATATTTGATTAATTCGATGGCGGTGCACGATGCGAACAATTTATAAGGAAAAGTTCTAATGGAGATTAATCGATTAATTTATGAACGAGATAAAAAGTAATAAATATGGGAATAAAAGATAATAAATAAAAGTCGAATTTCTAAGAAATAAATAAAGTGGTCTCATTGATTTAAATAACGTCGATTTGTTAGAATCGAATATTTAAATCGTTTATTATATCATCGACCATAAAAATAAATTAAAGTAAAAAAATAATAGTAAATAAAAGAATTGGACTCATATTTATTTTAAATAACGTCGATTTATTCGAAATCGAATATTTAAATATTTATTCATCGGCCAAAATAATAATAAATCGGGACAATGTGAAATAATAAGAAAAATAAAGGTGTGACCTCAAATTAGGGGATAACGTCGATTTATTAGAAATCAAATATCACCATTTATCATAGGATGATTAAATAATAAAGTCAATAAATAATGGATCTAAATTAATTAGAAACCATAAAAAATAATAGAAAACGGTCTCATATCGATTTGGACAACGTCGATAAATTGAATGTCACAAAATCGGATCATAATATCATAGACACTATTATAAAATAAAATAATGAGAAAATAATGAAATCGGTATCAATTTAATGGATAATGTCGATTAAATAATCGAATATCTCATTTTATCATTAACCGAATAATAAAATACAAAAGTGAATAAGATAATAAAATCGGTCTCAATTTAATGGATAACGTCGATTAAATAATCGAATATCTCATTTTATCATTAACCGAATAAATCGAATAATCGATTAAACAATAGCGAAAAATAAAAGCGGCCTCATAACGATTTAGATAACGTCGGATCGAAATGATCAAATATCGATAAACCGAAATTATATCATTGGCCAAATAATAAAAATAATAGAATCATATATAAAAATTAAAAATAATAAAAAACCAGCAGAGGGTTGCATCGAGTGAATCTATGGGTGTAAATATCAGTCCAGTATGGGCTCAAAGCCCAATCACATATGTGGTCAAAGGATAACAAAAAAAATAGACCATAACTACATATTTTTTGGTCATTCTTGTTTCTATTGGTCTCTATGTGCTATAAGGATCATGCATACCAATTTTCATGAAGAAATTCAATGGGGAAGGCATCTGATCAATAGGTGACTTCTTGAACAAGTTAAAGCAAAATCAGGGCATCTGAGGCCCCCAATCATCCAACCAAAGTGTCTTCTCCATCATTTTGGGTGTATATGATCTTTATTTGATCTTAGAAGAAGTTAGAAGTTCACAAAATTGAAGAATTTCAATTCATTTGCAAAGTTGCCATTTTGGGAAAGTGACTTGTAATGCAAACTTGCCATTTTGGGAAAGTTTTTCAACCTCTTTTTTTTATTCAAAAATGCCTCAAATGAAAAATTCTTGGTCATGAAAGTTGTAGATTGGATCATTCCCTTTTCAAAAAGTACAAGAACTTGATCTAATTCATCATAGAACTCAAGTTATGGCCTTTCAAAGTTGGGAAAAATCACAAAATTTCATTTATGTACCAAAGAGGGAAATTTGCAAAAACTCATACGAAGGCAATTTGTGACCTCTAATTGACTTCTAACCATTACACAAACATCATACATGACCTATAATTCAGAATTGCCCAAGGAATTCTCAAGTTTCATTCCTTGATCATCAAGTATTTCAAAAGGGGCCAAAACCTTCACAAATTGCAAAACCACCCACCAACTCCATTCCACTTGAAATTTTGCCCCAATCTGAATTCCATGGCTGCCCATGAATCAAGCTGCGCCAGACACCCCCTTGTCCTCAGCCTGCCATGAGCCCATACCTCCAAGTACAACTTTCTTGAATTTTTGCAAAATGAGCCATACCAATCACACTGCTCCACAACAACTCTCTGCCCAATCAGAACATGTTATGTGGACCTAAAGCAACTCAACACACAAAAAAACACAAGCTGAATCCTCCCACAACTCAGCATTCAAAAAAAGATCCCCTTTTTCATTTCTCTTCGAAACTCATAGCTCAGCCAACAAATCTCCAAACTTTTTCCACCATTCAACTCCACATTCATCACTGATCATTTCCCACCCTTCATTTTGCCTTGAAACACCCCATATCAAAAATATGATTTTCACATTCCTTGAACTGAACTTCATCAAATTCACAAACTAGCCACAAAAAAAATCCAACCAAGCATCAAAGCTTCTTCAGGAAGATCATTGGAGGGGTTTTGAAGCAAAGAAGCAGCCTGAAAGCTCTAGGGTTGAAAGCTTCATCTCATCCACAGGTGCATCAGGCTGGTCGTCAACAATCGAAACATGGCCTGTGGGAGTTGGTAAATCAAATAGCCAGTTGGCTCTGTTTGATGGATCAATTCGGTTCCTGCAAGGCAAAACGATGTTATGATAAATGGTGCCTTGTATCACAGGGTTGAACCTGCCATCCTCACGCTGAGAGATCATGTGTGTAGACTTGCAGTAGTTCATTGTAAGCAGCTCCGGTGCCCTATAAGGCAGATTAGTGAGGTGGTCACCAAGATTCAACTGTATAGCTAGGGAAGTGACAATCCCGCCAATATAGAAGGGTGTGGTGCCTCTTTGTGCTACGGATTGAATGTGAGCCAGTAGGAACGGAGCGGCGTTGATGCGCTCTTCATTCAGAGCACAATGCAAAAATAGGAGCTCTTTAGAATCGAGCTTATGGTTTCTCTCCCTTGCGAAGATGGTGTTGCAGATGATACAATGAAAGTACCGGATCGCTGGATTATGAATGTGAGTGGCATTGAGACTATGATAGGTTGAAGCACGACTGTTGGTAATGTTGTACCACAGAGTAAAATCTGCCTCATTGAAGTTGTCGGGCACACGAAGGTGGGCACCGTCACCGTGACTGAAGCCTAGAAGTTCTGCGACTCTGGTTTGAGTGAGTTCAAACTCTCTGCCAAGCATTCGGAATTTTGCGATACCTGTGAGTTGGTTTGTGGATCCAGAGGGTGTGATGTATTGAAAAGAACTCAGGAACTCCAGAGTGAAGTTTGCAAATGTTGGTTGCGGTTGGCTGCATAAGTCCCATAAGCTGACTTTTTCAAGAAGTAGCTTCACTCCTTCGAGCAAGCCTAACTCACTCAGATAGTCGAGGTCGACGTACCGAGTCGTTTGGAGCCCGCGGGTTTGAAACTTTTCAAACTTAGCTCTCTGTGCTGCTCCTTGTTCTCTCTCTCTAAATTGAATGTTTTCCATTGCATGCAAAGGGATATGAGCGTGAGATAGTGTTTGGAGGATTTGTGATGAAAATGTGAAGAAAGTGGATTGATTTATAGTGGAGTGAAAGGAATTTGTGGAGTTGGAATTAAATGGGGAAGTGGAATGGAGTGGATGGATTAATGGTGAATAATGGGTGGTTACGGGAGAGGAATAAGGTAGTGGACGGTTAGAAGATTTGAAAAATAAAAGTGGAGTTGTGAAGAAGAACGGCCTATGTAACTCAGAGGTCGTGCGATAAGATTGTCACGATCGTGAGGGGATAGGTCACGGTCGTAACGCGCTCATTTTCCCGTTACGATCGTGAGGGATAGGTTACGACCGTGATGTTCACAAAATTTGAAATTTATCCAGAATGCTCTCTTCATTTCAATCCAATTATAATTCATATCACATTAAATAATTAATCATAACACATAACAATGAATCAATATATGACAGCATTAGATTTCATCACACACACATTCATCAAAATTTCCAGCAATCAATTTTTGAGAAATGAAGTATCAGTATATGTTCTTACTGATAGTAACAAATAGCACACATTACTAATCAAACATGCAATTGGAATTTTGGTAAATGCACTAAATTATGAAAACACGTAAACATACTGAATGAAAAATTGCATTAATTGAAATACTTTGTTTTTGACAGAACTGAAGGAAATTGCAGTAATAAAAATGAACTTTGAAATGTTGCAGAAATTTTAAAACTAACTAGAAACAAAGAAAGCAAGAAGTAAAATTAAGCAAATCACTACAGCTTATCAAAGTCGTTTCTTCAGGTCTTCAAGTGCGGAATTCATATGGTAAAACTGTTCACATGTTAAATCAGTTAAGCCTATAATGTCCAATCTCATGCTCTTAACTTCATCCTTAACAACATTAATGTCAGCTAGGTATACTTCAAGAGTCGTCAAAATTTTGTTCAAGCTTTCAGCATATCCTACTTTGTTGATTTTAGGGGTCTCAATATCTTCATCAATGTGGTTGATGTCATGGTAACCAGGAGGGGTCTCAGGGTAACTTTCTTCATCAGTTATCATATCATCCCTAATTTGGTAGGATTGCGGTGTTTCAGGTGTTGTTGGATGGTCAGGAGGAGTAAGCTCATAAAGCCAATTATCTCTGTTGTGAATGCTGACTTTAGCATGGTTCGGCAAGGTGAATAAGGTTTCGATTTCATTCCTAATCAGGTACTCGAATGGTGGTTGTCCTATGTTTCCTATTATTCGGCGGTTAAAGCAGAAATCCAAATTCATAGGGCGAATGATACCGAAACGAGTTCACTTGTGTAACTGATATCTAAGTCCGAGGGCGTTAGCAATCATGGTGACTAGGTCTCCTACCATTATTGGTAGATTAGGTTCCTCCTGGATGCGGGTAAAGGTCTGTATCATGAAGGGTACAACATTTACGGGTTTGCCTTCGGTCAAACAGTTCATTATGAATATCTCGTCCTTAGATACTTCAGTAAGGTTCTCTTCCTTTCCAAACAAGGTGTGGGCAAGGATTTTGTGAAAATAGCGGATAACGGGGTTGTGTATTTCATTATTTTCCATGCTATCCGGCTCAGGGTGGTAGTTTCCTGTTAAAGTTCCCCAGAAGAAATCTAGCTCAATATCCATCAGTTCTACCTGGGTGGTAGTAAAAGCAAAAGGTCCGCTAGGAAATCCTAGTAGGTCAGCTAGTTCCTTGTGGTTATAGACATATTCGATACCGAATAGTCGGAAACTAATAAATCCTTTCCGTAGTCCAAATCCGCGCTCAGGTAGGTAAACTAGGGAGCTTAAAAATTCAAGGGTGAGCTCGTGGTAAGTTAAAAACTTATATTTTATGAGAGCTTTCTCCCATCCAAGCTGGTTAAACATGTATAGGATGCTATCATTGATACCTAAGGTTTCCATAGTTTGTTCATCATAATACAGAGTCAAGTCCATGTGTCTCTGTGATAATTCCTCAAATTTCCTCCTTTGGTTTCTACCTCTAAATATGGTTTCCATGAAGTTCCTTGGTTGGTTAGCCATAGTTAGTGTTAAAGCGGGAGAAACAAATCAGGGGAGAAAGAGGTAAGGTAGAAAAGACTTTAGAAAATCTGTAGCAAGGTAAATTTAAAAATGGTTTAGAAAACGAAAGTTAAAAATAAAGAAATTAAGGAAAGAAATAGATAAATAAAGTCAATAATAAAAGTGAAATAAAACAATAAAATGGGTTGCCTCCCACTAAGCGTTGTTTTTATCGTCATAAGCCTGACGTAGTGCTTAGTGCTAGATTAATCAGGGAAGTTAGTGGACAACTCTAAAAGTTTTAAATTATTCGCATAATCTTTGTTTTCAATATTATGGTAATGTTTTAATCGTTGTCCTTTTACTGTGAACGGTTCACTATTCCTACCCTTAATTTCTATTGCTCCGCTTGGGTACACTTTAGTAATTTCAAAGGGTCCTGACCATCTAGATTTTAGTTTTCCAGGAAAGAGCCTAAGTCTTGAATTGAAGAGGAGCACAACGTCTCCCACACTAAATTCTTTCCTAGACAGGCGCTTATCGTGCCAACGCTTGGTTCTTTCTTTGTATATCTTAGCATTCTCGTATGCGTCCAACCTTAATTCTTCCAATTCATTAATGTCGAGGATTCGCTTTTCTCCAGCTGCAGTGTAGTTTATATTGAGTGTTTTAATCGCCCAATATGCTTTGTGTTCTAGTTCAACCGGGAGATGACAGGCCTTCCCATACACTAGTTTGAAGGGTGTAGTTCCTATGGGTGTCTTGTAGGCTGTCCTATAAGCCCATAAAGCTTCATTAAGTTTAGATGACCAATCCTTCCTAGATATGGCAACAGTCTTCTCTAGAATTTGTTTTATTTCTCTGTTCGAGACTTCGACCTGTCCACTTTGTAAACACCCCAAATTTGCCCTCACCCATTCACACCATGGCTTGTGATCTTTTCATGTGCATAAGTCCAATCATAGCATCTCATATTGTATTTTTGCTTCACTGCATTGGTTCTAAGTCATCTGTATCTAGGGTTTTTGATCTGAGTAATCCCTGAGCCATTTGAGCCACTCCAAAGGTCTTCAAACACTTCAAAGGGGTCCATGTATGTTCAAGCATCATATTATATTCCCACAAGGTCAAAGAAGTCAAAGAATCACAAGAACTGAGAAAGGCATGGAAGTAGAGCCAAGCTTAACTACACAGATGACCTAAAATTAGGGTTTTGGTTTTAGAGGCCATAACTCCAAATTTTTTGGTCATTCTTGTTTCTATTGGTCTCTATATGTTATGAGGATCATGCATATCAATTTTCATGAAGAAATTCAATGGGGAAGGCATCTGATCAAGAGATAACTTCTTGTGCAAGTCAGTGCAAAATCAGGGCATCTGAGGCCCCCAGTGACCCAACCAAAGGGCATTCTCCATCATTTTGAATGTGTATGATCTTTATTTGATCATAGAAGATGTTAGAAGTTCACAAAATTGAAGAATTTCAAGCCATTTGCAAAGTTGCCTTTTTGGGAAAGTGACTTATAATGTAAACTTGCTATTTTGGGAAAGTTTTTCAACCTCCTCTTTTTGATTCAAAAATGCTTCAAATGAGAAAACTTTGGTCATGAAAGTTGTAGATTGGATCATTCCCTTTTCAAAAAGTATAAGAACTCTTTCTAATTCATTTTGGATCAAAAGTTATGGCCTTGCAAAGTTGGGAAAAATCATGAAATTTTCACTTTTACACAAAAGGGAAAACTTGCAAAACCTAATGCCAAGGCCAAATGTGACTTCAAACCAGCTTCTAATCATTACACAAACATCATGTATGGCCCAAAAATCAGATTTGCCCAAGGAGTTTCTCACTTTCATGCTTTGAATTCCAAGCTATCATAAGCCATTTTCCATAAAGTCCAAAAAGAGGAACTCTTGCAAAATTGATCCCCAAGGTTTTGTATGGTCTCTAACTGATTTCAAGACATCACCATAACATCATGTAACCTATCATAACAAAAATTCAGCAAAGAGTGTCACATGTCTATGACCAAAAGTCACAAAATGTAACAAGTTGCCAAAATGCAAAATCACTTCAAACTTGTGATCCAAGCCATACAGCTCACCACAATTGATCCAAGAGTCATCCTTGAACTCAGCTGATGCAGTACAAGCCAGGAAACCATCTCTGCACCTTGCCATACCTCAAGTACACCAAACCTTGACTTTTTGCAATTTCTCCCATGCTCTTGGAATAGTGATCAGCAGCCTCTACTAACCTGCTCCACAACCTACTCAAACATTATGGGAGTAATATAGCAACTCATTTAGCATTGAAACAAGACACAATCCAGCTTGCATAAAATTTGTCCAAAACTTCTCCTCTTCGAAACTCCCTCCTCAGCCATCAAAAATCCAAAATCTCTTCACCAACAAACCATAAATCATCCATAGAACAAGAATCACCCCCTGAAACAGCTTGAAACATCACACACAAAGACCTCCTTTTCTGCTACACCAGAACAAAACAGCCACAACCAGCCATTCTCAAAGCTCTCCAAGCTTCATTTCATCATCAGGGTGTTCAAAGGAGAGGGATTACACTAAGTTTGAGTCCAGAAAGCTCAGAAACAGGGAGTCTTCATCTCAGGTAACATGAAGAACATTTTTCCCAGAAGCTAAGTCTTAAGTTCTTTTATGATTCTGCATGTTCTCCTGATCATGGGGATGTATTTACTTTTGAAAATGGATGCGAAACCATCATGTATGCTGTCTCTGAACATTTTCCTGTGTTTTGCATTTTGTTTCGATTCATGTTTGTGGGGAAGAATAAATGGATTTTGATTGAGGGTTTAGGTTTAGATTGATGTGAGGACCATTTTGGTGGAAGAAATTGGGAGTTTGTTAACCTGTAGAAAAAACTAGGGTTTTTGGTTCGCCGAAGAAGACGAACGAAACACTGTTCCGGCCGTCTGAGTTTGATTAGCCCTAATTAGGTTTAACTGTGTCATTAAGGGGAGTTTGAATGTAGGCCGTGCGATGGTTCTTTTCCGCGTGCATTGGATGGAGGAGATCTGGTCATTAGCCCTAATCCAGAGTTAATTAAATATTAATTAATTGATTAATTAAGTTTAGGGAAGTTTGAACCTGGGCCGTCCAGATGCGCGCCAGGTCAAACTCCCCTAGCCCAGATTCAATCTGGTCCTTCCTTTTGGCATACTTTCTTTTTTATTCAATTTTTATTTCATTTTATTTGTTTTAATTTCCATGAATTTTTAAAAAATAGCAAAATATATTAAAAAATTCTGAAATTTTTTGTCAAACCTTTTATTATTTTTCAGAACCCAAAAATATTTTTATTTTTATTTTTTGCATTAAACATTATTTTTAAATCATTTAAATGTTTATTTTTAATTAGTTAATGAAAATTAATTAATTAAAAATGCATTTATGTATTTAAAAATCACAAAAAAATTCACATTGCATTTTAAAACATTTAGAAACATTATCAAACTCTCAAAACAAATTTCTTTTTGGTGCTTGACCTATTTTGACAATTTTCATTGGAATTAAATATGTTTAAAGGCAATATTTTGATCCTAACTTGAAAAAAAATCATTCTGCCTAACCATGAAGAGTTTGATAATGGTTCTTCTTGCATTGCATCCTTCATAGCATGTAGTTTCTAGGGTAAATTTGGTTTGAATTTATCTTTTATTTTCAATTTAATGTGCATTTTCCCTTTTGAAGTGCCTTGAAACCCTAGTTGACTTAGGAAAATCATAACTTCCTTTAGGTTTAGATTTAGGTCTCCTCCTTTGGGCAGTGAACTTGTGTAGGGTTAGGGTTCCTTTGATCCCATTTTCAATTTTTTATCATGTCATTTGTTTCTGATTTTGAGTTTTGTGTTGCATGTTGTTCATAAACCCTAATTCTTGCTTTCCTTTGCATCCATCTTCCATATACTTGCCATGACATTTTGTGCATCCTCATGACATATAAGACATCTTAGGACATATTAGAATCATGTTTGATCATTGCATCTTTCATTTTCCATGTTATGTGTCCATTGCATTTCATAAAATTTCATGAACTTTTATGGTTCCAAGAATGCTTCATTTGCATCCTCATCCTTGTATGATCATTCACAACTCTTGACATGTGTTTGCACCATCCCTTAGCATCATTAACATCATGTTTATGCTTCTGAATTTGGTTTGCATCATGGCATTTCATCTCATCTTCATTGCATTTCATTTCTTTTGCTAACTTTTCAGGTGGTAAGTTGTTTTGAGAAGTGAATTTGCCTTCACTTCTCGCAATATCTTCTCATCTCTTTTATGCACCATTGCTGCATTTTATCTTGTGTATTAGAGTGGGCTTTCTCATTCATGTTCATCTCTTACTTTCTTTCTTCAAGTAAATTATCTTCTTAAGTGAAGTAAGTTAGCTTGTTTCTCTTTCTCCTTCTCCTTTCATCTTGTTCCTCCTTGGTGGCTCTTTGAAGATATTTCTCTCTTAAGCCTCACAAACCCTAGGATACCCAATCATGATCACAATTAGGGTTTGATTAGTCCCCCCATTAGTTTTACCTTTGTTTCATCTTTTGAGTCCTCTCTCCTCACCTCATAATCAAGGACTAAATCCTAAAGGTTTTAAGGCTTTGTGATTAAGCTTATGCATGTATCCTTCTATTAGGATGGAGTGTATAACTTTAATCCTAAGTGTTAAACCCTTAATGTGTTTAAATCCTCTAATCAATTCACTTAATAATCACTAAGACATCAAACTTGTAACTTGGGCCTTGCATTAGGGTTCTAATTCTTCCTTAATTGGTTAAGAAGGACTAACCCTAGTGTTAATGGACAAGTCCCCCTCAAGTTGTCTTACAAACCATAAGAATCACTTCTTAACCTTACCATTAACTAAAATCCACTCTAATAAAGGCCTTGTTTTGTCATGAGGTTATTCCCTAATCATGGATTAAGTTGAGGAGCCTTCCTCAGCTTAAATGTTCTCATCTATTATCCTTCTATTAGGATGGTGTAATGAGTCCATTAAATCTCTGATTATGGCTTAATCTCATTACTTAACTCTAAACAAAAACACCAAAAAACATCTAAATAAATGCAAGTAGGTTAATGATCTTAATCCTACATCATGGTGATTAAGTGTAAGGTGCTTACTTCATACTTAAGGTATTCTAATTACCCCTAATCAGAGGGAGGATGTGATGAGTTTACTAACCCTTGGTTTAGGCTTAAGCTCATTTTCTTATGACAAACTTTCAAAAGCAATAAAAGATTGAAAACTCCAAAAAACAAACAATAATCGTCTCCTCCGGGATTCTTTTCTCACCTCATTCACTCACAAACGAGAACTTGTTTCTTCCATCTAATGCAAGACAGTTTGCACCTGAGCCAGACAGGTCATAGACTTGAGCATAGGCAAGCAAGCAGTTCATCAGTCAATTTATTTTTCAGTCTCTTTGAGTCGAACTACGGTGTTCTGACTTCCTCATTGCACGAGAGGATACGTAGGCATAACTTAACAGTTATCGAACAAAAGTCTCTGTATATTCCCCCTCTTTCAGCATTATTCTTTAAGCCTCATAGTCTTGAGCATTTCATTCTTGTTCTTACATTGACACTTCTCTTATACACTCCACACTTCTTTTACACTGACACTTGCATTCTTTTCCAGCTTTGATACACAAATTGCACTAACACTACCCCTTTAAAACACAAATCTTTTAAGCGTGGATCCCGTCGAGTACGGCGGACAATCTGGGTGCTAATACCTTCCCAGGTTGTAACCAACCCCCTTTCTCAGTCTCTCTGGTTCGCAACCGTCTTATCCATATTTTTCTAGGTTTATGCAACATTACCTTTCCTTCGGGATAAAAATACCTAGCTGGCGACTCTATTCATTCCCTTCTCTTTTCGCCGACCGTTCGCGACTGTACCCCATTTGACCTAGCCTCATTTGGTGGGAGCGACAGCTTGGCGACTCTGTTGGGGACCCTTATACTGTAACCAGGGCTTCTGGTTCTTTTTGTGGGTTCCTCCTAGCGCTTGTTTGATTTGTGTTTACCGGGGTGTTATGTGCTAATTGTGTTTATATAGTTGCTTTATTTATTGCTTCATGTACAACTTTATTTATTGCTTTCCTTTACAGTTTTTCATATTTCATATTGTCATTGCTGGATCCGGTTCTTGTTTTGGTGGGTAGGGTTCAATTGAGAGTTTAAGGTCCTATACCTGGGACCTGAGTGACACCTAGGCTAGAGTGGTTCATGTTCTTTCCCATTCCATTTCGGTCTGGTGCGGGAATATGAAACACGGTTCAGATATGGGTTTCTTCTTGAGAACTCTCTGCTACAGATTTCTTGTAGTGCTAGGGCTATCTGGGAAGCCTGCTAAGTCTGGATGACCTTTATTATGACCATCAGAAACTGAGGTGAATTAGAGGAGGATCTTTTATGGTTATTGTAAACACTGTACCTCCGGGTTAGAAGTGTTTACACTTCTCATAACTGATCCAAGTCTGAGGATCTTTGTTTTAGAACATTACCTGTGAGGGGGTTGGGCTGTTTACAGGTTTCCAGGTACCCTTGGCCACATCATACCCTGTTACTTGTTTTGATTAAGAGTACCTCATTTTGGACAATTCTTGTGATTTAACCCTGGACATGTGACTCTTTATTTGAGTCCCCCACCTTGGTTACTGGATTTTTGAACCTCCATCTGGACATCTTGAACATACATGGGCTTTATACCAAGACAGATAATCAGATCCAGCTTGATCACAAACCCTTGCATATCATTTGCATACATCATCATTTGCATCATTTAACATTTGTTTATTTGTTTTCAGGGTATCCACATTATATCTGGCTTGGTTTTGACCCCTTCTTCTGCATAGACCTCTGCTTCAGTTGTCTTCATCAGTTATTTGCTTCAGCTATCTTCATCATCACCAGCATCAGCCTGTCAGTGGCTCATCTCCAGTATCAGTCTTGATCTTCATCAGCACCTATCTTCATCATCTTCAGCAACATTCATGACTACTCCCAGGAAGAGCAACATATCCTACCATTTCTTTGAGCCTGTGTTGACTGGTATCAGGCAGGTCCAATCACTTATCACACCTGACCACATCCCTTTGTTTAGAGAGCATTATGGAGGTATCCTGGATATGGTTATGGACCTTGACCCTTCTCAGAGGAGCATGATCCACACATGCCTGCAGTTTTATGACCCACCATTGAGATGCTTCACATTTCCAGACTTTCAGCTAGGACCCCTGCTGGAGGAGTTTTCATCATTGATTGGAGTTCTTGTCAGGGGTGGAATCCCCTTCAACCCAGAAATGACTTCTCCCAGCAATGGAGAAGTAGCAAAAGCACTGTACCTGGAGCTTGCCTTGATTGAGCAAAGTATGACAACAAAAGCTGGAATCCCTGGATTACACCTAGACTTCTTGATTTCTCAGGCCATCCTGAAGACCTCCTTGGGAGAATGGAGGGCAGTCTGTGCACTGTTAGCCCTCATCATATATGGGGTTATACTGTTTGCAGATGAGCCCAAATTTGTCAGCAAGAATGCCATTCATCTTTTCCTTCTGAGGAACCCAATACCCAACTTGCTGGGATATTTCTATTACTCCATCCATCAGAGGAATGAGAAACAAAAGGGGAAGTTAGTGAGATGTTGTGCTCCTTTGTTTCACACTTGGCTGCTTAAACACCTGCCTAAGTCAGATGCCTTCCTGAACCCCCACCAACAGAAGAATTGGGCTAAGAGGCTCATTGCTTTGACTCCAGATGATATCAGATGGTGCACCCAGAGCACCAAAGGCAAGGACATTGTCACCAGCTGTGGACAATACCCAAATGTACCTCTGATAGGAGTAAAGGGTTGCATCAAGTACAATCCTTTGCTGTTTAAGAGACAACTGGGCTATGCTTTGGTTCACCCTCCTAGAGTGCAAGATTTAGCTGAGACCCTGTATTGTGAAGTAAAGCCAAATTCAGCTGTTGTCAGACAAGCATCCTGGGCTTGGGACAACATCCAGACAAAAGCGATGGCTATTCTTGGGAGGTGTAATAATGTTGCTTCAGCTTAGTACTATGACTGGTCCCATGCTAGAGCTCAGATTACTGGAATGCCCTTCACCTTGGAGGACATGCCTGGACCATCTACAGCACAGCCAACAACAACTGTTAGCCTGGAAGAATTTGAGAAGATGAAGGAAAGGAATGAGAATCTGTCTCAAGCTCTGAAGAAGACCCTTTGGGAAAGGAGTGACGATCGTTTGGACATTGAGAGATTGGAGAAGCTTAGGGTGGAGCATCTGGCCAAAATTGAGAAAACAGAAGACTACATCAAGAAATCAAGAGCTGGGGAGCAAATATTGAAGAATGCCTATAAAGAAGCCAAGATTCATAAGGCTAAGACTGAACTCTATCTGCAAGAGAGTCAGGCTAGGTGGGTCAGGATCACTGAAGCCCGGACTCAAGAAGACCAGAGAACTCAAGCCAAGATTGAGCAGTTAGAGGCCAATGAAAAGAAGCAGCAGGAAGCTTTGTTGGCAGCCCAGAAGGAGATTTCAGAGATAAAGCTCAGAGCTGGATTGAAGAGATCAAAGGACTAGGACAGGCACAAGAAGCTGACCACTGCCATTGCCACGAGGAACCTCCTCATTAGGACCATTACAGAGCATCCAGCTGGTCCAGTGACTGAGGCACTTCTGAAGGAGGTTAAGGAGGATGAGTTTGGATTGGATGTTTGATTTCTTTGCTTGTTGTTCATTTCCATTTGATGTACTTTTCTTTTTGTTTTATTTTGACCCCCCAGGGGCATGTGTTGTAAAACAGACTATGTATGATTCACCATTTGTAATACATTTTAGTTTGTTTCCATTTGGGGTTTCTTTTCTCAACAACATCAAGCATCTTCCTCGAGGTCTGGAAAGGTCAAAACCAAGAACCAAGCTGGATAACTTGGAAAACAAATAAGCATACTGCATTGCATACTAACCTTGTTTTGTTTTGTAGGTTTTGTTTTTATTTGTTTCTAACTTTGTTGTGTCCTCAGGAAATATTGCTCGTCGCAGAGTGTTCCCTGTCAACCGTACGCACCGGTATCCTACTCGCAACAACCTTCCTGGTATCCAAATGGAGCAAGTACAGCAGGACCTGACTGAGGTCAGAACCTAGATGGCTAATGAAAGAGTGGAGATGAGAAACCAAATGACCCAATTCATGGCTGTGATGACTGGCTTGGCCCAGAGTCAGGAAAGGTTAAGGGCATTGGTGGAAAGACAAACTCCCGAGGAACCTCATCCTGGCACTGGAGGAACTAGCAACAATGAGAGGGGTCAGCCTCATGTTAATCCACCAGTATTCGGACCTCATCTAGATCCAGAAGTCAACATCCCGGGAAATGTGCAAGGAAATACTGCTGGGGGGAGAATCTTGCAAGAAGATCCCCAAGAAGAGCAATTCACTGTTATGGGAGCTGGAGACGAAGTCTATGATAGGAGATTTGATGAAATTGCTGAGAAATTGAGATCTTTGGAATCTCAAAACTCCTTGGGCTTCGATGTAATGGATATGGGGTTAGTGGATGGGGTGAGAATTCCCCACAAATTCAAACCCCCGTGCTTTGAGAAATACAATGGAACTTCTTGTCCACGAACTCACCTGCAATCTTTCCTGGGAAGACTTAAAGCATATACCATGGCTGTGGATGTTCTACTTTGAAGACGGTTTGACTGGGGCTTCAAGGGAGTGGTATTCACACTTGACCAGAGCTACCATCAGATGCTGGAAGGACTTAGCTGAAGCCTTCATCAGACAATATCAATATAACTTGGACATGGCTCCTAACAGGACCCTCCTATTGGGAATGTCTCAGTCTTCCAGAGAAAGCTTCAGAGAATATGCCCAGAGGTGGAGACAGCTTGCTGCTGCTGTCCAACCACCCATGTCGGAAAGAGAAATGGCCGACATGTTCATGAATACTCTGCAAGGAACATATATTGATAGATTGGCTGCCTTTTCTTCTACTAGCTTTGCAGATGTCGTCATAGCTGGTGAAAGAATTGAAAGTCTATTAAAAATGGGCAAAATTTCTGATAATGGTGCAAGTTCGTCCAGTAATCCCAGGAAGCCTTTTGTGGGACCCCGAAGGACCGGAGAGACAAATGCCATTCATGCCAGCAAGGGCAGACCTCAGTATGTTCACAGATCAGTAGCAGCTGTCACTATTCCAGCTCCGATTCCTCAACAATCAGCATATCAACAACAACAACAAGAACCACATTATCAACAACAAGTTCAGTACCCGCCACAGAGAACCTACAACAACAACAATAGCAACCAACAACAACGACCCTTCCAACAAAGGCCATCACAGGCAAACAGGGTGATTGACCCTATCCCTATGCCTTATGCTGCCTTATTGCCACAACTCCTGAAGCTTAACTTGGTTGAGTTAAGGACATTGGCACCTCCAGATCCCTCCAATCTCCCTAAGAATTATGATGTCAACGCCAGGTGTGCTTTCCACTCCAATGCACCTGGCCACAATACGGAAAAATGCAGGGCCTTGCAAATGAAAGTCCAAGATCTGGTGGATTCTAAAGCCCTCAACTTTGCACCTCCTCCGAACGTCAAGAAAAATCCTATGCTTAATCATGGAGGGCCAAGGATTAATGCCATTGAGGAAGACAAACCATCTATCTTGATCACCAGTGTTGCAAAAATTCGAACACCTTTGGTCGAAATTAAAGCTCAGCTTCTAGAGTGCCAAGTGTTCCCCGGGTGTGAACTCGGTTGTGGGTATTGCAACATTGCAGTCAACGGGTGTGAAAATTTGAGAAGCGGCATAGATGGTCTTATTAAGGATGGTATCCTTCAGATTTCAACAACGGCACCTACAAATCCAGCAATTCCTTTGACAACAATTCTTGATTCTTCTATAACAGCAGCAACAATCATTCCTACCGATTCATCAATATCATCAGCAAGGGCTCCGTCCATCACTTCAACAAGTCAGATTTCAACAACCATTTCTTCTACAACATCAGCATCTCTTTTATTAGCAAAATCTTCTACAACGCCAGCAAAAATTAATGAAGATGTCTCAGCAGTTACAATCTACTATGACCCATCAGATGTTCCTCCCAGCAGCAATTTTCAACAGCAAACAGTGGCACCTCCTGCCAGATCACCGGTCACAATTTACTACGATCCGCACACCATTACAGTACCCTCCTCTGCAGCAATCAATCCGGTCACCATTACGGTGCCTGGACCCGTTCCTTATGAAAGCAGTAATGCCATACCTTGGCATTATGGCTCTGATCTCTACTGCAACGGGGAGAAAATCACTCTGGATTCATCAACCTCTTCTCCACAAATTGATAATGTTGGGGGAGGCGGAGGCTTCACCAGAAGCGGACGCCTTTTTGCCTCACAAACACAAAGACTTAATGTTGAAGCAGAAGCTGCTGCCAAAGCAAAAGGAAAGAGTGTGGTACCTGAAGAGCCAACTGTCAAAGAAACTCAGAAGACATCTTTTGAGCAAGATGTAGACGAGTTCATGAGAATCATAAAAAGGAGTGATTACAAGGTGGTGGATCAGCTTCACCAAACTCCCTCAAAAATCTCCATATTATCACTGTTGATGTGTTCCGAAGCTCACAGGAACGCATTGTTGAAAGTCCTGCACGCAGCATACGTGCCAGAGGAGATTACCGTTAATCAGCTAGAAACTGTGGTGGCCAATGTCAACACCAGTCATGGACTGGGCTTTACCAATGTTGAATTAACAACGGAGGGATGCAACCATAATAAGGCTTTGCATATCACCTTGGAATGCAAGGGAGCTGTTCTGTCTCATGTACTGGTGGACACTGGGTCATCACTCAATGTCCTACCAAAGAAAGCCTTAGTGAAGCTGGAGTACGATGGCTTGGCACTGCGTCCGAGTAATTTGGTGGTGAGAGCATTTGATGGCTCTAAAAGATCAGTGCTTGGAGAGATTGATCTGCCTGTGATGATTGGCCCGCAGACCTTCAAAACTACCTTCTATGTGATGGACATTCAGCCGGCCTACAGCTGTCTGTTGGGTAGACCCTGGATCCACGCCACTAGCGCTGTTACGTCTACCCTTCACCAGAAGTTGAAATTCGAGTGGGAAGGCCAGATCATCACCATCTGTGGGGAGGAAGACATCTTTGTTAGCCATCTGGCTACGTATAAGTACATAGAAATGGATGGAGAAATCCATGAAACTATGAGCCAAGGGTTTGAGGCCCTGAACATTAATAAAGCATCTGCTGTACTGGGAACCTCCATAACGTCATATCAGCAAGCCCGAAAGGTTGTTGAGGAAGGTACCGCCCAAGGCTGGGGCAAGCTGCTGCCCGTGGAAAAGAAAGAAGACCGATTTGGGTTGGGTTACAGACCAACTCAACAAGATCAATCAGAGGCTGCAAAAGAGCCCAATTTTGTCAGCGGGAGAATGCTCATCCCAGATGTTGTGAACAATTTGGAAGACAAGGAGGAAAGCGACTGCAACCTGGAGAGCTGGATACGTCCAAGGATCCCGGGGAGCCAAGTCCTTAACTGGTCTTCCCAGGAAATTATAAGGGTTACTCCTGCAGAGTAATTATTATTTCCTGTATTTTATAGCATGCATCAAGTCTTACATCTTGCCCAAGATGTTAAGACTCATTTTGTAATCGGGCCATCTTGTATTTTGTGCAAAGATTAATTAATGAATATCAGGACATCTTTTGCAAATGAGTCTTTCTTTTCCGCTCACTGTTTTTCATTTTTCTTTTTGTACAAAAATAAAATGGCAAATGTTTTTTTCAAAATGATAACTTCATTTCACTTTTTCTAAATAAGATAAAACTAATCACTAAAATAAACCAATCTCAACCCTTGCAGAAAGTGCCCTCCAGACTGCACCGACAACAACACTGCTATGACTTCGTATGACTTTGATAATCCAATCAATCAAGCTGACGAAGGGGTTGAAGAAGATTATGAGCTACCTGAAGAGCTAGCCAGATTGTTAAGGCAAGAGGAGAAGGTTATCACTCCTCATAAGGAGGAGATTGAAACGGTTAATCTTGGCACAGAGGAAGACGTGAAAGAAGTTAAGATCGGGGCCTGCTACACAAGATTTAGTAAAAGAACAACTGATTGATATGCTTCGGGAGTATGTGGATGTTTTCGCTTGGTCTTATCAGGATATGCCAGGGTTGGACACCGATATTGTCATGCACAAGCTGCCTTTGAAAGAAGACTGCCCGCCAGTAAAACAGAAGCTGCGCCGTACTCGCCCAGATATGGCAATGAAGATTAAAGAAGAGGTACAAAAGCAGTGGGATGCTGGTTTCCTTGCTGTTACTAGCTATCCGTCGTGGGTTGCTAATATTGTACCTGTGCCTAAGAAAGACGGCAAGGTGAGGATGTGTGTGGATTACCGGGACCTGAACAGAGCCAGCCCGAAAGATGACTTCCCATTACCTCACATTGATGTATTGGTCGACAATACGGCTCAGTTCTCGGTATTCTCCTTCATAGACGGATTTTCAGGATACAATCAGATCAAGATGTCACCTGAAGACATGGAGAAGACAACTTTCATCACACCCTGGGGCACATTCTGTTATAAGGTGATGCCATTCGGACTGAAGAATGCTGGTGCAACTTATCAACGGGCTATGGTAACACTATTCCACGACATGATCCACAAAGAAATTGAATGTTATGTGGATGACATGATTGCCAAGTCCCTCACAGAAGAAGATCACCTGGTGAATCTGCTAAAGTTATTCAAGCGTCTGAGGAAATACCAGTTGAAGTTAAACCCCAACAAATGCACATTCGGGGTGCGATCCGGTAAGCTGCTAGGATTTATTGTAAGTGAAAAAGGGATTGAAGTTGACCCTGATAAAGTCAAAGCCATTCAAGAAATTCCTGCACCTAAGACTGAAAAAGAAGTTCGGGGGTTCTTAGGCAGATTGAACTACATTTCACGGTTCATATCTCACCTTACTGCGACCTGTGAACCCTTGTTCAAGTTGTTAAGAAAAGAACAAACGGTCAGGTGGAACGAAGACTGCTAGAGAGCTTTTGAAAAAATCAAGGAATACTTACAAGAACCTCCAATCCTTATGCCTCCAGTTGAAGGAAGACCTCTAATCATGTACTTGACAGTATTAGAAGAGTCAATGGGGTGTGTGCTGGGCCAACATGACGAGTCTGGTCGAAAAGAGTATGCAATATACTACCTAAGCAAAAAGTTTACCGACTGTGAACAACGTTATTCACTGCTCGAGTAAACTTGATGTGCTTTAGCGTGGGCTTCTCGCCGACTAAGGCAGTATATGTTGACCCACACTACTTTATTGATCTCAAAGATGGATCCAGTTAAGTACATTTTTGAGAAGCCAACACTTACCGGACGGGTTGCAAGATGGAAAATGATCCTCACAGAATATGACATCCAATACACATCTCAGAAAGCCATCAAAGGAAGTGTGTTGTCTGATTATCTTGCTGAGCAACCCATTAATGATTACCAGCCTATGAGATTTGACTTCCCTGATGAAGACATCATGTTCATAAAAGCAAAAGATCATGAAGAGCCTGTTCACACCGAAGGGCCTGGCCCAGAAGAAGAATGGACTATGATGTTTGACGGGGCTATTAATATGAATGGTCGTGGTGTTGGTGCAGTACTCATTACACCTAAGGGAGTTCACATGCCTTTCTCGGAAAAACTCACCTTCAACTGCACTAACAACGAAGCTGAATACGAAGCTTGTATTATGGGTCTTGAGGAAGCCATTGACCTCAGGATCAAGACTTTGACTGTGTTTGGAGATTCAGCTCTAGTAATTAATCAAACCAACGGCAAATGATACACCCACCAAGATCATCTGATACCTTACCGGGATTATACAAGGAGGTTATTGACTTTCTTCACAACGGTCAAGCTTGAGTATATCCCTCGAGACGAAAATCAATTTGCAGATGCTCTGGCTACCATTTCATCCATGATCAAAGTTCAAGCTGCCAACTTTGTGCCTCGGATTTCAGTATCCAGACTCGACAGACCAGCATACGTGTTCTCAGCAAACATTGTTAAAGATGATAAACCTTGGTTCCATGACATCAAATTCTTCTTGGAGGATCAAACATACCCACCTGGGGCATCTTCCAATGATAAGAAGACATTAAGAAGGCTAGCTGGGAGTTTCTTCCTGAACACTGACGGTTCCCTTTACAAGAGAAACTTTGATATGGTACTCATCAGATGCGTTGATAGGACAGAAGCAGGCTTGTTAATGCACGAGGTGCACGAAGGATCCTTTGGTACCCATGCAGGAGGGCATGCAATGGCTAAAAGGTTGTTGAGATCAGGCTATTACTGGATCACAATGGATGCAGACTATTGTGCCTATGCCAGAAAATGTCATAAATGCCAGATCTATGCAGATAAAGTGCATGTGCCTCCGAGTCCTCTGAATGTGATGTCTTCACCCTGGCCCTTTGCCATGTGGGGCATTGATATGATTGGCAAGATTGAACCGACTGCTTCAAATGGCCACAGATTCATCCTGGTTGCCATTGACTATTTCACCAAGTGGGTTGAAGCAGCTTCATATGCAAATGTTACCAGGCAGGTGGTAGCCCGATTTCTGAAGAAAGACATCATCTGTCGGTATGGAGTTCTCGAGCGAATCATTACTGATAATGGTTCCAACTTGAACAATAAAATGATGGCAGAGTTATGCCGGGACTTCAAGATCCAACACTACAATTCTTCTCCTTACAGGCCAAACATGAATGGCGCTGTTGAGGCAGCTAATAAGAATATCAAGAAGATTATGCAGAATATGGTAGTTACCTACAAAGACTGGCATGAAATGCTACCATATGCCTTGCATGGGTACCGTACGTCAATCAGAACATCCACTGGGGCAACACTGTATCAGCTTGTGTATGGTATGGAGGCAGTCCTACCTGTTGAAGTTGAATTACCCTCCTTACGGGTACTGATGGATGTTAAACTGAATGAAGTAGAATGGGTCCGATCCCGATACGAACAACTGAATCTGATTGAAGAAAAGAGATTGTCGGCAATCTTTCATGGGCAGCTGTATCAGAAAAGAATGAAGAAAGCCTTCGATCAGAAAGTCAGGCTCCGAGAGTACCAAGTAGGAGATCTTGTGCTGAAGAGACTCCTCCCTCCTCATACAGACCACAGGGGCAAGTGGACTCCGAATTATGAAGGGCCATTCGTAGTAAAGAAAGTTTTCTCTGGTGGAGCACTGATGCTCAGTACTATGGATGGTGAAGACTTCCTGTCCCCTGTGAATTCAGATGCAGTTAAAAAATACTTCGCATAAAAATGACCCGCTGGACATAAAAACAGAATTTAAGTCCAGGCAAAAATAGGGCATCCCGGCGAGTCAAAAACAGAATAAAAGACTCGGGCAAAAATAAGGGAAAATAAATAAATAAAATGTACACCCGCTGAGTTGAAAAGCCGCATTGGACAACTCAGGCAAAAATGGGTATCCCGGTGGATTGAAAACCCGAAAGGGCGATCCACACAAAATAAGGGAATAAGCGAACAACTGCATTCTGAATTCATCTGTATCACTTACAACATGGTAAGCTTCGAAAGGTTCGAGCATCAGTCAGAATCAGCCTTCTTCAGAAAGCAAGATGAGAAGAACGTCAAATGTCATACGAGTCATAGCAAAAGGGAAGCTCCTCGAAGCGTCATCAACATTGCCAGCATCTTTTTGTTTCTCAATTTGTAACGATTTCCTCATTTCAGGGGATCCGTTTCTTTGACTGTATCTTGCCAATTCAGGGCACGCAAATTAATAAAATCAGATTTTCAGTCATGTTTCGTCTCGTACATTTTATTTTCATTTGCAAAAATGTCCGATGTCATTAATATGTTGATCGCATAAATACAAATGCGTCTTTCCTAAACTACATGCTTGCAGGAAATATATTGACTCTTGGGGGTGTCTAAACTCCTATGATGGAATCCAGTAAGGGATACCTCGGGGTACTTGTGTGTTTCTTTGTCTTTACAGGATTGCAGGTATCCAAAGCGCAACATGGGGCATGAAAGCTTCTCCCCAGTAGGCTGCCAAATCACTGTTTCCTCAGCACACCTTCCAAACAGCACCAGAGATGCTTTCTCCCCGTCAGGGTTACCAGGCATCACTTCTCCAACATTTCCTTCAAAAGGCAGCACCAGAAGGTGTTCATATCCCCAGATGAGTTGTCAAGTATCATCCTCAGCAGGATCCCTACAGAAATCTCTAGAAAGATCTTTCGGTGATCTTTTTTCTTCCCCAGCCAAGTGCTAGACAGGGAACCATCTGCCCACAGAGTTTTCAGCCTCTATCTAGAAGAGCAATGCCTGATCTCACAACAAAGTGACGAAAGCTTCTACAAACCCCAGCTGGGTCCCTCATTACTAAGATAGGTCTATCAGAGATCTATTTCCCTAAGCAGAGTCAAATATGTCAGATCTACCAATGATCTCATCCCCAGCTGGGACATCTATTTCAAGCAGATCAGCCAGAGATCTCCACAGCAACGGGATCCGAATCCCGGATCGGTATCTTCGCGTAAATCAAAGCATTTGCATCATATTTTCCCCACAAAGCGTAGCATTCCGTCTAATGCGGAGCATTACGGCAAAAATCAAACATATTGCATAATCATAAGCCATGTGTCGAGCTGAACACTTGTAAATACTGACAATCCATCAACAATATACAGAATATTTCCTAATTCCTCACCAGAGAGCCAAAGCATTTCCCCTTTTCCCTTACAAATACAGATACACACTCCTTTTGGCACTCGTCCGTGTCATCATTCCCCAGTAAAGTCGCCCAAACAGATATTGATATATTACAGATGCTTCTTGACACTCGTCTGTGTCATGCCCCCAGTAGAAAGCCAAAAGCATCCCCTTTTGCACTCACAAACACATGTTTACATATATCTATACTTTCTCTTTTGACCCTCGTCCGTGTCACCTCCCCCAGCATAGTTTCATAACCCTTTGTAAACCATATACTTGTTTATAATACACTTTTTCCGACACCCGTCCGTGTCATGCTCTCCCCAACATACTGAACACTTGTCCATGTCTCACTCATCACCTTTTACTCATACAGATACTCGTCCGTATCCTGTATATACGACTTAAAACCCTTCAGATTTGACACTTGTCTGTGTTCTTTGTTAACTAGTTGGTACTCGTCCGTATCATCATCTCCGAACATGTGTCAAGCGTTTGTTTCTACTGATACTCGTCCGTATCATAGTCTTAGGGATGCTCGTCCGCATCTTTAATCTATACACAGTGTCAAACACTTATACCCTCATCTCTTGACATTCGTCTGTGTCTACCCTTCCCCGAAAAAGTTCCCAACAAATCGTGTTGATCTATTTCTTGTCTATCTGACATTCGTCTTATGTCATGATATTTCCGGCAGCCGTACCCTGCCAGGTGATCATCCTTCACCTTCTTGATGATCGTCCTTCATCATTCCCAGAGGAGTCTCTATTCATTAAGACCCCTTCCTATCCGACATTCGTCCTATGTCGTGATATTGAGAGCAGCCGTACCCTGCTAGGTGATCGTCCTTCACCTCTAGATGATCGTCCTTCATAATGCTTATCCGATGGCCGTCCCCATCGTCGACCTTTTCATCTGACATTCGTCCTATGTCGTGATACTTTTGGCAACCGTACCTTGCCAGGTGATCGTCCTTCACCTTAGATGATCGTCCCTCATCTTATCCCCAACATAGCAGCCGTCCCCTGCTAGGTGATCGTCCTTCACCTTTGATGACCGTACCTCATCATTTATTTCATTCACGCCTTGGACTTGATGGCAGTCCCCATCATAATCTCTTATATCCCCAGCATGTTGGCCGTCCCCGTCATTGCTTTATCCCCAGCAGTCGTCCTCTTCTCGACGGTCGTCCTCCGTCGCCCGCACGTTATAATTATACTTTATTTTCTTTTACAATCTATATCCTTTTCTTCTTCATTCTGTGAGTGCAAATTTTGGACTGTCTTTGGTATTCAACCACATGTTATCTTGTTTGCATGTTAAGTCGTTGCTTACATCCTGCACAGCTAACTCATGTTTGAATAGGGGCAGCTGTAAACACCCCAAATTTGCCCTCACCCATTCACACCATGGCTTGTGATCTTTTCATGTGCATAAGTCCAATCATAGCATCTCATATTGCATTTTTGCTTCACTGCATTGGTTCTAAGTCATCTGCATCTAGGGTTTTTAATCTGAGCAATCCCTGAGCCATTTGAGCCACTCCAAAGGTCTTCAAACACTTCAAAGGGGTCCATGTATGTTCAAGCATCATATTATATCCCCACAAGGTCAAAGAAGTCAAATAATCACAAGAACTGAGAAAGGCATGGAAGCAGAGCCAGGCTTAACTGCACAGATGACCTAAAATTAGGGTTTTGGTTTCAGAGGCCATAACTCCAAATTTTTTGGTCATTCTTGTTTCTATTGGTCTTTATATGTTATGAGGATCATGCATATCAATTTTCATGAAGAAATTCAATGGGGAAGGCATCTGATCAAGAGATGACTTCTTGTGCAAGTTAGTGCAAAATCAGGGCATCTGAGGCCCCCAGTGACCCAACCAAAGGGCATTCTCCATCATTTTGAATGTGTATGATCTTTATTTGATCATAGAAGATGTTATAAGTTCACAAAATTGAAGAATTTCAAGCCATTTGCAAAGTTGCCTTTTTGGGAAAGTGACTTATAATGTAAACTTGCTATTTTGTGAAAGTTTTTCAACCTCCTCTTTTTGATTCAAAAATGCTTCAAATGAGAAAACTTTGGTCATGAAAGTTGTAGATTGGATCATTCCCTTTTCAAAAAGTACAATAACTCTTTCTAATTCCTTTTGGATCAAAAGTTATGGCCTTGCAAAGTTGGGAAAAATCATGAAATTTTCACTTTTACACAAAAGGGAAAACTTGCAAAACTTCATGCCAAGGCCAAATGTGACTTCAAACCAGCTTCTAATCATTACACAAACATCATGTATGGCTCAAAAATCAGATTTTACCAAGGAGTTTCTCACTTTCATGCTTTGAATTCCAAGCTATCATAAGCCATTTTCCATAAAGTCCAAAAAGAGGAACTCTTGCAAAATTGATCCCCAAGGTTTTGTATGGTCTCTAACTGATTTCAAGACATCACCATAACATCATGTAACCTATCATAACAAAAATTCAGCAAAGAGTGTCACATGTCTATGACCAAAAGTCACAAAATGTAACAAGTTGCCAAAATGCAAAATCACTTCAAACTTGTGATCCAAGCCATACAGCTCACCACAATTGATCCAAGAGTCATCCTTGAACTCAGCTGATACAGTACAAGCCAGGAAACCATCTTTGCACCTTGCCATACCTCAAGTACACCAAACCTTGACTTTTTGCAATTTCTCCCATGCTCTTGGAATAGTGATCAGCAGCCTCTACTAACCTGCTCCACAACCTACTCAAACATTATGGGAGTAATATAGCAACTCATTCAGCATTGAAACAAGACACAATCCAGCTTGCACAAAATCTGTCCAAAACTTCTCCTCTTCGAAACTCCCTCCTCAGCCATCAAAAATCCAAAATCTCTTCACCAACAAACCACAAATCATCCATAGAACAAGAATCACCCCCTGAAACAGCTTGAAAAATCACACACAAAGACCTCCTTTTCTGCTACACCAGAACAACACAGCCACAACCAGCCATTCTCAAAGCTCTCCAAGCTTCATTTCATCATCAGGGTGTTCAAAGGAGAGGGATTGCACTAAGTTTGAGTCCAGAAAGCTCAGAAACAGAGAGTCTTCATCTCAGGTAACATGAAGAACATTTTTCCCAGAAGCTAAGTTTTAAGTTCTTTTATGATTCTGCATGTTCTCCTGATCATGGGGATGTATTTACTTTTGAAAATGGTTGCGAAACCATCATGTATGCTGTCTCTGAACATTTGCCTGTGTTTTGCATTTTGTTTCGATTCATGTTTGTGGGGAAGAATAAATGGATTTTGATTGAGGGTTTAGGTTTAGATTGATGTGAGGACCATTTTGGTGGAAGAAATTGGGAGTTTGTTAACCTGTAGAAGAAACTAGGGTTTTTGGTTCGCCGGAGAAGACGACCGGAACACTGTTCCGGCCGTCTGAGTTTGATTAGTCCTAATTAGGTTTAACTGTGTCATTAAGGGGAGTTTGAATGTAGGTCGTGCGATGGTTCTTTCCCGCGTGCATTAGATGGAGGAGATCTGGTCATTAGCCCTAATCCAGAGTTAATTAAATATTAATTAATTGATTAATTAAGTTTAGGGAAGTTTGAACCTGGGCCGTCCAGATGCGCGCCAGGTCAAACTCCCCTAGCCCAGATTCAATCTGGTCCTTCCTTTTGGCATACTTTCTTTTTTATTCAATTTTTATTTCATTTTATTTGTTTTAATTTCCACGAATTTTTAAAAAATAGCAAAATATATTAAAAATTCTGAAATTTTTTGTCAAACCTTTTATTAATTTTCAGAACCCAAAAATATTATTATTTTTATTTTTTGCATTAAAAATTATTTTTAAATCATTTAAATGTTTATTTTTAATTAGTTAATGAAAATTAATTAATTAAAAATGCATTTAGGTATTTAAAAATCACAAAAAAATTCACATTGCATTTTAAAACTTTTAGAAACTCTATCAAACTCTCAAAACAAATTTCTTTTTGGTCCTTGACCTATTTTGAAAATTTTCATTGGAATTAAATTTGTTTAAAGGCAATATTTTGATCCTAACTTGAAAAAAATCATTCTGCCTAACCATGAAGAGTTTGATAATGGTTCTTCTTGCATTGCATCCTTCATAGCATGTAGTTTCTAGGGTAAATTTGGTTTGAATTTATCTTTCATTTTCAATTTAATGTTCATTTTCCCTTTTGAAGTGCCTTGAAACCCTAGTTGACTTAGGAAAATCATAACTTCCTTTAGGTTTAGATTTAGGTCTCCTCCTTTGGGCAGTGAACTTGTGTAGGGTTAGGGTTCCTTTGATTCCATTTTCAATTTTTTATCATGTCATTTGCTTCTGATTTTGATTTTTGTGTTGCATGTTTTTCATAAACCCTAATTCTTGCTTTCCGTTGCATCCATCTTCCATATACTTGCATCCATGAACTTGCCATGACATTTTGTGCATCCTCATGACATATAAGACATCTTTGGACATATTAGAATCATGTTTGATCATTGCATATTTCATTTGCCATCTTATGTGTCCATTGCATTTCATAAAATTTCATGAACTTTTATGGTTCCAAGCATGCTTCATTTGCATCCTCATCCTTGTATGATCATTCACAACTCTTGACATGTGTTTGCACCATCCCTTAGCATCATTAACATCATGTTTATGCTTCTGAATTTGGTTTGCATCATGGCATTTCATCTCATCTTCATTGCATTTCATTTCTTTTGCTAACTTTTCAGGTGGTAAGTTGTTTTGAGAAGTGAATTTGCCTTCACTTCTCGCAATCTCTTCTCATCTCTTTTATGCACCATTGCTGCATTTTATCTTGTGTATTAGAGTGGGATTTCTCATTCATGTTCATCTCTTACTTTCTTTCTTCAAGTAACTTATCTTCTTAAGTGAAGTAAGTTAGCTTGTTTCTCTTTCTCCTTCTCCTTTCATCTTGTTCCTCCTTGGTGGCTCTTTGAAGATATTTCTCTCTTAAGCCTCACAAACCCTAGGATACCCAAGTATGATCACAATTAGGGTTTGATTAGTCCCCCCATTAGTTTTACCTTTGTGTCATCTTTTGAGTCCTCACTCCTCACCTCATAATCAAGGACTAAACCCTAAAGGTTTTAAGGCTTTGTGATTAAGCTTATGCCTGTATCCTTCTATTAAGATGGAGTGTATAACTTTAATCCTAAGTGTTAAACCCTTAATGTGTTTAAATCCTCTAATCATTTCACTTAATAATCACTAAGACATCAAGCTTGTAACTTGGGCCTTGCATTAGGGTTCTAATTCTTCCTTAATTGGTTAAGAAGGACTAACCCTAGTGTTAATGGACAAGTCCCCCACAAGTTGTCTTACAAACCATAAGAATCACTTCTTAACCTTACCATTAACTAAAATCCACTCTAATAAAGGCCTTGTTTTGTCATGAGGTCAATCCCTAATCATGGATTAAGTTGAGGAGCCTTCCTCAGCTTAAATGTTCTCATTTATTATCCTTCTATTAGGATGGTGTAATGAGTTCATTAAATCTCTGATTATGGCTTAATCTCATTACTTACATCTAAATAAATGCAAGTAGGTTAATGATCTTAATTCTACATCATGGTTATTAAGTGTGAGGTGCTTACTTCATACTTAAGGTATTCTCATTACCCCTAATCAGAGGGAGGATGTGATGAGTTTACTAACCCTTGGTTTAGGCTTAAGCTCATTTTCTTATGACAAACTTTCAAAAGCAATAAAAGATTGAAAACTCCAAAAAACAAACAATAATAGTCTCCTCCGGGATTCTTTTCTCACCTCATTCACTCACAAACGAGAACTTGTTTCTTCCATCTAATGCAAGACAGTTTGCACCTGAGCCAGACAGGTCATAGACTTGAGCATAGGCAAGCAAGTAGTTCATCAGTCAATTTATTTTTCAGTCTCTTTGAGTCGAACTACGGTGTTCTGACTTCCTCATTGCACGAGAGGATACGTAGGCATAACTTAACAGTTATCGAACAAAAGTCTCTGTATATTCCCCCTCTTTCAGCATTATTCTTTAAGCCATATAGTCTTGAGCATTTCATTCTTGTTCTTACACTGACACTTCTCTTATACACTCCACACTTCTTTTACACTGACACTTGCATTCTTTTCCATCTTTGATACAAAAGTTGCACTGACGCTACCCCTTTAAAACACAAATCTTTTAAGTGTGGATCCCGTCGAGTACGGCGGACAATCTGGGTGCTAATACCTTCCCAGGTTGTAACCAACCCCCTTTCTCAGTCTCTCTGGTTCGCAACCGTCTTATCCATATTTTTCTAGGTTTATGCAGCATTACCTTTCCTTCGGGATAAAAATGCCTAGCTGGCGACTCTATTCATTCCCTTCTCTTTTCGCCGACCGTTCGCGTCTGTACCCCATTTGACCTAGCCTCATTTGGTGGGAGCGACACACTTGTTTGCGGATGATACGGTGTTGCTACACGATGTCTGACTCCATACTTAGATAGTAATTTGTCGAATATTTTCGAAATGAAATGCGAGCCACCGTCACTAATGACAAGTCTAGGCACACCAAATCTTGGAAAGATTATATTCTTGAAAAGCATAATTACTACTCGTGTGTCATTTGTAGGAGAAGCTATAGCCTCGATCCATTTTGAAACATAATCGACAGCTACGAGTATGTACTTGTTACCGAAAGAAGATGGGAATGGTCCCATGAAATCGATTCCCCAGACATCAAAGACTTCTACTTCTAATATTCCTCTTTGAGGCATTTCATCCCGTCTTGAAATGTTACCTGTGCGTTGACACCGATCGCAATTTATAACAACGATGTGGACATATTTCCATAGATTAGGCCAAAATAGGTTGGCTTGTAAGATTTTTGCACAAGTCTTGGAAGTGCTTGTGTGTCCTCCATAAGGAGATGAATGACAATGAGCAATGACATCTTCTATTTCTTCTATTTCTTTTTTCTGCTGATAGGTTAAGTCCGGTGGAAGTGCTCCTGCAGCTAAGTAGTTGACAATGTCAGCGTACCATGGCAGTCCTACGGTTGTTTGGATTGTTTCCACGGCTTTTGGTTCATTTATGTCTAACCGAGCTGGGTCGCTTCTTATTTGTGCTATCAGCTGTTCATACGGAAAATCGTCTTTAATCGACACTTGTTCGGGTTTAATACCTTCTATTCTAGATAAATGGTCCGCTATGACGTTTTCAGTGCCTTTCTTATTTTTGATTTCGAGATCAAATTCTTGTAAGAGTAAGATCCATCTCAAGAGTCTTGGTTTAGCATCTTTCTTGGTTAGTAAATATCTGATAGCAGCGTGGTCTGTGTAGATGATTATTTTTGCTCCTACTAGGTAGGAACGGAATTTATCAAGCGCGAAGACAATTGCTAACAACTCTTTTTCAGTAGTGGCATAGTTCAATTGAGCAGAATCTAAAGTTCTACTGGCATAGTAAATTGCGTGAAGTTTCTTGTCCTTCCTTTGTCCTAGAACTGCGCCTACAACATAGTCACTCGCATCGCACATGATTTCGAAAGGTAATCTCCAGTCAGGTGGTTGCATGATTGGTGCGGTGATGAGGGTTGTTTTTAGAGTTTCGAATGCTTTAAGACAATATTTATCGAATATGAACTCAACGTCTTTCATTAATAAACCAGTAAGAGGTTTAGTGATTTTCGAGAAATCTTTGATGAATCGTCGGTAGAAACCGGCGTGTCCTAAAAAACTTCGTATTTCTCGAATGGTCTTAGGGGGTTGAAGATCTTTTATGACTTCTATCTTAGCTTTATCAACTTCAATTCCCTTGTCAGATATAACGTGTCCTAGTACGATTCCTTCTCTGACCATAAAATGGCATTTTTCCCAGTTAAGTACGAGGTTTACTTTTACACATCTTTCTAACACCATTTCTAAATTTGATAGACATCCTTCAAAACTTTTCCCGCATACAGAGAACTCGTCCATGAACACTTTCATGATGTTATCTATGAAATCTGCGAAGATTGACATCATACATCTTTGAAAGGTTGCAGGAGCGTTACATAATCCAAAGGGCATTCGTCTATAAGAGAACGTTCCATAAGGACATGTGAATGTAGTCTTCTCTTGATCATCTGGGTGAATAGGGATTTGGAAAAAACCTTAGTAACCATCTAGATAACAGAAATACGAGTGGTTGGCTAATCGTTCTAACATTTGATCTATAAAAGGTAGTGGGAAATGATCTTTCCGAGTGGCTTTGTTTAGTTTTCGATAATCGATGCACACTCTATGTCCTGTCACTACTCTCTGTGATATCGATTTGCCTTTAGCGTTTTTCACAACAGTGATACCTCCTTTCTTTGGTACTACATGTACTGGACTAACCCATTGACTATCAGAGATTGGATATATTATTCCAGCGTCTAGTAGTTTCTTAACTTCTTCTTTTACTACAGTGCTAAGTATTGGGTTAATTCTTCTTTGAGATTCTCTAGAGGTTTTGCAATCTTCTTCTACCATAATACGATGCATACAGATTGAAGGACATATTCCTTTGAGATCAGATATGTTATATCCTAATGCAGGTGGGTATTTCTTTAAGACATCTAAAAGTTTCTTCGTTTCGAGTGTTCCTAAACCGGAATTGATTATAACTGGTCGCGTACATTAAGTGTCTAGGAATTCGTATCTTAGGTTCTTAGGTAAGGTTTTTAACTCTAATTTAGGTTTCTTCTTGCTTGGCATGGGGTCCGATGTAAGTGCTAAACTTTCTCTTAGACTATCATCTTGATACGGTTCACGCCAATTGTCATCTTCGAAAAATCGGAGGGATTTGAATTTTCATAATTTCAGAATAAGTAATTTCTTTCATTCCCATGTCTCTTACACACTCGTCAATGACATCCAATAAATAGCATGTGTCCTCTATAGCTGGTGATTGTAAGAATTGTGTTAAAATAAATTCAACTTTCTCTTCACCTACTTCAAAGGTTAGCTTTCCTTTCTTTACATCTATAATAGCTCCTGCGGTAGCTAAGAATGGTCTTCCTAGTATGATAGGTGTAATGGAGTCTTCAGTGATGTCCATGATTATAAAATCAGTAGGAATGTAGAATTGACCTATCTGTACTGGGACATTCTCTAGTATGCCTACAGGATATTTAATAGAGCGGTCGGCTAGTTGAACAAACATTTTAGTAGGTCTTAATTCTCCCAATCTAGCCTTTTGCAAATTGTTAAGGGCATAACACTGATACTGGTTCCTAAATCGCATAGAGCTTTGTCAATGACGAATTTTCCAATTACACAGGGTATAGAGAAACTACCTGGATCTTTTAGCTTAGGAGGCATATTGTTCTGAATGATTGCGCTACACTCAGCAGTAAGTGTAACGGTTCCGTTATCCTCTATCTTCTTCTTATTGGATAAGATTTCCTTTAGAAATTTAGCATACGAGGGCATTTGAGTGATAGCTTCTGTAAACGGAATAGTAATATTTAATTGTTTCAGAAGTTCAACAAATTTCTTAAACTGACCCATCGTTTTGGAATTGGTTAATCTCTGAGGGTACGGAATCGGTGGTTTATAAGGTGGTAGAGGCACATAAGGCTTCTCTTTCTCCACTGCCTCTTGATTATTATCTTCCTTTTATTCTGGTTCATTCTCCTTTTCAGTTGGCTTATCCTGCTTTTGGCACATGGCTGGATTGTCAAGTCTTGGATCGGCAGGTCCGTCAAGTTCTTTGCCACTTCTTAGTATTACAGCATTGGCCTGTCCTTTTGGGTTAGGTTGGGGTTGTCCAGGAAATACTCCAGCTGGGGCAGCGGTAGGTGCTTGTTGTTGAGCTACTTGTGAAATCTGAGTTTCAAGCATTTTGTTATGTGTATCTAACGCATCTACTTTGCTCACCAGTTGCTTAATCTGCTCGCTAGTGTGTATGTTTTGGTTCAAGAATTCCTTGTTTATTTGAGATTGGGTAGCTATGAAGTTCTCCATCATTTATTCAAGGTTTTATTTTCTAGGAACATTAGGAGCAGTCTTTTGATATCCTGGTGGTGTAGCTGGCACTTGACCTGGTGCGTATAAAGCATTGTTGTTCTTATAAGAGAAGTTCAGATGATTCTTCCAACCTGGGTTGTATGTGTTCGAGTACGGGTTTCCTTGAGCATAATTCACTTGATCCGTGGGAATTCCTGCTAATAGTTGACAATCAGGGACAACATGTCCTGGAACTCCACATAACTCACAGTTAGGTGTTATAGCAGCCACGGTGGCTGTTGGTGTTATGGCCAAATTGTTGATCTTTTGGTTAAGTTGGTCAAACTTTGCATTAACTTGGTCCATACTACTCACTTCGTACATACCTCCTTTTTTTGGTTTCTCAGTTGCGACTCTCTCGCTTCCCCATTGGTAATGATTCTGAGCCATACTCTCGATAAGTGCATAAGCATCATTATATTCTTTGTCCATTAGTGCGCCGCCCGCGTCAGCGTCAATCGTCATTCTTGTGTTGTATAAGAGTCCATTGTAGAAAGTATGGATGACCATCCATTCTACTAATCCGTGATGTGGACAAAGTCTCAGCAATTCTTTGTAGCGTTCCCAAGCTTCGAAAAGTGACTAATTTTCCTTTTGCTTAAATCCGTTGATTTGAGCTCTTAGCATAGCTGTCTTGCTAGGTGGGAAATATCTTGTCAAGAAGACTCTCTTTAACTCCTCCCACGTAGTTACTGAATTCGAGGGTAGAGATTGAAGCCAGGCTCTTGCTCTATCTCGCAGTGAGAAAGGAAAAAGGCGTAATTTGATTGCTTCTTGGGTAACTCCATTAGCTTTCACTGTATTTGCGTACTGCACAAATATCGAAAGATGAAGGTTCGGATCCTCGGTAGGATTTCCGGCGAATTGGTTTTGTTGCACGGCTGATATCAGCGAAGGTTTCAACTCGAAATCGTTTCAGTTGATAGCTGGCGCGGCAATGCTGGAATGCGACTCAGCTTGTGAAGGACTAGCGTAATACTTGAGCGGATGATTTGGTTCTTCAGCCATTTCTGCGCCCTTCGATGTTCCAACTGGTTTAGGTGGATCAACTTGAAGATCTGGAATGTTGTATTTTCGTTGGTATTCGAATATTCGTCTTCTTAAATGTAATAAGCGTTCTAATTCAAGGACTGGAGGTTGCAAGTCTTCGCCTTGAGAGCGAGTACTTGGCATACACTTGGTAAATTAGATTAGGGAAAATAAATTGTTGCCTTAGTCTAGACAATGCTACTCTAATAGTGCACTAGTGACTAAATCAAGGTCCCCGGCAACGGCGCCAAAAACATGATGGACAAAGACTTAATGTGTCTAACGGTATCTAAACTGCAAGTGCACAGCCTATCGCAATAGTAATAAAAAGATGTCGAACCCACATGGACTTTGTAATCACTCTAGTGCTAGAAGGTTTGCTAGTTAAGCTAAGGCGGAAACTTGTCACGGTTATGGTTTTAAGGATTAAAAACGGGAGCTAAACTTAATTAAGGAAATAATGATAAGGCGGTCGGTATGTAATAATATTAACCTATGCGGGTCAATCTAGTCTAAGCTTATATAGATGTTTCACTTAAATAATTCTGTAGAGATTACCAGTTTAAAAACCCTCGACTCACACTCTCGTGGTTTTATCTCGGTTCATACTCCTAAAGTCCTATGTCTGCTCTCGCTAGCCCATACATGTTTAGAAAATAATTTTTGAAAACTTAATAAGTCTAATTCGTCTTAAAGCGCTCTCGCTGTATTTAAATCGAATGCCTAACTTTAGCTATCCGGTTAAAATCTCACACTTTCGTGGTCTCGACCTAACCTATTTCACTTCTCTTACTCTCGTAACAAAAAGCTTGATTTTAATTATAGAAAGTCACAGCCAAAATATAAGTTCGTAAATGTTTTTAGCTTAGATTCGATTCATCCGTTTGGTTGCTTTATTACATACCGACTTAGTTAATTTAGCTACTCATATTAATTAAAACAACAGACAAACATAAAATGAAATTAATAGACATCAAAACATGCATTATAAAATGATAACAGGAACTTAACATCAATAAATAAAACTTAATATTAATTGCAAATTAAAACCTGAACAAATAAATTCTTCGGCTCCTTCTTCCACAATCTGGCAAGCTTGGAGCGTCGGAATCGAAATAAAAGAAACGAAATCTGAGGCTTAAAGAAATCTAATTAAGATAACAATTTCCTAATGTTGGAAATTGTTATTAAAGGGTTTGGAGATTAAAAAGAAAGCAGCAAGAACAAAAGCTGGAAATAAAACTGGGTTGTAAAAACGGCAGAGCTTTCACATAAAATTGGCAAACAAAAACTCCATCCTTTCTTCATCAGATTCTTTGATATTTATAGAAGAGAAATTTGACAGTTGAAGAGTTGGAACGTGGGCTTCGGTTCTTCAAGTGTTGAGAAAATCCAGGAGACTGGGCGTTGTTGAGGTTGAGAGAAAATAGGAGTCTCTGAAGACCCTTTCTATTCGTTGCACGTCTTCATATATATATTCAAATAAATTAAATAAAGATTGTAACGTTCGTGACATTGGTGTAACGGGAAGATTTCTCATATTTAGTGCTCTAGACATATTGTAGCTGCAATGTGGCATATAAACTCGAACAATCGGGAGTTAAAAGGACTAATGTATGATAAAAACGGACTAAAAACATAGTAATAATACGATGCGGTTTCTCTTTATCACTTATGACAAACACAAAAAGCAATAAAAGATTGAAAACACAAAAACAAATAATAATCGTCTCCTTCGGGATTCTTTTCTCATCACACTCATTCACAAACGAGAACTTGTTTCTTCCTTCTAATGCAAGACAATTAGCACTCGAGCCAGACGAGTCATACACTTGAGCATAGACAAGCAAGCAGTTTGCAAGTCAATTTATCTTTCAGTCTCATTGAGTCAAACTTCGGTGTTCTGACTTCCTCATTGCACGAGAGGTTACGTAGGCATAACTTAACTGTTATTGAACAAAAGTCTCTGTGTCTTCCCCCTCTTTCAGCATTCTCTTTTAAAGCCTCATTTTTTAGCACCTCACTTCACTTTCTTGCACTGACACTTGTAAATTCTTTTCCAGCTTTTGCACACAGATAGCACAGACACTACCCCTTTAAACACAAACTTTCGAGCGTGGATCCCGTCGAGTACGACGGACAATCTGGGTGCTAATACCTTCCCAGGTTGTAACCAACCCCCTTTCTCAGTTTCTCTGGTTCGCAACCGTCTTATCCATATCTTTCCAAGTTTATCCAGCATTACCTTTCCTTCGGGATAAAAATGCCTAGCTGACGACTCTATTCAGTCCATTTCATTTCTCCTCTCGCCGACCGTTCGCGCTTGTACTGGGATGAAAATCTTTGGGAGCGACAGCTTGGCGACTCTGCTGGGGATCTTATATTGCAACCAGGGCTTCTGGTTCTTTTTGTGGGTTCCTCCTAGCGCTTGTTTGATTTTTGTTTACGGGGGTGTTATGTGCTACTTGTGTTTATTTATTTGCTTTATTTATTGCTTTCTGTACAGCCTTATGTATTGATTTCCTTTACAGTCTTATGCATTTCATACTGTCATTATCATGTGCTGGATCTCTTGTTTGTTTTGGTGGGTGGGGTATCATTGAATGATTAAGGTCCTATACCTGGGACCTGAGTGACACATAGGCTAGAGTGGCTTCGTATTCTTTCCCATTCCATTTCGGTCTGGTGCGGGAATATGAAACACGGTTCAGACATGGGTTTCTTCTTGAGAACTCTGTTCTACGGATTTCCTGTAGTACAAGGGCTATTTGGGAAGCCTGCTAAGTCTGGATGACTTTTTTATGACCTTCAGCATCTGAGGTGAATTAGAGGAGGATCCTTTATGGTTATTGTAAACACTGTACCTCCGGGTTAGAAGTGTTTACACTTCTCATAACTGATCCAAGTATGAGGATCCTTGTTCTAGAACATTACATGTGAGGGGGTTGGGATGTTTACAGGTTTGCAGGAACCCTTGGCAACATCATACCTTGTTACTGGTATTGTTTTAAGAATGCACCACTTTGGACAGTTCTTGTGATTACCCTGGACTTGTGACTCTTTATTTGAGTCCCTCACCTGGTTACTGGATTTCTAAGCCTCCAATCCGGACTTAGGAACATACATGGACTTTTACCAAGGCAGATAAACAGATCCAGCACTTGATCACAAACCCTTTGCATATCATTTGCATACATCATTTTTGCATCATTTAACATTTGCTTATTTGTTTTACAGGGTATCCATCTTATTATCTTTGGTTTGGTTTTGACCCTTTCTGCTGCTCAGATTGCTTCAGTTATCTTCTTCAGCATCTCCATCAGTTTGTCAGTGATCCTCCTCCAGCTATCTTCATCAGAGACCCATCTCCAGCATCTCATTCAGTGACCTTCACCAGCAGTTACTCTCAGCTTCTTCACCATCATCCATGGACACTTCAAGAAAGAGCAACATCACTTACCACTTCTTTGAGCCCACCCTGACTGGCATCAGGCAGATCCAGTCCCTCATTACACATGACCATATCCTACTATTCAGAGAGCATTATGGAGGCATATTAGACATGGTCATGGATCTAGATGCATCTCAGAGGAGCATGATCCATACTTGCTTGCAGTTCTATGATCCTTCACTCAGATGCTTCACTTTCCCTGATTTCCAGATAGGACCTTTGCTAGAAGAGTTTTCCTTGTTGTTAGGAGTTCCTATCAGGAGAGGGATTCCTTTCAACCCTGAGATGGTTGCTCCCAGAAATGAAGACATAGCCAGGGCATTGCATTTGGAGCCTGCCCTCATTGAGCAGAACACGACAACCAAGGCTGGAGTTCCAGGCCTCCACCTAGACTTCTTGATCTCCCAGGCTACCCTGAAGGCTGCAGTATGGGAATGGAAGGTTGTCTGTGCACTTTTAGCCCTCAGTATATATGGGGTTATCTTGTTTGCAGATGAGCCAAAGTTTGTGAGCAAGAATGCCATTCACCTGTTCTTATTGAGGAACCCAGTTCCTACATTGCTTGGAGACTTCTACTACTCAGTACATCATAGGAATCAAAAGCAAAGAGGAAGACTGGTCAGATGCTGTGCTCCTCTCTACTACTCCTGGCTGCTAAGACATTTGCCAAAGTCAGATACCTTCCTGAACCCTCATCAGCAGAAGAATTGGGCTAAGAGATTCATTGCCTTGACATCAGATGGCATCAGATGGTGCACTCAGAGCACCAAAGGCAAAGACATCATTACTAGCTGTGGGCAATATCCTAATGTGCCTTTGATAGGAGTGAAAGGTTGCATCAACTACAACCCATTACTGTTTAAAAGACAATTAGGGTATGCTTTGGTTCATCCTCCCAGAGGACAAGATTTGGCTGAGACTCTTTATTGTGAAATTCAACCCAACTCTGCTGTTGTCAGACAAGCTGCATGGGCTTGGGATAACATTCAGACCAAGGGAACAGCCATCCTTGGCAAGTGCAACAACATTGCTTTAGCACATTATTCTGATTGGTCCCGTACCAGAGCTCAGATCAACCGGATGCCTTTTACCTTGGAAAATACACTTGGACCTTCTACAGTGCAACCTGTAGCTACTGTTAGTTTGGAAGAGTTTGAAAAGCAGAAAGAGAGAAACACCCAGTTAGTTGAAGCCTTAAAGAATACTCTCTGGGAGAGAAATGACAGCCGTCTAGATAATGAGAGATTGGAAAGGCTCAGGATAGAGCATTTGACCAAGATTGAGAAGACGGATGAATACATCAGAAAGGCAAGAGCAGGGGAGTTAGTACTGAAGAATTCTTGCAAGGAAGTAAAGACTCAGAAGGCTAGGGCAGAGCACTATCTGGAAGAAAGCCAGGCTAGGTGGATCCAGATCACTAAAGCCCGTGCACAGGAAGACCAATGGACTCAGGCTAAAATAGATCAGTTAGAGGCTAGTGAGAAGAAGCATCATGAGGCTTTATTGGCAGCTCAGAAGGAGATATCTGAATTGAAACTCCAGGCGAGGTTGAAGAGGTCAAAGGATCAGGATAAGCATAAGACGTTAACCAGTGCCATTGCTACCAGGAACTTTCTCATCAGGACTATTACAGAGCACCGAGTAGGGCCAGTGACTGAGGCCCTCCTGAAGAAAGTCAGGGAGGATGACTTTGGATTGGATGTCTGATCCTTTTTGCTTGTGTTTCTTTCTTTTGTTGTACTTTTCTTTTGTTGTTGTATTTTGACCCACCATGGGGATGTATTGTAATCAAACTATATATTTTTATCCTTTGTAATATATCACTTTGTATTATTTATGGTGGGCTTTATCTATCAACATCATCAGCATTTCCTCGAGGTCTGGAAAGGTCAAAACCAAAGAACCAAACCGGATACCCTTGGAAGACAAATAAGCATATTGCGTTGCATACTAACATTTTCTTTGTTTTGTAGGTTTTTGTTTATTGTTGTTTCTCACTTTGTTGTGGTTTCAGGAAACATTGCTCGGAGAAGAGTGTTCCCTGTCAACAGAATACATGGTACCCGACAAGAAACAACCTTCCGGGACTCCAAATGGATCAAGTTCAGCAAGACTTGAATGAAGTGAGGACCCAAATGCCAAATGAGAGGGTTGAGATGAGAAATCAATGACCCAATTCATGACTGTAAGGACTAACTTAACTCAGAGCCAGGAAAGACTAAGGGAGTTGGTTGAGAGACAAACTCCTGAAGAACACCATCCAGGTACAAGAGGTACCAGTAACAACGATCACGTGCAACCTTGCACCGATCCACCAGAATTTGGGCCTCATCTAAACCCAGAGATCAATGCCATAAGGAATACTCAGGGTAACACTGTTGGAGGTAGGATCTTGCAAAAGGATCCTCAAGAAGAGCAGTTTACAGTTGTTGGAGCTAGGGACGAAGTTTACGACCGTAGGCTGGATGAAATTGCAGAGAAGCTGAGGTCTCTTGAATCCCTGAATTCCCTAGGCTTTGATGTAATGGACATGGGACTGGTGGAAGGGGTGAGAATTCCTCACAAGTTCAAACCCCTGTGTTTTGAAAGGTATAATGGCACATCCTGCCCACGCATCCACCTTCAATCATTCTTGGGAAGGTTAAAAGCATACACCATGGACGAAAAGCTGTGGATGTTTTACTTCGAGGATAGTCTAATAGGGGCATCCCGAGAATGGTATTCCCATTTGACCAGAGCTACAGTAAGGAATTAGAAAGACTTGGCTGAAGCTTTTATCCGTCAGTATCAGTATAACTTGGACATGGCTCCAAACAGGACCCTCCTGATGGGGATGTCTCAATCTTCCCGTGAAAGCTTCAGGGAATATGCCCAAAGGTGGAGGCAACTTGTTGCTGCAGTTCAACCACCCATGTCTGAGAGGGAGATGGCAGACATGTTCATGAATACCCTTCAAGGAACATATATTGACAGATTGGCAGACATGTTCATGAATACCCTTCATGAATACCCTCAGTATACTCAACAATCACAACACTTTCCGCAACAACAACAGTTTCCGCAACAGAGATCATACAACAATAACAACAACAATCAACAACAACGCCCGTTTCAACAACGGCCATCTCAGATCAACAGGGTGATTGACCCTATCCCCATGCCATATGCTACACTACTGCCACAACTCCTAAAGCTCAATCTTGTTGAGTTGAGGACATTGGCTCCACCTGATCCTCAAAACCTTCCAAGGAACTATGATGCCAATGCTAGGTGTGATTTTCATTCTAACGCACCTGGTCACTCTACGGAAAAATGCAGAGCTCTGCATATGAAGCTTCAGGATCTGGTAGATTCAAAAGCCCTGAACTTTGCACCTCCTCCAAATGTGATGAAGAATCTTATGCCAAGCCACAGTGGGCCAAGGATTAATGCTGTAGAGGACGGATCACCCCTGAGTTTGATAGAAGACATTGCATGTATTCAGACACCTCTGGCAGAGGTTAAAGCCCAGCTATTAAAATACCAAGTGTTTCCAGGTTGTGAAGCCTATTGTGAATTATGAAAACTTTTTGAGAATGGGTGTGCTAGCTTGAGGAATGGCATTAATGGCTTGATCAAGGAAGGCATTCTGAAAATTACAACCACAACTTCTACAACACCAACAACCCTTTTGACAACAACAAGTGAATCTTCTACAAATGCAACAACCATCTTTCCAAGTGTTTCTTCTACAAATGCAACAACCATTGTTCCAACCGATTCAGCTACAACTTCAGCAATCATTTCGTCTGTCACTTCAACACACAACAATTCATTTGCACCAGCTACCACAACTTCAGCAACCAACAATGATGTTTCCACTGTCACAATTTACTATGACCCGACAACGGTCCCGAATTCCGGCAACTTTCAGCAAAATCAACAACAGTCTCAACAAAGCTTCAATTCACCTTCACCAACATCCACCAGAGGCCCTGTTACAATTTTCTATGACCCACAGACTATTACAGTCCCAACATCTGCTGCAGTAAGCCCAGTCACTATCACGGTGCCCGGGCCAATTCCATATGATAAAGACAGTGCTATACCATGGCATTATGGTGTTGATCTGTATTGCAATGGAGAGAAATTCCTTTTTGATTCTCCAGTTCTCACTCCCCAAGTGGATAATGTTGGGGGAGGCGGAGGCTTTACCCGAAGCGGACATCTCTTCGCTTCACAAGTCCCTAGAACCAACACTGAGGCAGAGGCTGCTGCCAGAGCCAAAGGGAAGAGTGTGATACCGGAAGAATCTGCACCGAAAGAAACTCAGAAGTCATCCTTCGACCAAGATGTGGATGAATTTATGAGAATTATTAAAAGAAGTGACTATAAAGTTGTGGACTAGCTCCACCAGACTCCTTCAAAGATCTCAATCCTATCATTGTTGTTGTGTTCCGAAGCCCATCGGGATGCACTACTCAAAGTTCTGCACACTGCCTACGTGCCAGAAGAGATCATTGTGAATCAGCTGGAAACAGTAGTGTCAAACGTCAATACTAGCCATGGGCTAGGTTTTACTGATGCTGATTTAACTTCAGAAGGACGTCTCCACAACAAAGTCTTGCATATAACCTTGGAGTGCAAAGGAGCTGTCTTATCTCATGTGCTTGTAGACACTAGGTCTTCACTCAATGTCTTAACCAAGAAAACCTTTGTCAAGCTAGAGTATGATGGGATAGCTCTCCGACCAAGTAACCTTGTAGTCCGGGCTTTTGATGGCTCCAAAAGATCAGTTCTGGGAGAGGTAGAGTTGCCAGTGATAATCGGTCCACAGGTCTTTAAGACCATTTTCTATGTGATGGACATACAGCCGACATACAGCTGTTTGTTAGGTCGACCCTGGATTCACGCCGCAGGTGCAGTAACGTCGACCATTCACAAGAAACTGAAGTATGAATTGGAAGGACAGATTATCACCATCTGTGGTGAGGAGGACATATTTGTTAGCCACCTGGCTACATACAAGTATATTGAGATGGATGGTGAAATCCATGAGACAATGAGCCAAGGGTTTGAGGCCTTAAATGTCAATGAGGCTACTGAGGTATTTGCTGCATCCCAGGAAGACAGGATGGGTACTTCAATCATCTCTTATCAACAGGCCCGAAAAGGTTGTTGAAGAAGGTACTGCTCAAGGCTTGGGCAAGCTGCTGCCAGTTGAAAAGAAGGAAGATAGATTCGGTTTGGGTTACAGACCATTCCGACAAGATCAATCAGAGGCTGCCAAGGAGCCCAAATTCATTAGTGGGGGGATGCTCACCCCAGATGCTATTAACAATCTGGAAGACGAGGCGGAAAGCGACCGCAACCTGGAGAACTGGATACGTCCAAGGATCCCGGGGAACCAAGTCCTTAACTGGTCTTCCTAGGAAATTATAAGGGTCACTCCTGCAGAGTAATTATTATTTCCTGTTCTTTTTAGCATGCATCAAGTCCTGCATCTTGCCCAAGGTGTCAGGACTCATTTTTTAATAGGGCCATATTGTAATTTTGTGAAAATGATTAATCAATGAATATCAGACATCTTTTGCAAACAAGTCTCTTTTTCGCTCACTGTCTTTTCATTTTTCACTTTTGTACAAAACAATAAAATGGAAATGTTTTCAAAATAATAACTTCATTTTCACTTTTTCTAAACAAGATTAAAACTGATCACTAAAACGAACCAATCTCAACCCTTGCAGAGACTATCCTCCAGATTGCACCGACAACAGCACTGCTATGACCTTGTATGACTTCAACAATCCAATTAACCAAGCTGATGAAGGGGTTGAAGAAGACTATGAGTTACCTGAAGAGTTAGCCAGATTGTTGAGGCAAGAAGAGAAAGTGATTACTCCTCATCAGGAGGAAGCCGAGACAGTTAATCTTGGTACCGAAGAAGACTTGAAAGAAGTAAAGATTGGGGCCAGTCTGCAAGATTCAGTGAAGGAACAACTTATTGACATGCTTCGAGAATACATCGACGTCTTTGCTTGGTCCTATCAAGACATGCCAGGTCTGGATACTGACATTGTTATGCACAAGCTGCCTTTGAAAGAAGATTGTCCTCCAGTAAATCAGAAGCTACGCCGTACTCGTCCGAATATGGCAATGAAGATTAAGGAGGAAGTACATAAACAGTGGGATGCCGGATTCCTTGTTGTAACTAGATACCCGCCATGGGTCGCTAATATTGTACCAGTGCCTAAGAAGGATGGCAAAGTAAGGATGTGTGTGGATTACCGAGATCTGAACAGAGCTAGCCTGAAGGATGATTTCTCTTTACCTCACATTGATGTATTGGTTGATAACACGGCTCAGTTCTCGGTATTCTCTTTCACGGATGGATTTTCAGGGTATAATCAGATCAGAATGTCACCCAAAGACATGGAGAAGACTACCTTCATTACACCTTGGGGCACTTTCTGTTACAAGGTAATGCCTTTTGGATTGAAGAATGCCGGTGCTACTTATCAACGGGCTATGGTGACATTATTCCACGACATGATCCACAAAGAAATTGAATGCTACGTGGATAACATGATTGCCAAGTCCCTCACTGAAGAAGATCATCTGGTAAATCTGCTGAAGTTGTTCAAGCGTCTGAGAAAGTATCAGCTCAAGCTAAACCCCAACAAATGCATATTCGGGGTACGATCTGGTAAACTGCTGGGATTCATTGTAAGTGAAAAAGGAATTGAAGTTGATCCTGACAAAGTCAAAGCCATTCAGGAGATGCCTGCACCTAGGACTGAAAAGAAAGTTCGAGGTTTCTTAGGTAGATTGAACTACATATCAAGGTTCATATCTCATCTTAGTGCAACCTGTGAGCCCCTGTTCAAATTGTTAAGAAAAGAGCAAACAGTCCGGTGGAATGAAGATTTTCAGAAGGCTTTTGACAAAATCAAGGAGTACCTACAAGAACCTCTAATTCTTATGCCTCCAGTTGAAGGAAGACCTCTAATAATGTACCTGACAGTATTAGAAGGATCAATGGGGTGTGTGTTGGGCCAACATGACTAGTCTGGTCAAAAAGAGTATGCAATATACTACCTAAGCAAAAAGTTTACCGACTGTGAACAACGTTATTCACTGCTCGAGAAAACTTGTTGTGCTTTAGCATGGGCTGCTCGCCGACTAAGACAGTATATGTTGACTCACACTACCTTATTGATTTCAAAGATGGACCCCGTCAAGTACATATATGAGAAGCCATCACTTACCGGAAGGGTTGCAAGATGGCAAATGATTCTGACAGAGTATGACATTCAGTACACATCTCAAAAGGCCATCAAGGGCAGTGTACTGTCTGACTATCTAGCTGAGCAACCCATTGATGATTACCAACCGATGAGATTTGACTTCCCTGATGTAGACATCATGTTCCTAAAAGCAAAAGATCATGAAGAGCCTGTTCACACTGAAGGGCCTGACTCAGAAGAAGAGTGGACAATGATGTTTGATGGGGCTGTCAATATGAATGGTCGTGGAGTTGGTGCAGTGCTCATTACACCTAAAGGAGTTCATATGCCTTTCTCAGCAAAACTCACCTTTGCATGCACTAACAATTAAGCTGAATACGAAGCCTGTATCATGGGTCTTGAGGAAGCCATTGACCTCAGGATCAAGACATTAACTGTATTTGGAGATTCAGCTTTGGTAATCAATCAGACAAACGGCAAATGGTAAACTCATCAGGAGCATCTGATTCCATACCGTGATTATACGAGGAGATTATTGACTTTCTTCACAAAAAGTCAAACTAGAGTACATCCATCGAGACGAAAATCAGTTCGCATATGCTTTGGCTACCATTTCCTCCATGATCAAGGTTCAGACTGCCAATTATGTGCCTCGGATTTCGGTATCCAGACTTGACCGACCAACATACATATTCTTCGTGGACATTGCTAAAGATGACAAGCCTTGGTTCCATGACATCAAATGTTTCTTAGAGGATCAAACATACCCACCGGGGGCATCATCCAATGATAAGAAGACATTTAGAAGGTTGGCCGGTAGTTTCTTCCTTAATACTGATGGTTCATTATACAAGAGGAACTTTGACATGGTGCTTCTCAGATGTGTTGATAAGAAAGAAGCAGACTTGCTGATGCACGAGGTGCATGAAGGATCTTTCGGTACCCATGCCGGAGGACACGCAATGGCTAAGAAATTGTTAAGATCAGGTTATTACTGGATCACAATGGATGAAGACTGTTGTGCCTATGCCAGGAAGTGCCATAAATGTCAGATTTATGCAGACAGAGTGCATGTGCCTCCAAATCCTTTGAATGTAATGTCTTCACCTTGGCCCTTTGCCATGTGGGGCATTGACATGATTGGAAAGATCGAACCAACTGCTTCAAATGGCCACAGATTCATCCTGGTAGCCATTGATTACTTCACCAAATGGGTTGAAGCAGCTTCGTATGCGAACGTCACCAGACAAGTGGTAGCCAGATTTTTTAAAAGAGACATCATCTGTCGATATGGAGTACCCGAGCGAATCATTACTATTAATGGTTCCAATTTGAACAACAAAATGATGGCAGAACTGTGACGGGACTTCAAGATCCAACATCACAACTCTTCTCCTTAAAGGCCAAAGATGAATGGAGCTATGGAGGCGGCTAACAAAAATATCAAGAAGATTGTGCAAAAGATGGTGGTTACTTACAAAGACTGGCATGAAATGCTACCATTTTCCTAGCATGGGTATCGTACCGCAATCAGAACATCCACTAGGGCAACACCTTATCAACTTGTGTATGGTATGGAGGCAGTCCTACCTGTTGAAGTTGAACAACCCTCCTTACGGGTACTGATGGATGTCAAGTTAAATGAAGCAGAATGGGTCCGTTCTCGGTACAATCAACTGAATCTGATCGAAGAAAAGAGATTAGTTGTAATTTGTCATGGGCAGTTATATCAGAAAAGAATAAAGAAAGCCTTCGAACAGAAAGTCAGGCTCCGGGAATACCAAGTGGGAGATCTTGTGCTGAAGAGACTTCTTCCTCCTCATACAGACCACATGGGCAAGTGGACTCCGAACTACGATGGTCCATGCATAGTAAAGAAAGTGTTCTCTGGTGGAGCATTGATGATCACTACTATGGATGGTGAAGATTTCTTATCCCTTGTGAATTCAGATGCAATTAAAAAATACTTCGCATAAATGACCCGCTGGACATAAAAACAGAATGTAGGTCCAGGCAAAAATAGGGCATCCCGGCGGGTCAAAAACAGAATAAAATACTCGGGAAAAAATAAGGGAAAATTAAAAAAAAAAACGTACACCCGCTGAATTGAAAAGCCGCATTGGACAACTCAGGAAAAAATGGGTATCCCTGTGGATTGAAAACCCGAAAGGACGATCCACGCAAAATAAGGGAATAAGCGAACAACTGCATTCTGAATTCGTCTATATCACTTACAACATGGCAAACTTCGAAAGGTCAAAGCATCAGTCAGAATCAACCTTCTTCAGAAAGCAAGATAAGAAGAACGTCAAGGTCATACAGGTCATAGCAAAGGAAGCTCAATGGAGTGTCGTCAACATTTCCAGCACTTTTACTTTTTCAATTTGTAACAATCTCCTCATTCCAGGGGATCTGTTTCTTTGACTGTATTTTCCAATTCAGGGCACCCAGATTAATAAAATCAGATTGTCAGTCACACCTCGTTTCGTACATTTTTGTTTCATTTGCAAAATGTCCGGTATCTATGATATAATATTTGCATAAAACAAATTATCCATTATTAATAAATGCTTGCAGGGAATGTGTTTACTCTCAGGAATATCTAACTCCTATGACGGAATCCGATAGGGGATACCTCGGGATACTCGTGCGTTCTTTGTCTTAACAGGTTGCAGGTATTCAAATACGCATCATGGGTAATGCCAAGCATCACTTCCCCAACACATCTTCTCCAAGCAGCATCTGAAATGCTTTTTCCCAAAGAGTTGTCAAAACCTCCTCGTCCCCAGCCGGGACCCCCACAGAAAGCTCTAGGAAGATCATCCAATGATATTTTCTCCCCCGAACAGAGTACCAGGTCTCTCAAAGATAGAAGAATCTTCTCCCCACAGAGCTCCAGCCTTTCCCAGAAGAGCAATGCCTGAAGTTATCACACAACAAAGTGACGGAAGCTTCTTCATCCCCAACTGGGTTTTCTCCTTATTAGATAGGTCTATCAGAGATCTACTCCCCCAAGAAAAGCCATATATCTTATCAGATTTACCAATGATCTCATCCCCAGCTGGGATATCATTCCAAGCAGATTAGCCAGATATCTTCGCGGCGGCAGGATCCAAATCCCGGACCGGTTTCTTTTTGCATAATCATAGCATTCGCATCATTTTTCCCACAGAGCGTAGCATTCCATCTAATACGGAGCATCACGGCAAAAATCAAACATTTGCATGATCGCAAGTCATGGTCGAACCAGTTACCTGCAAATACCAACAGTACCTCATCGACAATATATAAAAAGACTCACATCCCAAGCAAATAAAAGCCAAAGTGTCCCCTTTGCACTCTCCAATACAAGTACATGCTAATATATATATATCCTTTTTGAAACTCGTCCGTGTCATTTCATTCCCCTGTAGATATATCTATATACTTTCCTGGCACCCGTCCGTGTCACCACTCCCCAACATGGTTGCCAAGTCACTTATTGCAAACCAAACACTGTCTGTGTCTTGCTCATACTTCACAAATACTTGTTCATACTTATACAGATACTCGTCTGTATCTTGTATATACACTTATTCCCCACAGATTCAACACTCGTCCGTGTTCTTTGTTAACCAGTTGGTACTCGTCTGTATCATTATCTCTGAACATACGTCAGCGTTTATTTCTACTGATACTCGTTTGTATCATATTCTTAAGGATGCTCGTCCGTATATTTAATCTATACACAATGTCAAAACACGTATACCTTTTATTTCTTAAGCGTAAGCACTCGTCCGTGTTTACCATTCCCCTACAGAACGATTTTCTTCTATCCGACATTCGTCCTATGTAGTGATACCTTCGGCAGCCGTACCCCGCCAGGTGATCGTCCTTCACCTTTGGATGACTGTCCCTCATCCTTTCCCCCCAGCGGAGTCTCCATCATTGGAACTCTTTCCTATCCGGAATTCGTCCTATGTCGTGATATTTAGAAGTCGTCCCCTGATAGGTGATCGTCCCTCACCTTTTGATGATCGTCCCTCATCATTTTATCTGATGGCCGTCCCCATCGTCGATCTTGTTATCTGACATTTGTCCTATGTCATGATACAACCCCGAGAGCAGTCGTCCCATGCTAGGTGGTCGTCCTTCACCTCTTGATGATCGTCCTTCATCATTTTATCCAATGGTTGTCCCCATCGTCGACTTTTTCTATCCGACATTCGGCCTATGTCGCGATAAAGAGCAACCATCCCCTGCTAGGTGATTGCCTATTCACCTTTGATGACCGTCCCTTATCATTATTTCATTCATTCCTTAACCCGATGGCCGTCCCCATCGTTGTTTACCTTACTTTGCAAACCTGATGGTCTTCCCCATCATTGCCTTTACTTTAATCCCCAGAGAACCTTGTTACTTCGCTTGATGTTCGTCCCCATCATGATCTCTTTATTTCCCCAGCATGTTGTCGCTCCCGGGATTTTCATCCTAGTACAAACGCGAAAGTGGCGCGGAAAGGTTAGAGTCGCCAGCCAAACATTTTTATCCCGAATGAATGGGAAAGGTAATGTTGCACAAACCTAAGGAAGAAGGAAAGGACAAGGTCCTGCGAACCAAAGATCTGAGTCCGGGAGTCGGTTACGAATTGAGAAGGTATTAGCACCCCAATCCGTCCATCGTACCCGACGGGATCCACGCTTGCTTGTTTTGTTTCAAAGGGTGAGAAATAAGAATGCTGCTGAATAAAACCGCTAACTGGAACTGGAATGAGAAATGAGAAATGGAACTGAAATAAGAGAATGAGAATAAAAGGGGGAAATGTAGGGAAAATAAAGAATGTGCTCGAACGGGCCCTACCCCGCTGCCTACGTACCTCATCGGGATAATGAGGATCAGAGTCGACGTAGTTCGCCTAACCTAGGCGGGAACTATTTGCTTGTGTTTTTTACAGTTGGAACTGCGTATGTCTATGCTCAGGTGTTGGAGGCTCGTCTGGTACGAGTGTGTTTACCGTCTTGCAAATGAGATAAGTCGCCGCGAGTTCGCGTTGTGAGTGAATGAGATGAGAAAGAGAAGTTCCCGCAGGATAGTCGCTTATTGTTTGTTTTTTGTCTTTTAAGAGAAGTGTTTTGAATTTATTTGTGAACCTTCTCATACTAAGACCTATCTATCGCGGTGAGTATTTATACCTCGCCCCGAAACAGGACGTGTATAAACACTCCGCAACAAAGTCTCGTGTCGTACAAGATTGTTCGGTTTTTATTAAGTGTTTTATTGCTTTTCTTTATGAGATGAGAAAGAATGACTCAAGTTGCAAAAAGGACAAACTAAGGGAACTAAGACTCAATCCTAATTTTTATTGATTTATTTACATGAAATCCTATGGTTTGTAAAGTTTTCTATTCCTAATGAGAAAACTAGAAACTACTAGAATTCAACTTATAAGAACAATGGGGAAACCTATACAAGTTATAAGATCAAATAAAGGCAAAGCAAAAGAAATGGACATAAGAAATAAGATTCTAAACAAAACATTAAAAGCATGAAAAATAGTCCTATTTATTTATTCTAATCCTAATTAAAGGGAACTTTAACCTACATTCTAAATCAAAGTCAAGCCTAATGTTTTCCTTCTAAACAATTCAAATTTAAACTAACCTAAGTCTAAATTAAATTCTAAGGCTAAATCTAAACTAAACCATATTTTTATTGGACTTTATTTTCATGGCCTAAACTAAATGGAAATTATATGTAACCAAGCCTAAAAATTAATATCCTAAAAAATATTAAAAGTTCTGTAAAAAATATGAAATTTATTCTATAGGGTCCTAATATTATCTATAACATTGTACTAAAAGGAATCCTACAAAATCAAAATTTAACTAGGTCTAAAAAATGATTATTTTCAGCTATGAATTAATCCTTAATTTCTAAAGAATTGGCCTCTAAAACCTAAGATAAAATATTCTAAAAAATCTACAAAAAATATCCTAAGTACTATTATTAGTCATCTAACTACAGTAAAAAGAATGGACTAAAAAAGTTACTGGAAGTTACCAAAATAAAATGAACAAATTCACATACAATTAAAGGAAACTCAATAAGAAACTTCTTCATGAAAAATTCCATATGAAACCAAAAATAAAGCAAAACTAGAAAAATAAAATTCTAATCAATTCTAATACGAATTAAAAATATACTTGAATTTTTTAGGTAATTTTTCTATGACTTTTCTATTTTTTATTTGTATTATTTTCTAATTATATAAAAACTAAAAAAACTAACAATTAAAGAAACTGACAAGGGGTGAATTAAGCAACTTTATAGTTATTTTTCTAATCTGGGCCTAAAAGGGAGGTGTGAACATCAACAGGGGCTAAGCCCATTTCGCAGGAGTCTTAGGGGGAGTGCAGAAAGCGTTCATTTTAGACTATTTTTCTAAATGGGCTTAATAGAGGGGTGCGGATAGCAATATGGCAGCAGACCCATGCGCTGGTTTTGAGAGGGGGTGCCGAAAGCAAGATTTTCATTTGTTTCTCTAAATGGGCTTATGGATGGGAGGTGTGAAAATCAAGAAATTAGGCCCAATCTACGCAGGCCTGAGAGGGGAGGTGCTGTAAGTGGTTTTCCTGAGTTATTTTTACATGGGCTTGGAAATGGGGTGCTGATAGCAAAACGAAAAAAGGGGCCCATCATAATGAATAGGAATTGTACTTATGTTGGGATTAGCTTAATTGTGAAATTAATTAAGAATTAAAACACATTAAGAAGCTAAAATGCCTTTTTTATTCAAATTGAGGTCAGATTCAACAAACCCTAAAACACAAAACCTAAAAAACTCATTCTTCTCTTCTTTCCCCATGAGCCGCCGAGACCTTCTTCTTCACATGAACCCTAAACCGCCGCCGCTGATTAGCCATCTCCTTCCATCATCGCCACCCCAATCTATCCACCTGCAACCACTCTCTCTGTCACCTTATCCTTACCACCATCTCCTTCGACCATCCCAAACAACTCTAACCAAAACGCCCAAATCAAAACTAATCCTAATCTTCAATCTTAAACTGAGATCTAACCTAAGTTCAATCTTCTCAATGCTGGAACGATAACATGAAGCCTAACAGAACAATCACTCAATCAATCTTGAAAAGAGAAACAACATATTTGCACCTTTTAATCAATGAGGTAATGGAGTCGCGACGGGAACGCTAGCCGAGCGATCCACGGCGGAGGATGAAGAAGCGCTCCACTCAGCTCCTTCGACGAACTTGCTGATTATTGATGAGGTCCCAATATCCTTGGTAAGTTTCAATTCAGCGGCCCTCTCTGTGTACGCTTCGACTTCTGTGAACCTCCATATCAATGTTGCTGATGACTTGTAGATCCGAACGTTGATGTTGGCACTGATGATGAGGAGTTGAGAGCAGGTGCTTCAGATTCAGAGAAAAGATGGCGAAGAGTTGACGAAGGTTGGTGAAGAACAGCTGAAGGCGAACAAGAATGGTGAAATTATGAGAAAACCGGGAAGAAATGGATTGGAGGAAATTGACGAGTTCTGTCAATGGAGACGAATCAGAATCGGAATTAGAGATTTGAAAGTTAAAAGCAATGGCTGCCAAAATTGTGAAGAGTGGATTGAAAATGGTGAAGTGTGATGGAGGATATTGAAAAGAGAGAAGAGAAGAATGGTGAGAAGGTTGAGAAAGAAAAATGGTGGAAGAAGAACAATGGAAGAAGAAACTCCCGATTTATAGGCAATGCTCAGAAGAATCCAGAAGCTTCAGGAAAATTCACTTATTGAATTCAGTTGTGTGGAATTTCTCAGGTGAAGTTTCTAGACTCATTCTGTTAGGAATTTGTTATTATTTTTCAGTTAGAATCTGATTCTGTTATGCACTTTTTAATTCCCCCTTTTCATTCTGTTTGTCATGTTATCAGCCCCTTATCAGTTAAGGCTTCTAACTATTTTATTCCCATTTTTTCAGAGGTTCCACATATTCCTCCACTGCCGAACCAATCTTCCTCCATGGTATTAAATGATGCAACTGGAGATATTGTACCCGAGGTTGCAAATGGTGATGCTTCAGGGACCACCGTTGTTGAATCCTCTACTCTTCTGAAAATGTGTGTGTCTATAAATCTGGTTGAGTTGAGGTTATACAAAGGGGTAATCAGAGATGCATCTCTGGCCACCGTACAGGTCAGCAGTGCATAGCTACTGTACAAACCCAGCACAGCAGGAAATGGATTCCTTTCTGCAACACTACAAGGTTTCAGTGTTTTAATAAACTTCTCTGGAGGGAACTCATGTCTGGACTTCAACTTTTCAGCAACATCCATCACTCGGGCAATGTTTGACAAGCTAAATGGATGCTTAGCTTCGCGTAATTGCAAGGAGAACATTGTGGAAGTTAAGCCACTTCCATATGAGAACAATATCACCCTCTTACCTTCCAATGAGCTATTTTTGTTGTGAATAAGGGATGCAAATGCTGCATAGAGGGACGCGGTGTACATGTTGCCTACTTGCTTTGGTATTAAAGTAGTTGGTTGTACTTTCTCATCGAATAAAGGCTTTGCAACTTGTTGGGATGCCTTTTCAAGATCCCGGCTTTGGTAGCTCTCCTCATCTGACAAAGCTGCAAAAGGTCCCAGCTTTTCTTTGGCAACCTCAACTTTAGAAGAGCTGGAATTCCTCAAGAAGTCACTAAAGACCAAACGAGCAACACTTTTTTGCACAAGCTTGTTATAAGGAGAGTGGAATACATAGTAACCAGCATCAGAAAGAGAAAATTGTTTTCCCTCGTGTTTCTCATATTTTTGACAGAAATTTTTATAGCAAGTATCAAGAGCCATAAGGTAACATGTTTGTGAAAGCTTTCCATCGACGACCGGATATTCACTAGCAAGGTCAGGTTTGTAAAAATCATAAACATGAGCCATATGACTTCCTCTCAATTTGCTTTCAAAAGATATAGGAGCATCAGGACCAATTAGCATGGCGATAGCAGCAGCTCCTCCGGTAGGTCGAGCAGGACCTTCAGCATAGACGGCACTGTCTGTGCAGACAACTAGTCCATAACGTCCATCCCATGAATTACTCTCCACCCAATTGACACAATTGAACAAAGCAGCATTTCCTCCATTGCTTTATTTTACTATTATTGAATGAGTGTAAAATTAAGATACTTATCCCTACCCATCATGGACCACAAATTCAAATGACTTTTTTTCCAACTACTTACCAACATAAACTTTTGTATCTTAGACGGAATGAGAAAGTCTCTCAACAATGACCATTATCTTAAGAAACTAGAATTGTAAAAAATGATATGGTTTAAAAGCAAATTTGAAAACTAAGATGGACTATTATAAGGTGGATAAAAAAATGAAATCAAAAGGTGAATATGGATATGGTGTAGAAATAATGATGGATATAATAACATGTAACGGGATTGGAATTGGACTATCTCAAAAATATGAACATAGATCATAAAAAATTCGGGATATAAAAGGATGACTTCGGCAATTAGTAAGTGTGGACTTATAACATGATGAATGATGTTTGAATTTGTGACAAAAATCAAGGGATATGAATAGGTTTTGATGCACCAAACTTGTATCTCGGATAAAATTCCAACTTTAATATCAAGTCCATATCACCAAACAACACACAAATGAAAAGACCACTGGTCTTTGCAGCCTGAAACCCCGAGTCACTCATATGGATGAACAATGATGTTGAAGATTCTTGTATAAAAACACCAATCCCACAGTTCACTATTGCAACCTGATAAAGAGGGCAACCACCTCTAATCACATTTATAACATCCTGATTTAGCATTTTTATGGAACCTCTGAATAGGAAGGATTTTAGAACTTGGTGATCCCCTATGTAGGAATATCCCCATGATGATGTGAATTCAACCTTTATCTCAAACTTGAATACAATAACCAAATATATCACCTATGAATAGGAAAATTCATATCACAAGGAAACGCTTCGATCATATGCCTTGGGAAACAATGAAATGCATGATTATGAACGTTATGACCTAATGAGAAATGCCAATGGAAGCGAAGCATGAAGTCAGTTAGTGGAATAAATATGAGGGAAAATTTTGAGGTATTACAGCTGCCCCTATTCAATCATCTGCAGACTTGAATGAATAATTGCAACGGCTTTTAGACGTTCAAGGTATGGAGTGATTGAATACTCGAATTAAACCTGAAAATTTGCACACTGAGGGTAATGGAAATGCCATCTGCCCATTTATTTATTTATAATTTTTTGTTTTGACCTCTGAATAGGTAACGGGGATAGAACCAGGTGGAATAGAATCAATGCAATCACTGCGATTACTGAACAAATCAAAACCACAACGAGGGTGCCTGTTGGCGAAACATGACTTAATGCAACATCAACCGATTTGCGATTCAAATAAGATCAACCGATCAAACACGGAGATGGTATCAACCGATCCACCCCGGAAAGCGAGAATGTAATATCATCCGATTTACAACTCGAAGAGAAATGATATCAACCGATTCATGACTCAAATAAGATCCACCGATCTAACTAGGAAATGATATCAACCGATCCATCCCGGAAAGCGAGAATGTAATATCATCCGATTTACAACTCGAAGAGAAATGATATCAACCGATTCATGACTCAAATAAGATCAACCGATCTAACATGGAGATGGTATCAACCGATCCATAACCAAGAAAACGAGAATGTAATATCATCCGATTTACAACTCGAAGAGAAATGATATCGACCGATTCATAACTCAAATAAGATCAACCGATCTAACATGGAGATGGTATCAACCGATCCATAACCAAGAAAAACAGGATCATTGTACTTAAATGATAACCCGAGACGCGACCGTTGTACTTAAACGGAGACGCGAAAAAAATGAGACTGTTGTACTGAAACAAACCTCAAAGACGAGACCATTGTACTTAAATGGAGACTCGAAAGGAACGGGATCGTTGTACTTAAACGAGAGCCCAAGACGCAACCGTTGTACTGAAACGGAGATACGAAAAAATGAGACTGTTGTACTGAAACAAGACTCAATGACGAGACCATTGTACTTAAATGGAGACTCGAAAGGAACGGGATCGTTGTACTTAAACGAGAGCCCAAGACGCGACCCTTGTACTGAAACGGAGACGCGAAAAGGTGAGACTGTTGTACTGAAACAAGACTCAACTGGGGATATCAACAAGACTCGGTAGAAGTAACCACCCTGGGAAACGGAGTTGCATTCTGTGGGGAATACTTCAATCTGATTGGAGATGTAATAGGTCTTATGTAATATACCTCAAAACTGGCCCATGCTGGTATGCATATGTTTGGATTTATGGCGCAATGCTCCATGATGATGGAAATGCTACGCTTTGAAGGATGCAAATGTAATGATGATTACTGGATGCAAATACAAATGTAAAGGGGTCTCCCAATGAGGAGACGACAGGTATCCCAGATGGCTTGACTGGGGAGGAACTGATGATCATTGCATTGATCTGATCCATCCTGATGAGGAGGAGACAACTCTGCGGGGAAAGCCGTCAATGATGCACCGGCTCAGAACAACCGCCATTGCCAAAAATAAATTGGACTTTAAGATTGGAGAACCAAGACCCTGCTGGAGATGGACTCATCTTGAACTCTGATGGGGAAGTGAGGACTTCCTGACTTGGCTGAGAACCAAAGGCATGACACTGCTTAGGAAGCAACCTGCTGGGGAGGAATGACACTCCTTGTACTTTTGGGGATTGCCCCTGTATCAAAGGAAAGTCTCTGCTTGGGGATGACACCCACCTTCTGCTACCTTGCTGGGAGAAATTTCGACTTCCACATTACCGGGGATGACGGGTGGTGTCAATGATAAAGCTTCCTGCTGAAGATAAAAGCTCAAGCCGCCACTTACTGGGGATAAGAAATAAATCCTCTCATGTTGGGAATGAGAGATGTAAGGCGTCTCATGCTGGTGATGAGAGACGATGATACTATTCTTCTCAAGAAGTAACCTTCCATGAGACTTGCTAAGGAACCTTGATTGATGAAGTCCGCAGATGAAACAACTCTTGTAGTATTGTGCTGACAATGGCTTTGCCCCTAGCCCTGAGTTGATAGGTTGTCAACTAATCATGAGTGAACAATGGTTCTTTGCAATTTTCAACTCGCCTCAAATTAAGGTCCGTCAGAAGTAAATGTCTCAAGAGGATTTTACAGAAAACATGGCATATGAAATGCCTCAGTGTCTTCAAACTCTTGGAGAGATTCGTTGGATCTCGAAATAACTGCCCCAGACGGCATGGTCTGTGCAAGAATTTTCCTCGCGAGGATTCATGAAAAACCTCATATCACTGTGAGATAGTGTATCTTAGTATTTTGAACCGTCTTCAGGAGAAAGTAACTTCTAGTGCTCTTGGGGTGGCCTGCCCCAGTACAAGCCTTGAAGTGATCACCTCTGACCGACTGTGCTTCGAAGAAAACACACATACCAATTGTTCTCTGAGAGATTGGATCTCGAAGTGATTGCCCCAGTTTGACTAAAATTTGAAGAGACTGCTCGACGTGATTGCCCCGGATTAGTTGGCTCTTTGAGAGATTTGAATCTCGAAGTGATTGCCCCAGTTTGACTAAAATTTGAATGTATGCCTCAGACTAATGGCTCTTTGAGAGATTTGAATCTCGAAGTGATTGCCCCAGCTTGGCTGAATTTTGAAGAGATTGCTCGACATGATTGCCCCAGATTAATTGGCTCTTGCTACGACTGTTGGGAAAGTCCCTACTCAATGGAGTTTCTTAGAAAGGTTCATCTCGACAGATTGTCCTTCGGAAGTTTCAGACTTCTCAACTTGGCAAGATTAAGCTTCTGGACTGAGATTCCATATGTAAACTTTTATGATGCCAAACAAATGTATGCAAGCAGAAAATGTTTATTTCGAGAATGAAAATTCTAATGCAACACACATGTTAATCTTGAAGTTTTAATGTAAAAAGATGTCGCAAACCTTTGTGAACAAATCACTAGTTAAGATATGACATTATTTTTTAATAATGAAAGCATGCACATGCAACACCAACAAAGAACTTTTAGCACAACTCATAGGAGTCAGGAACGCGATCTTGTGGTAGTACGTTCTCAAAATAACCCTGTTTCAGTTAGGACTTTTGAGGGTTGTATCGTGGCCTGGTTCACGGTTATAGAAACAAAGGATATAGGCTCGAAATTTATTTGTGCCCCCCTCTCCATGATGTTCTCCATTCCTATGTTCAGCTAGCTTTTACAAGCACTCACCTTTCAAAAAGGGTTTTGTGATGGTTGAGGAACCAATGACACTAACGGTTTTAAACACCAATTAGGTTGTCGTTTGGAGTCAGTCACCCCTTCACCTTCTGTGTCTGTATCACACGACTTTGTTCTTGTTCAAGGATCTTTCTTGTAATCCTTTTCGTCTTTCGCTTTTGCATTATTTTGATTATCCCTAACTTTTGCCTGGACTGATTCTTGTGAATCTTTGATTGTGAAGTCCAGCGGGATGCCCTAACTTTTGCCTAAGTCGCTTGTTTTCAAGTTTCGACTTAGAGGGCTTCTTCTTTTTTTTCTTTTTGCATTTTGAACAAGTCGCGTGACACTGTTTGTCTTGATTGCTTTGTGAGGGTTGTGACTACCTCATTCTTTGGTCGACGAAGGATAACCCTTGTGGTTTTCAATCTTTGGACCTTTTGACTTGGACAACCATTGTGTTTTCGGAATACATTCCTTTATGAAAGCCTGAACGCTCGGTCCGACTAGCTGACATCTACCCTACCCCTGGGTTACATGCGAGGGTTTTTTTTATGCGAAAAGAAACTCCTACTTCAAGGCTCAAAGGGGTTGGCGAGGGTCTATCTTCCTTATATCTCCGGTGTTTAGGGATTTGAAACAAATCCTGTACATCGTCAACAGGGCCTTACTCGAGAGCACACAATTTTGCGTTTTTGTTTCGTCATTCTCCCTCATAGAGTTTAAGCATGACAATTGGTATTGCGATGTACATATGCAAAAATATAAGTGAATGCGAATGAATTACTTCAAGAAAAACATGTGAGTATTATTATTGCTAACATTCAAAAGAAAACAAATTTCATACATGTAGACAAATGTTTAGCATATAAAAGAAACTACAAATGGAAATGCAGTAAAGAAACTGAATATTGCCGTAGTTGAGGAGGCTTGGCTCCGCCTGGACCCATCAGTCTTGGATACTTTCAGCGATCGATAGCTCTTTCACGGACTTGTAGTCTTCAATTTGCAGTGGTATAACTAACCACAACAATCATACCTCTTCTTCTAGATATTCTGACTCCGACACGAGACATTTGAAGGGAGAAGTGAAGCCTGGGAGTAAAGTTGTCCCATAAGGTTGCTCGGAAAGACCTGACGATCTTCTGCCTACGTATCTCCATTGACCCTGGACCAATGAAGAATCAGAGCGACGTAGTTCCCCTCAATAGGGATGAAACTGCACTGCAAAGATGCACCATTACCAAAACAAGAGTATCCGAATTACTTCTGGCTTCAAAACTTCAAATCAAAGAAAGTGTCCTCTCTCTTATATGTTTGGTGCAAAGTTGACAGCTTTCGAGTCGATTAAGTCCTGCACCGTGTGGTGAAATGCTTTACACCTATCAATATGATGCCCTGGCGCCCCAGAATGAAAATCACAGTTGACATTGGCATCCCATCCCTCCGGTAGTGGAAAAGGAGGTGGAGACAGCTTACGAAGCCCAACCAACTTCAACTGAAGCAAATGCTGGAGAAGATCAGTGTATGACATTGGCAAAGGGTCAAAAAACCTTTCTTTCCTTTGTTGTCGACCCTGTTGAGGATTATGCTGACGACGATTTTGCTGTTGTGAACGTGTGGCACTTGGGATGATCATAGATGCCGTCTGGTAACGTGAACCTTGATTTCTCTTCTTTCGCTGGACACAAATTGCCCCTGCTTCTTCGTACTGCTTCTTTTGCTCATTGGATAACGACTTTTTAGTTCCAGAAGTGGAGGTACCGTTGACCTGAATCTTTCCTCGCTTCATCCAATTTTCAATTCTTTCACCAGTCAAGACGATATCAGAAAAACCGTTAGCTGAACAGCCCGCAAAACGTTCTATGAAGTGCCCTGGGAGGGTATCCATGAATAGGTCTACCATTTCTCTCTCCTGCAATGATGGTTGTACTCTGGCTGCGACCTCGCGCCACCTTTGCGCGTACTCCTTAAAGCTCTCGGATTTCTTTTGTGACATGCTCTGAAGCTGGGTTCAGTTGGGAGCCATATCAATATTATACTGGTACTGCTTGAGAAAGGCTTCCCCAAGTTCCTTCCAATTACGGACAGAGTTCTTTTCCAGCTTCATATACCACTCTAACGAACCCCCAGAAAGGCTGTCCTGGAAGTGGTACATCCAAAGCTTCTCATCTTTCGTATGTGCAGCAATTTTGCGATAGAAGGCCTGCAAGTGAGTTTCGGGAAAGATCTACCACTATACTTGTCGAAAACGGGAGGTCTGAACTTTGGAGGGATGACCACCCCTGAAACCAGCCCCATGTCAGCAACGTCAATGCCAAGGGTATCTTTGCATTCTAGAGTCTTCACCTTCTCAGCTAGCATCTGGAAGTCCTGATTATTGGCCCCAGAACCAAATCCCATATCTTCATTGAGAAAAGTAAATTGATCCTCTTGTCGGTCTGCTACACGAACATGAATTGGACCAATGCCTTCAGGGATAGGAGGCCTACTATCCGTAGATGGGATGACTGTGTTGTTGATCGGATTGCCTTGGGCGTCCAAGGTAATCAATGGAGGATCAGCCTGTGGACGATTAAGCTTCTGCATGGCGACTCTCATTTCTTGTTGCCCCTGCACTATACTCTGCATTGCTACCATGAACTCCCACATCTGAGTGCGAAACTCGTTCAACTCAGCTTGTACTGTATTCATGATTTAACTCGGGCAGCGTACTGGTACGACCGATACTTCTCCTGGAATGGTCAAATAAATTAGGAAATCCAGATAACTCATTAGTATGCAAAAATGATATGCGTGAAAATGCCATGTCACTGATCCCACTTCATTCAGATCAGGGGACAGATACCCACGGAGTGCCACATCATAAGATAAACTTTGAGAGTGTGCAGGGAGAAAGTGCTGTGTATCGGGAATTCACAATAAAATTGCCAGGATAAAAGAGTTGCAACAATGGTACCGACACACTTCCATAAAGCAAAGAATACACCTTATACAATTATTTGCCAATAATACTGAAATACAGGAAAATGTCACAATTCACAACAGAAAAACAAAAGATTCCTTCAACAACTCTGAAGGTAATCTAGAAACACAATAAAGCAAAAGACATGTATCAAAGAAATCTACATCTCCTGATTTGAGCTTCGTGCAGTCAGCACGACCAGCTGGATCAAAGGCTTCAGCTCCTGAGGTACCCTTCTGGTGTAATGATCCCTGAATCAATTAGGTATTGGACATTGTGCTTGAAGGCTTTGCACTCGTCGATGGTATGTCCAAATGTTCCAGAGTGGAATTCACACCTGACATCCATATTGTAATCTGGGGGGATGGGGTAAGGCATTGGCAAGGCATTCATTGGCCGAATCAAAGAATTCTCGAGCAAAGGGGAAAACACTTGACTAGGAGTAAACACTTCTTAAAATTTCTTGAACTTGAGTCTCCCCTGTTGTTGATAGTTCTGATGCTGAGATGAATTCGAATGCCCAATGTTCTTCTGCACTTTCTTCTTTATGTCGGATTGGTGAATGAGTAGAGGTGACTGGCACGATGTCTTTACGACCCAGAGTGGAGGCACACACCCCTGATTGGGGATAATTCTTGTGGTAAGAAAAGGGGAAGTACCTTCCAGTGATATGAAATCCCTTGACACATCCCCACTGATCGGTGCGAACTCGATTACCTTTGCATCAATGAACTCTTGAACTTGATGTTTAAGCCTTTTGCAGTTTTCCACATGATGACCAGGTGCCCCAGAATGGAAAACACATTTGGCATTGGCGTCAAAATCTGGAGGAAGCTTTTTGGGTGTGGCTGTCACGATGACAAGTTCAACCAGATTAAGCTCGAGCAAACAAACAAGCAATTGTGCATATGACACCGGAATCAAATCAAACTTGGCTTCAGACTTCTTTGGCATTTGTCTGCGGCTTTTGTCTTTATCTTCCCTTTGATGAACTGGAATAGTCTGCAAATTGTGAGGCTTAGGATCCCAAAGTTGAGGAGACTTTCCGCGAAACGCTTCTTGATCTTGGAACGAAATCACTGGACTGGGATGACCACTAGCTTCAGCAGCAATAAAGGGGAGATGGTGCCTTTCTTGGAGCTTTGGGGCTTCCCTGGTCTGGTTCTCTTGTTTCTTCAGTTGGTAAACCTTCTCCATCAATAGCGTGTGGTCATGGCACAAAGTCTGCATGTCCTCCGAAAGTTGATCCATTCGGACTTTCATTTCAGCTATTTCTGCTCGGCATTGTTCCATATCCACCTCTTGATGACTGTGATTCAAGTTGGCCATTCTGAAGAGTAAACGAAATCAGGATGAGAATCTGTCCCCGAACACCTGTAATGAGAGTAAAGATGCATGCAAATTCCATGTTCGATTATTTCCAAGGGATCCATCTGCTTTGATTCCGATTTGGATATAGGAACATATAATGACATGGTTCAAACATAGGATCTTTGGAAATAGCCGAACATGTATGATAGAATGCTATGATGTTATGTATGCAACAGGCATGTGATCAGTGAAGTGTCTGCGATGTGCCAATCATATAATCAGGTGTCGGTGCAAGGTCTCAAAATCCATATATCATAATAATCATCCCTCTAATCCGGGATCCATATCTTAAGAACAGAAATCCAGATCACAAAACTGAACCAAAGGCAAAGTGGGTATGCTGAAGGTATTAGGGTTCCTGCAAACCTGTAAACCCCTCTCAATCTCACGGGTGTGCTACTCGGGTCAACATCACGGACTCTCAAAGCCGAATAGCAATAATACGTTCACCGTTTCTGAGAAATGGCTCATGACCAAATCAGGGAATCGGTTTGGCATTATGTACTACTCAGGGAGGTCTCAGTTGAGTCCGGAAAAACAAGCATCCCTCACAAGTCTCCAGCTTCAAGCACTGAATCGAGAAACAATAGTACATTCATCCCGAAGGGTACAATACTATCGTCATACGAACAGTTTTGCTTTAACTGAATTCCTGTGAGAGAACCAGGCCGTCCTATGCGAGTTCCCAATGGACCCTCGGATGCGAGTGGGTTTGCCAACAAATGTGGTCTGCCACTGTCATCACTGGAGAGGGTTGTTTCCATTAAGGTTCTCAATGATCGGTCCCCAACTGCACATAACCATCAAGGTTGTATCCTGAAGTGGGGAAGAACCCCCACACAAGATAGTTCCAAGACAGTCGCAACCTGGGTGTGGAACACATCACCACTCATCATGTAACCATGCGAGCACAACGTGTCCACACTAATCCTATAGTGCACTCAAGCCGGGTAGTTGGCTTATCTCACAGTAACTCCCAACCCACAGAAAAAATGAAAACCAGCACAGCCAGACAGTCCAGTATAATATGATGCATGGAAAATAAAATACTGAAAGCGATAAATAAAGGCGATAAAGTAAAGCTGTAAAGTAAAGCTGTAAATGGAAATAATAAAGCTAAACTAAAGCACACAACAACAAACATATAAACACCCAAAGAAACAAAACCAAACAGGCGCTAGGATTGACTCTACAAGGGAAACCGGAAGAATCAGGTTAGTCCCCAGCAGAGTCGCCAGTTGTCGCTCCCGGGATTTTCATCCTAGTACAAACGCGAAAGTGGAGCGGAAAGGTTAGAGTCGCCAGCCAGACATTTTTATCCCGAATGAATGGGAAAGGTAATGTTGCACAAACCTAAGGAAGAAGGAAAAGACAAGGTCCTGCGAACCAAAGATCTGAGTCCGGGAGTCGGTTACGAATTGAGAAGGTATTAGAACCCCAATCCGTCCGTCGTACCCGACGGGATCCACGCTTGCTTGTTTTGTTTCAAAGGGTGAGAAATAAGAATGCTGCTGAATAAAACCGCTAACTGGAACTGGAATGAGAAATGAGAAATGGAACTGAAATAAGAGAATGAGAATAAAAGGGGGAAATGTAGGGAAAATAAAGAATGTGCTCGAACGGGCCCTACCCCGCTGCCTACGTACCTCATCGGGATAATGAGGATCAGAGTCGACGTAGTTCGCCTAACCTAGGCTGGAACTATTTGCTTGTGTTTTTTACAGTTGGAACTGCGTATGTCTATGCTCAGGTGTTGCAGGCTCGTCTGGTACGAGTGCGTTTACCGTCTTGCAAATGAGACAAGTCGCCGCGAGTTCGCGTTGTGAGTGAATGAGATGAGAAAGAGAAGTTCCTGTAGGATAGTCGCTTATTGTTTGTTTTTTGTCTTTTAAGAGAAGTGTTTTGAATTTATTTGTGAACCTTCTCATACTAAGACCTATCTATCGCGGTGAGTATTTATACCTCGCCCCGAAACAGGACGTGTATAAACACTCCGCAACAAAGTCTCGTGTCGTACAAGATTGTTCGGTTTTTATTAAGTGTTTTATTGCTTTTCTTTATGAGATGAGAAAGAATGACTCAAGTTGCAAAAAGGACAAACTAAGGGAACTAAGACTCAATCCTAATTTTTATTGATTTATTTACAAGAAATCCTATGGTTTGTGAAGTTTTCTATTCCTAATGAGAAACTAGAAACTACTAGAATTCAACTTATTTCCTAATGAAGTTAAGTTGATTCTAAGAACAATGGGGAAACCTATACAAGTTATAAGATCAAATAAAGGCAAAGCAAAAGAAATGGACATAAGAAATAAGATTCTAAACAAAACATTAAAAGCATGAAAAATAGTCCTATTTATTTATTCTAATCCTAATTAAAGGGAACTTTAACCTACATTCTAAATCAAAGTCAAGCCTAATGTTTTCCTTCTAAACAATTCAAATTTAAACTAACCTAAGTCTAAATAAAATTCTAAGGCTAAATCTAAACTAAACCATATTTTTATTGGACTTTATTTTCATGGCCTAAACTAAATGGAAATTATATGTAACCAAGCCTAAAAATTAATATCCTAAAAAATATTAAAAGTTCTGTAAAAAATATGAAATTTATTCTATAGGGTCCTAATATTATCTATAACATTGTACTAAAAGGAATCCTACAAAATCAAAATTTAACTAGGTCTAAAAAATGATTATTTTCAGCTATGAATTAATCCTTAATTTCTAAAGAATTGGCCTCTAAAACCTAAGATAAAATATTCTAAAAAATCTACAAAAATATCCTAAGTACTATTATTAGTCATCTAACTACAGTAAAAAGAATGGACTAAAAAAGTTATTGGAAATTACCAAAATAAAATGAACAAATTCACATACAATTAAAGGAAACTCAATAAGAAACTTCTTCATGAAAAATTCCATATGAAACCAAAAATAAAGCAAAACTAGAAAAATAAAATTCTAATCAATTCTAATACGAATTAAAAATATACTTGAATTTTTTAGGTAATTTTTCTATGACTTTTCTATTTTTTATTTGTATTATTTTCTAATTATATAAATACTAAAAAAACTAACAATTAAAGAAACTGACAAGGGGTGAATTAAGCAACTTTATAGTTATTTTTCTAATCTGGGCCTAAAAGGGAGGTGTGAACGTCAACAGGGGCTAAGCCCATTTCGCAGGAGTCTTAGGGGGAGTGCAGAAAGCGTTCATTTTAAACTATTTTTCTAAATGGGCTTAATAGAGGGGTGCGGATAGCAATATGGCAGCAGACCCATGCGCTGGTTTTGAGAGGGGGTGCCGAAAGCAAGATTTTCATTTGTTTCTCTAAATGGGCTTATGGATGGGAGGTGTGAAAATCAAGAAATTAGGCCCAATCTGCGCAGGCCTGAGAGGGGAGGTGCTGTAAGTGGTTTTCCTGAGTTATTTTTACATGGGCTTGGAAATGGGGTGCTGATAGCAAAACGAAAAAAGGGGCCCATCATAATGAATAGGAATTGTACTTATGCTGGGATTAGCTTAATTGTGAAATTAATTAAGAATTAAAACACATTAAGGAGCTAAAATGCCTTTTTTATTCAAATTGAGGTCAGATTCAACAAACCCTAAAACACAAAACCTAAAAAACTCATTCTTCTCTTCTTTCCCCATGAGCCGCCGAGACCTTCTTCTTCACATGAACCCTAACCCGCCGCCGCTGATTAGCCATCTCCTTCCATCATCGCCACCCCAATCTATCCACCTGCAACCACTCTCTCCGTCACCTTATCCTTACCACCATCTCCTTCGACCATCCCAAACAACTCTAACCAAAACGCCCAAATCAAAACTAATCCTAATCTTCAATCTTAAACTGAGATCTAACCTAATTTCAATCTTCTCAATGCTGGAACGATAACATGAAGCCTAACAGAACAATCACTCAATCAATCTTGAAAAGAGAAACAACGGATTTGCACCTTTTAATCAATGAGGTAATGGAGTCGCGACGGGAACGCTAGCCGAGCGATCCACGGCGGAGGATGAAGAAGCGCTCCACTCAGCTCCTTCGACGAACTTGCTGATTATTGATGTGGTCCCAATATCCTTGGTAAGTTTCAATTCAGCGGCCCTCTCTGTGTACGCTTCGACTTCTGTGAACCTCCATATCAATGTTGCTGATGACTTGTAGATCCGAACGTTGATGCCGGCACTGATGATGAGGAGTTGAGAGCAGGTGCTTCAGATTCAGAGAAAAGATGGCGAAGAGTTGACGAAGGTTGGTGAAGAACAGCTGAAGGCGAACAAGAATGGTGAAATTATGAGAAAACCGGGAAGAAATGGATTGGAGGAAATTGACGAGTTCTGTCAATGGAGACGAATCTGAATCGGAATTGGAGCTTTGAAAGTTAAAAGCAATGGCTGCCAAAATTGTGAAGAGTGGATTGAAAATGGTGAAGTGTGATGGAGGATATTGAAAAGAGAGAAGAGAAGAATGGTGAGAAGGTTGAGAAACAAAAATGGTGGAAGAAGAACAATGGAAGAAGAAACTCCCGATTTATAGGCAATGCTCAGAAGAATCCAGAAGCTTCAGGAAAATTCACTTATTGAATTCAGTTGTGTGGAATTTCTCAGGTGAAGTTTCTAGACTCATTCTGTTAGGAATTTGTTATTATTTTTCAGTTAGAATCTGATTCTGTTATGCACTTTTTAATTCCCCCTTTCCATTCTGTTTGTCATGTTATCAGCCCCTTATCAGTTAAGGCTTCTAACTATTTTATTCCCATTTTTTCAGAGGTTCCACATATTCCTCCACTGCCGAATCAATCTTCCTCCATGGTATTAAATGATGCAACTGGAGATATTGTACCCGAGGTTGCAAATGGTGATGCTTCAGGGACCACCGTTGTTGAATCCTCTACTCTTCTGAAAATGTGTGTGTCTATAAATCTGGTTGAGTTGAGGTTATACACAGGGGTAATCAGAGATGCATCTCTGGCCACCGTACAGGTCAGCAGTGCATAGCTACTGTACAAACCCAGCACAGCAGGAAATGGATTCCTTTCTGCAACACTACAAGGTTTCAGTGTTTTAATAAACTTCTCTGGAGGGAACTCATGTCTGGACTTCAACTTTTCAGCAACATCCATCACTCGGGCAATGTTTGACAAGCTAAATGGATGCTTAGCTTCGCGTAATTGCAAGGAGAACATTGTGGAAGTTAAGCCACTTCCATATGAGAACAATATCACCCTCTTACCTTCCAATGAGCTATTTTTGTTGTGAATAAGGGATGCAAATGCTGCATAGAGGGACGCGGTGTACATGTTGCCTACTTGCTTTGGTATTAAAGTAGTTGGTTGTACTTTCTCATCGAATAAAGGCTTTGCAACTTGTTGGGATGCCTTTTCAAGATCCCGGCTTTGGTAGCTCTCCTCATCTGACAAAGCTGCAAAAGGTCCCAGCTTTTCTTTGGCAACCTCAACTTTAGAAGAGATGGAATTCCTCAAGAAGTCACTAAAGACCAAACGAGCAACACTTTTTTGCACAAGCTTGTTATAAGGAGAGTGGAATACATAGTAACCAGCATCAGAAAGAGAAAATTGTTTTCCCTCGTGTTTCTCATATTTTTGACAGAAATTTTTATAGCAAGTATCAAGAGCCATAAGGTAACATGTTTGTGAAAGCTTTCCATCGACGACCGGATATTCACTAGCAAGGTCAGGTTTGTAAAAATCATAAACATGAGCCATATGACTTCCTCTCAATTTGCTTTCAAAAGAGATAGGAGCATCAGGACCAATTAGCATGGCGATAGCAGCAGCTCCTCCGGTAGGTCGAGCAGGACCTTCAGCATAGACGGCACTGTCTGTGCAGACAACAAGTCCATAGCGTCCATCCCATGAATTGCTCTCCACCCAATTGACACAATTGAACAAAGCAGCATTTCCTCCATTGCTTTATTTTACTATTATTGAATGAGTGTAAAATTAAGATACTTATCCCTACCCATCATGGACCACAAATTCAAATGACTTTTTTTCCAACTACTTACCAACATAAAATTTTGTATCTTAGACGGAATGAGAAAGTCTCTCAACAATGACCATTATCTTAAGAAACTAGAATTGTAAAAAATGGTATGGTTTAAAAGCAAATTTGAAAACTAAGATGGACTATTATAAGGTGGATAAAAAAACTGAAATCAAAAGGTGAATATGGATATGGTGTAGAAATAATGATGGATATAACAACATGTAACGGGATTGGAATTGGACTATCTCAAAAATATGAACATAGATCATAAAAAATTCGGGATATAAAAGGATGACTTCGGCAATTAGTAAGCGTGGACTTATAACATGATGAATGATGTTTGAATTTGTGACAAAAATCAAGGGATATGAATAGGTTTTGATGCACCAAACTTGTATCTCGGATAAAATTCCAACTTTAATCTCAAGTCCATATCACCAAACAGCACACAAATGAAAAGACCACTGGTCTTTGCAGCCTGAAACCCCGAGTCACTCATATGGATGAACAGTGATGTTGAAGATTCTTGCATAAAAACACCAATCCCACAGTTCACTATTGCAACCTGATAAAGAGGGCAACCACCTCTAATCACATTGATAACATCCTGATTTAGCATTTTTATGGAACCTCTGAATAGGAAGGATTTTAGAACTTGGTGATCCCCTATGTAGGAATATCCCCATGATGATGTGAATTCAACCTTTATCTCAAACTTGAATACAATAACCAAATATATCACCTATGAATAGGAAAATTCATATCACAAGGAAACGCTTCGATCATATGCCTTGGGAAACAATGAAATGCATGATTATGAACGTTATGACCTTATGAGAAATGCCAATGGAAGCGAAGCATGAAGTCAGTTAGTGGAATAAATATGAGGGAAAATTTTGAGGTATTACACATGTCGACTGTCCCCGTCATTGCTCTATCCCCAACAGTCGTCCTCTACTCGATGGTCGTCCTCCATCGCTTTTATTTGATAATCATACTATACTTTCTTTTACAATTTATATTCCTTTTCTTCTTCTCCCTAGTGAGTGCAAATTTTGGACTGTCTTTGGTATTCAACCACAAGTTATCTTTTTGTCTGTTAAGCCGTCGCTTACATCCTACACAGCTAACTCATGCTTGAATAGGGGCAGATGTAAACACCCCAAATTTGCCCTCACTCATTTCACATCATAGCTTGTAATATTTCATATTTGCATTAGTTTAAGCATATCATTTCATATTGCATTTTTGTTTCATCTGCATAGTTCAAGTTCATCTGTATCTAGGGTTTGTGATCTGAGCAATCCAAGGATCCATATGAGCTACTCCAAAGGTCTCCAATCACTCCAATAGGGTCCATGAATGTTCTATCATCATTTATATCCCTCAAAGATCAAGGATGTCAAGAAATCACAAGAACTGGCAAAGCATGGAAGCAGAGTTAGGGTTTCACTACACAAATGACCTGAAATTAGGGTTTTGGTTTCAGAGGCCATAACTCCAAATTTTTTGGTCATTCTTGTTTCTAATAGACTCAATATTTTGTAAGGATCATGTGTACCAAGTTTGATGAAGAAATTCATTGTGGAAGTCATATGTTCACTGGGTAACTTCTTGAGCAAGTCAGAGCAAAATCAGGGCATCTGAGGCCCCCAACAATGGAACCAAAATGGATTTTTCTTCAAGTTGAAGTTATATGATCTTTATTTGATCATTTAAGTGCTTGGAAGTTCACAAAATTGAAGAAAATTGAGCTAAACCAAAAGTTGCCAAAAATGGAAATGACTTGTAATGGAAACTTTCCATTTTGGGAAGGTTTTTCAACCTCCTCTTTCTCAACCAAAAATGCTTCAAATGAAAAATTGTTGGTCATGAAAGTTGTAGATTGGATCATTCCCTTTTCAAAAAGTACAAGAACAAGTTCTAATTCATTATGGAACTCAAGTTATGATCTTTCAAAGTTGGCAAAAATCCTATAATTTTCAAGAATACACCAAAGAGGGATTTTTGCAAAACCACTTGGCAAGTCATTTTGTGTCCTCTAATACACTTATAAGCATCATACAAACATAGTGCATTGCCTAAAAATCAGAATTGGCCCAAGAATCCTCTCATTTCATGCCTTGAACTTCAAGAAATTAAAAAGGGGCCAAACTTTTCCAAATTTGCAAAAGAGCATAGAACTTCTCATACACTTGCTGAATCAGCACAAAACCAATTACATGGTTCTCCTTGATCTTTGCTGAGCCAGGACAAGCCAAAATCCAGCTGCAACATGAGCCCATACCTCAAGTACAAGTTATGTTGACATTTTGGCAACTTGCTCATACCAATCACCACAGTCCACAACAACTCCTCTGGCCTATCAAACATTGTTATGTGGACAAAATGCAGCTCATAACACAACACAAGCAAGCCTAACACTTCAGAATCACTAAGTTCCCAAAAATCACCCCAAGAGCAAAAGCTTTCGAAACTCACAGCACACACACTCAAACTTCAAACTCTTTTCATCAATCAACTCAGCTTCACTAAAGGATCATTTCCCACCCTTCATTGCAGCCTAAACACACCCAAAACCAAAACATGATTCTGGTGCAGCAAGAGTGCAAGCTCTCAAACCAGCCATTACAAACTTCTTCCAAGCATCAAAGCTTTATCAGGAGGTCAAGAGGAGTGGGTTTGCACAAGAGAGGAGGTCCAAAAGCTCCAAACTGAGGAAGCTCAAGCTCAGGTAACCTCTTCAAACTTTTTTCCAGAAATGCAATTTTAAGTTCTTAGATTGTTCTTTATGCTTTGTTGAGCACCATGATATATTTATTTTTGAAAATGGTTGCGAAATGAGCATGTACTGACTGTTTGAAAGTTTCACCAATTTTGTGTTCTTCTTCGAATCTTGAGTTTGAGCCATGAGAAATTTGTTTTGAGGGTAGATTTAGGTTTAGGAAGGTGAGCGGAGTTGATCTGGAGCTTTAGAGCTCTAGAAATGGCCTAGGGAAGACGTTGGTGTTGGGGTGCTTCCGGAGAAGAAGACCGGAACACTGTTCTGGTCTCCTGAAACGGATTAGGGTTAATTTTAGGGTTTAGTGAGCCAGGCGTGTTCTGGGCCCTTGGATCAGGTTTAATTTGAAATGGGTGGTCAGGATTAGTTCAGATTAGGTTGAATTGTGTTTAATTAATTAATTAAATAGGATTAAGTAAGTTTGAATTCTGACCATTAAGATGCGCGCGTGGTCTTCCCTCCACCCCCAGGTTTAAATCTGATCCATTGGATCAGTTGACTTTCTCTTATTCATATTTTTAATTCATTTTATTCCATTTATCTTGTACAATTTATTTAAAATACTTAAAAATTTCCAAAAATATTTTCCTTCTGCATTTTTAATTCAAATATTTTTCTTCACCCAAAAACATTTTTATTTTTATTTTTTGCATTAAAAAATCATTTTTAAAATATTTAAATGTTTATTTTTATTAATTAATGGAAATTAATTAATTAAAATATCATTTAGGTTTCTAAAAATCCCAAAAATATTCACATTGCATCTTAGGACATTTAGAAACATTTTCAAACCATTCATACAAATTTCTTTTTGGTTTTGATTCAACTTTGACAATTTTCTTGAATTTAGAGTTTATAAAAATCCCTTTTTGGAACCATAACTTCAAGAATTCTTTTCTGCCTAACCATGAAGGGTTTGACATTGGTTCTTTTTGAATTGTTCCTCATATAGCATGTAGTATCTAGCATATTGTTGTCATAAATTTATCTTGCATTTTCAAATTGATTTGCATTTTCCCTTTTGAGGTACCTTAAAACCCTAGCAAACTTAGAAAATTCACAACTTTCTTTAGGTTAAGAGTTAGACCTTCTCCTTTGGGGTGTGATATCATATGGGATTAGGGTTCCTTTGAGTTCATTGGAAATTATTTTATCTTATGATTTGCTTTTGTTTTTGACTTATGCATCTCATGTTGCCTTAAATCCCTAATTTTACATGTTCATTTGCATTCATCATGCATATGCATCCATACATGAACTTGCCATGACATTTCAAGCATTCATATGGCATCTAAGACATCTTAGGACATATTAGAATCATGATTGATCATTTCTTCATTCATTTGCCATGATGTGCATTCATTTTATTTCATAAACTTTCATGAACTTTTAAACTTCAAAGCGTGCTTCATTTGCATTCCATCTCTTGTATGAACATTCATAACACTTGACATGTTTTTGCATCATCTCATAGCATCATTTACATCATATGTTTGCTTCTGGTTTTGGGTTTACCTGTGCATACATTTCATTTTCATTTCATTCCTTTCTTTATGCTAACATTTTCAGGTGGTAAGTAACTTGAGAAGGGAATTTGCCTTTACTTCTCATCTCATTTATCTTTACCTTTTTCTTATGCATCCTTGCTGCATTTTCATTTGCTTTAGAGTGAGCTTGCTCATTCATGTTCATCATTAACTTTCTCTCTTCAAGTTACTTATCTTCTTCACTGAAGTAAGTAACTTGTTTCTTCTGCTTCTCCTCCTTTCATCTGCTTCTTCCATTGGTGGCTTCTCTGAAGATCTCTTGCAAGCCTTACAAACCATAGGAAAACCCAAGCATGACAATAATTAGGGTTTTGATTAGCCCCCCTTTAGTTTTTACCTTTGTGTCTTCTTGTGTGTCTCTCTTCTCATCTCATCATTAGAGACAAAACCTTTAAGGTTTTAAGACTTTGTGATTAGGGTTATGCTTGCATTCTTCTCTTAGGATGGAGTGTATAACTTTAATCCTAAGTGTTAAACCCTTAATTTGTTTAAACCTCTTAATCAATCCATTTTGATAATCACTAAGACATTAACTTGTAACTTGGGCCTTGCATTAGGGTTCTAATTCTTCCTTTATTGGTTAAGAAGGACTAACCCTAGTGTTAATGGACAAGTCCCCCTCATGTTTTCTTACAAACCATAAAATTCACTTCTTAATCTTACCATTAATTAAAATCAACTTTAATAAAGGTTTGTTTTGTCATGAGGTTAATCCCTAATCATGGATTAAGTTGAGGTATCTTCCTCAGCTTAAGTGTTCTCATCTATTATCCTTCTATTAGGATGGTGTAATGGGTCCACTAAATCCTTGATTATGGCTTAAACTCATTACTTAACACTAAACAAAAACTCAAAAACATCTAAATAATCACAAGTAGGTTAATGATCTTAATCCTACATCATGGTAATTAAGTTTGAGGTGTTTATCTCATACTTAAGGTATTCTCATTATCCTTGATTAAAGGGAGGATATGATGAGTTTACTAACCCTTGGTTTAGGCTTAAGCTCATTAACTTATGACAAACACAAAAAGCAATAAAAGATTGAAAACACAAAAACAAACAATAATCGTCTCCTTCAGGATTCTTTTCTCATCACACTCATTCACAAACGAGAACTTGTTTCTTCCGTCTAATGCAAGACAGTTAGCACTCGAGCCAGACGAGTCATACACTTGAGCATAGACAAGCAAGCAGTTCGCAAGTCAATTTATCTTTCAGTCTCTTTGAGTCGAACTATGGTGTTCTGACTTCCTCATTGCATGAGAGAATACGTAGGCATAACTTAACTATTATCGAACAAAAGTCTTTGTGTCTTCCCCCTCTTTCAGCATTCTCTTTTAAAGCCTCATTTCTGAGCACCTCACTTCACTTTCTTTCACTTACACTTGTACATTCTTTTCCAGCTTTTGCACACAGATAGCACAGACACTACCCCTTTTGTAAACACCCCAAATTTTCCCTCACCCATTCACACCATGGTTTCTGATCTTTTCATATGCATAAGTTCAATCATAGCATCTCATACCACATTTTTGCTTCACTGCATTGTTTCTAAGTCATCTGCATCTAGGGTTTGTGATCTGAGCAATCCAAGGGCTACTTGAGCCACTTCAAAGGTATACAATCACTTAAAAGGGGTCCATGTATGTTCAAGCATCATATTATATCCTCACAAAGTCAAGAAAGTCAAAGAATCACAAGAACTGAGAAAGGCATGGAAGCAGAGCCAGGTTTAACTGCACAGATGACCTAAAAATAGGGTTTTGGTTCCAAAGGCCATAACTCCAAATTTTTTGGTCATTCTTGTTTCTATTGGTCTCCATATGGTATAAGGATCATGCATATCAATTTTCATGAAGAATTCCATGGGGAAGGCATCTAATCAAGAGTTGACTTCTTGAGCAAGTCAGTGCAAAATCAGGGCATATGAGGCCCCCAATGACCCAACCAAAGGGCATTCTCCATCATTTTGAATGTGTATGATCTTTATTTTATCATAGAAGATGTTAGAAGTTCACAAAGTTGAAGAACTTCAAGCCATTTGCAAAGTTGCCTTTTTGGGAAAGTGACTTGTAATGAAAACTTGCCATTTTGGGAAAGTTTTTCAACCTCCTCAAATTGATTCAAAAATGCCTCAAATGAGAAAACTTTGGTCATGAAAGTTGTTGAATGGATCATTCCCTTTTCAAAAAGTACAAGAACTCATTCTAATTCATTATGGATCAAAAGTTATGGCTTGTCAAAGTTGGGAAAAATCATGAAATTTCCACTTTGGGCACCAAAGAGGGATTTTTGCAAATTCCAATTCCAAGCATTTTCAAGACCTCTAATTGACTTCTTTGCATCATTATAACATGTTACAACTTAGAAAAGTCAAGTTTGTGCCAAGATTTTTTTCATTTCCATGCCTTGAATCACAAGTTGCATAAGGCATTTTTCATAAAGACTACAAATTTGAAGCTTTGCAAAAGGGACCTCTCATGTTTGAAATGAACTCCAATTGGTACCAAAGCAGCATAACAACATTGCATAACTCATTTTGTCACATTTTGCCCAAAATATCACAAGGTTTATTGCCTTGGTTCGTGAGAAAATCCAAAGAGGGAAATGTGCAAGAACCTTGGAAACCCTTGATAAAGGCTAGCCAGCTCACAAAATCAGATCCAAAGGCCTTCCTTGACTCAAGCTGAGGCAGGACAAGCCCTAAGATTGCCTCTGACCCGAGCCATGCTTGGAGTACACAAAATCTTGACTTTCTTGCATTTTGCCCATACCAATCCCACAGTGCCACCACCAACTCTCTGCCCAATCAGAGTCAAATATGTGGACATCAAGCAACCCTAGACACACCATACACAAGCAAGAAGCTCCCACATTGCAGCATACACAAAAACTATCAAAAACCTTTCCCTCTTCGAATCTCTCAACACAGCCTTCAAACATCCAAAATTTCTTTACCCACAAACCACAAATCACTCATAGAACAAGAAGCACTCTCTGAAACAGCCTGAAACATCACATATCCAACTCTCCAAATCTGCTACACCAGAACCAAAACCTTCAAACCAGGCCATACAAACTCATTCTAAGCCTCATTTCATCATCCAGAGATTCATAGGAGGGGATTTGCAACAAAGGAGAGTCCAGAAAGCCCAGCAATAGAAGGTTCAAACTCAGGTATACTTCATGAACTTTTTTCTCAGAAGCTTGTTTTTTATTTCATTTATGATTCCTTGAGTTCCCCTGGTCATGGGGATATGATTATTATTGAAAATGGTTGAGAAACCACCATGTATGCAAGCTCTGAAATTTTGCCCGTGAAAATGTTTGGCTTCGATTCTCTTTATTCATGCTTGGTAAATGATGTTTGATGATGGATTTGGGTTTAGTTTGGATAGGAGAACGCTTTTGGGCAGTTAATTTAGGTTGGGGTAGCTTGTAGAGGAAGCTAGGTTTTTGGTTTCGCCGGAGAAGACGACCGGAACACTGTTCCGGCCGTCTGAGTTTGATTAAGCCCTAATTAGGTTTAGCAGCGTAATTAATGAGAGTTTGAATTTGGACCGTGGATGCAGTTGACCAGGGTTGACTCCCGCGCGTGTGTGTGGCTCATATCACATCATTAAAACCTAATCTGTTTTTATTAATTTAATAAATCACATTTAAGTTAATTAATCCAGAAGAGATCCTGACCTTCCAATAGCGCGCGCAGTCAACCATTGACCCCCAAGTTTGAATCTCAGCCATGGATTGTGCATACTTTCATTTATTTTAATTTTTATTTCATTTAATTTGATTTATCTTTTATGAATTTTTAAAAATAGTAAAATACATTAAAAAAATTCTGACATTTTTTATCAAATCTTTTATTAATTTTAAGAACCCAAAAATATTTTTATTTTTATTTTTTGCATTGAAAATCATTTTTAAATCATTTAAATGTTTATTTTTAATTAGTTGATGAAAATTAATTAATTAAAAATGCATTTAGGTATTTAAAAATCACAAAAAAATTCACATTGCATTTAAAAACATTTAGAAACATTATCCAACTCTCAAAACAAATTTATTTTTGGTTCTTGATGCCTTTTGATCATTTTCATTGGAATTAAATTCATTTTAAGGCAATATTTTTGTGCAAACTTTGAAAAATCCATTCTGCCTAACCTTTGAGAGTTTGATGATGGTTCTTCTTGCATTGCATCCTTCATGGCATGTAGTTTATAGGATAAAATTGGTTTGATTTGATTTTCTATTTTCATTTTGTTTTGCATTTTTCATGATGAGGTACCTTAAAACCCTAGCCAACTTGAGGAATTCATAGCTCCCATTAGGTTAAGAGTTGGGTCCCCTCCTTTGGGCAGTGAACTTGTGTAGGTTTAGGGTTCCTTTGATCCCATTTTCAATTTTTTGTCATATCATTTGCTTCTGGTTTTGGATTTTTGTGATGCATGTTGTATGTAAACCCTAATTTATGCTTTCCTTTGCATCCATCTTTCATTTGCTTGCATCCAATGACTTGCCATGACATTTTGTGCATCCACATGATTCATAATACATCTTAGGACATATTAGAATCATATTTGATCATTGCATCATTCCTTTTCCATGTTATATGTTCATTTCATTTCATAAACATTCATGAATCCTTATGGTTCAAGGCATGCTTCATTTGCCTTCTTATGCTTGTTTGATCATCCTCATCTCTTGTCTTGTGTTTGCATCTTCACTTAGCATCATTAACATCATGTTTATGCTTCTGACTTTGGTTTGCATCATGACATTTCATCTCATTTGCATTGCATTTCATTTCTTATGCTAACTTTTCAGGTGGTAAGTTGTTTTGAGAGGTGAATTTGCCTTCACTTCTCACAATCTCTTCTCATCCCTCTCTTGTATCATTGCTGCATTCATGTTCTCTTCCTACCTTCTTTTTCTTCAAGCAACTTGTCTTCTTAAGTGAAGAAAGTTGTCTTGCTTCTCTCTGCTTCTTGTTCCTTTCATCTGCTTCCTTCCTGGTGGTTTCTCTGAAGATCTTTTGCAAGCCCCATTAACCCTAGGAACAACCAAGCATGATAACAATTAGGGTTTGATTAGTCCCCCATTTAACTTTTACCTTTGTGTCATCATTGAGTCTTCTCTTCTCATCTCATAATCAAGGACTAAACCCTAAAGGTTTTAAGGCTTTGTGATTAAGCTTATGCCTGCATCCTTCTATTAGGATGGAGTGTATAACTTTAATCCTAAGTGTTAAACCCTTAATGTGTGTAAATCCATTAATAAATCCATATAATAATCACTAAGACATTAAGCTTGTAACTTGGGCCTTGCATTAGGGTTCTAATTCTTCCTTAATTGGTTAAGAAGGACTAACCCTAGTGTTAATGGACAAGTCTCCCTCAAGTTGTCTTACAAACCATAAAAATCACTTCTTCATCTTACCATTAACTAAGATCCATTTAATAAAGGCTTTGTTTTTGTCATGAGGTTAATCCCTAATCATGGATTAAGTTAAGGAATCTTCCTCAGCTTAAATGTTCTCATCTATTATCCTTCTATTAGGATGGTGTAATGAGTCCATTAAATCTTTGATTATGGCTTAATCGCATTACTTAACACTAAACAAAAACTCCAAAAACATCTAAATAAATGCAAGTAGGTTAATGATCTTAATCCTACATCATGGTGATTAAGTGTGAGGTGCTTACTTCACACTTAAGGTATTCTCATTACCCCTAATCAGAGGGAGGATGTGATGAGTTTACCAACCCTTGGTTTAAGCTTAAGTTCATTTTCCTATGACAAACGTCAAAAAGCAATAAAAGATTGAAAACACAAAAACAAACAATAACCGTCTCCTCCGGGATTCTTTTATCATCACTTTCACTCACAAACGAGAACTTGCTTCTTCCGTCTAATGCAAGACAGTTTGCACCTGAGCCAGACAGGTCATACACTTGAGCATAGGCAAGTAAGCAGTTCACAAGTCAATTTATCTTTCAGTCTCTTAGGGTCGAACTACGGTGTTCTGACTTCCTCATTGCACAAGAGGATACGTAGGCATAACTTAACAGTTATCGAACAAAAGTCTCTGTATATTCCCCCTCTTTCCAGCATTACTCCTTAAGCCTCATAGTCTTGAGCATTGTATTCTTTCTTTACACTGACACTCTCATATTCCACTTCACTTTTCTTTTACACTAACACTTGCATTCTTTCCAGCTTTGATACACAGATTACACTGACACTACCCCTTTAAAACACAAATCTTTTAAGCGTGGATCCCGTCGAGTACGGCGGGCAATCTGGGTGCTAATACCTTCCCAGGTTGTAACCAACCCCCTTTCTCAGTCTCTCTGGTTCGCGACCGTCTTATCTATCCTTTCTTAGGTTTATGCAGCATTACCTTTCCTCCGGGATAAAAATGCCTAGCTGGCGACTCTTTTCTTCTGAGTTCACCCTTGTGTGTTCTCTCTCCTTTCGCCGACCGTTCGCGTCTGTACCCCATTTGAATTAGTCTCATTTTGGTGGGAGCGACAACTTTAAACACAAACTTTAGAGCATGGATCCCGTCGAGTACGACGGACAATCTGGGTGCTAATACCTTCCCAGGTTGTAACCAACCCCCTTTCTCAGTTTCTATGGTTCGCAACCGTCTTATCCATATCTTTCCAGGTTTATGCAGCATTACCTTTCCTTCGGGATAAAAATACCTAGCTGGCGACTCTATTCAGTCCATTACATTTCTCCTCTCGGGATGCAAATCTTTGGGAGCGACACTAGGCTTGCAAGGAGCGAGTCCTTGGAGACTAACACTAATAACTTCCAATTAAAAACTTAGATGTTTGTAAACACCCCAAATTTTCCCTCACTAATTTCACCATGGCTTGTGATCTTTTCATGTGCATAAGTTCAATCATAGCATCTCATATTGCATTTTTGCTTCACTGCATTGGTTCTAAGTCATCTGCATCTAGGGTTTGTGATCTGAGCCATCCCTGAGCTATTTGAGCCACCCCAAAGGTCATCAATCACTTCAAAGGGGTCCATGTATGTTCAAGCATCATATTGTATCCTCACAAGGTCAAGAAAGTCAAAGAATCACAAGAACTGAGAAAGGCATGGAAGTAGAGCCAGGCTTAACTGCACAGATGACCTAGAATTAGGGTTTTGGTTTCAGAGGCCATAACTCCAAATTTTTGGTCATTCTTGTTTCTATTGGTCTCTATATGTTATGAGGATCATGCATATCAATTTTCATGAAGAAATTCCATGGGGAAGGCATCTGGTCAAGAGTTGACTTCTTGAGCAAGTCAAGTGCAAAATCAGGGCATCTGAGGCCCCCAGTGACCCAACCAAAGGGTGTTCTCCATCATTTTGAATGTGTATGATCTTTATTTGATCATAGAAGATGTTAGAAGTTCACAAAGTTGAAGAATTTCAAACCATTTGCAAAGTTGCCTTTTTGGGAAAGTGACTTATAATGCAAACTTGCCATTTTGGGAAAGTTTTTCAACCTCGTCTTTTTGATTAAAAAATGCTTCAAATGAGAAAACTTTGGTCATGAAAGTTGTAGAATGGATCCTCCCATTTTCAAAGAGTACAAGAACTCATTCTAATTCATTTTGGATCAAAAGTTATGGCTTGGCAAAGTTAGCAAAAATCACATAATTTCATATTTTACACCAAAGAGGCATTTTGCAAAATGGTATGATAAGGCATTCTAAAGGCTTCAAATGTGCACAAACACTTCACAACACACTCATATGACCTCTAAAGATCAGAATTGGCCCAAGAATTATGCATTTTGGTGCCTTGAACCTAAAGAATTTCTAAAAGGGCCAAAGTTGGACAAATTTGCAAAATCACCCATAAGCTTCAATCTACTTGCTGCATTGCCTCAATCTTACTTCCATGGTTCTCCTTGATCACAGCTGAACCAAGCCATGCCTCTAAACCAGCCTTCCATGACCCATACCTCAAAGGACACCTAACATTGACTTTTGGAAAAATGGACCATACCAATCAACATAGGCCAGCAACAACTCTCTGACCTATCCCAACTTGATACATGTACCAAAAGAAACTCAACACAACACACAACACAAGCTGAAACCTCCCACAAGTGAGCATTCTCCAAAATCCCTCTTTATGCATTTTTCTTCGAATCTCAATACACAAGCCGCAAACCTCAAAACAAACTTCATAGAATCACTCACCATGATCCTCTGATCATTTCCCAACCATCATTTGATCCTGAAACCATCCCAAACAGAAATACGATTTTTCACTCCCCTTGGTCAGAACTTCATCAATCTCACAAACCAGCCACAATACACTCCAACTAAGCTTCAAAGCTTCCTCAGGAAGATCATTGGAGCCATTTTGAAGCAAAGAAGCAGTCAGAAAGCTCCTGGATAGAAAGCTCCATCTCAGGTAGTCATGCGAATCATTTTTTCCAGAAGCTCTATTTTAAGTTATTAAATGATTAAGCTTGTTCCCCTGAGTGCATTGAGCTTTGTATTTTTAAAAATGGTTGAGAAATGAAGTTGTATGGTTGTTCTGAAATTTCTGCCATTTTTGCATTTTGATTCGAATCTTGTTTGTGAGTGAAAAGAAATGGAGTTTGATGTTAGGGATGAGTTTAGGGAGGTGAGAGGAAGCAATCTGGAGCTTTAGAGCTCCAGAAATGGCCTAGGGAATGATTTGGAAAAATCTCAGGGGAGGTGCGGCCGGAGAAGATGACCGGAGGTCATTTCCGGCCACCTGAAAGTCATTAATTCCTTAATTGTGATTAGGGCTTAGTTTGAATGTGAGCCATAGATCCTGTTGACCCCAGTTGACCCGCGCGCGAATGAGTGGCCTAGATCCATCATGAAAACCCTAATCCTGATTTATTAAATTAATTAATTTAAATTTAGTCAGTTTGAACTACAACCCTAGGATCTGGCGCGGGTCAACTTCCTCCAAATTCATTTGAATCTCAGCTCTTGGATTAGCCTACTTTCTTTTATTTAAATTTTTATTTCATTTTCTTTTCATTTAACTTCCACGATTTTTTTAAAAATAGCAAAACACTTTAAAAAATTCTGAAATTTTTTGTCAAACCTTTTATTAATTTTCAGAACCCAAAAATATTTTTATTTTTATTTTTTGCATTAAAAATTATTTTTAAATCATTTAAATGTTTATTTTTAATTAGTCAATGAAAATTAATTAATTAAAAATGCATTTAGGTATTTAAAAATCACCAAAAAATTTACATTGCATTTAAAAACATTTAGAAACATTATTCAACTCTCAAAACAAATTTCTTTTTGGTCCTTGATGCATTTTGACAATTTTCATTGGAATTAAATTTGTTTAAAGGCAATATTTTGATCCTAACTTGAAAAAATCCATTCTGCCTAACCATGAAGAGTTTGATAATGGTTCTTCTTGCATTGCATCCTTGATAGCATGTAGTTTCTAGGGTAAAATTGGTTTTCATTTATATTTCATTTTCAATTTAATGAGGATTTTTCCTTTTAAGGTACCTTGAAACCCTAGTTGAATTGAGAAAATCATAACTTCCATTAGGTTTAGATTTAGGTCTCATCCTTTGAGCAGTGAACTTGTGTAGGTTTAGGGCTCCTTTGATCCCATTTTCAATTTTTTGTCATGTCATTTGCTTCTGGTTTTGAATTTGTTGTTACATGTTGTGCATAAACCCTAATTCTTGCCTTCATTTGCATCCATCTTCCATATACTTGCATCCAAGAACTTGCCATGGCATTTTGTGCATCAACATGACATATAAGACATCATAGGACATATTAGAATCATGTTTGATCATTGCATCATTCATTTGCCATGTTATATGTTCATATCATTTCATAAGCTTTCATGAACTTTCATGGTTCAAGGCATGCTCCATATGCATCCATTCTCTTGTATGCTCACATATATGCATCTTGTATGACTTTTCACCATCTCTTGACATCATTTTCATCATCTGTATGTTTCTTGCTTTGGAAATTGCCCATCCATATGCATTATTTCATCTCATTTCTCCCCTTATGCATCTTGTACTAACTTTTCAGGATAAATGGTAAGTTTGTTTGGGAGGTGGATTTGCCTTCACCTACTACCTCTTCTCACCTTATCATTTTACATTTTTGCTGCATTCTTACTTGTCTTTGAGTGAGCTTGCTCACTTGTGCCTCTCTTCCCTCTTTTCTTTTCTCATCTCATCCCTTTTCTATCTTGCTTCTCCTTGGTGGCTTCCTTGAAGATTTCTCCTCTTAAGCCACACAAACCCTAGGACTTCCAAGCATGATAACATTTTAGGATTGTTTAGTCCCCCTTAGACTCTTCCCTTTGAGTTTTCTTTGAGTCTTCTCTTCTCACCTCATAATCAAGGACTAAACCTTAAAGGTTTTAAGGCTTTGTGATTAAGCTTATGCCTGCATCCTTCTATTAGGATGGAGTGTATAACTTTAATCCAAAGTGTTAAACCCTTAATGTGTTTAAATCCTTTAATCAATCCATCTAATAATCACTAAGACATCAAGCTTGTAACTTGGGCCTTGCATTAGGGTTCTAATTTTTCCTTAATTTGTTAAGAAGGACTAACCCTAGTGTTAATGGACAAGTCCCCCTCAAGTTGTCTTACAAACCATAAAAATCACTTCTTAATCTTACCATTAACTAAAATCCACTTTAATAAAGGCTTTGTTTTGTCATGAGGTTAATCCCTAATCATGGATTAAGTTGAGGAGCCTTCCTCAGCTTAAATGTTCTCATCTATTATCCTTCTATTAGGATGGTGTAATGAGTCCATTAAATCCCTGATTATGGCTTAAACTCATTACTTAACACTAAACAAAAACAACAAAAAACATCTAAGTAATCACAAGTAGGTTAATGATCTTAATCCTATACCAAGGTGATTAGGTGTGAGGTGCTTACATCATACTTAAGGTATTCTCATTACCCCTAATCAGAGGGAAGATGTGATGAGTTTACTAACCCTTGGTTTAGGCTTAAGCTCATTATCTTATGACAAACATAAAAAGCAATAAAAGATTAAAAACACAAAAAAACAAATAATAATTGTCTCCTCCGGGATTCTTTTCTCATCTCATTCACTCACAAACGAGAACTTGCTTTTCCCGTCTAATGCAAGACAATCTGCACCTGAGCCAGACAGGTCATACACTTGAGCATAGACAAGCAAGCAGTTCATCAGTCAATTTATCTTTCAGTCTCTTTGGGTCGAACTACGGTGTTCTGACTTCCTCATTGTACGAGAGGATACGTAGGCATAACTTAACAGTTATCGAACAAAAGTCTCTGTATATTCCCCCTCCCTCCAGCATTATTCTTTAAGTCTCATAGCCTTGAGCATTTCACTTCTGTTCTTACACTGACACTTCTCCTATACACTTCATTTTTCTTTTACACTGACACTTGCATTCTTTCCAGCTTTGATACACAAAACACCACTGACACTACCCCTTTGAACACAAATCTTTTGAGCGTGGATCCCGTCGAGTACCACGGACAATTTGGGTGCTAATACCTTCCCAGGTTGTAACCAACCCCCTTTCTCAGTTTCTCTGGTTCACGACTGTCTTATCCATCTCTTCTTAGGTTTATGCAGCATTACCTTTCCTTCGGGATAAAAATGCCTAGCTGGCGCCTCTATTCATTTCCCTCTCCTTTCGCCGACCGTTCGCGTCTGTACCCCTCTTGACCTGGGTGTCATTTTGGCGGGAGCGACAGCTTGGCGACTCTGCTGGGGACCCTTATACTGTAACCAGGGCTTCTGGTTCTTTTTGTGGGTTCCTCCTAGCGCTTGTTTGATTTGTGTTTACTGGGGTGTTATGTGCTAGTTGTGTTTATATAGTTGCCTTATATATTGCTTTATGTACAGCTTTATTTATTGCTTTCTTTACAGTTTTTCATATTTCATAATGTCATTATCATTGCTGGATCTGTTCTTCTGTCTTGGTGGGTGGGGTTTCATTGAGAGTTTAAGGTCCTGTACCTGGGACCTGAGTGACACCTAGGCTAGAGTGGTTCATGTTCTTTCCCATTCCATTTCGGTCTGGTGCAGGAATATGAAACACAGTTCAGATGTGGGTTTCTTCTTGAGAACTCTGTGCTACAGATTTCCTGTAGTGCTAGGGCTATCTGGGAAGCCTGCTAAGTCTGGATGACCTTTATTATGACCTTCAGAAACTGAGGTGAATTAGAGGAGGATCTTTTATGGTTATTGTAAACACTGTACCTCCGGGTTAGAAGTGTTTACACTTCTCATAACTGATCCAAGTCTGAGGATCCTTGTTTTAGAACCTTAACTGTGAAGGGGGTTGGGCTGTTTACAGGTTTGCAGGTACATTTGGCCACATCATACCCTGTACCTATTTGATTAAGAGTACCTCATTTTGGACAGTTCTTGTGATTTAACCCTGGACAGGTGACTCTTTATTTGAGTCCCCCGCCTTGGTTACTGGATTTCTAAGCCTTCATCTGGACTTCTTGAACATACTTGGACTTATATCAAGACAGATAATCAGATCCAGCTTGATCACAAACCCTTGCATATCATTTTGCATACATCATCATTGCATCATTTAACATTTGTTTATTTGTTTTTCAGGGTATCCACATTACATCTGGTTTGGTTTTGACCCCTTCTTCTGCATAGACCTCTGCTTCATCAGTTACCTGCTTTAGCTTTTCTCACCATCACCAGCATCAGCCTATCAGTGGCTCATCTCCAGTATCAGTCTTAATCTTCATCAGCACTTATCTTCAGCTCTTCATCAGCACTCATGGCTACTCCCAGGAAGAGCAACATTTCATACCATTTCTTTGAGCCTGTGTTGACTGGTATCAGACAGGTCCAGTCACTTATCACCCCTGACCACATCCCATTATTCAGAGAGCATTATGGAGGTATCCTTGATATGGTTATGGACCTAGACCCTTCTCAGAGGAGCATGATCCACACCTGCCTACAGTTTTATGACCCTCCTTTGAGATGCTTCACCTTTCCAGACTTTCAGCTAGGACCTCTGCTGGAGGAGTTTTCATCATTGATTGGAGTACCTGTCAGGGGTGGAGTCCCCTTCAACCCAGAGATGCCAGTTCCCAGTAATGGAGAAGTAGCAAAAGCACTGTACTTGGAGCCTGCTTTGATTGAGCAAAGTATGACAACAAAAGCTGGGATCCCTGGTTTGCACTTAGACTTCTTGATTTCTCAGGCCATCCTGAAGGCCTCTTTGGGAGAATGGAGGGCAGTCTGTGCACTGTTAGCCCTCAGCATATATGGGGTTATACTGTTTGCAGATGAGCCCAAATTTGTCAGCAAGAATGCCATTCATCTTTTCCTTCTGAGGAACCCAGTACCCACATTGCTGGGAGATTTCTATTACTCTATCCACCAGAGGAATGAGAAACAAAGAGGGAAGTTAGTGAGATGCTGTGCTCCTTTGTTTCACACTTGGCTGCTCATACACTTACCTAAATCAGATTCCTTCTTGAACCCTCACCAACAAAAGAATTGGGCCAAGAGGCTCATTGCTTTGACTTTAGATGATATCAGATGGTACACCCAGAGCACCAAAGGCAAGGACATCATCACCAGCTATGGGAAATACCCAAATGTACCTCTGATAGGAGTAAAGGGTTGCATCAACTACAATCCTTTGTTGTTTAAGAGACAACTGGGCTATGCTTTGGTTCACCCTCCTAGAGTGCAAGATTTAGCTGAGACCCTGTATTGTGAAGCAAAACCTAACTCAGCTGTTGTCAGACAAGCATCCTGGGCTTGGGACAACATCCATAAAAAAGGGATGGCCATTCTAGGGAGGTGTAATAATGTTGCTTCAGCTCAGTACTATGACTGGTCCCATGCTAGAGCTCAGATTACTGGAATGCCCTTCACCTTGGAGGACACACCTGGACCATCTACAGTACAGCTAGCAACCACTGTCAGCCTGGAGGAATTTGAGAAACTGAAGGAAAGGAATGAGAATTTGTCTCAAGCTTTGAAGAAAACCCTTTGGGAAAGGAGTGATGGTCGTCTGAATATTGAGAGGTTGGAGAAGCTTAGGGTGGAGCATCTGGCCAAGATTGAAAAAACAGAGGACTACATCAAGAAATCAAGAGCCAGGGAACAAATATTGAAGAATGCCTGTAAAGAAGCCAAGATTCAGAAGGCTAGGACTGAGCTCTATCTGTAAGAAATTCAGGCTAGGTGGGTCAGGATTACTGAAGCCTGGACACAAGAAGATAAGAGAATTCAAGCCAAGATTGAACAGTTAGAGGCCAATGAAAAGAAGCAGCAGGAAGCTCTATTGGCATCCAAGAAGGAGATTTCAGAGTTAAAGCTCAGAGCTGGACTGAAAAGATCAAAGGACCAGGACAGGCACAAGAAGCTGACCACTGCCATTGCCACCAGAAACCTTCTCATTAGGACTATTACAGAGCATCCAGCTGGTCCTGTGACTAAGGCACTTCTGAAGGAGGTCAAAGAGGATGAGTTTGGATTGGATGTTTGACTTCTTTGCTTGTTGTTCATTTCCATTTGATGTACTTTCCTTTTTTGTTGTATTTTGACCCTTCGGGGGCATGTGTTGTAAGAACAGACTATGTATTATTCATCATTTGTAATATATTTTAGTTTGTTTCCATTTGGGGTTTCTTTTCTCAAGCAACATCAAAGCATCTTCCTCGAGGTCTGGAAAGGTCAAAACCAAGAACTAAGCCGGATACCTTGGAAAACAAATTAGCATACTACATTGCATACTAACTTTTGTTTTGTTTTGTAGGTTTTATATTTATTTGTTTCTAACCTTGTTGTGACCTTCAGGAAATATTGCTCGCCGCCGGGTGTTCCCTGTCAACCGTACACACCGGTACCCTACTCGCAACAACCTTCCTGGTATCCAGATGGAGCAAGTACAGCAAGACCTGACTGAGGTCAGAACCCAGATGGCTAATGAAAGAATGGAGATGAGAAACCAAATGACCCAATTCATGGCTGTGATGACTGGCTTGGCCCAGAGCCAAGAAAGGTTAAGGGCATTGGTAGAAAGACAAACCCCCGAGGAACCTCATCCTGGGACTGGAGGAACAAGTAATAATGAAAGGGGTCAACCTCATGTTAATCCACCAGTATTTGGACCTCATCTAGATCCTGAAGTCCACATCCAGGGAAATGTGCAAGGAAATACTGCTGGAGGAAGAATCTTGCAAGAAGATCCCCAAGAAGAGCAGTTTACTGTCATGGGAGCTGGAGACGAATTCTATGATAGGAGGTTTGATGAAATTGCTGAGAAGTTGATATCTTTGGAGTCTCAAAACTCCTTGGGTTTCGATGTAATGGATATGGGGTTAGTGGATGGGGTGAGAATTCCCCACAAATTCAAGCCCCCGTGCTTTGAGAAATACAATGGAACCTCCTGTCCACGAACTCACCTGCAATCTTTCCTGGGGAGACTTAAAGAATATACCATGGATGAAAAGTTGTGGATGTTCTACTTTGAAGACAGTTTGACTGGGGCTTCAAGAGAGTGGTATTCACACCTGACCAGAGCTACTGTCAGATGCTGGAAGGATCTAGCTGAAGCTTTCATCAGGCAGTATCAATACAATCTGGACATGGCTCCTAACAGGACCCTCCTAATGGGAATGTCTCAATCCTCCAGAGAAAGCTTCAGGGAATATGCCCAAAGGTGGAGACAGCTTGCTGCTGCTGTCCAGCCACCCATGTCGGAAAGAGAAATGGCCGACATGTTCATGAATACTTTGCAAGGAACATATATTGATAGACTGGCTGCCTTTTCTTCTACCAGTTTTGCTGACGTAGTTATAGCTGGGGAAAGGATTGAAAGTCTGCTAAAAATGGGCAAAATTTATGATAATGGTGCAAGTTCGTCCAGTAATCCCAGGAAGCCTTTTGTGGGACCTCGAAGGACCGGTGAAACAAATGTCATCCATGCCAGCAGGGGCAGACCTCAGTATGTTCATAGATCAGTAGCAGCTGTCACCATTCCAGCTCCGATTCCTCAGCAACCAGCATATCAACAACAACAACCACATTATCAACAACAAGTTCAGTCTCCGCCACAGAGAACCCACAACAACAATAATAGCAATCAACAACAACGACCCTTCCAACAAAGACCATCACAGGCAAACAGGGTGATTGACCCTATCCCTATGCCTTATGCTGCCTTATTGCCACAACTCCTGAAGCTTAACTTGGTTAAGTTAAGGACATTGGCACCTCCAGATCCCTCCAATCTCCCAAAGAATTATGATGACAACGCCAGGTGTGCTTTCCATTCCAATGCACCTGGTCACAATACTGAGAAATGCAGGGCCTTGCAAATGAAAGTTCAAGATCTGGTGGATTCTAAAGCCCTAAACTTTGCACCTCCTCTGAATGTCAACAGAAATCCTATGCCTAATCATGGAGGGCCAAGGATTAATGCCATTGATGAAGACAAACCATCTACCTTGATCACCAGTGTTGCACAAATTCGAACACCTTTGGTCGAAATTAAAGCTCAGCTTCTAGAGTGCCAAGTGTTCCCCGGGTGTGAACTCGGTTGTGGGTATTGCAACATTGCATTCAACGGGTGTGAAAATTTGAGGAGAGGCATAGATGGTCTTATTAAAGATGGTATCCTTCAGATTTCAACAACGGCGCCTACAAATCCAGCAATTCCTTTAACAACAATTCCTGATTCTTCTACAACAGCAGCAACAATCATTCCTACCGATTCATCAATATCATCAGCAATGGCTCCATCCATCACTTCAACAAGTCAGATTTCAACAACCATTTCTTCTACAACATCAGCATCCATTTTATCAACAAAATCTTCTACAACGCCAACAAAAATCAATGAAGATGTCTCAGCAGTTACAATCTACTATGACCCATCAAATGTTCCTCCAAACAATAACTTTCAGCAACAAACAGTGGCACCTCCTGCCAGATCACCAGTCACAATTTACTACGATCCGCACACCATTACAGTACCCTCCTCTGCAGCAGTCAGTCCAGTTACTATTACGGTACCTGGACCAGTTCCTTATGAAAGTAGTAATGCCATACCTTGGCATTATGGCTCTGATCTTTACTGCAACGGGGAGAAAATCACTCTGGATTCATCAACCTCTTCTCCACAAATTGATAATGTTGGGGGAGGCGGAGGCTTCACCAGAAGCGGACGCTTTTTTGCCTCACAAAGACAAAGACCTAATGTTGAGGCAGAAGCTGTTGCCAAAGCAAAAGGAAAGAGTGTGGTGCCTGAAGAGCCAACTGTCAAAGAGACTCAGAAGACATCTTTTGAACAAGATGTAGACGAGTTCTTGAGAATCATAAAGAGAAGTGATTACAAGGTGGTGGATCAGCTTCACCAAACTCCCTCAAAAATCTCCATATTATCACTGTTGATGTGTTCTGAAGCTCACAGGAATGCATTATTGAAAGTCCTGCACGCAGCATACGTGCCAGAGGAGATTACTGTTAATCAGTTAGAAACTGTGGTGGCAAATGTCAACACCAGTCACGGACTGGGCTTTACCAATGCTGACTTAACAACAGAGGGACGTAATCACAACAAGGCTTTACATATCACCTTGGAATGCAAGGGTGTTGTTCTGTCTCATGTACTGGTGGACACTGGGTCATCACTCAATGTTCTGCCAAAGAAAGCCTTAGTGAAGCTGGAGTATGATGGCTTGGCACTGCGTCCGAGTAATTTGGTGGTGAGAGCATTTGATGGCTCTAAGAGATTAGTGCTTGGAGAGATTGATCTGCCTGTGATGATTGGCCCGCAGACCTTCAAAAATACCTTCTATGTGATGGACATTCAGTCGACCTACAGCTATTTGTTGGGTAGACCCTGGATCCACGCCGTTGGCGCTGTTACGTCTACCCTTCACCAGAAGTTGAAATTCGAGTGGTAAGGCCAGATCATCACCATCTGTGAGGAAGAAGACATCTTTGTTAGCCATCTGGCTACGTATAAGTACATAGAAATGGATGGAGAAATCCATGAAACTATGAGCCAGGGGTTTGAGGCCCTGAACATTAATGAAGCATCTGCTGTACTGGGAACTTCCATAACGTCATATCAATAATCCTGGAAGGTTGTTGAGGAAGGTACCGCCCAAGGCTGGGGAAAGCTGTTGCCCGTGGAGAAGAAAGAAGACAGATTTGGCTTGGGTTACAGACCAACTCAACAAGATCAATCAGAGGCTGCCAAGGAGCCCAAGTTTGTCAGCGGGGGAATGCTCACCCCGGATGCTGTGAACAATTTGGAAGACGAGGAGGAAAGCGACCGCAACCTGGAGAGCTGGATACGTCCAAGGATCCTGGGGAGCCAAGTCCTTAACTGGTCTTCCTAGGAAATTATAAGGGTTACTCCTGCAGAGTAATTATTATTTCCTGTATTTTTTAAAGCATGCATCAAGTCTTACATCTTGCCCAAGATGTTAAGACTCATTTTGTAATCGGGCCATCTTGTATTTGTGCAAAGACCAATTAATGAATATCAGGACATTTTTTGCAAACGAGTCTTTCCTTTTCCGCTCACTATTTTTCATTTTTCTTTTTGTACAAAAATAAAATGGCAATGTTTTTTCAAAATGATAACTTCATTTCACTTTTCTAAACAAAGATAAAACCGATCACTAAAATAAACCAATCTAAACCCTTGCAGAAAGTGCCCTCCAGACTGCACCGACAACAACACTGCTATGACTTTGTATGACTTTGACAATCCAATCAATCAAGCTGATGAAGGGGTTGAAGAAGATTATGAGCTACCTGAAGAGCTAGCCAGGTTGTTAAGGCAAGAGGAGAAGGTTATCACTCCTCATCAGGAGGAGATCGAAACGGTTAATCTTGGTACGGAAGAAGACGTGAAAGAAGTTAAGATCGGGGCCTGCCTACAAGATTCAGTGAAAGAGCAACTGATTGATATGCTTCGGGAGTATGTGGATGTTTTCGCTTGGTCTTATCAGGATATGCCAGGATTGGACACCGATATTGTCACGCACAAGCTGCCTTTGAAAGAATACTACCCGCCAGTAAAACAGAAGTTGCGCCGTACTCGCCCAGATATGGCAATGAAGATAAAAGAAGAGGTACAAAAGCAGTGGGACGCCGGTTTCCTTGTTGTAACTAGCTATCCACCGTGGGTTGCTAATATTGTACCTGTGCCTAAGAAAGATGGCAAGGTGAGAATGTGTGTGGATTACCGGGATCTGAACAGAGCCAGCCCGAAAGATGACTTTCCTTTACCTCACATTGATGTATTGGTTGATAATACGGCTCAGTTCTCGGTGTTCTCCTTCATGGACGGATTTTCAGGATATAATTAGATCAAGATGTCACCTGAAGACATGGAGAAGACAACTTTCATCACACCCTGGGGCATATTCTGTTATAAGGTGATGCCATTCGGACTGAAGAATGCTGGTGCAACTTATCAACGGGCTATGGTAACACTATTCCATGACATGATCCATAAAGAAATTGAATGTTATGTGGATGACATGATTGCCAAGTCCCTCACGGAAGAAGACCACCTGGTAAACCTGTTGAAGCTATTCAAGCGTCTGAGGAAGTACTAACTGAAGTTAAACCCTAACAAGTGCACATTCGGGGTGTGATCTGGTAAGCTGCTGGGATTTATTGTAAGTGAAAAGGGGATTGAAGTTGACCCTGATAAAGTTAAGGCTATTCAAGAAATGCCTGCACCGAAGTCGGAAAAAGAAGTTCGAGGGTTCCTAGGTAGATTGAACTACATTTCAAGGTTCATATCTCACCTTACAGCAACCTGTGAGCCTTTGTTCAAGCTGTTAAGAAAATAACAAACGGTCAGGTGGAACGAAGACTGCCAGATGGCTTTTGACAAAATCAAGGAATACTTACAAGAGCCTCCAATCCTTATGCCTCTAGTGGAAGGAAGACCTCTAATCATGTACTTGACAGTATTAGAAGAGTCAATGGGGTGTGTGTTGGGCCAGCATGACGAGTCTGGTCGAAAAGAGTATGCAATGTACTACCTAAGCAAAAAGTTTACCCACTATGAACAACGTTATTCACTGCTCGAGAAAACTTGTTGTGCTTTAGCGTGGGCTGCTCGCCGACTGAGACAGTATATGTTGACCCACACTACTTTATTGATCTCAAAGATGGATCCAGTTAAGTACATTTTTGAGAAGCCAGCACTTACCGGACGGGTTGCAAGATGGCAAATGATCCTCACAGAATATGACATTCAGTACACATCTCAGAAAGCCATCAAAGGTAGTGTATTGTCCGATTATCTTGCTGAGCAACCCATTGATGATTACCAGCCTATGAGATTTGACTTCCCTGATGAAGACATCATGTTCATAAAAGCAAAAGATCATGAAGAGCATGTTCACACTGAAGGGCCCGACCCAGAAGAAGAATGGACTATGATGTTTGACGGGGCTGTTAATATGAATGGTTGTGGTGTTGGTGCAGTACTCATTACACCTAAGGGAGTTCACATGCCTTTCTCGGCAAAGCTCACCTTTAACTGCACTAACAACGAAGCTGAATACGAAGCTTGTATTTTGGGTCTTGAGGAAGCCATTGACCTCAGGATCAAGACTTTGACTGTGTTCGGAGATTCAGCTCTGGTGATTAATCAAACCAACAGCAAATGGTACACCCACCAAGATCATCTGATACCCTACCGGGATTATACAAGAAGGTTGTTGACTTTCTTCACAACGGTCAAGCTTGAGTATATCCCTCGAGATGAAAATCAGTTTGCAGATGCTCTGGCTACCATTTCATCCATGATCAAAGTTCAAGCTGCCAACTTTGTGCCTCAAATTACAGTGTCCAGACTTGACAGACCAGCATATGTGTTCTCGACAGATGTTGTTAGAGATGATAAGCCTTGGTTCCATGACATTAAGTGCTTCTTGGAGGATCAAACATACCCACCTGGGGCATCTTCCAATGATAAGAAGACACTAAGAAGGCTAGCTGGTAGTTTCTTCCTGAATGCTGATGGTTCCCTGTACAAGAGAAACTTTGATATGGTACTCCTCAGATGTGTTGATAAGACAGAAGCAGACTTGTTGATGCACGAGGTGCACGAAGGATCCTTTGGTACCCATGCAGGAGGGCATGCAATGGCTAAAAAGTTGTTGAGATCAGGTTATTACTGGATCACAATGGATGCCGACTGTTGTGCCTATGCCAGAAAATGCCATAAATGCCAGATTTATGCAGATAAAGTGCATGTGCCTCTGAATCCCCTGAATGTGATGTCTTCAACCTGGCCCTTCGCCATGTGGGGCATTTATATGATTGGAAAGATTGAACCGACTTCTTCAAATGGACACAGATTCATCCTGGTTGCCATTGACTATTTTACCAAGTGGGTCGAAGCAGCTTCATATGCAAATGTTACAAGGCAAATGGTAGCCCGATTTCTAAAGAGAGACATCATCTGCCGGTATGGAGTGCCCGAGCGAATCATTACTGATAATGGTTCCAACTTGAACAATAAAATGATGGCAGAACTATGCCGGGACTTCAAGATCCAACACCACAATTCCTCTCCTTACAGACCAAAGATGAATGGCGCTGTTGAGGCAGCTAACAAGAATATCAAGAAGATTGTACAGAAGATGGTAGTTACCTACAAAGACTGGCATGAAATGCTACCATTTGCCTTACATGGGTACCGTACGTCAATCAGAACATCCACTAGGACAACACCGTATCAGCTTATGTATGGTATGGAGGCAGTCCTACCTGTTGAAGTTGAATTACCCTCCCTGCGAGTACTGATGGATGTTAAGTTGAATGAAGCAGAGTGGGTCTGATCCCGATACGAACAACTGAATCTGATTGAAGAAAAGAGATTGGCTGCAATTTGTCATGGGCAGCTGTATCAGAAAAGAATGAAGAAAGCCTTCGATCAGAAAGTCAGGCTTCGAGAGTACCAAGTAGGAGATCTTGTGCTGAAAAGACTCCTCCCTCCTCATACAGACCACAGGGGCAAGTGGACTCCGAATTATGATGGCCCGTTCATAGTAAAGAAAGTTTTCTCCGGTGGAGCACTGATGCTCAGTACTATGGATGGTGAAGACTTCCTGTCCCCTGTGAATTCAGATGCAGTTAAAAAATACTTCGCATAAAAATGACCCGCTGGACATAAAAACAGAATGTAAGTCAAGGAAAAAATAGGACATCCCGGCGAGTCGAAAACAGAATAAAAGACTCGGGCAAAAATAAGAGAAATGAATAAAAAATGTACACCCGCTGAGTTGAAAAGCTGTATTGGACAACTCAGGCAAAAATGGGTATCCCGGTGGATTGAAAACCCGAAAGGGCGATCCACGCAAAATAAGGAAATAAGCGAACAACTGCATTCTGAATTCATCTGTATCACTTACAACATGGTAAGCTTCGAAAGGTTCGAGCATCGGTCAGAATCAGCCTTCTTCAGAAAGCAAGATGAGAAGAACGTCAATGTCATACGAGTCATAGCAAAAAGGGAAGCTCCTCGAAGCGTCATCAACATTTCCAGAACCTTTTTGTTTCTCAATTTTTGTAACAATCTCCTCATTTCAGGGGATCCGTTTCTTTGACTCTATCTTGCCAATTCAGGGCACACGAATTAATAAAATCAGATTTTCAGTCATGTTTCGTCTCGTACATTTTATTTTCGTTTGCAAAAATGCCTGATGTCCTTGAGATATTGATCGCATAAATACAGATGCTTCCCTTCTAAAAATACGTGCTTATAGGAAATATACTTACTCCCGGGAGTGTCTAAACCCCTATGTTGGAATCATGTAAGGGATACCTCGGGGTACTTGTGCGTTTCTTTGTCTTTACAGGATCACAGGTATTCAAAGCGCAACATGGGGCATGAAAGCTTCTCCCTAATAGGCTGCCAAATCATTGTTTCCTCAGCACACCTTCCAAACAGCACCAGAGATGCTTTCTCCCCATCAGAGTTGCCAGGCATCACTTCTCCAACATTTCCTTCAAAGAGCAGCACCAGAAGGTGTTCATATCCCCAGTTGAGTTGTCAAGTATCATCCTCAGCAGGATCCCCACATAAATCTCTAGGAAGATCCTTCAGTGATTTTTTTTCCTTCCCCAGCCGAGTGTAAGGCAGGGAACCATCTCCCCGCAGAGTTTTAATCTCTATCCAGAAGAACAATGTCTGAAGATCTCACAACAGAGTGACGAAAGCTCTCATAAACCCCAGCTGGGTCCCTCATTGATAAGATAGGTCTATCAGTGATCTATTTCCCCAAGCAGAGCCATATATGTCAGATCTACCAATGATCTCATCCCTAGCTGGGACATTTACTTCAAGCAGATCAGCCAGAGATCTCCACAGCAGCGGGATCCGAGTCCCGAACCAGTATCTTTGCATAATCATAGCATTCACATCATATTTTCCCACAGAGCGTAGCATTCCGTCTAATACGGAGCATTACGGCAAAAATCAAACATATTGCATAAATCATAAGCCATGTGTCGAACCAAACACTTGTAAATACTGACCATCCATCATCAATGTACAGAATATTTCCCAATTCTCCACCAGAGAGCCAAAGCATTTCCCTTACAGATACAGATACACACTCCCTTTGGCACTCGCCCGTGTCATCATTCCCCAGTAAAATTGCCCGAGCAAATAAATGCTTATGTTACAGATGTTTCTTGACACTCTTCTGTGTCATACCCCCAGCAGAAAGCCAAAGCGTCCCCTTTGCACTCACTATACAGATACATATATACACAATTCCTTGACACTCGTCCGTGTCACCTTCCCCAGCATAGTTGCCTAAACACTTTATAAATCAAATACTTGTTTATAATACACTTCTTCCGACGCCCGCCCGTGTCGTGCTCTCTACAGCAAGTTAAACACTCGTTTGTGTCTCACTCATCACTTTTTCGCTCATATTGATACTCGTCCGTATCTTGTATATGCCACTTAAAAATCCCCTCAGATTCGACACTCGTCTGTGTTCTTTGTTAACCAGTTGGTACTCATCCGTATCATCATCTCTTAACATGCGTCAAGCGTTTGTTTCTAATGATACTCGTCTGTATCATAGTCTTAAGGATGCTCGTCCGCATCTTTAATCTATACACCGTGTCAAACACTTATGTCTTCATAAGATTAGACGATCGTCTGGGTCTACCATTCCCCAGAAGGATTCCCAGCAAATCTTAATAAACTATTTCTTTTCTATCTGACATTCGTCCTATGTCATGATACCTTCCGGCAGCCGTACCCTGCCGGGTGATCGTCCTTCACCTTTTTGATGATCGTCCTTCATCATTCCCAGAGGAGTCTCTATTCATTTAGAACCCCTTCCTAACCGACATTCGTCCTATGTCGTGATATCTTCAGCAGCCGTCCCCTGCTAGGTGATCGTCCTTCACCTCTTGATGATCGTCCTTCATCATTCTATCCGATGGTCGTCCCTATCGTTGATCTTGTTATCTGACATTCGTCCTATGTCAGGATAAACCCTGAGAGCAGCCTTACCCTGCTAGGTGATTGTCCTTCACCTCTTGATGATCGTCCTTCATCATGCTTATCCGATGGCTGTCCCCATCGTCGACCTTTTTATTCGGCATTCGTCCTATGTCGCGATACTTTTGGCAACCGTACCTTGCCAGGTGATCGTCCTTCACCTTAGATAACCGTCCCTCATCTTATCCCCAACGGAGCAGCCCTCCCCTGCTAGGTGATCGTCCTTCACCTTTGATGACCGCATCTCATCATTTATTTCATTCATACCGTGAACTTGATGGTCGTCCCCATCATTCACTTTACCTGTAACCCCCAGAAAATCTTATTTCTTTGCTTGATGGCCGTCCCCATCATAATCCCTTATATTCCCAGCATGTCGGCCGTCCCCGTCATTGTTTTTTCCCCAGCAGTCGTCCTCTGCTTGACGCTCGTCCTCCGTCACCCGCACTTTATAATCATACTTTATTTTCTTTTACAATCTATATCCCTTTTTTTTCTTCATTCTGTGAGTGCAAATTTTGGACTGTCTTTGGTATTCAACCACAAGTTATCTTGTTTGCCTGTTAAGCCGTTGCCTACATTCTGCACAGCTAACTCATGCTTGAATAGGGGCAGCTGTAAACACCCCAAATTTTCCCTCACTCATTTCACCATGGCTTGTGATCTTTTCATGTGCATAAGTTCAATCATAGCATCTCATATTGCATTTTTGCTTCACTGCATTGGCTATAAGTCATCTACATCTAGGGTTTGTGATTTGAGCCATCCCTGAGCTATTTGAGTCACCCCAAAGGTCATCAATCACTTCAAAGGGGTCCATGTATGTTCAAGCATCATATTGTATCCTCACAAGGTCAAGAAAGTCAAAGAATCACAAGAACTGAGAAAGGCATGGAAGTAGAGCCAGGCTTAACTGCACAGATGACCTAGAATTAGGGTTTTGGTTTCAGAGGCCATAACTCCAAATTTTTGGTCATTCTTGTTTCTTATTGTCTCTATATGTTATGAGGATCATGCATATCAATTTTCATGAAGAAATTCCATGGGGAAGGCATCTGTTCAAGAGTTGACTTCTTGAGCAAGTCAAGTGCAAAATCAGGGCATCTGAGGCCCCCAGTGATCCAACCAAAGGGTGTTCTCCATCATTTTGAATGTGTATGATCTTTATTTGATCATAGAAGATGTTAGAAGTTCACAAAATTGAATAATTTCAAACCATTTGCAAAGTTTCCTTTTTGGGAAAGTGACTTATAATGCAAACTTGCCATTTTGGGAATGTTTTTCAACCTCCTCTTTTTGATTCAAAAATGCTTCAAATGAGAAAACTTTGGTCATGAAAGTTGTAGAATGGATCCTCCCATTTTCAAAAAGTACAAGAACTCATTCTAATTCATTTTGGATCAAAAGTTATGGCTTGGCAAAGTTAGCAAAAATCACATAATTTCATGTTTTACACCAAAGAGGCATTTTGCAAAATGGTATGATAAGGCATTCTAAAGGCTTCAAATGTGCACAAACACTTCACAACACACTCATATGACCTCTAAAGATCAGAATTGGCCCAAGAATTATGCATTTTGGTGCCTTGAACCTAAAGAATTTCCAAAAGGGCCAAAGTTGGACAAATTTGCAAAATCACCCATAAGCTTCAATCCACTTGCTGCATTGCCTCAATCTTACTTCCATGGTTCTCCTTGATCACAGCTGAACCAAGCCATGCCTCTAAACCAGCCTGCCATGACCCATACCTCAAAGGACACCTAACATTGACTTTTGGCAAAATGGACCATACCAATCAACATAGGCCAGCAACAACTCTCTGACCTATCCCAACTTGATACATGTACCAAAAGAAACTCAACACAACACACAACACAAGCTGAAACCTCCCACAAGTGAGCATTCTCCAAAATCCCTCTTTATGCATTTTTCTTAGAATCTCAATACACAAGCCACAAACCTCAAAACAAACTTCATAGAATCACTCACCATGATCCTCTGATCATTTCCCAACCATCATTTGATCCTGAAACCATCCCAAACAGAAATACGATTTTTCACTCCCCTTGGTCAGAACTTCATCAATCTCACAAACCAGCCACAATACACTCCAACTAAGCTTCAAAGCTTCCTCAGGAAGATCATTGGAGCCATTTTGAAGCAAAGAAGTAGTCAGAAAGCTCCTGGATAGAAAGCTCCATCTCAGGTAGTCATGCGAATCATTTTTTCCAGAAGCTCTATTTTAAGTTATTAAATGATTAAGCTTGTTCCCCTGAGTGCATTGAGCTTTGTATTTTTAAAAATGGTTGAGAAATGAAGTTGTATGGTTGTTCTGAAATTTTTGCCATTTTTGCATTTTGATTCGAATCTTGTTTGTGAGTGAAAAGAAATGGAGTTTGATGTTAGGGATGAGTTTAGGGAGGTGAGAGGAAGCAATCTGGAGCTTTAGAGCTCCAGAAATGGCCTAGGGAGTGATTTGGAAAAATCTCAGGGGAGGTGCGGTCGGAGAAGATGACCGGAGGTCATTTCCGGTCACCTGAAAGTCATTAATGCCTTAATTGTGATTAGGGCTCAGTTTGAATGTGAGCCATAGATCCTGTTGACCCCAGTTGACCCGCGCGCAAATGTGTGGCCCAGATCCATCATTAAAACCCTAATCCTGATTTATTAAATTAATTAATTTAAATTTAGTCAGTTTGAACTACAGCCCTAGGATCTGGCACGGGTCAACTCCCTCCAAATTCATTTGAATCTCAACTCTCGGATCAGCCTACTTTCTTTTATTTAAATTTTTATTTCATTTTCTTTTCATTTAACTTCCACGATTTTTTTAAAAATAGCAAAACACTTTAAAAAATTCTGAAATTTTTTGTCAAACCTTTTATTAATTTTCAGAATCCAAAAATATTTTTATTTTTATTTTTTGCTTTAAAAATTATTTTTTAATCATTTAAATGTTTATTTTTAATTAGTTAATGAAAATTAATTAATTAAAAATGCATTTAGGTATTTAAAAATCACTAAAAAATTCACATTGCATTTAAAAACATTTAGAAACATTATCCAACTCTCAAAACAAATTTCTTTTTGGTCCTTGATGCATTTTGACAATTTTCATTGGAATTAAATTTGTTTAAAGGCAATATTTTGATCCTAACTTGAAAAAATCCATTTTGCCTAACCATGAAGAGTTTGATAATGGTTCTTCTTGCATTGCATCCTTAATATCATTTAGTTTCTAGGGTAAAATTGGTTTGCATTTATCTTTCATTTTCAATTTAATGAGCATTTTTCCTTTTAAGGTACCTTGAAACCCTAGTTGACTTGAGAAAATCATAACTTCCATTAGGTTTAGATTTAGGTCTCATCCTTTGAGCAGTAAACTTGTGTAGGTTTAGGGCTCCTTTGATCCCATTTTCAATTTTTTGTCATGTAATTTGCTTATGGTTTTGAATTTGTTGTTACATGTTGTGCATAAACCCTAATTCTTGCCTTCATTTGCATCCATCTTCCATATACTTGCATCCAAGAACTTTCCATGACATTTTGTGCATCAACATGACATATAAGACATCATAGGACATATTAGAATCATTTTTGATCATTTCATCATTCATTTGCCATGTTATATGTTCATATCATTTCATAAGCTTTCATGAACTTTCATGGTTCAAGGCATGCTCCATATGCATCCATTCTCTTGTATGCTCACATATATGCATCTTGTATGACTTTGCACCATCTCTTGACATCATTTGCATCATGTGTATGTTCTGAATTTGGCATTTTCCCATCCATATGCATTATTTCATCTCATTTCTCCCCTTATGCATCTTGTACTAACTTTTCAGGATAAATGGTAAGTTTGTTTGGGAGGTTTGATTAAAAATATTTGATTAATTCGATGGCAGTGCACGATGCGAATAATTTATAAGGAAAAGTTCTAATAGAGATTAATCGATTAATTTATGAACGAGATAAAAAGTAATAAATATGGGAATAAAAGATAATAAATAAAAGTCGAATTTCTAAGAAATAAATAAAGTGGTCTCATATTGATTTAAATAACGTCGATTTGTTAGAATCGAATATTTAAATCGTTTATTATATCATCGACCATAAAAATAAATTAAAGTAAAAAAATAATAGTAAATAAAAGAATTGGCCTCATATTTAATTTAAATAACGTCAATTTATTCGAAATCGAATATTTAAATATTTATTCATCGGCCAAAATAATAATAAATCGGGACAATGTGAAATAATAAGAAAAATAAAGGTGTGACCTCAAATTAGGGGATAACGTCGATTTATTAGAAATCGAATATCACCATTTATCATAGGCCGATTAAATAATAAAGTCGATAAATAATGGATCTAAATTAATTAGAAACCATAAAAAATAATAGAAAACGGTCTCATATCGATTCGGACAACGTCGATAAATTGAATGTCACAAAATCGGATCATAATATCATAGACACTATAATAAAATAAAATAATGAGAAAATAATGAAATTGGTATCAATTTAATAGATAATGTCGATTAAATAATCGAATATCTCATTTTATCATTAACCGAATAATAAAATACAAAAGTGAATAAGATAATAAAATCGGTCTCAATTTAATGGATAACGTCGATTAATAATCGAATATCTCATTTTATCATTAACCGAATAAATCGAATAATCGATTAAATAATAGCGAAAAATAAAAGCAACCTCATAACGATTTAGATAATGTCGGATCGAAATGATCGAATATCGATAAACCGAAATTATATCATTGGCCAAATAATAAAAATAATAGAATCATATATAACAAATTAAATTAAATAAAAATAATAAAAAACCAGATGAGGTTTGCATCGAGTGAATCTATGGGTGTAAATATCAGTCCAGTATGGGCTCAAAGCCCAATCACATATGTGGTCAAAGCACAACAAAAGAAATAGACCAAACCTAAATATTTTTCCAAAAAACGTAACCATAGCAGACAAAGAACTATTACAATATATATTAACTGATCTTGGTCAAAACAAACCATAATTATAGGAAAAAAAATCAAAATATTAAATAAGGATAAGAAAAAAAATAAACAAAACAAAAGATGGATAAATCAATAAAGGAATCGTGTTCTGTGCAAAACAATATATATGGCTCAACGACAAAAAACGTGTTCTTGCCCCTTTCTATTTTCCAAAAGTGCTTTTAAAAAAAATATCACTTTCCAAACTCAAAGATTCAGAGATAAACAAACCACCATCGACAGTGCTTTCACGGTCTCTCGCGGTCTCTCACGGCTTTGACATCTGCTCTCAATCGCGGAGACGATGCCATGCTTCAGCGATATCCATTTGAACTTCACGAATCTCGTTGCAGTTCAAATTGCAGATCCGGTTTTGGGCTAGTTTCGATACAAGGTTTGTTGCGGATTTCTGTGGGGGTTACGAAAGGTTTGTGGTAGTGAATGCTCTGAGTTTCAAATCTAAGTGTTTCTCTTCATCTCACAATTTTTTGATTTTATATTTTGATGGTGGGTTGCTGGGTTTTGTTTCTCTGTGATTTTTTTTGTGTTTTATGGAAGTGGTGGTGAAATTGATGAAGAGGCTACGGATTGGTGTTGAGTTCTGTTATGGTGTTATGCGAAAGGTATTATGAGTTTCCTATGAAGGTTTATGAATTTTTGAAGGATTAAAAAAAAGTTATGTGTTAGAGTTAATGGATGATTATGAGTTATAAGGATGAAGAAAGCTATGGAAGTGGTGAGTTTTTATTTCTGTGTTTTCAATTTGTTCTTGGTGATGAAGATTGGCTTAAATTTTTTTGCAGGTTTTTTCGATTTCTCTCCCCCCTCTAATGCGAATGGAACAGATTGAATTTAAGGGAGAGTTTTTTGGAAGGGCATAATAGGGAACCCTGAGGATAAAGATTGAGAATCCAATTAGGTGGAATATGTTATTGTGTGTATCCGTTTCTGTGAGTGGAAGGCGTATTGGGGTGTTTTGTGAGTTGGTTGCTGCAAAATGGATTTGGATGAAAACAAATCACGTGCGTTTGCCTGTGTGGTGGTCCCTTAGAAGAATATTTGGAGGAACAAAAAAAACATGGATGCTGCATTCTTTTGAAAAAACTGAATGTATGGACAAATTGTGTATAATTATTTTACTATGAATCTGGTAGGCAGTTAATTATAATAACAAGAACAATAATAATAATAATAATAATAATAATAAATATAATAATAATAAGAAAATTATAGTTATATAGATAATAGTAATAATGGAAGAAATAAAAAATAATAAATAAAAATAAAATGTATGATTATTAATGAATGAAAAAAAAATGAAAAATAGGAGAAATTTGGTTTTAAGTAAAAATAGATTTTTGAATTAGAATTGAAAAAGATTATGGATAAAAATTATAAAAAATGGAAATTGGATGACAAAAATCGAAATGGACTCAAATTTCTTCTGATAAATATCAAAAGAAACTTTGATTGAACAAACTGGAATATATATATATATATATATATATATATATATATATATATATATATATATATATATATATATATATACATACTTTTAATTTTCTGAGTAATAATAAAAAATATGCGGGTAGGACAAATTTGGGGTATGACAGATATTACCTCGAGTATATGTGAAAGTGAAGTAAAATAACATTACACTAAAAGAAACGTTAGTGACAAGATAAGTTGAGCCAAACAATAATATAAAACAATGCAATGATTATCAAGATCTATCCGAGATGTCAAGAACATCAAGTTCCCTACGAATATAAAAGAAAGGATCGGTAGCAAGTGGTATTGTAAAAATGTCGGCAAGTTGATTCGACCTTTCAACATGCTCAAACACCACATCACCTTTCTCCACATGATCCCTAAGGAAGTGATGTCTTATTTCAATATGCTTAGTGCACGAATGAAGAATAGGATTTTTGGTAAGATTGATTTCACTAGTGTTGTCACACAAAATTGGAATTTGTTTAAGAGAAATATTGAAGTCAAGTAATTGTTGTTTTAGCCATAGAATTTGGCCACAACAATTTCCGGCCGCAATATATTCTGCCTCCGTAGTTGACAAAGCAACTGAAACTTGCTTTTTGCTATGCCAACTAACAAGAGAGTTTGAAAGAAAAAATGGCAAGTTCCACTAGTGCTTTTCCTATCCACTTTACAACCGGCAATGTCGAAATCGGAAAAACCTACCAAGGAGCAATCACTACCCTTAGGATACTATAAACCAAACTTAGAAGTACCACAAAGGTACCTAAGTATACATTTAAATAATTTTAAATGTGATTCCTTAGGGCACGATTGGAACCTAGCACACATACACATACTAAACATAATATCTAGACATGATGCGGTAAGATAAAAAAGAGATCCAATCATACCTCGATACCTTTTTATATCCACATCCTTACCATTTTCATCATGATCAAGACTAACAACAGTAGGCATTGGTGTATCAATGGGCTTGGAATTGGTCATATCAAACCTTTTGAGTAGTTCATTGCAATACTTTGTTTGACTAATGAATGTCCCCTCTTCAAGCTGTCTAATTTGAAGTCCAAGGAAGAAGTTGAGCTCCCCCATCATACTCATCTCAAATTCACCTTGCATGGAACTTGAAAATTCTTTGACTAACTTCATATTAGTAGATCCAAAAATAATATCATCTACATATACTTGAACTAATATAGAGTGATTTCCTTCTCTTTTAATAAAGAGTTTAGTGTCAACTTTTCCTCTTGAAAAACCTTGATTTATCAAAAATTTACTTAGGCGCTCATACCAAGCTCTAGGAGCTTGTTTGAGACCATACAAAGCACGTTTAAGCTTATATACAAAATTTGGGTTTTCAACGTTTTCAAATCCGGGAGGTTGACACACATACACTTCTTCATTTATGTATCCGTTAAGGAAGACACTCCTAACACCCATTTGATATAATTTGAAATCCTGTGAACAAGCAAATGCAAGTATAAGATGTATAGATTCGAGTAGGGCAACAAGAACATAAGTTTCCTCATAGTATATGCCTTCCTCTTGGTTATACCCTTGAGCAACAAGACGGGCCTTGTTGCGAGTAATAATACCGTTTTCGTCCATATTAATCCTAAATACCCATTTTGTGCCAATTACTCGATGACCTCGCGGAGGTGGAACAAGGTCCCAAATCTCATTTCTTATAAACTGATTAAGTTCCTCTTGCATAGCTAAAAACCAATTTTCATCGAGTAAAGCATCTTTAGAGTTTTTAGGCTCAATTTGAGAGACGAAAGCATAATGAAAACATAAATTACTTATCCTTGATCAAATGGTGACTCCCTTTGAGATATCTCCAAGAATATTTGTCGCTGAGGTGATCTTTAGAAGTTTTCCACTCCAAAGGTAAGTCATTTTTAATTGATGCACTATATTCTTCTTTAAGATTAGATCCTATCTCCGGCTCCTTCTCAACAAAATCCGGAAAGGGTTCAACACGAGACTCATCCTGATCTTTAACAATCTCTTCAGAGGAAGTACCTACACCAATAACAACACTACCTTTTCCGACAACTTTCGAACAAGATTCATCAAACGAAACATGCACGGATTTAACAATAAGCAATCTCTTGTTGTATACTCTATATGCCTTACTTGAATTTGAGTATCCTAGAAAGATACCTTCATCCGCCTTTGAATCAAATTTACCAAGGTTTTCTTTTCCATTATTTAACACAAAGAATTCACATCCAAAGACATGAAGATGTGATACATTCGGCCACCTCCATGGTCACTTTGAATCGTTACAATGTTTGTGTTAAGTTTTTTTTTTGAGATATATTGGCAAATGTTTCAAATGCGGAGAAAGTGTCACTTTTACTTGCTAAGAAAATTGTCCAACAAAATCTTGAATAGTCATCTACAATAACAAAACCATAGTAATTTCCTCCTAGACTTTTGACTCTAGATGGACCAAATAAATCCATATGTAGAAGTTCAAGAGGTCTAGTTGTCGAGACTATGTTTTTGGATTTAAAAGATATCTTTTTTTACTTATCCATTTGAGACGTATCACAAGGATGATCATTAGTAAACTTTATTTTAGGCAAACCAACTAACAAATCTTTGGAAACAATTTTGTTAAGTAATTCAAAATTAAAGTGTGCTAAGCGTCTATGCCAAAGCCAAGAATCATCACTCTTAGAGACTAGACACTTAGGATCATTAATGGATACCATGTTAAAATCAAGCATGTATACGTTATTTACCCTCAAGCCCTTAAACATATCATCCTTCTTATCATCATGTTTAATTATGCAACCTTCTTTTGAAAAAGATACATTGTATCCCTTGTCACATAATTGACTAATTCTAATAAGGTTATGTTTAAGGCCTTCAACTAAAAGGACATTAGAGATAGATGTAGAAGAGGGATTACCTACACTACCTTTACCGAGTATAACTCCCTTGTTATTATTACCATAGGTAACAAAACCTTTCTTCTTAGCCATAAATTCATAGAATAAGGAGATGTCATCCGTCATGTGTCTTGAGCATCCACTATAAAGAAACCATCGTTCTCTGTAGCCTCAAGACACTCCACCTACATGATTAAACAAGAGAAAGAGGTACCCAATTCTCATTGGGTCCTTGTGTGTGAGTGAAAATTTGGTTGCATTTAGGCAACCATTGAAAATGCCTTTAGGGAGCAAAAATTTCCTAAATCTACATTTAGTAATAGTGTGACCCCTCTTGCAACAATAAAGACAACACAAGATTGGTTTATAGTGATGTTTGCTATTTTGATCTCTCACTACATAAGTATATCTTTGATATGGATTATTCATAGATTCACTAAAATTTGAGGTATCAATAGCAAATGTCATATTTGGTTGTGACATCTTGTCTAATTTGGCTTGAAGAGTTTTGACTTCTTTTTGCCAAATGTAACAAGTTTCATAACTATGAAAGTTATGCCATTCTCGTTTGTCTTCTTTAATAGATTCAACCATAGAGCTCTTAAGATATTCCAAAGTGTTTTGATTCTCAAAAACCTTTTTCTCTAAGTATTTGAAAATACGCTTATTGGATGCTACACGCTTAAAAGCTTCTTTAGCTTCTTGGTGGAGAACTTTAAAAGTACTAAGTAAATCAAAATAAGACAAATTTTCAAAGTTATCATATTTAGCATGTCTTACTTGATTTTTGCCCTTTTTGTGTGTCGTAAGACAAAGATTCACTTTCTCTTCCTCATCACTTGTGCTTGCTTTACTAGAAGATTCACTATCACTTTCCCATGTTATATATGCCCTTCTAGCTTTGTTGCCTTTCCTTTGATACTTTCCTTTGACTTTGTCTTTCTTTAGCATTGGGCATTCCGGTTTGTAGTGCCCCGGTTTTCCACAATTGTAACATGATCCTTTACTTTTGGTACTTTTGTTTGATTATTGCTTGGAGGGGTTAGATTTCCTTCTATAGTTAATAAGGCGCTTTTCCGAATGAGAGATTTCATTATTTCTAAGATACCTATTGTATCTTCTAACAAACAACCTCATATCCTCATTGGATTCATCGTCTTCATCACTTGAATCACTCTCACTATCTTTATTGGTGGAAGATTTTGAGGAAGAAGCCTTCAAAGCAATATACTTCTTCTTCTTCTCATGATCTTTATGCTTCTCGTTATTTTCTTTCTTTTCGTTATCTTCATGCTCTTGTAAATTTAAGAGCTCTTGTTCATGCTCTTGTAGCTTTCCAATAAGTGTAGTCAAATCCAAGGTCCTTACGTCATTGGCTTCTTTGATAGCCGTAAATTTTGGCAACCATTTCCTAGTAAGATATCTTAAGATTTTGTTAGTAGCTACATCGTTAGGAGTAGTTTTACCAAGAGCGTTTAAATGATTTGTCAAGTGAGAGAACCTTTTTCCCATTTCACCAATGGCTTCCCCTTGGCTCATGTGAAATCGATCAAACTCTTGTTGTAGAGTATTAATTCGTGCAAGCTTTACATCATCGGTTCCCTCATGGGCAACTTGTAATGCTTCCCACATGGCCTTAGCCGTAGTATGATGAGAAACTCGAAAATATTCATCCGCTCCGAAAGAAGCTATAAGAATATTTCGAGCTTTCGAATCATAGTTATAATTCTTTTCATCATTCTCGTCCCATTGTGCTTCCGGTTTTTCAATTTGGACGTTATCCGGACCGGCCATAGTTATTTGAAAAGGGCCGTCTTGAATAACTTTCCAAATTTTTCTATCAACAGAGTTGATATGAATGCGCATACAATCCTTCCAGTGACTATAGTTTTCTCTGGTAAAAAATGGAGCTCTATTGTACGCCCCCGTTGGATCGTTGTCCATTTTCTAATAAGTTGTATGTGAAGCACTAGATGAACCGGTGCTCTTGATACCACTTGTTAGACGATAGCGGGGATCTAGAAGGGGGGTTGAATAGATCCCTTTTTCAAAATTTACTTTTCAAAAAATAATTGAAAAAGTATTGCGGAAGTTTCCCGGAAAATCGTCTAATTAAAATTGAAGTCACTAAAGATCGGATATACGCTTTAACCAAATGGGAATAGAATGTTGACAAGATGAATAAATACTTCACAAACGATTCACTTGATAATACCAAAATTGATACTATTAAGAATGATATAAAGTAAGAAAATAAGCACAAGCAAATTAATTTTGTGTGGTTTGACTTTTTGACAAACACTTGGTGTGCAAAATACAAAGTGTAACTTTGCTGTATCAAGTAGTGCAGAATTTTACACAATGTAGTTATCACTTTTGAGTATGATAATTTGTCAAACACCTTGAGTGCACTACTTAGATACACCCGAATTTTTAGAACACACAAAATCAAAATGAGCAAAAGTAAAATGCGAGAATAGTAAAGAACATAAGGAATTTGTTTAGGCAGTTCCTTCGTCATCCTCGCTCGAAGTACTCTGCCCTCAATTCACAATCGAATTGGGAAATTCTATTAAAATTTCAATTATTTTACAAGAAGAGAAATAGATGAACCAACAAACCAATCTGTGTTGAATGTGCTATCAAATATTCTTTTTGTCCCTTGATTATATGTAGAATCAAGTCCTCCACACGTGTCGAGAAAGCCTCTGATTAATTGCTCCCTTCTTGCAAGGATATATGATCCTTCAAACTTTGAGTACCACTGAGTTTCTTCAACACTTGTGAACCCACAAAGATCTTCGCGATCCTCTGTTTACCGTGATATGAAAGAACGATCCACTTGATCTTCAATCTACCTCACTCGGCTGAATCTACGAACGATAGTTGTGTGCAAAAACCCCCAAATCTTCTAAGATATTGGAGGAGAAAAGCCTTACGATTTTTCCAAGAAAAACCCACACTCTCTAGACCCAATCTGAAACACTAATTCACAATTGAACGTTATCTTCAAAGCAAGCACCTTAATCAACAAAGATTATTGTGTGTGATTGTTGATGGATGCAAGAAGGAAGAAGATGAAGAGAGAAATGTGTATATCTTTCACTTTTCTTGTTTTTTTCTCAAAAGTAATAAAATCAGATATTTATATTGGTTAGATAAAAATAGAAAAGTAGTAAGAAAGAATTAATTAAAAAAATTGACAACTACATGAACGAACCTGCTCAAATCAACAAATGAGCATGATCAAAATACTGGATGAGCCTGCTCAAAGTATACTCAGTCAGCCTGTTGAGACATGCAAGAACTAGAGGGAAAAATGTCTTCAATGAGCCGACTCAGATGGAGGGATGAGCCGACTCAAACTTCCCAATGAGCCAGCAAATATTTGGCCTCAGGAAGCCTGTTGGGACCCGTGAAATCTGGAGGAAAAATCACTTCAATTGAGCCTACTCATGGCAAGGAGTGAGCCGACTCATATCAGAATGAGCCTGCTCATGGCAATGAGTAAGCCGACTCAAATCTGAATGAGCCTGCTCGTTCATTCAGCTTGTTGCGACATCACATGCATTCAAAATTTATTCAATATGATTATTCTTCATGAGATCATTCCTTCTTTCTTGTGTTCCCTAAAACATTCTTGTGTTCCCCACAATATTTCAATCATACCAAGTTTTTGAAATTATTCAAAACATATGCCATGTCTCACAGGATGATATGATTGATTTTTCGTTTTTATAATGGACTCAAGGGTCGAGGAAAGAAAGCAACAATATTGACTCAAAGGTCAAGAATAAAGCGACACCATCGACACAAGGGTCGAGGAAATAAAGCAACAACATCGAATCAAGGGTCGAGGCAACAAGGTGACAATATTAACTAAAGGGTCGAGTAAATAAAATAATAACATCGACTCAAGGGTCAAGGAAACGACAACATCGACTCAAGGGTCAAGGAAAACCGCAATATCAACTCAAGGATCAAAGAAGGCAACAATGTTGACACTCAGGTCAAGGAAACGAAATGATAATATCAATTCGATGGTCGAGAAACAGAATATCGACTCAAGAGGGGAAGAAAACACCAATATTGACTCAAGGGCCGAAGAAAACACAACTATCCACTTGAGGGTCAAGGAAAACCAAAGTGAGGTTTGCTGCACTCAACTTTAGGTGAGAGGTCGGACACACATAGATGTCCATGGTCCTGGTTGAGGAGATGCCAAAGGAGATTGGACTTTAACCATGAAGATGCCAATAACTACTGGAATTTATTTGTGTAGGATGATCAGATGAAGGAACCATAACGACTGTGGATATATTCTCTAATCAGGGAAGCACACTTCCCGTACCCAGTTGGGATCTATCACCAGACGTTCATTCTAAGAAATGCTTTGCATATTGTACGATCAATATAAAAAATTTCCTCAAGAGGATTTTTACAGAAAACATGGCATTCAAAATGCTTCATTGCCTTTAAACTCTTGAAAAGATTCACCGAATCTCGAATTAACTACATCAGACTGTATGGTCTATGAAGGAATTTGTCTCAAGAAGATTCATGAAAGATCTCACATCACCGTGAGATATTCTGCCCCAGTATTTTTAACCCTGGATAGGTTGATTAATTGTCTAGAGGGAGTGACTTCTCATGCTCTTGGGATAGCCTACTCCAGAACGAGCTTTGAAGTGATTTTTCCCCTGACTTCTGATCTTTGAGGGAATACCCAGACTAACTGCCTTTGGAGAGATTTCTCGACATGATAGCCCCGGTTTGTCTAAACTTTGAGTGAATTCCCCTAACTAATGGCTCTTTGTGAGATTTGATCTCGAAGTGATTGCCCCGGTTGGCTGAAATTTAAAGATATTACTCGACCTGATTGCCCCAGATTGGCCACAACTTAACACAACTTGCTGGGAAAGCTTCTGCCCAATAGAACCTCTTAGAAAAAAAAACCTTTGACATGATTGTCCTTCAGAATTTATAGGTTTCTCAACTCGAAAAGATTAAGCTTTTGGACCGAGGTTCCATATGTAAGCCTCTCTAAATGCCAAACAAATGTATGCAAGCAGAAAATGTTTATTCTGAGAATGCAACACACATGTCAATATTGAATTTTTTATTGAAACGATGTCGCAAACCTTTTTAAGAGAATCACTATTTAAGATACGAAATTGATTTTGAATGAAAGAATACATGCACATGCAACACCAACACATACATTTTAGAATAACTCGTAGGAGTCAGGAACAATATCTCATGGTAATACGCTCTCGAAATAACCCTATTTCAGTTAGGACATTTTAAGGGTTTTATCGTGGCCTAGTTCGCGGTGTTTTTAGAAAAAAATATATTTATGGCTCTAAGTTTATTTGTACCCACCCATTCTTCATGATGATTTCCAGTCCTACGTTCATCTAATTTGGCACAAGCGCTCACCTCTAAAAAGAGTTTTATGATGGTTGAGGAACCAATGACACTAACAATCTAAGCACTAATGAAGGTTTTGGAGTAACAATCATCCCTTTTATCTTTTGTGTATGCATCACACGACTTTGTTCTTGCTTAAGGATATTTCTTGTGTAATCCTTTTCTCTTTTCATTCTTTTGCTTATCCCTAACTTTTTCCTGGACTGATTCCTTTTGAATCTTTCGATTTTAGAGTCCAGTGGGATGCCCTTACATCGTCAATAGGGTCTTGTTCAAAAACACACAATCTGAGATTTTTGTGTATTCACTTCATCATCCTCCCTCTAGAGTTTAAGCACGATTGTTACTATTACAATGTACATAGACAAAATTATGAGTGAATACGAATGGATTACTTTAAGAAAAACATGTGCGTTTTATTATGATTATCATTCAAAACAAACAAGTTTCATGCATGCAAAAAAATGTTTAGACAAATAATAGAAACTACATATGAGAATGAAGTAAAGAAGCTGAACATTGTCATCATTGAGGAGGCCTGACTCCGTCTGGACTTATTTCTTCTGAAGATGTCTTTGCAATCTGGGTGCTCGATGTGGAGAGGAGACTTCAATATATGAGCAGACCATCTATATGATGACCTTTGATTCGATCAAATTTTGCACCTTGTGATTGAACATATTGCAATTCTTAATTTTATTCCTAAATGCCCATGAATGGTACCAGCATCTAGCATTCACATCGTGGTTGCCATTGTTGAGGAGGCTTGACTCCGTCTGGACTTAGTACTCTCGGTGACTTTCAGCAATTAGCAGTCTGGAAGTTAATTCTATTACTGGTTTTGTGCCATATTCCTATCATTTCCTGGTGTGAACACAATAGTCTTGGAGTTGTCGCTCTTGGGATTTTCATCCTAGTACAAACGCGAAAGTGGAGCGAAAGAAGGTGGATTTTCCAACCATACATTTTATCCCAAGGAAAGGGAAAGGTAATACTGCACAAACCGAAGGAAAGGAAAGAACGAGGTCTTGCAAACCAAAAAGACTGGGTTAGGGGGTCGGTTACATGAAGGGAAGGTATTAGCACCCTTTCACGTCCATCGTACCCGACAACATGCACGCTTGCTTAAACTATTTCAAAGGGTAAGGGCAATCTGATGCTGAATTGAAAAGTGAAAGAATGGAAAAATGTAGGGAAAATAAACAATGTGCTCGAATGGGCCCTACCCCACTGTCTGCGTATCTCATCGGGAATGAGAATTTGAGTCAACGTAATTCCCCTACCTAGATTGATCCAATGTGCATCATTCAAACAAACAAAATAAGTAGTAAGAAAGATCAGGGGTTCAGATTGGCTCGCGTACACAAGCTACCCTAGGCTAACTCACAAACAAAATTATTGTTATAAAAAGAAAACACGTGAATGGCACAAGATTTTTAATGCAATGGCATTGCTATAGCCTTGGATCACAAAAATGGACGCTCAAGATTGTGTCTTCTATCTTCAGAACTCATATCAACTCAAACTGATTCAGGTGTCGGAGCCCTAGCTCTGGACACCTTCTCCGGTGATCTCACCCCAATTGTTTTTACGGAAATGCAAATTATACCATAGATCAACTGTAAATCACTTCCTGAATCCAAATATCACCTAAAAATTCACAAACAATGCACCAATAATGCAAACTTCAAGAAACAAGTTTGATATGAAAAATTTTAGATCCACATAACTGTAACACCCCAAAATTTTCCCTCTTATTTATTACCTCTAATAGCTTGCTTCGCATTCATCTGCATATTCCATTAGGTCATAACATTCACAATCACACATTTGAATTTAATTCCTCAGACACGGGGTCAATGCTCTGAAGAACTAGTTTATTCCATTGGTTTGTGGGTTCTACTTCACTAGAGTTGGTTTCATGTATTATGGAACTAGGGTTTCACACCCTATGTATGGTTATCAGATGAATTCAAAGTTTTGATCACGTGGCCATCAATAACATCCTCTTCATATGCTTTTTCTACTTCGTTAAGGTTTTATTTCCTTGATTAAGTGGTCTTCAATGATTGTGCTTGCAAAGACTAGTCACTGGTGCATCAGGCTAATCATCAAGGTGGATTAGAGCTTTATTCATGTTTAAGCTTGAGAACATATCATCAAATGAAGTTCAGTGGATTAGGGATCTCACATAAAGTTTTCAATCATACATCACTTCATATTTCAAGACCCACCTTCATCAAACGAGTCATAGTAATCAAAGCCCTTTATTTGGTGCTCGTAAGTGATTTCAAGCGTGTCATTTCCAATGGATTCGGGAAACATGGTTTGAGGTATTGGTTTTGAGATTTATGGAATCATAGTTCTTGGAGAAAGGGGTTTTTGTTCAAAGGTTCGATGGATAAAAAGCGCGTGGCCATGATTTATTCGAAAGGTGTTGTCCGAGTTTAGTATACGTTCTCATCTGTATTCGTAAACCCTTTTAAGCCTGGTCCATTTCTATACTAAAAATAAATCACCAAGGCCCATTACAAAATATTGAATAGAATTATTCTAAGCCCATTTGTTGTCATTTTTCTTAACCCATTCTAAGTTTATATCCAACCCAAATTCTAAAGTCCATTTTTCTAAACTCATAAATCATCTTTCTTAATCCATATCTAGTTAAATCCATATTCTCAAGCCCATTTAAAATTTTAAAGTCCAATATCCAAATTTCATTTTCATTTACATTAAATACATTTTTGTTAATTTTAGTGTATCCAATTTAATGCATATACCATAGCCCATTAACCAAATTGAACAACAAATAAATCAGGGGAAGAATATCAGTAAAATATGAAACAAAATATCAAAAAGGAGAAAATACAATAAAGAGAGCCAAAAAACTCAGTGACAACAAAAAACTGATATAGCAGGTTTTTTTTATTTCAGTTCACAACAGGGAATGGATCCCTCTCAATTCAATTATTATCACAGGGAAAAGTACACCAGAAAAATTCTCAGAACATAACACAGAGAAAAAAATCACAAAGGGGAGGATTGAGTTATATAACATAACTCAATTACAGAGAACTCAGAGACTCAGTTATAGTTACAGAGAACTCAAAGACTCGGTTAGAGTTATAGAGAACTCATATAACTCAAGAAAATATCAGTTAGAGAATGTCAGAAAAATGAGAACTGAGAAGCAGAATCTTCAAACTTCAACCTTCAATCAAATAAACGTCAATATCTTCATCCTATCTTCCTCAACCTTCATCTTCTTCATAATCAATCTCTCGAACTCAGTTTCACCATCATCTTCCTCAAATAACCTTCAAAATCCATAAAAACCTAAAAACCGAAACAAATAGATTCATCAATAATCTATCGCTGCAATTCAACATGAATTGATAACACACCACCCTCACACTTTCATCGATCTTCATCATCTTCAACAACATCCTTCATAGTCAACAATCTGCATATCAACTCATTCTTCAACCTTCGTCAACAACCTCAATGATTCACATCAAGAATTGAAACCTACACTGACAAATTCAAGACATGCAAATTCGTCATTAACAACAAAAGCCAAAGTTCAGATTCGTTTCATCTCGAGCAAGAAGAATAATTGCACCATAAGATCAAATCAACAAAAAAATCCAGGTTTAAGAAAATATTAGAGGAAAATAAGCATCGAGGATTTAACGCTACCGAAACAAGACACTACGTTGATGTAAGCATGTTGATCATTTTCACTCCTCTATATTGTGTGTGTTCTGAGTCGCACACCGATCTACAATCTTTCCGCAATCTTTTGAAGGAGAAGACTTGCCGCCGTAGGCTAAGTTAGGACTAGGTACTTATTCTGTTTGGTTAGTGTCGCTCCCCGGATTTTCATCCCGGTGCAAACACGAACTGTCGGCGAAGAGAAAGGTTGAGGTTAGAGTCGCTAGCTAGGAATTTTTATCCCGAAGGAAAGGTAATGCTGCATAAACCTAGAATGAAATGGATAAGATGGTTGCGAACCAAAGAAACTGAGAAAGGGGGTTGGTTACGACCTGGGAAGGTATTAGCACCCAGATCGTCCGTCGTACTCGACGGGATCTACGCTTACTTGATTTTGTTTAAAAGGGGTAGGTGTATGTGCTATCTGTGTACAAAAGGTAGGGGAAGAAAGTACAGGTGTCAGTGCAAAAGGTGTGAATTGCTCAGGAACTGAGGCTTAAAAAGAAGGCTGAAAGAGGGGGGAGACACATATACTTTTATTTGATAACTGTTAAGTTATGCCTACATATCCTCTCATGCAATGAGGAAGTTAGAACACCGTAGTTCGACTCAAAGAGACTGAAAATAAATTGACTATGAACTACCTGCTTGCATATGCTCAAGTGTGTGACTCGTCTGGCTCGAGTGCTAACTGTCTTGCATTAGACAGAAGAAGCAAGTTCTCATTTATAGAATGAGTGTGATGAGAAAAGCATCCCGGAGGAGACGATTATTGTTTGTTTTTGTGTTTTCAGTTTTTTATTGTTTTTGGTGTTTTTCATAGGATTATGAGCTTAAGCCTAAATCAAGGGTTGTAAACTCATTATATCCTCCCTGATTAGGGATAATGAGCCTACTTAAGTATAAGATAAGCATCTCAACTTAATTAGTATGATGATGTAGGATTAAGATCATTAACCTACTTGTGATTATTTAGATGTTTTTGGTTTTTTTGTTTAGTGTTAAGTAATGAGTTTAATCTCTAATCACAGATTAGTGAACTCATTACACCATCCTAATAGAAGGATGATAGATGAGAACACTTAAGCTGAGGAAGATACCTCAACTTAATCCATGGTTAGGGATTAAATTCATTATATAACAAAGCCTTTATTAAATGGATTGTAATTAAAGGATGAGATTAAGAAAGTGGATTTTAAGTTTGTAAGACAACTTGAGGGGGACTTGTCCATTAAACACTAGGGTTAGTCCCTCTTAACCATATGGAAGAGATAGAACCCTAATGTAAGGCCCAAGTTACAAGATAAAGTGTTAGTGATTATTAATGTGTTTTGATTAAGACGTGTAAACAAATTAAAGGTTTAACACTAAGGATTAAAGTTATACACTCCATCCTAAGATAAGGATACAGGCATAACCCTAATTCAAAGTCCTAATGTGCACTTGTTGGGGTTCAACCTTAACTTATACTTCCTTAGACGCTTGAATAATTTCAATAGGTTTACCAAATGCTCTTCCTCTATAAGGGACATGGAAATCATATCATCCACATAGCACTCGATTTACTTATGGATCATATCGTGAAATAATGTTACCATATCCCATTGATACATTGCACCGGCGTTCTTCAGACCAAACGACATTACTTTGTAGCAGAACGTGCCCCAAGGCATGATGAAAGTTGTCTTCTCCATGTCTTCAGGTGACATCTTAATCTGATTGTATCCAGAAAATCCATATTTAAGAAAATACCGAGAACTGAGCTGTGTTATCCACCAATACATCAATGTGAGGTAATGGGAAGTCATCTTTCGGGCTAGCTCTGTTCAAATCCAGGTAATCCACACACATACACACCTTGCCATCCTTCTTAGGTACAGGTACAATGTTAGCAACCCACGGAGGGTAACTAGTTACAGCAAGAAAACCGGCGTCCCACTGCTTTTGTACTTCTTCTTTGATCTTCATGGCCATGTCTGGGCGAGTACGGTGCAACTTTTGTTTGACCGGCAGACAATCTTCTTTCAGTGGCAATCTGTGCATGACAATATCTGTATCTAGACCTGGCATATCTTGATAGGACTAAGCAAAGACGTCAACATATTCCCAAAGCATACTGATGAGCTGCTCTTTCACTAGAGCTTGCAGACTGGCCCCAATCTTCACCTCTTTCACATCTTCCTCGGTACCAAGATTGATAGTTTCAACCTCCTCTTGATGAGGAGCAATCACTTTTTCCTCTTGTCTTAACAACCTGGCCAATTCCTCAGGCAAATCATAGTCTTCATCAACCTCTTCATCTGCTTGATTAATCGGATTGTCGAAGTCATACAAGGTCATAGCAGTGTCGTTGTCGGTGCAATCTGGAGGATTATCTCTGCAAGGGTTGAGATTTGTTTATTTTAGTGATTGATATTATCTTATTTAGAAAAAGGCGAATGAAGTTTATTAGGAAAAAACATTGCCATTTATTGTTTTGTTCGAAAATAAAAAAAATGAAAGATAGTGAGCGAAAAAAGATCGTTTGCAAAAGATATCCATTGTTCATTAATCATTCATTTGCACAAAATACGTATATGGCCCTATTACAAAATGAGTCCTGGCACCTTGGGAAAGATGCAGGACTTGATGCATGCTTAAACAAGAAATAATAATTACACTGTAGAAGTAATCCTTATAATTTCCTGGGAAGATCAGTTGAGGACTTGCTGGCCTGGGACCCTTGGACGAATCCAGCTTTCCAGGTTGAAGTCGCTTTCAGTCTCGTCTTCCACATTGTTGATTGCATCTGGGATCAACATACCCCCACTGCTAAACATGGGAGCTTCAGCAGCCTCCTCTTGGACCTGTCGGGATGGTTTGTAACCCAATTCGAACTTGTCTTCCTTGACCTGAACTTGGAGCAGCTTGCCCTAGCCTTGGGCATTCCCGTATTCAACAACCTTCCGAGCTTGCTTGTAAGAAGAGATTGAAGTTCCAGACACTTCAGCTGTTGCTTCATTGACATTGAGAGCCTTAAACCCTTGGCTCATTGTCTCATGGATCTCTCCATCCATCTCAATGTACTTATAAGTAGCTAGATGACTGACGAAGATATCCTCCTCCCCACAGATTGTGATAACTTGGCCCTCCCATTCTTATTTTAACTTCTGGTGAAGGGTCGACGTTGCAACGCCAGCGGTGTGAATCCAAGGCCGACCCAACAGACAACTATAGGCAGGCTGAATGTCCATCACGTAGAAGATAGTTTTGAAGATCTTTGGGCAAATCACCACATGCAGCTCAATTTCCCGAAGAACTGATCTTTTAGAACTGTCAAAGGCTCTCACCACCAGGTTACTTGGACGCAGTGCAAGGCCATCATATTTCATCTTGACCAAGGCTTTCTTTAGAAGAACATTGAGTGAGGACCCAGTGTCAACCAAGACATGAGAAAGAACAACACCTTTACACTCCAAGGTGATATGTAAGGCCTTGTTATGGTTACGGGCCTCTGTAGTTAGATCAGCATCGGTGAACCCTAGTCCATGATTGGTATTGACATTAGAAACCACCATTTCTAGATGATTGACTATAATCTCTTCTGGCACATCAGTTGCGTGCAGGACTTTGATAAGTGCATTCATGTGAGCTTCGGAACACATTAGCAGTGATAGAATAGAGATTTTGGAGGGTGTCTGATGGAGCTGGTCCACAACCTTATAGTCACTCTTCTTGATTATTCTCATGAACTCGTCTACATCCTGGTCAAAGGATGTCTTCTGAGTTTCAATGGCAATAGGCTCTTCAGGCACCACACTCTTGCCCTTAGCCTTGGCAGCAGCTTCTGCTTCAACATTAGTTCTTGGGAATTGTGAGGCGAAGTGACGTCTGCTTCGAGTGAAGCCTCCGCCTCCCCCCACATTATCAATCTGTGGTGTAGAAGTGTCAAGAGTGACTTTATTTTCGTCGTAATATAAATCTGAGCCATAATGCCAAGGCACGACACTGCTGCTATCATATGGAACTGGTCCAGGTACCGTGATAGTAAACGGACTGATTGCTGCGGAAGAAGGAGTTGAGACAGTCGAAGGTTCATAATAAATCGTAACAGGAGGTCTGACCGGAGATGGTGCAGGTGATGAAGGTTGCTGATGTTGATGTGAGTTGTTGAAAGAATATGGAATGTGGATTATTGTCGGATCATAGTAATTGGTAACTATGGAAATGTCTTCATTGGTGGTTGCTGTTGTTGTAGAAGGATGTGTTGAACTGATGTCCATTGAAGTTGAAGAAGGGATGCTTGTTGATGTTGTAGAAGAATTCATTGGAATGATTATTGTTGAAGTTGTAGGAGTGATATCTGTTACATCTGATGGAATGATGTGTGTTAATGTTGTAGGAGGAATGGTTGTTGATGTTGTAGGAGCTAGAACTGTTGAAGTGATCTGTAAAATGCCTTCCTTGATAAGATTGTTGATACCGGTCTTCAAATTTGCACAACCGTTGATAGAAATCTTGCAAGCTTCGCAATGGGCCTCACAACCCGGTAACACTTGGCATTTCAAAAGACGGGCTTTAACCTCGGCCAGAGGTGTTTGAATACTTGCAACACCGTTAATTTGGTTCATTGGTTGATCCTCCTCAATGGCATTTATCCTAGGCCCACCATGGCTAGGCATAGGATTCTTGGTAACACTTGGAGGGGGTGCAAAGTTGAATGCCTTAGTATCAATCAAATCTTGAACCTTCATGTGCAAGGCCCTGCATTTCTATGTTGTATGGCCCGGTGCATTGGAGTGGAAGGCACATATGGCGTTAACATCATAGTTTCTTGGAAGTTTATGGGGATCCGGTGGGGCCAGAGTCCTCAATTCGATCAGATTGAGCTTTAATAATTATGGAAGTAAGGCAACATAGGGCATCAAAATGGGATTGATAACCCTGTTGATTTGTGAAGTCCTTTGTTGAAACGGACGTTGTTGTTGATTGTTCTTGTTGTTATAGGACCTCTGTTGCGGGGGAAACTGTTGTTGTGGGAAGTGATTTTGTTGAGGATACTGTTGTTGAGGATCCACTGATCTTGACATATATTAAGGCCTGCCTCTTCTCATATGAACTGAGTTGGTCTCACCTGTCCTACGAGGTTTAGAGAAAGGTTTCCTGGCATTGCTGGACTTGACACCATTGTCAGATATTTTGCCCATCTTCAACAAACTCTCAATTCTCTCACAAGCTATAACTACATCAGCAAAGATGGTGGACGAGAAAGCAGCAAGTCTGTCAATGTATGTTCCTTGCAATGTTTTCATGAACATGTCAGCCATCTCTCTTTCTGACATAGGAGGCTGGACAGCAGCAACAAGTTGTCTCCATCTTTGGGCATATTCCCTGAAGCTTTCTCTTGAAGACTGAGACATACCCATCAGGAGGGTTCTATTGGGTGCCATATCCAAATTGTACTGATACTGGCGTATGAAAGCCTCGACTAAATCCTTCCAGTTTCTAACATTTGCTCTAGATAGGTGAGAATACCACTCACGGGATGCCCCGGTCAAGCTATCTTCAAAGTAGAACATCCATAGTTTTTCATCCATGGTATAAGCCTTTAATCTTCCTAGAAAAGATTGCAGGTGGGTACGAGGACATGAGGTACCGTTGTACTTCTCAAAGCATGGAGGCTTGAATTTGTGAGGAATCCTGACTCCCTCAACTAGACCCACGTCTATTACATCAAATCTCAAAGAGTTTTGGGACTCCAAAGATCTCAGCTTCTCCGCTATTTCGTCCAGACGACGATCATAGGCTTCAACCCCAACACCAATCACTGTAAACTGTTCTTCTTGAGGTTCTTCTTGCAAGGCATGACCTCCAGTGTTTCCTTGGGTATCTTTGATAACATTGACTTCAGGATTGAGATGAGGCCCGAACTCTAGCGGATTTGTTCGCGGCTGCCCGTGATCATTATTACTAGTTCCTCCTGTGCCTGGATGATTCTCTTCTGGAGTTTTCCGCTTGACTAACTCTCTTAATCTTTCTTGGCTCTGAGCCAACCCAGTCATTACTGCCATGAACTGGATCATCTGAACCCTCATCTCAGTTCTCTCATTAGACATCTAAGTTCTTACGTCAGTCAAATCTCGTTGAACTTGGTCCATCTGTAAGCTCGGAAGGTTGTTTCTTGTAGGATACCTGTGAACTCTATTGATGGGGAAAACCCTCCTACGAGCAATGTTTCCTGAGACAACATTAAAGTGAAAAAAAAAAAATTCCTACAAATCAAAGAATGAGGTTAGTATGCAATGCAGTATGTCTATTTTTCTTCCAAGGTTATCCGGTTTGGTTCTTTGGTTTTGACCTTCCAGACCTCTAAGAATGAAGATGTTGAAGAGAGATGAAGCCCAAGAGAAAATCCAAATAATACATAAACCATATATTACAAATGCAAAAGATACATAGTTTATGATTACAATAAGTTCCCATGGTGGGTCAAAATACAATTAAGTCGAGAAACACAACAAAATCACCATGAGAAATAAAGTACAACCAAAATAAAATACAAGTACAAAGAAATCAAACATCCAACCCAAAGTCATCCTCATTGACTTCCTTCAAATGAACATCAGTCACTGGTCCAACTGGATGCTCTGTGATGGTCCTGATAAGAAGGTTCCCGGTGGCAATGGCACTTGTCAACTTCTGGTACTTGTCTTGGTCTTTTGATCTCTTCAACCCCGCCCGGAGTTTCAACTCGGAGATTTCCTTCTGTGCTGCTAACAAGGCTTCCTGGCTCTTCTCCTCATTAGCTTCCAACTGCTCTATCTTAGCCTGTGTCTTCTGATCTTCTTGCAAACGAGCTTCAGTAATTCTGATCCATCTAGCCTGACTCTCCTCTAGGTAATGCTCAGCTCTGGCCTTCTGAATCTTAGCTTCTTTGCAAGCATTCTTCAATACCAACTCCCCTGCTCGGGCTTTTCTGATGTAATTATCAGTCTTCTCGATCTTGGTCACATGCTCGATACGGAGCTTCTCTAACCTTTCATTGTCCAGACGACTATCATTCCTTTCCAAAAGGGTCTTCTTCAGAGCTTCAGAAAGTTGGGCATTCCTCTCTTTTAGCTTCTCAAATTCCTCCAGACTCATTGTGGCTATAGGCTCAACTGCTGATGGCCCTGGCACATCTTCCAAGGTGAATGGCATACGAGTGATCTGTCCTCTGATGCGCGACCATTCAATGTACTGAGATGTGGATACCCTATAAAACAAATAGACAAATGTTAAAATGATTCAAAATGATGTATGCAGAATGATATGCAAGGGTTTGTGATCAGGTGCTGGATTTGTCATTTGCTTTGATAGGGTTCATGAGTGTTCAGAAATCCAGATGAAGGCTAGAGAACCAGTAACCAGGTGGGGGACTCAAATAAAGAGTCACAAGTCCAAGGTTTCATAAGATCAGTCCAAAGTAGTGTAACCTTAAAACAATATCAGTAACAGGGTATGTTGAGGCCAAGGGTTCCTGCAAACCTGTAAACAACCTCACCCACTCACATGTATTGTTCTAGAACAAGGATCCTCAGGTTTAGATCTATTATGAGAAGTGTAAACACTTATAACCCGGAGGTACAATGTTTACCTTAATCATAAATAATCATCCTCTAATTCACCTCAGATGCTGAAGGTCATCTAAAAAGGTCATCCAGACTTAGCAGACTTCCTAGATAGCCCTAGCACTACAGGAAATCCGTAGCACAAAGTTCTCAAGAAGAAACCCATGTTTGAACCGTGTTTTCGTATTCCAGCACCAGATCTAAATGGAATGGGAAAGAATATGAATCCACTCTAATCCTATGTGTCACTCAGGCTCCCGGTGTGGAACCTTGCTCACTGAGATACCCCTCCCACCAAGGCAAACCAACAAATCCAACACATGATATGATGACAATAATATGAAATGCATAAAATAGTAAATGAAAGCAATAAATGAAGTTGTACAGAAAGCAATAAACAAAAAGCACACATAACACCCCCAAAAACACAAATCAAACAAGCGCTAGGAGAAACCCATAAAAAGAATCAGAAGACCTGGTTGCAATGGTTCCCCAGTAGAGTCGTCAAGCTATCGCTCCCCAGATTTTCATCCCGGTGCAAACGCGAGTCGGCGAAGAGAAAGGTTGAGGTTTGAGTCGCCAACTAGGCATTTTTATCCCGAAGGAAAGGTAATGCTGCATAAACCTGGAAAGAGATGGATAAGACGGTTGCGAACCAAAGAAACTGAGAAAGGGGGTTGGTTACGGCCTGGGAAGGTATTAGCACTCAGATCATCCGTCATACTTGATGGGATCCACGCTTACTTGATTGTGTTTAAAAGGGGTAGGTGTATGTGCTATCTGTGTGCAAAAGCTAGGGGAGACGATTAAAAAGAAGGCTGGAAACGGTGGAGACACAAAGACTTTTGTCTTTTCAGTTTATAGAATGAGTGTGATGAGAAAAGAATCCTAGAGGAGACGATTATTGTTTGTTTTTATGTTTTCAATTTTTTATTGTTTTTGGTGTTTTGCATAGGATTATGAGCTTAAGCCTAAATCAAGGGTTGTAAACTCATTATATCCTCCCTGATTATGGATAATGCGCCTACTTAAGTATAAGATAAGCATCTCAACTTAGTTACCATGATGATGTAGGATTAAGATCATTACCCTACTTGTGATTATTTAGATGTTTTTGGTTTTTTTGTTTAGTGTTAAGTAATGGGTTTAATCTCTAATCACATATTAGTGAACTCATTACACCATCCTAATAAAAGGATGATAGATGAGAACACTTAAGCCGAGGAATATACGTCAACTTAATCCATGGTTAGGGATTAAATTCATTATATAACAAAGCCTTTATTAAATGGATTTTAATTAAAGGATGAGATTAAAAAAGTCGATTTTAAGTTTGTAAGACAACTTGAGAGGGACTTGTCCATTAAACACTAGGGTTAGTCACTCTTAACCATATGGAAGAGATAAAACCCTAATGTAAGGCCCAAGTTACAAGATAAAGTCTTAGTGATTATTAATGTGTTTTGATTAAGAGGTGTAAACAAATTAAAGGTTTAACACTAAGGATTAAAGTTATACACTCCATCTTAAGATAAGGATGCAGGCATAACCCTAATTCAAAGTCCTAAAGCTTTAAGAGTTTAGCCTCTGATTATTGAGATGAGAAGAGAGACTCAAGTAGACTAAAAGGTAAAAATCTAGGGGAGACTATATACAACCCTAAAAATTATCAAGCTTGGATATCCTATGGTTTGTGAGGCTTAAGAGAAGATCTTCAGGAAGGCCACCATGGAAGAAGCAGATGAGAAGAGAAGAAGAAAGAAGAATAAGTTACTTACTTCCTGAAGAAGATAAGTAACCTAAGAAATAAAGTAAGAAGGAGGGAGCATAGATGAAGAAAATTAACTTCAAAGACAAATAAGAATGCATATGAAGAGATGAGAATAGGTGGGATTTGAAGGAAAATCCACATCCCAGACAACTTACCATAAGCCCCTGAAATGTTAGTATGAATGCATAAGATGCAAAGCAAAAGGAAATGAAATTTTAGTATGAGATGATGCAAAGTCATACAAGATGCATATGAATGATCATACAAGGAAGAGATGCAATGGAAGCATGTTTAGAAGCATGAAAACACATGGATGTTCATGAAATGTAATGGATGCAAAGTATATCAAAATGATACAACAATGATCAAGAAATGTTTCAAACATATCCTAAGATGTCTAAGATGACATACAAAAGAATGGGATGGCATGACAAGATCACAAGTTCATGAAATGTAAAGAAGAATGCAAATGGAGATGCAAAATTAGGGTTTTATGAACAAGCATGATGCATATGACCAAGACAGAAGCATACATCATGATAAATATTTGAAATTGAACTCAAACAAACCCTAATCACATATAAGATCACAACCCAAAGGAGAAAGTTAGAAACTTAACCTAGGCAAAGTTATGGATTTCTTAAGTTAACAAGGATTTTTTGGTGATTCTAAAGGAAAAATGCAAATCAAATTGAAAATGCAATGCAAAAATATCAAATAAATAACCTAGAAACTAGATGCAATATGTGAAACATTTTAAAATTAATCAAGTTCAAACTCATCATGGTTAGGCAGAAATGAAGATTTCAAGTTAGGGTTAAAAAATGTGAAATTTAAGAACCCTAATTCATAGAAAATTGTGAAAAAGTAATCAAACCTAAAAAGAAATTTGTATGGTGAGTTTGAAAATGTTTCTAAATGTTTAAGAATGTTTCATGATTTTTTTGGTGATTTTTAGGATCCTAAATGCATATTTAATTAATTAAAATCTATTAATCAATTAAATAAAACATTTAAATATTTTAAAAATACTTTTTTAATGCAAAAATTAAAATAAAATTTATTTGAGTAAAGAAAATGATTTGAAATGAAAATGCAAAGTTTGAGATTTTTTGAAAATATTTTGCTATTTTAAAATAAATATGGAAAATAAATGCAATAAAATGAAATAAAAATAAAATAAAGGAGAAGTATGTTGATCTAAAGGCCAGGATTTGAAGGCTAGTTGACTGGCGCGCAAATGGTGGATGAGATTCATTCTAGCAAAATTAAATTAATTAATCCTAATTAAATTATTTAAACGAAATTAGGGTTTTAATGAGACATCTAGGCCGTCCATACGCGCGGGTAAACAAAATCCAAAGGCTGAAATTCAAACTGGCCCTAAACCCTAATAAAACCCTTAATGACTTTCAGGTGGCCAGAGAAGACCTCCGGTCATCTTCTCCGGTCAGCTCTTCACGGGAAAACTTTCAGAGCAAGAATACACACTCATTTCTTCATCATTTTAAGTCATTCAAAGCTCATTGTGACCAGGAGAGCACATTCTTTCATATTGTAACTTAAAAACAAGGTTCTGGAATTTTTTTTGAAGATGGTTACCTGAGATGGAGCTTTCTGATTCTGAGCTTTTGAACCTTCCATTGATGTAAAACCACTCCAATGATCTCCCTTGTGCTTCTGAAAGGCTTGAAATAAGTTTGTATGGCTTGGTTTGTATGGCTTGGTTTGTATGTTTCAGTTATGATAAATCAGAAATCATGTTCTTGTTTGATGAACTTTCAGGCCATTGCAAGGGTTGATTTGTGTTCTATGATGGATTTTGAGATAATTGGTAAAGTTTGTTTTGATGTTTGAGGCTTGTGTAATGAGAATCGAAGGAATGAAAGTTTATGGAGTTTTTGGCAAAATCAACTTATGTGATGTTTCAGGCTTGTGTGTGTTCTGAAATGAGGTCCTTAGGGTTAGTATAAACCAATAGGATTGATCAGAAAGTGGGTGGTGGCATAGTGTGATTGGTATGGACCAAGTTTCAAAAAGGTCAATGGATGTGTACTTGAGGCATGGCATGAGTCAGAGCTATTTAAAGGGGTGTCTTGGCCTCAGCTGAGTTCATGGATGGCCCTTGGATTGAAACATGTGAGCTGTAACAAGTGGATGAAGAGTTTCAAGGTATTTTGCAAATTTCCCTCTTTGGAATTTCTTAGAATACAAGGCATAGAATCTTGTGATTTTTTGTACAATCTTGATCAAAATGTGTTGCATTATGTTAGTATGATGTTCAGAAGTTGATTAGAGGTCATGAAATGGCTTGGCAAGTGAAATTGCAAAAATCCCTCTTTGGTGCACATTTGAAAATTATAGGATTTTTGCCAACTTTGAAAGGTCATATCTTGAGTTCTAGGATGAATCAAGACATAATCTACAACTTTCATGTCCAAGGATTTTTGATTTGAAGCAATTTTGGTCGTGAAAAAATAGGTTGAATATCTTTCCCAAAATGGAAAGTTTCCATTACAAGTCATTACCAAAAATAGCAAGTTTGCATTTGGCTCAAAATTCTTCAAATTTATGAACTTCCAAACCCTTCAATGATCAAATAAATATCATAGAGACTCAAAATGATGATGATGACCCTTTGGTACCCTTGATGAAGGCCTTAGATGCCCTGATTTTGACTTTACTTGCTCAAGAAGTTACCCAATGATCAGATGACTTCCACAGTTAATTTCTTCATCAAACTTGGTACACGTGATCCTTATAACATATTAAGACCATTAGAAACAAGATTGACAAAAAAAATTGGGATAAAGGCCTCTGAAACCAAAACCCTAATTTTAGGTCATTTGTGCAGGAAATCTTCAGTCTGCCTCTATGCCTTTTCCATCCTTTGTGATCCCTTGTCTTTTATGAACTTTGGGAAGAATATTATGATCAGGGAACACACATGGACCCTCTATGCAAGCTTCAAGACCATTGGGATGGCTCAAATCACTTATTGGATTGCTCAGATCACAAACCCTAGATGTAGATGAAATGAACTATGCAGTGGGATATGATATGCTTATGCTAATGCAAAAAATGAAAGATCACAAGCCATGGTGTGAGAAAAAGTGAGGGAAAATTTGGGGTGTTTACAGCTAGCCGCCGCCGTTTGAAGTTTCTAGTGATAGCGAAACCGCTTGTTGTTGATGGAGTTTGTTAACCATGGCAGAGAGTTTGAGAAGGAGGAAAAAGAACGCTCGTCGTTTATGAAGAAGGAGTATGAGGCTAGTGTTTGTTGTGTTCTTCATTTGGTTTTCTTATTTAAAGTATTAGGTTAAACTATGCAGAGAAATGTTAGATTGGGCTTCATGCCACCATGGATCATTAATTACACCGTTCTTCTGATGTTCTTACCCCCTGCACTCTTGTCATGAAGAATGGGCCAGCTTCTTGGCTTGGATTTTTATTTTCACCTAAAAATTTTCATATGCACCCCACCCTGCGAATCCTAGTATTTTCATTGGGATTTTTAGCAATAAAAGTATTATGTGCACTCCCCGAATTTCTAGTTACACCCCTGTGTTCTTAAGCATTTTTTTTATAGAAATTGGCTAATTAATATTCTTGTAAAAAATATATGAATTAATTTTTTTGGTAAAATTATTTTGTGGATTAACATTTGGATTAGTTTCTTGACAAATTTAATTAAAAGTTTTGCAATAATTTTAATTAGTGTTTATGACTAATTTTGATGTAAGTGTTCAAGTGTTTTTTTATCGATATCGATCGATTTTGGTTATGGGGGATCTTCATAAAGCGATTATGGAAGATAAGCATTTATTTTTCTTATGTGATATTACAAGATCTTGCATGATGTTTTTGGGTTTCTTTTATGAGAAGAATCATCACTTCAATCAAGTAAGAAATCTCGACTTTCTCAACTTATAATGCATCATTCTAGTTGTATGCGGCTTAGGATCATATAACATTAGGTGCATATTGAGCCCTCCCACATGAGTCATTGGATTTATTTGTGATTTATGATGATGTGTGACGATATCTAAGCTCAGGGATTAGGTTACGGATGATAGAATTCGCTTACACCACACTTTTCTTTAATCACCGTTTTAGCCCATTTCGTTGCAATTATAAAAAATAATTTTGGGTGTGATAAAATTCTATAAAACTTAATGAGTGATCCTTTTCCTATTATTTAATTTTTTTAGAATTTTTGTTTCAAGATTTGGATTGTTTTAGTAATTAATATGGATTTTTCATTCCAAGCTGTCCCAAAATGCATTGTTTTGGTTAAAGGGGCCAAAAGCAATTTTTTACAATAGGTGTGAGACCTATTTTTTGTGTGTGATTAACCACTGGAATTTGTGACATTTTGATACTCTTTATGAAATTTTTCATAATTTTCGGTGCCACTTTGGATCCATTTTGTGGAGTTGTTTTTCGACGATCATGCCTTGTTATCTCACTCATTAATTGAATTGTTTGTGCATTTGGTGCATAATTTTGTAAAATAATTGTATACCATGTTACATACTGACTTCAATATGCTATGGATTTAATTTCATAATTTTTAAAGCCTTTTTTCTATTTTTTATGTCACCTAGATTATAAGTCCAATTTTGTGCTTACTTGTTCCATATCCTAGATGTTAGGAAGGCATTCATGCCATTGGATTGAGATACTTTGTGATAACCTTTAGGAGTTAATTATAGTTCAGTTTTAGGTCCTTAATTCCAGTTATAGGTCACTTTTTGAACCATCTTCATTTGATTTATTTTTGTGTTTTAAAGTGCATCCTTACTTGAACTAATTTTGCTTGAAACTAGTTTCTCTTCTCTCCTAATGGTTAACATGACTTATGTGGGAATCATAAAATCATATCCATGCATTATAATTGCATCTCATACATTGTATGCTACTGACCTATAATCATCTCATGGATATTCACATGTCATTCATCCTTAACTTGCATCATTGTTAATCATATGTGATACTTGTTCCACTTCTTCTCACATCTTCTTATCCGTGCTCCATATGCCTAAATTATTGCATCCATGATGGTATGTTCATTCATATACATTCATAAGAATGTAATATTTACTTTGATACTCATTTCATGTATTAATTCATTCTTGTATGCCATATGCACTCATACTTCATCCTTGAACCCTAACTTGCATTCATGTGAACTTATGTGAACTTTTTATATAGTTTGACATAGTTTGGACTTGTGAGGTATCTTATCATCCTTAGGGACCTATATCATGTATCTACTGACTTTATAAGTCATATAACCTTTAGTTACCTTCACCTTTAGATTTAGGTCTTATTTTGAACCATAGTTCCATTCTAAGAAGTGTGTAAGGTTTAATTGCCTTTATGCTTTGTTTTTTCTTCCAATATGCAAATTATTTTGGTACTAACCTTTCTTTGTTTTGCAGGGGGGTAAGGTAAGAGACATACAACTTCTTCCTTTATCTCTTTATACTTTCAAATTATGTTTTCCTTGTACTTTCATTCAACTTTCTTTATCTAACTTCACCTTGAATTTCTTTAGGGTTTAGTACATCATTAGGACATAGTTTGTTAGTGTTTGATCTTGTAATCATAGAAAACTTTAGTAGGGTCTAGATACTAACTTCAGAAGTCCTTTTATCATTTAGGATCCTTTACTTATAGGATTTATCCTTAGGGAACCCTTAGTGCTTTTCCTTATCTAGTTTCAGCCTTATTTGTGCTTTTGCCTTGTGTTATGTTTTCAATATACATTGTGAAGCTAACCTTTGTTTTGCAGGGAGGTTTAAGTAAGCTTGTTCATACTACTTCTTCCTTTATATCTTTATACTTTCAAGTTGTGTTTGCCTTAGAACTTTTTGCTTTGTTTGTTCAACTTTAATCTTCCCCTTTTTAGAAACAACTTAACTTCTTTAGAGAAGTAAGTTGCTTTCTAATTTCATTTTATTTTATTTCTCTCATTAGGGATAGAAAACCACACTAACCTAGGTTCATCCATGCATGACAATACTTAGGACTACTAGTCTCCCTTTAGACTCTTACCTTTGGTTCTCTTTGCTTTCTTTCTCATCTCAAAGAAAAGCTAAAAGACACTTTAACAAAGATTGAAGTAGTCTTAGATGCAAAGACTTATTCCATGGAGCACTTGTATTCATCCCATATTGGGATAGTACAAGCTTGTCTAGCATGAAGCACAAGTCCGATCATGAGACTATTTTCACCAACAAAAACCACAAAAACACTTTTTCAAAAGATAGTTAACAAACAACACACGACTTTTTCTGCGGGAATTCTTTTCTCATCTCATTCACTCATAACGAGAACTTGCTACAACTTGTCTAATTGCAAGACGGTAACACACTCGTACCAGACGAGCCTGCAACACCTGAGCATAGGCATAAGCAGTTCAAGTAAAAAAACACAAACAATTGTCCGTCTTAATTAGGTGAACTACGTCGACTCTGATCCTCATATTCCTGATGTGGTACGTAGGTAGTGGGAAATGGCCCGTTCGAGCATATTCTCTATTTTCCCTACATTTTTCCCGTACCTTTTCGTTCTCTTTTCCTGTTCCGTTTCTCATTCCAGTTCAAGTTAGCAGTTCTTTTGCTCAGCAACTTTTTTATTTCTCACCCTTTGAAACAGACAAACAAGCGTGGATCCCGTCGGGTACGACGAACGGTCTGGGGTGTTAATACCTTTCCAGGTCGTAACCGACTCCCGAACTCAGTTCTTTGGTTCACATGACCTTGTCATTTCCTTTTCTCTTTGGTTTGTGCATCATTACCTTTCCCATTCATTCGAGATAAAAATTCCTGGTTGGCGACTCTACCTTTTCCACGCCACTTTCGCGTTTGTACTAGGATGAAAATCCCTGGAGCGACAATTGGCGACTCTGCTGGGGATCGAACTCAGAATCCCTGGTTTCCCCTTTGAGAATCAATCTTAGCGCATGTCTGTTTTTGTTTCTCTGGGTGTTTAGTTGTTTATTGTTGTGTGCTTTAGTTTAGCTTTATTGCTTTATTTACAACCTTTATTTACAACATTTATTTACCGTTTTTAGTATTTATTTTCCATGCATCATATATACTGGATTGTCTGGTTTGGCTTTTTCTATGGGGTGGGGATTGTTACTGTAAGATAAGCCAAATACCCGGCTTGAGTGCACCAAGGACTTAGAATGGATAGACACTTTAGCTTCATGGCATTTTGCTATGTTGGTATTAGTGAGTTCCACACCCAAACTTGTGACTGTCTTGGAAATGTTTTGATACAAGAATCTTTCTTGGATCATTACACGACCTCGATAGTTATGTGCAGCTGGGGACCGATCATTGAGGAACTTTGGGAAACATCCCTTTCCAGTGATGACAGTGGCAGACCATATTTTTTGGCAAACCCACTCGTATCCAAGGGCCCACAGGGAACACGTATAGGATGGTTTGGTTCTCGTAGAGGAACCCAATTAAAGAAAACTGTTCGTATGACGATAGTACTGTATCTCAAGGGCTGAATGTACTATTGTTTCTCGATTCAATGCTTGAAGCAGGGAACTTATAAGGAATGCTTTTTTTTTTTGGGCTCAGCTGAGACCTCCCTGAGTAGTACATAATGCTAAACTGATTCCCTGATTTGGTCATGAGGCATTTCTCGGAAATGCTGAACGTATTATTGTTATTCGACTTTGAGAGTCCGTGATGTTGACCAGAGGTAGCACACCCATGAGATTGGGAGGGGTTTATAGTTTTGCAGGAACCCTAAACTTTCAATATACCCGCTTTGCCAATATTACTTTGTGATATGATCCAGTTCTATACGGTTCTTTGATTCTGAATTTTGGAATTTTTGCACAGAGATAATGTTATTATGACTTTCCACAGACACGCGGATATCTTCTCAACACCAGTACCAACATCAGACCATTGATTACATGCCTGCTATATACATGACATCATAGTATTTCAGCACACATGTTCAGCTATTTCCGAGGATCTCATACCTGAATCATGTTATTGGATTTCTTCTGTATCAAAAGGTGAATCAAAGCAGATAGATTCCTTTCAAATAACCTAACATGGCATTTGCATACATCCTTGCATTCATTACAAGTGTTCAGAGACAAATTATTATCCTGACATTGTTTCTCTTCAAAATGGCCAAATTGAATCACAATCATCAAGGTATGGATTTTTGGAACAACTCCGGGCGAAGGTAACTGAGGGAAGACCAAGTTGGGGAAATTCAGGACAGAGGTACGAGCTTTATTTCAGAATCAGAAACTACTGAAAGAGGAAGTCAACTAGATGAAGACTTAGGTAAGCTTGGTTATGGAAATCCTGAATGCAATGTTAAGGAAACAAAGCTATTTTCATCCATAGTAAGGAGAACTACATTGCTCTAATTCTCCATTAGTCAATGCAGATACGTAGGCAGGAGATCACATGAGATCTTTGCAAGCAACCTTATTTATTAACTTTATTTATCAACCTCATCCCTCTAGATGCCGTTTGTTAGCATCCAACCTTAGCTTCCCAAGAAACTCCTAGGGGAAGAGCATATGAGTAAAGGCCAAAGCATCTTGAGAAGAAGTTTGATCATATTCCAATGTCGTGCGTGCAACGGGTTTCCTCATTTGCTTAGATTCAGGCTAGTGAAGCTATTTACATCAGGATCATCTTCGATAAAGCTTCCTTTGGAGTTTCAATTCCAAGTATGACTATAGTTATAGGGAACCTGGCCTTTTTTAATTGAAGATTGCAAGTCTTTCAGAGGCAGAGGTAAAGACAAGGTCACGAATAGATTGACTCCATGACTATTGTGTTCACACCAGGAAAAGGTGAGAATATGGAAACAAAATAGTTATGGAATGAACATCCAGACTACTGACTGCTGAAAGTCTCCGAGAGCAGTAAGTTCATACAGAATCAGACCTCCTCAATAATGGCAATCATGATGTGAAAGGCTAGATGCAAGTACCACTCATAGGCATTTAGGCATACCATTTGACAATTGTGATGTGTACAAACAAAAAGTGCAAAATTCGATCAACTCAAAGGTCATCATGCCAGAAAATCTACCCACACATTGAAGCCTCCTCACAAAATTGAGTACCCAGTTTGCAAGGGAATCTTCAGAAGCAATAAGTCCAGACGGAGTCAAGTCTCCTCAATGACGACAATTTCAGCTTCTTCACTGCATTTTCAGTTGTAGTTTCTTTGGTTTGTTTAAACACTTGTATGCATGCATGAAACTTATTTATTTTTGAATGATAATCATAATAGAATGCACATGTTTTTCTTGAAGTAATCCATTCGTATTCACATGATTTTGTGTATGTGCATTGCAATACAAACTGTGGTGCTTAAACTCTATGAGGGAGGATGACGAAATGAAAACGCAAAAATCTCTAATTGTGAGCTTTTGAAAAAGACCCTGTTGACGATGTACGGGCATTATTTCAAATCCTAAATACTAGAGATGTAAGGGAGATAGACCCTCATTAACCCCTTTGAGCCTTGAAGTAGGAGTTTCTTTTCACATGAAAAAAAAAACCCCACGTTTAACCCAGGGGCAGGGTAGGCGTCAGTTAGTTTTACCGAGCATTCAAATTTCAAAAAGGAGTGCACATCTGAGGATCCATTACCTTTCATTGTAGAAAATCAAGACGTCCAAAGATCAGAAACCACAATGGTTATCCCTCATCAACAAAGAAGTGATACAGTCACGACCTTTTCAAAGCAATCAAGACAACCAGTGTCACATGATTTGTTCAAAAAGAGAATCGAAAGAAAAAAAGAAATGAGAAAATCCCACTGAGTCGAAACTTGAAAACAAGCGGCTTAGGCTAAAATTAGGGCATCCCGCTGGACTTCACAATAAAAGATTCATAAGAATCGGTCTAGGAAAAAGTTAGGGTTAAGCAAAAGAATGCAAAAGCGAAAGAAGAAAAGGATTATACAAGAAAGATCCTTAAACAAGAACAAAGTCGTGTAACACAGACACGAAAGACAAAGGGGTGGCTGACTCCCAACAACAACCTCAGTGGTGCTTACACTTTTAGTGTCATTGGTTCCTCAACCAACACGAAACCCTTATGAGAGGTGAGCCCTTGTGAAAGCTAGTTGAACATAGGAATGGAGAACATCACGAAGAAGGGTGGGCACAAATAAACTTTGAGCCTATATCTTTTGTTTCTATAACCGTGAACCAGGCCATAATACAAACCTCAAAAGTCCTAACTGAAATAGGGTTATTTTAAGAGCGTATTGTCGCTCCATGGATTTCCATCATGGTACAAACGCGAAAGTGGAACGGAAAAGGGTAGAGTCACCAGCCAGGCATTTTTATTTCGAACGAGCGGGAATGGCAATGCTGCACAAACCGAAGAAAAGAAAAGGAAGAACAAAGGTCCTTTCGAACCAAAGAATCTGGGTTCGGGAGTCGGTTACGACCTGGGAAGGTATTAGCACCCCAAATCGTCCGTCGTACCCGACGGGATCCATGCTTGCAAAGAAACTGTTTCAAAGGGTGAAAGAATGAAAGTTGCTGCAAAAGAATGAAACTGAAATGAGAAAGAAAAAGAAAGGGGAAAATGTAGGGAAAATAAAAGAGTGCTTGAACAGGTCCTACCCTGCTTCCTACGTACCTCATCAGGACATGAGGATCAGAGACATCGTAGTTCCCCTATCTAGGAGTGGAAAGATTGCTTGTGTTTTAGAAGCTTGAACTGCTTATGTCAATGCTCAGGTGTTGCAGGCTCGTCTGGCACGAGTGCGTTACCGTCTTGAAAAGTGACAAGTAGGAGCAAGTTCCTACGTAAATAGTGAAGGTGATGAGAAAAGAAGTCCTAAAGGAGAGACACTTATTCTTTTTTTGTGTTCTTTAGCAGTTTTTTATGAGTGTGACACAAGGAAGTGAAAGTAAATCCTTTTCTATGGAATGTGTTCTTAATACCACAATCCTAGATATAATGAGAAATAAGTTCACCAAGGATGAAGAAGATCCTCAAACTTGTTTCTAAGGATTAGGGTTTGAACTCACTATCTGTTTTGGAATTATTAAGTGTTTTGTAAATTAAATGAAGAAATGTTTTTTTTTATGATTTCTCTTTGTGAAAATAGTCTCATGATCGAACTTGTACGTCATAGATAAACTTATACTGCCACCAATACGAGGTGAATACAAGTATCCATAGAATAAGACCATTACACAAGAGACTACTTCAACCTTTATTAAAGTGTTTTTTTAGTTTTTTGTATGAAGATAAGAAGAGAAGAACCAAAAGGATCTTAAAGGTAAAACAACTAAGGGGGACTAACCAAAACCTAATGTTGTCATACAAAGATATCCTAGGTTATTAAGGTATCATTATATCCTAGGTTATTGAAGAATAAGAAAAAAAGAAGGTAGAAAGCAACTTACTTCTCTTAAAGAAGTTAAGTTGTTTCTAAGGGGGATGAGAAGAAGTTGAACAAATGATGGCATAGGTTCATTTCAAAGACAAATATGAAAGCATAAAAGAAAGAGGGGAAAGAAGTTGGAGATGTGGAAGAAATAAGTGAGCAAGGGAAAAAAGAGCAACTTCAGGTTATCAGATAATGCACAAACAGAGCCTACTTGAAAGTAGGACTTCAGGTGCAAGCAATATGCAAAAGGTAACATCGGGTCTCAGTGGTACCTAATGTATAAGGTTTGTTGCCTCTTCAATACGCGCAAGAGAAACTCAAAAAGAAATATCAAGTCCAAAGCGGATTCAACAGTCAAGCAAAAGTGTCCATTATCAGGATATCAAACAAAGGTCAAATATAAGCTTCCAACATCCAAGTTGACCAACAAAGAGAACCAGAATTAACAAGAATATTTATCAGGACAAGTCTTCAAGTCCAAGAAATAATCTAACACAAGGCTATCGCCGAAGTGATATAATAAGCCTACAAAACATCGAGCACAAAACTAAAACCAAAATTAAACACAATTCTATTTAAATAAACCAAACTGAAAAAATACAAAATCAAAGCTATAAAATACTAATAAAAATCTAAACTAAGAACGTTAACAAATGTTAATTAGCAATTTAATTAAACAAAATTATGAAGAGAAACCTAATAAAAATAAAAATAAACATAAACAATAACAATAACCAATGCTAATAAAAAATAAGTACAACTAACAAATTTCTTTAAAAATAAAATGAGAAATAACAAGAGAGGGGGATGATCCGTGTGGAAATGGTGTGCATTCAGAAATCCTCAATGGGCCTGGTTAATGGCCCGAAAACAACCACAATAGCAGAATGGGTGTGGTCCGAATCCTGGTGGTGCATGGTGTCGCTCCCCAGACTTTCGTCCCGGTGCAAATGCGAACTGTCAGCGAAGAGAAGGGTTGAATAGAGTCGCCAACTAGGCATTTTTATCCCAAAGGAAAGGTAATGCTGCATAAACCTGGAAAGAGATGGATAAGACGGTTGCGAACCAAAGAAATTGAGAAAGGGGGTTGGTTACGACTTGGGAAGGTATTGGCACCCAGATCTTCCGTCGTACTCGACAGGATCCACGCTTACAAGCTTGTGTTTAAAAGGGGTAAGTGTTTGTGATATCTGTGTGTAAAAGCTAGGGAGAATGTACAGGTGTCAGTGCAAAAGGTGTAAATTTCTCAGGAACTGAGGCTTAAAAAGAAGGTTGAAAGAGGGGGAAGACACAGAGACTTTTGTTCGATAACCATTAGGTTATGCCTACGTATCCTCTCGTGCAATGAGGAAGTCAGAACACCATAGTTCGACTCAAAGAGACTGAAAATAAATTGACTGTGAATTGCTTACTTGTCTGTGCTCAAGTGTATGACTCGTCTGGCTCGAGTGCTAACTGTATTGCATTAGACGAAAGAAGCAATTTCTCGTTTGTGAATGAGTGTGATGAGAAAAGAATCTCGAAGGAGACGATTATTGTTTGTTTTTATGTTTTCAGTTTTTTTTTGTTTTTGGTGTTTTGCATAGGATTATGAGCTTAAGCCTAAATCAAGGGTTGTAAGATCATTATATCCTCCCTAATTAGGGATAATGAGCCTACTTAAGTATGAGATAAGCATCTCAACTTAATTACCATGATGATGTAGGATTAAGATCATTAACCTAATTGTGATTATTTAGATGTTTTTGGTTTTTGTTTAGTGTTAAGTAATGATTTTAATCTCCAATCACATATTAGTGAACTCATTACCTCATCCTAATAGAAGGATGATAAATGAGGGCACTTAAGCTGAGGAAGATACCTCAACTTAATCCATGATTAGGGATTAAATTCATTATAAAATAAGCCTTTATTAAATGGATTTTAATTAAAGGTTTATATTAAGAAAGTGGATTTTAAGTTTGTAAGACAACTTGAGGGGGGCTTGTCCATTAAACACTAGGGTTAGTCCCTCTTAACCATAAGGAAGAGATAGAACCCTAATGTAAGGCCCAAGTTACAAGATAAAGTCTTAGTTATTATTAATGTGTTTTGATTAAGAGGTGTAAACAAATTAAAGGTTTAACACTAATGATTAAAGTTATACAACTCCATCCTAAGATAAGGATGCAGGCATAACCCTAATTCAAAGTCCTAAAGCTTTAAGAGTTTAGCCTCTGATTATTGAGATGAGAAGTAAGACTCAAAGAGACTCAAAGGTAAAAAGCTAGGGGAGACTATATACAACCATAAAAATGATAATGCTTGGATATCCTATGGTTTGTGAGGCTTAAGAGAAAAGATCTTCAGGAAGGCCACCAAGGAAGGAGAAGCAGATGAAAAGAGAAGGAGAAAGAAAGAATAAGTTACTTACTTCATGAAGAAGATAAGTAACTTAAAAGGAAGAAAGTAATAATGAGAAGGCATAAGTGAATTAGATTCACTTAAAAGACAAGTAAATTATGGAAATGAAGAGAAAATAAGAGGTGGGAGGTGAAGGCAAATCCACCTCCCAAATAACTTACCAAAGGTTCCTGAAATGTTAGTACAAGATATATAAGATGCAAAACAAAAGGAAATGAGATGAATAAGTATTCAAAGACCAAAACTAGAAGTGTAAACATGATGCAAATGTGTTATGAAATGATGCAAAGTCATAAAAGATGCATATGAATGATCATACAAGGATGAGATGCAATGGAAGCATGTTTAGAAGCATGAAAACACATAGAAGTTCATGAAACAAAATGAATGCAAAGAATACCAAAATGATACAACAATGATCAAGCAATGTTTCAATCATGTCCTAAGATGTCTAAGATGACATACAAAAGAATGGAATGGCATGGCAAGTTCACAAGTTCATGATATGCAAAGAAGAATGCAAATGGAGATGCAAAATTAGGGTTTTAAGGCAACATTAGATGCATATGACCAAAAAAGAAGCAAACATCATGATAAAAATTTGAAATTGAACTCAAACAAACCTTAAACCTATACAAGATCAAACCCCAAAGGAGAAGGTCAGAAGCTAAACCTAGTGAAATTTATGAAATTTCTAAGTTAACTAGGGTTTTTGGGTGCTTCTTAAAGGGAAAATGCAAATCAAATTGAAAATGCAAGATAAAAATATGATATAAATAACCTAGACACTATATGAAATATGTGAAATAATGCAAAAATAATAAAGTCAAACTCATCATGTTTAGGCAGAAGTGAATTTTTCAAGTTAGGGTTAAAAAATGTGAAATTTAAGAACCCTAATTCAAAGAAAATTGTGAAAATGTGATCAAACCTAAAAAGAAATTTGTATGGTGAGTTTGGAAATGTTTCTAAATGTATTGGAATGCTTCATGAATGTTTTGGTTATTTTTTGAAACATAAATGCATATTTAATTAATTAAAATCGATTAATTAATTAAATAAAACATTTAAATGTTTTAAAACTACTTTTTTAATGAAAAAATAAAAAAAAATGTTTTTAGGTTGAGAAAATTATTTGAAACAAAAATGCAAAAAATGAGATTTTTTTAATGGTTTTTGCTATTTTAAATAAATTGAACAAAAGAAATGCAATAAAATGAAAATAAAATAAAATAAATGAGAAGTATGCAAATCCAATTGTCCATATTTGAACCTGGGGGGACCTGGTTGACTGTGCGCGTGTTTGAAGGGCCAGGATTCATTCTGGCTAATTAATTTGTTTTATAATTAATTAATCAGGATTAAGTTATTACGCGCAATCTGGGCCATTCATACACTAACCCTAATCAAGATCCTAAGGCCACTAATGAATCTGGGAAACTAATCACACTTAAGCCCTAATTATTTTTAGGTGACCGGAGCTAACTTCTGGTCATCTTCTCTGGCGAGCAAAAACTTCAAAACCTCAAATAAGCTTCTAAACTCCTAATTTCTTGCCCAGAAATGTTCTACTAACATCATACAACAATAATCAAGCAACAAAAATTATTTATCATGCATCAAATGACTGAATCGAATCAAACAAGTTTCTAGGTCAAAATTTTAGATCATCAATACATACTCAATTCTTGCTCATTTTCAAAACTAAACACATCCCCATGATCAGTGCAACACATAAAATCATATTTTAACAAGAGAACAAGCTTCTGGAAAAATTGTTCATGGAGGAAAACTGAGTTGAAGTTCATTGAAATGGAACTTTTTAGGCCTTTCTTTTGTGCAATCCACCTCCTTTGGTCCCCCTGAGTCTATTGTGATGCTTGGAATGAGTTTATTTTGGCTGGTTTATGAGTTTCAGTTCTGAATATTCAGAAATCGTGTTTGTGTTTGGGCTTGTTTCAGGCCATGGTGATGGGTGGAAATTGATCCTTAAGTTATGTGGAGTTGAATGGTGAAAGAAATTTTGGTTTTTGTTGGCTAGAATGAGATATTCGATAGCATGAAGTTTTTGGGAGTTTTCTTGATTCTGAGCTTGTGTGATGTTTCAGGCTTGTGTGTGTTATAGAATGAGCTCCTTAGGGATTGCATAAGAGGTCTTGATTGTTCCAAAGAGTTGTTGTGGCTCAATTTGATTGGTATGACTTGTTTTGCAAAAAGTCAAGGAAAGTGTACCACAAGCATGAGCTCGGGTCAGAGGCGATCTAAAGGGTTGATTTTCCTCAGCTGACTTTGTGGAGAGCCCTTGGATGGAAATGGATGAGTTGTAACACTTAGATCATGAGGTAGCATGTGTTTTGCAAATTTCCAACTTTGAGAATATTGTGAAAATGGGTTAATGAAACTTGCAATCCAAGGCATAATTCTGATCAAGGTAAGTCATTTGATGTTATTATGATGCTTAGAGGTCAATTAGAGGTCATGAAAGTGCTTAGAACTTGAATTTGCAAAAATCCTTCTTTGGCATGAACTTGAAAATTACAAGATTTTCCCAACTTTGAAAGGCCATATCTTGAGTTCTAGGATGAATCAAGACATGTTCTTGTACTTTTTGAAAATAGGAAGACATAATATACAACTTTCATGTCCAAGGATTTTTCATTTGAAGCATTTTTGGTCATGAAAGAATAGGTTGAATATCTTTTCCAAAATGGAAATTTCTATTACAAGTCATTTCCAAAAATAACAAGTTTACGTTTGGCTAAAAATTCTTCAACTTTGTGAACTTACAACTACTTCAATGATCAAATAAAGATCATAGATACTCAAAATGATTATGATGACCCTTTGGTACCCTTGATGGAGGCCTCAGATGCCCTGATTTTGACTTTACTTGCTCAAGAAGTTACCCAATGATCAGATGACTTCCACAGTTAATTTCTTCATCAAATTTGGTACACATGATCCTAATAACATATTGAGACCATTAGAAACAAGAATGACCAAAAAATTGGGATTAAGGCCTCTGAAACGAAAACCCTAATTTTAGGTCATTTGTGCAGGATATCTTCAGTCTGCCTCTATTCCTTTGCCATGCCTTGTGATCCTTTGACTTTTATGAACTTTGGGGAGCATATTATGATCATGGAACACAAATGGAACCTCTTGGAAAGCTTCAAGACCATTGGGATGGCTCAGATCACTTCTTGGATTATGCAAATGAGAAAACCGATCCGAGATCCGGATCCTGCGGGGAGAAAGATCTCTGGTCTATCTGTCCAGAGGGAGAACTCCGCTGGGGATGAGGAAGTTTCAGCAACTCCATTGGGGAAGTATTTCAGACATTGCTCTACTAGGGAGAAAATGGAAACTCTGGCGGGGAATAGAAAGTTCCCGGCTACTTTGTTGGGGAAAAGCCGTCAGGCATTTCTCGAGAGATCCTGCTTGGGGAGGAGATAACTTTTGGGAAGTAATCTGTTGCCACTCCTCGTCCAAGTGATATGCTGGGGATTGATGAATTCCTAAAGGGATCCTCTGGGGGGATGAAAACTTCGCGAGGAAATTCTTCTTGTCACGGAGTCTTGCTGATGATGTGATTGCTAACTTGGCTGGGGAATAATGCTTGATATGCCCCATGCTGTGAAAGATCGTCTGCCTTGAGTACCTGCAACCTGTTAAGATAGAAAAGTACAAGTGTCTCGAGATATCCTCAACCGGATTCCGTCATAGGAGTTAGATTTATCTGAGAGCAACATATTTCCTGCAAGCATTTATTGAAAATGGCCTAATATGTTTTCATGCAAATATTGTATTATGAACTCTGGACATTTTGCAAACAAAAACAAAAGGTAAAAACAAAGTGTGACTGAATATTCTGATTTTATTGATTTGTATGCCCTGAATAGGCAAGTACAGTCAAAGAAGCGAATCCCCTAAAAGGAGGAGATTACTATAAATTGAGAAAATAAAAGTGTTGGCAATGTTTGAATTTGACGCTCCAGTGAGCTTCCTTTGCTATGACCTGTATGACCTTGACGTTCTTCTTATCTTGCTTTCTAAAGAAGGTTGATTCTGACCGACGCTTTGTCCTTTCGAAATTTGCCATGTCGTGAGTGATACAGATGAATTCAGAATGCAGTTTTTGCGTGGATCGCCCTTTCGGGTTTTCAATCCCCCGGGATAGCCATTTTTGCCTGAGCTGTCCGATGTGGCTTTTCAACTCAGCGGATGTACATTTTTTTTACTTTTTCCCTTTTTTTCCCGAGTCTTTTATTCTATTTTTGACTCACCGGGATGCCCAATTTTTTCCTGGACTTACATTCTGTTTTAATGTCCAGCGGGTCTTTTATGCGAATTATTGTTTAACTGCATCTGAATTCATAGGAGATAAGAAATCCTCGCCATCCATAATAGTGAGCATCAGTGCCCCACCAGAGAAGACTTTCTTTAATATGAATGGGCCTTCATAGTTTGGCATCCATTTTCCCCTGTGGTCTGTATGAGAAGGAAAAATTCTTTTCAGCACAAGCTCTCCCACTTAGTATTCCCGAGGCCTGACTTTCTGATCGAAGGCTTTCTTCATTCGCTTCTGATACAACAGCCCATGACAGATAGTGTCGTACCCTAAATTTGTCCTACCCGCATATCTATTCAGAAATTTAATTTTTTATGTCTTTCCAATTGTACAGTGCTAGAAGTTGGTGTGCTTCGTGGAGATCTTTGTTTTTAATTATCATTTTCATAACCTTTTTATCGCAAATTTTAAATCATAAATTTTTTGCACAAAATTTCAATTTTAACTTCTTTTTGTCACTTTATTACTATTTTTATTTTTTTTATTGTTATTTTATTATCTTTATTATTATTGTTTTTTAAATGACTAATTAATTTTCCTTGACCATAAATAAAGTACAGCAAAATGAAATGGAGGAGGCACATTTGTTTTTTTTACACAGCTATTACATAGTATCCACTCACATGTGCTATTCATAATTAAGAAGGGACCCACTGCAGTGTCCAAAACGCAGCTCATGATTTTTGTACGATCCTCATTCATGATTCCACTACGATAACATTTCCGCAAAGACGCGCATTCAATCACATCAGAAAACACATATCACTACCATCACCAGCACACGCTTTTTTCGGCCAACGCATTCTGTAATGGCACAAGTTAATTCTCAGTGCACTACATTCACCTATATAAAGCTCAAGCATCATTCTGAAGAAAGAAAAAAGAACCATTAAACTCTTCATACAGAAAAAAAGCAGAGAAACCATAACCAAACACCGACCCGTTAAACCTTTATCTTCATCCCTCTTAAACAAAATCAAACGCACAAACATAATAGAGATGGAGGAGATTCAAGAACAAATCTGAAAAAAAGCTGATAATCATCCCTTCACCATAAGCAAAACCTCTGACCATGAAACCAACACAGACCTATAAATCATAACCCACCATACCATCGTTTTTTCTGAAAACCACAAACACAAAAACCAGAAAAACCAACAAATCTTCACCTTTCTCCATAAACTCTCATATTCACTAACACCATTCTACAACGCCTAGAAAAACAAAGCAGTAGGATTCACAAACAAAAAGAAGAAAGAAGAACAACAATACATAAGAAGATCATGAAAGCCACCATACCGTGACACCATCGTCACCATTCCTCTTTCAAAACCATTCCACCCTTTAACTCACCAAAACTCGCAGAACTACCAACCAAACACGAAACCAAAACTTCCGTTCAAATCCGAGCCATCAATCTACCATCTTCTTCACCGCACCAAATCATAATCAAACAACATCGTAACTTTGTTTCTTTCATAGCCAAGCACCCACCTAATGAGGAATCACCATAAGAACTCACTGCCGCTACCGAGAGAGCTGAGTTTTGAAATCTGAGAAACGAGAACAACCATTGAGTGAGAGTCCGAGAGTGCCACCGTGAGAGAAGTATTGTCGCTGCTGTGTTAGAGGTTTATTACTCTTCTCTTGCTTCCTCACTGCTGATGCGTGTTTTTTATTTAAGGAGATTTGTTTTTTGTTCTTCACCCTGTTTTATGTTTTTTTTTAAAACTTTGTTATGGCCACTTGACGGATGAAGGAGAAGTAAAAGTTACTAGGGTTTCTTTTCTTTTTTGAAAAAATTGCCTATTGGGACGGACTAGGTTTCTATCTCGGGTTCGTTAAATGTTTTGGGAAGCCTATATTTCTGTCAGGCTTACACCTCCAACTATCCCTGCACCTATCCTTTTTTAAGGCATGTTTTTACTTCATAGTTTGAATATTATAATCTTACTTGATTTATTTAAATTCAAGGTTCTTGAATTTTATTATATGTTGATTATATAATTTACCGGTCCATTTTCTTTTCTTTTTCTGTTTTTTTCTAATAAAACTATTACGTTTTTTTTGTTTACTTCTTTGATAAAAGATAATAAGATGTCTTAAAAGAAAAAACATGTTAATAAATCTTTATTTTATTATGTGGGCCTATGATAAAAATATGGTTTATTGACATTCCACTTTGTGACGTTGTCTAAACCAATTTGAGGCCGACTTTTTCTTCATTTATTATTTTATCGATTATTTGGTTTATTTCGCATTTTTATTTGGTCTATGATATTATTATCCGATTTGTGACATTCGATTTACCGACGTTGTCCAAATTGATATGAGACCGTTTTTCTATTATTTTTTATGGTTTCTAATTAATTTTAGAACCATTATTATTTATCGATTTTATTATTTAATCGGCCAATGATAAATGGTGATATTCGATTTTCCAATAAATCGACGTTATCCCCTAATTTGAGGCCACACTTTTATTTTTCTTATTATTTCTCATTATTTCTCATTATCTCAATTTATTTTATTTCGGCCGATGAACAAATATTTAAATATTCGATTTCAAATAAATCGACGTTATTTAAATTAAATATGAGGCCAAACTATTATTTTATTATTATTTCGACTTTATTTTATTTTTATGGTCGATGATATAACAAACGATCTAAATGTTCGATTTCGACAAATCGGTGTCATTTAGATCAATATGAGACCAAGTGTATTTTTATCGCATTTCTTTTATTTAAATAATTATTTGATTATAAAGTAATGCTCGACTTCTCATAGAATGATTCTAACTGTGAATCGATTCTAAGACAGTTAAAGAGCTAAATTTCGACGCTTTCGGTTTAATTCGAGTTCAAACGGCTCCACCTTAGCTTAGTATTAGGAATCGTTCTTGCATAACCAGTTAACCCTTAACCTCCATTTTGCACTCACCCTTCGCGATCGCTTTATGCCTCGCAATCGACCTACCAAGATGGTTCTTTTAAATCCAAACCCTTGATCCAACGTCAAGTGGTCTTAGGTATTAAAACACTTTAATAATATGAGAGAAATTGTACGCCACGAGCCTTAAGTGGTAGAAAGGAGGATTACGAGCTATCGTTATTCGCTCCGATTATTCCGTCGCAAGACACTTGGCTTGTTGGTTCGGAATAAACTATCCATAGTCTTTAGTGTAATTCGACTCCTAAAGAAAGATAAATAAAATTTGAATCCTTTTCCTCTTTTAGCATGTAATTCATTAGGCATAGACATCCTTTCGCGCGTGACAACTTAGAAGGTTCCCATCGAGTACGATGGATGTAGGGGGTGCTAATACCTTCCCCCTGCATAACCGACTTCCGAACCTAGGCAATGGTTCCGATGACCTTGTCTTTATCCTTTCTTCCCGGGTTTTATCTATATTTTCCCTTTCCCTCTTTGGGAATAAATCAAAATTAGGTGGCGACTCTCAAGTCAACCCAGTCGCGACCGCATTCGCGAGGATCGTATTTTTCGAGGTACGACAGATAGCTGCTAATCTTTCCTCTTCAATTAGGCTCAGTTGATTGTATCAAGATTGGACCCATTATGCTTCATCCAGTTTCACATCCATCATTACCCGTAAGGAGATTAGTTCAACTTCAACAGGTAGGACAACTTCCATACCATACACAAGCTGATGAGGTGTTGCCCCAGTAGATGTTCTGATAGAGGTTCGGTACCCATGCAAGGCAAATGGTAGCATTTTGTGCCAGTCTTTGTAGGTGAATACCATCTTCTGCACAATCTTCTTGATGTTCTTGTTAGCGGCCTCAATAGCGCCATTCATCTTTGGCCTGTAAGGAGAAGAGTTGTGATGTTGAATTTTGAAGTCCTGGCATAACTCAGCCATCATCTTATTGTTCAGATTGGAACCATTATCAGTAATGATTCGCTCGATAACCCTATATCGACAGATGATATCCCTTTTCAGAAATCGAGTTACCACTTGTCTGGTGACATTTGCATACAAAGCTGTTTCAAACCATTTGGTGAAGTAATCAATGGCTACCAGGATGAATCTATGACCATTTGAAGCATTTGGTTCAATCTTTCCAATCATATCATTTCCCCACATGGCGAGGGACGGTCATCAAATGGTGAAGGATGATCACCTAGCAGGGGACGGCTGCTGAAAATATCACGACATAGGACGAATGCCAGATAGAAAGTTCCAACAATGGGGATTCCACTGGGGAAAGGATGAGGGACGGTCATCCAAAGGTGAAGGACGATCACCTGGCAGGGGACGACTGCCGAAAATATCACGACATAGGACGAATGCCAGATAGAAAAAGTTGTTTTGTCTTTGTGGGGATGTAAACACGAACAAGTGCTTACGCCTTAAAATAAAAGTTATAAGTGTTTAACGGTGTGTATAGACTAAAGATGCAGACAAGCATCCTTAGGATCACGATAAGACGAGTATCGATAGAAGCAAATGTTGATACATGCTTGAAGGATGATGATACGGACGAGTATCAATCAGCTGAGCAAAGAACACAGATGAGTGTTGAATCTGCTGAGGGGTGATATATATACAAGATATTGACGAGTATCAAAGACTTCTGTACAAATATTGATCTGCTGGGGAAATGTGTGCAAGACATGGACGAGTGTTTTGACTTGCTGGGGACGTATGACACGGACGAGTGTCGAAAAGAGCATGCATAAATATGAACATGCATCTGTACTTGAGAGTGCAAAGGGGATGTCTTGTCTTTTATCTGCATGGGATATGAGTTTTATATATTGTTGATGAAGTGATATTGATATTTGCAGGTGACTGGCTCGAACCAGGCTTATGATTATGCAAATGTTTGATTTTTGCCATAATTCTCCGTATTAGACGGAATGCTATGCTTTGTTTTTGGGAAAAATGATGTGAATGCTATGATTATGCAAATGAGAAAACCGATCCGAGATCCGGAACCTACGGGGAGAAAGATCTCTGGTCTATCTATCCAGAGGGAGAAATCCGCTGGGAATGAGGAAGTTTCAGCAACTCCGTTGGGGAAGCATTTCAGGCATTTCTCTACTGGGGAGAAAACGGCAACTCTGGAGGGGAATAGAAAGTTCCTTGCTACTTTGTTAGGGAAAACCGTCAGGCATTTCTCGAGAGATCCTGCTTGGGGAGGAGATAACTTTTGGGAAGTAATCTGTTGCCACTCCTCGTCCAAGTGATATGCTGGGGATTGATGAATTCCTCAAGGGATCCTCTGAGGGGATGAAAACTTCGCGAGGAAATACTTCTTGTCACAGAGTCCTACTGATGATGTGATTGATAACTTGGCTGGGGAATAATGCTTGATATGCCCTATGCTGTGAAAGATCGTCTGCCTTGAGTACCTGCAACCTATTAAGACAGAAACGTAGGAGTATCTCGAGATATCCTCAACCGGATTCCGTTATAGGAGTTAGATATATCCGAGAGCAACACATTTCCTACAAGCATTTATTGAAAATGGCCTAATATGTTTTCATGCAAATATTGTATTATGAACTCTGGACATTTTGCAAACAAAAATATAAGGTAAAAAACAGTGTGACTGAATATTCTGATTTTATTGATTTGTGTGCCCTAAATAGGCAAGTACAGTCAAAGAAGCGAATCCCCTGAAAGGAGGAGATTGTTGTAAATTGAGAAAATAAAAGTGTTGGCAATGTTTGAATTTGACGCTCCAGTAAGCTTCCTTTGCTATGACCTGTATGACCTTGACGTTCTTCTTATCTTGCTTTCTTAAGAAGGATTTGGATAGAATCTCTTTTTCTAGTTGAAGAATTTGATGTCTCCCTTGTTGTACTTTCATAATTTGGTCTTATTCCACATCTAATGCTTTTTAGATGTTCCGGACGTTGATTTCCAAATTTGGAGTTTGCACATCCATAGATTTTTATGGATGTCTTTAATACCTTTCTCAGGATTTATTCTTCTCATCTCAAGTGTTCCTGATTATCCTCTGTCGTCCAGGCAGATTTTCATAAATATCTTGTTTTTTCTCAATCTGTTTCTTACCTTATTATTTTCAATGTTTTCTCTTCATTCCAATCATTTCATCACCCCCACAAATTTTGTGTCTCGTAGCAAATCGCATTCATATAAATTAAATCCCCAACAATTGCATTCGTACGAGCATATCATGTTGCATCGTTTGCATTGCATTATGCATGGGACAAATTTTCGACTATTCTTATATCTAATTAACTTTTACCTTGAAATTGAACATTTCACGTTAGTTCATTTATCAGGTTCAAGATAATTAGATAGGGGCATCTGTCATACCCCAAATTTGTCCTACTTTTTTTAATTTTATCTCTGAAAGATCATTTGACCTTTGGCCATGATCTTTTAAGAATTAAGTCAAAATCTTGTGAGCATGATCATTATGAATTAACAAGTTTGTGCAAGTGATGTGAAGTCAAGGCATGATCAGTTGGAATCTCACTAGTGCGAAATGAGGCTTGGGTCCTAAGTGATTTTTGGACATTTTTTTCTAGACCCATTCTCAGGAAATTACTTAGATCATGCTCAGGCTAGGCATCAGAACTCATGGTATTATATGGAGTTGAAGTTTTATCACACCATGAGCATCTTTATCAAGATTTAAGTGTTAAGACCATTATTGGCTTCTCCACACTAAGTTATAAGGTTTGATTTGAGGAGTCTTTGTTATTTTGGTTCATGGTTTTCCTTGTCACCTAATGTACACGTTCGGTTTGGACCAAGATTTCTCTTTTACGACACCAAGCGTTTCTTCCAAGTTCAAGTCATGGGACTTTTCTTATTGCAAGATCATATCAAGGCTTGAAGTCACGTTTGGTATCGGTTGTGTTTTCAAATGGACACATATTCAAAAAGCATGTGAGATTAAGTTCTATGGAGTATTGTGTTAAGTGGGCACATATTTAGTTGCAAGGTTGGAGATTCAATTTACCATAAACGATTCCCAGGAGAATGTCAAAGTTCATTGGAAATACAACACATTATATAAGAACGTTTGTACAAGATCAAATTCACAACAACAAAAAAGCTCATTGCAAGTTCAAAATTGATATCAAAGGTCCCATTACAAATATGATGAGGTTACATTGATTAAATTCAAAAGTTACAAGTTGCATCCAAATACAAAGGCTTTTTCTTTGTGCATAGGCTGGAACTTCAAATGTCACAAAGTTCAAGGCATTCGTCCAAGTGGCCATTTTAATCTCTAATCTCTGTGAACAATACCCACGCTATCTCTTTCTCCCAAGTCTCTTGGAATTTTCTCCAACTTCTTCATTCACCATATAAGGCTTCACCAACTTGAAGCTTGATGCCATGATCCCTAGGTTCTCAGCATCTGTAAAATAAAAAATAGAAACCTATTGCATCAACAAATACTACAATAGTGTAGGAAGGATGATTAAAATTCACATGAGATAATATGGTACTGGTCTATAAGATACGTGATTAGCCATCATCAGGGATGCATATCTTGGCAAGCTTCAGTTCCAAGTGGCTTCACCTTTACACTCCAAGTTACCATGAATACATACAAAGAGAAGGAAAAGCAGATGAGCCATACATTAAGGAAGCAGATAATCGAGGTAACTAAATTACAATTGGAGATAAGCCAAGCACCCCGAGCATAACGTCAAAATTACCTGATAAGCAAGATTGATACAACATCAAAATAGTCAAAAGACTTCACTCTTAAAGTTAGATGAACACCCTGACATCTCCATTGTGTTGCCCGAACTGTCTTTAACTCAGGCTACCATTATGGTTCCGTATATACATAAATCACCACTGGCTGCAATGCAAAGCTCCATATGTTGTATATCAAATGTAATTTCTAAAGGGTTAGCAGATTCATAAAAAATGTCTTATGTAATAAGAGGTAAAGAGAAGCAGAACACTCCCCAAAGTCTATACCTCAAGCGTATTCGTTCGTCAAAAGTGTTCCAAGTCTTGAGCCAAGGACACGATTTCACCTGCAGAATACCAAGGCATGAGCATCAATGAACATGGAATTGGAGTAAGCATAAGACAAAGCAGAAGGATTAAAAAGGGACCCTGCACCAATTTGTTTGTTTTCAGACAATAGGAAGAAAGGTTCAAAGCATTAATACAATGAAAAAAACTGCAGCAGTAAAATAACAAGTTTACAATGCATACTAAAAGCCTACAAATGGAGAAATTCAGAAATGGTACAACATCAAACCAAAATTCATGCTAGCCTAAGTCACCATTAAGTTTCCCTCTCTTGTTTTATGTGCACTCAGTTTTTCCAAAGGCACCGTTAAGTCTTCTTGTCTAAGTTTCTCAAATTCCGTAACCAAGTCCTGCGTAAGTACATACACCAAAAGATTAAAAATCAAGAGTTACAAGAATTGTTTAAGTTTATTAGATCAATAAAAGGGTAAAGTGTAGCAAGGCCAAATGGGGTTTCTATTCAAGTCACCTGTTATGCAAGTTAAAACCAAGCAACTGTTTCTCTTCATCAGTGAGCCTCAGTCAGACAAAATAAATTCTATGAATAAGTCCATCATTCCAAGCTTCTCGTTCATCCAAGTTGCTGCCAAAATGCACATACACGAGGAAGCACATGGTTAATACGAGGTAATACAAGCCTGCAAACACAAAAAAAATCCAAGTTCACCTCACCGAGCAAATTGAGGAAGTGTGGTCGAGAAGAGGATCGATCTCCAGCTCCCAAAAGGACGGTAACCACACAAGACCTGTCATAATGGGCACATCAAGTGAGCATCAAACGTACAATAGGGTATTCAAATACCACATGAATTTATAACTTAGTCATGTCAGGTGAAAGGCATTTTGCTGCAAGTATAAAAAACCAGTTTATGTAGTGTAACACCCCAAATTTGCCCTCTTCTTTTTAAGCATCATATCATATCATATTCATCATAAGCATATCATAATCTTGGCATCTTAGCATGGAAAGACGAGGCATAATATTCTCATGACCTAGCATTAGGCATATGATCATATGTGGAGGGTTTTGAGGCATCACAAGCTATGACAAGGGGCCCAATGGATTTGTTCAAGTCCTATAAGGGATCTATATTGCATTCACAAGTTCAAGATCATTCACAAAAGCTCAGAAGGTTGGAAGATCATCAGGGAATTCAAGCTAGGGCAAAGCTCCTACACAATGATCCCAAATTAGGGTTTGCGTTTCAAGCTTGAAAACCTTATGACTTTGGCCATTTCTTTTGGGCAAAGTCTCTTATATTTTAAGAGGATCCTAGGGATTAAATTTGGTGAGAAAATTCCTTTTGGAAGTCAGATATTTCTTCAGTTGCTTGTAAATGAAGAAATTGGTCAACTGTGCATTCTGAAAGTCAACTGTGAGATTTCAAAGGGTCCAATCCCTTTTTTCTAGCCAAGGGATGTTCTTATAACATTAAAAGAGGTTTGGCAATATCAAAGATCCAGAATCATGAGGTTTTGAGGTGTTTTGCAAAATTGGCATAAGTTTGGTCATAGAAAATTCCATTTTTAGTAAGTTTTTGCCCTAATTTTCAAGTAAGCATAACTTGGTGAAAAAGCTTCAAATGGACCAAAGCCAAACATGAAAGTTGAAGATTACAGCCTCCCATTTTCAAAAAGTACAAGAACATTTTCATACCCCTCATGGTTAGAGAGATAAGCCCCTCGAAAATTGGGAGAAAATTAGGGCATGGCATGCATTTCAAATATTCCACAAGTGCAAAAAGTCATGAAACTCATTCTTAAGTTGTTTTATGGGCCAAGTGAGGTCACAAACTTTCAATGCATTGCAAGAAAGATAGTTTGCTCCAAAAATAATGTCAATTTCGTGCATGGTATGAGGGGTATTTCATAAGAGGGAAATTTGCATGAACATGGGAAATGTGTGATCCCCACATCCAAGGGCCAGAATAATTGTTGTTTTGAATCAAGGGTGAGATTTTGAAAGCACATGGGCAAGGAATGAGAGGAATGCACGAATAGAACACCTCATCACACAAATCTTGCAAGTTTTGCAAATTCTCTCCCACACCCTCATCACATGTGCCATTGCCCTCATTCTTTCACCATTGTTTCTTGAGATCATATAAAAGAAGCTAGGGTTTTAGTTGAGCTCAGATCTATCTCATTTCATCACTCCATAGTTTTTGCACCAAAAGCAATTTCCTTCGAATCTCCTTATTCTCTCACTCTTTTCACAAACCAATCACATATTCTGAATCCTTGAGGCATAAGGATCACTAATCCATCACTTATTCAAGCTGGAAGTGAAAGATTAGAAAGGTGCCATTCAAAGGCAGGTTGGTTCAAAGCTTCATATTCAAGCTCTCTCAAGATTCCTCTTGCAAAATAGCAAGAGGAGATCAGAAGGAGTAGATCTGCAGCATCTGGATCCTTATCTTGGTGGTTTTGAAGTGTCTTCATCTCAGGTATGCTCTGAAATCCATGGATCTATAAATGGTTTTTGATGTGTGCATTTTGATCTGTGAAGTATGCTGATTACACTGCATGTTTTAGTTTTAAAAATGCTTGAGAATTGAGTTTTGTATGATGATTTAAAGTTTCATGGTGAAACCGGTTTGTCTTCGATCTGGAGTGTTCTTGGATCCATTGTGATTTTGGTGGTTATTTTCGGATTCAGCATGGTTTGTTTATTCAATCTGGAGATCTTGATTCATTTCTATTGAGTTTTGTTCATGTTTTGAATTTTCCGGTGCCGGAGCCCTAGCTCCGGTCACCGGATTCTGCAAATTTGCTTCGCCTGAGTTTCATGAAGAAGATGAGGTTTTGGCCTTTGGATTGTTTGATCTGGACGTCCACCATCATGCCAACACATAAATGAGGCACCGTCCCTCTCACGTGTGTTATGTTTGTCTGAATTAATATCCATGTGTCTCACCTCACATCAATTAATGTGCTCCCTCACTAAAAACCAATGAAATTGATGACTGGATTAAATGAGTGGACTGATCTGGCACGTTCATTTGATCCCATGGCCTTTGTTTTTTCCTAAATTTCTGAATTTCCACACTAATTATCATAAGCTTGCGCTGACTTCTGGATGGGCTTAACTTGATATCCCCACCCCCTGCGTATGAGGCCCAACATGTTTGAACTGAATCCCTTTCTATTTCCACCCCCCTGGCCATTTCATTTTATTTTCTTTTCTTTTTATTTTCATTTTAATTTCAGTTTGGATTTTAGTTTTTAAAAATAGTTTTAAGTTTCAAAAAATTATGAAAAAATTCATGAATGTTATTTTTAGTTTTCATCAATTTTTGACATTTTTTATTTTCCATTTATCTCTATTTGACACGTGTAAATTAATTGTTCACTTTAATTAATTCATTTTATTCCATTTTGAACCATGCTGACTTGTCCATTTTCTATCTTGATCATCATTTTCAATTTTTGGTTGGTTCTTTTTGCTTTGGATTCATGATAGGATGTAGTTTCTTGGTGATTTTTTTCTGTTTTTTAGAACCTTGATTATTTGACTTTGGTCCTTGACTTGTGAGTGATGCTTCTTAACCCTAGTTGATATTTGAACCCTCATTTGACTTGTTTAGCTTCTGAATTTCTTTCCCTCCTTTTGGCATGTTGTTATGTTATGTTTGAAGATCATTTGTGAAAAGTTGTGGAATTTTTCGGGTGCATACTTGTTTTGTTTTGGATTTTTGTTCTTGACTTGTCCCATTTTGCTTCTTTTTGATCATAAGTTATCTCCTTAGCTTAGAAGGGCAATTGTGCCAACTTCTTCATCTTGTTTAGAGTCTTTTTAGGGCATTGATACCTCTCTGATCTTGGGTTGGGGTTTGTGTTTTGGAAATCTTGTAATTTGTTCGCCTTTGGAGTTCTTTCATTCTTATGTATATCCACCTCACTTCCTTTGCTTCTTCCTTCCCATAATGTCATTGCTTGACCATATGCTTATCTTCTATTCATCTCTCATGCTCTTTAGACAATTTTCTAACATGATTAGGGTTCTGTTCTTGTACCTTGGTTTGTGTTTTGGTTGTTTTGCTTTGCATCTTATCATGTTTGCTTTGATTTGTCATAAGAGTTTCATTTGCTTCATAAAGAGTTGTGTTGTTCCCTTCTCTTTATTGTGCCTTGTATTTGCATTTGATGTTTATGTGCATGAGTTCACTTCTGGTTGTATGGTTTTAGTATGGTATTATTTTCATCTTGTATTGCTTTTATACTTGTGTTACTAACCATTTCAGGGGCTTTGGTAAGTGAGAGGTATGGATGTGATTCCCACATCTCCAAATCTTATCTCTTCTCTTCTTATTGTTATTTTTTCTAACCTTGTGATAGTTGGGCTAAGGCCTTACTTCCCCCCTCTTTTATTCTTCTTTCTCCTTCTTCTCTCCTTCTTTCTTTCTTCTTTAGGATAGTAAACCTCACTAACCTAGGATTACCATGCATGACAACAATTAGGATTCATTAGTCCCCCATTAGACTTTTACCTTTGTGATCCTTTTGTTTCTCTTCTCTTCTCATCTCAAAACCCTAAAGAAGACACTTAATAAAGTTTGAAGTGATACCTTGAGTAATAGCCTTATCCCATGAGACACTTGTAGTCTTCCCATCTTGGGATAGTACAAGCTTGTCTTGTGATGTACAAGTCTGATCAAGATATCATCTTCACCAAGAAAACCATAAAACATACTTCTTCATTGTAAATACAAAAACACTTAATAAGTTAATGAGTTAGTGAGCTTAGGCCCTAATCTCTGGATTCAAGTTTTGGGGATCTTCTCCTTGAGTGTTCTTGTTCTATTATTCCATCTTGGAATGTAGTGACAAGTACACATTCCATGGAAAAGAGCTTGAGTTCACTTCCTTGTGACACACTCATAAAAAGCTTCTAAAAAAAACAAACAAACAATAAGCGTCTTTCCTTCGGGAATTCTTTTCTCATCTCCTTCGCTCCGTACGCGAATTTGCTCCTACTTGTCATTATGCAAGACGATTACACACTCGTCGTTCGATTCTGCAACACCTGAGCATTGACATAGGCAGTTCAAGCCTTAATTCACAAGCAATCTTTTTCCACCCCTAGTTAGGGGAACTACGGCGTCTCTGATCCTCATTGTCCAGATGAGGTACGTAGGTAGTGGGGTAGGGCCCGTTCGAGCACAATATTTATTTTCCCTACATTTTTCCTTTTCATTTATTTTTCAGTCCCTTTTTCTTTTCTTTTATCCAGTTCAGTTCCTTTTCTATGCAGCAGCTTTCATTCCTTCACCCTTTGAAACAGATTTCTTTGCAAGCGTGGATCCCGTCGGGTACGGCGGATGATCTGGGGTGCTAATACCTTTCCAGGTCGTAACCGACTCCCGAACTCAGTCTCTTTGGTTCGCAGGACTCGTGTCTTTCCTTCTCATTTCTCCTGGTCTGTGCAGCATTACCATTCCCGTTGCTTCGGGATAAAAATGCCTGGCTGGCGACTCTATTCTTTTCCGCGCCACTTTCACGTTTGTACCAGGATGGAAATCCGGGGAGCGACATGTAGCATATCAGTAATCTACAAATAGAGAATGGTAGGTTTTGTAGCAGTAAAAAACTATGAATATAAGGCAGTCAAAACATAGAAATAAAAGAGTTCAATGAAAATCAAATTCTCAGTGGGACCACACACGTTCTAGAGACAATGTTCAATTTTACTACAGACAAATATGAACCGTGACTCACCACCTGAGGTCCCCACACAATCCCGCAAAATCACTTGAACAATACCTCCAACGGATTCCCGCAACTCACTCTCACCAGATTTCCTCACACAGAATCCTTCAATTTGTACCTCATTTTCTCACTATAAAAGGCAATCATTGGCAATCATAAAGGGGCCACCTGAAAAAAAACCATAACGAAGTTCTGAAAAATTCTCCACATAAACCTTACTAAAGCTTTTTCATCAAAAACTCTCTCAGAGCTCACATCAGAGCTCTAATTAGAGTAAAGCTAAGCTTTCTTCACTCATTGACAACATAGCAACGGAAACGAAAGAAGAATAGCGGGCGAAAATTCAAAGAAGCAGAAACAAATCACTCACCGTCGTATTTGAAGCTTCTAAATCGGTAGTTTATTTATGCATCCTCTGGTTTATCGCTTTGATTGTTGTTGTTGTTCGTCCTTTTTCCATTTACCATGACGATTATTCCGGTTTAATGAAACGGGGTTAGGGTTTTGAAAGGTTTGTTTGATGATACGATGAAGTTTCAATTTCTTTTTATTTTGAAAGAAAAATGGGACTAAGTTGAAACAAGGAAGGATATTAAGATTCAATGGTTTCTTGTTTTTTTCAACGAATGAGAAGATGCATTTAAAATATGAGTGGTATGAGAGGTTTTACACTTCCTTGGCTTTATTGGTTTCATTTAAATAATACTTACTGATTTATTGATTTAATGAGTCATTTTCTTTACACTGCACGATGGACATGTGTCATTATTCTTGGCTATTCCCTATGATACTCAGTAAATGCGTTTAAGTGTGTATATACATGGATATAGACCGATTATAGTTTCTAACGGCTAGGGTTTTGTGGTCTGTTGCATGTATCCTTATTTGGGCCGGTGCGGATCTTCAATGGATAGTCCGGATTCTTGTATTGGACTGGTCTATGGGCTTTCTGTTTGGCTACAAGTTACATTCTCCTTTTACTTAGACAGTCCTGATCCACTTTTTTTTTCTTTCTTTTCCTTAATTAATATTTTAAGCACAATTATTGTTAATTAATTTTTTAATTAATATTTGATGTTCTTAGTTAAACTTGATTAATTAGTTTAGATCATTCCTTTAATTTCTCTTCGATTTTTTTTACGGCCTATGATAAAAAATACGGTTTATTGATATTCCATTTAGCAACGTTATCAAAACCAATTTGAGGCCGACTTTTTATTCATTTATTAATTTATTTATATTTATTAATCGGTTTATGATATTATCGTCCGATTCGCGACATTCAATTTATTGACGTTGTCCGAATCGATATGAGACCATTTTCTATTTTCTAATTTATTATTAGATTCATTTTATTATTGATTTCTTTATTATTATTTTGGCCAATGAATAAATATTTAAATATTCGATTTTGAATAAATCGACGTTATTTAAATTAAATATGAGGCCAATTCTTTATTTGCTATTATTTTTAGATCTTATTTCATTTTACGGCCAATGATATAATAAACAATTAAATTATTTCCGATATTGTACAATTGGGAAATTTAATCAATATGAGGCATTTTAGTTAATTATTCCATTTCGACAAACAATTTAATTTAGAAATTTATTTTTATTACTTTATTTCCATTATTCAAGTACTTTATTAAACTCGATTAAATTTAATTATTTATATCTATTATTTTTATTCCAATTTAATTGTTGCAATTTTAATTTAATTCTTTTTGTTATCGCTTTAATCGGATCGCGAATTAATGTAAGTCGAGCGCATCGTGCCTCGTCATCAACTTTTCCGAACTCGACCTTCAAATATTTTCATAATTAAATAACGGAATAACTGAATTCTGGAGTCTCGCATTCCTCGAATTATTGAATGAACGCTCCTGAGGCTCGCTTCACGGGATGTGGTTCATTCGACTTTCCGTAATTAAAACTTTTAATATGCACATCAAGTAATGAAAGAATTGAATTCTGGAAACTAGTATTCCTCGAATTCTCGAATAAACTCTCCTGAGGCTCGCCCCTCAGGACCTAGTTTATTTACCCTTTCATTCTAAAGAAAACCCTAACCAGATCAAACATCTTTTAAAAGAGAACTATTTGAATCCTTTCTATACTTGCAAAAAAAGCTAGCGCATCCGCCTCCTATCGTGAGCAGATAAGCCAACGCTTAGCAGTCAGAATGCGGTTCAAACAACTGTTCATTAAAACAAAATAACCGACAAACCTTAGTACCTCGAACTACGAGGCTCTGACTTTCCCATAGCACAAGGGAATACGTAGGCACACGGATCTCAATCCTTGCCGAGCACCCTAGGAATAAAATAACCCATTTCTCTTATTAACCCTAATTTATAATCATTCGCATTTATTATTCGAAGAAAACATAAAGCATAAATTAATATTTAATCGCAAGTTAAACTAAGAGATTCCTGTTGATTACAACAGACGTAAGGGGTGCTAATACCTTTCCCTTATGTAACCGACTCCCAAGCTTAGAATTTGGTTTCGATGACCTTGTTCTATCCATCTCTCTTTATTAGGTTTTATCTATATCTTCTTATTCTTTCATTAGAATAAATAGAATTAGGTGGTGACTCTGTTATTTTCATCTGTTCCGCAGTCTGCGCGAGGATCGTATTTTTCGAGGTACGACACATCCGGGGTCAGAATTCCCCCACTGATAAACTTGGGAGCTTCAGCAGCCTCCTCTTGGACCTGTTGGGATGGTTTGTAACCCAAACCGAACTTGTTTTCCTTGATCTGAACTTGCAGCAGCTTGCCCCAGCCCTGGGAATTCACGTCTTTATCAAACTTCCGAGCTTGCTTGTAAGATGAGATTGAAGTACCATACACTTCAGCTGTTGCTTCATTGACATTAAGGGCCTCAAACCCTTGGTTCATTGTCTCATGGATCTCTCCATCCATCTCAATATACTTGTAAGTAGCTAGATGACTGACGAAGATGTCCTCCTCCCCACATATTGTGATAACTTTGCCCTCCCATTCGTATTTTAACTTCTGGTGAAGGGTTGACGTTACAGTGCCAACGGCATGAATCCAAGGCTGACCCAACAGACAACTATAGGCAGGCTGAATGTCCATTACGTAGAAGATAATTTTGAAGATTTGTGGGCCAATCACCACAGGCAGCTCAGTTTCCCCAAGAACCGATCTTTTAGAACCGTCAAAGGCTCTCACAACCAAGTTACTTGGACGCAGTGCAAGACCATCATATTCCATCTTGACCAAGGCTTTCTTCAGAAGAACATTGAGTGAGGACCTAGTGTCAACCAAGACGTGAGAAAGAACAACACCTTTACACTCCAAGGTGATATGTAAAGCCTTATTATGGTTGCGTCCCTCCGTAGTTAGATCAGCATCGGTGAACCCTAGTCCATGACTAGTATTGACATTTGAAACCACCGTTTCTAGCCGATTAACTGTAATCTCTCCTGGCATGTAAGCTGCATGCAGGACTTTGAGAAGTGCATTCCTGTGAGCTTCGGAACACTTTAGCAGTGATAGAATAGAGATTTTGGAGGGTGTCTGATGGAGCTGGTCCACAACTTTATAGTCACTCTTCTTGATTATTCTCACGAACTCGTCCACCTCCTGGTTAAAGGATATCTTCTGAGTTTCTTTGGCAATTGGCTCTTCAAGCACCACACTCTTGCCCTAGCCTTGGCAGCAGCTTCTGCTTCAGCATTAGTTCTTGGGAATTGTGAGGCGAAGAGAGATCCGCTTCGCGTGAAGCCTCTGCCTCCCCCTACATTATCAATCTGTGGTGAAGAAGTTGAAGAATCAAGAGTGACTTTCTTTCCGTTGCAATAAAAATCTGAGCCATAGTATCAAGGTACGACACTGTTGATGTCATACGGAACTGGTCCAGGCACCGTGATGGTAACCAGACTGATTGCTGCGGAAGAAGGAGTTGAGACAGTCTGAGGTTCATAATAAATTGTGACAGGAGGCCTGATGGGAGATGGTACAGGTGATGAAGGCTGCTGATGTTGATGGAGATGTTGATGCGAGTTATTGAAAGAATCTGGAATGTGTATTGTTTCCATATCATAGTAAATGGTAACTGTGGAAATGTCTTCAGTGATGGTTGTTGTTGTTGTAGAAGGATGTGTTGAACTAATGTCCGTTGAAGTTGAAGAAGGGATGATTGTTGATGTTGTAGAAGAATCTGTTGGAATGATTGTTGTTGAAGTTGTAGGAGTGATATCTGTCATATCTGATGAAATGATATGTGCTGGTGTTGTAGGAGGAATGGTTGTTGATGTTGTAGGAGCTGGAACTGTTGAAGTGATTTGTAAAATGCCTTCTTTGATAAGATTGTTGATACCGATCTTCAATTTTGCATAACCGTTGGTAGAAATCTTGCAAGCTTCGCAATGGGCCTCACAACCCGGGAACACTTAGCACTTCAAATGTTGGGCTTTAACCTCGGCCAGAGGTGTTTGAATACTTGCAACACTGTCAATTAGGCTTAATGGGTGACCCTCCTCAATGGCATTTATCCTAGGCTCACCATGGCTAGGCATATGATTCTTGGTAACACTTGGAGGAGGTGCAAAGTTGACTGCCTTAGAATCAATCAAATCTTGAACCTTCATGTGTAAGGCTCTGCACTTCTCTGTTGTATGGAAAGGTGCATTGGAGTGGAAGGCACATCTGGCATTAACATCATAGTTTCTTAGAAGGTTTTGGGGATCTGGTGGATCCAGAGTCCTCAATTCAATCAGATTGAGCTTTAATAAATATGGAAGAAAGGCAGCATAAGGCATCGAAATAGGATCGAAAACCCTGTTGATTTGTGAAGTTCTTTGTTGAAACAGACGTTGTTGTAGGTTGTTATTGTTGTTATAGGACCTCTGTTGCGGGGGAAACTGTTGTTGCTGTGGGAAGTGATTTTGTTGAGGATACTGTTGTTGAGGTGCTGGCGCTGGAATAGTGACGGTATCCACTGATCTTGACATGTATTGAGGCCTACCTCTGCCCATATGCACTGAGTTGGCCTCACCTGTCCTACGAGGTCCTGAGAAAGGTTTCCTGGCATTGCTGGAACTGGCACCGTTGTCAAAGATTTTGCCCATCTTCAACAGAATCTCAATTCTCTCACCAGCTATAACTACATCAACAAAACTGGTGGACGAGAAAGCAACAAGTCTATCAATGTAAGTCCCCTGCAATGTGTTCATAAACATTTCAGCCATTTCTCTTTCCAACATCGGAGGCTGGACAGTAGCAGTAAGCTTTCTCCATCTTTGGGCATATTCGCTAAAGCTTTCTCTTGAAGACTGTGACATACCCAACAGTAGGGTTCTATTGGGAGCCATATCCAAATTATACTGATACTGGCGTATGAAAGCTTCGGCTAAATCCTTCTAGTTTCTGACAGTTGCTCTGGATAGGTGAGAATACCATTCACGGGATGCCCCAGTCAGACTGTCTTCAAAGTAGAAGATCCATAGTTTTTCGTCCATGGAATAAGCTTTCAGTCTCCCTAGAAAGGACTGCAGGTGAGTACGTGGACAAGAGGTACCATTATATTTCTCAAAGCAAGGAGGCTTAATTTTGTGAGGAATCCTGACTCCCTCAACTAAACCCATGTCCATTACATCAAATCCCAAAGAGTTTTGGAACTCCAAAGATCTCAACTTCTCCGCTATTTCGTCCAGACGACGATCATAGGCTTCATCCCCAACACCAATTACTATAAATTGTTCCTCTTGAGGGTCCTCATGCAAATCACGACCTCCAGTGTTTCCTTGAGTATTTATGATAGTATTGACTTCAGGATCGAGGTGAGGCCCAAACTCTAGCGGATCTGTTTGTGGCTGCCCGTGGTCATTGTTACTAGTATCTCATGTACCTGGATGATTCTCTTCTAGAGTTTGCCGCTCGACTAACTCTCTTAATCTTTCTTGGCTCTGAGCCAACCCAGTCATCACTGCCATGAACTGGTTCATTTGAGCCCTCATCTCAGTTCTCTTATTAGCCTTCTGAGTTCTTACGTCAGTCAAATCTTGTTGAACTTGGTCCATCTATATGCTCGGAAGGTTGTTTCTTGTAGGATACCTGTGAACTCCGTTGATGGGGAAAACCCTCATACGAGCAATGTTTCCTGAAACACACAACAAAGTGAGAAAACCACAACAAAAACACCTGAAAAACAAAGAGAATGAGATTAGCATGCAATGCAGTATGTCTATTTGGCTTTCAAGGGTATCTGGTTTGGTTCTTTGGTTTTGACCTTCCAGACCTCTAGGAATGAAGATGTTGAAGAGAAATGAAGCCCCGAGAGAAAATCCAAATAATACATAAACCATATATTACAAATGCAAAAGATACATAGTTTATGATTACAACAAGTTCTCATGGTGGGTCAAAATACAATTAAGTCGAGAAATACAACAAAATCACCATGAGAAATAAAGTACAACCAAAATAAAAATACAAAGAAATCAAACATCCAACCCAAATTCATCCTCCTTGACTTCCTCCAGGAGAGCATCAGTCACTGGTCCAACTGGATGCTCTGTGATGGTCCTGATAAGAAGGTTCCTAGTGGCAATGGCACTTGTCAACTTCCGGTACTTGTCTTGGTCCTTTGATCTCTTTAACCCTGCCCAGAGTTTCAACTCGGAGATTTCTTTTTGTGCTGCTAACAAGGCTTCCTGACTCTTCTTCTCATTAGCTTCCAGCTGCTCTATCCTAGCTTGTGTCTTCTAATCTTCTTGCAAACGAGCCTCAGTGATCCTAATCCACCTAGCCTGACTCTCCTCTAGATAATGTTCAGCTCTGGCTTTCTGAATCTTAGCTTCTTTGCAAGCATTCTTCAATACCAACTCCCCTGCTCGGGCTTTTCTGATGAAGTCCTCTATCTTTTCTATTTTGGTCATATGCTCAATCTGGAGCTTCTCTAACCTCTCAATATCCAGACGACCATCATTCCTTTCCCAAAGGGTCTTCTTCAGAGCTTCAGAAAGCCGGGTATTCCTCTCTTTCAACTTCTCAAACTCCTCCAGACTTACTGTAGCTATGGGCTCTACTGATGATGGCCCTGGTACATCTTCCAGGGTGAATGGCATGCGAGTGATCTGTCCTCTTATGCGAGACCAATCAATGTACTGAGCTGAAGCTATGTTGTTGCACTTTCCTAGAATAACAGTAAAGGGTCTCTGCTAAATCCTGTTCTCTTGGTGGATGTACTTATCATATCCCAAATTTGTCCTACCTTTTATTTTACTGTCTAACCAAAAATATGCATTGTTTTGCAAGTCTAACAAATATTCGCAAAATCAAAATAGGTTTTTTGTAAATAGGTTATTTTCGAAACCAGGAATCAAGTTTCATTTTATTCAAGTCCATTACCATTATATTGTAATTTCATTTCCCGTTTTTTATTATGTTCAATATTTGTTGTTCGTTCTAAACCATTTTCTATCCCTTTTCTTGTCCCATTATTTTCATTCTTACTATTTTATTATTATTATTATTTTTATTGTTATTATTACTATTTTTTAATTTTTACTACTTTTTTTCTTAATTTTTTCATTGTTCTATTATTATCGACAAAATTACAAAATTATAAAAGTTTGTCATTACCATTTGTTCTCCTTTTTATTATCATTATTAGTATTATTCCATCGTTATTACTATTAGTTAGTCAAAAAAGGTAAATCCAAAATTTTATTAGTTTTTATTATTGTTATTAATTTTCTATTTACTATTTTATTTTCCATTTCCATGTTATTATAATTTCTATTTTTCTTATTATTATCATTATTATTATTATTGTTATTATTATTAGTCTTATTCTTATTCTTATTATTCATTGTTATTGTTAATACATTTTGCTAACCAATTCATTATAGCTCATGATTCTTATCCCACACTTCCTTCACTCAGTACAAATTCTTTTTCCCACTTGCATAGTACAACAACTTTTCATGCTACCACACACTACTCCCACAGCAACCACAACAAACTTTCTGCAAATTTCTCACAGCTTGCATTCTTATCCTCACAAACTTTGATCCAAAATTCCATTCAACCCTCACTCAAACTCTCTATAAAATCAACATTAATCTCACCCCAAAAGGAAGCTTGGTAGACCTTAAACAATCCCTACATAAACCAGAACCAAGTTTCAAAGAAAACAAAACCAAAAATTCCAAAGATCTCAGATTTTACTATACCATAAATCAATCAAATAAATTGTTTTTTCGCTTACTCATCTTCTTCAAAAACCCATCATCCAAACACTCACCTCCTCAAAACCACCACAAACTTTTATAACCTTATTATCACCAACCATTTTGAACCGCAATAATCATATTCCCAGTCCTCAAGAACATGAAACTGAAACCTCTTCTCATCAAGACAAACCAATCGCCACTTTTTTTCAAACCCAAAGCTACCGCATCAAAACCGAACCCACCGAGCAACCATTGCCCAAATCTGCAACCGCTAACAACCACTACCAAAACGCACACAAACACCCCCCACACCGAAATCACCTTCCAAACAAACCAAACCGGAAACGAAAACAACCGAACAAAAATCAGAAAAGTAGAATCTGAAAATATGAACGAGAACCGCATGAAACCAGATCCGAAATTACCAGAAACTCACTGAGGCCAATACCCCATCCGAACCACCATTTCTGCCGTGAAATCATTCACCAAACCGCACAACCCAGCGAACCGCAAAATCAAACCTCTGAACCGAGAGAGACTTGAGATACGAAACAGAACACCGAACCTTGAAATCGGCGAGCGAGACTCAGATTCGGAATGAAGAGTTGAGAGAGAGATTCAGTGTGAGGCGCGAGAGCAAGAGCGAAAGTGAAAGAGAACTACCGCTGGACCATTTTTCTGAGAAGGGTGGGATCTTGTTTCTTTTCTGAACCGTGTTTGGAAATATCATTTTATTTCTCAGTTTTTTTAAACCCGTAAAGACCATGAATCCTGTTTGTTATTATATGTTTTTTTGAAGAAAAAAAACCTAGGCTGAGCTGAGTATTGGCTTTGGGCCCAGATTTTAGCCCATGAATCCTTGATTTTAACACCACCATGCCACACGATTTCACCTTCTTTTCTTATGTTTTCATTTTTCTCTTACCTATTTTTAGATCTAGTTATTTATCTTAAGTCTTATAAATTTATATATTTTTTAAATTATATTTTTAGTTTATATTTCTTGGAAGTACTTAGTTTCATTTCTTTAATCGTCTTTACGACTTCTCGATTTATTTTTAGGGCCAATGATATAACAAAAGGTCGACGTTTTGCCCGATTTCGTTAAATCGGTGATACTCGATCAATATGAGGCCTATGTAATTTAAGTTCTTATTTTTCCATTTTTCCAATTTATTGTTATTTCAAAAATTAGTTTAATTCATTATTTTTATTTATCGATTGGCGCTTTATTTAATTTATTCAATTTATCGCTTTTTAAATACATAAAATGATTCGATTTCTCATAGAACGGTTCTAAACTTTGAACCAGTTCTAAGGTAGTTAACAAACCACATTTCGACGCATCCGAAAAGGTCCAACGCCTCCGAATAGTTGCCTCCGAATAAAAAGGTTCAAGGCCTCCGAATAAGTTCGAAACACTGCACACACGCTTTCTCTTGGGAAAACTACAACGATACCTTTTATTTCTCGCAATCTCGTGTAACTTACATGTATCCCTCTCCCATTATTTTGTACGCATTTTTATTTTCCGCATTTTATCGATTTTATTTTGTTCGCGAACCCATGGTCCAACACCAAGCGGTTTCACTCGCACACTCGCACATTTCATTCGGTTATGGTTTCATATTACTAGGAGCACCCCTAGGGACTAGGGATCGGATCCACCTAACCAACTCAAACAATAAACCTCCATTTGCATTTACCCGTAAGTCGACTGCTCCGCGCATCACCATCAAACCAAAAACCAATACGTTACTTTTAGAACCAAACCCTTGATCCAACATCAAGCGGTCATAGATTAATAAAACATTTAAAAATTATCGAAACAAGGTGAAAAAAACAAATGTTGGATCTCCGATGCTTTACTTCAATTGTTTAGATACGAGGCATTTGTTTCGGGTGTGAATAATTGACGCCTAATAAAATCAACCCACTAACCAACCTTAGAACCACAAACTACGAGGCTCTGACTTTCCCATTTCATAAGGAAATACATAGGCACACGGATCTTACTCCTTGCCGAGCACCCTAGGAAGCTAACCACCCATTTTCCCCTCTAATTACTAACCTTAATTTAGAATCGTATCACATTTTATTTCCGCTTTTATTCGAAGAAGATAGATGATATTCGTTAAGACATTCAATTACAAATCAAACTAAGAGGTTCCCGTTGAGTACAACGGACATAAGGGGTGCTAATACCTTCCCCTTATGGAATCGACTCACGAACTCAAGATCTGGTTTTAAAGACAAAGCCCAATCCGTTTTTAAAAACGGTTTCTCGATATTTTCCTTTTCCTTGATTGGAATAAAATAAGTTCGGTGGCGACTCTATTGATCATTTTAATTTTTCCCACGACACCCTTTCCCGTCGCGAGGTCGTATTTTTCGTGGTACGACAGATGGCGACTCTGCTGGGGATTGAGTCAAGCCTAACTTAGTTCGATTTATGATTGAATGTCAACCTTGATTATTTATCTTCTTCCGCGTATTTATTTTCTTTTATTTACTTACTTGTTCTATTGATACTTGGTTCCTTTGATCTTTGGTACTGAATGAGATAGGCTCACTGCCAATGCCTGAGAAAAACCCATAGGATTAGAAGATGGTTATGTAGTGGAGGACCACGGGGAATCTTCTCCGGGGAACGAAACGAAAACCATTGCCTGGAATAGATTCTCTTGGAAATATTGTGATGCGATGTTCCTTCGTCGTGTTGTCAATGTTTCTAAGTTGAATTGTCGACTCCGGGAACCTTCAAACCAATTCATAGTGGTTAGTAGTGTTAACCTACGATATCTATGTGACTCAACAGGTTAATGCGAAAACCACAATTAGACTAGATCCTTTGAACCTATTACTATCTGACAGTAATATTTTCAATCTAGATTGACGATGTCTAAGAATACCCTAAACCAGGATTGATGGTTGTGTAGTAAACACATACGAGGAATCTTCTTCGTAAGCCGATACGAAGACCTCACCTAGAGTTGATCATTTTAAAGATATTATTGTCTGATGTATCTCCGTCATGTCTATAATGTTTTTGACAATGCTCCATAACTCTAGGCACCTACCCAAAACCTACCTGTGGGATTTCTTTATCTGAGATACCGGTTACTTTATTCTGTTACTGTGTTCGATTTTAGAGCGCGTTGAACCTTTGATCCTGGATCTTGCATTGCATATGCATATCATTTTACATCGCATTTATTATGCATCTTGTATTCCATTTCAAAGCCGGAAACTCATTACCTATTCTTTCATTCTTCAGTAAATAAAGTTGGTTTCCCGACGCCCGTATCGTTCTCGACGCCCGTACCTAACTCAAGCCAACACTAGAAGACTGATGGACGCGATTTAAGAAGAGAAAGCTGTTATGAGGGAAGAGATTGACTCGGTCAAGAACAAGATCGACCAGATTTATGAGACTTTACAAGCTTTGGCCAGAATGGAAGAACGTCGTGAAGCTGCTGCCGCAAGGAACAATGTTCTCGTGCAAGGATCTACCTTGCAAACAATGCCTTCAGTTCCTGTTCCAAATCCTTTGGTCTATGGTTTTCCTCCAGGCTTCATTCCTGCTGTTGAAGAAGTCACTTCTCAACCAATACCTACCTCCGGTGTTACTGTTGGTGCTACTCCTCAAGCTCAACCTGCCATTACTCAGGTTCACATGCCTCATGCTGAAGAGGATCATCAAGTTGAGTATGAGGTGCATACTGTTGTTCCAATTATCAACCCTCATGTTGTTCAAGAATCTAAAGCTATGAAGATGTGTCGTGAGTTAGCTGAAAAACTCCGAATCATGGAAGAACACAATTCAATCTCTCTGAGTGCCTTAGACATGTGCTTAGTTCCAGATGTTGTGATCCCTGCTAAGTTCAAACTGCCAGAATTCGAGAAGTACAAAGGGCTCAGTTGTCCTGAGCTCCATTTAAGGATGTATTGTAGAAAAATGGCCGCTCATGCCAAAGATAACAAACTCATGATCCATTGCTTCCAAGACAGTTTGTCTGGAGCGTCTCTAGAATGGTACATGCAACTTGAGAGTAGCAATTTGCGTACTTGGCTTGATCTATCTGATGCATTCAAAAAGAAATACAAGTACAACACTGACTTAGCTCCAAATCATACTCAACTTCAGAGTATGGCTCAAAAGGAAAATGAATCCTTCAAAGAGTATGCACAACGCTGGAGGGAGTTAGCTGCCAGAGTGCATCCGTCGTTGGTTGACCTTGAATTGATTGACATCTTCATGGGTACCTTACAGGGGCAATACTATGAAAAGCTGATCAGCAGCGTATCTTCTGGATTTTAAGACATGGTAATCGTTGGAGAAATAATTGAAGAAGGTTTCAAAAGTGGAAAGATCCAAGGAGGTTTTAGCAGCCAAACCAATGTAAAGAAGCCTTTCAACGGGTACAAAAAGGGCGAAACAAATGCCATTTCTACTGCAAGTGGGAAACCTCAACAGAGTGCGCCTACTTCAATACCCTACTATCAGTTTCCTTATGTTGCTGCTGCGTAGTATGCTCCCGTGCCATATCAGCCAGTTCTTCTAATGCCTTACCAGCCATTCTTTCAAGATCTGTTTCCGCCTCATATGGCTTATCAACCGTGTCCATATCCTCTAGTTGTAGCTGCGCAATATGCACCTGGACCATACCAGCAACCGGCTTATCCACAACAGCTTGGTCAACAACAGCAACGCGCTCCTCAACAACGCCTACCGTATCAGCAAAGAAGGCCTGAAAGAAGCTTTGATCCACTGCCTATGTCATATGGAGAAATCTTCAATGGGCTGATGGCAAAGGGAACTCTTATTTTGAAGGACATGCCACCTCAAACTGGTAACGCCGGTGACTATGATGTCAATGCTCGTTGTGAGTATCACAAGGGTGCTCCAGGTCACACAATTGAGAACTACAGAGTATTCAAGCACAAAGTTCAAGAATCGATCGACTCTAAGTATCTCACCTTCACCCAGAAGAATCCGAATGTTCAGGCCAATCCATTGTCGCCGCACGGGGCCCACAAGTGAAAGCTTTTGAAGGGGTTGTCGAAGACCAAGCTGAATAGTCTCCTACTCTGAGCAAGTCAAATCAAGAGAAGTTCATTCCTCAAATCAAGGCATCCATTGCCATTTATCATTTTGCAATCTTTGTTATTTTGTATTATTTGTTTAAGTATTATTTTCTTTGAACATTGTTATTCGTACTTGGTTTTGTAAATATTATGTTTATGCATGTTTTGAATCAGTTTATTCGCATTTGCTCATTATATCTCATTTATCACAAAATCACCAAAATATTCTCTCACTTCACTTTAGCAAATATTTGAGGAAGGATGATGAAAACGAAATACTCATAACTGTTGTGGTATGATTTCGGATAAAACCTTGTCAATGATGTACATGCATTCTTTCAAATCCACAAACACTAGAGAAATAAGGAGTTAATTCCTAGTCAACCATTTCGAGCCAAGAAGTAGGAGTTTATTTCGGATACAAACCCTTACATTTAACCCCGGGCAGGGTGGTTGTTCAGTTAACATGGCTACACCTTTGAATCGCAAGATGAGATATCCCATCGGAGGACTATCAACAAATGACTTGGCAGTCACAACATTCAAACAAAAAAAATAGAAAAGAAAGCTACTAAGTTGAGCACCCAAAGGGAGACTTAGTCGACAAAAAATAATGAATCAAAAGAGGAGCTCAAATCCTCAGCAACAAAGATCAGTGACCACCAAATCAAAATCAAAGGGTCACCAACATCCAATCAAAAGCAAATTAAGATGACTTCAATTTCAAGCAAACTTTGAAGCTTCATCTTCACTCTTGCAAAGTCGAAAACAAATTCATGTGTAAAGGTAATTGAATGTACGACTGGAGAACATTACGAAGAAGGGGTGGGTACAAATCAAAATTTGAGCCTTATACCTTTGTTTCTGTAACCATTAACCATACCACGTTACAACCCTCAAAAGACCTAATTGAGGAACAATTTATTCTGAAAGCATGCCACCAACAAGGTTGCGTAAATTGACTCCCATATATTTGCTAATCTTCAATCTCGATTGCACATTATTCTTGCTGCATCTTTCACGCACTTTCTAAATCAGCACCATGTTTGGACCAACGGTCCATTCGTCACACTATTACGACATTCAAATAAATTGACTTTTTCAAAACTCGCATGAACGTTACATTAACAGTACCATGTGTGTATGAATAATTTAATTGTAATTCAGTGCTTGACATCAGTGCAATCCCAACAAGGGGTAATCAAAAGAGGAATTTGAACTTCATCGATGCTAACATGAACCAAGTCATCCTCAAAATCAGCCCAATCAGGGGCAATTTATCTCAAAGTCCATTAATCAGGGGCAAAATCATTCTTAACAGCTCAATCAGGGGCCGATCAACTTCAAAGGCACAATTTGGGCAGACACCTACCTAATCCAGACACTGGGGCAGAGATTATGTCATGGTCACTCTCAATGTTTCCCCACTAGAATTCTTTCCAATACCCTACAGACAGGGGCAAACAAACAAGGAACAAATCTTCCTATCTCTATTCCCCAGTTGAACAAGAAGATCTTACCAAATGTTGGCAACCATTCAAGGCAAAGCAATCTTCATGTGCCAATTAAGTCGATCTGCTCACCAGCAAATAACCAAACTTGGAGCATTCAGATCCATCTTCTGACCATACATCTTCGAAGATCGAGTGTCGGGGAATCAAACCCTCCACCCACCCAAAGTCCAATCATTATTGGCAACTACCAAACCAAAAGTCCACCAAGCTGGCATCTTTCATTCCAATAAATCATAAGCATCATTATGCATCATTTACCTCATACGCATCATTTGCATACCTAAATAAATAACCTTTTCATATCCCCAACATTTCAACTTTCATTCTAGTGCATAAAAATCTGCATTGTATTTACATCGTTATGGAATACCATTTGAAAACCAACAAGCATAGTTGCATAATTCAGGATCCAGGATAAACCCAAGATTTTAGGCCTTCCCCCAGTGGAAGTCAGGATCCAGGGTCGATCGAAGATTCCAAAGATTCACCAAGGTGTTATTCAGTGGACGTCCCCGTTGGATATTTCTCTTCCAGATTATTTATTTATTTTCTGTTACTCAACATCGACCTAGCATCGAGTGCTGAGGTCAAATTATTATCCTTGCAGTGGTAAGCGATTATTTAATTTTCTGTTACTCAACATCGACCTAGCATCGAGTGCTGGGGTCGCATTATCATCCTTGTGGTGGTAAGAGATTATTTAATTTTCTGTTACTCAACTTCGACCTAGCATCGAGTGCTGGGGTCGCATTATCATCCTTGCGGTGGTAAGCGATTATTTAATTTTCTGTTACTCAGCATCGACCTAACATCGAGTGCTGGGGTGGCATTATTATCCTTGCGGTGGTAAGCGATTATTTTATTTTTTGTTACTCAGCATCGACCTAGCATCGAGTATTGGGGTCGCATTATCATCCTTGCGGTGGGTACGCGATTATTTAATTTTCTGTTACTCAGCATCGGCCTAGCATCGAGTGCTGGGGTCGCATTATCATCCTTGCAGTGGTAAGCGATTATTTAATTTTCTGTTACTCAGCATCGAACTAGCATCGAGTGTCGGGATCGCATTATCATCCTTGCGGTGGTAAGAGGTTATTTATTTTTCTGTTACTCAGCATCGACCTAGCATCGAGTGTTGGGGTCGCATTAACATCCTTGCGGTGGTAAGCGATTATTTATTTTTCTGTTACTCAGCATCGACCTAGCATCGAGTGTTGGGGTCGCATTATCATCCTTGCGGTGATAAGCGATTATTTATTTTTCTGTTACTCAGCATCGACCTAGCATCGAGTGTTGGGGTCGCATTATCATCCTTGCGGTGATAAGCGATTATTTAATTTTCTGTCAACTTGTTTATGTTTCGTATCACTTTTATTTTCGAATTTTAATCATCGATTTACTGCACAATTTCTTTTGCGGACAAATTCAGAGTCTTTTAGTATCTAATTGTCTTATACCTTGAAAGTATGAATGCAAGCCAATTCATCTAACTTTGTTTAAGCCAATTCGATAGGGGCAACTGCCATACCCCAAATTTGTCCTACCTTTTATTTTACTGTCTAACCAAAAATATGCATTGTTTTGTATGTCTAACAAATATTCGCAAAATCAAAATAGGTTTTTTTGTAAATAGGTTATTTTCGAAACCAAGAATCAAGTTTTATTTTATTCAAGTCCATTACCATTATATTGTAATTTCCTTTCCCGTTTTTTATTATGTTCAATATCCGTTGTTCGTTCTAAACCATTTTTTATCCCTTTTCTTGTCCCATTATTTTCATTCTTACTATTTTATTATTACTGTTTTTATTGTTATTATTACTATTACTTTAATTTTTACTACTATTTTTCTTAATTTTTTCATTTTTCGTTTATTATCGACAAAATTACAAAATTATAAAAGTTTGTCTTTACCATTTGTTCTCCTTTTTATTATCATTATTAATATTATTCCATCATTATTACTATTAGTTAGTCAAAAAAGATAAATACAAAATTTTATTAGTTTTTATTATTGTTATTAATTTTCTATTTACTATTTTATTTTCCATTTCCATGTTATTATAATTTCTATTTTTATTATTATTATCTTTATTTTTATTATTATTATTGTTATTATTATTATTTTATTATTATTAGTCTTATTATTATTATTATTCATTGTTATTGTTAATACATTTTGCTAACCAATTCATTATAGCTCATGATTCTAATCCCACACTTCCTTCACTCAGTACAAATTCTTTTTTCCACTTGCATAGTACAACAACTTTTCATGCTACCACACACTACTCCCATAGCAACCGCAACAAACTTTCTGCAAATTTCTCACAGCTTGCATTCTTATCCTCACAAACTTTGATCCAAAATTCCATTCTACCCTAACTCAAACTCTCTATAAAATCAACATTAATCTCACCCCAAAAGGAAGCTTGGTAGACCTTAAACAATCCCTGCATAAACCAGAACCAAGTTTCAAAGAAAACAAAACCAAAAATTCCAAAAAATCTCAGATTTTACTATACCATAAATCAATCAAATAAATTGTTTTTTCGCTTACTCATCTTCTTCAAAAATCCATCATCCAAACACTCACCTCCTCAAAACCACCACAAACTTTCATAACCTTATTATCACCAACCATTTTGAACCGCAATAATCATATTCCCAGTCCTGAAGAACATGAAACTGAAACCTCTTCTCATCAAGACAAACCAATCGCCACTTTTTTTCAAACCCAGAGCTACCGCATCAAAACCGAACCCACCGAGCAACCATTGCCAAAATCTGCAACCGTCAACAACCACTACCAAAACGCACATAAACACCCCCACACCGAAATCACCTTCCAAACAAACCAAACTGGAAACGAAAACAACCGAACAAAAATCAGAAAAGCAGAATCCGAAAATGTGAACGAGAACCGCGTGAAACCAGATCCAAAATTACCAGAAACTCACTGAGGCCAAACACCCATCCGAACCACCATTTCTTCCGTGAAATCATTCACCAAACCGCACAACCCAGTGAACCGCAAAATCAAACCTTTGAACCGAGAGAGACTTGAGATACGAAACAGAACACCGAACCTTGAAACCGGCGAGCGAGACTCAGATTCGGAACGAAGAGTTGAGAGAAAGAGATTCAGAGTGAGGCGCGAGAGCAAGAGAGAAAGTGAAAGAGAACTACCGCTAAACCATTTTTATGAGAAGGGTGGGATCTCGTTTCTTTTCTTAACCGTGTTTGGAAATATCATTTTATTTCTCAATTATTTTTAAACCCGTAAACACCATGAATCCTGTTTGTTATTATATGTTTTTTTGAATGAAAAAAACCTAGGCTGAGGTGAGTATTTGCTTTGGGCCCGGATTTTAGCCCATGAATCCTTGATTTTAACACCACCATGCCACACGATTTCACCTTCTTTTCTTATGTTTTCATTTTTCTTTTACCTATTTTTAGATCTAGTTATTTATCTTAAGTCTTATAAATTTATAAATTTTTTAAATTATATTTTTAGTTTATATTTCTTGGAAGTACTTAATTTAATTTCTTTAATCGTCTTTACGATTTCTCGATTTATTTTTAGGGCCAATGATATAACAAAAGGTCGACGTTTCGCCCGATTTCTTTAAATCGGTGATACTCGATCAATATGAGGCCTATGTAATTTAAGTTCTTATTTTTCCATTTTTCCAATGTATTGTTATTTCACAAATTAGTTTAATTCATTATTTTTATTTATCGATTGGTGCTTTATTTAATTTATTCAATTTATCGCTTTTTAAATACATAAAATGATTCGATTTCTTATAGAACGGTTCTAAACTTTGTACCAGTTCTAAGGTAGTTAACAAACCACATTTCGACGCATCCGAAAAGGTCCAACGCCTCCGAATAGTTGCCTCCGAATAAAAAGGTTCAACGCCTCCAAATAAGTTCAAAACACTGCACACACGCTTTCTCTTGGGAAAACTACAACGATACCTTTTATTTCTCGCAATCCCGTGTAACTTACATGTATCCCTCTCCCATTATTTTGTACGCATTTTTATTTTCTGCATTTTATCGATTTTATTTTGTTTGCGAACCCATGGTCCAACACCAAGCGGTTTCACTCGCACACTCGCACATTTCATTCGGTTATGGTTTCGTATTACTAGGAACACCTCTATGGACTAGGAATCGGATCCACCTAACCAACTCAAAAAATAAACCTCCATTTGCATTTACTCGTAAGTCGACTACTTCGCGCATCGCCATCAAACCAAAAACCAATACGTTACTTTTAGAACCAAACCCTTGATCAAACATCAAGCAGTCATAGATTAATAAAACATTTAACAATTATCGAAACAAGGTGAAAAAGACAATTGTTGGATCTCCGATACTTTTCTTCAATTGTTTTGATACGAGGCATTTGTTTCAGGTGTGAATAATTGACGCCTAATAAAATCAACTCACTAACCAACCTTAGAACCACAAACTACGAGGTTCTGACTTTCCCATTGCACAAGGGAATACGTAGGTACACGGATCTTACTCCTTGTCGAGCACCCTAGAAAGCTAAACACCCGTTTCCCCTCTAATTACTAACCTTAGTTTAGAATCGTATCACATTTTATTTCTGCTTTTATTCGAAGAAGATAGATGATATTCGTTAAGACATTCAATCACAAATCAAACTAAGAGGTTCTCGTTGAGTACAACAGACGTAAGGGGTGCTAATACCTTCCCCTTATAGAATCGACTCATGAACTCAAGATCTGGTTTCAAAGACCAAGCCCTATCCGTTTTCAAAAAAGGTTTCTCGATATTTTCCTTTTCCTTGATTGGAATAAAATAAGTTTGGTGGCGACTCTGTTGATCATTTTAATTTTTCCTGTGGCACCCTTTCCTGTCGCGAGGTCGTATTTTTCGGGGTATGACAGTACTAAGGCATACCCTAGATGCCTTTTGAAAAGCAAAGGGTTGTAGTTGATGCAACCCTTCACTCCAATAAGAGGTACATTGGGATACTGCCGAAAGCTTGTAATCATGTCCCTGCCCTTGGTGCTCTGTGTACACCACCTGATGTCTTCTGAAGTGAGAGCAATCATTCTCTTAGCCCAGTTTCTTGATTGATGAGGATTCAGGAAGATTTCTGTCTTCGGCATGTGTCTCAATAGTCAACAGTAGAAGAGAGGTGCACAACATCTGACTAATCTTCCCCTCTACTTCTCATTCCTTTGATGCACTGAGTAGTAGAAATCCCCTAACAAGGTAGGAACTGGATTCTTCAGCAGGAAGATATAGATAGCATTCTTGATTATAAACGTAGGCTCATCTTCAAACAAGATGATTCCATATATACTAAGATCCAGGAGAGCACAAACAGTTTCCCACTTCCCTGCTGCAGCATGACTGGTGGCCTGAGTGATCAAGAAGTCCAAATGGAGGCCTGGAATTCCAACCTTGGTGGTCATATGCTGATCAATGATGGTGGTTTCTGTTAGACGATATCACGGATCTAGAAGGGGGGGTTGAATAGATCCCTTTTTAAAAATTATCTTTTCAAAATTAAGTTGAAAGAGAATAGCGGAAGTTTCCCGGAAAATCGTCTAGTTCAAATTAGAAGTCACCGGAGATCAGATATGCGTAAAACTCAATTGGAATGAAATGATGACTAGATGAATTAATATTAAACAAATGATTCACTTGAATATCCAGCACTTGATAAAACTATTCTTAACAATGATTTAAAAAGAAATCAAGCACAAAGATATTGATTTTGTGTGATTGAGCTTTTTATCAAACACTTGGAGTGCACACTCCAAAGGCAATTTTGTTGTATCAACTAGTGCATAATTTTACCCACTCTAATTAACACTTTTGAGTGAAGCAATTTATCAAACACCTTGTTTGCACTAATTTGATACACCAGAATTTTCAAGCACACAATATCAATATGAACAAAAGTAAAATGCGAGAAATAATAAGAACACAATGAATTTGTTGAGGCAGTTCCTTCGTCGTCCTCGCTCGAAGTACTCTTCCCCCAATTCGAAATTGAATTGGGCAATTTTATTAAATCATAATTGTTTTACAAGAAGAGAAATGAATTAACCAACAAACCAAACCACATTGAATGTGATGTCAAATCTTCTTCTTGTCCCTTGATCCAAAGTAGAATCAAGTCATCCACGCGTGTCGAGAAAGCCTCCGATTAATTGCTCCCTTATTGCAAGAATACATGATTCTTCAAACTTTGAGCACGGATGAGTTTCTCCCACATTTGTGAACCCACAAAGACCTTCGCAATCCTCTGTCTACCGTGATATGAGAGAACGATCCACTTGATCTTCAATCTACCTCACTCGGCTGAATCTACGACCGATCGATGTGTGTAAAACCCCCAAATCTTCAATGATCTTGGAGGATAAAACCCTACGGATTTTTCCAAGGAAAACCCACACACTCTAAACCAATCTGAAATTCTGATTCACGATTGAACGTTATCTTCAAAACATACACCAAGATCGAACAAAGATTGTTGTGTGTAATTGTTTGATTGATGCAAGAATGAAGAAGATGAAGAGAGCTATGTGTATATCTTTCACTTTCCTTGTTAAAAAATCTCAAAAGAAATTAAGCAGCTATTTATATTGGTTAGAGAAAATGAACATAAGAAAGGGAAAAAATAAATGAAAAACTGAGTCAGCACAGTAATGAGCCGAATCAAATCATTAAATGAGCCGACTCAATGTTACAGATGAGTTGACAAAAATCAACAGAGAGAAAGCCTGTTGAGACCCGTGGAAAATGAGAAGAAAACACTTCTTGATGAGTCGACTCATGAGGGATTTTGAGTCGGCTCATCCATACTCATGAGTCGACCAAAATCATGCCCCAGGAAGCCTGTTTGGACCCGTGCGTTTGCCACCATTTTACACTTGAATGAGTCGGCTCATAAAGGTTTTTGAGTCGAATCATCCACATTTATGAGTCGACCAAAGTGATGCATCACGCAGCCTGTTTGGACCCGTGCGTTTTTCATCAATTTAACACTGAATGAGTTGGCTCATTGATGATTTTGAGTTGGCTCATTCAGTATGTTTTTCCAAAAATGCCAATCCTTGCTTTTTCATTTTGAACCTGTCAAGCTTTCGAAACATGCCAAGTTTTTGACACATTAAAACCATGCCATGTCACACAATTTCCAAATATAAAGCCTTAGTTATGTCTTCATTCCTAGGAGCAGTCATCTCAGGGTTGAAAGGGATTCCTCTTTTGATGGGGACACCCAACAACATAAAATACTCTTCCAATAGAGGACCTATCTGAAAGTATGGGAAAGTGAAACATCTGAGAGGAGGGTCATAAAACTGAAGGTAAGTGTGGATCATGCTCCTCTGTGATGCATCCAAGTCCGTGATCATGTCCATAATACCACCATAATGTTCCCTAAATAAAGGGACAAGATTAGGAGTGATGAGTGCCTGAATCTGCCTGATGCCTGGTAGGGAGGGCTCAAAGAAATGGTAAGTGATGTTGCTCTTCCTGGATGAATCCATACTGATAATGGGTGCTGATGAAGATAACTGAAGGAAATAACTGATGAAGACAACTGGAGGAGATATCAACTGAAGAAGATCTCTGATGAAGATAACTGATGAAGATGGATGAGCAGAAGAAATGTCAAAACCAAACCAAAGATGATGTGGATACCCTGTAAAACAAATCGACAAATGTTAAAATGATGCAAAATGATGTATGTAGAATGTTATGCAGGGGTTTATGATCAAGTGTTGGATTTGTCATTTGCTTTGATAGGGTCCATGAGTGTTCATAAGTCCTGATGAAGGCTAGAGAACCAGGAACCAGGTGGGGGACTCAAATAAAGAGTCACAAGTCCAGGGTTTCATAAGATCAGTCCAAAGTAGTGTAACCTTAAAACAATATCTAGTAACAGGGTATGATAAGGCCAAGGGTTCCTGCAAACCTATAAACATCCCAACCCACTCACATGTATTGTTCTAGAACAAGTATCCTCAGATTCAGATCTATTATGAGAAGTGTAAACACTTCTAACCCGGAGGTACAATGTTTACATTAATCATAAAGTACCTTCCTCTAATTCACCTCAGATGCTGAAGGTCATCTAAAAAGGTCATCCATACTTAGCAGGCTTCCCAGATAGCCCTGGTACTACAGGAAATCCGTAACACCGAGTTCTCAAGAAGAAACCCATGTCTGAACCGTGTTTCATATTCCTGCACCAGACCGAAATGAAATGGGAAAGAATATGAAGCCACTCTAATCCTATGAGTCATTCTGGCTCCCGGTGTGGAACCTTGCTCACTGAGATACCCCTCCCACCAAGGTAAACCAACAAATCCAGCACATGATATGATGATAATAATATGAAATGCATAAAACAATAAATGAAAGCGATAAATAAATGCAGTAAATAAAGTTGTACAGAATGCAATAAATAAAGAAAAAATGAAAGCACACACAACACATAACACCCCCATAAACACAAATCAAACAAGCACTAGGAGAAACCCACAAAAAGAACCAGAAACCCTGGTTGCAAAGATATCCCCAGTAGAGTCGCCAAGCTGTCGCTCCCTGGACTTTCGTCCCGGTGCAAACGCGAACTGTCGGCGAAGAGAAGGGTTGAATAGAGTTGCCAGCTAGGCATTTTTATCCCAAAGGAAAGGTAATGTTGCATAAACCTGGAAATTGATGGATAAGACGGTTGTGAACCAAAGAAACCGAGAAAGGGGGTTAGTTACGACCTGGGAAGGTATTAACACCCAGATTGTTCGTCGCACTCGACGGGATCCATGCTTACAAGCTTGTGTTTAAAAGGGGTAAGTATATGTGCTATCTGTGTGCAAAAGCTGGGGAGAATGTACAGGTGTCAGTGCAAAAGGTGTGAATTGCTCAGGAACTGAGGCTTAAAAGAAGGCTGAAAGAGGGGGAAGACACAGAGACTTTTGTTCGATAACCGTTAGGTTATGCCTATGTATCCTCTCGTGCAATGAGGAAGTCAGAACACCGTAGTTCGACTCAAATAAACTGAAAATAAATTGATTGTGAACTGCTTACTTGTCTATGCTCAAGTGTATGACTCGTCTGGCTCGAGTGCTAACTGTCTTGCATTAGACGGAAGAAGCAAGTTCTTGTTTGTGAATGAGTGTGATAAGAAAAGAATCCCGAAGGAGACGATTATTGTTTGTTTTTGTGTTTTCATTTTTTTATTGTTTTTGGTGTTTTGCATAGGATTATGAGCTTAAGCCTAAATCAAGGGTTGTAAACTCATTATATCCTCCCTGATTAGGGATAATGAGCCTACTTAAGTATGAGATAAGCATTTCAAGTTAATTACCATGATGATGTAGGATTGAGATCATTAACCTACTTGTGATTATTTAGATGTTTTTTGTTTTTGTTTAGTGTTAAGTAATGAGTTTAATCTCCAATCACAGATTAGTGAACTCATTACACCATCCTAATAGACGGATGATAGATGAGGGCTTTATTAAATGGATTTTAATTAAAGGATGAGATTAAGAAAGTGGATTTTAAGTTTGTAAGACAACTTGAGGGGGACTTGTCCATTAAACACTAGGGTTAGTCCCTCTTAACCATAAGGAAGAGATAGAACCCTAATGTAAGGCCCAAGTTACAAGATAAAGTCTTAGTGATTATTAATGTGTTTTGATTAAGAGGTGTAAAAAAATTAAAGGTTTAACACTAAGGATTAAAGTTATACACTCCATCATAAGATAAGTGTGCAGGCATAACCCTAATTCAAAGTCCTAAAGCTTTAAGAGTTTAGCCTCTGATTATTGAGATGAGAAGCGAGACTCAAAGAGACTCAAAGGTAAAAATCTAGGGGAGACTATATACAACCCTAAAAGGTATCATGCTTGGATATCCAATGGTTTGTGAGGCTTAAGAGAAAAAATCTTTAGGAAGGCTACCAAGGTAGGAGAAGCAGATGAAAAAGAGAAGGAGAAAGAGAGAATAAGTTACTTACTTCATGTAGAAGATAAGTAACTTAAAAGGTAAAAAGTAAGAATGAGAAGGCATAAGTGAATTAGATTCACTTCAAAGACAAGTAAATTCTGCAAATGAAGAGAAAAGAAGAGGTGGGAGGTGAAGGCAAATCCACCTCCCAAATAACTTACCAAAGGTTCCTGAAATGTTAGTACAAGATGCATAAGATGCAAGGCAAAAGGAAATGAGATGAATAAGGATGCAAAGACCAAAACCAGAAGTGTAAACATGATGCAAATGTGTTATTAAATGATTTAAAGTGATACAAGATGCATATAAATGATCATACAAGGATGAGATGCAATGGAAGCATGTTTAGAAGCATGAAAACACATAGAAGTTCATGAAACAAAATGAATGTAAAGCATGCCAAAATGATACGACAATGATCAAGCAATGTTTCAAGCATGTCCTAAGATGTCTAATATGACATACACAAGAATGAAATGGCATGGCAAGTTCACAAGTTCATGATATGCAAAGAAGAATACAAATGGAGATGCAAAATTAGGGTTTTAAGGCAACATGAGGTGCATATGACAAAAACAGAAGCAAACATCATGATAAAAATTTGAAATTGAACTCAAAAAAACCCTAAACCTATAAAAGATCAAACCCCAAATGAGAAGGTCAGAAGCTAAACCTAGTGAAAGTTATGAAATTTCTAAGTTAACTAGGGTTTTTGGGTGCTTCTTAAAGGGAAAATGCAAATCAAATTGAAAATGCGAGATAAAAATTTGAGATAAATAACCTAGAAACTATATGCAATATGTGAAACAATGTAAAAATAATCAAGTTCAAACTCATCATGGTTAGGCAGAAGTGAATTTTTCAAGTTAGGGTTAAAAAATGTGAAATTTAAGAACCCTAATTCAAATAAAATTGTGAAAATGTGATCAAACCTAAAAAGAAATTTGTATGGTGAGTTTCGAAATGTTTCTAAATGTATTGGAATGCTTCATGAATTTTTTGGTGATTTTTAGAAACCTAAATGCATATTTAATTAATTAAAATCAATTAATTAATTAAATAAAACATTTAAATGTTTTATGAATACTTTTTAAATTCAAAAATAAAATAAAAAAATGTTTTTAGGTTAAGAAAATTATTTGCAACAAAAAAGCAGAAAATGAGTTTTTTTAATGGTTTTTGCTATTTTAAATAAATTGAACAAAAGAAATGCAATAGAATGAAAATAAAATAAAATAAATAAGAAGTATGCAAATCCAATGGTCCAGATTTGAACCTAGGGGGACCTGGTTGACTGTGCGCGTGTTTGAAGGGTCAGGATTCATTCTTGCTAATTAATTTTTTTTATAATTATTTAATCAGGATTAAGTTAATACGCGCAATCTAGGTCGTTTCTACACTAACCCTAATCAAGATCCTAAGGCCACTAATGAATCTGGGAAACTAATCACACTTAAGCCCTAATTATTTTCAGGTGACCGGAGCTAACCTCCGGTCATCTTCTCCGGCGAGCAAAAACTTCAAAACCTCAAATAAGCTTATAAACTCCTAATTTCTTGCCAAGAAATGTTCTACTAACATCATACAACAATAACCAAGCAACAAAAATTATTTATCATGCATCAAATGGGTGAATCGAATCAAACAAGTTTCTAGGTCAAAATTTTAGATCATCAATACATACTCAATTCTTGCTCATTTTCAAAACTAAACACATCCCCATGATCAGTGCAACACATAGAATCATATTTTAACAAGAGAACAAGCTTCTGGAAAAATTGTTCATGGAGGATACCTGAGTTGAAGTTCTTTGAAATGGAACTTTTTGGGCCTTTCTTTTGTGAAATCCTCCTCGTTTGGTCTCCCAGAGTCTATTATGATGCTTGGAATGAGTTTATTTTGGCTGGTTTATGAGTTTCAGTTCTGAATATGCAGAAATTGTGTTTGTGTTTGGGCTTGTTTCAGGCCATGGTGATGGGTGGGATTTGATCCTTAAGTTATGTGGAGTTGAATGGTGAAAGAAATTTTGGTTTTTGTTGGCTAGAATGAGAGATTCGATAGCATGAAGTTTTTGGGATTTTTTTTGATTCTGAGCTTGTGTGATGTTTCAGGCTTATGTGTGTTATGGAATGAGCTCCTTAAGGTTTGCATAAAACGTCTTGATTGGTCCAGAGAGTTGTTGTGGCTCAGTTTGATTGTTATGGCTTGTTTTGTAAAATGTCAAGGAAAGTGTACCACAAGCATGGGCTCGGGTCAGAGGTGATCTAAAGGGTGGATTTTCCTCATCTAACTTTTTGGAGAGCCCTTGGATGGAAATGGATGAGCTGTAACACTTAGATCATGAGGTAGCATGTGTTTTGCAAATTTCCAACTTTGAGAATATTGTGAAAATGGGTTAATGAAACTTGCAATCCAAGGCATAATTCTGATCAAGGTAAGTCATGTGATGTTATTATGATGCTTAGAGGTCAATTAGAGGTCATGAAAGTGCTTAGAACTTGAATTTGCAAAAATCCTTCTTTGGCATGAACTTGAAAATTACAAGATTTTTCCCAACTTTGAAAGGCCATATCTTGAGTTCTAGGATGAATCAAGACATGTTCTTGTACTTTTTGAAAATGGGAAGACATAATCTACAACTTTCATGTCCAAGGATTTTTCATTTGAAGCATTTTTGGTCATGAAAGAATAGGTTGAATATCTTTCCCAAAATGGAAAGTTTCCATTACAAGTCATTTCCAAAAATAGCAAGTTTGCATTTGGCTCAAAATTCTTCAACTTTGTGAACTTACAACCACTTCAATGATCAAGTAAAGATCATAGAGACTCAAAATGATGATGATGACCCTTTGGTACCCTTGATGGAGGCCTCAGATGCCCTGATTTGACTTTACTTGCTCAAGAAGTTACTCAATGATCAAATGACTTCCATTGTTAATTTCTTCATCAAATTTGGTACACATGATCCTTATAACATATTGAGACCATTAGAAACAAGAATGACTAAAAAATTGGGATTAAGGCCTCTGAAACCAAAACCCTAATTTTAGGTCATCTGTGTAGGAAATCTTCAGTCTGCCTCTATGCCTTTGCCATGCCTTGTGATCCTTTGACTTTTATGAACTTTGGGGAGCATATTATGATCATGGAACACATATGGACCCTCTTGGAAAGCTTCAAGACCATTGGGATGGCTCAGATCACTTCTTGGATTACTCAGATCACAAACCCTAGATGCAGATGAAAGATCACAAGCCATGGTATGAGAAAAAGTGAGGGCAAATTTGGGGTGTTTACACATGGATAGAAAAGCGAAATGGGCTTTCTAGACCCAACAACAATGACACACATTGATTCTTGTCTCAAGAAAAGAATAAGAAAATTCAAATCATAAATTAAAATTTAAATATCAGCCAACAAATAACTAAGTCAGGAAATAAAAATAATAATAACAAGAACTTTCTAAAAACACAAAAAAAAAAAAATAGTGAAACACCAAAAAGGAAAACACAGTCGCTCATCCTCAATGTCAAGAGAAGAAGAACGACGATCTCTTTCCGTCAAATGCTCCCCTGATTCGGCAAGTTTCTAATATCGAATCAAGTCGCTCTGTCTTCAAAGATCTCACCGCCGGCGAAGTCTGATCTTGTTCACTTCCTCTATTTCTGTTTTGCAATCTTCACAACGGATTTCGGCGAGTCTTCTCCTTAAATCATTGGCTCTTCAGTTCTCACTCTTTTGTGAGTTTCGATCTCCTTCTATTTCTTTCTCAATCTCAGTTTATCTCTCTTTCTCTGTTTTCGAATTTGGTGAAAAAACAATTCAATCTGGTTTTGTCTTCATGTCCGAGAATGCGATTTTTTGTTGGTGTTGAAATTATTGGTGCGACGCGATTGAGCTTCATGAGGAAGATGATAGGTAATGGCTCATCGCATATCAGTGATGTTGTGGTCGATGTTGTTGATTGAGGTGTGAGTGAGATGAGCGAAAGTTACAGGTTAATTCGGTTATGGTGAGATGTTGAAGTTAGGTTCGTGAAAGAGGAGTAACAGGGGTGGAGGTTGTTGTTTGGAGATTAACAAGGTGAATGTTTTTTGAGGAATGGAATGTTATTATTATCGGTGGTGAGATTAAAAAAATGATGAACGGATTTATCGGTTTAAGGATATGAAAAAGTGTGAATGGTTGTTGTTTGGACTCAAGGTGAAGTGGTGAGTGAAGCAATGAATTGGAATGGATTTCTGTGTGTTGGTTGAAGAATGAATAAAAGAAAGGTTTATTGTTAGAGATTAATGAGGAAATGTTGGTTGAGATAGAGGGATGAAAAGGAGTATTGAAGGAAAAATGAGAGGGCAGAGAGTGTGTGAGTACGCATTCTTCGTCTCATGTCAAATGTTGGGCATGTTTTGGATGGTATTGTGTGATGTCAAAAGTTCCTGAATCTGTGAGAAGATAACCATTGCATTATGGTTATGACGAGAATTTGTTAGAAGTGGAACCATCAATTGTGCCTCTTTTCCGCAAGTTTGTTGTCGTGGGAGTGTTGTACGTTACAGTGTGTATGGAGTGGTGGGACCATGAGTTTGTGGTCATGTTGAAAAATATGTTGATTTCCTTTTTCATAGAAAACTCTCTCAATATCTTTTTCAGTTTATTATTTTTGGTAAATGGGCTTTGGATAGTAACAAAAAAGGTTAGGCTAAAAAAATAGATTGAATGGGCTAAAAAGAAAGAATAACATGAATATAAAATATGGACTTGACAATTATTTTTCATATGATTCTAAATAATAAAAATGACTTTTTATTCTATCGGTGAGTTATTTGGTTAATGGATGAAAATGGTTGATAATAATGGATTAGATAATGGAATATGATTTACGGAAGAAAAAATAGAGTAATGGATAAGAATAAATGAACATGAAAAAAGGACAAAGAAATGGGTATGAACCAATCTTCTAAAGAATGGACCGACTACCACCAATATGCACACAACCACAAAACCTTGATTTTCAACTCGAAACTAAACTTGCACCGCCTCCACAAAAACTGCTGATTAAGAATAAAGCAGCTACCACCGAACAATTCATCGTGAATGAGGAATAAGTCAACGACACAAACAACTTGTACTTGAAGGAATATCCTGATAATTTGACCAAGATTAGATCAAACATCCGTCTAAATTGGATTGTGACTGAACAACCACACTTGAATTGAAACCCGAGTTCTTTGTGAAAGAAAATAGCCTGAGATGCTGAGAAGAAAAGAAAGGCCTTGCGACTTGATGGAGAAGAAAATAGCCTGATGATGGGCCAGATACATAGTGAATAATCCTTGCAGACATAAAATCCTTGGATAACATTAATCAGGGAAATAAACCCTAATTTCTCAGAAAATATCGATCCCATGCCTCAGGAACTTATGCAAATGATATGGCCTAATGTATGATCTAATGGAAAATGCGAATGAATGCGAAACAAAAAGCAGACTAAAGATAGAAGACCAGAGGACAAATTTTGGGGCGGTACACGTACTACCACGAGGCCGTATTCCTGACTCCTATGAGTTATGCTGAAAGATCTTTGTTGGTGTTGCATATACATGCTTTCCTAAAAAAGTCAATGTCGCATTTTAACCAGTGATTCGTTCATAAAGGCTTGAGACATCTTTTCAATAAAAACTTCAAGATTAACATGTGTGTTGCATTAAATTTTCATTCTTAGAATAAACATTTTCTGCTTGCATGCATTTGTTTGTCATCATAAAAGTTTACATATGGAACCTTAGTCCAAAAGCTTAATCTTGCCGAAGTTGAGAAGTATGAAACTTCTGAAGGACAATTATATCAAGGTGCACTTTTCAAGAAACTCCATTGAGTAGGGACTTTCCCAAATATTTGTGGTAAGCACCGACTAATATGGGGATATCACATCGAGCAATCTCTCTAAAGTTCAGCCAAACAGGGGAAATCACTTCGAGATCAAATCTCTCAAAGAGCCATTAGTCTGAGGCATCCATTCAAATTTTAGCCAAACTGGGGCAGTCACTTCGAGATTCAAATCTCTCTAAGAACAATTAGTCTGGGTGTTCACTCGAAGATCAGTTAGTCAGGGACAAAACTACTCAAAGGCTTATACTAGGGCAGGCCACCCCAAGAGCACTAGAAGTTACTCTCTCCCAAAGACGATCAATCAGAAGCATCTACCCATGGTTCAGAATACTGGGTCAGAATATCTCACAACGATGTGATATTTTTCTTGAATCCTCGCGAGGAAAGTCCTTTCATAGACCATACAGTCTAGGGTAGTTATTTTGAGATCCGACGAATCTCTCCAAGAGTTTGTAGACACTCAGGTATCTCAGATGCTAGGTTTTCTGTAAAATCCTCTTGAGACAAATTATTCCGATAGACCCTAGTATGAGGCGAGTTGAAAGTTATGAGGAACCACTCTTCGCTCATGATCAGTAGGCAGTCGATCATCCCAGAGACTAGAAACAAAGCCATTGCCCGCACGAGACGTCAGAAGCTTTTTCCTCAGCAAGCTTCATTGAGCATGATTCCTCAGAAAGTCTCTCCAGACTATCTTTTCTCCAACAGGGAAAAAATAAAAGGGTTGGTACTTCATTGGTAGAGGGTATCATTAGTAAGAGAGGATCTACATCTCTCATCCCCAGCATGAGAAGCCTCATATCTCTTATCTCTAGCATGAGACGCTTCATACCTCTCATCCCCAGCAAGAGGCGATCTAAAACTCTTATCTTCAGCAGGAAGCTTTATCACTGACATTCTCCATTATCCCTAGTAGAGTTGGAAATTGAAATCTTCCCAGCATAACAACAGAAGGCTGATCATGTTCTTCCTAAGCATAGAGTTTTCATTCAACGAAGGAGTGTCCCCCACCAGAGTCTTCTTATCTCCAGAGGTATATGAAGATTCATTATTCCCTAGCAGTGGTGAAGATAGTGAGAAGTCAGATGGTTTTCCTTCTTTCATAACATTGTTATCAATTTCCCCTAGTGATGTAACATCCTATATAATACATATCTAGAATAATATCATACAATGTTAATTTTTGGTACTGACACCATCATAAGTGCCTAATAGCATAATTCAAATTCTTGACCAACTATAAAAATTCTATACAACAATGGTGCAAGACATAGAAATCATACTAAAACAAAAGCTAAGATCAATACAATATCCAATATTGTACAAAGATGCAGAAATACACAGCGGAAGACTAAAAATATGCTTCACTTGAAACATCCTGAGCATAGCTCCACTTGTAAATCAAACCTGCAAAAGGAACTTGAAAAGCAACAAAAATAGTGGGGTGAGATAACATCTCAGTGGGTTCCCTATCTTAAAATTCTCTCGGCTCTAAGGGTTCTATTAAAACCTAACTCAAGTCTTTATAAAAAGGAAAACGACTTCGAGTTCACACACCTCACTCTCGTTGGAACCCCGTCCAAGAGTTCTACAAATCCTACTATCACTAGCTAGGATATTACCTTTTACTTCTCATGGGACTCGGTATAACACCCATCTTAAGCCTAAGGCCACTTCTCCATAAGGAAAATCAAAACGGGATGGAATAACCAAAACATCATTCTCGACACTTCACATGGGACTCAATGTAATACCCACCTCAAGTGTTCACCGAAAAGGCTTCCCATGGGATTCATTATAATACCAATCTCAAGCGACTACCAAAACGGATGCTTCCCGTGGGACTCAATGTAATACCCACCTCAAGACTTACACAATGCTTTCTGTGGGACTCAGTGGAACACCCACCTCAAGCCGAACAATCTGATGCTTCCCATGGGACTCAGTGGAACAACCACCTCAAGACTTACACAATGCTTCCCGTGGGACTCAGTGGAACACCCACCTCAAGCCAAACAATCGGATGCTTCTCGTGGGACTCAGTGGAACACCCACCTCAAGCCGAACAATCTGATGCTTCCCGTGGGACTCAGTGGAACACCCACCTCAAGACTTACACAATGCTGACGGTACCTCAAGCCTTTACGGATACTTCTCATGGGACTCAGTGTAATACCCACCTCAAGACTTACTCAAGAATTTTCGGAGAATACCACGCATAATGCCTCAAGGATTCGCAACGACCTACAATGAACCTAAGCATCTCGTAGTCATACCATCTAACAATTTCTAGTTACACTATTAGGCCACACTATTGGTTTATGGTACGATTCCTCACTCTTTCCCCATTCTTGATACTTTAATTATATAGTTTTCAATTACATAATTATAACATTCAAGTTAATTACCGCCATAAACAATTCTCACGATAATCTCATGCCTTTACTCTCAATCAATCCTCATGATTAGGCATACCTTCCAAAATTCCCTAACTAACATAATTACGGTTAATCGGAAAAGTCGGATAAAACTCGGGTAAACGTAATATCTCTTAGCATCATCAATTAGTAGATATTCTCAGCTTCGAATCAAGTTACCAATTAAAAACACAAAACAAAACTCTCAGGTTTCGCTGAACGAGGGACCTACACGCTGAGCGAGGAGACTCCCTGTCTTTGCTCACTGAGCGAGCTCCTTCTCATTGAGCGAGCTATACTAGATCACTAATATTCTTCTGCATAATTCATACGCTCGCTGAGCGAGCTCTGCGATTCCAGAATTTTCAGGCTTACGGGAAACATCATTTTCCATGCCAAATTCAACCCAAACACCACTAAAACAGAAGAATCAAACACTAAACATGAATACTATCATATATTAGTCATTATACTTCCATTTAACTTAGTTCTAACCGTTTAATCTATCAATTTCTAAGATTTTTACAAACCCAAAAAAAACTATAAACTCAACCAAAACTCAAAAGAAAATTTCTAACTAAGAACCCACCTTTCCAATGAAGAGGAGTTTGGTGAAGATGAGGAATTGGTGATGATCCAAGCATTTCCTCTCTTAGGGTTTTCTTCCTCTTCTTCTCCTCTCTTCTCCCTTTCTTTCTTTCCTTTTTGCTTCTTTCTCTTTTCTTTCTCTTACCAACTTTCTTTCTTTTCTTTTCCTTTTATAATACATAACTTGTTTTTCTTATCAACCAGACAAATCATATCTATCAGTTAGTAATATTAACGCGTCCAAATCGAGAGTATACAAAAATGTCTCTGAGCTGAATATATTTAATAAAGCCTCTGAGTCAGATAATACTAATTAATCCTAATTAATATTATTCATGGCGTTTAATTAAATACAGAGTATTACATTCTCCCTTCCTTGAATTGAAATTCGTCCTCAAATTTCCTTTACTCATCCTCACGAAAGTTTACAACACTATCCTAGATTTATACTTATCCTTATCTTCGTTACATATCCTGACATACTCAAATTCCAATCTGCCCTTGCGGCTCAAGGTCCTCGTTTCACAAAGAATCAAACTTCACGTCCATGTTTACACGCTTGTTTCCAATATCGAGTTAACTTCCAACTTACTACTTTCGTAATCTATCTGTTTCTTTATACTTAATCGCCTAGTCTCATCCTTTCGTCAAAGAAACATACCACGTCCAAACTTTTCATTGATTCTCAACACGAGACAAAATACTCTGGCTTACCTCGACAAGGTTCCACAAGGCATCTTGGTGAGATCCATTCCTTGTACAATTTCCCAACAAAAGCATCCTATTAAGATCCTCCAATCACTAATTCTATATCAAAAGTTGTCAAACGACTTCCTTTACCAATTCCACTTGATATTACATCAAAACTGTAACCATTTACGTCGGACACTTCATTTTCTCAGTATCCTACCATAGACAACCCACTTAGAATAAAATTCTCCTTTGATCCTCAACAATCTAACTAAATTCTTTCATCTGTCTCCTTCCACTATGCTTCCAAAGCCTAACAACGGAGATACCACGAATTCTCAAACAATACTAAGAAGCTGATAGTTTGCGGAGAAAAAAATACTTATCCACCAGAGCTCTCACCAACCAATAGAATAAGAAATTGAAAACATGCAATGATAGAACAATTCACTTGTCAACTACAAGATCATAACATTGATCCACACTCTCCAACGACAGAGATACCAAGGTCGTACTGCTGCAATCATAACTGATACAATTCAATCCCAATCTAAACTCGAAATAAATTATCCAATTAAGCTTAACCAATCTGACCATAGTCACTATGTTCCATATCAATTCTCTTTACAAAATTTCCATTCACTCGAGATTTCTGTCAACACAAGGTTTCCATCAATAAAACACAGTAACACCACTGAACTTACAATAGCCAGTGAGTCACCAATACCAAACTCAAATTATCCTTTGAACACTTGCGGGTTTCCATATCAATTTAGGTTAAGAATTTGACGATACTAAAATTGACCAATTGTTTAACTCGTGTCCACACAATAATCCAAATGCCAAAACTTTTCCTGGAAGATCAACACTTCATTATCTGATACTTCGAATAGAGCCAAGAGGAACTTACAGTTCGGAAGGTACGATTCTCTAAGGTTCCCAACAAAAGTCATGTGTCTACTGATTACCTATCCAAGGCTAAACGATGGAACATAACTAAACATGTTTTCCTTGTTAACAACCATTCTAGCTCGAATTTACCAGTCTAATCCACTCCATCTTGCAAGATGATTCTCACTCTTGATTTCCAGATATGAGCACAACGCTCGCCATTCACAACTCAAAATAACACAAAAATGGGCACAACATACAAATCACCACTCCCACAACAATGAAGTAGAACTACCATTCTGTCACGGTCGCATCACGAATACTCAATGAAATGGCTCGATTCCATTCGCACAACTATGTCAACAAAAGCGTTGTGGTTGCAAGCTAACACTTGATTCATCCACAGACAAAACCAGCACTCAATCCTTATTGGGAAGAAAGCGAAATAATGAACATCTCATCTCTAGTATACAACTTCGTCCTCTCTCCTTAATTCTTTAGCGAGAATCAAAACAACAACAACATTCTCAATCCCACCAGAGATAAATTCCAAATACTTCAATTATTCCTTACACTTGGAAACTGAGGTAATGCACTCCTCTGAAGGCCCTTCGATACCTCTACTTACATAAAAATTACGGGGTTTCCTTACCCTCTACTAGTCGTTTCATAAAATGTTTCCACAATCTTCTGTCGTACTAAGAACGCTCCAATCGGGCACTCAAGTCTAAATGTATGCATCTTAGGAATGATCCAACCTTCAAAACTTAATAACGTTAACCAGTCACTAACATGAGGCTAACCAATTACTCAAACCCAGAAGCAACTTCTGATATTCACTGTTATCTAAGCCTCCCAACTCATTCCAATCGTAACTAAAAGTTATAACCATCACCAACGGATAATTCCAACCGACCAATGCTGAAAGAAAAACTGCAGACAAGTTGTGGTTAGCGGACATGTTCTCATCAATCCAAGCAATAGGTTATTGCAATCCAGATTACAAATTCATCTGATACATGTGCAAAAGTTCAGTGCAAGGTGATAACTAATCAACTTGACCTCCACAGCTGCTTTCCTTACATCAAAATCTTTCATATCCAAGTCAACAACAACTCCAGGAGAGTCCTTCCATCCATCATCCTCGTAGACCATCAAACGTCAGGACATCCTCTTTTCTTAAAAATTCATATAATACCGAATTAACAACTGTCCAAAACAAGTCTCCGAACTTGTAGGCTTGCCTTACACTTATTCAATCTCATTCGTTGACACTCCTATCCTTGACGATATGAGTGACGTCTATAGAGGTAACATTGATCGCAGAGTTCCATTTGGACATGTAGCATATCCAGAAACACACTTTCGCTTCAGTTGAATTCAGACCCTATCCACTGGCTTCTCATATTGTATTAACTTCACGCTCTGCGATAATCTTTTAACACCCAAACACAAACCATCTTACTAGAAATTACTCAAGTCCAACGTGTTTACTCTAACACTTATCACCCTTTTATCAAGTCCGCACTTCACATACCTCACATCACTAAAAAAAGTTGATTCTTCTTCTGGTACTATACATTATACCATTCTCAGGTCACGCAACCATTTCCGACTTAATCTCTTATAAAAAACATAACATCCTGATGCCTTACTCTGATTCTTATTTCTTTGATTTCAATCGAATAAACAACTCTGGTCTTCTATCCTTTGTCTGGGGTATACTTGTCTCATTTGAAACGTGTAGTCACATCCTTGTGTCCCTCCTCACGTTTCTCCACACCTTAGGTTCCCAAAGAAAATAAACATTTTTAACCTGTAACTGTTATCCATTCGTAAGGTATTATCCGATTAAACCCCTTGAAGTACACTCGCTCATCCAAGATGCCACCGTGCTCTTGGAACTGAAACACTTAACAATTTACTCGTTCCCGAACTTTACGTCACACGTTCCATAAGGCACCTTCTCTTTTCGTGGAATGAAACCTCTCAACACTCTTGTCCATACTAGTGACTATTATTGATCCACCAGCATCCTTACTTATTCCTTGATACACTAACCATTCATCCCGTAGATATCTTTACCCTTCAGATCTTATCCATTCCATAAGATTCCTCAAACCAATCCCTTCTCTTGAAACCCACGTCACAGGAAGTAAAATTCTTACGAAGACTCCAACCGAACCGACCAAAGCTCTCTGTAACATCCCAAAATTTTTCCTCTAAATTATTACTATATAACTGGCTTATGCTTTGTTCATTTGTTTCTTTCATTAGGTCATAATACTTGCCATCATACATTTGCATTGGGCTCCTAAGACATGGGATCAAGAATTCCTTTAAAGCATGGTTTCCTGTTTACTTTAAGGATCTTTCATTCAAGTCAAAACAAGAGATTGAATGTTTTTAGGGTTTATTTCCCTGATCACATGGTTTTCAAAAGGTGTTTGATTTAGGATACACTTGAGGTATTGGTATACAACACGGAAAAGAAAATTTGAAACCTATTCATACAAAGTGCATTTGTTGTTGGCCTAGGCATAGTGAGTAATTCCTCATTCGTCGTCATCGCATTGATCGAATTTTATTTCAATTTGAAATTCCGTTATAATTCAAAGATACATCCAATGGCCTCAACATCATTAGTCGACTTTCACATTATATTAATAACTAGATTTATTATTAATCGAACTTGGTTTCTATTGATAATACGTTTAGATATTATAATAATGTTGCCTTTCAAAGTTCCATTTTTTCTCAAATAATGTTCATATCCATTTTCTCTTTTTTATCCACTTTCAAGTACAATCCATAAACCGATATCTGATTCATATTCAATTCGAATTCATTGTACATATCCATCTGTTAAGCCCAAATTTGATTTCAAGTCGACTAAGGCATTTTAAGATTAATTTTGAGGAAGGAACTAAAGAAGTGCAAAGTTAATTAGACTTGTTGCATCAAAATGGAAGTTCATGTGTCAATACTCATTAAAAAAAAGAAAAGAAGAAAGAAGAAGGGGTTTTTGCAAATTATTATCGTATCATCCCAACCATTTATCAATTTCCCAATTTCATTTCGACGAGGAGGATTACAGGCAAGTTGTATCCTAATAGTGTTCTTGGCCCATTATCATCAAAACAATTACAAGGAAGGAGTAAAAAAGGTCTAAAGGACAGATGCATAAATAGGCCGAGTTGGATTTGTTTTAGGGAAACAAGACTTATCTAATATTTTCCAGCATGAGTTTGTGAGAAAAAGAGTAACGTTGGGATCTCCCCAAACATCATGTCATGTCCAAAGAAGGCTGGAAATAATTATCCTACAAGTGAGCCTCTGTTGGCCTTGAACTCTTGGATTGCCTGCTGTTTTAACATATACAATGAGGCTACCCCAAGCACTGTGTTTCATAAAGAAAAAGGAAAAAAAAACAAGTGACAACGACAGATTTTCAGTCAAAATATATAAGATGCCAAATTCTCAAATTTCCACAAAATAACAATAGAGGACATAACACAAATTCATCAAAATTCAATTGAAAATATATGTATAGAAACTCGTTTATAATTTTCTTTCATGGAACAAATTATAAAAAAGATGCCAAGGCTGCCCCTAGTAGGATCTGAAAGCGAATCAGGCTCATTCTAGCTCCATCAAAGAGTGCAGTTCCATGGATATCTAATTAATGGTCATAGTCATAAGTATGCACAGGCTGGATCTTTTTTGTGTGTGAAGGTGAGAGCTAGGATGATGTTTCCACAGTGATGTCTGATCTGTTTTATGAGGTTAGACATGGAAGAAATCAAGCTGGATTTTCTGAACAATATGAACCTAGAGGAACATATTAATGAGTAAAAAAAAGAGAAATAATCATAGTGGAGACTCGTCCATCGGTAGAAAGCCATTTACGGAAAAAAAAAATATAATGGTGGTGTTGGATTAATACCTTCAAGGACATAATATAAAGGAGGGATTTTAGAGGCTCATTTTGATGAAGATGCTCATGTTAAAGCCCTGTGGTGGAGTCAACCTGCAGAGGAAGATCGTGTTAACAGAAGTACATCAAGAAGAAAAACAGAAAACTCAATACCAAAAAAAATACAGTTGCAAAGCCTAACCACCCTAACAAAATCATAACCAACTCTAACCGAAAGTTTACTTGAAAATACCAATCTACCCTAAAAAATAGTCAGGACCTTCATCTTCTATAAAATGATCGATTTGCAGCAGATCCATGTTTTTGAGGACGAGTCTTCTTCTCACTCTTTTCTTCATTCTTCCAACCTCATTCTTTAACCTTTCTCATCCACCTTCATGATTAACTCAATCTTCCTCAATTAACCTCTTCCATTCCACTATCTTCATCACCATAGCTCTCACCATTTCAAACTTCATCAATAGCCAACCTTCAACATAATCTTTGGCTTAAATCCTATCGTCAATCTGCGGATGCATCAACCTTGCATCATTATCGTCCGACCAATATTCGTCATCAACGGTGCCTTCGTTATCTTCCTCAACTTCACTTCATCAATTGCAACCTATAAATCACAACAACACGATTCAAGAACACTCATCAACAAAAGCGCAGAACTACGAAGGCCACGAGAAGAGCAACAACAAGGGATTTCAGAATAAATCATAGAAGAAGATTGAACGAACAGGAGAAGCAAAAAGAGATACATGTGAAGTCGCCGATAACATCGAGTTTTCGTCGATTTCAAAAACCTCTTGAATCAAGGTCCCTCCTCCTCTTCGATCAACATCACTTTGTCGTAGATCTTCATCAATCGCTCTTCATAAATTGTCAACCACAACACTTCATCGCTACGCAATCTCTCGTTCTTCATCGTCTCGACAACATCGCATCAACTTCATCGTAATTCACCATCAACGAAAAACTACAACAATAAAGAAAACACATAACCTAAAGAAATCAGAAGAAAATTGACAAACAGAGTACAAAGAATAGATCGTGATATCCAAGCAAACAAATACCTAAGGAGCATTCATCTTCGTAGTCATCCTCTTCATTTCACAGGTACTTGAATCTGAAATCCTTTAGTTATGTGTTTTAATGTTTCTCTCCGCGTCTGATTACTTCGATTTAGGCGTCCCGTTAAGATTGAGAAGAAATAGGTGTCAGATTTTGAAGGAGGATGGAAAGAGGATCGGGGTTTGCTTTGAAATCATGTGGATTTGACAAGGTTTTGCCGGAGCCGCCATCAGTGATTAGGGTTTGCAAGAGTGTGAGAAGATGAAGATGAATAGCCAAACGCATTTGGGAGGGAGAGAAAATGAGTTCTTCAGTTTCTTTGTTTTTTATTTATAAAAACTAAAGGCATAAAAATAATAAAGCCACCATCATTTAAAAGTTAGAGATAAGATTTTCATTCGGTGGTCCACTCCAGCGGTTACACTTGTCACCGTCCGGTAGGACCACCAAATTGCATTCCCATGCGCGTTACCCCACAGATATAACCATGCACCTTTCATTGCTAGACATTGGATGAGAATACTAGAAGAAGACTTAGATCATAGGGCCAGGATTCAGTCAAACAAGTTGACTATTTAGCATACAATACTCCCTCAGGCCACCTGCGTTTTGGGCCCATGAATATGCTTTTTACACCCCCATGCGCAGGCCCATATGTTAATTTTAACTAGAAAATTATTTCCAGCACCCCCTGGTTTTCTTTACTTTTTCTCTATTTTCTTTTAATAACTCTTTAGAAAATCAATATAAAAATAGTTTTTTCTCATAATAAAAATTCTAGAAAATTAAATAATATTTTTAGACATAATAAAAAAAATAGATTTTTTTATCTTTTTTTTTCTTGATTATTTTCGCAATTATTTCGGTTTTATGCCTTATATGCTTTAGAAATTCTTGCAATTTTTTTTACATTAATTCATTTTTGTCATATTGTTGCATATTCATGTTGATCTCATTTACTAACATCTTCTTTTTGTGCAAGGTATTTTTCGAGGATTCGCTTATGGATTCAGACTATTTTTATTATGCCTTTATCATATTTTTGTGGTTTATACTTTGTGATGTAATAGTTGGAATTTTATGTATGATGCCTATAATTAGGATAGAAAAAGATAAAATGAAGTGTTAGATAACCAAATTTCAAAAATAGAAAAAAGGAGTTATTCGATTCAAAGTCGAAGAATTTCAGAAAAATATTAAATAAAGTTTCATATGACATTAGGATTCCACGATTATCATCGCTCCACTCCAATACACTCAAAATCAAGCCTTGTATGTCGCACACCATAATTCGTGCGTCTCAGCACTACGCAATTGACCCACCCGATCCATCATTTCATCCCATTTACGATTTACACACGTTCCCACCCACCATGACCTAGGAGAACCATATTATTCCCTATTACTTTTTGTACTCACATTTCTAGTCTAGTATCCGCTTAGGTAGCTTTAATCTTTCAAGCTTCACTAACCATAGGTCACCATTAAACTCAATTAACTTAGGGTAAGTCTAGTTTCCCTTAGAGTTTTTCCTTTTAGAATTTAAGTATCACTTCTCACCTTTAAAGAAAATCAAAAACATTTAAAAGGAAAGTAGGTACAATACACCACGAGCCTTAAGCCATATGAGAAATGATTATTGGAGGTCTCCTCCACTCTTCTAGGATACTTTACGAACGTCCCATTGGGGGCGACCTTGGAAATTATTCGTTCTTGTATCATAGCCTTTAGTGTTGTACCCATGATAAACATAAAGTCAAAACACTTTTTCTAAAAGACAATAAACCAACAAGACAATACGTTTTCTCTTCACATCTCCCATTATTTGCGCACGAAGACGACTTGTCTCGACAGTTCAAACAACGATACGGTAAACACCTTCGAGTCAGAGCCGGTAACACCTGAGTTAGAACTATGGAAACATCATCCTAAAAAACATAAACAAATTCCCGCCTTAGTTAGACGAACTACAGTGACTCAGATCCTTATTTTCTCGATGAGGTACGTAGGCAGTGGGGTAGGGCCCATTCGAGCACATTTTTTATTTTCCCTACATTTTCCCCGTTCTTCCTTTTCGATCTTTTTTCCACTTCCATTTCTCATTTCAGTTCCTGTTCCAGTTAGAAATTCTTTAGTTCAAGCAACATCTTATTTCTCACCTTTGAAATAATACAAACAAGTGTGGATCCCGTCGGGTACGACAGACGGATTGGGGTGCTAATACCTTTCCAGTTCGTAACCGACTTCCGGACCCGGATCTTTGGTTCGCACGGTCTTGTTCTTTCCTTCTTCCTTAGGTTTGTGCAGCATTACCTTTCCCGTTCCTTTGGGATAAAAATTCCTGGCTGGAGACTCTACCTTTTCCACGCCACTTTTGCGTTTGTACTAGGATGAAAAATCCTGAGAGCGACAACTGGAGACTCTACTGGGGAGGTAGACAGAATCTCTGGTTTCCCCTATGAGAGTCAATCCTAGAGCTAGTCTGTTTTTGTTTTCTTTGGGTGTTTATTCATTTGCTGTTATGCTTTAATTTAACTTTACTGTTTTATTTACAGTTCATCGCTTTACCTTACAACTTTATTTACAGCTTTCTGCACTTTACTTTATTGTTCCATATACTGGCATATATTGTACTGGCTATTCTGGTTTTCCTTGGCGGGATGGGATTATTCTGAGTATACATATAGGCTTTAGAATGGGCAGTCATGTGGCTTGCATGGTTTTGAGCATGTGTAGTTTTCACGAGTCCCACACCCAGATCAAGCTCTCTTGGGATATGTTATATACTGCCTATGCAGACCATCAAATGTTCCCACCTGAGCTGCTAACACTGGGAACCGAACATCGAGGAACTTAGTGGAAACAAACCTCTCCAGTGGTGACAGTGGCAGACCACATTTTGTGAAAAACCCATTCACACCCGAGGGCCCACTGGGAAGTCGCATAGGATGACCTTGTTCTCTCATAGGAACCTAGTTAAAGCAACTGGTCATATGAAGATAGTATTGTACCCTTCGGGATGAATATACTATTGTTTCTCGACTTCATTGCTTGAAGCCAGGAAGTTATGAGGGATGCTTGTTTTCCCGGACTCAGCTGAGACCTCCCTGAGTAGTACATAATGCCAAACCGATTCCCTGATCTAGTCATGATCCATTTCTTGGAAATGGTGAACGTATTATTGCTTCTCGGCTTTGAGAGTCCATGATGTCGACCTAGAGCATACTAGTGAGGTGGGGGACTGTTTACAGGTTTGCAGGAAAACTAACCTTCAACCTACCTTGTTCCTGATATTTGGGTTTTCTCTTGACACACACTTATGATCTGGTACTCTTGACAGTCAAAATTCAGGCAAATCCGAAGGCAGTACAACAATGCTCAGTATATGCCATAGTGATCACATGCCATTGCATTGCATTACATCATCTGCATACTTGCATTCCTAAAACATGTTTATTCATTTGCAGGGTTGCATATCACATCCTTGATTCCAGTTGTGGGTATTGTTCTATGAGCATGGAGTCCAAGAAAAAGACCAAGTGTATTATCATCTACAAGGTTCATCATCCCGTTGTGAAGGAAATCCTCAAATTGAAAGCCTTAGCTCCTCCAGAAGTTCCTCAATGTCTTCAAGCAAGATTACTGGTGGATTTTGTATTTCATTGAGCCCATTAGTGATTATGATTTCATAGGGATGCACACTTTGCTACAGTTTTATAATCCACAACTTAGATGCTTTGTACTTTCTGACTTCGTATTGGCACCTACATTAGAGGAGTACTCGAGCATCTTGAGAGTTTCCGTGAAGGACTATGCACCATACATTGGGTCCAAGATTGACCCCGACTTCAAAGATGTAGCAACTGCTCTTTATTTGAGCAAGTCATTATTCGAAGTCCGGATTGATAGCAAAGGAGGCTTCCGAGGATATCATTCGAGTTTCTTGTTAGATGAGGCTATTAAAGCGGTTGAAGCAAAAAGTTGAAGTACCTTCAATGTGATCCTAGCTTTGTGTATCTATGGAATCACTTTGTTCCCGAACATGCTGAACTTCGTGGATGTCGATACTATTCGCATTTTCATAGCAAAGAATCCCGTTCCTACTCTCTTAGGAGATATCTACCACTCTGTGCATTATAAGAATGAAACGTGAAGGGGTGAAATGTTGAATGGTTGGAAAGACTGATGGGCTTGCAAGCAAAGGACATTGTCTTGGTTAATCAGGGATTGTGGTGCATTGACATTCTTCATAGTTGTGGAGGATTCCCTAATGTTCCATTGATCGGGAGGAAATGGGGAATTAATTATAAACCTTCCCTCACGGTTAGATAGTTCGGGTACGCCTTGAAGGAACCACCAACGGCTGTGGACATCACAGGGTCCTTATACTTCTAATCAACATATGGGTTCGAGATTGCTCAAGAAGCTTCCAATGCTTGGCATAGTTGAAAGAAAAGAGGGAAGAAGACTTTGGGAGTAGGGGATTGCCGAATGTATCCACCATTTGCAGAATTTTGCAGAATGGCTAAGAGAACGAGTTGAAGTGTTACTGTTGCCATTTGGGCATACGCCTCTTCTATATCCCACGGTCATTGAACAGCCTATAACAATTAGCATTGAAGCGTTCAACAAGGTGAAGACGGAAAGAGACAGATTATTAAAGGAGAATTCACAATTGAGTCAAGAGCATACTAAGGCTAATCACGCCAAACTTGAGATTAAGTGGAAGGCTCAAGAAGATGCTGAGAAGCATGCTATCACTAGGAAATAGTGTGAAGTTGAGTTAGCTCGGTATGCAAGGTTCGAGTTTGCTACTAGGAGTTCTTCCAAGGAACATATTGACATTAGAAGGAAACTGGATCAAAAAACCTTGATTATTGAGAATATGAAGAAGAGGCATGCTGCTTACAGGATCAAAAGAGAGGAACAAGATAAAGTTTAAGCCGAAGATATCGTGAGTAAGCTAAAGGAGAAAGATGAAGAGATGGCCGATAAGTTGAAAGAAAAGGATTCAAAACTTTCTAAGCCCCGAGAGGAAGCTACTTATTACAAACGGATAATGTTCTACCATCAGAAGAAGCTGAAGAGGGTTGAGGACAACCAGGTGCAGACGAAGGAATTGGTAGAAGTTCCAAAGGCAGGACCGATCGTTGACCCAGACATAGATAGAGGATCACATTGACGGGTACATCTTTCTATTTGCTTGTATGTTGTGAGATTGCCATCAGGACTGTTGATGGAATCTCTTTATCATTCCACTTCTGTTTAAGGTCCACGTTTCATGTGTTTTGACTATATCAATAGGTGCTTATCATTTAAAGATCACTTTACTATCATTCTGTGTGCTTTCGCTTTCTGATCACCGACACATCTGGCACATTTGCAAAACACCTTGGTCTTCATATTCTTGGAATTGTTTGGCACGTATGCTACACACACACGCCTTATATTATCAACATTGCTTGTTATTTGCAGCAAAAAGGAGCTTATGTCTTCATAATAACCCACAAAAACTGGAATCAGGGGATGGAATGCCCTAAAAAATGAATAGACATGCCATAAGCATTCATTTTCTGCATATCATATTCTTGTGTTTTTGCAGGTTATCCATATTTTCTAACTTATTCAACTCACAGACAATATAGCTGGTCAACGCGTTCATCGATATCCGACTAAAAGAAACCGAGTAAGAATGGCTGAACGAATGCAGAATGAGCACAACGAGTTTCAGGAAAGGATGGACTAGTTTATGGAAATGATGACTGGAATTTCTCAGAATCAAGAGCATCTCAGATTGATGATTGAGAAGCCCCAGGAAAATGCTGGTACTGGAACCCCGATTGGGACGGTGGATCCGAATACTGCCCATAACGAAGGGCCAAATCCGAACGGGACTGCTACCCGTATTGTGGTTATAGAAGATACACCAGAAGACCATTTCACTCTACTGGATGCTGATATGGGCAATGTGAATGATCGTAGGTAAGAGGAATTGGCAGAAAAGATTAGGGCCATGGAATGTCATAATTCTTTGGGCATCGATGTAACCAATCTTGGGTTAGTTCCAGGAGTCAGAATCCTTCCTATGTTCAAGGTGACATCATTCGACAAGTACAACGGCAACACATGCCCTAGAATTCACATTCATGCATATTTCGTAAGAATCGCATCTCACACCGATGACGAGAAAATTTGGATGCATTTCTTCCAAGATAGCTTATCTAGAGCTTCATTGAGTTGGTACATGAAGCTAAGCAGGGTCTCCATCCAAAGCTGGAAAGATTTAGCTGAAGCTTTTCTCAAGCAGTATCAATATAATATTGATATGGCTCTGAACCGCACTTAGTTGTAGAACTTGTCTCAAGGACCTAAGGAAAGTTTTAAGCAGTATGCCCAGAGGTGGCGTGAGCTGGCCGCACAGGTTCAACCTCCATTACTCGATCGAGAAATGACCGACATGTTTATGGGCACCTTGCAAGGTGTATACTTGGATCGTCTGGCCGCTTGCCCGTCCATCGGTTTTGCTGATATCGTCATCACTGGAGAAAGGATAGAAAAATTCCTGAAATTAGGAAAGATCCCAGATGCAAGCAGTGTTGGTTCTTCTGGTGTGAAAAATCCTTTTAGCTATGGTCAAAGAAGAAGAGAAGGTGAGAGAAATGTTGTGTATAGAGGCCAAGAAAGAGGTCACTCTGAAGGTTACTACCAAGCAGATGTAGTGACTATTACGCCACATGTTCAACAACAACCTCAAGGTCGGCAATAACAAGCACAGAGACCATTTCAGGAAAGAACAAGAGCGAGGAACCGCAGACTTGATCCTATCCCATGTCCATATGTTGTATTGCTTCTAGAGCTGCTGAAGTTGAACATGGTCGAGCTTTGTACCATGAGAGCTACTTCTCCTGACAATCTACCTCCGAATTTTGATGCAAATTCCAGTTGCGAGTTCCATTCGGGTGCCCAGGGACACAATATTGAAAAGTGTTGGGATTTTCATAACAAGGTACAGGACCTAATTGACTCCAAGGCGATCAATTTCGCTCCTCGCCCAAATGTACTCCAAAATCCAATGCCTAATCACAGTGGAGCCGGAATGAATGAGGGTGTCATGGTTGTTTTACCAGATGGTCCATGTTAAGCCAAAATCTTTGATTTAATCACCCAGGTTACAAGGGTATTCATGAAGAAAATAAAGCCAACAGTATTCAAATACTCTCAGTGATTGAATTTGTGTGTTTGTCTTTCTTCAATACATTTTTCATCCCTATTGAGGGGAACTACGTCGCTCTGATTCTTCATTGGTAATGGGTCAATGGAGATACGTAGGAAGAAGATCGTCAGGTCTTTCCGAGCAATCTTATAAGACAACTTTGTCGCTCCCGATAAATGGGAAATGGCCCAGATAAAGGTACAGACGCGAACGGTCGGCGAAAAGGAGGATGTGAGAACACACAGGAGTGAACTCACGGGAAATGAATAGAGTCGCCAGCTAGGCATTTTTATCCCGGAGGAAAGGCAATGCTGCATAGACCTAGAAAGATATGGATAAGACGGTTGCGAACCAGAGAGACTGAGAAAGGGGGTTGGTTACAACCTGGGAAGGTATTAGCACCCAGATTGTCCGTCGTACTCGACGGGATCCACGCTTAAAAGATTTGTGTTTTAAAGGGGTAGTGTCAGTGCAATTTGTGTGTAAAAGAGCTGGAAAAAGATGTACAGGTGTCAGTGTAAAAGAAGTGCAAAGTGTGATATATACAGTGTCAGTGCAAGAACAAGAATAAAATGCTCAAGATCATGAGGCTAAAAGAATAAAGCTAGAAAGAGGGGGAATATACAGAGACTTTTGTTCGATAACTGTTAGGTTATGCCTACGTATCCTCTCGTGCAATGAGGAAGTCAGAACACCATAGTTCGACCCAAAGAGACTGAAAGATAAATTGACTTGTGAACTGCTTACTTGTCTATGCTCAAGTGTATGACCTGTCTGGCTCAGGTGCAAACTGTCTTGCATTAGACGGAAGAAGCCAGTTCTCGTTTGTGAGTGAATGAATCCCGGAGGAGACGATTATTGTTTGTTTTTGTATTTTCAGTCTTTTAGTGCTTTTTAAAATTTGTCATAAGTTAATGAGCTTAAGCCTAACCAATGGGTTAGTAAACTCATCACATCTTCCCTCTGATTAGGGGTAATGAGAATACCTTAAGTGTGAAGTCAGCTTCTCACACTTAATCACCTTTGATGCAGGATTAAGATCATTAACCTACTTATGATTATTTAGATGTTTTTGTTGTTTTTGTTTAGTGTTGAGTAATGAGATTAAGCCATAATCAGGGATTAAACAGACTCATTACACCATCCTAATAGAAGGATAATAGATGAGAATGTTTAAGCTGAGGAAAGCTCCTCAACTTAATCCATAATTAGGGATTAACCTCATGACAAAACAAGACCTTTATTTGATGGATTTTAGTTAATGATATGATGATGAAGTGATTTTTTAAGGTTTGTAAGACAACTTGAGGGGGACTTGTCCATTAACACTAGGGTTAGTCCTTCTTAACCAATTAAGGAAGAATTAGAACCCTAATGCAAGGCCCAAGTTACAAGCTTGATGTCTTGATGATTATTAAGTGAGTTGATTAAAGGATTTAAACACATTAAGGGTTTAACACTTAGGATTAAAGTTATACACTCCATCCTAATAGAAGGATGCAGGCATAAGCTTAATCACAAAGCCTCAAAGCCTTTAGGGTTTAGTCCTTGATTATGAGATGAGAAGAGAGACACAAAGGATGACACAAAGGTAAAACTAATGGGGGACTAATCAAAACCCTAATCATTGTCATGCTTGGTTGTTCCTAAGGTTTGTGAGGTTTATAAGAGAAATCCTCAGAGAAACCACCAGGAAGCAGATGAAAGGAGCCAAGAGAAGCAAAGTAACTTGCTTCATTTAAGAAGGCAAGTCACTTGAAGAAAAAAAGTAAGAAAAAGAAGAATGAGCAAGCTCAAACTCAAGCACAAGATAAAATGCAGCAATGATGCATAAGAGAGATGAAAATAAAATGTGAGAAGTGAAGGCAAATTCACTTCTCAGAGTTACTTACCACCTGAAAAGTTAGTGAAAGAAATGCAGTACAATGCAAGATGAGATGAAATGACATGATGCAAATCAAAACCAGAAGCATATGTTTGATGATAATGATGCTATGAGATGATGCAAACATGAAACAAGGCATGAGGATGATCATACAAACATATGGGTGCAAAGGGAGCATGCTTAGAACCATGAACATACATGAAAGGTTATGAAATGCAAATGACATACAACATGGAAAATTAAAGATGCAATGATCAAACATACTTCTAACATGTCTTAAAATGTCTAATGAATCAAATGGATGCACAAAATGCTATGGCAAGTCATGGTATGCAAGCAAATGCAAGATAGATGCATATGGAAGCCCAAATTAGGGTTTATGATCAATGCAACAAACAAAAACCAAAATCAGAAGCAAACATCAAGATAAGAAATTGAAAATGCACTCCAAGGAACCCTAACCCTACACAAACTCACTGCCCAAAGGAGGGGTTCTAACTCTTAACCTAATGAGGGTTATGAATTTCCTAAGATTTCTAGGGTTTTAAGGCACCTTGTCAAGAAATATGTCAAACAAATTGAAAATGAAAGATCAAATCATGCCAATTTAATCCTACAAACTACATGATATGTAAGACACAATGCAAAAAGAATCAAAGTCCAACTCTCAATGGTTAGGCAGAAAATAAAAATAAAAATGTTTTTGGTTTCTGAAAATTCATAAAAGTTTGTACAAGAATTTTCAGAATTTTTAAAATTGTTTTGCTATTTTAAATAAATCATAGAAAACAAATGAAATAAGATGTAAATTAAAATGAATTTAAACTGAAAAAAGAAAAGTATGCAAATCAAAGGGTCAGGATTCAAATACACGCGCGCGGGAGTTGACTTGGCGCCACATCCGAGGGCTGAAATTCAAATTTCGCTAATTAATGATTAAACCCTAATCCAGCCCTAATTACTTTCAGATGACCGGAACAGTGGTTCCGGTCATCTTCTCCGGCTAGCTCATCTTTCAATCTCTCTCAAAATGCTGTGAAATCATGCCAAACTCTCCAGATCAACTCAACTAACCTCCCTAAACAACAATCCAACAACAAATTCCATTTATTTCTACTCAAGAACAAAATACGAATCAAACATCAAAAATTGCAGAAATTTCAGAAACACCATACAAGTTCATTTCTCAATCTTTTTCAAAAGTAAAAGGCTCAGTGAACTCAGGGAAGCATGTTTTATCAATTAGAAACAAGAAATGAAGGTTCTAGAAAAATGAATTTCCAAGGCTACCTGAATCGAAGCTTTAGTTTCTGGCACTTTCTGGCTGATGTCTTGCTTGCAATCAACTCCCCTGGACCTCCTGAGAAGCTTTCAAGGCTTGATTGAAGTTTGTGATGGCTGGTTTGAAATATGGTGAAGTTCTGCTCAATGAGGGGCAGAAATCGTATTTTTGATTCAGTGGCTTTCAGGCTGTTTTAAGGGTTGGTTTGTGTTCAGTGGAGCATGGTGAGATTGTTTGTGAAGTTGATTTGTGTGTTTGAGGTTTATGCAAGCAGTTTCGAAAGCTTTTGCAAGATGGTGTGAAAATGAGAATGCTGAGTTTGAGAGTGCTTCAGGCTTGTGTTTTGTATGCTTTGGCTTGCTTTTGATTTGCATAAACAATTGTGATTGGTCAGAAGAAGTGATGTGTGCTTTTGTGATAGGTATGGCTCAAGTTGCCAAAAGGTCAAGTTTGTGTAAGAGAAGCATGGGCTACTTTCTAGCCAAGGACAAAAGGTGTGTCCTGCGCAGCATGATGTGGGGAGAACCCTAGGATTGATCAGCAAGTCAGCAAGCAAGTGGATTGTAACTTATGATGAGTTTTGCAAGTTGGTTCACTTTTGATTCTTATGAGATATCTTGCTCCATAAGCCATAAAAATAAGAGATTTCTTGGCCCATTCTGACTTTTAGGTCTTGTATGATCATGTTGTGAAGTTTAGAAGTCCATTTGATAACTTAATTTGCCTTGAGAAGTGAATTTGCAACTTTGCCTCTTTGGTAGAAACTTTGAAATTTTGTGATTTTAGCCAAAACCCTAATTTTAGGTCATCTGTGCAGTCAAGCCTGGCTCTGCTTCCATACCATTCTCAGTTCTTGTGATTTTTTGACATTCTTGACTTTGAGAGGATATAACATGATGTTTTAACACACATGGACCCCTTTGAAGTGATTGATGGCCTTTGGAGTGGCTCAAAAAGCTCTTGGATTGCTCAGATCACAAACCCTAGATGCAGATGACTTTGAACTAAAGCAATGAGTCAAAAATGTGGCATGAGATGCTATGATTGAGTTTATGCATATGAGGAGATCACAAGACATGGTGTGAATGGGTGAGGGCAAATTTGGGGTGTTTACAGCTGCCCCTATTCAAACATGAGTTAGCTGTACAGGATGTAAGCGACGGCTTATCAGGCAAACAAGATAACTTGTGGTTGAATACCAAAGACAGTCCAAAATTTGCACTCACGGAATGAAGAAGAAAAGGGATATAGATTGTAAAAGAAAATAAAGTATATTATAAAGTGCGGGCAACGGAGGACGACCGTCGAGCAGAGGACGACTGCTGGGGAAAGAGCAATGACGGGGACGACCGACATGCTGGGGAGAGTGTGTGAAGTAAAGCAATGACGGGGACGGCCATCATGTTGGGGATGTAGAAGATTATGATGGGGACGGCCATCAAGTAAAGCTGTAAGATTCTCTGGGGATTAATGAGAAATGATGGGGATGGCCATCAAGTTCATAAAGCAAAGCAACCAACGATGGGGACGGCCATCGGGCTAAACTGAAAAAGAAAAGGGACCACGACGGGGACGGCCATCGGGTTAAAGAATAAATGAAATAATGATGAGGGACGGTCATCAAAGGTGAAGGACGATCACCTAGCAGGGGATGGCTGCTCTGTTGGGGATAAGATGAGGGACGGTCATCTAAGGTGAAGGACGATCACCTGGCAGGGTACGGCTGCCGAAAGTATCGCGACATAGGACGAATGCCGGATAAGAGGTCGACGATGGGGACGGCCATCAAGAGGTGAAGGAAGATCACCTAGCAGGGGACGACTGCTCTCAAGGTTTATCATGACATAGGACGAATGTCAGATAACAAGATCAACGATGGGGACGGCCATCGGATAAAATGATGAAGGACGATCATCAAGAGGTGAAGGACGATCACCTAGCAGGGGACGGCTGCTAAATATATCACGACATAGGACGAATGTCGGATAAAAAGGTCAATGATGGGGAAGGCCATCGGACGAGCATGATGAAGGACGATCATCAAGAGGTGAAGGACGATCACCTAGCAGGGTACGGCTGCTCTCAGGGTTTATCATGACATAGGACGAATGTCAGATAAAAAGAAAATTCACTTTACTGGGGAAAAAGTAAACACGGACGAGTGTTTATATCCAAGAAATAAAAGGTATAAGTGTTTTGACGTTGTGTATAGATTAAAGATGCGGACGAGCATCCCTAAAACTATGATACAGACGAGTATCAGGTAGAAACAAATACTGACACGTGTTCAGAGATGATGATACGGACGAGTATCAATTGGTTAACAAAGAACACGGACGAGTGTTGATTCTGATGGGACTCTTCTGGGAATAGTAGACACAGACGAGTGTCTATATTCAAGAAGACATGAGTATTTGGACACAGTGTATGTATTAAAGATGCGGACGAGCATCCCTAAGACTATGATACGGACGAGTATCAAGTAGAAACAAACGCTTGACGCATATTCTGAGATGATGGTACGGACGAGTACCAACGGGTTAACAAAGAACACGGACGAGTGTCGAATCTGCGGGGATATAAATGGTGTATATAAGATACGGACGAGTATCTGTATAAGTAAAATAAGTATGAGTGGTGTATAGATGAGTGTTCAACCTGCTGGAGAGAGTGACTCGGACGAGTGTCAAGAGGAAAGTGTAGTATAAACCAGTATCTGATATACAAAGTGTTTAGATTACTGTGCTGGGGAAGGTGACACGGGCGAGTGCCAAGGAATTGTATATATAAGTATCTGTGAGTGCAAAGGGGACGCTTTGGCTTTCTACTGGGGAGTATGACACGGACGGGTGTCAAGAAGTATCTGCTACCGGTAATGATTCGGTAAGCAGACAAAATCAGAGCAGAAAGTGTTTTCTACTCCATTTTCTCGATCCTTTGTGTTTTCAACCACGCAATGGTTCTTCAAGAACTTCACTATCATGCCTCGGTTGCCTTTGTTAGGAATGTTTTTAATCATAACCGTTGTTTGATTTCCATCAGGGCGAACTGGAACAACAGGAAAATCAATTCCTTCACTCTTCTGGTGGGAGGAAGCCCTAGAGTGTCGTTCACGTTTACTGTGATGATTCTTTCTCAAACTCTCATAAGTTTAAGGCCTTTTTCAGCAACATCTAATCCTTTCTTCCTCCACTCAAACCTCGGAATTCTCGATGTGTGAGAATGACGGCCTTTCATTTCTACATCACTATTTCCCTCTGTGGATGCTGCCCCCATCCCCTTTCCCCCCCCCCCCTTTTTTTTTTTGAATGAAAATGATGTTTTGTGGCGGTGGGGTAGTAATAATAATAAAAAGGATAATGATGTCTGAGAGGAGCGAAAGTGAGGTATGGAGGGTGAAGTATATGCACTTGGTTGCTTGGGCGGAATTCGGGAGCTTCTGCATTTAAGCCTGAAGAAACTAAGGAAGCCATTGGAGAAAGCGAAAGACGTGGCTTTTCCAAAAAAGTATGGTTAGGGGTTCATATTCTCTTCCCCCTTTTTTTTTTTTTTTTTTTACAGGGGGATCATGACACGGACGGGTGCCAAAAAGCGTGTTCATGGGTGTAAGGCAAAAGCCTTAGCTTTCTGCTGGGGAGATGACACGGACGGGTGTCAGGAAGTATCTGTATTTGCAAGAGAAATGTCTGGGCTCTCTGCCGGGGAATACGGGGAGCACTTTGTGTATTGTTGATGGATTTGTCAATATTCACAAGTGTTTGATTCAGACCATGACTTATGATTATGCAACATGTTTGTTTTTTGCCGTAATGTTCCGTATTAGACGGAATGCTACGCTTTGTGGGGTGAATATGATGCGAATGCCATGTTTATGCAAAAGATAATGATCCGGGATTCGGATCCCGCTGCTGCGAAGATCTCTGGTTGATCCGCTTGAAATGAGCATCCCAGCTGGGGATAAGATCGTTGGTAGATCTAGTACATATGACTCTGCTTAGGGAAATAGGTCACTGATAGACCTATTCTTGGTAATGAGGGACCCAGCTGGGGTTTGTAGAAGCTTTCGTCACTCTGTTGTGATTCCTTCGCGTGCTGCTCTTCTGGATAGAGGCTGAAACTCTGTGGGGAGATGGTTCCCTGGCTTTCGTATTTGGCTGAGGAGGAAGAATGATTGGCACCTCGGTTGGGCGAAGCGACAAGTGGTAACTCAGCTGGGGAGAAAACACTTTGAGCGAGTGCTGATTTGTTAGCTTGCTGGGGTGAAGCTTTCACGCCCCATGTTGTGCTTTGGATATCTGCAATCCTGCAAATATAGAAAAACGTACAAGTAATCCCGAGGTATCCCTTACCGGATTCCATCATAGGAGTTCAGACACTCCCGGGAGTAAGTATATTTCCTGCAAGCACGTGTTTTAAGAGAAGCATCTGTATTTATGCAATCAGTATCTTAAGGACATCGGACATTTTGCAAATGAAAATAAAATGTACGAGACAAAACATGACTGAAAATCTGATTTTATTGATTTATATGCCCTGAATTGGCAAGATACAGTCAGAGAAACAGATCCTCTAAAATGAGGAGATTGTTTCAAATTGAGAAGCAAAATGTTGGCAATGTTGACGACGCTTCAAGGAGCTTCCCTTGGCTATGACTCGTATGACATTTGATGTTCTTCTCGTCTTGCTTTCTGAAAAAGGCTGATTCTGATAGAAGCTTGGTCCTTTCGAGGTTCACCAAGTCGTAGGCGATACAGACGAATTCAGAATGCAGTTGTTCGCTTATTCCCTCATTTTGCATGGATCGCCCTTTCGGGTTTTCAATCCATCGGGATACCCATTTTTGCCTGAGTTGTCCAATGTGGCTTTTCAACTCAGCGGGTGTACAATTTTTTATTTATTTCCCTTATTTTTGCCCAAGTCTTTTATTCTGTTTTTGACTTGCCGGGATGCCCTGTTTTTGCCTGGACTTACATTCTGTTTTTATGTCCAGCGGGTCATTTTTATGCGAAGTATTTTTTAACTGCATCAGAATTTACAGGGGACGAGAAATCTTCACCATCCATGGTGCTGAGCATCAGTGCTCCACCGGAGAAGACTTTCTTCACCACGAATGGTCCTTCATAGTTTGGGGTCCACTTGCCCTTGTGGTCTGTATGAGGAGGGAGGATTCTTTTCAGCACAAGATCTCCCACTTGGTACTCTCGGAGCCTGACTTTCTGATCGAAGGCTTTCTTCATTCTTTTCTGATACAACTGCCCATGACAGATTGCATCCAATCTTTTCTCTTCAATCAGACTCAGTTGCTCGTATCGGGATCGGACCCATTCTGCTTCGTTCAGCTTAACATCCATCAGTACCCGTAGGGAGGGTAATTCAACTTCAACTGGTAGGACTGCCTCCATACCATACACAAGCTGATACGGTGTTGCCCCAGTGGATGTTCTGATTGACGTGCAGTACCCATGCAAGGCAAATGGTAGCATTTCATGCCAGTCTTTGTAGGTGAATACCATCTTCTGCACAATCTTCTTGATATTTTTATTAGCCGCCTCAACAACGCCGTTCATCTTTGGCCTGTAAGGAGAAGAATTGTGGTGTTGGATCTTGAAGTCCCGGCACAGCTCTGCCATCATTTTGTTGTTCAAGTTGGAACCATTGTAAGTAATGATTCGCTCGGGAACTCCATACCGACAGATGATGTCTCTCTTCAGAAATCGGGCTACCACTTGCCTGGTAACATTTGCATATGAAGCTGCTTCAACCCACTTGGTAAAATAGTCAATGGCAACCAGGATAAATCTATGTCCATTCGAAGCAGTCGGCTCAATCTTGCCAATCATATCAATGCCCCACATAGCAAAGGGCCAGGGTGAAGACATTACGTTCAGAGGATTGGGAGGCACATGCACCTTATCCGCATAAATCTGGCATTTATGGCATTTTCTGGCGTAGGCACAACAGTCTGCATCCATTGTGATCCAGTAATAACCTGATCTTAGCAATTTCTTGGCCATGGCATGCCCTCCCGCATGGGTACCAAAGGATCCTTCGTGCACCTCGTGCATCAACAAGTCTGCTTCTGTTCTATCAACGCATCTGAGGAGTACCATATCAAAGTTTCTCTTGTACAGGGAACCATCAGTATTCAGGAAGAAACTACCAGCAAGCCTCCTTAGAGTCTTCTTATCATTGGAAGATGCCCCAGGTGGGTATGTTTGATCCTCCAAGAAGCACTTCATGTCATGAAATCAAGGCTTATCATCTTTTACAACGTCGGCTGCAAATACATATGCTGGTCTGTCGAGTCTGGATACTGAAATCTGAGGCACAAAGTTGGCAGCTTGAACTTTGATCATTGACGAAATGGTAGCCAGAGCATCTGCAAACTGATACTCATCTCGAGGGATATACTCAAGCTTGACCGTTGTGAAGAAAGTCAATAACCTCCTTGTATAATCCCTGTAAGGTATCAGATGATCCTGGTGGGTGTACCATTTGCCGTTGGTTTGATTAACTACCAGAGCTGAATCTCCGAATACAGTCAATGTCTTGATCCTGAGTTCATTGGCTTCCTCAAGACCCATAATGCAAGCTTCGTATTCAGCTTCGTTGTTGGTGCAGTTAAAGGTGAGTTTTGCCGAGAAAGGCATGTGAACTCCTTTAGGCGTAATGAGCACTGCACCAACACCACGACCACTCATGTTAACAGCCCCATCAAACATCATAGTCCATTCTTCTTCCGGGTCAGGCCCTTCAGTGTGAACAGGCTCTTCATGATCTTTCGCTTTTATGAACATGATGTCTTCATCAGGGAAGTTAAATCTCATAGGCTGGTAATCATCAATAGGTTGCTCAGCAAGATATTCAGACAATACACTGCCCTTGATGGCTTTCTGAGATGTGTACTGAATGTCATATTCCGTGAGAATCATTTTCCATCTTGCAACCCGTCCGGTAAGAGCTGGCTTCTCGAAAATGTACTTGACTGGGTCCATTTTGGATATCAATAAAGTAGTGTGGGTCAACATATACTGCCTCAGTCAGCGAGCAGCCCACGCTAAAGCACAACAAGTTTTCTCGAGCAGTGAATAACGTTGTTCACAGTCGGTAAACTTTTTGCTCAGGTAGTATATTGCATACTCTTTTTGACCAGACTCGTCATGCTGGCCCAGCACACACCCCATTGACTCTTCTAATACTGTCAAGTACATTATCAAAGGTCTTCCTTCAACTGGAGGCATAAGGATTGGTGGTTCTTGCAGGTATTCCTTGATCTTGTCAAAAGCCCTCTGGCAGTCTTCATTCCACCTGACCGTCTGTTCTTTTCTTAACAACTTGAACAAGGGTTCACAGGTTGCTGTAAGGTGAGATATGAACCTTGAGATGTAGTTCAATCTACCTAGAAACCCTCAAACTTCTTTTTCAGACTTCGGTGCAGGCATTTCTTGAATGGCTTTGACTTTATCAGGGTCAACCTCAATCCCTTTCTCGCTTACAATAAAACCCAGCAGCTTACCAGATCGCACCCCGAATGTGCACTTGTTGGGGTTCAACTTCAATTGGTACTTCCTCAGACGCTTGAATAACTTCAGCAGATTTACCAGGTGGTCTTCTTCTGTAAGGGACTTGGCAATCATGTCATCCACAAAACACTCGATTTCCTTATGGATCATATCGTGGAATAATGTTACCATAGCCCGTTGATATGTTGCACCAGCATTCTTCAATCCAAATGGCATCACCTTGTAACAGAACGTGCCCCAGGGGGTGATGAAGGTTGTCTTCTCCATGTCTTCAGGTGACATCTTGATCTAATTGTACCCTGAAAATCCGTCCATGAAGGAGAATACCGAGAACTGAGCCGTATTATCAACCAATACATCAATGTGAGGTAATGGGAAGTCATCTTTTGGGCTGGCTCTGTTCAGGTCCCGGTAGTCAACACACATCCTCACTTTGCCGTCTTTCTTAGGCACAGGTACTATATTAGCAACCCACGGTGGATAGCTAGTTACAGCAAGGAACCCGACGTCCCACTGCTTTTGTACCTCTTCTTTGATCTTCATTGCCATGTCTGGGCGAGTGCGGCGCAGTTTCTGTTTAACCGGTGGGCAATCTTCTCTTAAAGGCAGCTTGTGCATAACAATATCGGTATCCAACCCTGGCATATCTTGATAAGACCAGGCAAACACATCCACATATTCCTGAAGCAGGTCAATCAGTTGTTTCTTCACTGAGTCTTGTAAACAGGCCCCGATCTTAACCTCTTTCACGTCTTCAGCTGTACCAAGATTAATCGTTTCGACCTCCTCCTGATGAGGAGTGATAACCTTCTCCTCTTGCCTTAACAACCTGGATAGCTCTTCAGGAAGCTCAAAATCTTCTTCAACCCCTTCATCGGCTTGATTGATTGGATTGTCAAAGTCATACGAAGCCATAGCTGTGCTGTTGTCGGTGCAGTCTGGAAGGCATTCTCTACAAGGGTTTAGATTGTTCATTTTAGTGATTGATTTTAATCTTGTTTAGAAAAAGTGAAATGAAGTTATCATTTTGAAAACAATGCCATTTTATTTTTGTACAAAAAGAAAAATGGAAAAAACAGTGAGCGGAAAAGAAAAAGACTCATTTGCAAAAGATGTCTGATTATCATTAATTGATCTGTTTTGCATAAAATTACAGATGGCCCGATTACAAAATGAGTCTTGTCATCTTGGGCAAGATGCAAGACTTGATGCATGCTTAAAATATACAAGAAATAATAATTACTCTGCAGGAGTAACCCTTATAATTTCCTGGGAAGACCAGTTTGAGATACGGCTTCCCGGGATCCTTGGACGTATCCAGCTCTCCAGGTTGCGCTCTTCTTCCGACTCATCTTCCAAGTTGTTTACTGCATCGGGGGTGAGCATCCCCCCACTGACAAAGTTGGGCTTCTTAGCAGCCTCTGCTTGATCTTGTTGAGTTGGTTTGTAACCCAACCCAAATCTATCCTCTTTCTTCTCCACAGGCAACAGTTTGCCCCAGCCTTGAGCATTCCCCTCCTCAACAACCTTCCTGGCTTGCTGGTAGGATGTCATTGAGGTTCCAGGTACAGCGGATGCTTCATTTATGTTCAAGGCCTCAAACCCTTGACTCATAGTTTCGTGGATCTCCCCATCCATCTCAATGTATTTGTATGTAGCCAGATGGCTAACAAAAAAATCTTCCTCCCCACAGATAGTAACGACTTGGCCCTCCCACTCGAATTTTAACTTCTGGTGAAGGGTAGACGTAACTGCGCCAGCGGCATGAATCCAAGGTCTACCCAACAAACAGCTGTAGGCCGGCTGAATGTCCATCACGTAGAAGGTCGTTTTGAAAGTTTGTGGGCCAATCGTTATAGGCAACTCAATTTATCCCAGAACTGATCTCTTAGAGCCGTCAAAGGCTCTCACTACCAAGTTGCTGGGACGTAATGCCAATCCTTCATACTCCAGCTTCACAAGGGCTTTTTTAGGCAAGACATTGAGGGATGACCCTGTGTCTACCAGCACATGGGAAAGAACTGCACCCTTACACTCCATGGTAATGTGCAAAGCCTTGTTATGATTGCGACCTTCCGTAGTCAAATAAGTGTTGGTAAATCCTATTCCATTACTAGCATTAACATTTCCAACCACAGCTTCCAACTGATTGACGGTAATCTCCTCTGGCACATAAGCTGCATGCAAGACTTTTAATAGTGCGTTCCGATGAGCCTCGGAGCACATAAGCAATGATAAAATGGAGATCTTGGAAGGTGTCTGGTGAAGCTGGTCCACTATCTTGTAATCACTTTTCTTGATGATTCTCATGAATTCATCAACCTCTTGATCAAAAGGGGTTTTCAAAGCTTCTTTAACTACTTGTTCTTCTTGCACCATGCTCTTCCCTTTTGCCTTGGCAGCAGCTTCTGCTTCAGCAATGGGTCTTGGAATTTGCGGGGCAAAGAGATGTCCGCTTCGAGTGAAGCCTCTGCCTCCCACCACATTGTCTATTTGTGGTGAAGGAGTTGATGATTCAAAAGTGATTTTCTGTCCTTCGCAGTATAGATCGGAGCCGTAATGCCAAGGGATGGCATTACTGCTTTCATAAGGAACTGGCCCAGGCACCGTGATAGTGACTGGACTGATAGCAGCTGCAGAAGGGACCATGATAGTATGTGGATCATAGTATATTGTGACTGGTGCTCTGATAGGAGTGACATTTTGTGAGTTGTAGGCAGAATCATTTGCAGGATCATAGTAAATTGTAACCGTTGAGACACTTTCATTGTTTGCTGTTGGTATTGTAGGAGACACTGTTGACTGGATGGATGTTGTTGTTGTAGGAGACTCTGAATGAAAGGGTGCTGAAGTTGTAGAAGGGATGTTTGTTGATATTTGGTCCGTTGAAGTAACAGATGAAGCATTTGTTGATGAGATTGAAGAGTTGTTTGGAACAATTGTTGTTGCAGTTGTAGAAGATTCTGGAACTGTTGTTAAGGAGATTGCTGGGTTGGTAGGTATTGATGTTGTGATTTGAAGCAGGCCACTATGGATGAGACCATATATGCCATCTCTCAAGTTATCACACCCATTCACTGAAATGTTGCAATAAGCACATCCTAGCTCACATCCAGGGAACATTTGACATTCAAGGAGTTGAGCTTTAATCTCCACCAAGGGTGTCCGAATCTGGCCCACACTGGTTATTAAGTAAGACGGCTTATCTTCCTCAATAGCATTGATTCTGGGTCCTCCGTGGTTTGGCATAGGGTTCTTGTTAACATTTGGTGGTGGTGCAAAGTTTAGAGCCTTAGAATCTACCAAGTCCTGTACTTTCATGTGCAAAGCTCTGCACTTCTATGTACTGTGGCCAGGTGCATTCGAGTGAAAAGCACATCTGGCGCTGGCGTCATAATTTCTGGGCAGACTGGTAGGATCTGGAGGTGCTAATGTCCTTAGCTCAACCAGGTTGAGTTTTAGGAGTTGTGGCAATAATGTGGCATAGGGCATAGGGATCGGATCAATCACCCTATTGGCCTGAGAAGGTCTCTGTTGAAATGGTCTTTGCTGATTATTGCCGTTGTTGTTGTTGTAGTTTCTCTGAGGAGGATACTGAGTTTGTTGTTTGTAATTTTGTTGTTGTGGTTGATAAGCTGGTTGAGGATGAAATGGAGCGGGAATGGTGACTGCTGCCACAGACCTATGAACATATTGTGGTCTGCCCCTGCTGGCCTGAATAACATTGGTCTCACCGGTTCTTCTTGGACCTACAAAAGGTTTTCTGGGGTTGCTGGACGAGCTCGCACCGTTGTCAGAAACCTTACCCATCTTTAATAGGCTCTCAATTCTTTCCCCGGCTATGACCACGTCAGCAAAGCTAGTGGAAGAAAAGGCAGCTAGCATGTCAATGTATGTCCCTTGGAGGGTGTTCATAAACATATCAGCCATCTCCCTCTATGACATGGGTGGCTGGACAGCAGCAGCAAGCTGTCTCCACCTCTGAGCGTACTCCCGGAAGCTTTCCCTGGATGATTGAGACATTCCCATCAGGAGGGTCCTGTTGGGAGCCATATCCAAGTTGTACTGGTATTGTCTGATAAAGGCCTCAGCCAGGTCCTTCCAGCACCTGATGGTTGCTCTAGTCAAGTGAGAGTACCATTCCCTTGAAGCTCCTGTTAAGCTATCTTCAAAATAAAACTTCCATAGCTTTTCGTCCATGGTATATGCCTTCAGCCTCCTCAGAAAGGATTGTAAATGGATTCGAGGACAGGAAGTTCCTTTGTACTTCTCAAAGCACGGAGGTTAAAATTTGTGGGGAATCCTGACCCCGTCCACTAGACCCATGTCCATAACATCAAAGCCCAAAGAATTCTGGGACTCCAGGGATCTCAGTTTCTCAGCAATCTCATCTAGCCTTCTGTCATAGGCTTCATCCCCCGCTCCCATCACTGTAAATTGATCTTCCTGGGGGTCTTCTTGTAATACTCTGCCTGCAGTGGCAGTCCCTTGCACATTAACAGGGATGTTGATCTCTGGATGAAGGTGGGGTCCATAGACTGGGGGATTAACATGAGGCTGAACCCTCTCATTATTGCTTGTCCCCCCAGTCCCTAGATGGGGTTCCTCCTGGGTCTGCCTTTCTACCAAGGCCCTCAATCTCTCTTGGCTCTGTGCCAATCCATTCATCACCTCCATAAACTGAGTCATCTGATTTCTCATTTCCAGTCTCTCGTTGGCCATTTGAGTCCTGACCTCTGTAAGGTCCTGCTGTACTTGGTCCATTTGTATGCCCGGAAGGTTGTTGCGGGTGGGATATCTGTGTGGACGGTTGAGTGGGAACACCCGACGTCGAGCAATAGTTCTTGAATCACAACAGAGTTAGTAACAAAAACAAAACAAAACCTACAAAACAAAACAAAAGGTTAGTATGCAATGCAGTATGCTTATTTGTTTCCAAGGTATCCGGCTTGGCACTTGGTTTTGACCTTTCCAGACCCCTGAGGAAGATGCTTTTGATGTTGCTTGGAAGAACTCAGATAAAAACAAACTAGTAAATATATTACAAAAGGAAAACATACATAGTTTGTTTTTTACAATACATGCCCTTTGAGGGGTCAAAAATACAAAAAGAAAAACTACAAAGAAATGAAAACAACAACAAGCAAAAAGTCAGACACCAAGACCAAACTCATCCTCCTGGACTTCCTTCAGAAGTGCATCAGTCACAAGGTCAGCTGGATGCTTTGTGAGATTCCTGATGAGAAGATTCCTAGTGGCAATAGCTGCAGTTAGCTTCTTGTGTCTGTCCTGGTCCTTTGACCTCTTCACACCAACCCTAATCTTCAACTCTGAGATCTCTCTCTGGGCTGCTAGCAAGGCTTCCTGTTTCTCCTTTGCACTAGCTTCCAACTGCTCAATCTTATCCTGAGTCCTCTTATCTTCCAGAGTACGAGCTTCGGTGATCCTGACCCACCTAGCTTGACTCTCTCTTAGATACAAATCAGTCCTGGCCTTCTGGAACTGAGCCTCCTTGCAGGCATTCTTCAAGATCTGCTCTCCAGCTCTTGACTTCTTAATGTAGTCCTCTGACTTTTCAATCCTGGCTAGATGTTCCACCTTTAGCTTTTCCAAGCTTTCAATGTCCAGCCGACCATCACTCCTTTCCCAGAGGGTCTTCTGCAGAGCTTGAGTCAGATTCTCATTTCTCTCTCTCAATTTCTCAAACTCTTCCATGCTGACAGTTGCTGGAGGTGGTGCTGTGGATGGCCCAGGCACATCTTCAATGGTAAAGGGCATCCCAGAAATTTGAGCCCTGGCATGAGACCACTCATAGTACTGAGCTGAGGCCACATTGTTGCATCTCCCAAGAATGGTTACCCCTTTAGTCTGGACATTATCCCAAGCCCAGGATGCTTGCCTGACAATAGCCAGATTAGGCTTGATCTCACAATAAAGAGTCTCAGCTAGATCTTGCACTTTAGGAGGGTGAACCAATGCATAGCCCAGTTGTCTTTTGAATAGCAGAGGGTTGTAGTTGATGCAACCCTTCACTCCTATCAGAGGTACATTGGGGAACTGCCCACAACTAGTAATGATGTCTCTTCCCTTAGTGCTCTGAGTGCACCACCTAATGTCATCTGAGGTTAGAGCAACAAGCCTCCTAGCCCAATTTTTCTGCTGGTGAGGGTTCAAGAATGCATCAGTCTTTGGCAAATGTTTGAGCAGCCAAGTATGGAACAAAGGAGCACAGCATCTCACCAGTCTTCCCCTTTACTTTTCATTCCTTTGGTGAACAGAGTAGTAGAGATCTCCCAGTAAGGTGGGCACTGGGTTCCTCAGGATGAAAAGATGGATTGCATTCTTGCTAATAAACTTAGGCTCATCTGCATATAATATAACCCCATATATGCTAAGGGATAATAATGCACAGACTGCCTTCCACTCCCCCAAGGAAGCCTTCAGAATAGCCTGAGAGGTCAAGAAATCCAAGTGTAGGCCAGAGATCCCAGCCTTTGCTGTCATGTTCTGCCCAATCAGAACTGGTTCCAGATACAACGCCTTTGCCACCTCTTCATTACTAGGGAATGCCATCTCAGGGTTGAAGGGGACTCCACCCTTGATAGGTACACCAATCAGTGATGAATACTCTTCCAACAAGGGTCCCAACTGAAAATTCTGGAAGGTGAAGCACCTCAGAGGGGGATCATAGAACTGCAAGCAAGTATGAATCAAGCTCCTCTGTGAAGGGTCCAAATCCATAACCACATCAAGGATTCCTCCATAATGTTCTCTGAATAGTGGTATATGGTCTAGAGTAATCAGGGTCTGGACCTTCCTGATGCCAGCTAGCTCAGGCTCAAAGAAATGATAGGAGATGTTGCTTTTCTTAGGTGCCATGTTGCTGAAGAACAGGTGCTGATGATGACTGATACTAGAAGATGGGCCACTGACAGGCTGAGACTGGTGATGCAGGTGACTGAAGTAAGTAGCTGATGAGGAATAGCTGAAGCAGATACTGGTGAAGATAGGTCTATGCAGATGAAGGGGTCAAAACCAAGCCAAAATATAGTATGGATACCCTGAAAAACAAATAAGCAAATGTCAAATGATGCAATGATGATGTATGCAAATGATATGCAAGGGTTTGTGATCAAGCTGGATCTGATTAACTGCCTTAATATAGGTCCATGTATGTTCAAGAAGTCCAGATGGAGGTTCATAAGTCCAGTAACCAAGGTGGGGGACTCAAATAAAGAGTCACATGTCCTGGGTTAAAAATCACAAGAACTGTTCCAAAATGGAGTGCTCTTAATCAAAACAAAGTAACAGGGTATGTTGAGGTCAAGGGTACCTGCAAACCTGTAAACAGCCCAACCCCCTCACAGGTGATGTTCTAAAACAAGGATCCTCAGACTTTGATCAGTTATGAGAAGCGTAAACACTTCTAACCCGGAGGTACAGTGTTTACAATAACCATAAAAGATCCTCCTCTAATTCACCTCAGTTTCTGAAGGTCATAATAAAGGTCATCCAGACTTAGCAGGCTTCCCAGATAGCCCTAGCACTACAGGAAATCTGTAGCACAGAGTTCTCAAGAAGAAACCCATATCTGAACCGTGTTTCATATTCCCGCACCATACCGAAATGTTATGGGAAAGAACATGAACCACTCTAGCCTAGGTGTCACTCAGGTCCCAGGTGTAGGACCTTAAACTCTCAATAGAACACCCACCCACCAAAGCAGCAAAACCAGATCCAGCCAGAACAATATGACAGTGTGATGTATATAAAGCTGTAAAGAAAGCAGTAAACAAACTGTACATACAACAATAAACAAAACAAAATATATAAACACAGATAGCACGTAACACCCCAGTAAACACAAATCAAACAAGCGCTAAGAGGAACCCACAAAAAAGAACCAGAAGCCCTGGTTACAATTTACTAGTCCCCAGCAGAGTCGCCAAGCTGTTGCTCCCGATAAATGGGAAATGGCCCAGATAAAGGTACAGACGCGAACGGTCGGCGAAAAGGAGGATGTGAGAACACACAGGAGTGAACTCACGGGAAATGAATAGATTCGCCAGCTAGGCATTTTTATCCCGGAGGAAAGGCAATGCTGCATAGACCTAGAAAGATATGGATAAGACGGTTGCGAACCAGAGAGACTGAGAAAGGGGGTTGGTTACAACCTGGGAAGGTATTAGCACCCAGATTGTCCGTCGTACTCGACGGGATCCACGCTTAAAAGATTTGTGTTTTAAAGGGGTAGTGTTAGTGCAATTTGTGTGTAAAAGAGCTGGAAAAAGATGTACAGGTGTCAGTGTAAAAGAAGTGCAAAGTGTGATATATACAGTGTCAGTGCAAGAACAAGAATAAAATGCTCAAGATCATGAGGCTAAAAGAATAAAGCTAGAAAGAGGGGGAATATACAGAGACTTTTGTTCGATAACTGTTAGGTTATGCCTACGTATCCTCTCGTGCAATGAGGAAGTCAGAACACCGTAGTTCGACCCAAAGAGACTGAAAGATAAATTGACTTGTGAACTGCTTACTTGTCTATGCTCAAGTGTATGACCTGTCTGGCTCAGGTGCAAACTGTCTTGCATTAGACGGAAGAAGCCAGTTCTCGTTTGTGAGTGAATGAGATGAGAAAAGAATCCCGGAGGAGTCGATTATTGTTTGTTTTTGTATTTTCAGTCTTTTAGTGCTTTTTAAAATTTGTCATAAGTTAATGAGCTTAAGCCTAACCAATGGGTTAGTAAACTCATCACATCTTCCCTCTGATTAGGGGTAATGAGAATACCTTAAGTGTGAAGTCAGCTTCTCACACTTAATCACCTTTGATGCAGGATTAAGATCATTAACCTACTTATGATTATTTAGATGTTTTTGTTGTTTTTGTTTAGTGTTGAGTAATGAGATTAAGCCATAATCAGGGATTAAACAGACTCATTACACCATCCTAATAGAAGGATAATAGATGAGAATGTTTAAGCTGAGGAAAGCTCCTCAACTTAATCCATAATTAGGGATTAACCTCATGACAAAACAAGACCTTTATTTGATGGATTTTAGTTAATGATATGATGATGAAGTGATTTTTTAAGGTTTGTAAGACAACTTGAGGGGGACTTGTCCATTAACACTAGGGTTAGTCCTTCTTAACCAATTAAGGAAGAATTAGAACCCTAATGCAAGGCCCAAGTTACAAGCTTGATGTCTTGATGATTATTAAGTGAGTTGATTAAAGGATTTAAACACATTAAGGGTTTAACACTTAGGATTAAAGTTATACACTCCATCCTAATAGAAGGATGCAGGCATAAGCTTAATCACAAAGCCTCAAAGCCTTTAGGGTTTAGTCCTTGATTATGAGATGAGAAGAGAGACACAAAGGATGACACAAAGGTAAAACTAATGGGGGACTAATCAAAACCCTAATCATTGTCATGCTTGGTTGTTCCTAAGGTTTGTGAGGTTTATAAGAGAAATCCTCAGAGAAACCACCAGGAAGCAGATGAAAGGAGCCAAGAGAAGCAAAGTAACTTGCTTCATTTAAGAAGGCAAGTCACTTGAAGAAAGAAAGTAAGAAAAAGAAGAATGAGCAAGCTCAAACTCAAGCACAAGATAAAATGCAGCAATGATGCATAAGAGAGATGAAAAGAAAATGTGAGAAGTGAAGGCAAATTCACTTCTCAGAGTTACTTACCACCTGAAAAGTTAGTGAAAGAAATGCAGTACAATGCAAGATGAGATGAAATGATATGATGAAAATCAAAACCAGAAGCATATGTGTGATGATAATGATGCTATGAGATGATGCAAACATGAAACAAGGCATGAGGATGATCATACAAACATATGGGTGCAAAGGGAGCATGCTTAGAACCATGAACATACATGAAAGGTTATGAAATGCAAATGACATACAACATGGCAAATGAAAGATGCAATGATCAAACATACTTCTAACATGTCTTAAAATGTCTAATGAATCAAATGGATGCACAAAATGCTATGGCAAGTCATGGTATGCAAGCAAATGCAAGATGGATGCATATGGAAGCCCAAATTAGGGTTTATGATCAATGCAACAAACAAAAACCAAAATCAGAAGCAAACATCAAGATAAAAAATTGAAAATGCACTCCAAGGAACCCTAACCCTACAAAAACTCACTGCCCAAAGGAGGGGTTCTAACTCTTAACCTAATGAGGGTTATGAATTTCCTAAGATTTCTAGGGTTTTAAGGCACCTTGTCAAGAAATATGTCAAACAAATTGAAAATGAAAGATCAAATCATGCCAATTTAATCCTACAAACTACATGATATGTAAGACACAATGCAAAAAGAATCAAAGTCCAACTCTCAATGGTTAGGCAGAAATGAATTTTGGAACATTGGATCAAAATAATGCTTTAAAATGAAATTAATTCCATGGAAAATTGTCAAAATGCATCAAGATCAAAAAAGAAATTTGGTTTGAGGGTTGGACAATGTTTCTAAATGGTTTTAAAGGTTTCATGAATTTTTTGGTGATTTTTAAATACTTAAAAGTATTTTTAATTAATTAATTCCCATTAATTAATTAAAAATAAACTTTTAAATGATTTAAAAATATTTTTTAATGCAAAAAATAAAAATAAAAATGTTTTTGGTTTCTGAAAATTCATAAAAGTTGGTACAAGAATTTTCAGAATTTTTAAAATTGTTTTGCTATTTTAAATAAATCATAGAAAACAAATGAAATAAGATGTAAATTAAAATGAATTTAAACTGAAAAAAGAAAAGTATGCAAATCAAAGGGTCAGGATTCAAATACACGCGTGCGGGAGTTGACTTGGCGCCACATCCGAGGGCTAAAATTCAAATTTCGCTAATTAATGATTAAACCCTAATCCAGCCCTAATTACTTTCAGATGACCGGAACAGTGGTTCCGATCATCTTCTCCGGCTAGCTCATCTTTCAATCTCTCTCAAAACGCCATGAAATCATGCCAAACTCTCCAGATCAACTCAACTAACCTCCCTAAACAACAATCCAGCAACAAATTCCATTTATTTCTACTCAAGAACAAAATACGAATCAAACATAAAAAATTGCAGAAATTTCAGAAACACCATACAAGCTCATTTCTCAATCTTTTTCAAAAGTAAAAGGCTCAGTGAACTCAGGGAAGCATGCTTTATCAATTAGAAACAAGAAATGAAGGTTCTGGAAAAATGAATTTCCAAGGCTACCTGAATCGAAGCTTTAGTTTCTGGCACTTTCTGGCTGATGTCTTGCTTGCAATCAACTCCCCTGGACCTCCTGAGAAGCTTTCAAGGCTTGATTGAAGTTTGTGATGGCTGGTTTGAAATATGGTTGAAGTTCTGCTCAATGAGGGGCAGAAATCGTATTTTTGATTCAGTGGCTTTCAGGCTGTTTTAAGGGTTGGTTTGTGTTCAGTGGAGCATGGTGAGATTGTTTGTGAAGTTGATTTGTGTGTTTGAGGTTTGTGCAAGCAGTTTCGAAAGCTTTTGCAAGATGGTGTGAAAATGAGAATGCTGAGTTTGAGAGTGCTTCAGGCTTGTGTTTTGTATGTTTTGGCTTGCTTTTGATTTTCATAAACAATTGTGATTGGTCAGAAGAAGTGATGTGTGCTTTTGTGATAGGTATGGCTCAAGTTGCCAAAAGGTCAAGTTTGTGTAAGAGAAGCATGGGCTACTTTCTAGCCAAGGACAAAAGGTGTGTCCTGCGCAGCATGATGTGGGGAGAACCCTAGGATTGATCAGCAAGTCAGCAAGCAAGTGGATTGTAACTTATGATGAGTTTTGCAAGTTGGTTCACTTTTGATTCTTATGAGATATCTTGCTCCATAAGCCATAAAAATAAGAGATTTCTTGGCCCATTCTGACTTTTAGGTCTTGTATGATCATGTTGTGAAGTTTAGAAGTCCATTTGATAACTTAATTTTCCTTGAGAAGTGAATTTGCAACTTTGCCTCTTTGGTAGAAACTTTGAAATTTTGTGATTTTAGCCAACTTTGACAAACCATAACTTTTGATTCAAAGTGAATTAGGTCATGTTCTTGTACGTTTTGAAAAGGGAATGATCCATTCTACAACTTTCATGACCAAAGTTTTTTCATTTGAAGCATTTTTGAATCAAAAAGCAAGGGTTGAAAAAGTTTCCCAAAATGGCAATTTCATTAAAAGTCAAACTTTCCCAAAAAGTCAACTTTGCAAAAGACTTGAAATTCTTCAATTTTGTGAACTTCCAATATCTTCCATGATCAAATAAAGATCATACACAATCAAAATGATGAAGAACACCCTTTGGTTGGGTCATTGGGGGCCTCAGATGCCCTGATTTTACACTGACTTGCTTGAAAAGTCAACTCTTGATCAGACGACTTCCCCAAGGAATTTCTTCATGAAAATTGATATGCATACTCCCTATAACATATAGAGACCAATAGAAACAAGAATGACCAAAAATTTTGGAGTTATGGCCTCTGAAACCAAAACCCTAATTTTAGGTCATCTGTGCAGTCAAGCCTGGCTCTGCTTCCATACCATTCTCCGTTCTTGTGATTTTTTGACATTATTGACTTTGAGAGGATATAAAATGATGTTTTAACACACATGGACCCCTTTGAAGTGATTGATGGCCTTTGGAGTGGCTCAAAAAGCTCTTGGATTGCTCAGATCACAAACCCTAGATGCAGATGACTTTGAACCAAAGCAATGAGTCAAAAATGTGGCATGAAATGCTATGATTGAGTTTATGCATATGAGGAGATCACAAGCCATGGTGTGAATGGGTGAGGGCAAATTTGGGGTGTTTACAAACTTTACTCTCCAGCTTCACTCTTTCCTTCAGACGTCTCGTGTTGGAGTCAGAATAACTAGAAGAAGAGGTATGATTCCCATGGTTGGGTATATGGCTGCAACTTGAAGATTACAAGTTTGTGAGAAAGTTATTGATCACTGAAAGTATCCAAGACTGACAGGTCCAGACGGAGTCAAGCCTCCTCAACAATGGCAATGTTCAGCTTTTTTACTGCATTTTCATTTGTAGTTTCTGTTATTTGCAAAACATTTGTCTACATGTATGGAATTTGTTTGCTTTTGAATGTTAGTAATAATAAAACTCACATGTTTGTCTTGAAGTAATTCATTCGCATTCACTTATAATTTTGCATGTTTACATCGCAATACCAATTGTCGTGCTTAAACTGTATGAATGAAAATGACGAAACAAAAACGCAAAAATCTCTAATTATGTGCTCTCGAATAAGACCCTGTTGTTGATGTACATGCTTTGTTTCAAATCCCTAAACACTGGAGATATAAGGGAGATAGACCCTCACTAACCCTCTTGATCCTTGAAGTAGAAGTTTCTTCTCGCACGAAAAAACCCTCATATGTAACCTAGGGGCAGGGTAGATGTCAGCTAGTCGGACCAAGTGTTCAGGCTTTCATAAAGGATGGTATTTGAGGATCCATTACATTCTATCATTCTAATCAAGAGGTACAAAGACCGAAAGCCACAATGGTTATTCAAATCAAGAGGTCCAAAGTCTGGAAACCACAATGGTTATCCTTCTTCGACCAAAGAACGAGGCAGTCACAATCCTCACGAAGCAAACAAGACAAATAGTGTCATGCGATTTGTTAAAAAAAAGAAATGAAAAGCCCGCTAATTTGAAATTGAAAACAAGCGACTTAGGAAAACATTAGGGCATCCCGCTGGACTTTGCAATAAAAGATTCACAAGAATCAGTCCAAGAAAAAGTTAGGGATAAGCAAAAGAATGCAAAAGACGAAAAGGATTACACAAGAAAGATCCTCAAAACAAGAATAAATTTGTGTGGCACGTACACAAAGATAAAGGGGTGACTGACTCCAAACAATAACCTGATTGGTGCTTGAACCGATATCAGTAATTGTTCCTCAACCAGCATGAAACCCTTATGAAAGGTGAACGCTTGTGAAGATTAGCTGAACATAGGAATGGAGGACATCACGAAGAGGGGTGGGCACATATAAACTTCGAGCCTATATCCTTTGTTTCTATAACTGTGAGCCAGGCCGCGATATAACCCTTAAAAGTCCTAACTGAAACAGGGTTATTTTGAGAGCGTATTACCACGAGATAACATTCCTGACTCCTATGAGTTGTGCTAAAAGATCCTTGTGGGTATTGCATGTGCATGCTTTCTTTTATTCAAATAATAATGTCGTATCTTAACCAGTGATTCTCTCACAAAGGTTTGCGACACCTTTTCAATAAAGACTTCAAGATTAACATGTGTGTCGCATTAGAATTTTCTTTTTAAGAATAAACATTTTTTCTGCTTGCATACATTTGTTTGGCATCATAAAAATTTCACATGCGGAAATTCAGTCCAAAAACTTAAGCTTGCCAAGTTGAGAAGTCTAAAATTTCTGAAAGATAGTCACGCCGAGGTGCACTTTTTCAAGAAAGCTCCATTGAGTAAGGACTTTCCCAACCATTCATGGTAAGAGCTAGCTAATCTGGGGCAATTACGTCTAGCAATCTCTTCAAAGTTCAGCCAAACTGGGGCAATCACTTCGAGATTCTAATCTCCAAGAGCAAAAATTAGCCAGTCAAGGGAAAAACTATTTCAAATACTCGTACTTGGTCAGGCCACCCTGTCGCTCACGGGATTTTCATCCTAGTACAAACGCGAAAGTGGCATGGAAAGGCTAGAGTCGCCAGCCAGGCATTTTTATCCCGAATGAATGGGAAAGGTAATGCTGCACAAACCTGAGGAAGAAGGAAAAGACAAAGTCCTGCGAACCAAAGATCTGGGTTCGGGAGTCGGTTACGACCTGGGAAGGTATTAGCACACCAGATCGTCAGTCATACCCGACGAGAACCACGCTTGTTTGTTTTGTTTCAAAGGTTGAGAAAAATATAACTGCTGCTGAACAAAAGAATTTCCAATTGGAATGGAAATGAGAAATAAGAAAGGAACTGAAAGAGAAGATGAAAAGAAAGGGGGAAATGTAGGGAAAATAAAGAATGTGCTCGAACGGGTCCTCCCCCGCTGCCTACGTACCTCATCGGGAAAATGAGGATCAGAGTCGACGTAGTTCGCCTAACTAAGGCGGGAATTGTGTTTGTGTTTTTTATGCACTAGAACTGCATATGTCTATGCTCAGGTGTTGCAGGCTCGTCTGGTACGGGTGTGTTTACCGTCTTGCATGCGAGAAAAGTCGTCGCAAGTTTGCGTTATGAGAATGAATGAGATGAGAGGAGAAGTTCCTGCAGGAAAGTCGTTTATTGTTTGTTGTTTGCTTTTTAAGAGTTTTGTATGAATTTGTGACAAGGAAGTGAATTCAAACTCTTTTCCATGGAATGTGTACTTACTACTACATTCCAAGATGGAATAATAGAACAAGCACACCAAGCAAGGAGAATTTATCCAAGACTTGTTTCCTGGGATTAGGGTTTAAGTTCACTAGCCTATTGAACTTTATTAAGTGTTTTTGTTGCTTTTGGTGAAGAACTATCTTTTATGTTTTCTTTGTGAAACAACCCCTTGATAAGACTTGTACATCATGCTAGACAAGCTTACACCACTCCAAGATGGAATGAATATAAGTGCCCCGTGGAATAAGGTTATACACAAGAGATTCTTTCATGTATTTATTAACTCTTTTTGGATTTGTTTGAAGATGAGGAGAGAAGACTCAAAAGGAAAAGGTTAAAGCTAATAGGGGACTAAGACACAAACCTAAGTCATCTTATTATGTACAAGTGTGTGGTCCTATGGTTAATGAGGTATTCTAACCTAAGGAAAAGAAAGAACAAGCTAGAATTCAATTTACTTCCTAAGGAAGTTAAGTTGAATCTAAAGAGAGAAAAAGGGAAACCTATGAACAAATCACAAAGGTGCTAAGGCAATAACAAAAGCATGCATAAGAGATAAAGAATGAAGTAATTACCTCATCTTCCCCCTACAAAACAAGAGTTAGCATGATGGAGAAACATGAACAATTATTACATGGTGAATTTCAAGAAACAACTCGCATTAGCTACGGAAGGATGTTAGTGAACTCCTAAGGTTAATACCTAAGTCTAAAGCATCTTATAAGGTAACATACTTAAGAAGTCAGTACCTAAACCAATTCAAAAGATTTCTAAAGGAATTAATTGAATTAAAGTCAAACTTTGTCCTAAAGCACCATTAAAACCTAAGGATGAAGTTAAAAGGATAACCTAAGTGTTTACTATTGCTAAAATCCCTTAAACTCAAAGGTTAATGCAAAAATCAGAACTTAACACTATAAGGAAGTGAAGAAAATTAATGGATCAAATGGGAAAGAATAGATCCAAATTAAGGATAATCAAGTATGAGATTGAGAGGTGAGAAGAAACATATAGAATCATGGTTATAAAGGTACAACAAAAAGACTTAGAAAAATATTCAAAAATAACCAAAGGAATTGACTTCCCCATACAAAAACCAGGGGTTTGACAACAAAATGGAATGGAAATAAAACTTGGAAAATGTTCACAAATGATGGGTTAAGAAGCATCCTAAGGCTAGGTGTTCAAATTAAGGTTTTAAGGTCCTTTAGATGACAAGTGGGGTTCAAAAGGAAACCAAATGATTCTACAATGATATGAATAAGTATGTATGATTAAAAAACATTTATAAGACCCAAAAAAATGGCAAGACAAATTTATTTGGTGTATTCAAGAAGTTTTGAGTGGTTAAGATGAGGGATGAAGGAAGAATTAGGTTAAAATGGGACATGTGTGACTTAGGACTCATGTAAACCCTAAAAATAAAAGGTGAGGACCCAAAGGTGGCTTTCAATGTTATAGGACCTATAATATGGCATAGAAGACTAAAAAACAAGACCTTATACTAATGGCATGAGTGCCTTATTCAAAAGGAATGAGGGAGGATACAACATAAAGGACCAAAAATAGCTTAGACATCAAACAAATAAAGAAAAATACCAAATTACCTTGAAAACTTATGAAACTTGACAACTAAATACAAAATCCAAAGAGTAGCATGTGTACAAAAAATCTCATTAAGATTCCTATTTTTGAGTGGTGAAAGGTTCATTGGAACATAATTAGGGTTTATGTGATCAATGTGGAAAACGTGGACTCAAAAATGGTCCAAACATGACCAAAAAATTCAGAGAAAACTATTTTGGGGAAGTTTAGTGAGCTATTAAAATAATTCAAAAAGAATGGGCCATTTATATTTTATGGTTTGAGAGGAAGAAATTGTACAAGGTGATTGGTCAAAATATGAGAAAAATGGAATTAAATCAAATGAGAAATTAATTCTGATCTAAAAAATGAACAAAAATGAAAACAAAAATCATGGAAAATTAGGGGAAAATATAAATATCTCACATGAATTTATTTGGAATTTTTTATGAAGATTGGTTATTTTTAAAAATCAGAAATAAAAAATGAATAAAATGAGAAAAGAAATAAAAATGAGAAAAGAAATAAAAATGAGAATAGGACTGAACTAGTTGGATTAGGCCTGGGGGGCGTATTCAGCAACAAAAACAACTAAATTGGGCTTCCATTACACGCATGGGGGGTGTGGATATAAACTTAAGACTTTGGTTTGACTTTATGGCATGTGCTAGGCATGTTTTATTTATGTGCTGGCCCTCTCATGACCACTGGATGCAAAGAATCCAAGGGCTACAACATGTTCTCACATTTAAACTTAGGGCACTGTTCCTATGGTTGGAGCTAGTCTCCGGTCGTCTTCTCCGATCATAGCTCTGCTAGGGCTTTCTCAATTCACCACAAAAATGGAATCTAAAGGCATCATCTTGCTCGTCTCCTCTCAGTGATCACTACTCCACTCTCACTCTTGGCTTAGGGTTCATGAATCGTTCAAATCAAAGACAAACATTAACCAACCTAAAACTGAATCTACACATCTAATATGCCTATCAACTAGCCAGACGTGCCATTGCTTCTAGCAAGCTTCAATTGACATGAAAACAATGAAAAGTAATTAATTCGACCAAGCAAGTTTTCAGAGCATACCTGAATTGCAGTGTGATCTTAAGGTTGCTAGAAGACCAGAGAGGAGGTTCCAAGGAATGCTTGATCTTGTTTTAACTCACCAGAAGTGAAATAAACACTCTGTAATGTGTATACTTTGAGAAACTGAAAAAGATGCAGTGCAATTGATGATCTTGTTCTTGCTCATTCAAGTTGATTCATCCATGGAAAGTATGCAACAGATGAAGATGATGATGAATACATGAAGCTTGAAAAGTGATTGGTGATGATCAATGCAAACTGAAGCCAAATGCAAGAAAGCTTCTTCAAAATGCAGAGAGAGATCTATGGAGAATCAAGTCAAATCAATCCTGGTTCTTCTACACAATGCCATGGGGATGATGAATTGAAGAAAGCAGAAGAAGATTGATGAGTAATGGAATCTCCTCGAAGCCAAATGCAGAAGGAACTTCTTCTTCTTGCAGAGAGAAAACTCAGCGGATTTTTGGGTGAATTTGTGCAAATGAGAGTGGTGGAATGAAATTCAGTTATGATCAGCTTCTTATATCCATGGTTGACAGTTGCTAACCCCAGTTAACAATTAGAACTATGGTTAATTATAACTGGTGGTGAATGGATCAAAGTGAAGGTGTGAGAGGCAATGCCAATGCAGCTGAACTTGTTTGGTTCGAATTTGATTATGTATGGTGATATTCATGTTGCTTACCATGAGGATGAGTGTGATGCAAAAGTACTGGCTTGATCAAACTTATGCAGCATGCCTATGGTTTGAATTTGGAGAGGGTGCATGGCAAATGAGGTGATCATGCACTCATATGATGATGTATTCCTCACATGAGCTTATGGACATGGAGTTTGTGATCATATCATACTATTTGAAGTGTACCAGCTGAACTAAAGTGTGATCCCTTATGTCTTAACTTGCAAGAAACCAGATTGTATGTTGTGATATTACATGAAGGTTTTCTTCATGATCAAGAAATCAATGGGATCAATCCTAGTGCTCAATTTGAAGAGGAGCTCACAAGGAACAAGTTTGATGTTCATACCCTGATGAGATATGTCCCCTAAGTTGCTTGAAATTATCATTGAAAAACATGATCCAAGACTGTACCCATAGCCTGCACGAATTTGCCTTGGCATGCCCTCATTGGCTTGAGTGTGATCAGTTGTGACTACCTTACTTCAGCCCATCATACTTCTCAAACCATTGATCATATGGAAAAACCCTGAACATGAAAGTTGTTGCAAACATGTGGGTAAACAAATTTGTAGTTCAAGAAAATTTAATTTGAATTCTTCTTGACCAAAAAAAATAGCTTTCCATTTGGTCTTCCACCTGTTTGATCAAATAGCTTTCCATTTGGTCTTCCACCTGTTTGATCCAAAAATGGTAAGTTTTGGTTTTCTTGATTTCTCTTGAATCCTCCATCATTTCTTGATCAAATTTGAAACATAGGATCCTTTTAACCCTAATTTCATGATTTTGATCTCAAAAAGTCAGGAGTTGACTTTTTCTTCTGCATGGTTGACTTTTCCCCAAATTCCTAATTTTCAATCATCTGACCAATTGAGCCTCTTTCAAAATGACTTTGTGGATGAAATTTGAAACTTATACACTTGTTGTCATATAGAAAACAATGCAATCAACTTTTGCTCAAAAATTCATGGAGAAGTCCTTCACAATTGAAACCCTAATTCTGATCATTTCCTCAGGAGATGTTGCACTACTTGACTTCCTTGGAGCCATCCACTTCTTTCCATAACTTGTGACTTCAAATGAGAACTTGTGGGATGTTGTGGACCCTTTTCACATGATTGAGGAGCTTTGTGGCCCTTTGATTGTCTTTGCATAGCCTTCAGTTGCTCCAGTCATTAACCACATACCTATGCCTCAACTGTGCTACACATGATGCAATGTTTTGTGGTTATTCTTATGAACTCATGTATGCAAAATGTTGAGGATATGAGAGGGAAAATTTTGAGATATTACAGCGGCCCCTATACAATTATCCGCAAGCTTGAATGACTAATTACGAAAGCTCTTAGACATTCAAGATATGGAGTAATTGAATACTCGAATAAACCTGGAAATTTGAACTGGGTGGATAATAGAAATGCCATCTGCTTCTTTTTTTATTTTATTTTGCAAAATGTTGTACATAAACGAGAGCCCAGGCAAACAGGATCGTTGTACAAAACGATAACCTGCGACGTGACTGCTGAGTGAATCAAGCCACAGAAAGGAAGGGCCTGTTGTACAAAACAGGGCTTTGAACGAGACCATTATACAAAACGGAACTCGGAAATATGACTGCTGAGCGAATCAAGCCACAAAAAGAAAGGGGCATGTTGTACAAAACAGGGCTTTGAACGAGGCCATTATACAAAAAAGAACTCGAAAATGTGACTGCTGAGCGAATCAAGCCACAAAAGAAAGGGGCATGTTGTACAAAATAGGGCTTTGAACGAGACCATTGTACAAAACGGAACTCGGAAATTTGACTACTGAGCGAATCAAGTCACAAAAGGACAGGGCATGTTGTATAAAACAGGGCTTTGAACGAGACCATTGTGCAAAATAGAACTCGGAAATGTGACTGCTGAGCGAATTAAGCCACAAAAAGAAAGATGACAACATTGACTTGGAGAGACAAAGATGTCTGGCAGATGGTATAAGTATTTTCTGTGGGGAATATCACAGGTTGAGAAGGTGTTATAGGTTGCATGTTTTATACCTCAAAATTGGCCCATGCTGGTATGCATATGTTTGGATTTATGGCTTAATGCTCCATAATGATGGAAATATTACGCTTTGGAGGATGAAAATGTAATGATGATTACTAAATGCAAATGCAAAGAGATCTCCTGATAAAGAGACTACAAGTATCCTAGATGGCTTGACTGGGGAGAACTGATGATCACTACATTGATCTGGTCCATCCTGGTGAGGAGGAAACAACTCTGCGGGGAACGTTGTTAATGATACGCCGACTTTGAACTACCGCCACTACCAAAAATAAATTGGACTTTAAGATTGGAGAACCAAGACCCTGCTGGAGATGGACTCATCTTGAACTCTGATGGGGAAGTGAAAATCTTCTGACTCGCCTGGGAACTAGAAGTATGACACTGCTGAGGAAGCAAACTGCTGGGAGAGGAAAGAAAATCCTTACATTGCTGGGAATTGCCCCTGTGTTGAAGGAAAATTTCTGCCTGGGGTGGGCAACATCTCTGGCCATTAATACTGGAGAAGAAATCCAGCTTCACTCCCACTGGGGATAACTGGAGACATCCGGGAAAACACTTGTTCTTGTTCCAACATAAAGAAATATTCCTCCTGGAAATTTGCTTTTAGCTCTTGTCGCTCCCAAATATTTGAATCCCGGTACAAGCGCGAACGGTCGGCGAAAGAGAGAACATGAAGATGAACTGAAAAGAGTCGCCAGCTAGGCATTTTTATCCCGAAGGAAAGGTAATGCTGCTTGAACCTGGGAAAGAGATGGATAAGACGACTGCGAATTAGAGAAACTGAGAAAGGGGGTTAGTTACAACCTGGGAAGGTATTAGCACCCAGATTGTCCGTCGTACTCGACGTGATCCACGCTTAAAATATTTGTGTTTAAAGGGGTAGTGTCAGTGCTATCTGTGTGCAAAAGCTGGAAAAGAATGTACAGGTGTCAGTGCAAAAAAAGTGTGAAGTGAAATGCTCAGGAATGAGGCTTAAAAGAGAATACTGGAAGAGGGGGGAGAGAAAGAGACTTTTGTTCGATAACAGTTAAGTTATGACTACGTATCCTTTCGTGCAATGAGGAAGTCAGAACACCGTAGTTCGACTCAAAGAGACTGAAAGATAAATTGACTGATGAACTGCTTGCTTGCTGTCATACCCCAAATTTATCTTACTTTTTTAATTTTATCTCTGAAAGATCATTTGACCTCCGGTCATGATCTTTTAAGAATTAGGTCAAAATCATGTGAACATGGTCATTATGAATTAACAAGTTTGTGCGAGTGCAGTAAAGTCAAGGCAGGATCCATTGGAATCTCACTAATGCAAAGTGATGTTTAGGTCCTAAATGATTTTTGGACATTTTTTTAAGACCCATTCTCGGGAAATTACTTAGATCATGCTCAGGCTATGCATCAGAATCCAGGGTATTATGTAGAGTTGAAGTTTGATCACACTATGAGTATCTTTATCAAGATTTAGGTGTCAAGACCATTATTGGTTTCTCCACACTAAGTTATAAGGGTTTGATTTGAGGAGTTTTTTTTGTTATTTAGGTTCATGGTTTTTTCTTGTCACCTAATGTACACATTTGGTTTGGCCCAAGAATTCACTTTTACGACATCAAGTGTTCCTTCCAAGTTCAAGTCATAGGACTTTTCTTATTGTAAGATCATATTAAGGCTTGAAGTCACGTTTGGTGTCGGTTGTGTTTGCAAATGGACACTAATTTGAAGTGCATGTGAGATTAAGTCTATGGAATATTGTGTTAAATGGGCACATATTCAGTGGCAAGGTTGGAGATTTAATTCACCATGAATAATTCTCAGGGAATGTCAAAATTCATTGGAAATACAACACATTATATGTTGGTACAAGATTAAATTCACGGCAAAAGCAAAAAAAAGGAAGCTCATTGCAAGTGTAAGATTGATATCAAAGGTCCCATATAATAAAGTTACATTTATTAAACTCAAAAGTTACAAGTTGCAAAGTTTTTTATGTGCTTAAGTTGGAACTTCAAATGGCACAAAGTTCAAGGCTTTTGTCCAAGTTGTTGTTTTAATCTCTAATCTCTGTATCAATCGGCGTTCAAGAATAGTACCCACCTTATCTCTATCTCTCCAAACCCGCAAAGCTTTAATTGATACAATTATCAAATGCATGAAAGAGAGCAAAGTGAAGATGGGTAAGCGCAGTCATCAAGCAATGCGTCATTAGTCAAGCTCACCAAGCAATAAATCTTCTACATCAATTAAAGACCTCATAGACAGCTGGTCTATGGTACCCCTGAATTTTACCTGTGAGCAGACATCATGTCAAAATGTCATTACAAAGCTTTGAGGCATCATCAAATAAAATATTCCATAACACCAATAATCAAGACATCTTTTACAATAGCAATCATATCACGCAAAGATGCTCATGTCAAAAGAAGATTACCAAAACTCCATCATTAGTCACAAGAGCCCTTCCTGCAAGTTGTGACATCTCATGTTAGCTCCATTTCAAATTCACATCTTGCTCTATGTTTCTTCAAACCTGCAAGGCATTAGTAAGAGTCATTATTTCGAAGAATAAGCGTAAGCACAAATAAGAGAAGAACCGATCTTAAACACCAAATCCTAAGCAACTTCTGCAGAAGCCAAGGAGTTTTAAGCTTGCTGGCATCTTCTATGTCCATTGATTATGTTTTAACCACATCCTGTGAATCAAATAAGTGTGAACATAGTGAATAATCTCAATACAGCCAAGAGCAAGCCATCAACTGGCAACATGTAGATATCAGCCGCCACTGCAACTGCAGGAGTCACAGGACATATCATAATTCATGGGATGATTTCAAATACAAATTTCAAAGAAAGCAAAATCAGGAAATGTTCATACTAAAAAAACTGATTCAAGATTTTCATCAAGCTGAAAACAACAAGCAGTCCTTGATCTTCTCATTCCCGTGCCAAATAAGTCACAACCGAATAAAAAAAGCAGGTTCTCAATATCTGCAGCAAACATGAGCTTCATGGTGACAAGGAGTATAATACAAGGAATTGGAATCCGTAAGCCCATCAAGAGATTTTCAGGACAAGTTATGAAGTCCCGGTTGTCATGCTCCATCACCTTCATTTCACGAATTGTCCAAGATTCCTCCATTAGCAAGTCGCCATTGTTTCTTCAACGTTGCATTCTTCCAATTTCTTACAAATTTCTTTATGTATCAAACACACTCAACTGGAAAGGAAGCTTTCATTTCACATCAACAACCCGCAATCTTTATATAGCTGAAGCAGAAACTTGAATCCAAGATTTCGGTTAGTGCAGCAGGATCAGCTTTAGAATCAAGTATAACTGATTCTCAAGCTGCATGGAAGAAACAGACGGTGTTAAAACGTGTTCATCTCAAAACATAAGCCAAGCAAGCACCAAAGAAAATTCTCAGTAGGATTGAACATTGAGAAACAAAGTAGAAGCAAAAGGAAGAAAAGCGGAAATGTTACGAAGTGTAAAGGCATAAAATCTCAGAAAACAATAGTTCAGATTCACACAAAAAATGCATATGGATGAAGTATCCTCATAGCACCAATCGAATCCTTATTTCGATTTCTGCAAATCAAAGAACAGAACATCTAAATTAAAGTGCAGATTTCATTCAAAAGAAAGGGAGTTAGGCAACAAAAAAAGAAAGGCAGGTCAAAACAATGTGTATCAGGGTTCAAAAAACTCAGAGCAGTAAAAAATCAGTTTTGCAGTGAAAATTCAACAAAGTTATCATCTGGGACCACATACCATCTAGAAGCTCGCTACAGACAAACAAATTCAGTGACTCACCAATTGGTCCCCACCCTACGAAATCACCTGATTATCCTTCTAACGGATTCATACAGCTCATACGATTCCCTCACACAAAATCCTTCAACCTCACACGAATTTCGTCCTCATATATTCTCCTATAAAACACTCAATCATTTTCAAGAAGAGGGAGAGAAAGAAAACCCTAGCCTACACAATCAAAAATCCTCTACCGTCATCTGGATGAAATTCCACAAAAACCTAAATTCCAATTGCTCACCAAATTCGATTGTAATTTAGCCACAACAACCTCACCGCCGTGAACGCGTCGGGAACACCATAGCGAGTGAGAATCGCAGCGAACCGTCACCACCACCGAGAAACCGTTACGAACTGCTACCGATTTGAAACAATTTGTTTCATCATCACCTTCTTGCCGCGTGAACCCGACGCCGGAAATCAAAACGCGACCGCAAGTGGGAGACAGTGATGCACGGTTGAGAGGAGCGCCGCCGTTGAGCTCCTAGGGTGGGTCTTTGTTGGCTTTTGCAGCGTATTTGGAAGAGAACCATGTTTCTCTTTGTTTTATTTTCTGAGAAGTTATTTTGCTTTTCCTTTATAACATAATAATTAAACCTGTAATGTTTTTTTTCTTACTTCAAAAGACTTATTTCTTTTTTGATTATCATGGCTGATGATGAGATTTGAAGCCCATGTGTTTTTAAAATCACACACAGACCAAATCGGTCCATCTAAATCTCTTGAGCTTTTTATTATTTTATTGTTATTTCTTATATTCTTATTTCTTTTTTGATTATATATACATATTGCTTAAGATTTTAATATTTATAAATATTATTGATTTTTATCTTCTTTTTATTTTGTTTGTTGTCTTTCTATTTTGTTAACAATTTAGAAGAGGTTATTAAAATATTTTAATGAGTAATTTGGTATATTAATGGGCCTATGATAAAAATACGGTTTATCGATATTCCATTAAGCAACGTTATCTAAACCGATTTGAGGCCATTTTTCTATTTTCTATTTATTTATCGATTTATCGATTTATTTCGCATTTTTATTTGGTCTATGATATTATTATCCGATTTGTGACATTCGATTTACCGACGTTGTCCAAATTGATATGAGACCGTTTTCTATCATTTCTTTTGGTTTCTAATTATTTTAGATCCATTGACATTATCGACTTTATTCTTATTTCGGCCAATGATAAATGGTGATATTCGATTTCTAATAAATCGACGTTATCCCCTAATTTGAGGCCACACGTTTATTTTCCTTATTATTTCCATTTATCTCTATTTATTTTATTTGGACCGATGAATAAATATTTGAATATTCGATTTCTAATAAATCGACGTCATTTAAATTAAATATGAGGCCAAACTTTTATTATTATTTCGACTTTATTTTAATTTTTGTTGTCGATGATATAACAAACGATCTAAATGTTCGATTTCGACAAATCATTATCATTTAGATCAATATGAGACAAATTCTATTCTTTTTATCGCATTTCTTCTATTTAAATAATTATTTTATTTATAAAGTAATGCTCGACTTCTTATAGAATGATTCTAACTTTGAATCGATTCTAAGACAGTTAAAGAGCTAAATTTCGACGCTTTCGGTTTGATTCGAGCTCCAACGGCTCCACCTTAGCTTAGTATTAGGAATCATTCTTGCGTAACCATTTCATCCTTAACCTCCATTTTGCACTCACCCTTCGCGATCGCTTTATGCCTCGCAATCGACCAACCAAGACGGTTCTTTTAAATCCAAACCCTTGATCCAACGTCAAGTGGTCTTAGGTATTAAAACACTTTAATAATATGAGATAAATTGCACGCCACGAGCCTTAAGTGGTAGAAAGGAGGATTACGAGCTCTCGTTATTCGTTCCGATTATTCCGTCACAAGACACTTGGTTTGTTGGTTCGGAATAAACTACCCATAGTCTTTAGTGCAATTCAACTCCTAAAGAAAAATAATAAAACTTAATTCCTTTTCCTCTTTTAGCAAGTAATTCATTAGGCATAGACATCCTTTCGCGCGTGACAACTTAGAAGGTTCCCATCGAGTACGATGGATGTAGGGGGTGCTAATACCTTCCCCCTGCATAACCGACTTCCGAACCTAAGCAATGGTTCCGACGACCTTGTCTTTATCCTTTCTTCTCGGGTTTTATCTATATTTTCCCTTTCCCTCTTTGGGGATAAATCAAAATTAGGTGGCGACTCTCAAGTCAGCCCAGCCGCGACCGCATTCGCGAGGATCGTATTTTTCGGGGTACGACAGCTGGCGACTCTGCTGGGGACTGGTTCACCCATATGCAAGTCAGGCCTAATCTAGGTTGCTTCACGCTTGTTTGTATGCTTACCTTTATGTCTTACTTGTTTATGTTTTACCGCTTTCTTCATCGCTTTCCATATTATACCTTGTGGTTCTTGGATCGATATTTTGAAACATGAGTGAAAGGCTTTATACCCGGGCTTTCGAGTGAAAACATAGGCTAGAAGAGGTTGTGTAGTATGGGCTCCCGAGGGAACCACTCTCGTAGGTTGTCGATACGAAAACCTCGCTTGGAGTAGATTCTAATGAGAATACTGACGACCGTCAAGATCTTGACGTGTGTGCTCATTTATTTTCATTAGGGTCGTCGACTCTGAGGACCTTTAGAACCTTAATCTGTGTGGCTTAAAACATAGGTTGATGGTCGCGTAGTATGGGGCATCGGGGTTCGCCCTCGCGTGGCTCGATATGAAGACCTCACTCAGAATAGACTTTTCTCGATGGAGTTGATTGACTGTCAAAGATATATATGAGTTGACACGTGCATCAAACAATTAAGGAAGGTCCATAACTCTGAGACTTTGTTTTAAACCCCGTGTCGATGATCGCGTAGTATGGGGCACCGAGAGTTTTCCCTCTCGAGTGGCTCGATACGAAGATCTCACCCAAAAAGAGATTCATATGGTGGAGTCAATCAACCGTCATGCTTCTGGCGTGTGTGATGAACAACCATAGGGATTGTTAACTTTGGGGTTCCTTTAAACTTTATAGCCTACCCGGCAAAATCCTTGTGAGGAAAGCAATCTGAGTATCCTCCATCCGTACTTTGGACTTGTGATACCTTGACTTTATGTTTAACATGTTTTCACATTTTATTTGCATATCATTGCATTCATATTTGCATTCATTTTGCATTCATAGTCGCTCATGTTCATTCGTTCTCGTCTTCAGATTTGTTGAGTACCCGTCAAGCTGATTCCTCCACGCAGGATACAGAACTAGGGCCCACGAAAGAAGAAGAATGGCCGAACAAGAAGAACATAACAAGCGAGTCAGGGAAGACATTGATGACCTGAAGAGTAGTGTGAGCAAGATCATGGAAATTCTTCAGGTCTTGGCTACTAAGGACACTCCAGCTCAGAAGACCGTCACCTCTGAAGACAGTAGTTTTGTCATTAACGCAGAGTCTTCAAGACCCGCTAGCACATGGCCAGAATTTGGATTGCCACCGGATTATAATCCGCCATTTGTGACTACTCAGATGACTGGTACATCCACTTTTTTCGAACCTGGAGTGTTCACTGACTCTCAACCCAATGTGCATACTGTTGCCCAAACTGCTTATGTGAATCCTCCCTTCGTGCATAATTCACCATCATCGGTACAAGGTGAGGCTGGGAATTTTGAGGATGTTAGGGAACAATGTATGACTTTGGAAAAGAGGATAAGGGTTGTGGAAGGATTTGATGTCTTCAACGCTGCCGCATCAGACATGTGCTTGGTTTCGAACCTGGTTATGCCGGACAAGTTCCAAATGCCGATATTTGAAAAATACAAGGGATATACTTGCCCAAAAAGCCACATGATCATGTACTGCCGCAAAATGGCCGCCCATTATGATAAAGACAAACTGCTCATCCATTGCTTCCAAGATAGCTTGAGTGGGGCATCTTTGAAATGGTATATGGGACTCGAGAAAAGCCGTATCCAATGCTGGAAGGATCTGCTTGATGCATTCCTGAGACAATACAAATACAATCTGGACATGGCGCCTGACCGCCGTCAGCTTCAAAACATGTCTCAGAAAGAAAGAGAATCATTCAAAGAGTATGCTCAGCGATGGAGAGAACTAGCTGCTCAGGTTGAGCCTCCCTTGGCGGAGAAAGAGTTGACTGATCTATTCATGGACACTCTTCAACCTCTATACTGGGAAAGGATGATAGGTAGCGTATCATCTAGTTTTGTTGACCTAGTCACTATTGGGGAAAGGCTAGAGGAAGGAATCAGAAAGGGCAAGTTTGGAAGTGTTGAAGCTTCTAATGCTGCGAGAAAGTCCTCTAGGAATTTTCAAAAGAAGAAAGAGGGTGATACTCATGCTGTCAACACTGAAAGAAGACCCTACTACAGGTAACAACAATATGGTGAAGCCCAAGTAGCCACGGTTTCTCCTATGGTTAATGCTCCACCAGCTCGAGCTCCTCCACAAAGGAATGTTGGTCAGAATCAGACTCGCAATCCCAGGCCCAGGGCTCCTACTGATCCTATTCCCATGAAGTATGCTGAGATTTTCCCTGAACTGTGCAAGAAAGGTCTTGTCACCACCAGACCTCTTATTCCTCCAAATCCTCTTCCACCAGGATTTAGGAGTGACCTCCATTTCCCATTCCATGAAGGAGCTGCAGGTCATGATATTGAGAACTGTTTTGCTTTCCAAGCTCGAGTTCAAGACTTGGTTAGGGGAGACTTGCTCACCTTCACACCAAGAAAGGTTCCCAGGGTTGAAATAGATCCCATGCCAAAACAAAGTGACTGAAGATTTGGTCGAAGAATCACAAGTTACTACCTAAAGCCAGTGGGTCAGACAGGAAAGCTCATCTTTGCTACTGATTAGACGCTAGGCCTTATTTCTTTTCAGTTTTAATTTCCTTGTTTGTATTGTGCGTACTTGTTTAAAGACTTTGTTTGTTCTTTAATGTTAATATTAATGAAATGAGCATCACATGTTTTTGAATCAATTCATTCACCTTCATATTTGTGCGTATTCATGCTTGTCATTTTCAAAAATTTCAAAAAAAAAATATATATATACTATTGTTCCTCTTATTCATCTATTGTATAAGCAATGATTGGAGGGAGGATGACGAAAAATATCCAAATTGTTGAATGGTATGCTTTCAAAATAAAACCTTGCTGATGATATACATGCATTGTTTCAACTCCCAAACACTGAAGAAATAAGGAAGTTAATCCATTGTCAACCCCTTTGAGCCTAGAAGTTGGAGTTTCTTTCTACACGAAAAAACCGTAATCTTATCCCGGGGCAGGGTAGTTCTCAATTAATTCAAATATGCATTCAATTTCAGGAATATTATTCATTGCACCTTTCAATAAGGATTTCAAGTCCAAGTTTTCCTTCGCACAATTGTCGAGGAAATTGATCGCAGTCATTGTCCAAATCAAAAATGAAAAAAGCCGCTGAGTCAACACCTAAAAGGCGACTTAGGCAAAAAAAATAAAAGCATCCCGGTGGACTAAAAACTTCAAAGATACAGTCCAGGCAAAAGTTAGGGATAATAAGAATCAAATCAAAAGAGGTCACCAAAATTCCTCAACAAATACAAGGACGAGTTGACCCTAAGTCCTCTTAAAATAAGACAACAAAATGTTATGAAGAAGCAATGACTGCTATCCAATAATCCTTTGTCTTTTGATCCATCCTCAATGGTGCAATCTCAAATAACCTGAATGCCTAGGTTGAGTTAATTGAGCGTAGGACTGGAGATCATCATGGAGAATGGGTTGGGTAAAAAAAAATTTGAGCCTTATATCCTTTATTTCATAAACCGTGAACCATACCACGTTACAACCCTTTAAAGACCTAATTGAAGCTAGGTTTGTTTTGAAAGCATATCGCAGCAAGGTTGCGTAAGCTGACTCCCCAAGAGATTTGCCAATCATTTGCTTTGGTATCATACCTTTTTATATTTTTCAATTTGCATTATCTTTCACTTTGCACTTTGCATGACTTAATAAACAATGCATTCTTGCCAGTATTTCATTTTATTTACACCAATATCATTCCAATAATGATTTTGATTTCAAAAAATTATACTTGAGTACTGTATTAAAATTAACATTTTTCGAATAAATATTTTATTTGCAAGTAAGCACTCATTATCAAGGAATTCTAAATAGTTGAGAAACTTGATCAGTGGCCCTATCAGGGGCACATCACAGTCCAAGATTTTGTTACTCAGAAGAATTTTCTTTCTAAACTCATGCTGGGGAAAACATTTCAAGCGGCCAGTCAAGCAGTCACTTCAGAATCATTCAGCATGGGACAGTCTACTTCAAGCAACCCCCAAGCAAAGCTTATCACTCCTTCCTAAAAAGATCAACATCTTGATACTTCATACAAGAATTGTTGAAGTTGTATTCAAGACATCTTTCAAAGGTTATAGTTGGCAAAAGTTCACTGTGTTGTGGAATCAGTTTCTTCAGCCGCACTTCTCCAAAAGAGTCTTATCCAGTTGGTCTTAGCATTTGCATTGCAAGCATTGACCATCTGCATCATACAATTTCATATCAAGCATAGCCCGAAGTTTACTTCATGCTCATATGCATTTTCTGAGGTCTTGTTTTCCTACCTTGTGGCCAAAGTCCAATTTCGTTTGGCATCCTTAAAGTCCAATTTCTATTGGCGACCACCAAATTCAAACTGCATTAAAATCCTCAGTAATTGCATTCATACATGCATCTCACATTTCAACGTTGCATTGCATTTTGCATAGGACAAATTTTGGGGTCTTCTTATATCTAATTGACTTTTACTTTAGAATTGAACGCCTTGCAGCAGTTCACTTCAAGTTTAAGACAATTAGATAGGGGCATCTGTCATACCCCAAATTTGTCCTACTTTTTTAATTTTATCTCTGAAAGATCATTTGACCTCCGGTCATGATCTTTTAAGAATTATGTCAAAATCATGTGAACATGGTCATTATGAATTAATAAGTTTGTGCGAGTGGAACCTTTTTCCTTCAAACTGTGTTATGTTTGGCGTGGAACCCTTTTTTCCTTCAAACTGTATCAAGTTTGGCGTGGAACCCTTTTCCTTCAAATTTGTCTTATTGATAAATTTGGCGTGGATATTTTCTTTTCCTTCAAACTGTGTAAAGTGTGGCGTGGAACTCTTTTCCTTCAAATTGTGTGAAGTTTGACGTGGATCTTTTTTTTTCAACTGTCTCTCCTTGGTTCATCCCATTGAGAAGTTTGGCTTGAGTCTTTACTTCAAGTAGCATCTCTCTGAATGTCTTGTTGAAAGGTTTGATCTTTCCTTCGGTACCTTCATGATTTGGTCTCATTCCACATCTAGTAATCTTCTCGATGTTTCGGGCGTTGATTTCCAAATTTGGTGTTTGTACATCCATAGTTTTTTCTGGATGTCTTTATTACCTTTCTCAGGGTTTTTTTTCTTCTCATTTCAAGTATTTCTGACTTTTCTCTGTTACCCAGACATATTTTCATAAATATCTTGTTTTTCCTCGACCAGTTTCTTACCTTCTCATTTTCATTGTCTTCTTCTCATTCAATTATTTCATCATATTTGCAGACTTTATGTCATCATATTTTGTATCGCATTCAAACTGCATTAAAATCCTCAGTAATTGCATTCATACATGCATCTCACATTTCAATGTTGCATCGCATTTTGCATAGGACAAATTTTGGGGTCTTCTTATATCTAATTGACTTTTACTTTAGAATTGAACGCCTTGCAGCAGTTCACTTCAAGTTTAAGACAATTAGATAGGGGCATCTGTCATACCCCAAATTTGTCCTACTTTTTTAATTTTATCTCTGAAAGATCATTTGACCTCCGGTCATGATCTTTTAAGAATTATGTCAAAATCATGTGAACATGGTCATTATGAATTAATAAGTTTGTGCGAGTGCAGTAAAGTCAAGGCAGGATCCATTGGAATCTCACTAATGCAAAGTGATGTTTAGGTCCTAAATGATTTTTGGATATTTTGTTTTTAGACCCATTCTCGGGAAATTACTTAGATCATGCTCAGGCTATGCATCAGAATCCAGGGTATTATGTAGAGTTGAAGTTTGATCACACTATGAGTATCTTTATCAAGATTTAGGTGTCAAGACTATTATTGGTTTCTCCACACTAAGTTATAAGGGTTTGATTTGAGGAGTTTTTTTTGTTATTTAGGTTCATGGTTTTTTCTTGTCACCTAATGTACACATTTGGTTTGGCCCAAGAATTCACTTTTACGACACCAAGTGTTCCTTCCAAGTTCAAGTCATAGGACTTTTCTTATTGCAAGATCATATGAAGGCTTGAAGTCACGTTTGGTGTCGGTTGTGTTTGCAAATGGACACTAATTTGAAGTGCATCTGAGATTAAGTCTATGGAATATTGTGTTAAATGGGCACATATTCAGTGGCAAGGTTGGAGATTTAATTCACCATGAATAATTCTCAGGAGAATGTCAAAATTCTTTGGAAATACAACACATTATATGTTGGTACAAGATTAAATTCACGGCAAAAGCAAAAAAAAGGAAGCTCATTGCAAGTGTAAGATTGATATCAAAGGTCCCATATAATAAAGTTACATTTATTAAACTCAAAAGTTACAAGTTGCAAAGTTTTTTATGTGCTTAAGTTGGAACTTCAAATGGCACAAAGTTCAAGGCTTTTGTCCAAGTTGTTGTTTTAATCTCTAATCTCTGTATCAATCGGCGTTTAAGAACAGTACCCACGTTATCTCTATCTCTCCAAACCCGCAAAGCTTTAATTGATACAATTATCAAATGCATGAAAGATAGCAAAGTGAAGATGGGTAAGCGTAGTCATCAAGCAATGCGTCATTAGTCAAGCTCACCAAGCAATAAATCTTCTACATCAATTAAAGACCTCATAGACAGCTGGTCTATGGTACTCCTGAATTTTACCTGTGAGCAGACATCATGTCAAAATGTCATTACAAAGCTTTGAGGCATCATCAAATAAAATATTCCATAACACCAATAATTAAGACATCTTTTACAATAGCAATCATATCACGCAAAGATGCTCATGTCAAAAGAAGATTACTAAAACTCCATCATTAGTCACAAGAGCCCTTCCTGCAAGTTGTGACATCTCATGTTAGCTCCATTTCAAATTCACATCTTGCTATATGTTTCTTCAAATCTGCAAGGCATTAGTAAGAGTCATTATTTCGAAGAATAAGCATAAGCAGAAATAAGAGAAGAACCGATCTTAAACACCAAATCCTAAGCAACTTCCGCAGAATCCAAGGAGTCTTAAGCTTGCTGGCATCTTCTTTGTCCTTTGATTATGTTTTAACCACATCCTGTGAATCAAATAAGTGTGAACATAGTGAATAATCTCAATACAACCAAGAGCAAGCCATCAACTAGCAACGTGTAGATATCAGCCGCCACTGCAACTGCAGGAGTCACAGGACATATCATAATTCATGGGCTGATTTCAAATACAAATTTCAAAGAAAGAAAAATCAGGAAATGTTCATACTAAAAAAACTGATTCAAGCTTTTCATCAAGCTGAAAACAACAAGCAGTCCTTGATCTTCTCATTCCCATGCCAAATAAGTCACAACCGAAGAAAAAAAGCAGGTTCTCAATATCTGCAGCAAACATGAGCTTCATGGTGACAAGGCATATAATACAAGGAATTGGAATCCGTAAGCCCATCAAGAGATTTTCAGGACAAGTTATGAAGTCCCGGTTGTCATGCTCCATCACCTTTATTTCACGAATTGTCCAAGATTCCTCCATTAGCAAGTCGCCATTGTTTCTTCTACGTTGCATGCTTCCAATTTCTTACAAATTTCTTTATGTATGAAACACACTCAACTGGAAAGGAAGCATTCATTTCACATCGACAACCCGCAATCTTCATACAGCTGAAGCAGAAGCTTGAATCCAAGACTCCGGTTAGTGCAGCAGGATCAGCTTTAGAATCAAGTATAACTGATTCTCAAGCTGCAGGGAAGAAACAAACGGTGTTAAAACGTGTTCATCTCAAAACATAAGCCAAACAAGCACCAAAGAAAATTCTCAGTAGGATTGAACATTGAGCAACAGAGTAGAAGCAAAAGGAAGAAAAGCGGAAATGTTATGAAGTGTAAAGGCATAAAATCTCAGAAAACAATAGTTCAGATTCACACAAAAAATGAATATGGATGAAGTATCCTCATAGTACCAATCTAATCCTTATTTCGATTTCTGCAAATCAAAGATCAGGACATCCAAATTAAAGTGCAGATTTCATTCAAAAGAAAGGGAGTTAGGCAACAAAAAAAGAAAGGCAGGTCAAAACGATGTGTATCATGGTTCACAAAGCTCAGAGCAGTAAAAAATCAGTTTTGCAGTGAAAATTCAACAAAGTTATCATCTGGGACCACATACCATCTAGAAGCTCGCTACAGACAAACAAATTCAGTGACTCACCAATTGGTCCCCACCCCACGAAATCACCTAATTATCCTTCTAATGGATTCATACAGCTCATACGATTCCCTCACACAAAATCCTTCAACCTCACACGAATTTCGTCCTCATATATTCTCCTATAAAACACTCAATCATTTTCAAGAAGAGGGAGAGAAAGAAAACCCTAGCCTACACAATCAGAAATCCTCTACCGTCATCTTGATGAAATTCCCCAAAAACCTAAATTCGAATAGCTCACCAAATTCGATTGTGATTTAGCCACAACAACCTCATCGCCGTGAACGCGTCGGGAACACCATCGCGAGTGAGAATCGCAGCGAACCGTCACCACCACCGAGAAACCGTTACGAACTGCTACCGATTTGAAACAATCTGTTTCATCATCACCTTCTTGCCGCGTGAAATCGACGCCGGAAATCAAAACGCAACCGCAAGCGGGAGACAGGGACGCACGGTTGAGAGGAGCGCCGCCGTTGAGCTCCTAGGGTGGGTCTTTGTTGGCTTTTGCAGCATATTTGGAAGAGAACCATGTTTCTCTTTGTTTTATTTTCTGAGCAGTTATTTTGCTTTTCCTTTATAACATAATAATTAAACCTGTAATGTTTTTTTATTACTTCAAAAGACTTATTTCTTTTTTGATTATCATGGCTGATGATAAGATTTGAAGCCCATGTGTTTTTAAAATCACACACAGACCCAATCGGTCCATCTAAATCTCTTGAGCTTTTTATTATTTTATTGTTATTTCTTATATTCTTATTTCTTTTTTGATTATATATACATATTGCTTAAGATTTTAATATTTATAAATATTATTGATTTTTATCTTCTTTTTATTTTGTTTGTTGTCTTTCTATTTTGTTAACAATTTAGAAGAGGTTATTAAAATATTTTAATGAGTAATTTGGTATATTAATGGGCCTATGATAAAAATACGGTTTATCGATATTCCATTAAGCAACGTTATCTAAACCGATTTGAGGCCATTTTTCTATTTTCTATTTATTTATCGATTTATCGATTTATTTCGCATTTTTATTTGGTCTATGATATTATTATCCGATTTGTGACATTCGATTTACCGACGTTGTCCAAATTGATATGAGACCGTTTTCTATCATTTCTTTTGGTTTCTAATTATTTTAGATCCATTGACATTATCGACTTTATTCTTATTTCTTCCAATGATAAATGGTGATATTCGATTTCTAATAAATCGACGTTATCCCCTAATTTGAGGCCACACGTTTAATTTCCTTATTATTTCCATTTATCTCTATTTATTTTATTTGGGCCGATGAATAAATATTTGAATATTCGATTTCTAATAAATCGACGTCATTTAAATTAAATATGAGGCCAAACTTTTATTATTATTTCGACTTTATTTTATTTTTTGTGGTCGATAATATAACAAACGATCTAAATGTTCGATTTCGACAAATCGTTATCATTTAGATCAATATGAGACAAATTCTATTCTTTTTATCACATTTCTTCTATTTAAATAATTATTTGATTTATAAAGTAATGCTCGACTTCTTATAGAATGATTCTAACTTTGAATCGATTCTAAGACAGTTAAAGAGCTAAATTTCGACACTTTCGGTTTAATTCGAGCTCCAATGGCTCCACCTTAGCTTAGTATTAAGAATCATTCTTGCGTAACCATTTCACCCTTAACCTCCATTTTGCACTCACCCTTCGCGATCGCTTTATGCCTCGCAATCGACCTACCAAGACGGTTCTTTTAAATCCAAACCCTTGATCCAACGTCAAGTGGTCTTAGGTATTAAAACACTTTAATAATATGAGAGAAATTGCATGCCACGAGCCTTAAGTGGTAGAAAGGAGGATTACGAGCTCTCGTTATTCGCTCTGATTATTCCGTCGCAAGACACTTGGTTTGTTGGTTCGGAATAAACTACCCATAGTCTTTAGTGCAATTCAACTCCTAAAGAAAAATAATAAAACATAATTCCTTTTCCTCTTTTAGCAAGTAATTCATTAGGCATAGACATCCTTTCGTGCGTGACAACTTAGAAGGTTCCCATCGAGTACGATGGATGTAGGGGGTGCTAATACCTTCCCCCTGCATAATCGACTTCCGAACCTAGGCAATGGTTCCGACGACCTTGTCTTTATCCTTTCTTCTCGGGTTTTATCTATATTTTCCCTTTCCCTCTTTGGGGATAAATCAAAATTAGGTGGCGACTCTCAAGTCAGCCCAGCCGCGACCGCATTCACGAGGATCGTATTTTTCGAGGTACGACACTTGCCTATGCTCAAGTGTATGACTTGTCTGGCTCAGGTGGTAACTGTCTTGCATTAGACGGAAGAAGCGAGTTCTCGTTTGTGAGTGAATGAGGTGAGAAAAGAATCCCGGAGGAGACAATTATTGTTTGTTTTTGTGTTTTCAATCTTTTATTGCTTTTTGTGTTTGTCATAAGATAATGAGCTTAAGCCTAAACCAAGGGTTAGTAAACCCATCACATCCTCCCTTTGATTAGGGGTAATGAGAATACCTTAAGTATGAAGTAAACACCTCAAACTTAATTACCATGATGTAGGATTAAGATCATTAACCTACTTGTGATTATTTAGATGTTTTTTGGAGTTTTTGTTTAGTGTTAAGTAATGAGTTTAAGCCATAATCAAGAATTTAATGGACTCATTACACCATCCTAATAGAAGGATAATAGATGAGAACATTTAAGCTGAGGAAGATACCCCAACTTAATCCATGATTAGGGATTAACCTCATGACAAAACAAAGCCTTTATTAAAGTGGATTTTAGTTAATGGTAAGATTAAGAAGCGAATGTTATGGTTTGTAAGACAACTTTAGGGGGACTTGTCCATTAACACTAGGGTTAGTCCTTCTTAACCAATTAAGGAAGAATTAGAACCCTAATGTAAGGCCCAAGTTACAAGCTTATTGTCTTAGTGATTATTAGGTGGATTGATTAAGAGATTTAAACACATTAAGGGTTTAACACTTATGATTAAAGTTATACATTCCATCATAAGAGAAGGATGCAGGCATAATCTTAATCACAAAGCCTTAAAACCTTAAAGGTTTAGTCTCTGATTATGAGATGAGAAGAGAGACACAAAAGATGACACAAAGGTAAAACTAATGGGGGGACTAATCAAACCCTAATTGTGATCATGCTTGGGTGTTCCTATGGTTTATGAGGCTTGCAAGAGATCTTCTAGAAAATCCACCAAGGAAGAAGCATATGAAAGGAGGAGAAGCAGAAGGAACAAGCTAACTTAATTCACTTAAGAAGATAAGTTACTTGAAGAAAGAAAGTGGAAGAGGAATATGAATGAGCAAGCTCATTCTAAAATCAAAAGCAAAATGCAGCAATGAATGTATGAGAGAGAATGAGAATAGGGATGAGAAGTGAAGGCAAATTCACTTCTCAATTACTTACCACCCGAAATGGTTAGTATAAAGAAAGAGATGAGATGAAAATGAAATGAATGCAAGGGTGCAAACCAAAACCAGAAGCATGTTCAAGATGTAAATGATGCTAAGAGATGATACAAATGTATGTCAAGAGCAATGGATGATCATACAAGTAATGAGGATGCAAATGAAGCATGAAAGAAGCATGAAAGTTCATGAATGTCCATGAATGTCCATGGAATGTAATGAATGCATAACATGGAAAATGGATAAAGAAATGATCAAGCATGATTCTAATGTGTCCTATGATGTCTTAGAAGTCATGTGAATGCATAAAATGTCATGGCAAGTTCTTGTATTAATGCTTATGCAAGATGTATGCAAAGGAAGATGGGAAATTAGGGTTTTCATACAACATGAGATGCAAAAGTCAAAAACAGAAGCAAATGACAAGATAAAAAATTAAAAATGGACATAAAGGAACCCTAACTCCATATTATATCACACCTCAAATGAGAAGACCTAACTCTTAACCCTAAGGAAGTTATGATTTTTCTAAGTTATCTAGGGTTTTAAGGCACCTAAATGGAAAAAAATGCAAATCAAATAAAAAATGCAGAAGAAATTTATGACAAAATTATTCTAGATACTAAATGTCAAATGAAGATCAAAGCAAAAAGAAACATTGTCATATCATCCATGGTTAGGCAGAAAAGAATTCTTGATGTTAGGGTTCAAAAATAAGAATTTTATGAACCCTAAATTCAAGAAAATTATCAAAGATAGTTCAAAACCAAAAAGAAATTTGCATGGATGGTATGATAATGTCTCTAAATGTTTAAAGATGCTATGTAAATTTTTTGGGATTTTTAGAAACCTAAATGATATTTTAATTAATTAATTTCCATTAATTAATTAAAATAAACATTTAAATGTTTTAAAAATGATTTTTTAATACAAAAAATAAAAATAAAAATATTTTTGGGTTAAGAAAATTATTTGAAATGAAAATGCAGAATAAAATATTTTTTTGGAATTTTCTAGCTATTTTGAATAAATTATGTAAAATAAATGAGAAAAATTGAAATAAAAATTAAAATAAACAGAAGTATGCACAATCAAGGGCTTGGATTGAAACTGGGAATTTCTAAGTTGACTGCGCACCAAATCCTATGGCCTGAATTCAAACTTATTTAATCCTAATTAAATAAATAACTAATCCAGATTTTAAATTAATGACAAGATATCCACCCTCCATCTCACGCGGGAACAAAGGATCAGACGACTCACATTCAAACAATGCTCTAACCCTAATTAGACACGTAATGACTTTCAGGTGGCCGGAAAAGACCTCTGGTCGTCTTCTCCAGCCACACCCTCCCTGAGAAAACTCAAATCTTCATCTCTAGGTTATTTCTGGAGCTCTAAAGCTCCAGATCAACTTCCCTCATCTCCCTGAACTCGAATCCACCCTCAAAACAAATTTATAATTGCTTAAACACAAGATTCGAAGAAAACATCAAAAATGGTAAAAATTTCAGAGGTTCAGTAAACACTCATTTCTCCACCATTTTCAGAAATACAAAGCTCAGAGTAATCAGTGAAGCATGCTCTTTCATATCATAACATAAAATAGGAGTTCTGGAAAAATAATTTGAGATGACTACCTGAGATGAAGCTTTCCAAACTTGAGCTTTCTGGCCACTTCCTTTGTTTAAAATGACTCCCTTTGACCTCTTGATGAAGCTTTGATGCTTGGAAGAACTTGAGAGTGGCTGGTTTATGAGATTACACTTCAACTGGCTATGAATCGTGTTTTGTGTATGGGGTGTTTTTGGCTGTTTTAGTGGTTGCTTTGTGTTCAGTTTGTGATTCTAAGATAAATGGTGAAAGAAGTTTGAAGATTGAGTGAGTGAGCTCAGAGATTCGAAGGGTTTTGCAAGTTGGAGAGTTTTGTGGAATGTTGAGTTCTTGGAGTGTTAGGCTTGTGTGTGTTATGAAAATGAACCCTTAGAGCATGCTTGTAAAGTCTGGATTGGGCAGAGAGTGGGTGGTGGACTGTTGTGATTGGTATGGGTGTTTTCTCCAAAAAGTTAAAAGTGTTGTACTTAAAGTCATTGGCTTGTATATGCGCAGCTGAGATCAAGGATGTCCACAAAATCAATCTTGAGGCAATTCAGCAAGTGGAAGCAAATTATGGGACCTTTTGCAATTATGTGAAGTTTTGGCCCCTTTGTAAATTCTTGATGTTCAAGGCATGGAATCTTGAAGTTCTTTGGGAAATTCTGAGTTTTATGCAATGTACAATGTTTGTATGATGATTAGAAGTGTGTTTGAAGTCACAAAATGAATTGGCAAGTGGTTTTGCAACGAATCCTCTTTGGTGCATTCTTGAAAATTATGTGATTTTTGCCAACTTTGACAAGCCATAACTTGAGTTCCATAATGAATTAGAACTTGTTCTTGTACTTTTTGAAAAGGGAATGATCCAATCTACAACTTTCATGACCAAAATTTTTTCATTTGAAGCATTTTTGGTTGAGAAAGAGGAGGTTGAAAAACTTTCCCAAAATGGAAAGTTTACATTACAAGTCATTTCCATTTTTAGCAACTTTTGGTTTAGCTCACTTTTCTTCAATTTTGTGAACTTCTAAGCACTTCAATGATCAAATAAAGATCATACAACCTCAATTTGATGAAAAATCCACTTTGGTTCCATTGATGGGGGCCTCAGATGCCCTGATTTTGCTCTGACTTGCTCAAGAAGTTACCCAGTGAACAAATGACTTCCACAATGAATTTCTTCATCAAACTTGCTACACATGATCCTTATAACATACTGAGACCAATAGAAACAAGAATGACACAAAATTTTGGAGTTATGGCCTCTGAAACCAAAACCCTAATTTCAGGTCATCTGTGTAGTTAAACCCTAGCTCTGCTTCCATGCTTTGCCAGTTCTTGTGATTCTTTGACTTCCTTGATCTTTGGAGGATATAAAATGATGATTGAACATACATGCACCCTATTGAGATGATCAATTTCCTTTGGAGTGGCTCAGATGGATCTTGGATTGCTCAGACCATAAACCCTAGATGCAGTTGAACTTGAACTAATGCAGTGAAACAAAAATACAATATGAGATGATATGCTTAAACTAATGAAAATATGAAAGATCACAAGCCATGGTGTGAAATTAGTGAGGGAAAATTTGGGGTATTTACAACTCTATTAGCAACACATGTACCTGTACCTGCATAAACACAATCGATAGTGCCTGCAACATGGAGAGTTAGTTTGGACCTGTATGCCTCAGGCTCATAACATGAATCATTATCTGTGCATCCTGACACCCTTTCAGAGTTGTATTAAATGTTTATGTCCTCCTGCGTGAGTTAGAAAGAATTCAAATGTTCACAACACAATATAAATCACAATTTGTGTGACGTTTTTTCAATCAATCAATGCTAGATGAAAAACAAGAACCAGAAGCGAATAGTCACAAGTTGACTGAAATTGAATTTTTATTGATTTGGAAAAATGGCCATGAATAGGAATTACAAAGGAAGCAATTCTCTGGAAAGAGGAAATAGCCAAAAAGGAAAACAAACTATCCTATTGGCAATGTAAGAAGTGGATCTCATTAAGTTTCAACCCGGTTATGGCTCGTATATCTTCAAGACTATCCGCTCACTCTCCCCCTTGAGAAAAGTGATTGAACTGGTTTTCAACCTTTAGAATAACCTCAATTGTAGATGAGTTACGAATCTCGCAGATCGCAGTCATTCTTGCTAGATCCTCTTTTGCGTGGATCGCCCTTTCGGGTTTTCAATCCACCAGAATACCCTTTTTTGCCTGAGTTGTCCGATGTGGCTTTTCAACTCAGCGGGTGTAAATTTTTTTCAAGATTTCCCTAATTTTTTCCCGAGCCTTTTATTCTGTTTTTTGCTCGCCGGGATGCCCATTTTTGCCTGGATCTTCATTCTGTTTTTATCAAGCGGGTCCTTTTTACACGAAGTATTTTCTTACTGCGCCTGCGTTGACAGGGGACTGGAAGTCTTCTCCATCCATGGTTGTCAGCATCAAGGCTCCACCTGAGAAAACCTTTTTAACCACGAACGGCCCTTCATAATTAGGTGTCCACTTGCCCCTGTGATCGTTAAGAGGAGGAAGAATCCTTTTCAGCACCAGGTCACCTGGTATGTACCTTTGTGGTCGTACCTTCTTGTCAAAAACCCGCTTCATCCTCCGTTGATACAACTGCCCATGGCATACAGCCGCTAGACGTTTTTCTTCAATGAGGCTCAATTGATTATATCTGGATCGGAGCCACTCAGCTTCATCTAGCTTAATGTCCATCATTAGCCTCAATGAGGGGATTTCCACATTAATTGGTAGGATTTCCTCCGTACCATATACGAGTGAGAACGGGGTTTCCCCTGTTGAAGTACGCACTGACATTCTATACCCATGAAATGCAAATGGTAGCATCTTGTGCCAATCTTTGTATGTCACAACCATCTTCTTCACCATCTTCTTGAGGTTCTCGTTGGCCGCCTCGACGACGCCATTCATCTTCGGGCGATATGGAGAAGAGTTGTGATCTTCTATTTTGAAATCCCGACACAAGTCAACCATCATCTTGTTGTTGAGATTAGAACCATTATCGGTAATGATTCTTTCAGGAATTCCGTACCGACAAATGATGTCTCTTTTAATAAACTGAGCTACCACTTGTTTAGTAACATTGGCGTAAGATGCCACTTCGACCCACTTCGTGAAATAGTCTATAGCAACCAGGATGAAACGGTGACCGTTAGAAGCTGTCAGCTCGATCTTGCCAATCATATCAATGCCCCATATGGCAAACGACTATGGTGAAGACATGAAACTCAATGGATTCGGAGGCACATGGACCTTATTGGCATAAATCTGACACTTGTGACATTTATGGGAGTATTTACAGCAATCAGATTCCATGGTGATCCAATAATATCCTGATCTCAACAATTTCTTGGCCATAGCATGTCCTCCAGCATGGGTACCAAAGGAGCCTTCATGAACCTCTTGCATCAACAGGCCTGCTTCGTGTCTATCCACACATCTGAGCAAAACCATGTCGCAGTTTCGTTTGTATAGAACACCATATTGATTCAAGAAGAAACCACCTGCTAGTCTTCTGAGGGTCTTCTTGTCTTTATTGGATGCCCCAGCCGGGTATCCTTGAGTCTTCAAGAAGTGCTTGATATCCTGATACCAAGGTTTTTTATCTTCACCACTATCAACTGCAAAGACATAGGCAGGTCTTTCAAGACGGGAGACCATGATTCGAGGCACGAAATTCTCTTGACAAACTTTAATCATAGATGACAAAGTTTCTAGAGCATCAGCGAAATGTTTTTCATCTCGAGGAGTATAATTCAACTTGACCTTGGTGAAGAAGGTTAACAGCCTATTTGTATACTCTCTTTAAGGAACCAATTGAGGTTGATGAACTAACTGTAGATGTTTAGAATTGGCAGAATTTTTGACCAACAAGAAGTGTTGAACTTAGTTCAGGATGTCACATCAGATGTTGTGACATTATCAAACAGAGTATAAGTAAATGAACTTAATTCAGGATGTCATACCAGATGTTGTGACATTGTATTAGTTAATGAAGTAAGTTCAGGTTACAGGATGTCACACCAGATGTTGTGACATTGTATCAGTTAATGAAGTAAGTTCAGTTTTCAGGATGTCACACCAGATGTTGTGACATCTCAAACCTGCTACCAGAATTAATTAATGCTTAATAGAACTGAGTAAATTCAGGGAATTTATCTGGAATTAATTATGGATGGATAAAACAGAAGAAGGCGCATCTGTAGGGAGATTGGTTATATGATTTCAGTATAATCAGAAGAACTGACTCACCTAGAATCAAGGAAGTAACAAACACTAATTCAAGGTGATGGCAACATGCGTATCAGGATTGGATAACCTACAGAAAGCCCAAAATCCAAGCACCTATTTAAGCAACAGAAACTCTCAGAATAGAGTACGAAATTAAGAAGACTAAATAGGGTGTTTGTGTTTTAATAGCAGGTTGTATCACTTTATGAGCTTTTAAGCAAAAATGTATTTGTGTCTTGATTGAAACTGTGAAGTAAGATCAAGTTGTTTTGTTTGAAGTATGACTTCAACTTTATTAAACTTGTAAACATATCACTGTGTGATTGAGGGGGAGTATGTTGGTACTTATATCTAAGTTGTGTCTTAGGTAGAAATTGCCTTGGGTAGATATTAAGTGATAGATTAAACTATGTGGGTTGAGTTTATAATTAATATTACTTATATTGGATTTCCTTCCTGGCTTGGTAGCCCCCAGATGTAAGTGTGGTTATACACTGAACTGGGTTAACAATTTCCTGTGTTGTTTAATTTTCCTGCACTTTAAGTTTTGTTCAAGGCTTCAAGTGTTTAAACATCTCATTCGACATCACGTACCTGATCACAGAATTTCAATTGGCATCAGAGCAGGCACCCTGCCTGTTTAACTGGGTGAGATCTAGGGACTGCAAATTCTGGAAGCATGGACAGAGATGTAGGATCTGTAAATAGACCACCTATATTGGATGGATCTAATTATGACTACTGGAAGCCAAGAATGGTAGCATTCTTAAGATCACTTGACAATAGGGCCTGGAAAGCAGTCAACAAAGGATGGGAGCACCCTATCCAAGACAACAAAGATGGAGCAAAAGTGTTGAAACCTGAAGAAGAATGGAGTAAGGAGGAAGAAGATTCAACACTTGTCAATTCCAAGGCCTTAAATGCTTTATTCAATGGCATTGATAGGAACATATTCAGACTTGTGCATCACTGTGAGCTGGCCAAAGATGTTTGGGACACTCTCAAAACAACTCATGAAGGAACATCAAAGGTGAAGATGTCAAGACTTCAACTTCTCACCACCAAGTTTGAAAACTTGAGAATTAAGGAAGATGAGACAATTCATGAGTTCTACATGAACATCTTAGAAATAGCCAATACTTCTGGTGCTTTGGGAGAAAAGATAAATGATGAAAAGCTTGTAAGAAAGATTCTCAGATCTTTGCCAAAAAGATTTGACATGAAGGTCACAGCAATAGAAGAAGCTCAAGACATATGCACAATGAAGGTTGAAGAGCTCATTGGTTCCCTTCAAACATTTGAGATGGGAATGAATGACACAATTGTAAAGAAGAACAAAAGCATAGCCTTGGTGTTAAATACTGATGAAGAAGAAGAAAATAATGAAGCAGAACCTGAAGAAAATTTATCAGAAACCATTGCTATGCTTGGAAGACAATTCAAAAAGATTCTCAGAAAGATGGATGACAAGTCCAGACCAAGTGGAAGATACTCAAACTCTTCTGAGAATAAAAGACCTTATGATGCTAATAGAAGGTCAAATTATGATGAAAAGACCAATCAAGAAAAAGGGATTAAATGTCATGGATGTGAAGGATATGGACACATCAGAAATGAATGCCCTACCTATTTAAAAAGGCAGAAGAAAGGTCTCTCTGTAACCTGGTCTGATGAAGACTCAGGATGTGATTCAGAAGAAGAATCAGCAAAGCATATCACTGCTCTAGCTGGATTATGTGAATCTGAAAGTGGATCCAGTGATGAGGAGCTTACTTTTGAAGAGCTTGAACAATCATACAGAGAACTGGTTAAAAGGAGCACTGAAATATGCATGGAGAGTATAAAGCAAAAGAAGCAGATTGAGGCACTAAAGGATGGAAAATAAGTGATCTAGAGATCATTGACACTTTGAAAAGTGAAGTAGGCCTTCTCAACTCCAAGTTGGAGCATATGTCCAAATCTGTTAGAATGCTGAACAGTAGCTCAAACACACTGGATGTTATTCTCAACAACAATAAGCATTCATGGGATAGAACTGGACTGGGATTTAACAAAGTTCATAAGATTGAGGCTAGCACCAGCAAAACTACTTCAAATTCCATAAAGTCAAACAAGATGTCCCAACAGACGCTTCAACATCATGAAAAGAACACAAAGTCAAACATAATGTTCCAACATATGTCTCAACATCATGAAAAGAACACAATGAAGAAGAAGTATCAAAGATGGAGATGTCATCATTGTGGAAGGTTTGGACACATCAAACCTCATTGCTACAAGTTGCATGGATATCCAAATCAGATGTATCAGCAACCTCCTAAGCAGAAGATAAAGGTTACCATGAAAGTGCTGCATAGACATCAACATCAAAGATATCAGCAACCCCCTAAGCATAAGACAAAGTTCATCAAGAAAGTATGGGTACCTAAAGCTAGTCTTCATGTTGATCAAAGCTACATGTCCAAGAACAAGTTCAACAAACAACCTTGGAGCTCTACTAATGGACACTACACAGGGTAGAGGCATCAAAGGAAACCTCAATACAAATGGTCAAAGAAGGGTGTTACATATATAACTCATACATCTCTAAGAGTATCAGCTAAAGAAGACTGGTACTTTGATAGTGGATGTTCAAGGCACATGACTGGATTGAAGAATCTGCTAGTAGACTTAAAGTCATATTCATCCAGATATGTAACCTTTGGAGATGGAGCTAAAGGAGAAATCAAGGGAGTTGGGACCTTGGACTGTCCAGATGTACCAAGACTAGATGATGTGCTGCTGGTAAAAGGATTGACTGCTAACTTGATCAGCATAAGTCAATTATGTGATCAAGGTACAGTGTAAACTTTACCAAAACCGAATGCATAGTGTCTAATAAAGAACAGAAGGTTGTCATGATAGGAGCCACATCTAAAGACAACTGTTATATGTGGGAACCTCAAGATTTAAGTCTCACTTCAACTTGCTCTTTAGCCAAAGAAGAAGAAGTGAAACTATGGCACCAAAGACTGGGTCATCTTCATTTCAGAGGTATAAAGAAAATCATATCTATGGAAGCTGTGAGAGGTATTCCTAAACTGAAAATTGATGATGGCAAAATATGTGGTGAATGTCAAATAGGCAAGCAAACCAAGATGTCCCATCCAAAGCTCCAACATCTGACAACTTCCAAAGTTTTGGAATTATTGCATATGGATCTTATGGGACCTATGCAGGTTGAGAGCCTTGGTGGTAAGAGGTATGCCTATGTGGTGGTTGATGACTTTTCAAGATATACATGGATAAATTTTATCAATGAAAAGTCTGATGTATTTGATGTATTCAAAGATTTATGCCAAAGAATACAAAGAGAAAAAGCAAGCTGTGTGGTCAGAATAAGAAGTAACCATGGAAAGGAGTTTGAGAATAAAAAATTCTCAGATTTCTGTTCTTCAGAAGGAATCAATCATGAATACTCTTCACCTATCACCCCTCAACAGAATGGGATTGTTGAGAGGAAGAACAAAACTATCCAAGAATCAGCAAGAGCTATGATCCATGCTAAAAAGCTACCATTGTACTTCTGGGATGAAGTTATGAACACAGCTTGTTCATTCATAATAGAGTCACTCTAAGGAAAGGAACCTTGTCCACAATCTATGAAGTCTGGAAGGGCAGAAAACCCACAGTTAAGTACTTCCATGTGTTTGGAAGTAATTGTTATATTCTGGCTGATAGGGAGCAAAGAAGAAAAATGGATCCTAAAAGTGATGAAGGGATTTTCCTTGGATACTCTATAAACAACAGAGCCTATAAAGTATTTAACTCTAGAACCAAGGTTATCATGGAGTCCATAAATGTGATAATTGATGATGCCCCTGCAGATGTTACAGAAGATGTTGGAACATCTGCTGACAGTCAAACTGAAGCTGAAGAGAAGAGTGATCATCCTGACTTCACTCAAACTGATGCAAGGACAGAACAATCCAGCAAACCTCCCTTCATAAGAATCCAGAAGGATCATCCCAAAGATTTGATAATTGGGGATCCCAACAGAGGAGTAAGCACTAGATCAAGAGAGGTGATTTCAGGTTCTTGTTTTGTCTCAAAAATAGAACCTAAAAACATCAAGGAAGCTCTTACTGATGAGTACTGGATCTGTGCTATGCAAGAAGAATTAGGTCAGTTCACAAGGAATGAAGTGTGGGATCTTGTTCCTAGACCTGATGACATAAATGTGATTGGCACTAAATGAGTGTATAAGAACAAGTCAAATGAGCAGGGAGTTGTTACAAAGAACAAAGCTAGACTTGTAGCTCAAGGATACACACAAATTGAGGGAGTAAACTTTGATGAAACCTTTGCACCAATAGCAAGGCTTGAATCAATCAGACTACTTTTAGGAATTGCTTGTATCATGAAGTTCAAGCTATTTCAAATGGATGTGAAAAGTGCCTTTCTAAATGGATATCTTAATGAAGAGGTATATGTAGAACAGCCTAAGGGATTTGTTGATCCAAGCTGTCCAAACCATGTGTACAAACTAAGGAAGGCTCTTTATGGACTGAAGCAAGCCCCAAGAGCATGGTATGAAAGGCTGAATACTTTTCTTATCAAGCAAGGGTACAGGAAAGGTGGAATAGACAAAACCTTGTTTGTTAAGGATGAAGAAGGAAATGTCATGATTGCTCAAATATATGTAGATGACATTGTCTTTGGTGGGATGTCAGACAGGATGGTTAAACATTTTGTCACTCAAATGGAATCTGAATTTGAGATGAGCCTAGTAGGAGAATTAACCTACTTTCTTGGACTGCAAATAAAGCAAATGGAGGACTCCATGTTCATTTCCCAAAGCAAGTATGCTAAGAACATTGCCAAGAAATTTGGGATGGACAATGCTACTCATAAAAGAACTCCTGCCCCCACACACTTAAAGCTGACAAAAGATGAGAAGGGTGAGAATGTAGACCAAAGCCTATATAGAAGTATGATTGGAAGCTTATTATATCTGACTGCTAGCAGACCAGACATAGCCTTTGCAGTAGGTGTATGCGCAAGATATCAAGCTGATCCAAAAGTTAGCCATCTAAACTAGGTCAAGAGAATTCTGAAATATGTCAATGGTACTTGTGACTATGGCATAATGTACTTTCATGGATGCAAACCAATTCTCACTGGCTTCTGTGATGCTGATTGGGCTGGAAGTGCTGATGATAGAAAGAACACATCAGGAGGATGCTTCTTTCTAGGAAACAATTTGATTTCTTGGTTCAGTAAGAAACAAAATTGTGTATCCTTATCTACTGCTGAAGCTGAATATATTGCAGCTGGAAGCAGTTGTTCACAATTGGTTTGGATGAAGCAAATGCTCACAGAGTACAATGTCCCACAAGATTTCATGATATTGTACTGTGACAACTTAAGTGCTATTAACATATCAAAGAATCCTATTCAACATAGCAGGACCAAGCATATTGATATCAGGCATCATTTCATCAGAGATCTTGTGGAAGAGAAAGTGATCTCATTGGAACATGTAGCTACAAATCTGCAATTGGCTGATATATTTACTAAAGCTTTGGATGCTACCCAATTTGAAAACCTAAGGGGAAAATTGGGAATCTGCTTATGTGAAATATAGCAGTTATGGAGAAGTGCCAACATGTCCTATGACATCGTGTGGCATGATCACCAGATGGCAACACCAGTCTGGTCAAGAACTCTGTGTATTCCACTCCTTAAAATTCTCCAAGTAACGGCTCTTATAAAAATACCAGCTTGCTCTCAGCTATTCATCTTCTCATCATCCTCTCAAAACGAATTTCATACTCTAACTGATTTTCAGAGCTCATCAAAATCATTCAAACCTAAACTCTTCATCCACCACTTTCAAAAATGTCTCAACATCAAAACCCTAACCTCTCTGATGAAATCCTCAACCAAGAGGATGTGGTGCATGCAACCCCCATTTCTATGGTACCTATGGATTCAAATCCCATGGACGAAATCAGAGGAAGTGTTCCTCTTGCTCAAAAGCCTAGAACTCCAACAGTGAGAAGAGTAAAGAAACCTGTATTCAGCAAAGCCAAAGGAATGCCTTCATCCTCAAACACCACTCCCAAAGCCTCTGAATATGTGGATGATTCTATTAAGGAACTTGTGAACAGGATTTTGTCTGAGCAAAGAGTTGTGAGTGGTATATCCATTCCCCTGAACACCATGCCAGCTCCACAAGAAGAACAACCAAATAAGGCTGAAGAGGACACTCCTGTACAACAGGATGTTCCAATAGATGTTGAAACATCTGAGGAACAACACAAGACATCCACTAATGTTGATGATGAAACATCTGAGGACCAGCACAAGGCCTCCACTAATGATCAAGCCTCTGTTGATCCACCTGCTAAAGAGGAGACTACTCAACCTCCTCCTATTGTTGACATAGAACATGATTCTGACACAGAAATCATTGCCTTTGTGAACCCTAGCATAGACAAAAGGCTCAGAACTAGGAAGGAAAAGAAGACAGCAGGATATGCAACTCCTAAGAAGAAGCAGCCTACACCAAAGAAGGACAAAGCTAAAGTTTCTTTTGGTCCTACCAAACAATGGAGCAAGGTGAATACACAAAAGAGGAAAGCTGTCACTCCTCCAGATTCAGATGTTGAAGAGGATGTCCCAACATCCCCACCAAAGAAGAAACCAGCACCTTCAAGGTCCTCCTCTGCTGTTCAAGAAGCTCCTCTGGACAACATTTCATTCCATCATGTGTCAAGTGTGAGCAGATGGAAATTTGTCTACCAAAGAAGGGTAGCACTTGAAAGAGAGCTGAGCAGCAATGCACTTGAGTGCACTGAGGTAATTGATCTCATCTCTTCTGCTGGCTTATTCAAAATAGTGTCAAACTTCTCTCCTTGCTATGAGCTGCTAGTCAAGGAATTTATTGTCAACCTTCAAGAGGACTATGCTGATGGTAAGTCAGCTGACTTCAGAAAGGTGTATGTAAGAGGGAGATGTGTGGAATTCTCTCCTAGGGTTATCAACCACTATCTAGGAAGAGAATCTGATGGACCTAATGAGCTGGGAAAGACAGATAACCAGGTGTGCAAGGTCATCACTGCTAATCAAGTCAAAGCTTGGCCAGTCAAGGGGAAACTTTCTGTTAGCTTGCTGACAAGGAAGTATGCAATGCTGCATAGGATTGGCACTGCAAACTGGGTCCCTACCAACCATACCTCCTCAATAGCAACTGGATTGGGCAGGTTCATATATGCTGTGGGCACCCAAACAAAGCTGGATTTTGGGGCTTATATTTTTTATCAGACATTGAAGCATGCTGGAACATCTGCAACAAAGCTGCTTATTGCCTTCCCTTCTTTGCTGTGTGGAATAATTCTTAGCCAGTATCCAATTATCTTCACTGAGAAGGATTCAATCTGCAAAAGAGAGAGTCCTCTGGCCTTCCACTACAAGTTGTTCTTAAGTCATCATGCAGCTGATGTTGAAGCTCCCTCTGGGACATCTGTTGGACCTTCAAAGGCAAAGTCTCCAATATCCAAAGCTGTTTTGATTGCTGAGCTGAAGAACATATGCAAAGAACTGGATGCTAGGAAGCAGAAGCTTGAGGAGATTATCCAAAGGCTGGAAATTGAAGAGAGTGCTCAGAAGGCTGCTGCTTCTGACGAGGAAACTGAAGAAGAGGAAGACACTGAATATGAAGATTCTGAGTGAAAAATGTATGTGAGGAATATGTAATGTCTGCTTCAGCATTGTATTTTGAATTAGTAATTTTGTAATTCTCTCTGTCAATGTAAAATTTGGCCCCAATTTATGTCTAACAAGGGGGAGAAGAGAACTTAACAACAACAATGTATGCTGCAGCTTACTGATTAATGGAAAATGAATTTTGTTTGCTTCTGAACTAAAGCTGTGTTTTTAAAAAATTTCTGTTGAAACAAGTCAGAACACATATAGGTTTGAGGGGGAGTAAACTCACACATGACTCAACAGAAAAGAACTGCTGTACTCTGATAATAGAAACTCTGCTGCACTCTGATAAACCAGAAGATTATGTTAGCCAAAAATTAGCCAAAGGGGGAGTTTGTAGATGTTTAGAATTGGTAGAATTTTTGACCAACAAGTGTTGAACTTAGTTCAGGATGTCACATCAGATGTTGTGACATTATCAAACAGAGTATAAGTAAATGAACTTAACTCAGGATGTCATACCAGATGTTGTGACATTGTATCAGTTAATGAAGTAAGTTCAGGTTACAGGATGTCACACCAGATGTTGTGACATTGTATCAGTTAATGAAGTAAGTTCAGTTTTCAGGATATCACACCAGATGTTGTGACATCTCAAACCTGCTACCAGAATTAATTAATGCTTAACAGAATTGAGTAAATTCAGGGAATTTATCTGGAATTAATTATGGATGGATAAAACAGAAGAAGGCGCATCTGTAGGGAGATTGGTTATATGATTTCAGTATAATCAGAAGAACTGACTAACCTAGAATCAAGGAAGTAACAAACCCTAATTCAAGGTGATGGTAGCATGCGTATCAGGATTGGATAACCTACAGAAAGCCCAAAATCCAAGCACCTATTTAAGCAACAGAAACTCTCAGAATAGAGTACGAAATTAAGAAGACTAAATAGGGTGTTTGTGTTTTAATAGCAGGTTGTATCACTTTATGAGCTTTTAAGCAAAAGTGTATTTGTGTCTTGATTGAAACTGTGAAGTAAGATCAAGCTGTTTTGTTTGAAGTATGACTTCAACTTTATTAAACTTGTAAACATATCACTGTGTGATTGAGGGGGAGTGAGTTGGTACTCATATCTAAGTTGTGTGTTAGGTAGAAATTGCCTTGGGTAGATATTAAGTGATAGATTAAACTATGTGGGTTGAGTCTAGAATTAATATTACTTATATTGGATTTCCTTCCTGGCTTGGTAGCCCCCAGATGTAAGTGTGGTTATACACTGAACTGGGTTAACAATTTCCTGTGTTGTTTAATTTTCCTGCACTTTAAGTTTTGTTCAAGGCTTCAAGTGTTTAAACATCTCATTCGAAATCACGTACCTGATCACAGAATTTCACTAACCATTTGTCGTTGACTTGGTTCACTACCAGAGCGGAATCTCCGAAGATCTCGAGGTTCTTGACTCGCAAATTGATTGCTTCTTCAACCCCCATGATGCCAGCTTCATACTCTGCCTCGTTGTTAGTGCATTTTAAAGTCAACCGAGCAGCTAAAGATGTATGGACCCCTTTTGGTGAGATGATAACAACACCTACTCCGCTTCCGTTCATGTTCACAGCTCCGTCAAACATCAACTTCCATTTGGATTCAAGGTCTGGACCCTCCTCCGGAAGTGGTTCTTCATAGTCTTTCAACTTGAGGAACATGATGTCCTCGTCCGGAAACTCAAATTTTATGGGTTGATAATCGTCGATTGGCTGCTGAGCCAAGTATTCTGACAATACATTTCCTTTTATCGCTTTTTGAGAAGTGTAATGGATATCATATTCTGTTAGTATCATCTGCCACCGGGCTACCCTTCCTGTTAGAGCCGGCTTCTCGAAGATATATTTCACAGGATCCATCTTGGAAATTAAGAGAGTGGTGTGGGTCAGCATGTATTGTCTTAGTCGGCGAGCAGCCCATGCCATAGCGCAACAAGTTTTCTTGAGTAGTGAGTAACGTGTCTCACAATCGGTAAACTTTTTGCTAAGGTAATAAATGTCATGCTCTTTTCGACCAGACTCGTCCTACTGACCCATCACACATCCCATCGATCCTTCAAGCATGGTAAGATACATGATCAAGGGTCTTCCTGGCACTGGAGGCATGAGAATTAGAGGTTCTAGCAGGTACTCCTTGATTTGGTCAAAGGCTTGCTGACAGTCTTCATTCCATTTAATGGCCTTATTTTTTCTCAGAAGCTTAAAGATGGGCTCACACGTGGCCGTTAGGTGAGAGATAAACCGTGCAATGTAATTTAGTCTCCCTAAGAAACCACGCACTTGTTTTTCAGTCTTTTGCTCAGGCATCTCTTGGATGGATTTTACTTTGGCTAGATCAACCTCAATTCCCCGCTCACTAACAATGAAACCAAGTAACTTGTCGGAACGGACCCCAAAGGTGCACTTGTTCGGATTCAACCTCAATCTGAACATCCGGAGTGTGTCAAACAACTTTTCTAGATTGACCAAATGCTCTTCTTCTGTTTGGGATTTTGCTATCATATCATCAACATAAACCTCAATTTCATGATGAATTATGTCGTGAAATAGCGTCACCATCGCTCGTTGGTAAGTGGCCCCAGCATTCTTCAGACCAAACGGCATGACCTTGTAACAGAAAGTGCCCCAAGGCGTGATGAAAGTTGTCTTTTCCATATCATCGGGAGACATCTTAATCTGGTTATAACCTGAAAACCCTTCCATGAAAGAGAACAATGAAAACTGAGCGGTATTGTCAACAAGCACATCTATGTGAGGCAAAGGGAAATCGTCTTTAGGGCTGGCCCTGTTCAAATCCCAGTAGTCTACACACATCCTGACCTTACCGTCTTTTTTAGGGACCGACACAATATTGGCAACCCACGGAGGGTAACTGGTCACGGACAAGAAACCAACATCAAATTGCTTTTGTACTTCCTCTTTAATTTTGATTGTCATATCAGGGCGTGTGCGCCTCAACTTCTGCTTCACCGGCGGGCAGTCTTCTTTCAGAGGCAGCTTGTGTACCACAATGTCAGTGTCTAAACCAGGCATATATTGGTAGGACCATGCAAAGACATCAACATACTCTCGAAGCATAGAAATTAGATGAGTCTTGATAGATTCTTCTAATGCAGCCTGATCTTAACTCATTTCTTGTCTTCTTCCGTACCCAGGTTTATCACTTCGAGAACTTCTTCATGCAGCTGAATCATCTTCTCCTCCTGTTTAAGCAGTCTGGCCAATTCTTCAGGTAGTTCACAATCTTCTTCACCTTCCTCGTCGGCTTGATAAATTGGATTGTCAAAGTCATACTTAGCCATAACAGTATTGTCATTGATAAGATCCGGTGATGAGCACCTGCATGAATGGTGATTCATGCAAGGCTTTAAAAAGATCTTGAGAAAAGAAGAAACATTGCCATTTTAAAACTTTTCTTTCTTTTTGAAAAACAAAAACAAAAAAGGAAAGGCAAAGAACAACATGGATGAATGTGAAACGTCAACTTTATTTATGATTATGAATTGTGTTAGGAACAAAAGAACCCTTATAAAAAGCTACTATGCCTCGGGCAAGACATAATGCTTGAGTACAGGAAAGACAAAAACAAAGATTATTACTCTTCGAAAGAGGTGACCGAGATAAGCCTTTCAGATGTCCAATTGCTAAGTTGAGTCTCTTGAACAGAAGTCCTGATCCATTCATCTAAGTCACAGTCACTATCAACTGCGTCATCTTGCACGACACTGATGCTTCCGTAATCCACCACTCCCGCACTCGTAAAAGTAATCGGGCCTTGACGGCCTCTAGCACTTGGTCCAAATGATGATTGGCCAAGATGGTAACCAATCCAAAACATATCTTTCTTTTCTGGAACTTCTACTGGACTGCCCCAGCCTTCTCGTATCCCCGACTTTATCACCTCAAGAGCTTGCTTATAAGAGGCTATGGAAACCCCCTTCTTTGGTTCTTCAGAAGAAGCTGCCAATGCAGATGCTTGCTCAGTTTTCAGGGGGCTCAAAAGCCTGACATGGAGTCTCAACTATCTCTCCATCCATCTCCACATACTTGAATGAAGCCAGATGAATGACGAAAATGTCTTCTTCCCCACTGACTGTTACAATTTGGCTCTCCTAGATGAATTTCAGCTTTTGATGAAGTGTGGATGATACTGCTCCTTCTGAATGTATCCAAGGTCTTCCCAACAAACAACTATATGCAGGCTGTATATCCATTACGTAGAATGTGGTATTGAAGATTTGTGGACCTACTTTAATTAGTTAATCCATCTCCCCAAATACATATCTTCTTGACCCATCAAATGCTCTAACCACTAGGTCGCTGGGCTTTAGAACTACTCCGTCATAATCCAACTTCATCAATGCCTTCTTGGGAAGAACATTCAACGATGATCCGGTATCTACCAACACGTGAGAAAGTACTGCACCCTTACATTCTAAAGAGATATGCAGTGCCCGATTATGAGCCCGCCCTTCAGATGTTAGATCCATGTCCGTAAAGCCCAATTCGTGACTGGAATTGACACTAGATACCACCGCTTCTAATTGATTTACTGAAATATCCTGAGGCACATACGCCTTGTTCAGAATATTCAGGAGATATTTCCTGTGGGAGTCGGAACACATTAGCAGAGACAAGATGGAAATTTTCGATGGGGTCTGCTGCAGATGGTCCACAATCTTGTAATCACTCTTTTTGATAATTCTCAAAAATTCTTCAGCTTCTTTATCAAAGGTAATGTCTAGATCAGTCACTGGCGTGGGCTCATTGACCACCACTGGCTGCTTCCCTCTTGCTTTAGCCTGGGCTTCTGTGGTGTCTCTGAGTGGTATCACACTATTTCTTAGTGTTTTCGGCGCAAATAGTCTTCCACTTCTAGTAAAGCCCCCTACTCCAACATTTTCTACTTGAGCTGGGGTCGTGCTAGACGTGGCCAAATATTGCTTATGGCCGTTACAATATACTTCGCCGTCAGAATTCCAGGGAATGGTTTTATCACTCTGATACATTACTGGTCATGTCGTGGTAATCGTTATCGATGCCACTCTGGCCCGTGTAGGAACTTGAGATGGATCAAAGAAAATAGTTACCGTGGAGACTTCTCTTTCTTTTACAACTTTCTCAAACTACAACACTCCTTCATTAAATCATACTTTGGATCTCTGTTTTCAACTGCTCACAACCATTTGGAGCTTTAACACATCCTGGACAATCACTCCCACAACCTACAAACACACCCTTCAGGGCCAAACATGCTTTAACAACACTCAACGGAGTTTGCAGGTCGTCGATATCACACACCAAGTTTAAATTCTCCCCATCGTCAACTGCCCCAACTGTACCCCCGTTAGGAGGCATAGGGTTCTGTATTACATTAGGAGTAGGAGCGAAATTAATCACTTTAGAATCCAGTAGGTCTTGAACAACATGCTTCAGAGCTTTGCAGTTTTCTGTGGTATGCCCAGGAGCTCCGGAATGAAATTCGCATCTGGTGTTTATATCATAATCCTCGGGGATTTGACCTGGCTTCGGGGGTTGTAGAGTTCGGAGTTGAACCATTTGGAGTTGTAGGAGATTCTTCAAAAGCTGTGAATAGGACATCGGTGGAGTTTCGAGTTGTCTTTCTCTGGTCTTCTGGGGGTAATATGAATGAGGAGCTCTTCGTTGATACCCTTGTTGGCGTTGTGGCTGCGGTGGTTGACTTGTTGTTGAACAGGTTGAGCTGATATAGTGACGTGGGCCACTTGTTGATAAAACCCTCTATTATTTTCGCCCCTCTATGTGTACACTTCCCCAGTCTCTCCTTCTCTCCTCTTCACGAAGGTCTTCTTAACACCAGAACTCTAAGCGCCCCCATTCTGAATCTTCCCTTGCTTGATCCAGCTCTCTACCCTTTCGCCAATCAAGATGATATCTGAGAACCCACTTGAGGAACATCTAGCTATCCTCTCCATGAAATGCCCAGGGAGGGTATCCAAGAACAGGTCTACCATTTCTCTCTCCAACAAAGGGGGCTGCACTCTAGCGGCCACTTTGTGCCACCTTTGTGCATAATCTTTGAAGCTCTCGGAGTTCTTCTTAGTCAGACTTTGAAATTGAGTGCGACTGGGCGCCATGTCAATATTATACTGATATTTCTTGAGGACTGCTTCTCCCAATTCCTTCCAGCTTCTCACAGAGCTTCTCTCTAGCTTCATATACCATTCCAAGGATCCTCCGGAGAGACTATCCTGGAAGTAGTACATCCAGAGCTTTTCATCCCTAGTATGGGCAGCAATTTTCCGATAGAATGTCTGCAAGTGAGTTTTAGGGCAGGAGCTATCGTTATACTTGTTGAAAGTAGGTGGCCTGAATTTATGAGGAATAACCACCCCGGGGACTAGACCCATGTCAGACACATCTATCCCCAAAGTGTCTCTACACTCTAGGGCTTTGACTTTCTCAGCAAGCATAAAAAAGTCTTGAAGATTTCCTTCTCCGCCGAACCCCATGTCATTGTTGAAAGAAGGGAATTGATCCTCCTGCCTATCTTATACTGGAATGAAAGTTGTTGTGCCCTGTTTTGGGACTTGAGGTACACCTGGGCCATTGATGGTGTTAGGAGGAATCACTTGTACGTCAGGAGTGGTTACAGGGATATGAGTCTGAGGAGGGTTGAGCCCCTGAATTGCATTTCTTAACTCTTGTTGTCCCTGAGCCATCCCTTGCATCATGGCCATGAACTCTCCAATTCTGGTGCGAAACTCATTAAGCTCAGTTTGCATAGCATCCATGACTGTCCTCTAGTTGTTGCGAGTCACGTAACGATGCGGGATATTCTATCGAGGATGACGCGTCTTGGCGGCCCTCACAATCTTTTCCTGAAATGCAAATAAGTTAAGCAACCTATAGAAAACCTGCAAAACAAAGAAGAAATGCAAATGATGTGTATGCAATGCAATGTGTTCCTTTTATTCCTAAGGCTTCCACTACTTTCCCATTCTGGTGTTGAGAAAAAAATCCCTTGCAAGAAGATCCTGTGTGACATTCAATCTTGAAGTGGTGGCATTTATTTTGTGTCCGTGCAACAGATATAACCAAATACTTCAAGTAAATCAGAAGACAATTGAAATAATAAAAGATCCTCACAAGGTTCAAATTCAATATGTCAAGAAAGAAAAAAGTACATCAAGAGATAGGGGATTCCCACAACAAGCCTGCGGGTAATCCAAGTCATATGTATTCAAAACTAAAGCTTAGGAAGGTCTACATCCTGTAATCCCCAACTAAGGCGCTTGACATTTTGCAACATTTGAGGTATATTCGGATGTGTAGGCTCATGTTCAAGCTTCTGAATTAAGATATCCCTAAGGTCAAAGGAGGCATGCAATTCCTCAATTTGTTGTAGGAACACCTTTTCACTTTCCTGGCTTGTAATGGAATCATTCTTGGCCCTCTTGACATCAGCTTTCAATTTCAAATCTTTTATTTCTTTCTGAGCTTCCTTTACTGCTTGTTGGCTTTCTGCTAAACTTTGGAGACGACTATTCTCTTGATGATAAGCCTTCTGAAGGAGTTCTCTCTGTCCATCCAAAGAATCTTGAAGACTCTTGACTTCTAGCTTGTGCTTGACCTCCAGCTCCTTCTGCTTCCTCAAATTGTCTTCCCGCTTCTCTTGCCATAAGGTGACAGCGTCATTGGCTTCATTCAAATCTTTCCTCTCCTTCCAACGCTGGGCCGCCTTGTGAGTTTCAGCTAATCCCTTTTTCTTGAAGTAGAGTTCTCTCTCCTGAAAATATTGCTGCTTGAGCCTAACCATCTCTTCATCTTTGTGAGCTCTCTCCTCCAACTTTTGATTCTGCATCTTCAGTTTCTGGCATGAATTGTAAGCTTCTTGATTCTCCGACCCGAGTTGTTGAACCAAGGCTTCCAACTTTTGGTAATCTTGAAGAGGCACTGAAGTTATGGGTGCTACCTCCTTAGGGTAGAGAGGTGTTTCTCTAGAAAATGGGAGCAACAGGGTCTTCACATAATCCCCCAACCAGCTGGCAAAGGGATCATAAGTGTTGGGATCTAATCTCCTAAAGTCTTTCTTCCCTTTTATCACTCTAACTTCCCAAGCTTGGGATAACAGCATGCTCTTCTTGAGATTTCCTTCTGCTGGAAAGTACAAAGATTCATTTTCCTCTTCAATCAAAGGCACAACTCTTAATGGATAACCAAACTGCTTCCTGGACAAGATATGATTGTAACTGATCCCACATTTTCTTCCTATCAAAGGCACAGTTGGGAAGCTACCACAACTGACTAATATTTCTTTGCTCACAAGGTCCCTGTTGCACCCCCATGAAATGTCAGCTGAGGTTAAGCCCATTAATCTTTTGGACCACTTCCAAGATTGTTTCAAATCATAAAAAGGCCCTGATTTAAGGAGTTGCCATACAAACCAATCAGCAAACAGGGGAGCACAACAATTTACATGTCCCTTCCTCTTTTCATTCCTATGGTGAACCCCGTAGTAAAAGTCACCTAGCAAAGTGGGCATTGGATTTCTTCTGGCAAATATAGTGATAACTTCCATGTTGATTAAACCCTTCTATCCTGGAAACTAACAGGTCACATACACTTTCAAAGCAAGCAAGGTGCTGAACTTAGCCCATTTGTTTTTAGAGGCCAGGTCCTGAGCTTCCTTGATAAGAAAATCTAAGAAGATTCCTTTACTTTTGGTGGCATCCACTTCTCTGCTAACCTTGGATAAATCTAGAAGAAAAGACTCAGTTATATCTTTGGATGAAAGCATCTTCTCTAAGCCATAATAAGGAGCACCATTTTTATGGGAATTCTGAGGATGTTGGATATCTCTTTTAATGTGGGAGCCAAGATGTAGTTAGGGAAAACAAAAACCCTCAGCTGTGGATCATAGAATTGCAGTAGAGAATGCACTTTATCCCTCTGGTCAGAGGTTGACTTATTCACATAGTCTAGGATCTTTCCAAACTCTTTTCTGAAATCATCAAGCACTTTGTCGCCCATTAAGCTAATTAACTTCTGAATACCATCTGTCTCTGGATGTGGGAAAGTATGATGGACATATCTCTTCCTTGGAATCTCAATGTTGAAGCAGCAAATATGACCAGGAATAGGATTTAATGAACCCTGAGAATAAAAAGAACACAGAATGATTAATGATGTTATGATGTTATGCAAGGCAAGGCATGTGATCAGTGATGTGTCTGTGTGGTGAATCAGGTAATCAAGTGTCTGTGCAAGGCCACAACATCATCACAAGTATCTCTCTGATCAGGAGTTCATGATTTCAGAATCATAATTAGTAGAACAAGATCATATCACTGAAGTGTGCTGGCATACATGGCCATGTTGAAGTTTAGGGTTCCTGCAAACCTGTAAACCCCTCCCAATCTCACGGGTGTGCTACTCGAGTCAAACATCACGGACTCTCAAAGCCGAATCACAATAATACGTTCACCATTTCCGAGGAATGGCTCATGACCAAATCAGGGAATCGGTTTGGCATTATGTACTACTCAGGGAGGTCTCAGCTGAGTCTAAGGAAACAAGCATCCCTCATTAGTCCTCAGCTTCAAGCACTGAATCGAGAAACAATAGTACATTCATCCCGAAGGGTACAATACTATCGTCATACAAACAATTTGCCTTAACTGGATTCCTAGTGGGCCCTCGGATGCGAGTGGATTTGCCAACAAATGTGGTTTGCCACTGTCATCACTGGAGAGGGATGTTTCCACAAAGGTTCTCAATGATCGGTCCCTTGACTGTACATAACTATCAAGGTAGTATATTGCCCCAGAAAGATTTTGGCGTCAATACATTTCCATGAAGCCAAAGTGGAACTACTCTAAATCCTAGGTGCACTCAAGCCGGGTATTTGGCTTATCTCACTGTGACAAAGCCCATCCCACAGAAAAAATGAAACCAACACAGTCCAGTATGATGCATGTGAAATAAATACTGAAAGCAGTAAATAAAACTGTAAAGTAAACTGTAAACGAAACCAGTAAATAAACACAACAACACACACATATAAACACCCAAGGAAAACAAAAACAAACAGGCACTAGGATTGACTCTACGAGGGAAACCAGAGATTTTGGGTTCGGTCCCCAGCAGATTCGCCAGCTGTCGCTCCCGGGATTTTCATCCTAGTACAAACGCGAAAGTGGCGTGGAGAGCGTAGAGTCGCCAGCCATGCATTTTTATCCCGAATGAATGGGAAAGGTAATGCTGCACAAACCTGAGGAAGAAGGAAAGGAAGAGGTCCTGCGAACCAAAGATCTGGGTTCGAGAGTCGGGTAAGACTTGGGAAGGTATTAGCACCCCAGATCGTCCATCGTACCCGACGGGATCCACGCTTGTTTGTTTTGTTTCAAAGGTTGAGAAAAATATAACTGCTACTGAACAAAAGAATTGCTAACTGGAATGGAAATGAGAAATGAGAAAGGAACTGAAAGAGAAGATGAAAAGAAAGGGGGAAATGTAGGAAAAATAAAGAATGTGCTCGAACGGGCCCTACCCCGCTGCCTATGTACCTCATCGGGAAAATGAAGATCAGTGTCGATGTAGTTCGCCTAACTAAGGCAGGAACTGTGTTTGTGTTTTTTATGCGCTGGAACTGCGTATGTCTATGCTCAAGTGTTGAAGACTCATCTGGTACGAGTGCATTTACCGTCTCGCATGCGAGACAAGTCGTCGCAAGTTCGCGTTATGAGAATGAATGAGAAGTTACCGCAGGAAAGTCGTTTATTGTCTGTTGTTTTCTTTTTAAGAGTTTTGTATGAATTTTTCACAAGGAAGTGAACTCAAACTCTTTTCCATGGAATGTGTACTTGCTACTACATTCCAAGATGGAATAATAGAACAAGCACACCAAGAAAGGAGAATTTATCCAAGACTTGTTTCCTGGGATTAGGGTTTAAGTTCACTAGCCTGTTGAACTTTATTAAGTGTTTTTGTTGCTTTTGGTGAAGAACTATCTTTTATGTTTTCTTTGTGAAACAACCCCTTGATAAGATTTTGTACATCATGCTATAAAAGCTTACACCACTCCAAGATGGAATGAATGCAAGTGCCCCATGGAATAAGGCTATACACAAGAGATTCTTTCATGTATTTATTAAGTGTTTTTGGATTTGTTTGAAGATGAGGAGAGAAGACTCAAGAGGCAAAGGTTAAAGCTAATAGGGGACTAAGACACAACCCTAAGTCATCTTATTATGTACAAGTGTGTGGTCCTATGGTTAATGAGGTATTCTAACCTAAGGAAAAGAAAGAACAAGCTAGAATTCAACTTACTTCCTAAGGAAGTTAAGTTGAATCTAAAGAGATAAAAAGGGAAACGTATGAACAAAGCACAAAGGTGCTAAGGCAATAAAAAAAACATGCATAAGAGATAAAGAATGAAGTAATTACCTCATCTTCCCCCCTAAAACACAAGAGTTAGCATGATGGAGAAAATGAACAATTATTACATGGTGAATTTCAAGAAACAACTCTCATTAGCTACGGAAGGATGTTAGTGAACTCCTAAGGTTAATACCTAAGTCTAAAGCATCTTATAAGGTAACATACTTAAAAAGTCAGTAGCTAAACCAATTCAAAATATTTCTAAAGGAATTAATTGAATTAAAGTCAAACTATGTCCTAAAGCACCATTAAAACCTAAGGATGAAGTTAAAATGATAACCTAAGTGTTTACTATTGCTAAAATCCCTTAAACTCAAAGGTAAATGCAAAAATCAGAACTTAACACTATAAGGAAGTGAAGAAAATTAATGGATCAAATAGGAAAGAAGAGATCCAAATTAAGGATAATCAAGTATGAGATTGAGAGGTGAGAAGAAACATATAGAAGCATGGTTATAAAGGTACAACAAAAAGACTTAGAAAAATATTCAAAAATAACCAAAGGAATTGACTTCCCCATACAAAAACCAGGGGCTTGACAACAAAATGGAATGGAAATCAAACATGGAAAATGTTCACAAATGATGGGTTAAGAAGTATCCTAAGGCTAGGTGTTCAAATCAGGGTTTTAAGGTCCTTTAGATGACAAGTGGGGTTCAAAAGGAAATCAAATGATTCTACAATGATATGAATAAGTATGGATGATTACAAAACATTTATAAGACCCCAAACAATGACAAGACAAATTTATTTGGTGTATTCAAGAAGTTTTGAGTGGTTAAGATGAAGGATGAAGGAAGAATTAGGTTAAAATGTGACATGTGTGACTTAGGGTTCAGGGTTCGATTCCCACGGAAGGCAAAAACTCTACTAGTGAGGGGAGTATAGAAGATCGTGAGGTGGCAGTGTCGGGATTGCCTTGCGAGGGGCCCGGGCTGTTACAAAAAAAGGTGGTAGTGGTAATGGATTGAACATGTACTTGAACCCCAGGGTACATGGTTCGATTCCCATGGAAGGCAAAAACTCTACTAGTGAGGGGAGTAGAGAAGATCGTGAGGTGGAAGTGCCGGGATTGCCTTGCGAGGGGCCGGGGCTGTTAAAAAAAAGGTGCCTTTTTTGTAACAGCCCGGGCCCCTCGCAAGGCAATCCCGACACTGCCACCTCACGTACTTCTCTACCCCCCTCTCTAGTAGAGTTTTTTACTTCCGTGGGAATCGAACCCTGTACCCTGGGGTTCAAGTACATGCTCAATCCATTCCCACTACCACTTGAGCTACTAGTTCAAATGGTAGTGGGAATGGATTGAGCATTTACTTGAACCCCAAACACGCGTCGACATTTGTTTCTATCTATACTCGTCCGTATCGTGGTCCTAAAGATGTTCGTCTGTATCTTTAGTCTATACACACCGTCGAAACACTTATACTGTTTATTTTAGGGCTTAAACACTCGTCCGTATTTATCTCTTCCCACAGAAAAACTACATTCTATCCGACATTCGTCCTATGTCGTGATATTTTCAGCAGTCGTACCCTGCTAGTTGATCGTCCTTCACCTTATGATGACCGCCCCTCATCATTTATCTGATGGTCGTCCCCATCATTGTTCTTTCTATCCAGCATTTGTCCTATGTCGTGATATTTTCAGTAGCCGTACCCTGCTTGGTGATCGTCCTTCACCTTATGAAGACCGTCCCTCATCATTTATCTGATGGCCGTCCCCATCATTGATCTTTCTATCCGACATTCGTCATATGTCGTGATATTTTCAACAGCCGTACCCTACCAGGTGATTGTCCTTCACCTTATGATGATCGTCCCTCGTCATTTATCTGATGGCCGTCCCCATCATTGATCTTTCTATCCAACATTCGTCCTATGTCGTGATATTTTCAGCATTCGTACCCTGCTAGGTGATCATCCTTCACCTTATGATGACCATCCCTCATCATTTATCTGATGGCCATCCCCATCATTGATCTTTCTATCTGTTATTCGTCCTATGTCGTGATATTTTCAGCAGCCGTACCCTACTAGGTGATCGTCCTTCACCTTATGAAGACTGTCCCTCATCATTTATCCAATGGTCATCCCCATCGTTGATCTTTCTACCCGACATTCATCTTATGTCGTGATTTTTTTAGTAGCCTTCCCCTGCTATGTGATCTTCCTTCACCTTATGATGACCGTCCCTCATCATTATTTCATTTATTCTTTACCCGATGGCCGTCCCTGTCATGGATTCATCATTCTTTAGCCTGATGGCCGTCCCCGTCAGTGCATTTCTCACCTTTTAACCCCTAGCAGTCGTCCTCTGCTCGGTGGTCGTCTTCCATCGCTATCATTTGATGTTTGCTCCATATCGTCATGTTTTGTGAATAATAATTTATATCCCTTTTCTTCTTATACCACATAGCGCAAATTTTGGACTGTCTTGGTATTCAACCACAAGTTATCTTACTTGTCTGCTAAGCCTGGCGCTTACATCCTACACAGCTAACTCATGTTTGAATAGAGGCAGCTGTAAACACCCCAAATTTGCCCTCTCGCTTTCTCATGTCTTGGCTTATGATCACACATATTGCATAGCATATCATTACATCTCACATTTCATAATTATCCTTTAGCAACTCACTACATAGCTGCATAACTAGGGTTTGTGATCAGGTGAACCCAAGAAGTGATTTGAGAAATCTTAGAGGCCTTGAAGCATGCCAGGAGGGTCCTTGAGTGTTCTATGGTTGTTTTATACCCCTAAGGTTTCTTTGAAGTCACGAAATCTCAAGGGATTGCAGAGCTATCCAGGCAAGCTTGAAGCTCCTACACAGATGAATTGAAAATTAGGGTTTTTGGTTTGAGGCCCTTAAACCCAAAACTTTTGGTCATTCTTGATTCCATTGGTCTTTTTATGATATAGGGAGCTTGTGTATGAAGTTTGATGCAAATATTCACTGAGGAAGTCATCTGATCAAGCTGTGACTTGTTATGCAAGAAAAGTCAGGATTAGGCCATCTGAGGCCTCAACCAAGGGTTCCAAAGGTTCATTTCCATCCGTTTGAAATCCTAAAACCTTTATTTGGTCTAAGGAGAGGTTTGGTGATCACAAGATTGAAGAATTTTGAGCCAAGTCAAAAGTTGCTAAAAATGGACATTACTTGAAATGCAAACTTTCCATTTTGGGAAAGATTTTCAACCTCCTCTTTCTTAATCAAAAATGCTTCAAATAAAATTTTGTTAGACATGAAAGTTGTAGATTGGATCTTCCCATTTTCAAAACGTATAAGAACTCCTCTTAATTCATCCTAGAACTCAAGATATGGCAAGTCAAAGTTGGGAAAAATCTTGTAATTTTCAAATTTAGGCCAAAGAGGGAAATGTGTAAAAGTGATTTTTAGGCCTCTATGTGACTTCTAATCCACTCAAATGCATCATGGAATGATCAAACAACATTTCAAAGTCAGATTTGAGCTTTGAACCAAGGGATTTCATGACTTGTTTCTCAAGAAATCACAAGGTTGCAAAATTGCAAAACCTATGCAAACTCATGATCCAAGCCTTACAGCTCATAACAATTGATCCTAGGGCTCTCCTTGAAGCCAGCTGAAGCAGCTCAAGCCCTCAAATCAGTCTGCCATGGCCCACACCTCAAGTACACAAAATTTGACTTTTTGGCCAATTGAACCATACCAATCCCACAGTGCATAATAACTCTTCTGACTCATTTCAATTGTTTATGCAAAGCCCAAGGATCATAAAAGAGGACTCACAAAAGCTCAAAACCAACACATGTTCAGTTTGCATAAAATCCCTCAAAACTTCCTCTCTTCGATTCTCTTAATCCAGCCATCAAACTTCACAAATTCCTTCACCAATCAACTACATATCACTCATTGAACAAGAATAAACCATTAAAATGGCCTGAAACATCACATATCAAAACCCCCATTTCTGCCATATCAGAACTGGACATCTCAAACCAGTCAGTTTCAAAGCATTCTAAGCATTCCATTAGACTCAGGAGGTTCAAAGGAGGCCATTTTCACAAGAGGGAGGCTCTGAAAGCTCATATTTGTAGGTCACCAACTCAGGTATACTCAAGAACGTTTTGTCTGAAAGCTTCAATTTCTTGTCATAGAATGGAAATGCATACTCTAAGGATCACATAGATGTTTTTAGAATTGAAATGATGAAGAAATTATCATGTTATGTGTTTCTAAAATTTTGATCGTGTTCTTGATTTGCTTTGATTCAGCTTGTTCTTGCATTATAAATTGTGTTTGATGATTGATTTGAGTTCCTTGGAGTGTGGGGATTGATTCTGGGTAGGTTAGAGGTCTTATAGTGGCCTAGGGAAGAAGTTGGTTGTTTGGTTTCGCCGGAGAAGATGACCGGAGCACTGTTCCGATCATCTGAAAGTGATTAGGGTTTAATTGAGTTTAGGGTTTCCAGATTGAATGTAGGCCATTGGATCATGTTTAGTTTAGGAGTGGATGGTCTAGATTGATCATTAGCCCTAATTTTAATTAATTAAAACAAATTATAATTAATTTACTCAGATTAAATATGAACCATTGGATTGCGTGCATTTAGGGAGTTTAAACCTGGACCCTAGGATGCGCATACCCCCAGTCAAGCTGACTTGCGCCCTTGGCCCTTGATCTTGCTTCCATGCAATCTGAGCCTTTCATTTTGATTACTTTCAATTTTATTTTCATTTATTTCATTTTGTTTTCTTTTATTTATTAAAAATAGTAAAACACTTTTAAAAATTCTGATTTTTTACAATTTCACTCTAATTAAATTCAAAAACCTAAAAACATTTTTATTTTCATTTTTTGCATTAAAAATTTATTTTTAAATCATTTAATTGTATTATTTAATTAATTAATTCATTTTAATTAACTAAAAATACTTTTAGGTATTTAAAAATAACCAAAAAAATCATGAAGCATCCATGAACATTATAATCAATTTACAAACTCATTTCACTCATTTATTTTAGGTTTTGATTCTGTCTTGAGAATTAAACTTGAATTAGGGTTTTCAAAATCCCCTTTTTTCACAACCTAACTTCTAAAATTCACTTCTGATCAATGAAAATGAGTTTGTACTTGGTTATTTTTGCATTATTTTACATGTTGCATCTAGTATTTAGGACATTTAAATCATATTTTTGCATTGTATTTTCAATTTGATATGCATTTTTCTTTGAGAGGTACCCAAAACCCTAGCCTAACTTAGAAAAACCATCACCTGACTTTGGTTTAGCTTCTGATCTCCATCTTTGGGGAGTGTTATTGTGTGTGTTTAGGGTTTATTTGGTTGAAATTTCAAATTTTTATCATGTGTTTTGCTTTTGTTTTGATCATGGACATCTCATGCATTCTAAAAACCCTAATTTACCATGTATACTTGCATTCATCTTTGCATATCCTCATCATATGAACTTGTCATGACATCTCATGCATTTGTATGTCATATTAGACACTTTAGGTCATGTGAGAACATTGGTTTTGGATCATTGCACCTTCATTTGATTCATTTCATCTTATTTCATACCTTATGCATTCATACTAACCCTTTCAGGTGCCTCAGGTAAGTTGATCAAGATGTGGATGTGCATCCATATCCAACCTCTTCTTATCCTTTCATATCGATCCTTATTTGTATTTGAAGTGAATTTGATTCACTTTTGTTCTCTCTTGCTCTTATTCCACTCTTAAGTTACTTAACTTCTTCAGGAAGTAAGTATCCTATTCTTCTATCTCCTTCCTTTTTCATCTGCTTCTCCTTCCTTGGTGGCCAATCTGAAGACTTTCTTTATGCCTCACAAACCATAGGAACTACCAAGCATGATAACTTTAGGCTGTCGCTCCCACCAAATGACACCTGGTCAGAAGGGGTACAGACGCGAACGGTCGATGAAAGGAGAGAACATGAAGATTAACTGAAAAAAGTCGCCACCTAGGATTTTTTATCCCGAAGGAAAGGTAATGCTACATAAACCTGGAAAGATATGGACAAGACGGTCGCGAACAATAGAAACTGAGAAAGGGGGTTGGTTACAACCTGGAAAGGTATTAGCACCCAGATTGTCCGTCGTACTCGACGGGATCCATGCTTGAAAGGTTTGTGTTTAAAAGGGCAATGTCAGTGCTATTCTTTGTGCAAAAGTTAGAAAAGAATGTACAGGTGTCAGTGCTGGAAAGTGAAGTGAAGAAAAGGAGTGTCAGTGTAAGGAAAGAGTGTAAAGCTCAAGACAATGAGGCTTAAAAGAATGAAGCTGGAAGAGGGGGCATATACAGAGACTTTTGTTCGATAACTTTTAAGTTATGCCTACGTATCCTCACGTGCAATGAGGAAGTCAGAACACCGTAGTTCGACTCAAAGAGACTGGAAGATAAATTGACTTGTGAACTACTTACTTGTCTATGCACAAGTTTATGACCTATCTGGCTCAGGTGCAAACTGTCTTGCATTAGACGGAAGAAGCAAGTTCTCGTTTGTGAGTGAATGAGATGAGAAAAGAATCCCGGAGGAGACGATTATTGTTTGTTTTTGATGTTTTCAATCTTTTATTTCTTTTGGAGTTTGTCATAAGAAAATGAGCTTAAGCCTAAACCAAGGGTTAGTAAACTCATCACATCTTCCCTCTGATTAGGGGTAATGAGAATACCTTAAGTATGAAGTAAACACCCCACACTTAATCACCATGATGCAGGATTAAGATCATTAACCTACTTGCATTTATTTAGAAATTTTTGGAGTTTTTGTTTAGTGTTAAGTAATGAGTTTAAGCCATAATCAAGGATTTAATGGACCCATTACACCATCCTAATAGAAGGATGATAGATGAGAACATTTAAGCTGAGGAAGGCTCCTCAACCTAATCCATGATTAGGGATTAACCTCATGACAAAACAAAAGCTTTATTAAAGTGGATTTTAGTTAATGGTAAGATTAAGAAGTAAATTTTATGGTTTGTAAGAAAACTTGAGGGGGACTTGTCCATTAACACTAGGGTTAGTCCTTCTTAACCAATTAAGGAAGAATTAGAACCCTAATGCAAGGCCTAAGTTACAAGCTTGATGTCTTAGTGATTATTAAAGTTGATTAATTAAAGGATTTAAACACATTAAGGGTTTAACACTTAGGATTAAAGTTATACACTCCATCCTAAGAGAAGGATGCAGGCATAACCTTAATCACAAAGCCTTAAAACCTTTAAGGTTTAATCCTTGATTAAGAGATGAGAAGAGAGACACAAAAGATGACACAAAGGTAAAACTAATGGGGGGAGTAATCAAAACCTAATTGTTAACATGCTTGGGTGTTCCTAGGGTTTATGAGGCTTGCAAGAAATCTTCAGGAGAAGCCACCAAGGAAGAAGCAAAATGGAAGGAGGAGAAGCAGAAAGAAGCAAGTCAACTTACTTCACTTAAGAAGATAAGTTGCTTGAAGAAAGAAAGTGAGGAAGGAACATGAATGAGCAAGCTCACTCTAATACACATACAAAATGCAGCAAAGATGCATAAGAGAGATGAGAAGAAAATGTGAGAAGTGAAGGAAAATTCACTTCTCAAAGCAACTTACCACCTGAAAAGTTAGCAAAGGAAAATGAAATGAAATGAAAATGAAATGAGATGTAAAGATGAAAACCAAAACCAGAAGCATCTTCATGATTTTAATGATGCTAAGAGATGATGCAAGTGTATGTCATGAGATACAAATGATCATACAAGTGATGAAGATGCAAATGAAGCATGTAAGAAACATGAAAGTTCATGTATGCACATGAAATGAAATGAAAGCATAACATGGCAAATGAATGATGCAATGATCAAACATGATTCTAAAGTGTCCTAGGATGTCTTACATTTCATGTGGATGCACAAAAAGTCATGGAAAGTTCATGGATGCAAGCATATGTAAGATGAATGCAAGTGAAGATGCAAAATTAGGGTTATATGAACATGTGGGATGCAATACTCAAAAACAGAAGCAAATCATAAGATAAAAAATTGAAATTGCACTCAAAGGAACCCTAAACCAATACTAGTTTACCATCCAAAGGGGGAGGTCAGAAGCTAAACCTAAAGGAAGTTATGAATTTCCTAAGTTTCTAGGGTTTTAAGGGTGATCCTCAAGGTAAAATGCCAAACAAATTGAAAATGGAAGATAAAAATGAAACAAAAATGTTTTTAGAAACTAGAAGTCATGCATAAAACAATGCAAAAAGAACCATTCACAAACTCAACTTAGTTTAAAAGTTATGAATTTTTGAAGTTAGGGTTAGAAAATAAACAATTTAAGAGCCCTAATGCAAATGAAAAATATCAAAGCATGATCAAAACCAAAAAGAAATTTGTATGAGGAGTTTGTAAATGCTCCTAAATTTTTAAGAATGATCTCTGATTTTTTTGGTGATTTTTAAATACTTAAATGTATTTTTAATTATTTAATTCGCATTAATTAATTAAATAAAACATTTAAATGATTTAAAATTACTTTTTTAATGCAAAAAATAAAAATAAAAAATAAGGAAAGTATTTTTTACTATTTTAAATAAATATATGAAAGGAAATGGATAAAAAATAAAATAAAAATGAAAAAAAAGGAAAGTAAGAGGATCTGAAGGTCCAGATTCAAACTGGGTGTGAGAGTGTTGACTGGCGCGTTTTTTAATGGCCAGGATGCATTCTGACTTAATTAAACTAACTAATCCTAATTAATTTAATAAAAATGAATTAGGGCTAAGTGAGTTAATCTGGGCCGTGCACATCTTAACCTAATCCTCATCCAAGGGCTACGAATCAATCTAGCAAATTAATTAGGGATTAGGGTTAAACACTTTCAGGTGACCGGAGGGGAGCTCCGGTCATCTTCTCCGGCGGGACAAAAACCCTAAGTCTCTCTACAGGCCACCCCACCCCAAATCAATTGCCCAGAAATGATCCTCTACCCAAACCTAACTCAAATCAACCCTCAAACATTATTTACAACACATGAACAAGGAGAAATGAATCAAATTATTTTCACGGGTAAAATTTCAGAGAGTCATAAAATGGTCATTTCTTCATCATTTCCAATTCTAAAAGCATCAGTGTGATCCCCATAACATATATTTTCATTTTGTAACAAAAAATCCAAGCTCTGAAAAGTTTTGTTTTTGAGATTACCCGAGACGATGAACTGCAAATGTGAGGTTTCCAGGCCTCTACTTCGTGCAAAGAGTCTCCTCTGATCCTCCTAAGGCTAATGGGATGCTTCAAAACCTTTGATGGTGGCTAGTTTGAAGATTCCAGTTCTCGTGTAGAAGAATTTGAGGTTTTGATATGTGATGTTTCAGGCTGTTTTAAGGGTTGATTCTTGTTCTATGGATGATGTGTGACTTGTTGGTGAAGAAAATTTTGATGTTTGATGGCTGTGGAAGGAGTTTCGAAGAGATGAAGGTTTTGGCAAATTTTGTGAAATCTGATTGTGTGTGTGGTCTGAGCTTGTGCGAGGCTTGTTTTATGATCCATATACAAATCCTAAACTATTTGGAATGAGCCAGAAGACTTGACATGCACTGTGGGAATGATATGGAGCAATTGGCCAAAAAGTCAATAGTTGGTGTACTTCAATCATGGGCCATGACAGAAGCTATCTTAGGGCTGCTCTGAGTTCAGCTGTCTTCAAGGATGGCCATGGGATGTTTTGGAATGATCAGAAGTGAATGGATGGTGAGATGTTACATGTTTTGCAATTTTCACAACTTGTTGCATTTTGAGATTTTGGTCATGGACATGTCCTATTCCAAGCTGAATTTAGGTCATGAAGTGTTACATGATGTTATTGTGATGCTTTGAGACCATTTAGAAACCAAACAAACCCTTAGGAATCACTCTTGCAAGAATTCACCCTTTTTGAATTTCATAGAAAATGGCTTATGATACTTGTTATCCAAGGCAAGAATCTTTGTGAATTTTGTGCAATTTCTGATTTTGGCAAGTTGTAATGATGCATAGAAGTCATTTAGAAGTAACAAAATGACTTGGCATGAGGTTTTGCAAAAATCCCTCTTTGGCATGAAACATGAAATTATGTGATTTTTGCCAACTTTGGAAAGCCATAACTTGAGTTCCAAAATGAATTAGATCTTGTTCTTGTACTTTTTGAAAAGGGAATGATCCAATCTACAACTTTCATGACCAACAATTTTTCATTTGAAGCATTTTTGGTTAAGAAAGAGGAGGTTGAAAAACTTTCCCAAAATGGAAAGTTTACATTACAAGTCATTTCCATTTTTGGCAACTTTTGGTTTTGCTCACTTTTCTTCAAATTTGTGAACTTCTAAACACTTCAATGATCAAATAAAGACCATATAACCTCAATTTGATGAAAAATCCACTTTGGTTCCATGTTGGGGGGCCTCAGATGCCCTGATTTGGCTCTGACTTGCTCAAGAAGTTACCCAATGAACAAATGATTTCTATAATGAATTTCTTAATCAAACTTGGTACACATGATCCGTATAACATATTGAGACAAATAGAAACAAGAATGACCAAAAATTTGGAGTTATGGCCTCTGAAACCAAAACCCTAATTTCAAGTTATCTGTGCAGTTAAACCTGGCTCTGCTTCCATTCTTTGCCAGTTCTTGTGATTCTTTGGCTTCCTTGATCTTTGGAGGGTAAAATATGTTGCTTGAACATACATGGACCGTCTTGAAATGATTAGAGGCCTTTGGAGTGGCTCAGAAAGACCTTGGATTGCTCAGATCACAAACCCTAGATGCAGATGGACTTGAACTAATGCAGTGAAGCAAAAATGCCACATGATATGATATGATTGAACTAATGCAAATATGAAAGATCACAGGCCATGGTGTGAACTTAGTGAGGGAAAATTTGGGGTGTTTACAACTGCCCCTATTCAAGCACGAGTTAGCTGTGTAGGATGTAAGCGACGGCTTAACAGGCAAACAAGATAACTTGTGGTTGAATACCAAAGACAGTCCAAAATTTGCACTCAACTGGGTGAAGAAGAAAAGGGATATAGATTGAAAGAGGTAGTAAAGTATGATTATAAAGTGCGGGCGATGGAGGACGACCATCGAGCAGAAGACGACTGCTGGAGATAAGGCAATGATGGGGACGGTCGACATGCCGGGGAAATAAAGGGATCATGATGGGGATGGCCATCAGATAAAATAAACAAGGTTCTCTGGGGATTTTAAAGGTAAATTCAATGATGGGGATGACCATCAGGTTAACGAAATAAATGATGAGGGACGGTCATCAAATGTGAAGGACGATCACCTAGCAGGGGACGGCTGCTCTGTTGGGGATAAGGGTGAAGGACGATCACCTGGCAGGGTACAGCTGCCAAAAGTATCACGACATAGGACGAATGCCAGATAGAAAAGGTTGACGATGGGGACGGCCATCGGATAATCATGATGAAAGACGATCATCAAGAGGTGAAGGACGATCACCTAGTTGGGTACGGCTGCTCTTGGGGTTTATAATGACATAGGACGAATGTCAGATAACAAGATCAACGATGGGGACGGCCATCAGGTAAAATGATGAAGGACGATCATCAAAAGGTGAAGGACGATCACCTAGCAGGGGACGACTGCTAAAATATCACGACATAGGACGAATGTCGGATAGAAAAGGGTTCCAATAATGGAGACTCCACTGGGGGAATGATGAGGGACAGTCATCAAAAGGTGAAGGACGATCACCTGGCAGGGTACGGCTGCCGAAAATATCACGACATAGGACGAATGTAAGATAGAAAAGAAATTTTCTTTATAACGGGGATTTGCTAGGGAATAGTAAACACGGACGAGTGTTTACATCCAAGAAATAAAAGGTACAAGTGTTTGACGTTGTGTGTAGATTAAAGATGCGGACGAGCATCCTTGAGACGGACGAGTATCGGTAGAAACAAATGTTGACGCATGTTCAGAGATGATGGTATGGACGAGTACCACCTGGTTAACAAAGAACACAGATGAGTGTTGAATCTGAGGAGAAATAAGTGTGTATACAAGATACGGACGCGTATCTGTATGGGTTGAAATAAGCATAAGCGAGACACAGATGAGTGTTCAACTTGCTGGGGAGAGTATGACACGGACGAGTATCATAAGAGAAAGTGTATAAGTTACGAACTTATAAGTGTAAAAGATATCTGGTGATTTTTGGGGATAGGATGACACAGACGGGTGTCAATGAGAGTGTATTTTGGGTAACTGTGTTGGGGAGTGGTGACATGGACGAGTGTCCAGAGAGTGTATAGATATCTGTTTGTGGTTTATATCTGCAGGGGAATGATATGACACGGATGGGTGTCGATAAGAGTATACATTAATGTGTACTTGTAAGTGCAAAGGGGACGCTTTGGCTTTCTGTCGGGACTAGGAGTCTTTATATACATTACTGATGGAATGCTGGTATACACAGGTGACTGATACAAAACATGACTTGTGATTATGCAATATGTTTGATTTTTGCCACAATGCTCCGTATTAGACGGATTTCTACGCTCTGAGGTGATTTATGATGCGAATGCTATGATTATGCAAAAGATACTGATCCGGGATTCTGATCCTGCTGTTGTGGAGATCTCTGACTGATCTGCTTGCAAGGATATCCCAGCTGGGGATGAGATCATTGGTAGATCTGATATATAGCTTTGCTTGGGGAGATAGGTCACTGATAGACCTACTATAATGAGGAGCCCAGCTGGGGCTATGGATGCTTTCATCACTTTGTTGTGAGGGAAATTCAGATATTGCTCTTCTGGGAGAGGCTGGAGCTCTGTGGGGAGATGGTTCCTTGTCTAGCACTCGGCTTGGGGAGGAAAAGATCTCTGAACGATCTTCCTAGAGATTTCTGCAGGGATCCTGCTGAGGATGATGATATCTGACAACTCAGCTGGGGATATGAGCACCTTCTGGCACTGCTCGGAAAGACGTGCTAGAGAAGTGATGCCTGGCAGCTCTGATGGGGAGAGAGCATTTCCGGTGCTGTTTGGAAAATGTGCTGAGGAAATAATGATTTGGTAGCTTTGCTGGGGAACACCTTTCATGCCCCATGTTGTGCTTTGAATACCGGCACTCCTGTTAAGACAAAGAACGCACAAGTATCCCGAGGTATCCCTTACCGGATTCCGTCATAGGATTTTAGACACTCACGAGAGCAAATAATATATTTCCTGCAAGCATGTGATTAGAAAGGGGCATCTGTTTTTATGCAAACATTATATCAAGGATATTAGACATTTTTTTTTTGCAAATGAGATAAAAATGTACAAGACGAGATGTGACTGAAGATCTGATTTTATTAATTTGGGTGCCCTGAACTGGAAAGTAGAGTCAAAGAAACAAATCCCCTTAAATGAGGAGATTGTTACAAATTGAGAAAACTGAAGGTGTTGGCAATGTTGACGACGCTTTAGTGAGCTTCCCTTTGCTATGACCCGTATGACTCTTGACGTTCTTCTCATCCTGCTTTCTGAAGAAGGCTGATTCTGACCGATGCTTTAACCTTTCGAAGCTTGTCATGTTGTGAGTGATACAGAGGAATTCAGAATGCAGTCGTTCGCTTATTCCCTTATTTTTGCGTGGATTGCCCTTTCGGGTTTTCAATCCAGCGGGATACCCATTTTTGCCTGAGTTGTCCAATGCGGCTTTTCAACTCAGCGGGTGTATGTTTTTTTCTTCTTCTTTACTTTCCCTTATTTTTGCCTGAGTCTTTTATTCTGTTTTTGACTCGCCCGGATGTCCTATTTTTGCTTGGACTTACATTCTGTTTTTATGTCCAGCGGGTCTTTTTATGCGAAGTATTTTTTAACTGCATCTGAATTCACAGGGGACAGGAAATCTTCACCATCCATAGTAGTGAGCATCAGTGCTCCACCAGAGAAAACTTTCTTTACTATGAATGGACCATCGTAATTTGGAGTCCACTTGCCCCTGTGGTCTGTATGAGGAGGGAATAGTCTTTTCAGCACAAGATCTCCCACTTGGTATTCCCGAAGCCTGACTTTCTGATCGAAGGCTTTCTTCATTCTCTTCTGATATAACTGCCCATGACAGATTGCAGCCAATCTCTTTTCTTCGATCAGATTCAGTTGATTGTACCGAGAACGGACCCATTTTGTTTCATTCATCTTGACATCCATCAGTACCCGTAACGAGGGTAATTCAACTTCAACAGGTAGGACTACCTCCATACCATTTACAAGTTGATATGGTGTTACCCCAGTGGATGTTTTGATTGAGGTACGGTACCCATGCAAGGAAAATGGTAGCATTTCATGCCAGTCTTTGTAGGTGACCACCATCTTCTGCACAATCTTCTTGATATTCTTATTAGCTGCCTCCACAACGCCATTCATCTTCGGTATATAAGGAGAAGAATTATGATGCTGAATCTTGAAGTCCTGGCAAAGTTCTGCCATCATTTTACTGTTCAAGTTGGAACCATTATCAGTAATGATTTACTCGGGCACTCCATACCGACAAATGATGTCTCTCTTCAAGAATCGGGCTACCACTTTCCTGGTGACATTTGCATACGAAGCTGCTTCAACCCATTTGGTAAAATAGTCAATGGCTACCAGGATGAATTTGTGGCCATTTGAAGCAGTCAGTTCAATCTTTCCAATCATGTCAATGCCCCGCATGGCAAAGGGCCAAGGTGAAGACATTACATTCAAAGGATTCAGAGGCACATGCACTTTTTCTGCATAAATCTGGCATTTGTGGCACTTTCTGGCATAAGCACAACAGTCTGCATCCATTGTGATCCAATAGTAACCTGACTGTAGTAATTTCTTTGCCATTGCATGTCCTCCAGCATGGGTACCGAAAGATCCTTCATGCACCTCGTGCATCAACAAGTCTGCCTCTGTCTTATCAACACATCTGAGAAGTACCATGTCAAAGTTGCGTTTGTATAAGGAACCATTAACGTTTAAGAAGAAACTACCAGCCAGCTTTCTTAATGTCTTCTTATCATTGGATGATGCCCCAGGTGGGTATGTTTGATCCTCTAAGAAGCATTTGATGTCATGGAACCAAGGCTTGCCATCTTTAGCAAGGTCTGCTGAGAATACGTATGCTGGTTTGTCAAGTCTAGATACTGAAATCCGAGGCACAAAGTTGGCAGCTTGAACTTTGATCATGGAGGAAATGGTAGCCAAAGCATCTGCAAACTGATTTTCATCTCGAGGGATATAATCAAGTTTGACTGTAGTGAAGAAAGTCAGTAATCTCCTCGTATAATCCCGGTATGGAATCAGATGCTCCTAGTGAGTGTACCATTTGCCGTTGGCCTGATTGATTACCAAAGCTGAATCCCCGAATACAACTAAAGTCTTGATCCTGAGGTTAATGGCTTCCTCAAGACCCATGATACAGGCTTCGTATTCAGCTTCGTTGTTAGTACAATTAAAGGTGAGTTTTGCTGAGAAGGGCATGTGAACTCCTTTAGGTGTAATGAGTACTGCACCAACTCCACGTCCATTCATATTAACAGCCCCATCAAAAATCTTTGTCCATTCTTCTTCTGGGTCAAGCCCTTTAGTGTGAATAGGCTCTTCATGACCTTTTGCTTTTATGAACATGATGTCTTCATCAGGGAAATCAAATCTCATTGGCTGGTAATCATCAATGGGTTTCTCAGCTAGATAATCAGACAATACACTGCCTTTGATGGCCTTTTGGGATGTGTACTGAATGTCATATTCTGTGAGAATCATTTGCCATCTCGCAACCCGTCCGGTAAGTGCTGGCTTCTCAAATATGTACTTGAATGGGTCCATCTTTGAGATCAACAAGGTAGTGTGGGTCAACATATACTGCCTTATTCGGCGAGCAGCCCACGCTAAAGCACAACAAGTTTTATCGAGCAGTGAATAACGTTGTTCACAGTCGGTAAACTTTTTGCTTAGGTAGTGTCACACCCCAAATTTTACCCCTAATTGTTTCATGTCATACATCTCATCCCATCTTTAACATACCATGGTGTTTTTGAGATTTGTTTTAGGTTTGCAAAGATATTTGTCCAGGAAGATCTGTAACTAGTTTCGAAAATTAGGATTTTACTTGGAGGCTCAGCTTTCTTTGAGACAATCTCAGGTTGCTTGTTTTGTTTTCTATTATTATTCATGTTTTTAACTTTTTTTTATCCCTGGTCCGTGGCCATGATCTTTTAAGAATTAGGTCGTAAATCTTGTCCAGTAAAGTTAGTATAGAGGCATCAACTTTGTTTTTTTTATTTTTTTTTATTTTTTTTATTTTGAGCAAAAATAACTTTCTAAAACTTCTTCTCATTCTTGAGCCATTCTTGGATTCAGGCTTTAAGGATGTGTTAATTTTATCTTTTGTACTCGCGTCTCTTTGGATTTGAGTTGGTTTGGTTTATTTTGGTCCAATATGTTGCTTTAAGTTGTTCTTACAATCTCGGTTCTTAGGAACCAATTTAGATTGCAACCCATGAAAATAGGTTGAGTTTTAACTTTTATTATTTTAACTGTGTTTCGATCCTCCCCTGTTCTTTTATATATATATATATATATATATATATATATATATTGAAAGAAACGATACACCTTTGGTTTACATTTTCAAAATGATACGCCTTTTTTTTACTGTTTATTATTTATTACTTTTATTTTATGGTTATTAATTGTTGGGTTTCTATGCAACCACAACCCAATCTGTTTTTCTATTGGCTACATACAACACCCACTACATTTCTACACTTTTTATTATGTTCTTTTTTTCTCTTATTTAGTTTTGGGTTTAGCCTATTCTAGTTGTATTCTATGAACATTAATACATTCTGCCTTCACCCTAAAACCGCCAAACTCATCACAATTTTACACAGAGAAAATAAAATTCACAAGATATAAAGTCCTTTGTTTCTTTCTATTCAAATATCATTTTTTTTACATAAGGTTTCTATCAAAAAATTGAGACTTCAAGTAATATCCAAATATCAAAATGGCAAAGATTACAATATTTATGTTCATTATATACACATGTGAATAATCTGTCCTAATAGTATATTACAAGAGAGAAATTGATCTAAATCCTAAGTCGTAAAGCGATACATCTTTGGTACACCAGGAATGATCCTAAGCCCTTGCTTTAAAATCCGCAAACCAACATTGCAGTAGCTACCACGACAGGTTTCAACTTTCGCTTGCGACTTCATTTCGAGTCTCCCTCAGGATTCCGCACGTTACACAGAAGAACATAAAAAATGAAGCATTAGTCAATACCAGAACAATCCGAAATCAGTACCATTGAAAAGAAGAATGCATCCGTGTCATAAATTCAAATATCTTATTAGATAGCCATCATCAAGTTAAATTTAATGCAAAAAAGGGGACAACTTCATACAGTAAAAAGGGGTAGGCAATGAAATTAGAAGTTCAAGACGGTAAAAAAATTCTGCAGACTAAACCAATCACAAGCTGATTAATTCAATTTAGTCCCAATTCAATCCATCCAATTCATTTCAAACTAGGAAACACTGAGTCTAATCAGTAACAGAGATTCAAAGCAAAAGGTTTCACAAATTCAGAATGAAAAAACCAGACACACAAAAGTAACAGTAAAAAAATTACCTCCTTAATATGCTGCGTTTTCAGACCTGCTGTAGCAGAGCCCAGGCCTGCTGCAGCAGTAGGGTCGCAGTTTGCAGGTAACATGAAAACAACCCCTTTTTGAGTCAACAACAATGACCTGCATTTTGTTTATACCAGAATGTGAAAGAACTTTGTTCCACAAGCAAGACCTGCCACCGAAAGAAACCTCTCATGAGTAAAACAAATTCTGATACCTTAAGCATTGGGGATAAGTTTTCAACTGAAAGGTTCAAAAAATCGAAAACCCTAATCCTATTAGTATTTAAAGAAGGGTTGGTTATCAGTACAGGAGGGGGAGTTTTGACAGCAAATTTTTTTTTACAAGATCAGTGTGAAAAGCCTTAGCAGAGGAGAACCTCACAACAAACAAAAACACAAAGCCTGTGAGAGCTTGTTCAAACAGAAAAGCTTACCGAATCACATCAACCCAACAACAACTAAAACCTCCTCAAGCCGTCTAGATAACTACCGAACCTCCATCTTCGCCATTCTTCAACACCAACCATAAACACATAAACCACTGTGAAACAGCTTTCGAAGTTGTCGAACTTCATCAAGCGACTCAACAACGCTCCAACCACTTCATAACGGACTCGTTCCACCGCGACGAGACCATTGCTGCCATAGAACTGAAGCAGAGTTTTAAGACGAAAGAAGTGAGACACGTCAGAGTTCCTTCGCCAGCCTATCGCCGGAAACGCGTTTTTCACTTTGAAGTCAGGCTCTTTGTCATTAGGTTTTTTTTTTCTTGAAACCTTGAAATGTATTTTTGTTTGCTTCATGTTTTGACTGCTTCGCACTTGATTTCGTATATTGATTTGGTTAGGTTTTAATGTCTGGATTTATGGTTTGTGCGTATGATTTTAGGGTTGCGGGTTAAGGTTTTGAAGAGTTTAGTTTAGGTTTCATTTGTGCGGCTCACTTGTGTTTATCTGACTATGTTTGTACGTTGAGAGATCCTTGAATTTTACGTGTGAAAAGGAGAAGCGAATTTGCAGAGAGAGAAACGGTGAGAAGGAATAGTGAAGTTTGATTCGGGAGAGAGACACAGAGTTAAGGATGAGGCCGATTTGTGAGGGAGAGGGTTTGAGGGAAAGATGATAACGCGGTTAATAGAAGGAGATGAACATTGTGGAAGAGGGGAATGTTCTTCGTGTGTTTCAAATTTTCAGAAGTGAGTTGGTCTTTTTTCCTTTTTTGCCGTCTGTGTTGTTTCTTTAGGGTTTTCAACCCATTTGCCTAACCTTGACTGAGCCGGGTCATGTTTGACCCGCCCAGATTACTGCTTGGGCCCATTTGGACCATCAGTTGATCTGTAGCTTCCTCCTGGGTTTCCGCCGAAAATCCCCTTTTTTTGTCTTGCTTCACTGATTTATTTCTTTGTTTATTCATATATATAAGTTTAGTTCTTTTCAAGTTTTTTTTTTAAAAAAAAAAATTTCAAAAAAGAGAGGATAATTCATGCTGATTATTTATGTTAAAATCATTTTTATCTAATTAATTTGTTAACTAACTTTTGGTAAGTAGTTAGATTAGTTTTTTTAAATTTTGTGTGTGTCATATTTGTGAGGTGTGTGCTCATTTTATTTTCTTGCTCATCACCTAGCTGTATGATGATAAGGTATTACTTGTACAGCGTGAATCTCGCTCTCTATTTTCGAACGTAAATCGTTAAGCAAGACGTGAAGATAATACTTCATGTAGTAATCAAAACATTTCAAACTTTATTAAGTGTCGGTCCAACGCCGATTAAAACATTTCATTTTCGCCTACATTTGCACACACGTAAGTCGATCGCCAAATGATCGCCATATGCACGACTTACTGCGTGTCTTATTTTATTTTAACAAGGAACGAAACTCCGGAGTCTAGCATTCCACACGTTCTAGAACGAATCACAACTGGGCTAGCCCCACGCGTAGCATTTCGTTCACTCCTTCGTTATTAATCGCATCAGTTCTAAAACGTCTAAAAAAACAATTATTCAACTTATTTAAAAATTTAAATACGGAAACAGAACTCCGGAGTCTAGCACTCCGCACGTTCTAAAATGGACTGTAGCTGGGCTAGCCCCACGCGACGTGGTCCATTCGCCTCTCGTATTTCGAAATAAATAATCGCATAAATTAATGTAGGAAAACAGAACTCTGGAGTCTAGCATTCCGCACGTTCTGGATTGGACCGCTACTGGGCTAGCCCCACGCGATGTGTTCAATCACCAATCGTATATCAAAATATCCCATCATTTTATAATTTAAATTACGAAAGAATGGAGCTCCGGAGTCTAGCACTCCGCACGTTCTAGAATGGATCGCTCCTGGGCTAGCCCCACGTGATGTGGTCCATTCGCATCTTTCATATCTTAAAAAAAAAAACTTAGAACTTACCAACCAATTTAAATTATTTTCATAATTAATCAGCAAAAGACGAAACTCCGGAGTCTAGCACTCCGCACGTTCCGGAACGAAACGCTCCTGGGCTAGCCCCACGCGACGTGGTTCATTCGCCCTTTCGTTTAAAACAATCTTAACAAAAGTCAAACACTTTTCTCTAAACGAACGTTGTTTAAATCATTCTATCTCATAAACAAGCGAGTACTTCAGCCTCCACCGCAAGTATAAGCCAACGCTTAGCAGAAGAATACGTTTTAAACGATCGTTCAATTAAAAATCACAAACCGTAGTTGCACGAACTACAAAGCTCCGACTTTCCCATCGCACAAGGGAATACGTAGGGACGGGGATTTTAATCCATCGCGAGCACCCTAATAAAAAAATTTAACCATTTCTCTATTTAAATCACAATAATAAAAAACTAATTCTTTCTCCGTCTTAATATTAATTTAAAACTTTTATTTAAGAACAAACATATTAATATCATTTAGAAGACAAAAACTTAAGATCAAACATTTAATCGCATATTTAGCTAAGAGGTTCCCGTTGAGTACAACAGACGTAAGGGGTGCTAATACATTCCCCTTGCGTAACCGACTCCCGAACTTAGAATTTGGTTTCGTTGACCATTTCTTATCCTTCATTTAGGTTGTGTCTATATCTCCCTTTTCTCTCGTAGAATAAATAGAATTAGGTGGTGACTATGTTGTTTGTTTTAGGATCGTATTTTTCGAGGTACCACAGGTAGTATATCGCATACTCTTTTCGACCAGACTCGTCATGCTGGCCCAGCACACACCCCAATGACTCTTCTAATACTGTCAACTACATTATTAGAGGTCTTCCTTCAACTGGAGGCATAAGGATCAGAGGCTCTTGTAAGTATTCCTTGATTTTTTCAAAAGCCCTTTGGCAGTCTTCATTCCACCTGACCGTTTGTTCTTTTCTCAACAACTTGAACAAGGGCTCACAGGTTGCTGTAAGATGAGATATGAACCTTGAAATGTAGTTCAATCTACCTAGAAACCCCCGAACTTCTTTTTCAGTCTTTGGTGCAGGCATTTCTTGAATGGCTTTGACTTTGTCAGGGTCGACTTCAATTCCCTTCTCACTTACAATAAATCCCAGCAGCTTACCGGATCGCACCCCGAATGTGCATTTGTTGGGGTTTAACTTCAATTGGTACTTCCTCAGACGCATGAATAGCTTCAACAGATTTACCAGGTGGTCTTATTCTATGAGGGATTTGGCAATCATGTCATCCACATAACATTCAATTTCTTTGTGGATCATGTCATGGAATAATGTTACCATAGCCCACTGATAGGTGGCACCAGCATTCTTTAATCTGAATGGCATTACCTTGTAACAGAATGTGCCCCAGGGTATGATGAAAGTTGTCTTCTCCATGTCTTCAGGTGACATCTTGATCTGATTATATCCTGAAAATCCATCCATGAAGGAGAACACCGAGAACTGAGCCGTATTGTCGACCAATACATCAATGTGAGGTAATGGGAAGTCATCCTTCGGGCTGGCTCTGTTCAGGTCCCAGTAATCCACACACATTCGTACTTTGCTATTCTTTTTAGGCACAGGTACAATGTTAGCAACCCACGGCGGGTAACTAGTTACAACAAGGAAACCGGCGTCCCATTGTTTTTGTACTTCTTCTTTTATCTTCATGGCCATATCTGGACGAGTACGGCGCAATTTCTGTTTTACTGGAGGACAGACTTCTTTTAGAGGAAGCTTGTGCATAACAATGTCGGTATCCAAACCTGGCATATCTTGATAAGACCAAGCAAAAACATCCACATACTCCCGAAGCATGTCAATAAGTTGTTCCTTCACTGAATCTTGCAGACAGGCCCCTATCTTCACGTCTTTCAAGTCTTCTTCGGTACCCAGATTAACTGTCTCCACTTCCTCCTGATGAGGAGTAATAATCTCCTCCTCTTGTCTCAACAACCTGGCTAGCTCTTCAGGTAGCTCATAATCTTCTTCAACCCCTTCATCGGCTTGATTAATCGGATTGTCAAAGTCATACGAAGTCATAGTAGTGTCGTTGTCGGTGAAGTCTGGAGGGCACTCTCTGCAAGGGTTTAGATTGGTTTATTTTAGTGATCAATTTTATCTTGCTTAGAAAAAGTGAAAATGAAGTTATTATTTTGAAAAAAATTGCCATTTTATTTTTGTACAAAAAATGAAAAATGAAAAACAGTGAGCGGGAAAAAAGAAGAGACTCATTTGCAAAAGATGTCATGATATTCATTAATTGATCGTTTGCACAAAATACAAGATGGCCCGATTAAAAAATGAGGCCTGACATCTTGGGCAAGATGCAGGACTTGATGCATGCTTAAAGACAGGAAATAATAATTACTCTGCAGGAGTAACTCTTATAATTTCCTGGGAAGACCAGTTTGAGACTTGGTTCCCCGGGATCTTTGGACGTATCCAGTTTTCCAGGTTGCGTTCGTCTTCTTCCTCATCTTCCAGACTGTTCACAGCATCCGGGGTAAGCATTCCCCCGCTGACAAATTTGGGCTCCATTGCATCCTCTGGTTGATCTTGTCGAGTTGGTCTGTAACCCAACCCGAATCTGTCTTCTTTCTTTTAAACTGGCAGCAGCTTGCCCCAGCCTTGAGCGGTACCCTCCTCAACAACCTTCCGGGCCTGTTGATATGACGTGATGGAAGTTCCAGATACAACAGTTGCTTCATTAATGTTGAGGGCCTCAAACCCCTGAATCATGGTCTCATGGATCTCCCCATCCATCTCTATGTACTTATAAGTAGCCAGCTGGCTAACAAAGATATCCTCCTCCCCGAAGATGGTGATGATCTGGCCTTCCCACTCGAATTTTAACTTCTGGTGAAGGGTAGACGTAACAGCGCCAGCGACGTGAATCCAGGGTCTACCCAACAGACAGCTGTAGGCCGGCTATATATCCATCACAAAGAAGGTAGTTTTAAAAGTCTACGGGCCAATCAACACAGGTAAATCGATCTCTCCAAGCACCGATCTCTTAGAGCCATCGAATGCTCTCACCACCAAATTACTTAGACGCAATGCTAAACCGTCATACTCCAACTTCACCAAGGCCTTCTTTGGGAGAACGTTGAGCGAAGACCCAGTGTCCACCAGTACGTGAGAAAGGACAGCACCTTTGCCTTCCAAGGTGATGTGTGTAACACCAAAAAAATTCCCTCTTCATTTTGAGCATCATATCACATCATATTCATCATATACATGTCATTTTCTCAGCATCCTAGCATGGAAAGATGAGGCATAACATTCTTCATGTCCTAGCATCAAGCATATGGTCATCTGTGGAGGTTTGTGATTCAAGCACCAAGATCTCACAACTTTGGCCATTTCATTTGGGAAAAGTCTTCTATATGTTAAGAGGATCCTAGGTGTCAATTTTCATGAGAAAATTCCATGTGAAAGACAGACAATGCCTCAGTTGCTTGCAGATGAAGTAAAAAGTCAATTGTTCCGTTAAAAAGTCAAATGTTTAATTTCAAGGGGTCTAACCCAAATTTTTTGGCCAAGAGGGGTCCTTACAATGTTATAAGAGGTTTGGAATGATCAAAGTTCAAGAATCATGGAGATTTGAAGGGTTTTGCAAAAATGGTACAAAGTTGGTTTTTGAAGTTTTCCAAATTTGGCAACTTTTGCCCTAATTTTCAAATGGCCTTAACATGATCAAAGATTCTTCAAATGCACCAAAGTCAAACTTGAAAGTTGAAGAGTAAGGGCTCCCATTTTCAAAAAGTACAAGTACATTTTCATAGGATTTGTGGTTTTTCCTCTAGGTCCTTCGAAAATCTCATGTATTTAGGGCAAAATTCACTTTTCCATGAATGCACCAAATGCAAAATGCTTCCAAACTTGTTTGTATGACTTGGTATTGGTTCAAACTTATTCCGAAGTTAAAATACATCACATTTAAACCATTTTTCTCCAAAGAAAATCACATTTTCATGCACTATGAGAAAATCACTCCAAACATGCAAAATTGGCCAAAACATGAGAAGTGTGTGATGCTTGGATCTAAAGGCCAGGATTGATTGGATTTGAATGAAGGGTGGTAAATGCATTGCACATGTGCTGAGAGGCCCAAGGAAGCATGAGCATTGCATGCTTATCTCACATGTTGCAAAAATTGCAAATTCACACAAATCTCATGACTCACTCGTGCATTTGCTTTCATTCTTTCAGCAAGGGTTTATGAGATCACATAAAAGCTGCTAGGGTTTCATCAAGCCTCAGATCTCTCTCATTCTCTCATTCTCAAACTTCTTGCAACTTTGCATTTTCTCTCATTTCTCTTCATTCAAGCACCCAATCTCCAAACCAATTGTGGATCTGTAATCAGGGAGAGCTCAAGATCATTAAACACACACTCATTGAAGCCATTTCTCAAGTTTAGCAAGCTTTCCATTTCAGGGCAGGTGTGAAAGAAACCTCAGATCCAACTTGTTTCAAGACCTTAGATGCATTTATTTTGCATCTAGGGAGTAAGAGGAGGGCATTGCATCCATTCTTTAGTCTTATAGATCATTGAACCAAGATCTTCACCTCAGGTATACCTTGAAACCTTGTGATCTAAAAATGGAATTAATGTGGTGTTTTGCAATCCTTGATGTTCACTGATGATTCTGCAACTTTTAGATTTGAAATTGGTGCATCATAGTGAAAGTTATGTGCATTTTAGTTTTCATGGTGCAAGATGTTTTGCTTCGATCCCTCTGTTTCATTGACTTTTAGGAATTTTTGAGCCCATATTTGGATTCAGGGTAGTTTAATTAGCCAATCTGGAGAGTTTGATTCATTTTAGTGTTGTTTTGCTCATGGTTTGATGTTTCCGGTGCCGGAGCCCTAGCTCTGGTCACCGGAATTTGTGTTCTGATCATTTAGGGTCTGCGTTGGGGAAGATGACCCAGCCACCCTTGGATTTGTCCATCCAAGCGTCCAAATTCGCACACGTAGCCCTAGTCCACCATCCGTCTCATGTGATTTCTTTTATTTCTTTTTAATGCCATATGTTTCTCATTCCATCATAGTTAACATGGTCTTCCACTCATAAGCAGCTATTCTGCCACCTCATTTAATGAGGTCCCCAAGCTCACGCGTTAGATTCATCTAACGTTCCATGATTTTTCCAGCTTTTTAATTCAAATATTCACCATAAGACTCTTATACCTGCGCCAGCAATGGGCTTAGCAAGTTCTAAGCGCACCCCCTCAATTCCAGGCCCAATTCATTTTCAATGTAAAACCTTACTACATACACCTCCCATCTCCATTTCTTTTATTTCTTTTTCTTTTTAATTTTCTTTTATTCAGTTTAGCTTTTATTTTTTATAAAATACTTCCCTTCATCCAAAAATTCTCAAAACAATCATGAGTCTTATTTAAAGTGTCTTTTATTTTTCCATTTTTTTATTTTCTTTTTTTCCATTTCCACGTGTCAGATTTAATTCATTGTTTCAAGTAGCCTCATTTTAAGTTCTTCTTTGACCACACTGCCTTGTCAATTTTCCATACACTTCATTATTTTGAATTTTGATCCCATTCTTTTTGCTCTGGATTCTTAAGACATTGTATTTCCCATGTGATTTTTCTCTGGATTTTTAGAATTTTATTTCTTAAGTGTGCATTTGCTTTCATATGTGTTTCATGTTGCATCTTTTGCTTGTAGGCTTCATCTCTCATCCCTTTGAGTTGCATTTGCATTGTGCACTTGTTCATATCATTTCACTTCTGTTTGTTTGATGTTAGCATGTTATCTTTCTCATTGTGCTTCATTTGTGTTCACTTTACTAACCTTGCAGGGGCTATGGTAAGTGTGAGGTGTGGGAATTGAGTTCCACATCTCCAATTCTCATCTTCTCCTCTTATGTTTATATGCACTAACCCCTTGTTGTTGGGCTTAGGCCTTTCTCATCCCTTCTTCTATCTTTTCCTTCTCTTCTTCTTTCCTTCTTCATTAGGATAGAAACCTCACTAACCCTTAGGACATCCATGCATGTTAACACTTAGGATTATTTCCCCCTTTAGAATTTTACCTTTGTGTTCCTTTTGGTTCTTCTTCTCTTCTCATCTCATAACCATAAAAAACATCTTAATAATGTTTGAAGTGATGTCTTGATCCATAGCCTTATCCCATGAGGTATGTTTGTAGTCTTCCCATCTTGGGATAGTACAAGTTTACCTTGTGATGCACAAGTCTGATCAAGGTATCTTCTTCATCAAGAAAAGCATAAAAAACACTTCTTCATCTGTAAATAACCAAAAACACGTAATAACTTAACAAGTTAGTGAGCCTAAGCCCTAATCTTTGGGTTCAAGTTTTGGGGACCTTCTCCTTACTTGAGTGTGCTTGTTCTATTATTCCATCTTGGAATGTAGTGACAAGTGCACATTCCATGGAAAAGAGCTTGAGTTCACTTTCTTGTGACACGCTCTAAAAGCTTCATAAAAAACACAAACAAACAATAAGCGTCTTTACTTCGGGAATTCTTTTCTCATCTCCTTCTCTCCGGACGCGAACTTGCTCCTACTTGTCATTTTGCAAGACGGTTACACACTCGTCGTCCGAGTCTGCAACACCTGAGCAATGGCATAGGCAGTTCAAGCCTTAATTCACAAGCAATTTCCTTGTTACCCCTAGTTAGGGGATCTACGGCGTCTCTGGTCCTCATTATCCCGATGAGGTACGTAGGCAGCGGGGTAGGGCCCGTTCGAGCACAATCTTTATTTTCCCTACATTTCTTCTCTTTGTTTCTTATTCAGTTCCTTTCTCAGGTTCATTTCCAGTTCCAGTTTTCTTTTCATTTTCTTTTGTTGCTGCAGTTTTCATACCCTCACCCTTTGAAACAGTATTCTTTGCAGGCGTGGATCCCGTCGGGTACGGCGGACGATCTGGGTGCTAATACCTTCCCAGGTCGTAACCGACTCCCGAACTCAGTCTCTTTGGTTCGCAGGACCTGTGTCCATCCTCTTCTTTATTCTGCTTTGTGCAGCATTACCATTCTCTTTCTTCAGGGATAAAAATGTCTGGCTGGAGACTCTATTCTTTTTCCGCGCCACTTTCGCGTTTGTACCAGAATGGAAATCCGGGGAGCAACAGCTGGCGACTCTGCTGGGGACCGAACCCAGAGTCTCTGGTTCCCCTGTGAGTCTCTCCTAGCGCTTGTGTGTTTCTGTTTCATTGGGTGATGTTTGTTTGCTGTGGCTAGTTGTATTTTATTTTTGTTTATTTACAGCTTTATTTACAGTTTTTAGCCTTTATTTTATGCATCATGTATATATACTGGACTGTCTGGACTGGTTTTCTGTTTGGTGGGATGGGTGTTACTGTTTCTGTGAGATGAGCTCATTACCACGGCTCGAGAGCACCTTAGGACTTAGAGTGGTTCCACTTTGGCCTCATGAGATCTTGTCATGGGGGTAGTAGTGAGTTCCACACCCAGACTTGCGATTGTCTTGGAAATGTCTTGATTTGGGGATCTTCCTCTCTCATTACATAACCTTGACAATTATGTGCAGCTGGGGACCGATCATTGAGAACCTTTTGGAAACATCCCTCTTTAGTGATGACAGTGGCAGCCCACATTTTGTGGCAAACCCATTCGCATCCGAGGGCCCACCTAGGGATCACATAGGATAATCTTGTGTCCTGGACTCAGCTGAGGCCTCCCTGCGTAGTATATAATGTCAAACTGATTCCCTGACTTGGTCATGAGCCATTTCTCGGAGATGGTGACAGTATTATTGCTATTTGGCTTTGAGAGTCCGTGATGTCTGACCCGGAGCCTATTACCAGGGAGATTGGGAGTGGTTTACAGGTGTGCAGGAACCCATGGCCTCAACATACACTCATTTATTCAGTGGTTCTTGTTATTATCAGTGGTCCTGTGATGTGATCATTGGTCCTATGGTTCTATGGTTCAGGAATTCTATAGTTCTGGAGTTCTGGTTTTCTTATTCTGGTATTCTTGATACTGTGGTTCTGAGATTTTCAATCAGAAAGTTGTGACTATCAGAGAGTTGTGACTCAGAGGACTTTTGGTTTATCAGAGGGGCCCTTGTGTTCAGTAATCCAGTTCTGATGGTCCCAGTTGATCATATGCCTGCATTGCATTTGCATCATTCTTTGCATTAACTGTTTATGTTTCCCATTTTTCAGGTCATTGTTCTTAATCAGCTCCTAGTTCTGGTAAATCTTATCTCAATGGCAGAAATCAGAAGAGTTCCAAGGAAAGAGAATGTGCACTATACTTTTCTTCAGCCTGAAGTTAGAAGTGTTCAGAAGTTAGCAGGTCTAATGAATGATCAAGTCTTGGGCAATTTCAAGAAAAGATATGGCCAGATACTGAAGTTTATGGACAAGCCCACTGCAGACCAGAAAGACACTTTGCATACTCTGTTGCAGTTTTATGATCCCCTGCTGCGTTGCTTTGTTTTTCCAGGTTACATCTTAGCTCCAACATTGGAAGAGATCTCCAGCATGCTGAATGTTCCAGGTTATGCTTAAAGATGAAGACCTAGCCAAGGTTTGTAGGTTACCAGCTGCTACAGTCAAGAGGGCTCTGAAAGAGACTGAAGGCAAAGGACTCCCTTGGAGTGTGATCATCCCAGAGGCAGAGAAGTATGCTACAGAGGCTAAGTGGAATGACTTTGGTGCTTTGCTTGCTTTGATGGTATATGGGTCCAGCTTTTTCCCTGGAGAGAAAGAATTTGTCAGCTTAGAGGTGATCTTAATCTTTGCAAAAGGCAATCCAGTGCCTACTCTTTTGGGTGACTTCTACTACAGTGTTCATTAATGAAATGAGAAGGGTAGGGGTGGTCCAGTAGTCTGCTGTGCTCCTTTATTTGCTGACTAGTTTGCCAGACAGTTGCCTAAGTCAGGTGCCTTCAAGGAGTTGAGCGATGAGTGGAGATGGTCCAAAAGACTGATGGGGTTTACTGCAGAAGATATTGCCTGGGGATATGACAAAGATCTTCTAGGTAAAGAGTTGTTGGTCAGTTGCAGAAGATTTGCTGGAGTACCTTTGCTGGGAAGGAAAGGTGTCATCAGTTATCATCCATCTTTAGCCAGGAAACAGTTTGGTTATCCTTTGAAAGATCCTCCTCAGATGGAAGAGTTTGCTGAATCTTTGTACTTTCCTGCTGAAGGAAACAAAGAGTTAGTTCAACAAGCAGTCCAAGCTTGGGCTCACAGGATAAGAAAGGGTAAGAAAGACTTCGGCAGAGTTGATCCCAAGACGTATCCACCATATGTTGCATGGTTGCAAAGACATGTAGAAACAGTTCTCATGCCTTTCTCAGTTGAGGCTCCACTTTATCCCAAAGAAGTGCCTAGTCAGAGTAGTATTGTCTCCCTTGAAGAGTACAAGAAAATGGAAGCTCAACTGCATGAAGTTCGAGTGGAGAATGCAGAAATGGTAAGCCTGTACCATAATGCCAACAGGGCCAAGAATGAAGCAGAAGGTAAGCTACAGAAGCTCCAAGCCTCTCTAGAAGCCAAAGAGAAGGACTTTGCAGGCAGAGAAGCTCACTTCCACAGGTTGGGTCTAATGGAGGCTAAAAGAGAAACTGAACGTAAAAAGACTTTAAAGACTCTCAAGGAAGCTCGTCAATCCATTGTTTGGTTGCAAGGCCAAAGGGAGGAAGAGAAAAAGAAGTTCAGAGAGAAAGAAGAGTTCTTTGAAGTGCAGATGGCCTTCAAGAAGGAGGAAGTGGAGCAAGTCCACACCATTCGGAGGGAAAAGACCCAACAGCTAGCACAAAGTCAGTTAGCTCTGGAGGAAGCAAGGAGAGAGATTGAAGAGCTCAAGCTGAGAGCGGGTGTCAAGAAGAGTAGAGAAGAGGTGGCAGAGCCTGGGTCTTTAGCTTAGTTGTTTATTTTTTCCAGACTACCTACAGACTTGTTGTAGGAGTCTTGTTTTTATTTCTTTTGTCTTTTATTTACGCTTGTAACCCTTCGGGGAATATTTTTGGTTGTATTCTAACTTTCAGCTGGCAGTGGTTTGTCCATATACAGTATTAATGTGTAAATTATCATTTCTGAATGTGCAAGACTCGTTTGTCTGATACTGCTAATGGTTGAACACTCATCAAAGAGAAAGCTTGAAAGTTAAATACTGAAAGTGACTGTCTGAGAATAGATTCCAAATCTGGGGCATTGCAAATGCTTAAAACCTGGGAACATGAACAGTTACATTGCATTGCATATAACCTATTTATTTGTTTTGCAGGTAGTGTCTCAGTTGCTAACGTTTCTTGTGTTTCAGGCACTATAGCTCCCCGGAAAGTTCGGGAACAACCAGTAGCACATAGATATCCAACAAAGAATAACAGAGAGAGAATCATGGACCAGATGCAAGCAGACTTAGCTGACCTGAGGTTAAGGATGGACAACTTTATGACATTGATGGCAGGCATGGGTCAGAACCAAGAGCGTCTGCGGGAGATGATAGAAAATGGTCAACCATGGAACAACACTACTGCTGCTGATAATCGTACTGGTGCGGGCGGACATCGGGTTGAAGCTCCTGTAACACAGCCAGGGGTGACAATAATCAATGATGGGTTGAATAATATTCAAATGGATTAGCAGGACGAACCGTTCACTCTGCTGGACGAAGCTGAGGGTCAGGGAGCTGAGATGAACAAGAGGTTTGAGGAAATGGCTGAGCAAATCAAAGCTATTCAATCCCAGAGCTCTTTGGGATTTGATATAACAGATTTGGGCTTGGTTCCTGGGGTCAGGATCCCATACAATTTCAAAGTTCCAACCTTTGAGAAATATAATGGCACTGCATGCCCAAAGACCCATCTTCAATCCTTTGTGGGGAGGATTTCCGCTCATACCGATGATGAAAAACTCTGGATGTACTATTTCCAGGACAGCTTGGCTGGAGCTTCTCTGGAATGGTATATGAAGCTTAGCAGAGTTAATATCAAGAGCTGGAAAGACCTTGCGGAAGCTTTTGTGAGACAATATCAATATAATTTGGACATGGCTCCAAATTGTACGCAATTGCAGCACATGGCTCAGACTGCTAATAAAGGTTTCAAAGAATACGCTCAGAGGTGGCGTCAGCTCGCTGCCAGAGTACAACCACCGCTGCTTGAGAACGAAATGGCTGACATGTTTATGGGGACTCTGCAGGGTGTATTTCTTGAAAGATTGACGTCCAGTTCTGCCACCAAATTCAATGACATTGTTATTGCTGGAGAGAGAGTTGAGACCTTGCTGAAGATGGGGACGATCCAAGATACAAGTGCTAGCAGCTCAAATGGAGCGAGGAAAGCTTTCAGTGGACCTCCTAGAAGAAGAGAGGGTGAGACAAATGGTGTATTTGGCCGAGGCCGGGGCTGTGGTTATAGAAGATCGTATGAGCATGTGGCAGCAGTCACAATTCCTTATGCTCCAGTACAACAAATGCAACCTCAACAACAACATCAACAACAACAACAACCCTGTACCAACTATCAGCAGAGACCGTATCAACCAAGGCAAACTCTCCCGGCTAATAGGGTGATTGAGGCCATCCCTATGACTTATGATGCTTTGCTGCCAAGACTGCTAGATTTGAATCTGATTCAACTGAGGACTTTGGAACCACCACCTCCTGGAGAGCTTCCAGTTGGTTATGATGTCAATGCACGATGCGCTTTCCACTCTGGAGCACCCGGGCACTCGACTGAGAAGTGCAGGGCTTTGCATCACAAGGTTCAAGATCTTATAGACTCTAAAGCAATCAACTTCGCACCACCGCCGAATGTTAATTCGAACCCTATTCCGAATCATGGAGGGGCAGGAATTAATGTTGTTGAGGGTGGTGACAAGTTGAGTCTTGTGCTGAGTATTGAAGAAGTGAAGACTCCTTTGAGGGTAGTGAAAGAGAGACTGCTGAGTGGTCAAGTGTTCCCTGGTTGCAGTGCTGATTGTGAAGATTGTCTGAATTCAGAGAATGGATGTGAGAAGCTGAAGAGAGGATTGCAGAGTTTGATTGATGATGGATCCTTACAGTTTAGCAAAGTTGATAATGAAGTAGCTGATGATGTGTCAACAATTACCATTTTCTATGATGAAGCTGACATGCCTGTTAGAAGACAGCCTGTAACAATCAATGCTCCTGAAATTAGTCTCGTGACTATCACTGTGCCTGGGCCTGTTCCATACACAGAAGATAAAGCCATTCCTTGGCATTATGGCTCAGATGTATATGTGGTTGGACAGAAGATTGAGAGCAAGTCTATTGTTGATGACCCGAGTGTAGAGAATGTCAGAGGAGTTGGAGGTTTCACCAGAAGTGGCCGTTTATTTGCTTCCCTTGTGCTGAGAGGGGATCCTGAGGCTGAGGCTTCTGCTAAAGCCAAAGGAAAGCAAGCTGTGAATGATGAGTCAACTACTCCTGTGGCTGGGCAGGGTACATTTGAAAAAGAGGTTGAGGAATTCATGCGGATTATCAAAAAGAGTGACTATAAGGTGGTCGATCAGCTGAACCAGACACCTTCTAAGATATCCATCTTATCACTGCTGATGTGTTCTCTCGCACATAGAGAGGCCTTATTGAAAGTGCTACAAATGGCCAATGTTCCTCAGGAAATCACTATCAACCAACTTGAAGCTGTTGTAGATAGTGTTAATGCCAGCCATGGCCTAGGCTTTACAGACAGAGACCTCACGTTAGAGGGCAGAAACCACAATAAAGCACTACATATCACTATGGAGTGCAAGGGTGCTGTGTTGTCGCATGTTCTTGTAGACACAGGCTCTTACCTTAATGTGCTTCCGAAGAAGGCATTAATGAAGCTTAACGTTGATGGTATAGTCCTGAGACCAAGTGATCTTATTGTCAAAGCTTTTGATGGTTCGAGAAGATTAGTTTTTGGAGAGGTTGAATTGCCCGTCAAGATAGGCTCTCAAGTTTTCAAAAGCATCTTCTATGTCATGGACATCCAGCCTGCATACAGTTGCCTGTTGGGACGCCCATGGATACATGCTGCTGGAGCTGTTACTTCAACCCTGCATCAGAAGCTCAAGTATGTGGTTGACGGCCAGGTTATCACAGTCTGTGGAGAGGAGGACATCTTCATAAGTCACTTGTCGACGTTCAAGTATGTAGAGATGGATGGAGAAATCCATGAGACTTTATGCCAAGCCTTCGAAGTAGTCAACGTCAGCATCTTGACTCTTGTGGAGAAGAGCAGTGAGAAAGAGGGTACATCCATTCATTCTTATAGGGAGGCAAAAGAGGTTGCTCAATCGGGAAGTGCCCAAGGCTGGGGCAAGCTGTTGGAGCTAGAAAAGAAAGACGATAAGTTCGGCTTGGGTTATCATCCTGGTGAATCTACTCCTAGTGGTAAGGCCATCACGTTTACAAGTGCTGGATTGCTCAACCGCAACCAGATCTGTACAGCAAGCCAAGATGGGGACACTGACGGTGACTGGGACAACTGGATCCACCCGTGTGCGCCCGGCGAGGAGCTAACAAACTGGTCGGCTGAAGACATGATACAAGTCACATGGCACTCAGAGTAATTATTTTGTTTCCTTTTATTAGCATACTGCATTGTCAAATCCAGCATTCTGCCCAAGATGCTTGGATCCATTCTATTGGGCCACCATGTTTTGTACTGCATCTTATTTTGCTATGAAATAAAAGGACATTTTCAGACAAATGGTGTTCCCTTTCTTTGTGTTTTAAACTTTTTCACAAAAATATAAAAATGGCAATGTGTTTTCCTTTTTGTTTTTGTGTTAGCATCTCTTTTTCAAAATAAGCAGATTCTGAATAAGCACATCATCTGTGCAGTGTTGATCATCCGGATTCCATTGATAACATTCCTGATATGGCTACGCATGACTTTGACAATCCTGTCTACCAAGCTGATGAAGGGGTTGAGGAAGACTGTGACCTCCCTGAAGAATTGGTCAGATTGTTGAAACAAGAGGAACGGGTTATTCAGCCTCATCAAGAAGAAATTGAGATCATCAACGTTGGCAGTGAAGATGTGAAGAAATAGATCAAAATTGGGGCCAGTCTGCAGGCCGACGTCAAGAAAGAGATGATCAGTATGCTAAAAGAGTATGTGGATATCTTTTCTTGGTCATATCAAGATATGCCAGGGTTGGATACCGACATCGTTGTGCATAGGCTACCTCTGAGAGAGGATTGTTCTCCTGTGAAGCAGAAATTGAGAAGAACTCGTCCTGACATGGCGATGAAGATCAAAGAGGAGGTTCAGAAGCAATGGGATGTCGGGTTCCTTGCTATAACTAGTTACCCACCTTGGGTAGCTAACATTGTACCTGTACCAAAGAAGGACGGCAAGGTCCGGATGTGCGTTGACTACCGGGATTTGAATAGAGTGAGCCCAAAAGATGACTTTCTGTTGCCACACATTGATGTGTTGGTAGACAATACTGCTCAATTCTCGGTATTTTCCTTCATGGATGGTTTCTCCGGATATAATCAGATTAAGATGGCGCCGGAAGACATGGAGAAAACAACGTTCATTACCCCGTGGGGTACATTTTGCTATAAGGTCATGCCCTTTGGTTTGAAGAACGTCGGGGCAACTTATCAACGGGCGATGGTCACATTGTTCCATGACATGATACACAAGGAGATTGAGTGTTATGTGGATGATATGATTGCTAAGTCCCGAGACGAAGAAGAGCATCTGGTCAACCTGAAGAAGCTGTTTGATAGACTGATCAAGTACAAGCTGAGGTTGAATCCAAACAAGTGCACTTTCGGAGTGCGTTCCAGGAAACTGCTGGGTTTCATTGTTAGTCAGAGAGGAATTGAGGTAGATCCTGCTAAAGTAAAAGCTATTCAAGATATGCCTGCACCGAGAACAGAAAAGGAGATGCGCGGGTTTTTAGGGAGGTTGAACTACATTTCTCGGTTCATATCTCATCTAACTGCCACGTGTGAACCGATATTCAAATTGCTAAGAAAAGAGCAAACGGTCAGGTCGAATGATGACTACCAAAAAGCTTTCGACAAAATAAAAGAATATTTGCAGGAGCCTCCAATTCTAATGCCTCCAGTGGAAGGAAGACCTTTAATCATGTACTTGACCGTGCTAGAAGGGTCAATGGGGTGTGTTCTAGGCCAACATGATGAGTTTGGTCGAAAAGAGTACGCTATTTATTACCTTAGCAAAAAGTTTACCGACTGTGAATCCCGATATTCACTGCTCGAGAAAACTTGCTGCGCTTTGGTATGGGCTGCTCGCCGACTGAGGCAGTACATGTTGAGTCATACCACACTGCTCATTTCCAAAATGGATCCTGTCAAGTACATTTTTGAGAAACCAGCGTTAACCGGAAGGGTTGCTAGGTGGCAGATGATTTTAACTGAATATGACATCCAATATACTTCTTAGAAAGCCATCAAGGGAAGTGTATTGTCGGATTACTGTAAACACCCCAAATTTGCCCTCACCCATTCACACCATGGCTTGTGATCTCTTCATATACATAAGTTCAATCATAGCATCTCATATTGCATTTTTGATTCACTGCATAGATTCAAAGTCATCTGCATCTAGGGTTTGTGATCTGAGCAATCCAAGAGCTCCTTGAGCCACTCCAAAGGTCATCAATCATTTCAAAGGGGTCCATGTGTGTTCAAGCATCATATTGTATCACCACAAAGTCAAGAAAGCCAAAGAATCACAAGAACTGAGATTGGCATGGAAGCAGAGCCAGGTTTGACTGCACAGATGACCTAAAATTAGGGTTTTGGTTTCAAAGGCCATAACTCCAAATTTTTTGGTCATTCTTGTTTCTATTGGTCTCTATATGGTATAGGGATCATGCATATCAATTTTCATGAAGAAATTCCATGGGGAAGTCATCTGATCAAGAGTTGACTTTTTGAGCAAGCCAGTGCAAAATCAGGGCATCTGAGGCTCCCAATGACCCAACCAAAGGGTGTTCTTCATCATTTTGATTGTGTATGATCTTTATTTGATCATAGAAGATGTTGGAAGTTCACAAAATCGAAGAATCCCAAGCCATTTGCAAAGTTGACTTTTTGGGAAAATGACTTATAATGGAAAATTGCCCTTTTGGGAAACTTTTTCAACCCTTGCTTTTTGATTCAAAAATGCTTCAAATGGGAAAACTTTGGTCATGAAAGTTGTAGAATGGATCATTCCCTTTTCAAAAAGTACAAGAACTTGACCTAATTCATTTTGGATCAAAAGTTATGGCTTGTCAAAGTTGGCCAAAATCACATAATTTGAAGTTTTCTACCAAAGAGGCATTTTGCAAAATGGTATGATCAATTGTTCTAAAGGCTTCAAAAGTGTACAAACTCTTCACAACATGATCACATGACCTCTAAAGATCAGAATGGGCCAAAGAATATTGCATTTTGATGCCTTGAATCTCATGAATTTCCAAAGGGGCCAAACTTTGTGAAAATTGCAAAACATCTCATAAGTCTTGATCCACTTGCTGATTTATCTCATAAACAATTCCATGGTTCTCCCTAAACTCAGTTGAGCCAAGACAAGCCAAAAAGCAAGTTGTACCATTGCCCATACCTCAAGTACAAGTCAAGTTGACATTTTGGCAACTTGCCCATACCAATCACAATAGGCCAACACCCACTCTCTGACCTATCACACTTCTTTATGTGGATCATTTGCAAGCAAAAGCACAACACACACAAGCCTGAAAACCCCAAGAACACAGCATTCTCATTTTTCACCTCATATGCAAAACCATTCGAAACTGACTCCACAAGCATCAAACACACAAACAAACTTCACCATTGATCTCAACATGACTCACTGATCACAAACCAACCATTGAAATAGCCTGAAACTCACTGATATCAAAACACGATTTCCTTCCCCCCTTGAACAGAACTCTGTCAATCTCCCAAACCAACCACTTTCAAAGCATTCTAAGCTCCATTCCATCATCAGGAGGATCAAAGGAGAAGGTTTGTGCAAAGCTTAAGGCCAGGAAGCTTGGAATCAGAGGAACTCCAGCTCAGGTAACCATCCAAAACATTTTTCCAGAACTCATTTCCTTTACTGCAAAGTGATTCTTTATGTTATGCTGGTCACATTGATGTGTTTATTTTCAAGAATGGTTGAAAAATGAGAGTGTATGAGGGCTCTGAAACTTTGCCCGTGAAATACCTTTTGCTTTGATTCTTATGATTCAGTAAAAATAAATGGATTTTGGGGTGGGGTTTAGGTTTAATGATGTTTAATGAGTGATTCTGGAGAGATTTGTGAAGTTTCATGGCGTATTGAGAGAGATTGAAAGAGGAGCTCGTCGGAGAAGATGACCGGAACACTGTTCCAGTCACCTGATTATGTTTAGGGTTCATATTAGGGCATTAATCATAATTAAGGAAATTTGAATTCTGGCCGTCCAGATGCGCGCATAGTCAATTCCCGCGCGTCCTAGTTTGAATCCTGGCCCTTTGATCTACTGACTTTCTTATTTTCCCATTAATTTCATTTTATTTTTATTTGTTTCATATTTATTTTGCACGAATTAATTAAAATAGCAAAACACTTTAAAAAATTCTGAAAATTTTTATTAGACATTTTATTAATTTTCAGAACACAAAAATATTTTTATTTTTATTTTTTGCATCAAAAATTATTTTTAAATCATTTAAAAGTTTATTTTTAATTAATTAATGAGAATTAATTAATTAAAAATACTTTTAGGTATTTAAAAATCACAAAAAAATTCATAAAACATTTGAAGACATTTAGAAACATTGTCCAACTCTCAAACCAAATTTATTTTTTGTTCTTGATGCCTTTTGATTATTTTCTTTTGAATTAAATCTATTTCAAGGCATTATTTTGATTCAAACTTCAAAAATTCATTTCTGCCTAGCCATTGAGAGTTGGACAATGATTCTTTTTGAATTGCATCTTGCATAACATGTAGTTTATAGGATTAAATTGGCATGAATTGATCTTGCATTTTCAATTTGTTTGGCATTTTTCTTGACAAGGTACCTTAAAACCCTAGCAATCTTAGGAAATTCATAACCCTCACTAGGTTAAGAGTTGGATCCCCTTCTTTGGGCAGAGAGTTTGTATAGGTTTAGGTTTCCTTTGAATGCATTTTCAAATTTTTATCATGATGTTTGCTTCTGGTTTTGAATTTTGTTTTGTGCATTGATCATAAACCCTAATTTGGGCCTTCCTTTGCATCCATCTCTCATGTGCTTGCATACAATGACTTGCCATGACATTTTGTGCATCCATTTGGTTCATAACACATCTTAGGACATGTTAGAATCATGTGTGATCATTGCATATTTCATTTGCCATATTGTATGTCATTTTCATTTCATAACTTTTCATGAATATTCATGGTCCCAAGCATGCTTCTTTTGCATCCATATGTTTGTAAGATCATTCTCATGCCTTGTCTCATGTTTGCATCATCTCATAGTATCATTAACACCATACTTATGCTTCTGGTTTTGGTTTGCATCATGCCATTTCATCTCATTTGCATTGCACTTCATTCCTTTCACTAACTTTTCAGGTGGTAAGTTACTTTGAGAAGTGAATTTGCCTTCACTTCTCACAATCTCTTTTCATCTCTCTTATGCATCATTGCTGCATTTTGTCTTGTGCTTGAGATTGAGCTTGCTCATTATTCTTCATCTTACTTTCTTTCTTCAAGTGACTTGTCTTCTTAAATGAAGCAAGTTACTTTGCTTCTCTTTGCTCCTTTCATCTGCTTCCTGGTGGTTTCTCTGAAGATCTTTCTTGTAAACCTCACAAACCTTAGGAACAACCAAGCATGACAATAATTAGGGTTTGATTAGTCCCCCATTTAGCTTTTACCTTTGTGTCATCATTGAGTCTTCTCTTCTCATCTCATAATCAAGGACTAAACCCTAAAGGTTTTAAAGCTTTGTGATTATGCTTATGCCTGCATCCTTCTATTAGGATGAAGTGTATAACTTTAATCCTAAGAGTTAAACCCTTAATGTGTTTAAATCCTTTAATCAATTCACTTAATAATCATCAAGACATCAAACTTGTAACTTGGGCCTTGCATTAGGGTTCTAATTCTTCCTTAATTGGTTAAGAAGGACTAACCCTAGTGTTAATGGACAAGTCCCCCTCAAGTTGTCTTACAAACCCTAAAAAATCACTTCTTCATCTCATCATTAACAAAATCCACTTAATAAAGGCTTTGTTTTGTCATGAGTTTAATCCTTAATCATGGATCAAGTTGAGGAGTCTTTCTCAGCTTAAACGTTCTCATCTATTATCCTTCTATTAGGATGGTGTAATGAGTTCATTAGATCCTTAATTATGGCTTAACCTCATTACTTAACACTAAACAAAAACAACAAAAACATCTAAATAATCATAAGTAGGTTAATGATCTTAATCCTACATCCGGGTGATTAAGTGTGAGAAGCTGACTTCACACTTAAGGTATTCTCATTACCCCTAATCATAGGGAAGATGTGATGAGTATAATAACCCTTGGTTTAGGCTTAAGCTCATTAACTTATGACAAATTCAAAAAGCAATAAAAAATGAAAACACAAAAACAAACAATAATCATCTCCTCCGGGATTCTTTTCTCATCTCATTCACTCATAAACGAGAGCTCGCTTCTTCCGTCTAATGCAAGACAGTTTGCACCTGAGCCAGACAGGTCATACACTTGAGCATAGACAAGTAAGCGGTTCACAAGTCAATTCTTTCTTTCAGTCTCTTTGGGTCGAACTATGGTGTTCTGACTTCCTCATTGCACGAGAGGATACGTAGGCATAACTTAACGGTTATCGAACAAAAGTCTCTGTATATTCCCCCCCTTTTTCAGCCTCATTCTTTAAGCCTCATGGTTTTGAGCATTTCATTCTTGTTCTTACACTGACACTTCACTTATACACTTCACTTCTCTTTTACACTGACACTTGCATTCTTACCAGCTTTGATACACCAATAGCACTGACACTACCCCTTTAAAACACAAATATTTTAAGCGTGGATCCCGTCGAGTACGACGGACAATCTGGGTGCTAATACCTTCCCAGGTTATAACCAACCCCCTTTCTCAGTCTCTCTGGTTCGCAACCGTCTTATCCATATTTTCCTAGGTCTATGCAGCATTACCTTTCCTTCGGGATAAAAATGCCTAGCTGGCGACTCTATTCACTTCTCTTTTCGCCGACCGTTCGCGTCTGTACCCTATTTGACCTAGCTTCATTTAGTGGGAGCGACAGCTTGGCGACTCTGCTGGGGACCCTTATACTGTAACCAGGGCTTCTGGTTCTTTTTGTGGGTTCCTCCTAGCGCTTGTTTGATTTGTGTTTACTGGGGTGTTATGTGCTGATTGTGTTTGTATATTTGTATTTATTTTTGCTTTATGTACAGTTATTTATTACTTTCTTTACAACTTTATATATCATACTGTCATACTGTTTTCTGGCTGGATCTGGTTTTGTTGCCTTGGTGGGTGGGGGTTCTATTGAGAGTTTAAGGTCCTATACCTGGGACCTGAGAGACACCTAGGCTAGAGTGGTTCATGTTCTCCCAGCAATGTGGGCACTGGGTTCCTCAGAATGAAAAGATGGATGGCATTCTGGCTGATAAACTTGGGCTCGTCTGCAAATAATATAACCCCATATATGCTGAGGGCTAACAATGCACAGACTGCCTTCCATTCTCCCAAGGAGGCCTTCAGGATAGCCTGAGAAGTCAAGAAATCCAAGTGTAGACCAGAGATTCCAACCTTTGTTGTCATGTTCTGCTCAATCAGAATAGGTTCCAGATACAGTGCTTTTGCTATCTCTTCATTGCTGGGAAAAGCCATCTCTGGGTTGAAGGGGACACCACCCCTAACAGGTACTCCAATCAGTGATGAAAACTCCTCCAACAGAGGTCCCAACTGAAAATTCTGAAAAGTGAAGCGTCTCAAAGGAGGATCATAGAACTGTAGGCAAGTGTGAATCAAACTCCTCTGAGAAGGGTCCAGGTCTATAACCATATCAAGGATGCCTCCATAACGCTCTCTGAATAATGAGATGTGGTCTGGAGTGATAAGTGCCTGGACCTGTCTGATGCCAGTCAGCACAGGTTCAAAGAAATGATATGAGATGTTGCTCTTCTTGGGTGCCATGACTGCTGATGAAGAGCTGAAAACAGATGCTGATGATGAAGGCTGATACTGGAGATGAGCCACTGATAGGCTGAGGATGATGATGGAGGTAGCTGAAACAGGCAACAGCTGAAGCAGACAACTGATAAAGATGGCTGAAGTAGATAGCTGATGAATAAAGGGTCTATGCAGATGAAGGGGTCAAAACCAAGCCAAATGTGATGGATTCCCTGAAAAACAAATGAGCGAATGTTAAATGATGCAATGATGATGTATGCAAATGATATGCAAGGGTTTGTGATCAAGCTGGATCTGATTACTGCCTTGATATAAGTCCATGTATGTCTAAGAAGTCCAGATGGAGGTTCAGAAGTCCAGTAACCAAGGTGGGGGACTCAAATAAAGAGTCACATGTCCAGGGTTCAAATCACAAGAACTGTCCCAAAATGAGGTACTCTTAATCAAAACAAAGTATCAGGGTATGATGTGGTCAAGGGTACCTGCAAACCTGTAAACAGCCCAACCCCCTCACAGGTAATGTTCTAAAACAAGGATCCTCAGACTTGGATCAGTTATGAGAAGTGTAAACACTTCTAACCTGGAGGTACAGTGTTTACAATAACCATAAAAGATCCTCCTCTAAGTAGAGTGGTTCATGTTCTTTCCCATTCCATTCAGCCCAACCCCCTCACAGGTGAAGTTACTTTGAGAAGTGAATTTGCCTTCACTTCTCACAATCTCTGGTTCACCCTCCTAAAGTGCAAGACTTGGCTGAAACCCTGTATTGTGAGATAAAGCCTAATCTAGCTGCTGTCAGACAAGCATTCTGGGCTTGGGACAACATCCAGACCAAAGGGATGGCCATTCTGGGGAGATGCAATAATGTGGCTTCAGCTCAGTATTATGAATGGTCTCATGCTAGGGCTCATATTTCTGGGATGCCTTTCACCATTGAGGATGCACCTGGACCATCCACAGCACCACCTCCAGCCACTGTCAGCCTGGAAGAGTTTGAGAAACTAAAGGAGAGGAATGAGAATCTGTCTCAAGCCCTGAAGAGGACCCTCTGGGAGAGGAGTGATGGTCGTCTGGACATTGAAAGGTTGGAAAAGCTTAAGGTGGAGCATCTAGCCAAGATTGAAAAAGCAGAGGACTACATCAAGAAATCAAGAGCTGGGGAGCAAATTCTGAAGAATGCCTGTAAAGAGGCCCAGTTTCAGAAGGCTATGACTGATCTCTATCTAAAAGAAAGTCAAGCTAGGTGGGTCAAGATCACTGAAGCTTGTACTCAGGAAGATAAGAGAACCCAGGACAAGATTGAGCAGTTGGAGGCTAATGAAAAGAAGCAACAGGAGGCTCTGCTAGCAACCCAGAAGGAAATTTCAGAGTTGAAGCTTAGGGCTGGTGTGAAGAGGTCAAAAGACCAAGATAGGCACAAGAAGCTGACCACTGCTATTGCCACCAGGAACCTTCTTATCAGAAGAATTACAGAGCATCCGGCTGGTCCTGTAACTGAAGCACTTCTGAAGGAAGTTAAGGAGGATGAGTTTGGCCTTGGTGTCTAACTTTTTGCTGGTTGTTGCTTTCATTTCATGTAATTTTCTTTTATGTTGTATTTTTGACCCCTCAGAGGGCATGTGTTGTAAAAACAGACTATGTGCTATGCACCTTTTGTAATGTATTTGTCAGTTTGTTTCATTTGAGTGTTTTTTTTCTCAAGCAACATTGCAACATCTTCCTCAGGGGTCTGGAAAGGTCAAAACCAAATGCCAAGCCGGATACCTTGGAAACAAATAAGCATACTGCATTGCATACTAACTTTTGTTTTGTTTTGTAGGTTTTTGTTTTGTCTGTTACTAACTCTGTTGTGAATCAGGAATTATTGCTCGCCGTCGGGTGTTCCCTCTCAACCGTCCACACAGATATCCTACTCGCAACAACCTTCCTGGTATACAGATGGACCAAGTACAGCAAGATCTGACAGAAGTCAGGACTCAGATGGCCAATGAAAGGCTAGAGATGAGAAACCAAATGACCCAGTTCATGGAAGTAATTAATGGCTTGGCTCAAAGTCAAGAAAGATTGAGGGAATTGGTAGAAAGGCAGACCCAAGAAGAACCCCATCTGGGAACTGGAGGAACGAGTAATAATGAGAGGGTTCAGCCTCATGTTAATCCACCAGTGTATGGGCCTCATCTTCATCCAGAGATCAACGTACCTACTAATGTGCAAGGAAATGCTACTGCGGGCAGAATCTTACAAGAAGACCCCCAGGAAGAATAGTTCACTGTGATGGGAGCTGGGGATGAAGTCTATGATAGGAGACTTGATGAAATTGCTGAGAAGTTGAGATCTCTGGAGTCTCAAAATTCCCTGGGCTTTGATGTCATGGATATGGGGTTAGTGGATGGGGTAAGGATTCCCCACAAGTTTAAACCCCCGTGCTTCGAGAAGTACAACGGAACTTCCTGTCCACGAACCCACTTGCAATCCTTTCTGGGGAGGCTTAAGGCATACACCATGGATGAAAAACTGTGGATGTTTTATTTTGAAGATAGTTTGACTGGGGCCTCAAGGGAGTGGTACTCTCACTTGACCAGAGCTACTATTAGATGCTGGAAGGACCTAGCTGAGGCTTTCATCAGGCAGTACCAATACAACTTAGACATGGCTCCTAACAGGACCCTCCTGATGGGAATGGCTCAATCCTCCAGAGAAAGCTTCAGGGAATACGCCCAGAGATGGAGACAACTTGCCGCTGCTGTCCAGCCACCCATGTCGGAAAGGGAAATGGCCGACATGTTTATGAACACTCTACAAGGGACATACATTGATAGGCTAGCTGCCTTTTCTTCCACCAGCTTCGCTGACGTAGTTATAGCTGGAGAAAGAATTGAAAGCCTATTAAAGATGGGCAAGATTTCTGATAATGGTGCGAGCTCGTCCAACAACTCCAGGAAACCTTTTGTGGGACCTAGAAGGACTGGTGAGACAAATGCCATTCATGTCAGCAGGGGCAGACCGCAGTATGTTCATAGATCAGTGGCAGCTGTCACTATTCCAGCTCTGATTCCTCAGCAACCAGCATATCAACCACCACAACAACAACCTCACTATCAACAGCAAGTTCAGTATCCGCCGCAGAGAGCCTACAACAACAACAACAACAACAATCAACAAAGACCTTTTCAGCAGAGACCATCTCAGGCCAATAGGGTGATTGATCCAATCCCTATGCCTTATGCCGCTTTATTGCCACAGCTCCTGAAACTCAACCTGGTTGAACTAAGGACATTGGCGCCACCAGATCCCTCCAGTCTTCCAAGAAACTACGATGTCAACGCCAGATGTGCTTTTCACTCCAATGCACCTGGCCACAGTACGGAGAAATGCAGGGCTTTACAAATGAAGGTATAAGATCTGGTGGATTCCAAAGCCCTCAACTTTGAACCCCCGCCAAATGTCAACAAGAATCCCATGCCCAATCATGGAGGACCAAGAATTAATGCCATTGAGGAAGATAAGCCATCTTTCTTAATCACCAGTGTTGGGCAGATTCAGACACCTCTGGTAGAAATTAAGGCTCAGCTTCTAGAATGCCAGATGTTCTCCGGGTGTGAGCTCGGTTGTGGTTATTGCAACATTTCGGTCAACGGGTGTGATAACTTGAGAAGCGACATAGATGGTCTTATCCAGAGTGGCATACTTCAAATCACAACATCAGCACCTACAAATCCAGCAATCTCTTTGACAATAATTCCTGAGTCTTCTACAACTGCAACGACAATCATTCCGAACAATTCATCAATTTCATCAACCAATGCTTCATCTATCACTTCAACAAACCAGATATCAACAACCATCTCTTCTACAACATCAACACACATTCATTCAACAGAATCTTCTACAACGCCAACAGATATCTCAGCAGTCACCATTTATTATGATCCATCATATGTTCCTCCAAACAACAACTTTCAACAACAAACAGTGGCACCTCCTACCAGGTCACCAGTCACCATCTACTACGATCCGCACACTATTTCAGTACCCTCCTCTGCTGCAGTCAGTCCAAGTAATTTGGTGGTGAGAGCATTTGATGGCTCTAAAAGATCAGTGCTAGGAGAGATTGATCTGCCTGTGATGATTGGCCCGCAGACTTTTAAAATTACCTTCTATGTGATGGACATTCAGCCGGCCTACAACTGTTTGTTGGGTAGACCTTGGATTCATACCGCTGGCGCTGTTACGTCTACCCTTCACCAGAAGCTAAAATTCGAGTGGGAAGGCCAGATTATCACCATCTGTGGTGAAGAAGATATCTTTGTTAGCCATTTGGCTACGTACAAATACATTGAGATGGATGGAGAGATCCATGAAACCATGAGCCAGGGGTTTGAGGCCCTAAACATTAATGAAGCATCTGTTGTACTTGGAACTTCCATGACATCTTATCAGCAAGCCAGGAAGGTTGTTGAAGAGGGGACTGCCCAAGGCTGGGGCAAGTTGCTGCCCGTGGAGAAGAAAGAGGACAGATTTGGGTTGGGTTACAAACCAACTCAACAAGATCAATCAGAGGCTGCTAAGAAGCCCAGTTTTGTCAGTGGGGGGATGTTCACCCCTGATGCAGTAAACAACTTGGAAGACAAGTATGAAAGCAACCGCAACCTGGAGAGCTAGATACGTCCAAGGATCCCGTGGAGCCAAGTCCTTAACTGGTCTTCCCAGGAAATTATAAGGGTTACTCCTGCAGAGTAATTATTATTTCCTGTATTTTTAAGCATGCATCAAGTCTTGCATCTTGCCCAAGATGACAAGACTCATTTTGTAATCGGGCCATCTTGTAATTTTGTGCAAACAGATCAATCAATGAATATCGGACGTCTTTTGCAAATGAGTCTTTATCTTTTCCGCTCACTGTTTTTTCGTTTTTTCTTTTTGTACAAAAATAAAATGGCATTGTTTTCCAAAATGACAACTTCATTTCACTTTTTCTAAACAAGATTAAAATCAATCACTAAAATGAACAATCTAAACCCTTGCAGAGAGTGCCTTTCAGACTGCACCGACAACAACACAGCTATGGCTTCGTATGACTTTGACAATCCAATCAATCAAGCTGATGAAGGGGTTGAAGATGATTTTGAGCTTCCTGAAGAGCTAGCCAGGTTGTTAAGGCAAGAGGAGAAGGTTATCACTCCTCATCAGGAGGAGGTCGAAACGGTTAATCTTGGTACAGAGGAAGATGTGAAAGAAGTTAAGATCGGGGCCTGCCTGCAAAATCCAGTGAAAGAGCAACTGATTGATATGCTTCGAGAGTATGTGGATGTGTTTGCTTGGTCTTATCAGGATATGCCAGGGTTGGACACCGATATTGTCATGCACCAGCTGCCATTAAAAGAAGACTGCCCGCCAGTAAAACAGAAACTGCGCCGTACTCGCCCAGATATGGCAATGAATATTAAGGAAGAGGTGCAAAAGCAGTGGGACGCCGGGTTCCTTGCTGTAACTAGCTATCCGCCGTGGGTCGCTAATATTGTACCTGTGCCTAAGAAAGACGGCAAAGTGAGGATGTGTGTAGACTACCGGGATCTGAACAGAGCCAGCCCGAAAGATGATTTCCCATTACCTCACATTGATGTATTGGTTGATAATACGGCTCAGTTCTCGGTATTTTCCTTCATGGACGGATTTTCGGGATATAATCAGATCAAGATGTCACCTGAAGACATGGAGAAGACAACTTTCATCACACCCTGGGGCACGTTCTGTTATAAGGTGATGCCATTCGGACTGAAGAACGCTGGTGCAACCTATCAACGGACTATGGTAACACTATTCCACGATATGATCCATAAAGAAATCGAATGTTATGTGGATGACATGATTGCCAAGTCCCTCACAGAAGAAGACCACCTGGTAAATCTGTTGAAGTTATTCAAGCGTCTGAGGAAGTACCAACTGAAATTGAACCCCAACAAGTGCACATTCGGGGTGCGATCTGGTAAGCTGCTGGGCTTTATTGTGAGCGAGAAAGGGATTGAAGTTGACCCTGATAAAGTTAGAGCCATTCAAGAAATGCCTACACCAAAGACAGAAAAAGAGGTTCGAGGTTTTCTAGGTAGATTGAACTACATTTCAAGGTTCATATCTCACCTTACTGCAACTTTTGAACCTTTGTTCAAGCTGTTAAGAAAAGAACAAACGGTCAGGTGGAATGAAGACTGCCAGAAGGCTTTTGACAAGATCAAGGAATACTTACAAGAGCCTCCAATCCTTATGCCTCTAGTGGAAGGGAGACCTCTAATAATGTACTTGACAGTATTAGAAGAGTCAATGGGGTGTGTGCTGGGCCAGCATGACGAGTCTGGTCGAAAAGAGTATGCAATATACTACCTGAGCAAAAAGTTTACCGACTGTGAACAACGTTATTCACTGCTCGAGAAAACTTGCTGTGCTTTAGCGTGGGCTGCTCGCCGACTGAGACAGTATATGTTGACCCACACTACCTTGTTGATCTCAAAGATGGACCTAGTCAAGTACATATTTGAGAAGCCAGCACTTACCGGATGGGTTGCAAGATGGCAAATGATTCTCACAAAATATGACATTCAGTACACATCTCAGAAAGCCATCAAGGGCAGTGTATTGTCTGATTATCTTGCTGAGCAACCTATTGATAATTACCAGCCTATGAGATTTGACTTCCCTGATGAAGACATCATGTTCATAAAAGCAAAAGATCATGAAGAGCCTGTTCACACTGAAGGGCCTGACCCAGAAGAAGAATGGACTATGATGTTTGATGGGGCTGTTAATATGAATGGTCGTGGTGTTGGTGCAGTACTCATTACACCTAAGGGAGTTCACATGCCTTTCTCGGCAAAGCTCACCTTCAACTGCACCAACAACGAAGCTGAATACGAAGCTTGCATTATGGGTCTTGAGGAAGCCATTGACCTCAGGATCAAAACATTAACTGTATTCGGAGATTCAGCTCTGGTAATTAATCAAACCAACGACAAATGGTACACACACCAGGATCATCTGATACCTTATCGGGATTATACAAGAAGGTTATTGACTTTCTTCACAAAGGTCAAGCTTGAGTATATCCCTCGGGACGAGAATCAGTTCGCAGATGCTCTGGCTACCATTTCATCAATGATCAAAGTTCAAGCTGCCAACTTTGTGCCTCGGATTTCAGTATCCAGACTTGACAGACCAGCATATGTATTTGCAGCAGATGTTGTCAAAGATGATAAGCCTTGGTTCCATGACATTAAATTCTTCTTGGAGGATCAAACATACCCACCTGGGGCATCTTCCAATGATAAGAAGACTTTAAGAAGGCTTGCTGGTAGTTTCTTCCTGAACACTGACGGTTCCCTGTACAAGAGAAACTTTGATATGGTACTTCTCAGGTGCGTTGATAGAACAGAAGCAGACTTGTTGATGCATGAAGTGCACGAAGGATCCTTTGGTACCTATGCAGGAGGGCATGCCATGGCTAAAAAGTTGCTAAGATCAGGATATTACTGGATCACAATGGACGCCGACTGTTGTGCCTACGCTAGAAAATGCCATAAATGCCAGATTTATGCGGATAAGGTGCATGTGCCCCCCAATCCTTTGAATGTGATGTCTTCACCCTGGCCCTTTGCCATGTGGGGCATTGATATGATTGGCAAGATTGAACCGACTGCTTCAAACGGCCACAGATTCATCTTGGTAGCCATTGACTATTTTACCAAGTGGGTTGAAGCAGCTTCCTATGCAAATGTTACAAGGCAAGTGGTAGCCCGATTTCTGAAGAGAGACATCATCTGTCGGTATGGAGTTCCCGAGAGAATCATTACTGATAATGGTTCCAACTTAAACAACAAAATGATGGCAGAACTATGCCGGGACTTCAAGATCCAACACCACAATTCTTATCCTTACAGGCCAAAGATGAACGACGCTGTAGAGGCAGCTAACAAGAATATCAAGAAGATTGTACAGAAGATGGTGGTCACCTACAAAGACTGGCACGAAATGCTACCATTTGCCTTGCATGGGTACCGTACGTCAATCAGAACATCCACTGGGACAACACCGTATCAGCTTGTGTATGGTATGGAGGCAGTCCTACCTGTTGAAGTTGAATTACCCTCCCTGCGGGTACTGATGGATGTTAAGCTGAACGAGGCAGAATGGGTCCGGTCCCGATACGAACAACTGAGTCTGATTGAAGAGAAGAGATTGGCTGCAATCTGTCATGGGCAGCTGTATCAGAAAAGAATGAAGAAAGCCTTCAATCAGAAAGTCAGGCTCCGAGAGTACCAAGTAGGAGACCTTGTGTTGAAAAGACTCCTCCTTCCTCACACAGACCACAGGGGCAAGTGGATTCCGAACTATGAAGGGCCATTCGTAGTGAAAAAAGTTTTCTCTGGAGGAGCACTGATGCTCAACACTATGAATGGTGAAGACTTCCCGTCCCCTGTGAATTCAGATGCAGTTAAAAAATACTTCGCATAAAAATGACCCGCTGGACACAAAAACAAAATGTAAGTCCAGGCAAAAATAGGGCATCCCGGCGAGTCAAAAACAGAATAAAAGACTCGGGCAAAAATAAGGGAAAATAAACAAAAAATGTACACCCGCTGAGTTGAAAAGCCGCATTGGACAACTCAGGCAAAAATGGGTATCCCGATGGATCGAAAACCCGAAAAGGCGGTTCATGCAAAATAAGGGAATAAGCGAACAACTGCATTCTGAATTCGTCTGTATCACCTACAACTTGGTAAACCTCGAAAGGATCAAGCTTCTGTCAGAATCAGCCTTCTTCAGAAAGCAAGACGAGAAGAACGTCAAATGTCATACGAGTCATAGCAAAAGGGAAGCTCCTTGAAGCATCGACAACATTGCCAACGTCTTTTGTTTCTCAATTTATAACAATCTCCTCATTATTAGGGGGTCTGTTTCCTTGACTGTATCTTGCCAATTCAGGGCACACCAATTAATAAAATCAGATTTTTAGTCACACTTTGTCTCGTACTCTTTTATTTGCAGAAATGTCCGATGTCTTTAAGATACTGATTGCATAAATACAGATGCTTCTCTTCTAAAGAATACGTGCTTGCAGGAAATATATTTACTCCCGGGAGTGTCTACACTCCTACGAAGGAATCCGGTAAGGGATACCTCGGGATTACTTGTGCGTGTCTCTGTCTTTGCAGGATCGCAGGTATTCAAAACACAACGTGGGGCATGAAAGCTTCACCCCAGCGAGCTGGCAAATCACTATCCACTCATTCTATCTCCCAATTAGCACCGGAGATGGTTTTTTCCCCAACTGAGTTGTCTAGTATCATCCTCTGCAGGACCCTTGCAGGAATCTACAGGAAGACCTTCCCATGGTCTTCCTTCTTCCCTAGCCGAGTTGCCATTTACTATTCCTCCACAGCCAGGTGCAAAGGCCGGGGAACCATCTCCCCACAGGGCTTCAGCCTCTATCCGGAAGAGCAACGCGTGAAGAAATCACAACAGAGTGACAGAAGCTTCTACAAACCCCAGCTGGGTCCTCCATTATCAAAGATGGGTCTATCAGTGGCCTATATCCCCAAGCAGAGTCCTACATGTCAGATGTACCAATGATTTCATCCCCCAGCTGGGATGTCCACTTCAAGCAGATCGGCCAGAGATCTCCACAGCAACGGGATCCGAATCCCGGATCGGTATTCTTGCATAATCATAGCATTCGCATCATTATTCTCCCCACAGAGCGTAGAATTCCGTTTAATACGGAGCATTACGGCAAAAATCAAACATATTGCATAATCATAAGCCATGGTCTGAATCAAACACTTGTGAATAATGACAATCCATCAAAGATATACAGAGAAACTCTCCAAATTCCCCGACAGAGAGCCAAGGCACCCTCCCTAAAGATACGGATAAGTCCTGACACCCGTCCGTGTCATATCCCCAGCAGAAAGCTAAAGTATTTGCCTTACACTCACAAATACCAATACACTCCTTGTGGCACCCGTCCGTGTCATCATTCCCCAGTAAAGTCGCCCGAGCTTTTTGTACAAACAAACCACTTATATATTACTTGACACCCGTCCGTGTCATATCCCCAGTAGAAAGCCAAAGCATCCCCTTTGCACTCACAGATACATCTTTATACAAATTCCCTGACACCCGTCAGTGTCGCTTTCCCCAGCACAGTTACCTAAACACTTTGTAAATCATATACTTGCTTATAATATACTTTTTCCGACACTCGTCCATGTCACTTTCCCCAGCAAGTCAAACACTTGTCGTTACACCACTCATACTTATTACTCCTGTTTCACTCATACAGATACTCGTTCGTATCTTGTATATATCACTCAAAACCCCTCAGATTCGACACTCGTCCGTGTTCTTTGTTAACCAGTTGGTACTCGTCCGTACCATAATCTCAGAACATGCGTCAAGCGTTTGTTTCTACCTGATACTCGTCCGTATCGTAGTCTTAGGGATGCTCGTCCGCATCTTTAATCCATACAATGTGTCAAACACTCTTGTCTTCTTGAATTTAGACACTCGTCTGTGTCTACTTTTCCACAGAAGAGTCCCCTAAGAATCAACACTCGTCCGTGTTCCTTGTTAACCAGTTGATACTCGTCCGTATCATCATCTCTGAACACGTGTCGATATTTGTTTCTACCCGATACTCGTCCGTATCGTAGTCTTAGGGATGCTCGTCCGCATCTTTAATCTATACACAACATCGAAACACTTATACCTTTTATTTTCTTAGATATAAACACTCGTCCGTGTTTACTATTCCCCAGTAGGTCGCCAGCAAAGCAAAATTTCTTTTCTATCTGACATTCGTCCTATGTCATGATAAACCCTGAGAGCAGTCGTACCCTGCTAGGTGATCGTCCTTCACCTCTTGATGATCGTCCTTCATCATGCTCATCCGATGACCGTCCCCATCATTGATCTTTTTTATCCGGCATTCGTCCTATGTCGTGATATTTAGCAGCCGTCCCCTGCTAGGTGATCGTCCTTCATCATTTTATCCGATGGCCGTCCCCATCGTTGATCTTGCTATCTGACATTCGTCCTATGTCATGATAAACCTTGAGAGCAGTCGTCCCCTGCTAGGTGATCGTCCTTCACCTCTTGATGATCGTCCTTCATCATGCTCATCCGATGGCCGTCCCCATCGTCGACCTTTTATCCGGCATTCGTCCTATGTCGCGATACTTTTGGCAGCCGTACCCTGCCAGGTGATCATCCTTCACCTTAGATGACCGTCCCTCATCTTATCCCCAACAGAGCAGCCGTCCCCTGCTAGGTGATCGTCCTTCACCTTTGATGACCGTCCCTCATCATTATTTCATTTATTCTTTAACCCGATGGCCGTCCCCGTCGTGGTCCCTTTTCCTTTTCCTGGTGATCGTCCTTCACCTTTGATGACCGTCCCTCATCATTATTTCATTTATTCTTTAACCCGATGGTCGTCCCCGTCGTGGTCCCTTTTACTTTTCCTGATGATCGTCCTTCATCAGTTTAGCCCGATGGTCATCCCCATCGTTGTTCGCATTACTTTATGATCTGATAACCGTACCTCATCATTTATTTCTACCTATAATCCCCAGAGAGTCCTGATGGCCGTCCCCATCATAATCTCTTATATCCCCAGCATGTCGGCTGTCCCCGTCATTGCTTTATTTCCCGCATTTTCCCCAGCATGTTGGCCGTCCCCGTCATTGCTTTATTTCCCGCATTTTCCCCAGCATGTCGGCCATCCCCGTCATTGCTTTATTTCCCGCATTTCCCCCAGCATGTCGGCCGTCCCCGTCATTGCTTTATTTCCCGCATTTTCCCCAGCGTGTCGGCCGTCCCCGTCATTGCTCTTTCCCCAGCAGTCGTCCTCTGCTCGACGGTCGTCCTCCGTCGCTCGCACTTTATATTATACTTTATTTTCTTTTACAATCTATATCCCCTTTCTTCTTCATTCTGTGAGTGCAAATTTTGGACTGTCTTTTGGTATTCAACCACAAGTTATCTTGTTTGCCTGTTAAGTCGTTGCTTACATCCTGCACAGCTAACTCATGCTTGAATAGGGGCAGCTGTAAACACCCCAAATTTTCCCTCACCCATTCACACCATGGCTTGTGATCTCTTCATATGCATAAGTTCAATCATAGCATCTCATATTGCATTTTTGATTCACTGCATAGATTCAAAGTCATCTGCATCTAGGGTTTGTGATCTGAGCAATCCAAGAGCTCCTTGAGCCACTCCAAAGGTCATCAATCATTTCAAAGGGGTCCATGTGTGTTCAAGCATCATATTGTATCCCCACAAAGTCAAGAAAGCCAAAGAATCACAAGAACTGAGATTGGCATGGAAGCAGAGCCAGGTTTGACTGCACAGATGACCTAAAATTAGGGTTTTGGTTTCAAAGGCCATAACTCCAAATTTTTTGGTCATTCTTGTTTCTATTGGTCTCTATATGGTATAGGGATCATGCATATCAATTTTCATGAAGAAATTCCATGGGGAAGTCATCTGATAAAGAGTTGACTTTTTGAGCAAGCCAGTGCAAAATCAGGGCATCTGAGGCTCCCAATGACCCAACCAAAGGGTGTTCTTCATCATTTTGATTGTGTATGATCTTTATTTGATCATAGAAGATGTTTTAAGTTCACAAAATCGAAGAATCCCAAGCCATTTGCAAAGTTGACTTTTTGGGAAAATGACTTATAATGGAAAATTGCCCTTTTGGGAAACTTTTTCAACCCTTGCTTTTTGATTCAAAAATGCTTCAAATGGGAAAACTTTGGTCATGAAAGTTGTAGAATGGATCATTCCCTTTTCAAAAAGTACAAGAACTTGACCTAATTCATTTTGGATCAAAAGTTATGGCTTGTCAAAGTTGGCCAAAATCACATAATTTGAAGTTTTCTACCAAAGAGGCATTTTGCAAAATGGTATGATCAAGTGTTCTAAAGGCTTCAAAAGTGTACAAACTCTTCACAACATGATCACATGACCTCTAAAGATCAGAATGGGCCAAAGAATATTGCATTTTGATGCCTTGAATCTCATGAATTTCCAAAGGGGCCAAACTTTGTGAAAATTGCAAAACATCTCATAAGTCTTGATCCACTTGCTGATTTATCTCATAAACAATTCCATGGTTCTCCCTAAACTCAGCTGAGCCAAGACAAGCCAAAAAGCAAGTTGTACCATTGCCCATACCTCAAGTACAAGTCAAGTTGACATTTTGGCAACTTGCCCATACCAATCACAATAGGCCAGCACCCACTCTCTGACCTATCACACTTCTTTATGTGGATCATTTGCAAGCAAAAGCACAACACACACAAGCCTGAAAACCCCAAGAACACAACATTCTCATTTTTCACCTCATATGCAAAACCATTCAAAACTGACTCCACAAGCATCAAACACACAAACAAACTTCACCATTGATCTCAACATGACTCACTGATCACAAACCAACCATTGAAATAGCCTGAAACTCACTGAAATCAAAACACGATTTCCTTCCCCCCTTGAACAGAACTCTGTCAATCTCCCAAACCAGCCACTTTCAAAGCATTCTAAGCTCCATTCCATCATCAGGAGGATCAAAGGAGAAGGTTTGTGCAAAGCTTGAGGCCAGGAAGCTTGGAATCAGAGGAACTCCAGCTCAGGTAACCATCCAAAACATTTTTCCAGAACTCATTTCCTTTGCTGCAAAGTGATTCTTAATGTTATGCTGGTCACACTGATGTGTTTATTTTCAAGAATGGTTGAAAAATGAGAGTGTATGAGGGCTCTGAAACTTTGCCCGTGAAATACCTTTTGCTTTGATTCTTATGATTCAGTAAAAATAAATGGATTTTGGGGTGGGGTTTAGGTTTAATGATGTTTAATGAGTGATTCTGGAGAGATTTGTGAAGTTTCATGGCGTATTGAGAGAGATTGAAAGAGGAGCTCGTCGGAGAAGATGACCGGAACACTGTTCCAGTCACCTGATTATGTTTAGGGTTCAGATTAGGGCATTAATCATAATTAAGGAAATTTGAATTCTGGCCGTCCAGATGCGCGCATAGTCAATTCCCGCGCGTCCCAGTTTGAATCCTGGCCCTTTGATCTGCTGACTTTTTTATTTTCCCATTAATTTCATTTTATTTTTATTTGTTTCATATTTATTTTGCACGAATTAATTAAAATAGCAAAACACTTTAAAAAATTCTGAAAATTTTTATTAGACATTTTATTAATTTTCAGAACACAAAAATATTTTATTTTTATTTTTTGCATCAAAAATTATTTTTAAATCATTTAAAAGTTTATTTTTAATTAATTAATGAGAATTAATTAATTAAAAATACTTTTAGGTATTTAAAAATCACAAAAAAATTCATAAAACATTTAAAGACATTTAGAAACATTTTCCAACTCTCAAACCAAATTTATTTTTTGTTCTTGATGCCTTTTGATTATTTTCTTTTGAATTAAATCTATTTCAAGGCATTATTTTGATTCAAACTTCAAAAATTCATTTCTGCCTAGCCATTGAGAGTTGGACAATGATTCTTTTTGCATTGCATCTTGCATAACATGTAGTTTATAGGATTAAATTGGCATGAATTGATCTTGCATTTTCAATTTGTTTGGCATTTTTCTTGACAAGGTACCTTAAAACCCTAGCAATCTTAGGAAATTCATAACCCTCACTAGGTTAAGAGTTGGATCCCCTCCTTTGGGCAGAGAGTTTGTATAGGTTTAGGTTTCCTTTGAATGCATTTTCAAATTTTTATCATGATGTTTGCTTCTGGTTTTGAATTTTGTTTTGTGCATTGATCATAAACCCTAATTTGGGCCTTCCTTTGCATCCATCTCTCATGTGCTTGCATACCATGACTTGCCATGACATTTTGTGCATCCATTTGGTTCATAACACATCTTAGGACATGTTAGAATCATGTGTGATCATTGCATCTTTCATTTTCCATATTGTATGTCATTTGCATTTCATAACTTTTCATGAATATTCATGGTCCCAAGCATGCTTCTTTTGCATCCATATGTTTGTAAGATCATTCTCATGCCTTGTCTCATGTTTGCATCATCTCATAGTATCATTAAAACCATACTTATGCTTCTGGTTTTGGTTTGCATCATGCCATTTCATCTCATTTGCATTGCACTTCATTCCTTTCACTAACTTTTCAGGTGGTAAGTTACTTTGAGAAGTGAATTTGCCTTCACTTCTCACAATCTCTTTTCATCTCTCTTATGCATCATTGCTGCATTTTGTCTTGTGCTTGAGATTGAGCTTGCTCATTCTTCTTCATCTTACTTTCTTTCTTCAAGTGACTTGTCTTCTTAAATGAAACAAGTTACTTTGCTTCTCTTTGCTCCTTTCATCTGCTTCTTGGTGGTTTCTCTGAAGATCTTTCTTGTAAACCTCACAAACCTTAGGAACAACCAAGCATGACAATAATTAGGGTTTGATTAGTCCCCCATTTAGCTTTTACCTTTGTGTCATCATTGAGTCTTCTCTTCTCATCTCATAATCAAGGACTAAACCCTAAAGGTTTTAAGGCTTTGTGATTAAGCTTATGCCTGCATCCTTCTATTAGGATGAAGTGTATAACTTTAATCCTAAGAGTTAAACCCTTAATGTGTTTAAATCCTTTAATCAATTCACTTAATAATCATCAAGACATCAAACTTGTAACTTGGGCCTTGCATTATGGTTCTAATTCTTCCTTAATTGGTTAAGAAGGACTAACCCTAGTGTTAATGGACAAGTCCCCCTCAAGTTGTCTTACAAACCCTAAAAAATCACTTCTTCATCTCATCATTAAATAGATCCACTTAATAAAGGCTTTGTTTTGTCATGAGTTTAATCCCTAATCATGGATCAAGTTGAGGAGTCTTTCTCAGCTTAAATGTTCTCATCTATTATCCTTCTATTAGGATGGTGTAATGAGTTCATTAGATCCTTAATTATGGCTTAACCTCATTACTTAACACTAAACAAAAACAACAAAAACATCTAAATAATCATAAGTAGGTTAATGATCTTAATCCTATATCCGGGTGATTAAGTGTGAGAAGCTGACTTCACACTTAAGGTATTCTCATTACCCCTAATCAGAGGGAAGATGTGATGAGTATACTAACCCTTGGTTTAGGCTTAAGCTCATTAACTTATGACAAATTCAAAAAGCAATAAAAAATGAAAACACAAAAACAAACAATAATCGTCTCCTCCGGGATTCTTTTCTCATCTCATTCACTCACAAACGAGAGCTCGCTTCTTCCGTCTAATGCAAGACAGTTTGCACCTGAGCCAGACAGGTCATACACTTGAGCATAGACAAGTAAGCGGTTCACAAGTCAATTCTTTCTTTCAGTCTCTGTGGGTCGAACTACGGTGTTCTGACTTCCTCATTGCACGAGAGGATACGTAGGCATAACTTAACGGTTATCGAACAAAAGTCTCTGTATATTCCCCCCCCCCCCTTTTCAGCCTCATTCTTTAAGCCTCATGGTTTTGAGCATTTCATTCTTGTTCTTACACTGACACTTCACTTATACACTTCACTTCTCTTTTACACTGACACTTGCATTCTTTCCAGCTTTGATACACCAATAGCACTGACACTACCCCTTTAAAACACAAATCTTTTAAGCGTGGATCCCGTCGAGTACGACGGACAATCTGGGTGCTAATACCTTCCCAGTTTGTAACCAACCCCCTTTCTCAGTCTCTCTGGTTCGTAACCGTCTTATCCATATCTTTCTAGGTTTATGCAGCATTACCTTTCCTTCGGGATAAAAATGCCTAGCTGGCGACTCTTTTCATTTCTCCTTTCGCCGACCGTTCGCGTCTGTACCCTATTTGACCTAGCTTCATTTGGTGGGAGCGACAATTACCTTGCACAACAACCTCTTGAAGATGATTATAAACCAATGAAGTTTGATTTCCCTGATGAGGACATCATGTACCTCAAAACAAACGATTATGAGGAACCACTTCCGGAGGAGGGGCCAGACCCTGAATCCAAATGGAAGTTGATGTTTGATGGGGCAGTCAATATCAATGGACGTGGAGTTGGTGCCGTTCTTATCACTCTCGAAGGTGTTCACTTACCCTTCGCTGCTAGAATTACTTTTGGCTGCACCAACAATGAAGCGGAATACGAGGCATGTATAATGGGAATAGAAGAGGCTTTTAATCTTCGAATTAAGAACCTCGATATATTCGGAGATTCAGCCCTCGTCATTAACCAAGTTACCGGCAAGTGGTATACGCATCAAGAGCATCTAATTCCATACAGGGATTATGCTAGAAAACTATTGACGTTCTTCACGACAGTTGAGCTTAAACACATACCACGTGATGAAAATCAGTTTGCCGACACATCGGCCACTCTTTCTTCGTCTATCAAAGTCTTGTGTTGGAATTATGTGCCCAGAATTGATATCTCCAGGCTTGACTCTCCAGCTCATACTTTCTCTGTAGACGCCGTGTCTGACGAGAAACCTTGGTATTTTGATATCAAGATATTCCTGGAAAAGCAAGAATACCCAACTAGAGCATCTTCCAATGACAAGAAGACCTTGAGGCGACTTGCTGCTAGCTTCTTCTTGAACACGGATGGGGTTTTGTACAAGAGAAAATTTGACATGGTCTTGCTCAGATGCGTGGATAGACACGAAGCAAGCTTGTTGATGCAGGAAGTCCACGTGGGATCTTTCGGTACCCATGCAGGAGGGCATGCTATGGCTAAGAAATTGCTGAGATCAGGGTATTACTGGATGACAATGGATGCAGACTGTTGTTCATTCGCTCGTAAGTGCCACAAGTGCCAAATATATGCAGACAAAGTGCATGTTCCTCCAAGCCCGCTCAACGTCATGTCATCTCCTTGGACCTTTTCTATGTGGGGCATTGACATGATCGGGAAGATAGAGCCAACTGCTTCAAATGGTCATCGCTTCATCCTGGTCGCGATTGATTACTTCACTAAATGGGTGGAAGCAGCATCTTATGCCAACGTCACTCGTCAAGTGGTGGCAAGATTCCTAAAAAAGGGATATCATATGCAGATACGGAGTGCCCAAAAGGATCATTACTGACAATGGTTCTAATCTTAACAACAAGATGATGGCAGACTTGTGTCGGGACTTCAAGATACAACATCACAATTCTTCTCCTTACCGACCAAAGATGAATGGTGCGGTAGAGGCAGCAAACAAGAATATCAAGAAGATTGTGCAGAAAATGGTTGTCACATACAAGGATTGGCATGAGATGTTACCATTTGCTTTGCATGGGTACCGAACGTCAGTCAGGACGTCAACAGGGGCAACTCCCTTCTCTTTGGTGTATGGCATGGAAGCAGTCCTGCCTGTTGAAGTAGAGATTCCTTCATTGCGTGTGATGATGGATGTGAAGCTTGATGAGGCTGAATGGGTGCGTGCTCGTTACAATCAGCTATGTCTAATTGAGGAAAAGAGATTAGCGGCTATCTGTCATGGTCAGCTTTATCAAAGGAGAATGAAGCGTGCATTCGACCAACGAGTACGTACTCGAGAGTATCAAGTGGGAGAGCTTGTATTGAAGAGGATCGTTCCTCCAGGTTCAGATCACAAGGGCAAGTGGACCCCAAATTACGAAGGACCATTCATAGTGAAGAAAGTCTTCTCGGGAGGAGCACTGATGCTCACCATTATGGATGGAGATGACTTCCAGTCCCCTGTTAACTCAGACGTAGTTAAAAAATACTTCGCATAAAGAGACCCGCTGGACATAAAAAAAGAATTAAAGTCCAGGCAAAAAAGGGCATCCCGGCGAGCTAAAAACAGAATAAAAAGCTTGGGAAAAAGTTAGGGAAATGAATAAAAAAAATGTACACCCACTGAGTTGAAAAGCCACATTGGACAACTCAGGCTAAAAAGGGTATCCCGGTGGATTGAAGGCCTCGGCCAAGTCTTTCCAACATCTTATAGTGGCCCTTGTTAGGTGCGAATACCATTCTCTTAAAGCTCCAGTCAGGCTGTCCTCAAAATAGAACATCCATAACTTCTCATCCATGGTATAAGCCTTGAGTCTTCCTAAGAAAGATTGCAGATCAGTACGCGGGCATAAGGTACCATTATATTTCTCAAAGCATGGGGGTTTGAATTTGTGGGGAATCCTTACCCCGTCTACCAGCCCCATATCCATCACATCAAAGCCTAAAGAATTTTGAGATTACAAAGACCTTAGTTTTTCAGCAATCTCATCCAACCTTCTATCATATACTTCATCCCCAACTCCAATAACAGTGAATTGTTCTTCTTGGGGATCCTCTTGCAGGATTCTGCCCCCAGCAGTATTACCTTGAACATTCCTTTGGATGTTAACATCTGGATTCAGATGGGGCCCATTCTCTGGTGGGTCAATACGAGGCTTCCCCCGTTCATTATTGCCGGTTCCTCCTGTCCCAAGGTGGGGTTCTTCAGGTGTCTGCCTTTCCACCAGCTCTCTCAGCCTTTCTTGGCTCTGGGCTAAGCCAGTCATCATAGCCATAAACTGAGACATTTGATTTCTCATTTCGACCCTTTCATTTACCATCTGATTTCTTACTTCATTCAGATCCTGATGTACCTGCTCCATCTGAATGCCTGGAAGGTTGTTACGAGTTGGGTACCGGTGTGTATGGTTGACAAGGAACACTCGGCGATGAGCAATGTTTCCTGAAACCACAACAGAGTGAGAAACAAATAATAAACAAAAACCTACAAAACAAAGAAAAATGTTAGTATGCAATGCAGTATGCTTATTTGTTTTCCAAGGTATCCGGTTTGGATCTTGGTTTTGACCTTTCCAGACCTCGAGGAGATGCTTGATGATGTTGAGAAAAGAAGCCCAATGAAACAAACTAAATATATTACAAATGATGAAAAATACATAGTCTGTTTTACAATACATGCCCATGGTGGGTCAAAAATACAACAAAAGGAAAAGTACATCAAAAGAAAAGAAATACAAGCAAGAGGAATCAGACATCCAGTCCATAGTCAACTTCCCTAACTTCCTTCAGGAGTGCCTCAGTCATCGGACCAGCTGGGTGCTTAGTAATGGTCCTAATGAGGAGATTCCTAGTAGCAATGGCATTAGTCAGCTTCTTATGCCTGTCCTGATCTTTTGATCTCTTTAACCCTGCTCGAAGCTTCAATTCTGAAATCTCCTTCTGAGCTGCCAACAAAGCTTCCTGCTGCTTCTTCTCATTGGCCTCCAACTGATCAATCTTGGCCTGAGTTCTCTGGTCTTCTTGTGCACGGGCTTCGGTGATCCTGATCCACCTAGCCTGGCTCTCTTCCAGGTAATGCTCAGCCCTAGCTTTCTGAATCTTGGCCTCCTTATAGGCATTCTTCAATATCTGTTCCCCAGCTCTTGCTTTCCTTATGTAGTCATTTGTCCTCTCAATCTTGGTCAGATGCTCAGTCTTGAGTCTTTCCAATCTCTCAATGTCCAGGCGACCGTTATTTCTTTCCCAAAGAGTCTTCTTCAGGGCCTCAGATAGCTGATTGTTCCTCTCTTTCAGCTTTTCAAATTCCTCCAGGCTAACTGTTGTTGCAGGCTGTACTGTAGATGGTCCAGGTGTGTCTTCCAAGGTGAAAGGCATCCTGGTGATCTGAGCTCTAGTACGGGACCAATCTAAGTACTGAGCTGAAGCAACATTGTTACATTTTCCAAGAATTGTTGTCCCTTTGGTCTGGATGTTGTCCCAAGCCCAGGAAGCTTGTCTGACAACAACTGAATTAGGTTGCACTTTGCAGTATAGAGTCTCAGCTAAATCCTGTCCTATGGGAGGATGAACTAAGGCATATCCCAATTGTCTCTTAAACAGCAAAGGGTTGTAATTAATGCAACCTTTTACTCCTATGAGAGGCACATTAGGGTACTTCCCATAGCTGGTGATAATGTCCTTGCCTTTGGTGCTCTGGGTTCACCACCTGATATCATCTGATGTTAAGGCAATGAACCTCTTGGCCCAATTCTTCTGCTGGTGTGGGTTCAAGAAGGCATCTGACTTAGGCAGGTGTCTGAGTAGCCAAGAGTAGAACAAGGGAGAACAACATCTGACCAACTTCCCCCTTTGCTTTTCATTTCTCTGATGGATGGAGTAGTAAAAATCCCCTAGCAATGTAGGCACTGGGTTCCTCAGCAGAAACAAGTGGATGGCATTCTTACTCACAAATTTAGGCTCATCTGCAAACAATATAGCCCCATATATGCTGAGGGCTAAAAGTGCATAGATTGCCCTCCATTCTCCCAATGTAGCCTTCAGGATGGCTTGAGAAATCAAGAAGTCCATATGTAAGCCAGGAATCCCAGCTTTTGTTGTCATATTTTGCTCAACAAGGGCAGACTCCAAGTACAATGCCCTTGCTATCTCTTCACTTCTGGGAGCAGTCATTTCTGGGTTAAAGGGGATCCCTCCTCTGATAGGTACTCCAATCAACAAGGAAAACTCTTCCAACAGGGGCCCCATCTGAAAGTCAGGAAAGGTGAAGCACCTGAGTGGAGGGTTATAGAACTGCAAGCATGTGTGGATCATGCTTCTCTGAGAAGAATCAAGATCCATGACCATGTCTAAGATACCCCCATAGTGCTCTCTAAACAGTAGGATGTGGTCAGGTGTGATGAGTGATTGGACCTACCTGATACTAGTCAATATGGGTTCAAAAAAGTGATAAGATATGTTGCTCTTCCTGGGATTAGCCATGAGTGCTGTTGAAGAAGCTGAAGTCAAATACTGATGAAGATCACTGAATGAAAAGCTGGTGGTAAGTCCCTGACAGACTGATGCAAGTGAGTCTCTAACAGACTGATGGAGGTACTGAAGGAGATAACTGAAGCAGATGCTGAAGAAGACAACTGAAGAAGAGGTCTAAGCAATAGAAGCGGTCAAAACCAGAACCAAGATATAATGAGGTGGATACCCTGAAAAACAAATAAACAAATGTTAAATGATGCAATGATGATATATGAAAATGATATGCAAGGGTTTGTGATCAAGAGCTGGATCTGATTATCTGTCTTGATATAAGGTCCATGTATGTTCAAAGGTCCGGATGGAGGCTCAGAAATCCAGTAACCAAGGTGGGGGACTCAAATAAAGAGTCACGTGTCCAGGGTTAATCACAAGAACTGTCCAAAGTGAAGTATTCTTAAACAATACAGTAACATGGTATGATGTGGTCAAGGGTTCCTGCAAAACCTGTAAACAACCCAACCCCCTCACATGTAATGTTCTAGAACAAGGATCCTCAGACTTGGATCAGTTATGAGAAGTGTAAACAATTCTAACCCGCAGGTACAGTGTTTATAATAACCATAAATGATCCTCCTCTAATTCACCCAAGATTCTGAAGGTCAAAACTAAAGGTCATCCAGACTTAACAGGCTTCCCAGATAGCCCTAGCACTACAGGAAATCTGTAGCACAGAGTTCTCAAGAAGAAACCCAAATCTGAACCGTGTTTCATATTCTCGCACCAGACCTAAATGGAATGGGGAAGAACATGAACCACTCTAGCCTAGGTGTCACTCAGGTCCCAGGTATAGGACCTTAATCTCTCAATGGAACCCCACCCACCAAAACAAAAAACCAGATCCAGCAATGACAGTATGAAATATGCATAAGACTGTAAAGAAAGCAATAAATAAAGTTGTACATAAAGCAATAAATAAAGAAAAATAAATAAACACACATAGCACATAACACCCCAGTAAACACAAATCAAACAAGCGCTAGGAGGAACCCACAAAAAGAACCAGAAGCCCTGGTTGCAGTATAAGGGTCCCCAGCAGAGTCTCCAAGCTGTCGCTCCCACCAAATGACACCTGGTCAGAAGGGGTATATACGCGAACGGTTGGCGAAAGGAGAGAACATGAAGATGAACTGAAAAGAGTCTCCAGCTAGGCATTTTTATCCCGAAGGAAAGGTAATGCTGCATAAACCTGGAAAGATATGGACAAGACGGTCGCGAACCAGAGAAACTGAGAAAGGGGGTTGGTTACACCTGAGAAGGTATTAGCACCCAGATTGTCCGTCGTACTCGACGGGATCCACGCTTGAAAGATTTGTGTTTAAAAGGGTAGTGTCAGTGCTATTCTGTGTGCAAAAATTAGAAAAGAATGTACATGTGTCAGTGCTGGAAAGTGAAGTGAAGAAAAGGAGTGTCAGTGTAAGGAAAGAGTGTAAAGCTCAAGACAATGAGGCTTAAAAGAATGAAGCTAGAAGAGGGGGGAATATACAGAGACTTTTGTTCGATAAATTTTAAGTTATGCCTACGTATCCTCTCGTGCAATGAGGAAGTCAGAACATCGTAGTTCGACTCAAAGAGACTGAAAGATAAATTGACTTGTGAACTGCTTACTTGTCTACGCTCAAGTTTATGACCTGTCTGGTTCAGGTGCAAACTGTCTTGCATTAGACGGAAGAAGCAAGTTCTCGTTTGTGAGTGAATGAGATGAGAAAAGAATCCCGGAGGAGACGATTATTGTTTTTTTTATGTTTTCAATCTTTTATTGCTTTTGGAGTTTGTCATAAGAAAATGAGCTTAAGCCTAAACCAAGGGTTAGTAAACTCATCACATCTTCCCTCTGATTAGGGGTAATGAAAATACCTTAAGTATGAAGTAAACACCCCACACTTAATCACCATGATGCAGGATTAAGATCATTAACCTACTTGCATTTATTTAGATATTTTTGGAGTTTTTGTTTAGTGTTAAATAATGAGTTTAAGCCATAGTAAAGGATTTAATGGACCCATTACACCATCCTAATAGAAGGATGATAGATGAGAACATTTAAGCTGAGGAAGGCTCCTCAACTTAATCCATGATTAGGGATTAACCACATGACAAAACAAAGCCTTTATTAAAGTGGATTTTAGTTAATGGTAAGATTAAGAAGTGAATTTTATGGTTTGTAAGACAACTTTAGGGGGACTTGTCCATTAATACTAGGGTTAGTCCTTGTTAACCAATTAAGGAAGAATTAGAACCCTAATGCAAGGCCCAAGTTACAAGCTTGATGTCTTAGTGATTATTAAAGTGGATTGATTGAAGGATTTAAACAAATTAAGGGTTTAATACTTAGGATTAAATTTATACACTCCATCCTAAGAGAAGGATACATGCATAACCTTAATCACAAAGCCTTAAAACCTTTAATGGGGGGAATAATCAAAACCTAATTGTTAACATTCTTGGGTGTTCCTAGGGTTTATGAGGCTTGCAAGAAATCTTCAGGAGAAGCCACCAAGGAAGAAGCAAAATGGAAGGAGGAGAAGCAGAAAGAAGCAAGTCAACTTACTTCACTTAAGAAGATAAGTTGCTTGAAGAAAGAAAGTGAGGAAGGAGCATGAATGAGTGTAAACACCCCAAATTTTCCCTCACCCATTCACACCATGGCTTGTGATCATTCTCATATGCATAATCTCAATCATAAGAACTCATATCCCATTTTTGATTCACTGCATAGATTCAAAGTCATCTGCATCTAGGGTTTGTGAACTGAGCAATCAAAGAGCTTCTTGAGCCACTCCAAAGGCCATCAATCACTTCAAATGGGTCCATGTGTGTTCAAGTATCATATTATATCCTCTCAAAGTCAATAATTCCAAAGAACCACAAGAACTGGGATTGGTGTGGAAGCAGAGCCAGGCTTGACTGCATAGTTGACCTAAAATTAGGGTTTTGGTTTCAGAGGCCATAACTCCAAATTTTTTGGTCATTCTTGTTTCTATTGGTCTCTATATGGTATAGGGAGTATGCATATCAATTTTCATGAAGAAATTCCATGGGGAAGTCATCTGATCAACGGTTGACTTTTCAAGCAAGTCAGTGCAAAATCAGGGCATCTGAGGCCCCCAATGACCCAACCAAAGGGTGTTCTTCATCATTTTGATTGTATATGGTCTTTATTTGATCATAGAAGAGGTTGGAAGTTCACAAAATTGAGAAATTTCAAGTCTTTTGCAAAGTTGACTTTTTGGGCAAGTTTGACTTTTAATGAAAATGTCATTTTATGTAACTTTTTCAACCCTCACTTTTTGATTTAAGAAAGCTTCAAATGGAAAAACTTTGGTCATGAAAGTTGTAGAATAGATCTTTCCCTTTTCAAAAAGTACAAGAACATGACCTAATTCATTTTGGATCAAAAGTTATGGCTCATCAAAGTTGGCAAAAATCACTAAAATTCAAGTTATGCACCAAATGGAAAAACTTGCAAATTCTTGTACCAAGGCAATTTGTGACTTCAAATTGATGTCTAACCTTTACACAAACATCACACAACATTCAAAAGTCAGATTGCACCCCAAAGAATCACATGTTTTATGGCCCATGGATCAAGTTTCTCTCATGAAAAACCAAAGGCAAGGCAAGTTGCAAAAGTCATCATATCTCCTCACCCACTTGTTGCCTAGCCTGCTGATCAATCCTAGCCTTTTTCCCTCACCATGCTGCGCAGCCCACTCTCCATGTACTTGGCTAGAAGTTTCCCATGCCCTTCTTACACAAAAGTTGACATTTTTGCAAAAGCACCCATACCTATCACAAAAGGACATGTCACATCTTCTGACCAATGAGCATTGTTTATACAAATCAATTGCAAGCCAAACCACACAGGAGGCCATCCTGAAACCAGCCATAGCACCACATTCTCATCTTCACCCTCAAAAGCAAAAGCTTTCGAAACTCAGCATACAAGCCACAAACACTCAAACAAACTTCACAAACCTTCTCACCATGCTTCACTGAACCAAAACCAACCTTCAAAGCAGCCTGAAACTCAAAGAAACAGAAATACGATCCTCACCTGACCTTGAACAGAACTTGTTCAAACTTCCAAACCAGCCATCATAAACTCTTTCTAAGCATCAAGGCTTCATCAGGGAGGTCACAGGAGTGGTTTTGCCCAAGAGAGGAGGTCAGAAAGTGCCAGACTGAAAAGCTTCAAACTCAGGTAGCTTCATGAACATTTTTTCCAGAAATGGATTTTTAAGTTCCTAAGTTGTTCTTCATGATTCACTGATCACTCTGATGTTCTTGGTTTTGAAAATGGTGAAGAAATGAGAGTTTAATCTGTTTCTGAAACTTTTACCCTAAAAAATGTTTTGTTTCGATTCAGTTGATTGAGGAAGAATAAATGAGTTTTGTGTTAGGGTTTTGATTCAGGGGGATGTGGGAATGATTTCTGTTCTTCTAGATTTCATTTTAGTAAGGTTTTGAGGATTTTAGGAATTTTCAGGTAGGGTTCCAACCGGAGAAGATGACCGGAGGTCTTCTCCGGCCACCTGAAAATAATTAGGGTTTAATCCTATCATTAATTGTAATTTGAATGCTGAGCGTTGGATGCGTTGACTAGGGAAGACTGGCGCGTGTTTGGAGGGCTGAGATTTGTCATTAGAAACCCTAACCTTTATTTAACTTAATTAATTCATTTTAATTAATTTAAATCAGAAATTAGGAAGTTTGAATGTGGGCCTTTGGATTGCGCGCGCACTCAACAACCCTCTCCCCAGTTTCAATCTGATTCGTCCATTGTAATTACTTTTCATTTTTTTAATTTTTATTTCATTTATTTTGTATTTCTTTTTTCATTTTATTTAAAATAGCAAAATCAATTCAAAAATTCTGAAAATTTCTGTACAAACTTTTATTTAATTTCAGAAACCAAAAATATTTTTATTTTTATTTTTAGCATACAAAAAATATTTTTAAATATTTAAAAGTTTATTTTTAATTAATTAATGAGAATTAATTAATTAAAAATACTTTTAAGTATTTAAAAATCACCAAAAAATTCATGAAACATTTAAAACCATTTAGAAACATTGTCCAACCCTCAAACCAAATTTCTTTTTTGATCTTGATGCATTTTGAGAATTTTCCATGGAATTAATTCATTTTCAATGCATTATTTTGATCCAAACTTCCAAAAATCATTTCTGCCTAACCATTGAGAGTTGGACCCTGATTCTTTTTGCATTGCATTGCATTGTGTTTAGCATGTAGTTTGTGAGATTAAATTGGCATGATTTGATCTTTCATTTTCCATTTGTTTGACATTTTTCTTGTTAAGGAACCCTAAAACCCTAGAAAACTTAGGAAAATCATAACTTGAATTAGGTTAAGAGTTGGAACTTCTCCTTTGGGCAGTGAGTTAGTATAGGATTAGGGATCCTTTGAATGCATTTTCAAATTTTTTATATTGATGTTTGCTTCTGATTTTGGTTCTTGTTTGATGCTTTGATCATAAACCCTAATTTGGGCTTCCATATGCATCCATCTTGTATTTGCATCCATACCTTGACTTGCCATGACATTTTATGTATCCATTTGATTCATTTGACATCTTAAGACATATTGTGAACATGTTTGATCATTGCATCATGTATTTGCCATGTTGTATGCCATATGCATTTCATAACTTTTCATGCATGATCATGATTCTTAACTTGTTTCATTTGCATCCATAAGTTTGTATGATCATCCCCGTGTCTTGTTGCATGTTTGTAGCATCTCATAGTATCATTAACATCATGTATGTGCTTCTGGTTTTGATTTGCATCATGCCATTTCATCTCATCTTGCATTGCATTGCATTTTTCTCACTAACTTTTCAGGTGGTAAGCAACTTTGAGAAGTGAATTTGCCTTCACTTCTCACATTTTCCTTTCATCTCCTTTATGCATCCTTGCTGCATTTTGTTATGTGTTTGAGATTGAGCTTGCTCATTCTTCTTCTTCTTACTTTCTTTCTTCAAGAGACTTGTCTTCTTAAATGAAGCAAGTTACTTTGCTTCTCCTAATCCTTTCATCTGCTTCCTGGTGGTTCTTCTGAAGTTAAACCTCACAAACCTTAGGAACAACCAAGCATGACAATGATTAGGATTTTGATTAGTCCCCCACTTAGTTTTACCTTTGTGTCTCATTGATTCTTCTCTTCTCATCTCATAATAATGGACTAAACCCTAAAGGCTTTAAGGCTTTGTGATTAAGTTTATGCCTGCATCCTTCTATTAGGATGGAGTGTATAACTTTAATCCTAAGTGTTAAACCCTTAATGTGTTTAAATCTCTTAATCAATTCACTTAATAATCATCAAGACATCACACTTGTAACTTGGGCCTTGCATTAGGGTTCTAATTCTTCCTTAATTGGTTAAGAAGGACTAACCCTAGTGTTAATGGACAAGTCCCCCTCAAGTTGTCTTACAAACCCTAAAAATCACTTCATCATCTTACCATTAAATAAAATCCACTTAACCAAAGGTTTGTTTTGTCATGAGTTTAATCCCTAGTCATGGATTAAGTTGAGGAGCTTTCCATGATGGTGTAATGAGTCTGTTTAATCCCTGATTATGGCTTAATCTCATTACTTAACACTAAACAAAAACCACAAAAACATCTAAATAATCACAAGTAGGTTAATGATCTTAATCCTACACCAAAGGTGATTAAGTGTGAGAAGCTGACTTCACACTTAAGGTATTCTCATTACCCCTAATCAGAGGGAAGATGTGATGAGATTACTAAATCCATTGGTTTAGGCTTAAGCTCATTAACTTATGACAAATTTCCAAAAGCAATAAAAGACTGAAAACTCAGAAACAAACAATAATCGTCTCCCTCGGGATTCTTTTCTCATCATCTTCACTCACAAACGAGAACTTGCTTCTTCCGTCTAATGCAAGACAATTTGCATCTGTGCCAGACAGATCATACACTTGAGCATTGACAAGCAAGCAGTTCACAAGTCAATTCATCTTTCAGTCTCTTTGGGTCGAACTACGGTGTTCTGACTTCCTCATTGCACGAGAGGATACGTAGGCATAACTTAATAGTTATCGAACAAAAGTCTTTGTATATTCCCCCTCTTTCCAGCTTTATTCTTTTAGCCTCATGGTCTTGAGCACTTCATCCTTATTCTCACACTGACACTGTATATTTATACACTTCACTTCTCTTACACTGACACTTGTACATTCTTTCCAACTTTTATACACAAATTGCACTGACACTACCCCTTTAAAACACAAATCTTTTAAGCGTGGATCCCGTCGAGTACGACGGACAATCTGGGTGCTAATACCTTCCCAGGTTGTAACCAACCCCCTTTCTCAGTCTCTCTGGTTCGCAACCGTCTTATCCATATCTTTCTAGGTCTATGCAGCATTGCCTTTCCTCCGGGATAAAAATGCCTAGCTGGCGACTCTTGTCTTTCTGAGTTCACTCCTGTGTGTTCTCATTTCTTTCGCCGACCGTTCGCGTCTGTACCCCATTTGACCCGGCTTCATTTGGTGGGAGCGACAGCTTGGCGACTCTGCTGGGGACCCTTATACTGTAACCAGGGCTTCTGGTTCTTTTTGTGGGTTCCTCCTAGCGCTTGTTTGATTTATGTTTACTGGGGTGTTATGTGCTATTTGTGTTTGTATAGTTGCTTTATTTACTGCTTTATGTACAGTTATTTATTGCTTTCTTTACAGCTTTATATACATCATATTTTCATACTGTTATCTGGCTGGATCTGTTTTGTTGCTTTGGTGGGTGGGTGTTTTATTGAGAGTTGAGGTTCTACACCTGGGACCTGAGTGACACCTAGGCTAGAGTGGTTCATGTTCTTTCCCATTCCATTTCGGTCTGGTGCGGGAATATGAAACACGGTTCAGATATGGGTTTCTTCTTGAGAACTTTGTGCTGCAGATTTCCTGTAGTGCTAGGGCTATCTGGGAAGGCTGCTAAGTCTGGATGACCTTTAGTATTGACCTTCAGAAACTGAGGTGAATTAGAGGAGGATCTTTTATGGTTATTGTAAACACTGTACCTCAGGGTTAGAAGTGTTTACGCTTCTCATAACTGATCCAAGTCTGAGGATCCTTGTTTTAGAACACCACCTGTGAGGGGGTTGGGCTGTTTACAGGTTTGCAGGTACCCTTGACCTCAGCATACCCTGCTACTTTGTTTGATTAAGAGTACTCCATTTTGGAACAGTTCTTGTGATTTTAACCCTGGACATGTGACTCTTTATTTGAGTCCCCCACCTTGGTTACTGGACTTTTTGAACCTCCATCTGGATTTCTTGAACATACATGGACTCATATCAGAGCAATTAATCAGATCCAGCTCAGTCACAAACCCTTGCATATCATTTGCATACATCCTCATTGCATCATTTTAACTTGTGTTTATTTGTTTTTCAGGGTATCCATCCTACATTTTGGCTTGGTTTTGACCCCTTCTTCAGCTTAGACCTATCAGTATCTTGCTTCAGCTATCAGCTACCTACTTCAGGCACCTGCATCACCAGTCTCAGCCAGTCAGTGGCCTATCTTCAGTGTTATTCTCAGCATCTATCTCAGCTCTTCTTCAGCAACATGGCACCCAAGAAGAGTAACATCTCCTATCATTTCTTTGAGCCTGAGTTGGCTAGCATCAGGAAGATTCAGACCCTGATTACTCCAGACCATATACCACTTTTCAGAGAACATTATGGAGGAATCCTTGATGTGGTTATGGATTTGGACCCTTCACATAGGAGCCTGATTCATACATGCCTGCAGTTCTATGATCCCCCTCTGAGGTGCTTCACATTTCAGAATTTTCAGTTGGGACCCTTATTGGAGGAATATTCATCATTGGTTGGTGTACCTATCAGGGGTGGAATCCCCTTCAACCCTGAGATGGCTTTCCCCAGTAATGAGGAGATAGCAAAAGCATTATATCTGGAACCAGTTCTGATTAGGCAGAATTTGACAGCTAAAGCTGGAGTCTCTGGTTTTCATCTGGATTTCTTGACATCTCAGGCTATTCTGAAGGCCTCCTTGGGGGAGTGGAAGGCAGTCTGTTCTCTGTTGGCCCTTAGCATATATGGGGTCATATTGTTTGCAGATGAGCCTAGGTTTGTTAGAAAGAATGCAATCCATCTTTTCATCCTGAGGAACCCAGTGCCCACCTTACTGGGAGATCTCTACTACTCTGTTCATCAAAGGAATGAAAAGCAAAGGGGAAGATTAGTGAGATGCTGTGCTCCTTTGTTCCATACTTGTCTGCTCAAGCATTTGCCAAAGACTGATGCATTCCTGAACCCTCACCAACAAAGGAACTGGGCTAGGAGGCTTGTTGCTCTAACCTCAGATGACATCAGGTGG